>JARQAC010000009.1:2667500-5067500 GCA_036172945.1 Meloidogyne incognita
GGGCTGCGATCCCAAACAACCCGACTCTAAAGCACGCAAATATTGATAAATTATCTCAATGTACAGGACTTGCACCTTCTGCGGAACCCCTGTCAAGGGGACTTGTTTGAGATAAAAGATCAAAGATTACGGCTTATACGCTACACCTCATAATGCCTGATGCAAAATGATTTAGCGATGGACATTTCCCTGTTCACTCGCCGTTACTGGGGGAATCCTGTTTAGTTTCTTTTCCTCCGCTTACTGATATGCTTAAGTTCAGCGGGTGCTCTCGACTGAGTTCAGGTCAAAGTTGCTTGATTTTTGCAGTTATATTTATACAATTAGGACAAACAACAACCCTCTTAAAATATAAAGCATAAATAGCATATATAAATTAAAGCTTTCGCTTTAAAAGAAAATGACCCTGAACCAGACGTAGCAAAGGGTTTGACACCAATGCGGCAATATGCGTTCAAAACTTTTGTGCTCAAGGTTTCTGCAGTTCGCACAAATTATCGCAGTTTGCTGCGTTCTTCATCGATCCACGAGCCAAGTGATCCACCGATAAGGCTAGAAATTTTCGTTTTTTTTATAAATATAAATAAAAAAGAGTGCTTAGAGTCTCGCTCGTTATCGGAATAAACCAGACAAATCACTCCACGAACTAAGAACGGCCATGCACCACCATCCACTGAATCATGAAAAAGCTATCAATCTGTCAATCCTCACAGTGTCCGGGCCGGGTGAGTTTCCCCGTGTTGAGTCAAATTAAGCCGCAGGCTCCACTCCTGGTGGTGCCCTTCCGTCAATTCCTTTAAGTTTCAGCTTTGCAACCATACTTCCCCCGGAACCGGAAGACTTTCGTTTCCGGGAAGCTCCCCACCAAGGCAATATAATTTCCATCGGCGGATCGCTAGTTGGCATCGTTTACGGTCAGAACTAGGGCGGTATCTGATCGCCTTCGAACCTCTGACTTTCGTTCTTGATTAATGAAGACATTCTTGGCAAATGCTTTCGCTGTAGTTTGTCTGGCCACGGTCCAAGAATTTCACCTCTCACGGGGCCATACAAATGCCCCCGTTTGTCTCTGTTAACCATTATCTCAGTCCGTAAAACCAATAAAACTGAACCGAAATCGTTTTCTATTATTCCATGCACGATCATTCAAGCGAAAACGCCTGTTTGAAGCACTCTGATTTGTTCAAAGTAAACTTGCAATGCCTGTTAAGAATCCTGTTAAGGACTCTTAACCGAACATTACGATAAATCGATAGCACCCAGAAACACCCGGAGGGTTCCAGGGTACCGATACGAATCCAACTACGAGCTTTTTAACCGCAGCAATAATTCTATGTATTAGCAGAGCTGGAATTACCGCGGCTGCTGGCACCAGACTTGCCCTCTGCTTGATACTCGTTAAAGGGTTTAAATTGTACCCATTCCGATGACCGGCCTCAAAGAGAACGATCTCGTTATTTCTCGTCACTACCTCCTCGAGCCGAGAGTGGGTAATTTGCGCGCCTGCTGCCATCCTTAGACGTAGTGGCCATTTCTCAGGCCCCTTCTCCGGAGTCGAACCCTGATCCTCCGTTATCCGTCACCACCACGGGAGTCGATTATGCTCCCGTCAAGTTGATAAAGTGGACGCTTGAAAGACACGCCGCCGGCACAAGGCCATGCGGTCAGCTTAGTTATTCTGAGTCAACAAGAAGCAGCCGAAGCCGCGTGGTTTTGTTCTAATAAATGCGCTTTTCCGAGAGGAAAAAGCTTTGGTGCATGTATTAGCTCTAGCTTTTCCACAGTTATCCATTTAGATAATCAAGATCAAGTAGATCATGGCCATTGTAATGAGCCGTTCGCGGTTTCTCGTTAAAACGATTAAACTTATACATGCATGGCTTAATCTTTGAAATGAACACATCAGTTCAGGCAGGATCAACCAGATATCTCAAATTTAGTTAGGATTCACTCGAGCTTTGAAAGGAACGAATCTTACTAAAAAAAGCGTCAAGCTGAACGATATAAGTCGAGCAACGCCGGCGCCAGAACGACCACGAGGCGAGACAGATTTGGTCTCACAACCAATCTCGGGTCACTTGCTGACTTTACGAGCACCCAAAAGTATGCATCGAACCGACCGATTGCTCCTTTTGCCAGTTCCGCAACGGAATGGCATAATATTCAAATCCTTCGACGAGGACGCTTCGTCTCAACACAAAATCTCAACTTTTCACTTCACCAATTCAGTCAAAAGGCTACATTTAGTATCAAATTTTTTCTCTTTCATCGAGATTCAACCGTTAAGCAATTTTCAGCCGGGAAATTCAACATCTTCCATATGAAATTGGATTTGCACTTAGGTGTGAAAATTTCAATATCAGTTGCGCAAATGTCGATGGATCAGCTGTCATTTAGTCCAAAATCATCCATTAAAAGATCATAGAACCTTTTAGAATGATGGCAAATCGATTTAAAACAGTTAAAAATCAAAGTAGAACATTTGAGTCTTCAGATTGTACCATAAACATGTTGATTGGATGATAAGAATTTGCATCAAAAGGCACCAAGTAGCCCGGAAGGACTTGAGATATGCTATGTCGAGAATTATTTATTTTCGTATACATTTTTCCTTTCCATTTCCTGTGCAAACAACCACTTTATTTTACAATTCGCAAACACACAGCCACTTTTAATTTTACTCAACAGACAACCACTTTTCTAATATAATATGAGTCGAGGCGAAAAGAGAAATGGACAAAATGCAACCCCAAGCTATGTACCATCATGAGAAAAGTAAATGGAAAGAGAATTAAGCAAGAAAGAAAACAAAAAGTGGTCGTAGAATTAGGAAAAGTGGTTGTTTTTATAGTAGTTTTTTAATATTAGTAGTCAATTTTTGAAAAATTTGGGCATGACCCCTTCGCACAGCAACATTAAATTTGAAATTTTGGATTAATTTGAATTTTTGGATCTATTTTATAATGATTATGATATTCCTACCAAGACCAGACACTCACACGAATAACATCTGAAATACAAAAATATTTAATATGGATTTAAACTTAACTCAAGTTTTGTCGAACTCTTTATGTACCCCTATACTAAATATAATAAAAGAAAGTAAACAAATTTTTTATTTTCACAGAAAAAAATAAATAAAATGGATTTTTTATAAAAAATAAAATTTTAATCACAATAGTAATAATTTTTTGAGATTATTTGAAAAATTTTGACCATTATTATTGTTATTGTTGTTTCCATTGTTGTTGGTATTTTCTCCATTTAAGTTGAATAATTCAGTTTTCATTTTAAATAATTCCTGAAAAAAGATGTAAATTAAAATAGAGGAACTAAATTTTAAATGTTAAATTTATTCAAAATTCAAAGAGTTGGGCTCCTCCCACTTTCCTTTTAGGATAAGGAGTAGGGAGCGAAAAAAAATAGTGGAAAGAGGAGAGGAAAGAGAGAGAAGGAGCTAAACAATGTGGGGGAGTAATAAAAAAGTAGAAAAATAAAAAGTAAAAAAAAAATAAAAAAGTAAAATTAAAAATCCTTGCTGTGCCGTCGCCATTGCCTCCGCCTCGAATTTTTAATAAAAGTGAAAATAAAAGTGTAATTGAAGAAAATAAAAATGTTATTTAGAGAGATAAGGGAGATATTGGTAAAAATGATAAAAAATTTTCTTTATACCCACAAGTTATTAATAATTTTTACAATTCAACAATCATTATTAAAATATTTTAATAATAATATTTAAATAAAAATATTGGCTCTATCTTAGGACATGCGTCCCATGAAAGTATATGCGTCCCATGAACGACCAACAACAAAAAATTGGATTTTTCTTGGTGTTGCAAAGTTGAGGTATGGTTCCAAAGCATTTCTTCATGTTCTGAACCTACGCAACATTTTTTCAAGTTCAACCCAAGTTACGTGTTCAACCCAAGTGCAATGAAAAGAAACAAGAAGGATTCCCAAATAAAAGTAGAAAGTTGTTCCATCTCAAGTTACGAATAATTTAACCGCTGTTTGGCATGATCCCTTCCTTCCGTTAATATTTCGGAAGAAAATGTTTCAAAAAATCAAATATTTATCAAGTTTAAATTCAATTTTTTTTATGCTCTTATGCCTATTAGATTTGTTCACTTTTTAGTTTATTTCAAATATCGAACCGAAATCCACGTACTTGGGTCCTTCCAATTTTCACTCCGTCCAATTTTCTTCGCAAACAACTTCTTTATACTTTATAATACTCAAGAAACACACCTCCTCCATTTTCTCTTTGTTTTTTGTGTCTGCTATTTTTCTTTGCCTTTTAAATTCTTCACAGCTCATCCATTCTTTTCTCTCCAAAGTAAAACAATATGAAGTAAGCAGAGAAGGAAAGAATAAATAGTGCATTTTTTCTTTTCATCTAAAATTCAACAATTGTTCGAATCAAAATACAGTCTTGACATCTCTTATGTTCGCAACTCGGGAGTTAATTCGGGGCTTTAAATCTTGCCCAAGGACAGTTTTAAGTTTAATTCGATCATTATTCTTTATATTCTTTTACCGAATATTCATTGAATAAAGCCACATTTATAGTATTTTATCGACAACCTCTAAGAACTAGAGATCGGACCAAACAAATATTTGGTCAAATAAAATCAAATATTTGACCAAATTTTATTTGATTTTATTTGATCAAATATTTGTTTGATGAGTTTTTGAAGAAATTTGATTTTTTCAAATATCAAATAAATATCAAATAATTTGATCAAATATTTGTTTGATGAAGGTTTGAAAAATCAAATATTTGATCAAATATCAAATAATTTGAAAAATTATTTAATTCTCGTTTTTAGCATGTAAAGATGGCATAATTTCCTTATAAAATCAATATGATAACCGAGATTTTTGCTCTAGGACAAATTATTTATCGTATCAGAACTTATCCCGATGCACCTGATATCCATATATTACTTCATAGTTAAGTAGTAATTTAGAAGTGATTTTGGGGATTAACAGTGATATTGAGGGATTAGAGGTAGATCGTTTTAGATGATTTCCGATGACTAAGAGGAATTTTGGTAGATTATGGGGAATATAGATGGATTTGGAGATCAAAATTTATTTAAGTGGATTTGGGATTATTCGGAGGATGTCAGGGCATTTGGAGGATTGAGTTATAAAGAGAATAATGGTAATTTGGATGGATATCGACGGATTTGGAGGGATTCTGGGATTAAGAGGGATATAGGGGGTTTTCGGGTGGATATCGTCGGATTTGGAGGGATTTTGGGATTAAGAGGGATATAGGGGATTTGGGGTGGATATGAATGGATTCGGAGAGTTAAGTTTGATTAGATTCTGTTATCCCAACCCACCTTATATCACTATATTACTTCACATCTCAATCTCCCCATATCCACTTATATCCCCCTTAAGCCTTGCAATTCCCTTATATCACACTTAATCCCTCCACATCCATCTTAATAATCCTTCTTCATATCCTATTACCCCCGATATACCTCAAATACACAGATTTATATGGTATTCCAAAATTTTTTAAAAAATTTGATATTTGATCAAATATTTGATTTTGCAAATCAAATTTTTTCAAATATCAAATAATTCTCAAATTATTTGATCAAATATTTGTTTGATGACTTTTGGGAGAAATCAAATTTTTTCAAATATCAAATAATTTTCAAATTATTTGATCAAATATTTGATTTTGTCTTTTGTCCGATCTCTACTAAGAACCAAATTTATTTAGTCAATAAGAACAATAGAAAAAGTTAATAATATTTAAAACTAGCTAATTATAAACACAACCAATAGCACATTAATAAAGTCTGACCTCACATATACAATTTTTTCGGCTGAGGACTATAATTAGAACTGGCCCGGGCAACCGGGGTTCAATAGGCCAGTAGCCCGTAAAACGGGTATTTTGGTAAAATTATGGGTTTTTCGGTGTTTCCGGGTTTATGGCGGACCTCAGATACTTGACCTGGAGATTTGAACTTCGAATCCTAGTATAAAGTGAGGTCTGAATGTTAAAGAGATACAACATAGCACAAGGACTTTTAAGTGAAATTGAAAGTAAAATTATAGAGATATGATCAAAAGAAAAATTGAAGTGAATATTGCTGAATATAAAACATTAAACTAGGTTTGGACCGCCGACTCGCCGGGGTTAAAATGTCCGAGCTTGGCATTTGTTAGGGGGTACCCAAATCGGGGCAGTGTTCGACAAAATCGTTCGGGGTTTTATCTTAGAAATAATTGGGGTTTGCGCCAGTCCTTCTGAACAAATTAAACTATAAATGTCTGCAGGATTTTTAAAAATTTGGTAGGGACAAAATTCCAAAAGATCGCCCGATTTGGGGTTAGACAGGGTCAGGGTCCAGCCAAATTAAATATATGAAGCTTCCAAAAAATTTTTCCTACTAAATCTTTTCTTCTAATAATCTCCAAACAGTTATTGCATCCTCGGGATCGTCCCTAAAATTTATTTAAAAATTAGTTAAAATTTTCAAAAATTTTCTTACGATGAAGCGCTAAATACCAACGGCCAGTTCGGATTTACTGTAGTATTTGTAGCTAGGGCACTAATTGAACCGTCATGAGCTTGCTGACGCTAAATTTGATAAAATCTAAATACAGTAGGAACTTAATATAAGATATCGTGGATGGAATGGTAGCACCTTATAATGAAGTGTATATTAAATAGAAGGTATGGAACTTATGCAGTTTAGGTATCCTTTTTTTATCCACGCCCTTTTTTCTCTTTCCACCATCAATCAACCTTATTTTGTACACAATGGTCAGCCTTTCCTTCTCCCTTTTTCTTCTCCACATCAATCAATTTAGCCGAGTCGTAATTTTTATTTTTAAAAATAAGGTTTAGGGTTGCCGTTTTCGAGTCAGGTCGACGTTCGAGTACTCGGCTAAATTGATTGATGTGGAGAAGAAAAAGGGAGAAGGAAAGGCTGACCATTGTGTACAAAATAAGGTCGATTGATGGTGGAAAGAGAAAAAAGGGCGTGGCTAAAAAAGGATACCTAAACTGCATAAGTTCCGAAGGTATTACTGTAAGCAACAAAATTTTTTTGAAAATTTTAATTTTAAATGGATCTGACCATTTTGAAAATTTTAGACAGGCTGACCATTTTGAGAAAAAATTGAAGAAGGACTAATAAGTTGCATGGATAAAAACGGATATGAATAACTAAATCCATGCCAATGTAGGAGCCAAATAGGGGCATCGCTCAAGCAGTCCCACCACAAAGTGGACAACCAAATGTTAAGAAAATATCTCAAAACGAGGTTTATCTTATATCTAGGTTGTCCTTAAAAATAAGGTACTTTATACCGTTTCTATCGAAACCATTCTGTTTGAACTACCAACATCCCAAATTCTTATATCTCCGCCACGTGAGCCTGAGATAATTCGTTGGGGAGATAATGCCTCTAAGACCGTAACTGCCTGGAAATTTTTTAAATTTTTTGAAAATAAAAGAAAATAAACATCATTGTGGGCGTTTTGTTCCACGTGGTCTCTCTTTGAATCAAGCAGTGAATATCGCATGATACTCTGAAAAAAGGAAAAAAAAACTTTTCAGGAAGAGCTCAGTTGGGCCCCAACCAAGCTGAGTTCCAACCCCTATAACTCAAGAGAGTATTGACACTTTTTAGCGTTCTTGATACCATTGAATAGAGAATTAAATACACTATAAACTACAAGAAAATCGAAATTATCAACTGATTGGGGAACGAGTTAAGATTGATAAGGTTCATTAAAATCACATTTTTTGAAAAATTTTAGCTTTTGCATCAACTTTTTTATCAAACAGTCGATAATTTTGGTTTTCTGGTATCTTGTAGTTTATTCAATCCTCTATTCAATGGTACCAAAAACATTAAAAATCGGTAATCTTTCCATGAGGTATAGGCATTGGGACGTAGCTTGGTCGGGGCACATCTAGAATTTTTTAAAGAGTAAAGTGAGTGCCTGATCTTTTGAAGCAGTAAATAAAGCATTTTGTGAAAAGCATAGTGAAGTTATTGTTTTTGTATGTCCTGGTTCCAAATTAACCCAACGTGAAGGGATGAATGGCTTTTGAATTTTAACTTCGTCGTAGAGAGAAGCCTTAAAATTAAAATAAAATTAGTGTTCAACAAATGTGTTTCCGCTATCGATAATAAAGATAAACCACTGATCATCTTCGGATCGGGTTCGGAAAAAGTCAAGTTGGGGTTTCGGGTAACCCGAGCCATCCGTGGTCGGGTTACCCCCATCGTACTGAAACAAGATCTCGAAGAAAAATCTCGTCTTCGAGAATTGAGACTTTTTGAAGTATCGATAGCTCGACTCTCTTATGACCGAAGACTGCCCAGTACGACCCCCTTTAATTCCAATAATAATTCAACTGCCACTCACGCATTTTTTAGTTGCCGTTGCAATGCGAACAGACATATTCGAATTTTGGCTAGACGAGTCAGAAACTTCCGAAACTGCCAACATGCGGACATCACCGCTTAAATTGATTTCTAATTTTTTCAATTACCCCCTCCTACCTATCAGTTAAATCCCTCAACATCCCCAAATGCTCAATCTTTTCCAAATCCCATATGCGCACTCCCGCAGCGCTTGTAGTAAATAGAAAATTTCCCGCGGAATTTGAACAAACTTCCATTTGGTAAATGTCAGTCTCTGTTGGAGGTAACTGGCGAATACGTTCACAATGTCCATTCTCTCCTTGACTGACCAAACCCATTGAACTTAGATGGCGAATACAACGTTCTGTAGGAGCTGCACGCAAATCCCAAAGCTGAAAAGTAAAAAATAGTTGGACCTCATCATTATGCCCGTTATATTAGTAGATACCCTCTATTTAAGATAAATCTCTAAAATTTAGTTGGCAATAGAGGGAGGTGCGTATAAGCGATACCAATAATATATACTCCAGAGATCACATGACCCAAGAGGGCAACTTCCTAGAGTGCAACTATCTAGAGGACAAATTCTTAGTGATCAAATTAACCTAGAGATGTGATTATCGGCAGAGACTCCTTATACTCAGAACCTCACGGATTTTTTGGGTCTTATGGGTTAATGATGTATATTTCTGCCCCAGATGTGTATCGTATAATTAGGTCCGACTATTCAGAAATTCAAAAATAAATGAATAAACACCTTAACAATATTCATAGATGAAGAGAGAGCCATATTCTGTTCATCTGGTAGCAATCTGACAGAATAAACTATGTTCGGATGACTTCCAAGCGTAGCTATATTAGAGCCAGTTTCCAAGTCCCAAACAAGGGCATTTCTATCTTTTGATCCGCTAATCATTTTAGTTTCGTTAGCGTGAAGACAGAGAACACCCTTTTGATGTCCATAAACTCGATAAATTCTTTGAAGATCGATAAACTTATAGAATAACTTGTCTTCGACTGGAACAAACTCTGGAGCTTTCCTTCAAAAATAAATTTAGAATTAGGGATGTGAAGCGATTGCCCGTTCTAATCTTAAAGTAAATAGAGAGGGGCAGGCATTGGGAAACCCCAGGCATTCATTGGTCCTGCAACCTGCCGGCAGTTATTGCCAGGAGCTTTCGCTCAACACATACAGGTGACCTACCAAATGAGCTTACTGGGGCGCTGCTTGCTGCTCAACCCTTTGTTTTAATAGATCTTAAATCCCAAACTAGTAAGCTTTTTAAGTCCTAGCCAGCTGAATCTTCCTTCTTCCTTACAATTCCAGAGTAATTGAAATTGCAATGAATTGAAAGAAATTGAATTTGCAAGGAAATTGGAATAAGAGATATTGAGGGAAGAGAAGGGGAGGAGAATTTAGGGACTAAAATTTACGGGAGATGAAGTTCTCCTCTATAGATCTAAGGCCTTAATATCTCCTAATACTCTTCAATCTATCGTTATCCTTCAATTCCAACATCTCTCCCCATCTATAGCTAAACTCTTATAATCTTATTAAACGAGCATTAAACCATACTTTAGGTGCCTTTTACCAGCTTTTGAAACGTTAGGCTCTGTAAGATCACTTCTATCAGTTGAACAATCATTCCTACTATAATCTGGAGTGTCACTTTCCTCTTTTCCTAATTCATTATGACTATTAGATGACATAGCCAAAGCAGAATCTGAAGTGGAGCAGGTTGCTTCAGATGATGCAACTTTAAAAGGCAAAATTTCGAGATTGAAAGTACCCTAGGAAACCCACGTTTTTCTGGCGATGGTTCATCACCTTTACAGATAGGAATCGGTAAAATATCATCAAATAAAGATAATAGATTCGCGTTATTATTTGATAGAGTAGTCGGTCTATAATCATTTTCTGGTACGTTCTGAAAAGGGAAATGGAAGATTGATATACTATGTTGATTAGATAGAGTCAGAGCTCACCATAAGATACACAACCTAAAGTTAGTACCGCAGGTAGCTGACTTGAGGGCGACTGAAGGGGGTCAGGGAGACTGAAGGGAGCCTAAGTTAACTACGCTACGCTATGACAGAGGGCATCTGACTACCACAATTTTGGAAATAGCTCATTATAAAGTAGTCTTTCCATCTCATGTGTAACAGGGTGTGTCAAAACTGATCTTAAAAAACGAAAGAGAAACCGGGACAACCCTGCCGTATCTTATAGTTGAGTTCCGACTTAAAATAAACACCATAAAAGTTGTATCATGTTCCTGATTCATACGCAACTGAAAATTTAGTTTAGCCGACTCAACAACGTCCCTCATATCTTCATTTGATTCAATACCAAGAAGTGCCGTTAATTCCTTTAAGAAGCATTATTAATGGAATTAGGTTAAGGATCCCTTACTTTATTTTCCGATTCAAGTCTTGTGTTATCCGCTCCCTTTTGAATTGTCAAATCAATCAAATTACGAAGAATATAGAGCATTTCTTGAGGGATAGCAAATTGTCGGGAGAATTGGAACATTAAAGAATCTAGATCCTTTACGCCTTCATAGGCAGCAGGAAAGGCTTGGGCAGAAGCTCGACGTGATGAAGGCTCAAGACAGATCTGGAAAAAATATTAGACTGGTTAAAGTTCGGTCTAGTTATTCCATATCCCGTCCAGTGAATTTTTCCATAGCATGAGCATGGCGCAGTAGACAGCTAAGCATAGCCTGAGGAAGATTTAGTGAACCTTCAACGCTAAGGAGATTTTTTCATCTCTGCCTCTACACAGCTCACCCCAACATTCTCCCAATGGGGGAAAATGAGAACCTGCGGTATTACTTGACATGGTTGCGGGAAGAAAATGCTATGAACCCCTGTTGTACAGAACTAAGCTAGAAATCATATAAGACCTGTTCATCATCCAGATCCACAATTGCCTTTTGAGCTCTTAAAATTTCTTCTTGGACATAATCAAGTTTTTGCTGGATACTTGATTGCTGTTCTAATACTAGACAGCGAATAGAAGGATCTGTTATTGAAGAATAATTGCTCTGAAGACGTAACAGCTCGTCCTGTAGGTTTCTACGTTCACTGCACATTCGATCCAAAGCGTGCTCTTCGCGTACAATTGCATTTCTTTTGACAGTAAAGCCTTCAATCTTAAAGAGAGGTCTCAAAAATCTGAAATTCGGTCACTCTCACCGCTCGTTCAATAGCATTCCATTGACGTTTGGTACGTATAGGGGTCTGTTTATATTTTGGGGTTCTGACATAATTTGTAGTTGGAGTATAGCAAACATTCTCATTATTCATAGAGGGTTCATTCTCAACAATATATGTTGTGTCCATATCAGAGCTTGTTGGGAGTTGAACTTGTTGAGGAGTGTTGGGTGATCTAACAGCTCGTTTGCTTTCATAAATAGTCTGGCGTCGAGCTTGAAGAGCCTGAAAACAAGATAATTTTAGGAATATTCAACGGAGATAAATTCATATTTTTTAATAAGAGTTAGAAAAAATTTTAGCCTTATAGTCTTTCCAATCTTTTGATGATTCCAGTTTAGACCTATTTTAACAACATGTGAAGCTGGTAGGTAATTCCAAATTAAAAAATAATTATTTGGGGTCATGCGTTCGAACCCGCTTAGGAAAATTGATTTCCAATTTTCGAGTAGACCGTAAGCATTTTTAGTGTGATTTTTGAATCTCGTGATTTTATATCTTATAAGACAAGATTTTAGCCATGCTAATAAGCAACACTCTAACCAAGATAAAAATGAAAACAGCTCGTTACCTTCTGAGAATCCTTCAACCGCTGAACTTCCTCAGCCTTTCGTCTCAAATTTTCTGATTTAAGGGCCGATTCCCTTTCCAACTTTTGTATTTTATTTTGTTGCTGTCTCTGAGTCTTTTCATAGGTAGCCACTTTCTGCGCATTCGCAACTTGTATTTCACGAATCCTTTTATTTTCCTCCTTCAACCTCTTCATCAACTCAACCTTTTGTCTTTTCATGTTTTCCAAGTCGTTTTTCATTCGAACAACTTCCATCTGATGCCTATTTTGTTGCGCCTGCATTTTTTTATTTTCACGCTCAGCCACTTCTATTCTCTTATGTTCAAGGCGCATATCAGAAAGACGCTTTTCGTACTGCTCTTTAACTTTGTTAATCTCCTCCTTCTGTTGTTTGGTCTGTTTCTTCGCCGTCATCTGTTCTAGAACGTTGTCACGTTCAGCCTCAGTTGACTGAATTCTCTTACAAAGCTCCTCCATTTTATTTTCAAAATCGCGTCGTAATTGTTCCAGCCTGCGCTGACTCATTTCCAACTCGACCACAAGGCGTTCTTTTATACTTATATCCTCATGGAGTTTGGCCAAATCGGAGTGAATTTGGTCGCGACGTTCTGAAGAAAAATAAAGTCTCAACTACATTTGAAGGTAATATATCTACCTAAACTCATCTGTTCTGCCGGATCAGTCTCCCCATCTTCATCATCAGTATTTTCTTCTTCGTAAACTGCATCCAGAAAATTTTGTTCTTTATCGACTTGGTTAAGGCCTAGAAATTAATTAGAAAATATTTCAAGACTTTTTTGGAATCTCTCAAAGTTTCAGTATGAGTTTTCTATGTACATAATGGTCAGACTTTTTTCCTTGCTCACTTTCACTCGACTTTCCTATGGCATGTTCATAGAATAAGATTATTATGCGCATCTTAATGAAGAAGTCTGAATGGTCATACGACACTTGCAGATATGACATTTGCAGACCCGACATTTGCAGACGACTTTTGCAGATCGACATTTGCAGATGCCGACACTTGCAGATATGACACTTGCAGATCTGACATTTGCAGATCCGACTTTTGCAGATATTAATTTTTGAAAAAAAATTAAAAATCTTAAAAAAATCAAAGGATATAGTATAGTATACCGGTGGAAAGGTTTTGATATAAGACCCATACCAATTCGTCTCGACGAGCTGAGTCGAACGGCACCAACTTTTTCCGGAGATTCTCTTTTTCCGGGGTTCAAAATGTTCAACGTAGAAAAATTCCCCGCGCTTCGCGCGAGGTTTTGCGGCATGCGCCTCGCGGCGAGTCAACGGTCGCTGGGCTCGTAACATGATCCTATTCCTATCATCGATGAGATGGGCATCCCAGGATTTTTCCTCAGCAGCAAACACTCCACGGTGTATAGGTAAGGTAAAGAGAGAGCGAAACGGGTCTAATCTGCAAAAGTCGGATCTGCAAATGTCAGATCTGCAAGTGTCATATCTGCAATTGTCGGGATCTGCAAATGTCGGGTCTGCAAAAGTCGGGTCTGCAAGTGTCGGGTCTGCAAATGTCATATCTGCAAGTGTCGTGACACGGTCTGAATATTACGTACATATTATGAAAAATCTGAGACACAAACGAAAGGAAGATATCCAAAAAATACCGACAAGTAATCTTATTATTCCCATTCCATTTTAAAAGCTTTTTCTCGCTTACTTTTAGCTTCAGCCTCATTCAACGCCTTTTTATCCATTTCAATTTCCTCCCTCGCCTGATTTATTAAACTCTCAGTAAGGTTAGATGATTGTGGTTGGGAAACATAAGGAGAGCCATACAAGCTGCTATTCATCCCATCCCGAAAACGCTGATTTTGTTTACGAAGCGTTTCATTAGTCACTTCATATTCGATTATATTGGACCTAAATTTAGCAAGAATGTCTTAATCTTTTTGTTTTAAAGTCTTACTTTAACGTCTCAATCTCTTGCAAATATCCTTGAATTATAGAAGATAACTGATTTTCCTCATTAGAACTCGATCCGTCATTTTCTTTATTTTCTAGCGCTCCCCTAAATTTACTCAATTCACGCTCTTTTGTCAGTTCAATAATTCTAGAATTCAAAATATTGTTTTTCTCATCCAAAGCCTTTAGGCGAGTTGACAAGCGAGTGTTTTCATTCTAAAATTTTAAGGGCTTTTATAGTCCCTTAACGAGTCCCCTCAAACCTTTAAATAGAGATTCTCAGTGTATTGATCATTTAGCAACTCCTCCCCATCTTCATTTAATAATCGCTTCCCCTGTTGATATTCCAATAGTTGAGATTCAAGAATAGATATACGAGTACGGAGATCAGTTATTAATTTGGAAGACTTGTCTTGATTAGCGACAATCTTAAGAAAGAAAAATTTATAAAAACGTCTAGCAAAAACTGAGAACCTTATTTTTAATGTTTTTGGCCCGATTAGCATAATTTAGAGTATTCAAAGTTTCAATAAAGTCAACATCACAAGGACTAGCACAAGCAATCATTAACGTTCGGCTGTTTCCTCCAAGTGAGTCTTGCAACAACCGGGTAAGTTTAGAATCACGATAAGGAACATGAGTGACCTTTCCACTGCCCAAAGCAGAGATTACGTTCCCGAGAGCAAGCTAAAGAATATTCTTGGGAGAATTTTAGTTTTAAAAACCAGCCCAGAATTGATGCTGATTCCTTCTTTAGCACGGTCCCCAGTTGCTCCAGTTCTCTTTAACCGTTCGGAGCCAGCAAGGTCAACAAAGTGAAATTTTGCATGTAATACTTCTAGTTCGGTTTTTTGTTTGGGAGAATCGTCCTAAATAATTAAAATATTTTACGGAAGCAAGAGAATGAGTAAATTTACAACAATTTTCGTGTTTAGATTTTTTGTTTCGTCATCGTTTTAAATCAGTCTAACAATCGAAAAATCTGGTTTAGAAAGGTTTATCAGGTGGCTTGGGCTGTCAGATCTTCGGAAATCGCCGAATATCTAGATCCGATCCGGATTTACGATATCTAAAAGATCTGATATCCAAACAGAAAATTCCGGATCGGATATTCGAGCCGAACGAATCCTAATCGAATTTTTTGGACATTCCGGGCTTTTTCGGATCGGGATCCTCCAACCCTATATGTGGCACATTATGAAAATCTGTTTTAACCTCATTTTCTTCCATTGGCACCACTCTAGTTTGTTTTAATCTAATAGTAAATATCGCATGCGATCTACTCGACTGCTGATTCATATTCGTCGCAGCTGTGGTTCTATTCAAAGCCCCAGCTTTTAATGCTGACATTATATCCAAAGCGCTCTTCACAGACTGCCAAGTAGCCCCTTTAAGGCCAATTTCATTCCGAACGGGATCTTCTTGAATTCTAATGACTGTGTTGCGAGAACGGTCGTCGGACAGTAAATCGACTATTTCTTCGTTATAAAGCTTAAAATTGAAGAAATTTTGAAAATATTTTGAAGCTCCAAAAACCTCAATAAATTGGACATTTAATTCAAAAGTTGGCTCAACAGCACCACTTGTTTTAGCTTCAAGCCTTCTTTCTTCAATACCTTCAAAAAGGTGTCTAGCTGCTCGAGGGATAATTCCGGCAGTCAAGTTTGTATCCAAATTGAATTGATTTACATCAAAACAAGTCCCCATTGTGTAGGTTTTGCCGCTTCCAGTCTAACATTTAAAAATTAATTTTGCTTTTATACTCCCAAAAGTCCGCAAATTTTATCCGCAATTTTTTATTTGCCTATTTTATCTCGTTTTTTATATCCTTTTTTATAAAAATAAATTTTAAAAAAGTGGATAGAACCCCAAAGCATTAACAAAAATAAAAATGCAAATCGATACCACACATAGAAGTAATGTATAGAAAGATTGGTTTGAGGGGCAAATAGCAGAATAGATTATTGGTCGAAAAATTTTATGATTGAGGATATCCGAACCGTCCCATTAATTATCAAAATAACCTGGCCATAAGCCAAAACCGTCGCATTATAACCATCAAACGCGCCAACTAGTAAATTATGAATGCATTGATTGTAGACACCTTCTTGGGTTGACTGGTCAGAGAAAACAAAGTCTGAGGGAATTAATTAGATTTTAAAAAGATATAAAAAATTCTAAAACCATAAGTGAAGGACTTATCTCGTCCTATAGTAATTTGTGGCTCATCCTGTGAGATAAAAATACAAATTTTCTCTTCTGCGGCTCTTTCTCTTGCATTTTGTGGACGAATTCTAAATTGGAATTGAGCAGACAAAAATTCAGGCTTAAATACCTTACTGCAACAGAAACCGTGTTTTTCATATCGCGGCATTTTTGCCTCTGTTCATCCTCGATTAAGGTCATAAATTTTAGTACATACAATCAGCAAATTTGATGCTTTTCTAAACTTATAAAGCCATTAAAAGGGTGAAAATAAAAAAAGATCATTAATGCAAAACAATGTAGAAGAGTAAAGGCCTTTTAGAGTATCGTGGTTGAGCGCGAGCTATCCCATGCTATCCTTGGTTTAGGGATTAAGAAGGACATCAGGTGGTTAGGGCGATTAAGCGGGATATCGTAGAGAAAGGAGTGGAAGATATCGAGGGATTATCAGTTATCAGTATCACTCTTTTAGGATATTCACGGTATATTACAAAAGTATACAAAATATAGTATCCTCCGGGAGGATGTTATTAGGGAAAGGAGATCTTTGATAAAAGTTTCTGCCCAGAGGCCTGTTTCAATCCACTATAATTAAGGGAGCCAGACATATCAGGACGGACAATTACGGACAGACATTTCCAGATCATGGAAATTTTGCAAATGTGAAAACCGTTTTGGGAAGAGATCCCGAAAACAAATATTCCCAATTCACAACCTGACACTCCATCTTACAAGCCATCTCCTCATCTTCGCTTATCATAGCCCTTGTTGGGGAAAATTTTCCAACTTGGCACTCCATCTCCTCTACACCTGATTTCATAACCCTTCATTTCTCTATAATCTGGATTTTTTAAACGAATCGCAAAGGCATTGATTATTGCTATTCGACTTGTAAGAGGGAGTTGGGGAAAATTTTTCGCAACGTGACACTCCATATCCTCCTATACACCTGATTTCATAACCCTTCCTTTCCCTTGTATTTTTTAAACGAATCGCAAAGGCATTGATTATTGCTACTCGACTTGTAAGGGGAGGGACGTGGCTATTAAAAATATTTTTCATTTACAGCATCTATAAATGGCGGTTATATCCCTCCCCGCACCCCACATTCACTCATTCAAATTCCATTAAATAAAGAAAGTCCAGTTAATATTAAAATAAGGCAGTAAATTTATTTAAAATTTTATATAAATTTATTTATTTTAAATTCTGTAATAAAATATTTGATAATAAAAGTTAAAATATAATTATTTTTTCAGAGCAATGAGGCTCTTAATCATTTCTTTACTCTTTCTATTTATAACGAACATTGTATGCCCTCCAAAGAAACACTCTAGAGACAGTCCAAAAGAGGATTTCGATCCGAATAAGCGCCGAAGTGTTTCGGGAAGCGACACCGGGACTGGGACAGGAACAAGCAATCCAGACGCTACTACAAGTACCGGAGTGCCTAGTTCGCAGGGAGAGCCACAAACAGATTTTTCTGGATTGGAAGAGAGTTTCGGCAATAATCCATTTCTTAATCAACAACAACAACCTCCTCATGTTGTTGGTTCTTCTTTTCAAACCTTTGATTATCCAAGCGATATTTCTGATTATTATAATCAGCCGATATTTTCTCCACCACGAGAATATTGGAAACAAGCCGATCAAACAGGGCAAGTCGATTACCCAACAACTTATCAGCCAACGTTTACACCATTACCCTTTAGTCATCAAAGTGACTCCTTTATTCAACTGACTCCTTTATTTGTTGCAGATGACAGTTTGAATCCGTTTGGTATGTTTATAAGTAATGTAAAGCATATAGCTATTTAATTCCTAAGGATATACAGTAGGCGGCGTGGTGTAATGGATAAAACATCAGTCCGGTCTACTGACCTTTTGCACTAGCTAAAGGAGAAATATTATAGCTATAGCCCAGCTGTTTTACTGTAATAAAGCCAGGATTTAAAAAAATTTCGCCTGCGGCGCAAAAAAGGAGAGGTTGTATTTTATATTGCCACCTTTGTCTTTGACGGAATGATCATTCCCCTAAGAGTGAGTCTATTAAAAAAGTAAATTTTCTAACCTACGGCCTTCCAAAATTCTACAAGTTTTTTTTATCTTTTCAGTTGGGTTTGCCCAAGTAAGTATACTAGCTGGTTTATGACAAGGATCATATTTAAGTCTTATTCCAATACCTCCTACTTATCATGCATGCCCTTTACTTATCATTACAATATTAACTTTTCTTTTAAATAATCTAGAAAGCCAACAAGAAGATCAAACATCAAAACAAGCTGGACCAAAAAGTCAACTTGATCCAAAGGGTAAAAAGGGTAAACTCAAAATTAAATTAATCAAAATTATTTTCTTATCAAAGATGAAATACCGAAGCCAAAAGGAAGAATAAAAGACAGAGCAAACAGAAGGGTGGTAGCCCTTGGCTACACACCACAAGAAATTAATTTTGAAATGCTCCGTAAAAGGGGTCATTTCATGGGACATTGCAATATATGTAAAAAACATGGATTTAGCTCTAATGTAATTTAAAAATTTTATATTTTGATTACTTTTAATTTTTGACCCTGAGAATCTAAAATTATTCTCGTTTAACAACAAAAAACTCAATTTTAGAATGTTTGGCCCATAGTTTAAAATGATATATTGTCTGGCTGAATCGGTTTCAAGCCTATGACAGAATTTTACCGGATATTTAATTTATCCATGGAAAGAGAAAAATTATACACAATTTTCAGTAGAACCAAAGCCGACAAATTTCTTTAACGGTTTAGTATAACCTTAATGAAATAGCAGGCCATATGTCTGAGTTATCTTGCCTTCAACCAACCTTCATAATCTATTGTTATAAATAGGGTTGCCAAAATGGCCCGACTCGGACCGAAAAATCGGCCCGAAAAAGACTCGTACGGCCCGACTCGGTAATTGTTCGGTTCGTATACCCCCTCCTTTTCCCATCCTAAAAGTATTAAAAAATGGTCAGTCAGACAAAGGGAATAGAACTCGTCGAGCTGTTTCGAACGACACCAAAATCAACCCAAGGTCTTAACTTTGGGCCGAGATAAAGACCCCCGAAAATTGCAAAATAAAAGGGTGGACCAAGCTCATTTTTTGGGCTAAAAATTTGATTAATCAAATAATAGCTCATTCGAAAGAGCTTGTCGAGCTGATTCGAATGACATCAAAATCAACATAAATGAACAGGATTTGACAAAGTTATGACATAAACTAATCCTGTGAGACGCTTTTGCAAAACCTTTCTCTTTGCGCAGGGTTTTTGTCTGTATCTCGGCCCAAAGTTAAGAACGGGGGTTTATTTTGGTGTCATTCTACACAGCTTGACAAGTTCTATACCCTATGACTGATTGACCATTTTTTAATACTTTTAGGATGGAAAAAGGGGGTATACAAACCGAAAGGGGGTATACACAACCGACCCCCGACTCGATAAAGTTAGGGGCCCTATCCTAATATAAGGGCGGAATCGTTTTTTCCATTTTCATTCTTTATAAAAATGGTCAATTTTCCCTAAAGTTGATGTATGTTGATGTTTGCCTTAAGGAAGAATGGAGAAGGACAGACAATGACAGAATAACACGGAAAGACAGACAAAACACGGACAGACAAAACAGAACGGACTTGTTTCCGTCCTGTTTTGCCTGTTTGAGTCCGTCCACGTTTTATCTGTCCGAGTCTGTCCGTGTTTGTTTGTTCGGGTCTGTCCGTGTTCGTCCTTGTTTTGTCTGTCCGAGTTCGTCCGTGTTTTGTTTGTTCGGGTCTGTCCGTGTTCGTCCTTGTTTTGTCTGTCCGAGTTCGTCCGTGTTTTGTTTGTTCGGGTCTGTCCGTGTTCGTCCTTGTTTTGTCTGTCCGAGTTCGTCCGTGTTTTGTTTGTTCGAGTCTGTCCGTGTTTTGTCTTTCCGAGTCCGTCCGTGTTTTGTCTGTCCGAGTTCGTCCGTGTTTTTCTGTCATTGTCAGTCCTTCTCCGTTTTCCTTAAGGCAAACATCAACATCATCAACTTTAAGGAAAATTGACCATTTTTATAAAGAATGAAAAGTAATGGAAAAAAAACGATTCCGCCCTTATATTAGGATAGGGTCAAGTTAGGCTTGAAAAAATGCCTCGACCGTCGGCCCGACTCGAAAACGGCAACACTACCTCTTTGCCCCTTATCAGACCCGGAAATAACAAGGTCGAGATGGGTTGCCATCTTTCATTTTCAATGATTTTAGTTTTTTGTAACCGTACAACAAGGAGTTGAGAATTGCGTTGATAAACATGTTAACTCAGATAAACATCAAGATGCTATGAGTTTGAAATTTCCTCTCCATACAAAAATTAATTTAAAAAATTTAGAGAACGAAGCAAACAGTAGAAAAGCTCAAAATTTAAAACTACAACAAACAGAAGGTTATAATAAATGTTTCTAATTATAATAATTAAAGCGTCGAATCTATTCCAAAAAATAATAAAACATCTGAGTTTCCAAGAGTTCATCCCAAGAGTTTCCGAAGCAAAGCTTTACGGGACTTATACCTGTATTAACGGAAAATATGGGTACCAATGATTGCTCAAGAAGGATTTTCAGAAGTACCACGTTATTTCGGTACTCACAACATAATAATATCCTATTTTAGGGATAAGTTGTTTGTATTTCAACAACTTATACTACCTATACGGAATACTGATAAATACCAAAAATAAGGCCATAGTACACGGTACCATCCGGGATCTAGTTTAGACTATATTAAATTTTATTTACAAATAGGGTACCTTTCCGTTCTGTCACTTCCCCCTATATATTCATGTATTTATTTTTCTAAATATGCACAGAAAAGTCGGGGTTTTTCCTCGATTTCACTCAATCTTCCATGTGTTCAATGAAAGGCATTAATAGGAAGATTAGTTTTTCTTCCCAATCAACTAAAATACAAATTGGGATTGGAATTTTCAAAAAGTTATTTCAAAAGTATCAAAAAGTTATGTTCCTATTTTGAAAAAGTTTACATTATTCCCATAAAATCATTTTGGGAATAGGCCCCTTTCCCCAGAGGTACCCGACCATTTGTTCTAAAAAAACCCGACCATTAGTTCTAAAACGCAGAGCCGGGTATGTACTTTCTGGCATTTAAATAAATGAATAGATAAATATAATCTTTATTAATGTCTCTCATTGAAATGCCACAGGGAAAAATTGCAAGCAAGGCAGCCCATAAGTACATATTAAGAAAAATAGAAATATATCCTGCGAATATATAGGGGGCAGAACAGAAAGTATCAAAAATAGGCAAACGTGAAAAAGAAGAACAGTACATAAACTTTGGTGAACCGAATCAACCTTCTAGTCAAGAAACCTTCTGGCCAAGTTCAGAAAGTGAGTTTTATGATCTTGGTCCGGAAAGTGATTATATTTTAATCCAGGAAGTCAACACTATGCTCAAGGAAGTCATGATTATGCTCAAGGAAGTGAACCTTTTGCTCACGGAAGTCAACACTATGCTCAAGGAAGCCATTATATTGATCCAACAGGTCATTATGTTGATCCAAGAACTCATGTTTATGGTTCAGGAATTCAACAATTTGGTGCAGGAACTCAGCGTGGCCAGGAAAGTCAATATCACGGGATTGATTATATTAGTAAGTTTAGAAATGGAGAATATAAGTGTTTGAATTTCATAATCGACTAACTCTATTAAATCTTAAACAAAACTACCATAATCAATGACATATCTTTAGGACCCCAACAATAAAAGCTTACTAGGATTTACTTCCTCAATAAGTACTCAAATAAATTTAATAATTTAAATAGCACCAGAAGAGCAACACGAGATTGATCTTGCTTCGCAGGCTTCGTTAAATGAATATCTTCAAAATCGACCTCAGACGGGTTTTCAAATTCGAGGTATAGCTAGAATTTTTTCGAATTTCACCCTTAATCACATTACTGGAAGCCTAATAATTTTTAAATTTTTCTCTCTAGCATCCTGTTAGTTCAAGGGTAATCACCAAACAGAGCCGTCTTTTTTAATTTTGCTATTTTAAACAATAAGCGGTCGAACACCTACTAAAAAATGTGAGAGCAGCGCCCCGATAGTTTACTCCACCACAAAGGGATTTACTCTACTAAAGAGCCTTACTAACCTCTCTTACATTATAAACTAATCAAAATAAAATAAGATCAAGAATCTGCTCCAGCCAATCAACCTCAACAGTCAACCCAACGTGACTCGACCAAGGGAAAAGGAAAAGCTCATCGAAAAGATTGATTATGAAGGATTTTTTAAACAATGGATTTTTTGGATTTTTTAAAAACAATGGATTTTTTAAAAGGGTTTATTTGGAAAATTTGTAGAAAATTTTGTATCATCTCCCCTCCCCCCTCCATTTTATTTTTATTTGGGTTAAGGTGTATATAGTTACCATCAAATCTGTAACCAACTCCCTTCCCCTTAAACTTGATCCGCGCTCCGAAAGGTCACACCCTAATTTTAAGTGATACCCTCTCATATCTGCCTCTCTCATAAATATTACAAAATGGTCAAAAGCAAATAAAGGTCAAGAATTTAATTAATATAAACGGACAATCAATCTGAGAAGACTCATTCCTTATTTTTTAAATTTGTTTGGAATCAATGAATATTTTTAATCTTCCGCAAACTGAAAAATAATAGGTCGGGTCATAATTAGTGTCGCTTTTTTAATTTGGGTTTTTTGGATTGTTAAAATTAAGTTTTCTGAAATTTTTTTTTATTTTTATTCGAATCATCTGTTAGACTATGTTCTAAAGGATTCCAGCATTTGAGAATTTTTGGTTATGTATTCAGGGTGCTCTGATAGAAAATATCAAAATTCCCGAAATCATCGTAAATCAAAATTCGAAATAATGCTCAAATCGTCTCCTATCTTTACTTTGATTTTTTTTTCTATAAACCAATATTAGTCTGACTTTTATTTGCCTTTGACCTTTTGTAATATTTACGAGATAAACGAAAGAAAGAAAAGAAAATGTAGTCGGATAAACTCAGAATGCTTTAAAATGTATGATTTACACACTGATTTTTCTCTATTTTTAAATTGATAAATCATGATATCGCATACTTTTTTTTTTCGTTATAACTAGAGCTGTGATTTTTATGCAAATGCATATTTTTTTGCAAAAAATATGCAATCGCCCCTACAGGCGATTGTTATCACTTCTCCTTCCGGTTATATGTTTAATATGACTAAGTGTTTGTGAGAAAGAATAAGAGAACAGGTACGGATGTGAACCGGGTCCGGGCCCGGGTGTGAAAACAACAGGGTTTTCGGGGGTTTAGCCCGGAAAACCTGGTCCGTGTCCGATTGGAAGAAAAAAACACGGATACCGGGCCCGGTAAATTAGAAAGTTCGAACTCTAATATTAAATAATATTCGGGATGATTTATTGATATTTAGTTTTTTCTAACAACCCCAACTTCGATATTCCTGATCTTAAAATAATTTATCAAATAAAAATATAATTTAACAATTCGACTTAATACCATAAATATAAAATTCAAAAAAAAAACTTATTAAAAAATTTCGTGTTGGCAAATTTAATTTTGATTTTTTTAAAATTAAATTACTAAAATAAAAATTCAATTTAAAAATGTGTTCAAACAAAATTAAATAGAATTTCAAAAAAAATTTATAATAATTTCCGACTCTTTCTAAATTACTAGGTCGTTTCATAAAAAATGTCGCTTTTTGTTTATCAAGTGATAACACAAGAATATTTTTTTAAAATCTATCTTTTTTTGGTGTGGCTGTACTTTAGTACGTGGGTGCAGGCTTTAAATTACAAATGTTATATCATTTGAAAGAGCTAGTCGATCTGAGTCGAACGCCACCAAAATTAGCTCTAGGAAAAATTTTTGAACCGAGATACAGGCGATTGAAAATCGAAAAACCATAGGGGGGACCAAGCACTTTTTTGGGGTGAAAAATTCGAAAATGCAAATTATACCTCATTCGAAAGAGCTCGTCGAGCTGAGTCGAATGACACCAAAATCAACGAAATCCGACTTGATTGGACAAAGTTATGATCTTTTATTTTAGCTCCTTACCTATGGCAAATGTTGAGATTTTTGCTGCTACGGAGGCCCCAAATACGTCCAGAGCAAGAGATTTAGGAATAGGTTTATGTTACGAGCCCAGACCCATCACCCGTAGACTCCCCGCGAGGCGCGTGCCGCAAAACCCCGCGCGAAGCGCGGGTTTTGCACAAGCGCCTCGCCGACGCTCCATAGGTTTAGGTTTTTTGTTTTTTGTGTCATAACTTTGTCTAACCTTGTTCAATCACGGTGATTTTGGTGTCATTTGACTCAGCTCGTCGAGCTCTTTCGAATGAGGTATTATTTGTATAAAAAATTTTTTATTCCAAAAATCGCCCTTTTGGATCTTCGATATTTAGGGGTCTATATCTCGATCCATTCAAGTCGGATTTCGTTGATTTTGGTGTCATTCGACTCAGCTCGACGAGCTCTTTCGAATGAGGTATAATTTGCATTTTCGAATTTTTCACCCCAAAAAAGTGCTTGGTCCCCCCTATGGTTTTTCGATTTTCAATCGCCTGTATCTCGGTTCAAAAATTTTTCCTAGAGCTAATTTTGGTGGCATTCGACTCAGCTCGACTAGCTCTTTCAAATGATATGACATTTGTAATTTAAAGCCTGCACCCACGTACTAAAGTGACCCCTTTGGTGTTTTATTGAAGAACAGAATTAGATCTTCATTTTAACACCTAATTTGACAATTTTCCATAATCCCAAGAAAAGTTATGATTTAAGAAATGTCGGAGGTTAAGAGGAATATTCGCAGCCTGTTGAAAATTCGGTTCGATAAAGTTCAAAAAGTAGCATTAGCAGCACGAAATACCAATTTCGCAGTTGGGCATGATCTGTTTTCTTATCACAATGCGCAAAATTGGTTCAAAAAATTTCGTTCGGGGAGCAGCGGGTCAAAACGCAAACATGGGTTGAGAGGGCAACCGACCGTAAACAAACGCGTCCTTGCTCACCGTTTACAACGTTATCCGGATATTTTTTTATTAGAATTGTAGCCGGGACTTTGCTCTATAAGTTCAATCTGGTATTGGTTGAAAAAAACAGATATTGAGCCGAGGAGGGCAAAAAAGAGTAGTGCGCCAACCGACTGAGAGACAAAAACAGAGCGCCTTTTTCTTTGCCTTTCAAACCCGGATATCAATCGAAAGGGTTATTCTTGAAACTGAGTTGTTACTTAGGTTGAAATATATACCTAATACGATGGTAAACACAAAAAATTGTTTGCAGAAAAAAATTTTAAGAACCACTTTTGGTCCCCGTGTTTTCCACTAAAATAACGCGTTTTCACACCGAATCACTTTTGACGGCATGCCATATCCCAAATACACTTTGATGGAAAGTACTACCCTACGCACCATATAGCCCCGACTTTGCTTCATCAGATTATCACCTTTTCACATCTCTCAAAAATTTTTTACGGAGCAGGGGCTTCAGTGAAGGCGCCGAGGTCGAGGCAGCTGTCGGGTAGTATAGTGCATCAGAAATGGGCTCAGATTTTTTAGAAAGGAGTATCCACAAACTCCTTTTTCATTCTAAAAATGTTGTCAAGACTCGGGGAAATTAATTAGTTCAAGTAGATTTTTTACTTGATCGATTTTGAGTGTTCTTTATCGATTTTTACGTGAAAATTTATTTTTGATAAAAAGCGACATTTTTTATGAAACGACCTAGTAGAAGGATTAAATAAAAAAGTATAGTTATAATATTAAAATAAAAAAAAATTTTTTTTTCTTTCATAGCAAAAGAAACATAGACGAAGCTATAATTTTTAGTTTAAAAAATTTTTTTAATTTAAAAATTTTTTTTAATTTTTAAATATATTTAAGGGCTATTCAAATATTTAAAAAATTAAAGATTATTTTTATAAGCGTCTGTTTTAAATTTTAAAAAAATTTAAGTAATATAAAGACAGCTCAATTTTACCATTATACACATTATTTAATTAAAACAATTCAATAAAAATTAAAATTGAATTCAAAAATCAAAAAAATGGCAACAAAAATATTTATAATTTTATTTTCCTTAACTATAATTTCAATAAAATTAGCTTCAGCTAACTCGGTTAAAGAACAAATTGGTTTAAATGATCCACAAAAAAGTGTTACTATTAACGGAAATACTCTTTATTATAAACATCCTTATACAACAAAAGAAACTTGTATTAATAAAACTCCAACTACCCCAGATAAAATTACTCAACATTTAAATATAGCTTACCAAGGACAACTTATGTATCATAATAGATCTTGTCCTGATAAAGCTGCATGTGGATTTAGTTGTGGAATTGTAAGTCTTTCGAAAAAAAATAAATTATTTATTGATTATTGGGTAACACCAATATTATTGGGTAATACCCATTTTTTCCTTTCTATTTTTTTGAGTTTTAAACTTTTTATGGCAAACTATATATCATTCGAAAGAGCTCTTCGAGCTTATTCGAATGGTACTAAATTCATCAAAATTCGACTTAAATAAACATAGTTATGAGCATTTGTTTAAACCATTTCAACATCACAAAAAGCATGTCCATCAAGGATTTAGCTTCGTAATTTTGTTCAGAATCGCCAAATCTAACAGATTATAGTATCATTCTACTCATCTCGAACAGCTCTTTCGAATGATATATTGTAAATTATATGCCAAGCAAAAAAGCTCAAAATGGTCAGGGAAACGGTGAAAAAGGTGGGTCCAGACACGTTATTACCGAGTATTGTTGTTGTGATAGTTAAGGGTAAATAATAATGTTGAACTTGGCTATATATTTCTTATTTAGTTAATTCAAAAGGAGCAACGAATGGGAGCTAATTCAGACCTTTTTTATGCTTTAAAATATTTATCATTTAATTAAAATAAATTTTTAAGCCATATCATGCTGCTGTTGGTGATGCCGTATGGGGACTCTTTCACCATGGGCAATATAAACAATCCTGTTTGCCTGATAAACATTTTATACGTAATGAAGCTGCTTGTATAAATAAATGTGTTAAAGTTGAAAGAGGAAATAAAAAGTAATTTCTTTAAAAATTAATTTATATTAAATCAGGGTTTCGATCTCGAATTTTTAAAAATCCGCAATTTTGTTCTAAAAAACCCGCATTCTATATCAGAAATCCGCAAAAAATTATCATACACAAAAATTGAATTAAAATCACTTTATGCGTTATATATCCACTTAAATTTTTGTTGTCTAAGACGTCAAAAATTTTTATTTCTTTTTCAGCGCCGCAGGCCCAAATTTTGCGGATTTTAGAAGGTCGAAGCAGAACAATAATGACATTCTATATTAAAAATAAAAATCCTCATAATCTTCAAAAGACCACAAAAATCCGCAAATCCGCATTTTTAAAAATAATCCTCACTGACATATCAAAAAACCACAAAATGAGGAAAAATCCGCAGATATCGAAACACTTTAATAAATTAATTATTTTAGAATTATTGTTCCAATTACTGATGTAACTATTCAAATGAAAGTAAATGAAGTTGATTTATCTTATTATGCATTTTTTGATAAAATGGGATGTTCAATGAAAGAATCCTGCAAAGCTACAATAACTTATGTTGAGTGCCCTTAAGAATTTTATTAAATAAATGGGTTGTAAGGAAAATTAAATTTAAGAAAATTATAAAATTAATAGACTCTCTCTTAGAAACAACAAAAATAATTAAAATTAAATAATATTCTTTATTTCTTGTAATTAAATATATTTACTGTCTATCCTATATATATATTTTTTATTTTGAATATTGATATTTATAAGAATTAAACACATATTAATAAAATTAACTAAATCAGTTAATTTTATAATTTTAAAAAATTATAATAAAAATAAATATAAAATAAAAAATAAATATAATAAGAACTTGATAGTATAAAAAGAATTAAAATAAATAAACAAATTCATTGAAATATTAATTTTTTAAATTAGATGGAAAAAAATAAATCAAATACCGTATTTACTCTAATAGAATGGCCGCCATTCTATATATGGCCGCCATTCCATTCCGCCATTCTATACCCCCAAAAAGGGGCATTCTAATGGAGAGGCCAGTCTAATGAAGGTGGCCATTCTAGTATATTTCATAGGTTAGAATCTGAGATTGAACGATCGGTCTAATATTTTTTGATTCAGAATTCAACAGATTTTTCTTGTAAAATTCTATATTTTCGACATTATTATAGAATTTTCCTTTCCGTATCATTATAAAACTAAAAGTTTTTTGTTTGCAAGGCTAAACAGGCTAACGCTTTTGAAAATCACACAAATTTCCGGCCGTAATTCTCTTCGCTTTCCTCAACTTTCTTCTCTTTTTCCATGAAAACTTACTTCACTTTTTGGAAGTTTTATGAATTTATTTCCTTTGCAAAACAAGAGCCCCTCGAAAAAATTAAAAATCGGAAATTGACATTTTGAAAAAACTATTGTTTGTTTAAATTTTTATTGAGTTAATTGAGGATACGTAAAAAGTCGAAGGACTTCATATATAGGGAATATTCTCATTCATTCGACTCATTATTCAATTTTTTATAATTAAGGAAGCAAAGTTAATAAAAATTTAATAGAATTTTTAACTCTATTTAAAATTAGTAGCGTGTTTTTCATTACTTCCTCTATATGAAATGGCAAGGTTTCCTGTTTCTAATGTTTTGTGACTTTTGGCGTAAGGCAGATAAGTGGGCTCTACTCGTCTTTATGAGTCCTATCGAATTTTATGAGTCCAATGAAAAGTTTATGGGTCTATAGGAAATTTATGAGTCCAATCAAATTTTTAGATCCTAACATGTTTTATTATTCTAAGTAGAATTTTGGTTCTACTGCAGTTTATGATTCCAATCAAAGTTTATGAGTCCAATCAGATTTTTGAGAGCTACGGGGGTAGGTCGCCAGCTCAAGGCTGAAAATGGAAAAGGGGATAGGTTTTTGTTAATATTGTAGAACTTCCTCGCGGGGGTGCGAGAGAATAATTTAACGAATTACGACGAATTTTGGATCTTCCGGAGATAACTTTTAATGGTATTCCCTTTTCAACGTTAGTTTATAATATAATTTCTCTAAAGATCCTAAGTTTGCTGGAATTCGAAATATTTAATGCGTAGGTCACTATTTAATTCTATTACTAAATCCCTACCACTCCTTAAATTTTGGTAAAGACATTTTCTTTTGTTAATAAATGCCAATGCTCTTCTATTATTCAACAATGACCTAAGCATTAAATAGTTCTAATTCCAGCGAACTTCACAGTCCTTTAAGGGTTATATTATAAACTTATCCAGAATAATAAATAAATATTTCCAACTTATTCCCAACTTGACACTCCATCTATTTCTCTCGCCTATTACAACCCTTCACTCTCTATTCAAATTTTATTTTTTGAAAATCGATTGCAAAAGCATTGATTATTGCTATTCTCCATTAATGAAGGAGGATTATAGCTTTTTGAGAATTTTTTTCTTAATTTCACAGAATCTCTATATGGTGGAAGTCCCTTCCCCCTCCATTGCCCTCCCCCTCCCCATCGCTCCCTCCCTCCTACGCTCACTCCTTTGCCCTCCCCCTCCCTCCCTTCTTTGCCCTCCCTCTTACGCTCACTTATCCGAGCTCTTACGCTCACTTATCCTCTTACGCTCACTCCTTTGCCCTCCCCCTCCCTCCCTTCTTTGCCCTCCCTCTCCATTCCTCCCTCCCTCCCTCCCCCCCTCCCTCCCTTCTTTGCCCTCCCTCTCCATTCCTCCCTCGCCCTCCTTACCTTCATTCAGTTAGCTTCCGTCAAATATAGAGAAATTCAATAATTTTAACTCAGAAAATAAATTTATTTAAAAATTTATTAAATAAATAAATATACATAGAAGGACCCAAACTTGCCAATAAAATATTTTTTCTTTATTTTAATTCTTGTTTAATAAAATATTTGCTAATAAAGTTTAAATAACAATAATTATTATTTTCCAGGAGAGCAATGAAGCTCTTAATTATTTATTTAATCCCTTTATTTATAACAAGCATTGTGTCCCACCCTAAACACACGAGGGATAGTCCAGATGGTGATCCAAATAAACGCCGAAATGTGTCGGGAGAAAGTGACACTGGAACAGGAACTAGCAATCCAGACGCTACTACAAGTACAGGAATGCCTAGTTCGCAGGAGCAACAAACAAGTTTTTTCGGATTGGATCAGATTTTTAGCTCTCATAATCAACAAGAACAACAGCCTCTTACAAGTTATGGTTCCTCTTTTCAACCCTTTGATCTACCAGACTACACTCAACAACAACAAAGTTTAGGTTCTTTACCACCATACTACCCGAGCAACATGCCGAGTAATTCTACCCAGCCACTGTATACACCACCCGCCACAACATATGGCGGTTATGGATCTTATTATCAGATCAACCCCTCTTTACAAGGAGATTACGATCTGAATCCATGGTCTCAAAGTAAGCTTAATATAATAGATAACTTTGAAGGATTAGTAAATTATTTCAAATTTATGAGATCGCTTGATGTATTTTTAAAAAATTGCTACAATCTCGGACAAAAATTTTCGTATCAAACTGTCACTGGGGTTTGGCTATAAACATTAGCGAATTTTTTACCAATTCTTTATTGTCTGCAAAAATTGTGGGGAGGGGGGGGTGGGGTGTCGAAGAAGTTTTTGTAAAACTTTGAATCTTATAGACAAAAAAGATACTATAGAAGAATTTTCAGGTTCTGTACCAGAAGAGTCAGTATCAAAACACGCCGTTCAAACAAGTCAATCTGATAATAACCCAGCATTCCATCATCCAGTATCAACGCCCTATACTCCACAGAGTTTCTTTGATTATCAATATGAGTATCCGACTCCTGCATTTGTTGGAGATGACATTCCATGGCATGAAGGTATGTTTCTAACAAAAGTAAATAAATCTGATAAAAGTAAATAAAGCTAGCAAATTTTTTCATTATAAATATCTGCCGACGTCCTTTTATCTCCTCATTTCCCAATTTTTTCCGTCGTCTTTTAGTAGAATTTTTTGAAATTTTGATTTTATATTTGATGTAACATCCAAAATTCGCAACTAACTGGTCAAAATTCTGGCCAATTTTGACCTTCTACAGATATATTTTAAACATATTTTGGTACTAATTTGCACCTAAACCCCTAAACCTTTTCTCAATTTTTGTCAAAAGTGCCTGGCTCTAGTTACATACTATCTTATAAACAATTAAGAAAGCCAGAAAGAATATCAAACATCAAAACAAGCCGAGCAAGCTGCTCCAGATAGTCAACCTGATCCAAAGGGTAAACCTTTCTAAAAATTTTAATTAATCTAAGTTATTCTTTCTACCAAAGATAAAGAGCCGAAACGAAGGGGAACGAAAAAAGAAAGAGCGGAAAGAAGGGTGAAAGAACACCAATATACTCCTCGACAAATTAGGATTGAAAAATGTAGAGGCGGCATTCTCGGAAAATGCCTTATATGTAAAAAACATGGAATGAGCTCTGATGTAATATAAAAATTTATATTGGATTACTTTGGGATGTTAGAGACTGGGTAATTTGCGCCTATGGCGGCTCAATACAGACCTTAAAATTCCCCATTCGAGCCGCCAAAGACGAAAATTACCGGTAGCGATGATTAACTGTCGCTGTTTTATCCTTTGGTTTTACGAGATTTTCCAAAGTGGACGAGCATAAGAAGCAATTTATAAGGAGCAACGCGTTTATAGTTTATAATAAGCAAGATGGGTAAATGTATAGAATACCGACCACGAAGGAATATGGACAAATTATATATCATTCGAAAGAGCTCGGCGAGACAAGTCGAATGACACCAAAATTATTTGGGGCTTGCAACTTTGGGCTGAGATATAGGGCTAAAAATGGTCAAAAAATATTTAACGAATTTATGACAAAAATTTTAAATTTATCGTTATTTTTGGCTTGCTTAAGGCCCGACAAAAGCTCTATAAATCTATTTTATCATTTTATTTAATCTTGCTCGAAAAATTCCACATCCTCTCTGTCTATTTCACCATCTGCATCTAGACAATCATGTGCTGTATTCGTTGCAGGATTATAAACACGACCAGCTATTTTCAAAAAAGCTTCCGTTGGATCAGTATTGGTTGCACGGCATGATTTCTGAAACATATATCGAGAAAGATTTCCAGGTACATGCTCTTTCTTGCGGCCATGACTTGAAAACTCCCCGCGAGGCGCGTGCCGCAAAACCCCGCGCGAAGCGCTGGGTTTTGCACAAGCGCCTCGCCGACACCCCATAGGTTTACGTTGTTTGTTATTTGTATTTTTTTACTCGTTAGATTCTGGGATTAGTCCATTTCTTTGCAGGTTGGTTATTTGGTCTTTCTTATCTCTTGTTTACGAGAAAAGTTTTATTATGTTTACCATTTTGTGTCAAATAATTATTGCTTCATGTTTATTTATATGCCGTTATGTTGACAAATATTATTGCATCATTCTTAGTAATTTCCTTTGTCGGCGTCTGATGCGCGAATACAAAAATAGCAGTGCCAGTCAGCGTCTGTCGCGCGGTACTTGTCGCCATAGCTAAGTAATATTGCATCATTCGTTGTAATTGTCTTTGTCGGCATCTATACGCAAATAGTCCATAGGTATATGTTACGAGCCCAGAACCCAGCGACCGTTGACTCCCCGCGAGGCGCGTGCCGCAAAACCCCGCGCGAAGCGCGGGGTTTTCCACAAGCGCCTCGCCGACACCCCATAGGTTTACGTTGTTTGTTATTTGTATTTAACTTTGTACAAACTTGTTAAAATACGTATTTATATTTGAATTTTTGACCATTTTAGTCCTATGATTTTTGACCATTTTGAGCCCTATATCTCAGCCCAAAGTTGCAAGCCCCAAATAATTTTGGTGTCATTCGACTCGTCTCGACGAGCTCTTTCGATTGATATATAATTTGTCCATATTCCTTTGTGGTCGGTATTCTATACATTTTCCCAAGATGTCCCCTCTTCAGTTTTGAGGCCAAGAAAGCAGATTTGGTCTCTAGTCTAGTATAAAACTAGAGGCAACCTGGAAAATCTCTAAAAATATTTATGCCGATAACTTAGATTTTTGTTCCAGATCTGTTTCGGTGAAATGAGTTTTATTAGATATCCTGCATTCAACCGAACTCTATAATCAATTGTCCTTTTCTTTACGTGTCAGACCCTTGTATACTCTCATTAACTTTGGTATATATCGGCTAGAATTGTCCGAGACCGAAAATTTTCCAAGACCAAGACCCAAGGCCAAGACTAGACTCAGATCAAGAGATTTTATATGAGAAAAATCCACAATTTAATGTTCAATGTATCTTAGTTTCAAGTAACCGATAAGCCAGGAATTGAAAATTGCGTTGATCAACATATTAACTCAGACAATCATCAAGCTGCGATCAGTTAAAGATTTCTTTCCCTTCAAAATAATTTTAAAAATTTAGGGAGCGAAGGAATCACGAGCAGTGAACCACAAAGCGAACAACAACAACAACCTGACATTTCAGTACCTACAGAAAGTAATTTCTAAATGTATATAATGAAGTAAAGTGGTAAAACCCATTACGCAAAATATCAAAGGATTTGAGGGCGATCGCTTAGAGATACGGAATCAAAGATATTATTAAAGATCGGGGTAACCTTGTGATCGAGATTTGTTTCGATCTGATCTCCAATTGTTATCCGCCCAATTATTTCTTATTATATCTAATTATCATTATTTATATAGACACATTAAAGAAAAGAGTACAAAGAAGAATAAATGATAAAAACTATTCAACTCAGATTTCCATAAAAAAGGCTAATGAATATGAAGTCATATGTGCTTGTAAATCGTGTAAGATGCAAGTATGCTTTATAAATAGCATTTATGGGATTTTTATTTTTCTTAATTTAGTTCAAAGCCGACGAATATGACGCCATAGATGCACATATAAATGCATACCATAATGGTAAGAATATTCTTTTATCCATAGTTTTTATTAAATTATACTAAAAATAGATAAGGGAGGACAAGAAGGGCAGTTCCTACAACATGATCAACAAAGTCTACCTTCTGCTCAAGGAAGTTATGTTGATCCAGCTGCTGATCCAGTTGTCCATGACACTGAAAGTTATATATCTGGTTCGGGAACTTATGTCGATCCAGGACGTCATCTTTATGCTAATGAACCTCATCTTTATGGTACACAAAGTCATCAAGGAAGTCATGTTTACGGTTCGGGAAGTCATGATTATGGTTCAGGAAGTCAAGGTTATGGTTCGGGAAGTAATGTTTATGCTCCAGGAAGTAATCTTTACGCTCCAGGAAGTAATCTATACGCTCCAGGAAGTAATGTTCTTGCTCCAGGAAGTCATGATTATGGTTCAGGAAGTCATTATGTTGATCCAAGAACTCAGGTGTATGGTTCAGGAGTTCAGCATTTTGGTCCAGGAACTCAGCGTGGCCAAGGAAGTCATGTTTACGGTTCAGGAAGTAGTGCTTATGCTCCAGGAATTCATGATCATGGTTCAGGAAGTCATTATGTTGATCCAAGAACTCAGGTGTATGGTTCAGGAGTTCAACCATCTGGTTCAACAACTCAGCGTGGCCAGGGAAGTCAATATTACGGGATTGAGGATGCTTGTAAGTTTAGAAAATAAATACAACTATTTGAAGTCTATTAAATCTTAAACACAATATCCGTCATAATCTATAACGTTTTGAGGACTGTATTAAGAAAAAGTTTACTTGAATTTAATAAATCTAAAAATTAAATAGCACCTCAAGAGCGACGTAACTTCTTTCGTGCTTTGCAAGCTTCATTAAATGAAAATCCTCAAAGCCAACATTTGCCTCCTCTTCAAATTCCAGGTAGATTATCTATAATCTAAAGTTATTTCTATTCCACATCCCTATTTACTCCATAACATTACCATATCTATTTTTAAATTTTTTCTCAATGATCCTGTTTTTTAAAGAGTTTATGGGGTAAGCCAACTTTTGAAATATGATGTCTTATTAATTTACATGACGATATTGTAAATAGAAGGGAGAGATCCAACATGCTATCATTTAAAACACATACGATATTTAAAAAAAGAGTTCCGGAAAATTGGCTATGGAAAATTGGGCTCCATCTGAAGTTTGGGCTCTGCTAGTGATGCTCGGGAGTGAAAAAAAGCCGAGACAGAGAGTCGATAAAACCCAAACCAATAAACGTGTCCCGGGGATAACTTTTCTGCTCTCTTTCTTTATAAATTAATTAAAATAAAATAAGGTGCACAATCTACTCCAACCAATCCACCTCAACAATCAGCCCCCAATCCACCTCAACAATCAGCCCCACGAGACCATACAAAAGGTAAAGGGAAAGCTCCACGAAAACAATGATTATGAAGGAGACGATGAAACAAACAATGGATTTTATTTACAAAAAGGGATTTGAGGAATTTTAGAAAATTTAAAAGCTGAGATTTACCCTTCAATTTTTCTCTTATTTTTAAATTGATATCACCTTGTCGCATATTTTTTATGTCGTCTGATAGCTCCGGGGATCGAAGCTTTACATGATAAAACAAATTATACATATTTTTTATTTTCTATTTACACATTAAAATATATCCAAAAAGATATACTATTTACATACTTAAGCTGCCAGAAATCAAATGTCTGGCCACTTCTATTATGATGATATACCGTATTTTCTCTAATTCAGCGACGCCTCTAATTGAACGATGGTCTCCAATAGAGTTTCCCTTTGAGAGGGGATCTAAGAATAGAGCGACGGCCTCCATTTGAACGACAGTCACCAATAGAGTGACACCCTCTCCAAAAACTCCATTTAATTATTGTTAATTTCACTCTTTACACTAATAACAACAGGCATGGTCATGGACACTGATAATATACTAAACTTTTTAAGGGCTCTCGCCGGTACACAACACAACTTGGACTCACAAATTTAAGTCATGTTAACATAGAAATAATGCTTTTACTAAAATCTAAATGAATACATGTTTGGTTATGTTTTAGATAAAATGATTCCAACTTCCTTTCTCTATCGCTATAATTTCTTAAACATTTCTTTAATCGGAATCAGAATCAGGCTCTTCATTTAAATCAATCTGTTTCCCCTTTCCTTTTTTGTCCCCAGTTGTCAATCCACGGCGATAAAAAGGTGAATGTCCTTGACCTGTTGGCTCTTAATTATTTAAATTAAAACTATATTAAAATATTTATACCTCTAATTATCGGTCCTTGTGCTCGACCTTGTTGTCCTTTAAGCATTTGTTTATTTTGTTGAGGATTATAATCTATTTTTAAAATTTTAAAATAGGCAATTAATATAAACCATGTTGATATCCGCTAAAATAGCCAAAATTATGCTCAAACATTTGTGTTTGTTGGACATTTTGGTAATCGGTGCCATATTGATGTAGATCAGGATTTTGATGCTGACTTCTAACATCTATTATAATATGATTTTAAACTTTAATTATTGAGGAGTTAATTAACCCGAACAAAGATCATTAATGTATAACTATAATTTATTCATTTTTACCTTTCTCAATAGTATGTGAAGGCTTGCATGTGTGTTCTGATTTCATCGTAAAATTACCTCCTTCAGGGCCCGTAGAATAAATTCGGGGTAAGGGTTATTTAACCCCTACCCGAGGGTCAAATAACTCGCAACCCGCAGCATAAATTCCTACTCTGAGTTCAGGGTTAAATAACCCGGTAGTTTAACCCAAAACCCCGAGTAGCTTTTCACATTGGTAGAATAAATTATTTACTCGAGTCAAATAACCCTCAGCTAAGGGTAAAATTGCTACACTGGTCGGGGGCAGTGTAACAGGGTAAAACGCGTCTCGATTGCTCTTTTCCAAAATATATTAAGTTCTCAAAATTTCGAAAAAAAATTTTATATTCAAAAAATGAAAAAATATTTATGAAAAAATTTTTTTTGAAAATCCAGGTTTGGATCCGTGTCTAACAAATCCGGATTTTGATCTGGAAAGTCCGGTTCGGATGAGAAAAAATATAAAAACCCGGAAACCGGATCCGGCATTTTCAAAACTTCTAACTCTAATGATTTTACTAAAAAATTAAAGCTTTTTAATGAAAGCTCAATATAGGAATAAAATTAAAGAGAGTTACTCGCGAGTTACAGTAACCTCAAGTTTGGAGTAAAAATGCGAATTTATTCTACGGAATTTATTCTACCAATTTTACTCGGAACTCAGGGTTATTTAACCCAGGGTTATTTAACCCGGTTATTCAACCGGTTATTTTACCCCGAATTTATTCTACGGGCCCAGAGTGAACTTTGCCATTACAATCTTTGACAGCGCATTTAAAATAAGTTTTTCCTTTTTTGGTCCCAGCAAAATTGTATTTATAATCATCAAGAGTTATTTCTATTAATATACAATATAAGTTAAAATATATTACTACAGTATTTCTTCAATAGTGCGACCGGTCGGTTTATTTTTCAACAATCCTCTAGAGTGTCGATTTATGTTGCACTATTAGAATAAATACGGTATTGTTATTACAGTATATATCTATTAATCACCCTTCCTCAAATAATTACCCCGCCACTATTAACTAAACCCATCAGAGAGAGGATACTTTATATACTGTATGCGTTTATCATCCTACAGCTCAATTTACTCTTCATTCTCCTTTTCCATAATTTATGAATGCTCCAAGATAAAAAAACGATTAAGGAAACGATTGTTTTTTGAGAAAGCATGTTTTTAATTCTTATTTTTTAATGGTCAAGGATCAATAGAAGGGAAATTAAATCTGACTACCTTGTCTATTTATAGGAAAGGAGAGAAGAAAAAAATATAGCCTCCGTTCATGATGCTCTTCCGAAGTACAATATCGAAAGAGCATCTCGAGCTGAACCCGGGCCCGACCCGGGTCCGAGCTCTAATATTCGATCAAAAAACTGATTACTAGACCTTTTTTCTTTTTGTTATCAATAAGACTATGGCAAGTGTGTTTCTTCTTGCTTTCTTTATAATTTTTTCCATCATAGATAAGACGGGCTTTACAATTTTTCTCTCTATTAATACACACATAATAGGAGTGTTGATTGTTCTCATTTTTTTTCTCAAACCAATATTGAAAACCTCTACAATTTAAAATATCTTTTCCTTTTGTCGATTTTGTAAATTCGACTTCACCTTTAATTTGTAATTGTTTATTTATCTTTTATATTTAATGAATTTATCCTTTACCGATCGCTGAATAAAATATAATTCCGTATCGGATTCTAGATATTTTCCGGATTTTATTAAATGCCTCGATTTTACTACTTAACGTAATCTTGATACAGTCAGACATATTAAAGGGCTCTCTCAGGGTGGTATTATAAATTCGGGTAGGTGAGTAGAGAGCGCCGACTTTACACTAAGAAGAATGTAAGGCATCGCTAATTTTTCATTTCTACCTATTTTGTAAAAAATCATAACTTTGTTTTAAATTAACTTAAAAATTCGATTTTTTGTCAGAATATAATTTTTAATATTAGCTATGATTTAGCAAAAAATAAAAAGGATATACTTTAGCCGGTTAAAAAGAGCCTTTGGTCTATTAGTCTTAGGTAAGTTTATATGTTAAGTCTGTTAATAACTTATAAATACACGTTAAAGATAATTAAATTTTCTACGTGAAGAAATGGTAGCTTCTGCCTGATTTGATTCAAATCCTTGATGCTGTTGTCGAGAAAAATTTATAAAAAACGGATTTTCTCCAAAATTTAGGCTCATCGTTGACAAATTTTGAGAATATGCTTGATCAGAATGATCGATCCCTTGAGAGTATCCTACAATCGTGGGTATACTTCCAGTTCATCCAGTCTCACTAGTTCCTGTTCCGTATGGTCCATCATTTCGAAGTTGAAATGGGTCGAAATGATGCTGTTCATTCGTTTCATCATCGCTGCTTAGAGAGCCAACCGGCGATGACTTTGAGGACAAACAAAGAAATAAAAAAATTGAAAGCTTCAATGCTTTCATTAATGTTTTATACTTCTGATTAATAAAAATAAATTATAAAACTTTTTAACGGTGAAAAATGAGTGCGTTGAATAGTAAAAATTAATTATATTGGATGTACACAGGCGCACGAGGCAGAGGAGTTTGGCATAAAAATTTAGGAGCCTGCATAATAATTTCTAGCGAAGCGCGCCCCAAGCTCCAACAAAAGTTTCTAAGTTGGAGTTTATTAGGAACTCCAACAAAGTATCAATTTCCATCCTTTAGAGAATTTGGCAAAATTGTGACCGAAACCAATGTAGCCGAAACTTCTAATCCCAAATCAATTTAGAGTTCTACTCAGCATCTTTTTAATTTAAATCAATCGCCTGTAGCATTATTTATATTGGCTCTTTCTCCTTTTCTGTCTGAGTCCTATTCTAAACTACCGTATTATCATTAATAGAATGGCCCTCTCCATTTTAATAGAATGCTCTAATAGAATGGAAAATAAAAGTATCATTGGAAAATAGAATGTCCGGCCATTCAGTAATAGCCAAACTAATAGCCAAACTTTAGAAAAATATAGAATAATTTATAAAATTATTTAATAAATAAAATAAAAATTAAATTTATTTATTGCTATGGCTAATATAACATTTCTTGTCACACTTTATAGTCTAATAAATAAAATGACTAGTAAAGGGAAAGATAGAAAGGTACGAAATTTCGATATGAGCATTATTGAACTTTAGATTCTTTATAATATTTTTTGAACAATACACAATCAAATAAACTTTAATAGTCTGGAGTTTGAGTGGGACAGAAACGCGCGACATTATCAGAGATAACACTCCAGCAGTCCCGATTTTCGTTATACGGAATGATGTAACATTACTAACTAGAAAGTTCAATGAATGATCATATCGAAATTTCGTACTTTTATAAAGCTGCTCTTTCCTTTTACTCTTAATTTTACTTTATTTTACTATTATGGCTTAATTTAGATTTTTTAAATTATTAATTTTTGAGGCGAGGATTAATGCTAAGTAAGGAGAAACGCTTTGCCATATAACGCTTTGCCTTTTATGTATATATGTTTTGCCTTTTATGAACGCTTTGCCTTTTATGCATTATTTGTTACAATTAAAGAGCATTCTATTTCTAATTTTAAGTATATTAAAAATTTTATTCGCTTTATTGTAAATATTTTAATTCTTATAACCTATATACCTAATAAATAATAAATCCCTTATTTATATTCTTCCTCTTCAAGTCTTCATCTCACTTCCAATATCAACACCTCTATTTCTAATTTTAATTATTTTATTTAGGCGATAATTTAATAAAATTTTTTTCGCTTTATTGTAAATATTTTAATTCTTATAACCTATATACCTAATAAATAATAAATCCCTTATTTATATTCTTCCTCTTCAAGTCTTCATCTCACTTCCAATATCAACACCTCTATTTCTAATTTTAATTATTTTATTTAGGCGATAATTTAATAAAATTTTTTTCGCTTTATTGTAAATATTTTAATTCTTATAACCTATATACCTAATAAATAATAAATCCCTTATTTATATTTTTCCTCTTCAAGCGTTCATCTTACTTCCAATATCAACACCTCTATTTCTAATTTTAATTATTTTAAAAATTTTATTCGCTTTAATGTAGATATTTTTATTCTTATAACCTATATACCTAATAAATTTAATGATATTTGCTTAAGATAAACTAACCGAATATTTTATAAAAGCAGTAAAATTTATCTCTATGTTACATATCTCTATGTCCATTTAATGATATTTGATTAAGATAAACTAACCGAATATTTTATAAAAGCAGTAAAATTTATCTCTATGTTACATATCTCTATGTCCATTTAATGATATTTGATTAAGATAAACTAACCGAATATTTTATAAAAGCAGTAAAATTTATCTCTATGTTACATATCTCTATGTCCATTTAATGATATTTGATTAAGATAAACTAACCGAATATTTTATAAAAGCAGTAAAATTTATCTCTATGTTACATATCTCTATGTCCATTTAATGATATTTGCTTAAGATAAACTAACCGAATATTTTATAAAAGCAGTAAAATTTATCTCTATGTTACATATCTCTATGTCCATTTAATGATATTTGCTTAAGATAAACTAACCGAATATTTTATAAAAGCAGTAAAATTTATCTCTATGTTACATATCTCTATGTCCATTTAATGATATTTGCTTAAGATAAACTAACCGAATATTTTATAAAAGCAGTAAAATTTATCTCTATGTTACATATCTCTATGTCCATTTAATGATATTTGCTTTAGATAAACTAACCGAATATTTTATAAAAGCAGTAAAATTTATCTCTATGTTACATATCTCTATGTCCATTTAATGATATTTGATTAAGATAAACTAACCGAATATTTTATAAAAGCAGTAAAATTTATCTCTATGTTACATATCTCTATGTCCATTTAATGATATTTGATTAAGATAAACTAACCGAATATTTTATAAAAGCAGTAAAATTTATCTCTATGTTACATATCTCTATGTCCATTTAATGATATTTGCTTAAGATAAACTAACCGAATATTTTATAAAAGCAGTAAAATTTATCTCTATGTTACATATCTCTATGTCCATTTAATGATATTTGCTTTAGATAAACTAACCGAATATTTTATAAAAGCAGTAAAATTTATCTCTATGTTACATATCTCTATGTCCATTTAATGATATTTGCTTTAGATAAACTAACCGAATATTTTATAAAAGCAGTAAAATTTATCTCTATGTTACATATCTCTATGTCCATTTAATGATATTTGATTAAGATAAACTAACCGAATATTTTATAAAAGCAGTAAAATTTATCTCTATGTTACATATCTCTATGTCCATTTAATGATATTTGCTTTAGATAAACTAACCGAATATTTTATAAAAGCAGTAAATTTATCTCTATGTTACATATCTCTATGTCCATTTAATGATATTTGCTTAAGATAAACTAACCGAATATTTTATAAAAGCAGTAAAATTTATCTCTATGTTACATATCTCTATGTCCATTTAATGATATTTGATTAAGATAAACTAACCGAATATTTTATAAAAGCAGTAAAATTTATCTCTATGTTACATATCTCTATGTCCATTTAATGATATTTGCTTTAGATAAACTAACCGAATATTTTATAAAAGCAGTAAATTTATCTCTATGTTACATATCTCTATGTCCATTTAATGATATTTGCTTAAGATAAACTAACCGAATATTTTATAAAAGCAGTAAAATTTATCTCTATGTTACATATCTCTATGTCCATTTAATGATATTTGATTAAGATAAACTAACCGAATATTTTATAAAAGCAGTAAAATTTATCTCTATGTTACATATCTCTATGTCCATTTAATGATATTTGCTTTAGATAAACTAACCGAATATTTTATAAAAGCAGTAAATTTATCTCTATGTTACATATCTCTATGTCCATTTAATGATATTTGCTTAAGATAAACTAACCGAATATTTTATAAAAGCAGTAAAATTTATCTCTATGTTACATATCTCTATGTCCATTTAATGATATTTGATTAAGATAAACTAACCGAATATTTTATAAAAGCAGTAAAATTTATCTCTATGTTACATATCTCTATGTCCATTTAATGATATTTGCTTTAGATAAACTAACCGAATATTTTATAAAAGCAGTAAATTTATCTCTATGTTACATATCTCTATGTCCATTTAATGATATTTGCTTAAGATAAACTAACCGAATATTTTATAAAAGCAGTAAAATTTATCTCTATGTTACATATCTCTATGTCCATTTAATGATATTTGCTTTAGATAAACTAACCGAATATTTTATAAAAGCAGTAAAATTTATCTCTATGTTACATATCTCTATGTCCATTTAATGATATTTCATTAATATAAACTAACCGAATATGTTATAAAAGCAGTAAAATTTATCTCTATGTTACATATCTCTCTGCCCATTTAATGATATTTGCTTAAGATAAACTAACCGAATAGTTTATAAAAGCAGTAAAATTTATCTCTATGTTACATATCTCTATGTCCATTTAATGATATTTGCTTAAGATAAACTAACCGAATATTTTATAAAAGCAGTAAAATTTATCTCTATGTTACATATCTCTATGTCCATTTAATGATATTTGCTTTAGATAAACTAACCGAATATTTTATAAAAGCAGTAAAATTTATCTCTATGTTACATATCTCTATGTCCATTTAATGATATTTGATTAAGATAAACTAACCGAATATTTTATAAAAGCAGTAAAATTTATCTCTATGTTACATATCTCTATGTCCATTTAATGATATTTGCTTAAGATAAACTAACCGAATATTTTATAAAAGCAGTAAAATTTATCTCTATGTTACATATCTCTATGTCCATTTAATGATATTTGCTTTAGATAAACTAACCGAATATTTTATAAAAGCAGTAAAATTTATCTCTATGTTACATATCTCTATGTCCATTTAATGATATTTGATTAAGATAAACTAACCGAATATTTTATAAAAGCAGTAAAATTTATCTCTATGTTACATATCTCTATGTCCATTTAATGATATTTGCTTAAGATAAACTAACCGAATATTTTATAAAAGCAGTAAAATTTATCTCTATGTTACATATCTCTATGTCCATTTAATGATATTTGCTTTAGATAAACTAACCGAATATTTTATAAAAGCAGTAAATTTATCTCTATGTTACATATCTCTATGTCCATTTAATGATATTTGCTTAAGATAAACTAACCGAATATTTTATAAAAGCAGTAAAATTTATCTCTATGTTACATATCTCTATGTCCATTTAATGAGATTTGATTAAGATAAACTAACCGAATATTTTATAAAAGCAGTAAAATTTATCTCTATGTTACATATCTCTATGTCCATTTAATGATATTTGCTTAAGATAAACTAACCGAATATTTTATAAAAGCAGTAAAATTTATCTCTATGTTACATATCTCTATGTCCATTTAATGATATTTGATTAAGATAAACTAACCGAATATTTTATAAAAGCAGTAAAATTTATCTCTATGTTACATATCTCTATGTCCATTTAATGATATTTGCTTAAGATAAACTAACCGAATATTTTATAAAAGCAGTAAAATTTATCTCTATGTTACATATCTCTATGTCCATTTAATGATATTTGCTTTAGATAAACTAACCGAATATTTTATAAAAGCAGTAAAATTTATCTCTATGTTACATATCTCTATGTCCATTTAATGATATTTGATTAAGATAAACTAACCGAATATTTTATAAAAGCAGTAAAATTTATCTCTATGTTACATATCTCTATGTCCATTTAATGATATTTGCTTAAGATAAACTAACCGAATATTTTATAAAAGCAGTAAAATTTATCTCTATGTTACATATCTCTATGTCCATTTAATGATATTTGCTTTAGATAAACTAACCGAATATTTTATAAAAGCAGTAAATTTATCTCTATGTTACATATCTCTATGTCCATTTAATGATATTTGCTTAAGATAAACTAACCGAATATTTTATAAAAGCAGTAAAATTTATCTCTATGTTACATATCTCTATGTCCATTTAATGATATTTGATTAAGATAAACTAACCGAATATTTTATAAAAGCAGTAAAATTTATCTCTATGTTACATATCTCTATGTCCATTTAATGATATTTGCTTTAGATAAACTAACCGAATATTTTATAAAAGCAGTAAATTTATCTCTATGTTACATATCTCTATGTCCATTTAATGATATTTGCTTAAGATAAACTAACCGAATATTTTATAAAAGCAGTAAAATTTATCTCTATGTTACATATCTCTATGTCCATTTAATGATATTTGCTTTAGATAAACTAACCGAATATTTTATAAAAGCAGTAAATTTATCTCTATGTTACATATCTCTATGTCCATTTAATGATATTTGATTAAGATAAACTAACCGAATATTTTATAAAAGCAGTAAAATTTATCTCTATGTTACATATCTCTATGTCCATTTAATGATATTTGCTTTAGATAAACTAACCGAATATTTTATAAAAGCAGTAAATTTATCTCTATGTTACATATCTCTATGTCCATTTAATGATATTTGATTAAGATAAACTAACCGAATATTTTATAAAAGCAGTAAAATTTATCTCTATGTTACATATCTCTATGTCCATTTAATGATATTTGCTTTAGATAAACTAACCGAATATTTTATAAAAGCAGTAAATTTATCTCTATGTTACATATCTCTATGTCCATTTAATGATATTTGCTTAAGATAAACTAACCGAATATTTTATAAAAGCAGTAAAATTTATCTCTATGTTACATATCTCTATGTCCATTTAATGATATTTGATTAAGATAAACTAACCGAATATTTTATAAAAGCAGTAAAATTTATCTCTATGTTACATATCTCTATGTCCATTTAATGATATTTGCTTTAGATAAACTAACCGAATATTTTATAAAAGCAGTAAATTTATCTCTATGTTACATATCTCTATGTCCATTTAATGATATTTGCTTAAGATAAACTAACCGAATATTTTATAAAAGCAGTAAAATTTATCTCTATGTTACATATCTCTATGTCCATTTAATGATATTTGATTAAGATAAACTAACCGAATATTTTATAAAAGCAGTAAAATTTATCTCTATGTTACATATCTCTATGTCCATTTAATGATATTTGCTTTAGATAAACTAACCGAATATTTTATAAAAGCAGTAAATTTATCTCTATGTTACATATCTCTATGTCCATTTAATGATATTTGCTTAAGATAAACTAACCGAATATTTTATAAAAGCAGTAAAATTTATCTCTATGTTACATATCTCTATGTCCATTTAATGATATTTGCTTTAGATAAACTAACCGAATATTTTATAAAAGCAGTAAAATTTATCTCTATGTTACATATCTCTATGTCCATTTAATGATATTTGATTAAGATAAACTAACCGAATATTTTATAAAAGCAGTAAAATTTATCTCTATGTTACATATCTCTATGTCCATTTAATGATATTTGCTTTAGATAAACTAACCGAATATTTTATAAAAGCAGTAAATTTATCGCTATGTTACATATCTCTATGTCCATTTAATGATATTTGCTTAAGATAAACTAACCGAATATTTTATAAAAGCATTAAAATTTATCTCTATGTTACATATCTCTCTGTCCATTTAACGATATTTGATTAAGATAAACTAACCGAATATTTTATAAAAGCAGTAAAATTTATCTCTATGTTACATATCTCTATGTCCATTTAATGATATTTGCTTTAGATAAACTAACCGAATATTTTATAAAAGCAGTAAATTTATCTCTATGTTACATATCTCTATGTCCATTTAATGATATTTGATTAAGATAAACTAACCGAATATTTTATAAAAGCAGTAAATTTATCTCTATGTTACATATCTCTATGTCCATTTAATGATATTTGATTAAGATAAACTAACCGAATATTTTATAAAAGCAGTAAAATTTATCTCTATGTTACATATCTCTATGTCCATTTAATGATATTTGCTTTAGATAAACTAACCGAATATTTTATAAAAGCAGTAAATTTATCTCTATGTTACATATCTCTATGTCCATTTAATGATATTTGCTTAAGATAAACTAACCGAATATTTTATAAAAGCAGTAAAATTTATCTCTATGTTACATATCTCTATGTCCATTTAATGATATTTGATTAAGATAAACTAACCGAATATTTTATAAAAGCAGTAAAATTTATCTCTATGTTACATATCTCTATGTCCATTTAATGATATTTGCTTTAGATAAACTAACCGAATATTTTATAAAAGCAGTAAATTTATCTCTATGTTACATATCTCTATGTCCATTTAATGATATTTGCTTAAGATAAACTAACCGAATATTTTATAAAAGCAGTAAAATTTATCTCTATGTTACATACCTCTATGTCCATTTAATGATATTTGATTAAGATAAACTAACCGAATATTTTATAAAAGCAGTAAAATTTATCTCTATGTTACATATCTCTATGTCCATTTAATGATATTTGCTTTAGATAAACTAACCGAATATTTTATAAAAGCAGTAAATTTATCTCTATGTTACATATCTCTATGTCCATTTAATGATATTTGCTTAAGATAAACTAACCGAATATTTTATAAAAGCAGTAAAATTTATCTCTATGTTACATATCTCTATGTCCATTTAATGATATTTGCTTTAGATAAACTAACCGAATATTTTATAAAAGCAGTAAAATTTATCTCTATGTTACATATCTCTATGTCCATTTAATGATATTTGATTAAGATAAACTAACCGAATATTTTATAAAAGCAGTAAAATTTATCTCTATGTTACATATCTCTATGTCCATTTAATGATATTTGCTTTAGATAAACTAACCGAATATTTTATAAAAGCAGTAAATTTATCTCTATGTTACATATCTCTATGTCCATTTAATGATATTTGCTTAAGATAAACTAACCGAATATTTTATAAAAGCAGTAAAATTTATCTCTATGTTACATATCTCTATGTCCATTTAATGATATTTGATTAAGATAAACTAACCGAATATTTTATAAAAGCAGTAAAATTTATCTCTATGTTACATATCTCTATGTCCATTTAATGATATTTGCTTTAGATAAACTAACCGAATATTTTATAAAAGCAGTAAATTTATCTCTATGTTACATATCTCTATGTCCATTTAATGATATTTGCTTAAGATAAACTAACCGAATATTTTATAAAAGCAGTAAAATTTATCTCTATGTTACATATCTCTATGTCCATTTAATGATATTTGCTTTAGATAAACTAACCGAATATTTTATAAAAGCAGTAAATTTATCTCTATGTTACATATCTCTATGTCCATTTAATGATATTTGATTAAGATAAACTAACCGAATATTTTATAAAAGCAGTAAAATTTATCTCTATGTTACATATCTCTATGTCCATTTAATGATATTTGCTTTAGATAAACTAACCGAATATTTTATAAAAGCAGTAAATTTATCTCTATGTTACATATCTCTATGTCCATTTAATGATATTTGATTAAGATAAACTAACCGAATATTTTATAAAAGCAGTAAAATTTATCTCTATGTTACATATCTCTATGTCCATTTAATGATATTTGCTTTAGATAAACTAACCGAATATTTTATAAAAGCAGTAAATTTATCTCTATGTTACATATCTCTATGTCCATTTAATGATATTTGCTTAAGATAAACTAACCGAATATTTTATAAAAGCAGTAAAATTTATCTCTATGTTACATATCTCTATGTCCATTTAATGATATTTGATTAAGATAAACTAACCGAATATTTTATAAAAGCAGTAAAATTTATCTCTATGTTACATATCTCTATGTCCATTTAATGATATTTGCTTTAGATAAACAAACCGAATATTTTATAAAAGCAGTAAATTTATCTCTATGTTACATATCTCTATGTCCATTTAATGATATTTGCTTAAGATAAACTAACCGAATATTTTATAAAAGCAGTAAAATTTATCTCTATGTTACATATCTCTATGTCCATTTAATGATATTTGATTAAGATAAACTAACCGAATATTTTATAAAAGCAGTAAAATTTATCTCTATGTTACATATCTCTATGTCCATTTAATGATATTTGCTTTAGATAAACTAACCGAATATTTTATAAAAGCAGTAAATTTATCTCTATGTTACATATCTCTATGTCCATTTAATGATATTTGCTTAAGATAAACTAACCGAATATTTTATAAAAGCAGTAAAATTTATCTCTATGTTACATATCTCTATGTCCATTTAATGATATTTGCTTTAGATAAACTAACCGAATATTTTATAAAAGCAGTAAAATTTATCTCTATGTTACATATCTCTATGTCCATTTAATGATATTTGATTAAGATAAACTAACCGAATATTTTATAAAAGCAGTAAAATTTATCTCTATGTTACATATCTCTATGTCCATTTAATGATATTTGCTTTAGATAAACTAACCGAATATTTTATAAAAGCAGTAAATTTATCTCTATGTTACATATCTCTATGTCCATTTAATGATATTTGCTTAAGATAAACTAACCGAATATTTTATAAAAGCAGTAAAATTTATCTCTATGTTACATATCTCTATGTCCATTTAATGATATTTGATTAAGATAAACTAACCGAATATTTTATAAAAGCAGTAAAATTTATCTCTATGTTACATATCTCTATGTCCATTTAATGATATTTGCTTTAGATAAACTAACCGAATATTTTATAAAAGCAGTAAATTTATCTCTATGTTACATATCTCTATGTCCATTTAATGATATTTGCTTAAGATAAACTAACCGAATATTTTATAAAAGCAGTAAAATTTATCTCTATGTTACATATCTCTATGTCCATTTAATGATATTTGCTTTAGATAAACTAACCGAATATTTTATAAAAGCAGTAAATTTATCTCTATGTTACATATCTCTATGTCCATTTAATGATATTTGCTTAAGATAAACTAACCGAATATTTTATAAAAGCAGTAAAATTTATCTCTATGTTACATATCTCTATGTCCATTTAATGATATTTGCTTTAGATAAACTAACCGAATATTTTATAAAAGCAGTAAATTTATCTCTATGTTACATATCTCTATGTCCATTTAATGATATTTGATTAAGATAAACTAACCGAATATTTTATAAAAGCAGTAAAATTTATCTCTATGTTACATATCTCTATGTCCATTTAATGATATTTGCTTTAGATAAACTAACCGAATATTTTATAAAAGCAGTAAATTTATCTCTATGTTACATATCTCTATGTCCATTTAATGATATTTGCTTAAGATAAACTAACCGAATATTTTATAAAAGCAGTAAAATTTATCTCTATGTTACATATCTCTATGTCCATTTAATGATATTTGCTTTAGATAAACTAACCGAATATTTTATAAAAGCAGTAAAATTTATCTCTATGTTACATATCTCTATGTCCATTTAATGATATTTGCTTAAGATAAACTAACCGAATATTTTATAAAAGCAGTAAAATTTATCTCTATGTTACATATCTCTATGTCCATTTAATGATATTTGCTTTAGATAAACTAACCGAATATTTTATAAAAGCAGTAAAATTTATCTCTATGTTACATATCTCTATGTCCATTTAATGATATTTGCTTTAGATAAACTAACCGAATATTTTATAAAAGCAGTAAAATTTATCTCTATGTTACATATCTCTATGTCCATTTAATGATATTTGCTTAAGATAAACTAACCGAATATTTTATAAAAGCAGTAAAATTTATCTCTATGTTACATATCTCTATGTCCATTTAATGATATTTGCTTTAGATAAACTAACCGAATATTTTATAAAAGCAGTAAAATTTATCTCTATGTTACATATCTCTATGTCCATTTAATGATATTTGCTTTAGATAAACTAACCGAATATTTTATAAAAGCAGTAAATTTATCTCTATGTTACATATCTCTATGTCCATTTAATGATATTTGCTTAAGATAAACTAACCGAATATTTTATAAAAGCAGTAAAATTTATCTCTATGTTACATATCTCTATGTCCATTTAATGATATTTGCTTTAGATAAACTAACCGAATATTTTATAAAAGCAGTAAATTTATCTCTATGTTACATATCTCTATGTCCATTTAATGATATTTGCTTAAGATAAACTAACCGAATATTTTATAAAAGCAGTAAAATTTATCTCTATGTTACATATCTCTATGTCCATTTAATGATATTTGCTTTAGATAAACTAACCGAATATTTTATAAAAGCAGTAAAATTTATCTCTATGTTACATATCTCTATGTCCATTTAATGATATTTGATTAAGATAAACTAACCGAATATTTTATAAAAGCAGTAAAATTTATCTCTATGTTACATATCTCTATGTCCATTTAATGATATTTGCTTTAGATAAACTAACCGAATATTTTATAAAAGCAGTAAATTTATCTCTATGTTACATATCTCTATGTCCATTTAATGATATTTGCTTAAGATAAACTAACCGAATATTTTATAAAAGCAGTAAAATTTATCTCTATGTTACATATCTCTATGTCCATTTAATGATATTTGATTAAGATAAACTAACCGAATATTTTATAAAAGCAGTAAAATTTATCTCTATGTTACATATCTCTATGTCCATTTAATGATATTTGCTTTAGATAAACTAACCGAATATTTTATAAAAGCAGTAAATTTATCTCTATGTTACATATCTCTATGTCCATTTAATGATATTTGCTTAAGATAAACTAACCGAATATTTTATAAAAGCAGTAAAATTTATCTCTATGTTACATATCTCTATGTCCATTTAATGATATTTGATTAAGATAAACTAACCGAATATTTTATAAAAGCAGTAAAATTTATCTCTATGTTACATATCTCTATGTCCATTTAATGATATTTGCTTTAGATAAACTAACCGAATATTTTATAAAAGCAGTAAATTTATCTCTATGTTACATATCTCTATGTCCATTTAATGATATTTGCTTAAGATAAACTAACCGAATATTTTATAAAAGCAGTAAAATTTATCTCTATGTTACATATCTCTATGTCCATTTAATGATATTTGATTAAGATAAACTAACCGAATATTTTATAAAAGCAGTAAAATTTATCTCTATGTTACATATCTCTATGTCCATTTAATGATATTTGCTTTAGATAAACTAACCGAATATTTTATAAAAGCAGTAAATTTATCTCTATGTTACATAACTCTATGTACATTTAATTATACTTGCTTCAGATAAACCAACCGAATAATTTATAAAAGCAGTAAAATTTATCTCTATGTTACATATCTCTATGTCCATTTAATGATATTTGCTTTAGATAAACTAACCGAATATTTTATAAAAGCAGTAAAATTTATCTCTATGTTACATATCTCTATGTCCATTTAATGATATTTGATTAAGATAAACTAACCGAATATTTTATAAAAGCAGTAAAATTTATCTCTATGTTACATATCTCTATGTCCATTTAATGATATTTGATTAAGATAAACTAACCGAATATTTTATAAAAGCAGTAACATTTATCTCTATGTTACATATCTCTATGTCCATTTAATGATATTTGATTAAGATAAACTAACCGAATATTTTATAAAAGCAGTAAAATTTATCTCTATGTTACATATCTCTATGTCCATTTAATGATATTTGCTTTAGATAAACTAACCGAATATTTTATAAAAGCAGTAAAATTTATCTCTATGTTACATATCTCTATGTCCATTTAATGATATTTGCTTAAGATAAACTAACCGAATATTTTATAAAAGCAGTAAAATTTATCTCTATGTTACATATCTCTATGTCCATTTAATGATATTTGCTTATGATAAACTAACCGAATATTTTATAAAAGCAGTAAAATTTATCTCTATGTTACATATCTCTATGTCCATTTAATGATATTTGCTTTAGATAAACTAACCGAATATTTTATAAAAGCAGTAAAATTTATCTCTATGTTACATATCTCTATGTCCATTTAATGATATTTGCTTAAGATAAACTAACCGAATATTTTATAAAAGCAGTAAAATTTATCTCTATGTTACATATCTCTATGTCCATTTAATGATATTTGATTAAGATAAACTAACCGAATATTTTATAAAAGCAGTAAAATTTATCTCTATGTTACATATCTCTATGTCCATTTAATGATATTTGATTAAGATAAACTAACCGAATATTTTATAAAAGCAGTAAAATTTATCTCTATGTTACATATCTCTATGTCCATTTAATGATATTTGCTTTAGATAAACTAACCGAATATTTTATAAAAGCAGTAAAATTTATCTCTATGTTACATATCTCTATGTCCATTTAATGATATTTGCTTAAGATAAACTAACCGAATATTTTATAAAAGCAGTAAAATTTATCTCTATGTTACATATCTCTATGTCCATTTAATGATATTTGCTTATGATAAACTAACCGAATATTTTATAAAAGCAGTAAAATTTATCTCTATGTTACATATCTCTATGTCCATTTAATGATATTTGCTTTAGATAAACTAACCGAATATTTTATAAAAGCAGTAAAATTTATCTCTATGTTACATATCTCTATGTCCATTTAATGATATTTGCTTAAGATAAACTAACCGAATATTTTATAAAAGCAGTAAAATTTATCTCTATGTTACATATCTCTATGTCCATTTAATGATATTTGATTAAGATAAACTAACCGAATATTTTATAAAAGCAGTAAAATTTATCTCTATGTTACATATCTCTATGTCCATTTAATGATATTTGATTAAGATAAACTAACCGAATATTTTATAAAAGCAGTAAAATTTATCTCTATGTTACATATCTCTATGTCCATTTAATGATATTTGCTTTAGATAAACCAACCGATTTTTTTATAAAAGCAGTAAAATGTATCTCTATGTTACATATCTCAATGCCCATTTAATGATATTTGCTTAAGATAAACTAACCGAATATTTTATAAAAGCAGTAAAATTTATCTCTATGTTACATATCTCTATGTCCATTTAATGATATTTGCTTATGATAAACTAACCGAATATTTTATAAAAGCAGTAAAATTTATCTCTATGTTACATATCTCTATGTCCATTTAATGATATTTGCTTTAGATAAACTAACCGAATATTTTATAAAAGCAGTAAAATTTATCTCTATGTTACATATCTCTATGTCCATTTAATGATATTTGCTTTAGATAAACTAACCGAATATTTTATAAAAGCAGTAAAATTTATCTCTATGTTACATATCTCTATGTCCATTTAATGATATTTGATTAAGATAAACTAACCGAATATTTTATAAAAGCAGTAAAATTTATCTCTATGTTACATATCTCTATGTCCATTTAATGATATTTGATTAAGATAAACTAACCGAATATTTTATAAAAGCAGTAAAATTTATCTCTATGTTACATATCTCTATGTCCATTTAATGATATTTGATTAAGATAAACTAACCGAATATTTTATAAAAGCAGTAAAATTTATCTCTATGTTACATATCTCTATGTCCATTTAATGATATTTGCTTTAGATAAACTAACCGAATATTTTATAAAAGCAGTAAAATTTATCTCTATGTTACATATCTCTATGTCCATTTAATGATATTTGCTTAAGATAAACTAACCGAATATTTTATAAAAGCAGTAAAATTTATCTCTATGTTACATATCTCTATGTCCATTTAATGATATTTGCTTATGATAAACTAACCGAATATTTTATAAAAGCAGTAAAATTTATCTCTATGTTACATATCTCTATGTCCATTTAATGATATTTGCTTTAGATAAACTAACCGAATATTTTATAAAAGCAGTAAAATTTATCTCTATGTTACATATCTCTATGTCCATTTAATGATATTTGATTAAGATAAACTAACCGAATATTTTATAAAAGCAGTAAAATTTATCTCTATGTTACATATCTCTATGTCCATTTAATGATATTTGCTTTAGATAAACTAACCGAATATTTTATAAAAGCAGTAAAATTTATCTCTATGTTACATATCTCTATGTCCATTTAATGATATTTGATTAAGATAAACTAACCGAATATTTTATAAAAGCAGTAAAATTTATCTCTATGTTACATATCTCTATGTCCATTTAATGATATTTGCTTTAGATAAACTAACCGAATATTTTATAAAAGCAGTAAAATTTATCTCTATGTTACATATCTCTATGTCCATTTAATGATATTTGATTAAGATAAACTAACCGAATATTTTATAAAAGCAGTAAAATTTATCTCTATGTTACATATCTCTATGTCCATTTAATGATATTTGCTTTAGATAAACTAACCGAATATTTTATAAAAGCAGTAAAATTTATCTCTATGTTACATATCTCTATGTCCATTTAATGATATTTGCTTAAGATAAACTAACCGAATATTTTATAAAAGCAGTAAAATTTATCTCTATGTTACATATCTCTATGTCCATTTAATAATATTTGCTTATGATAAACTAACCGAATATTTTATAAAAGCAGTAAAATTTATCTCTATGTTACATATCTCTATGTCCATTTAATGATATTTGCTTTAGATAAACTAACCGAATATTTTATAAAAGCAGTAACATTTACCTCCATGTTACATATCTCTATGTCCATTTAATGATATTTGCTTAAGATAAACTAACCGAATATTTTATAAAAGCAGTAAAATTTATCTCTATGTTACATATCTCTATGTCCATTTAATGATATTTGATTAAGATAAACTAACCGAATATTTTATAAAAGCAGTAAAATTTATCTCTATGTTACATATCTCTATGTCCATTTAATGATATTTGATTAAGATAAACTAACCGAATATTTTATAAAAGCAGTAAAATTTATCTCTATGTTACATATCTCTATGTCCATTTAATGATATTTGCTTTAGATAAACTAACCGAATATTTTATAAAAGCAGTAAAATTTATCTCTATGTTACATATCTCTATGTCCATTTAATGATATTTGCTTAAGATAAACTAACCGAATATTTTATAAAAGCAGTAAAATTTATCTCTATGTTACATATCTCTATGTCCATTTAATGATATTTGCTTATGATAAACTAACCGAATATTTTATAAAAGCAGTAAAATTTATCTCTATGTTACATATCTCTATGTCCATTTAATGATATTTGCTTTAGATAAACTAACCGAATATTTTATAAAAGCAGTAAAATTTATCTCTATGTTACATATCTCTATGTCCATTTAATGATATTTGCTTTAGATAAACTAACCGAATATTTTATAAAAGCAGTAAAATTTATCTCTATGTTACACATCTCTATGTCCATTTAATGATATTTGCTTAAGATAAACTAACCGAATATTTTATAAAAGCAGTAAAATTTATCTCTATGTTACATATCTCTATGTCCATTTAATGATATTTGATTAAGATAAACTAACCGAATATTTTATAAAAGCAGTAAAATTTATCTCTATGTTACATATCTCTATGTCCATTTAATGATATTTGCTTAAGATAAACTAACCGAATATTTTATAAAAGCAGTAAAATTTATCTCTATGTTACATATCTCTATGTCCATTTAATGATATTTGATTAAGATAAACTAACCGAATATTTTATAAAAGCAGTAAAATTTATCTCTATGTTACATATCTCTATGTCCATTTAATGATATTTGCTTAAGATAAACTAACCGAATATTTTATAAAAGCAGTAAAATTTATCTCTATGTTACACATCTCTATGTCCATTTAATGATATTTGATTAAGATAAACTAACCGAATATTTTATAAAAGCAGTAAAATTTATCTCTATGTTACATATCTCTATGTCCATTTAATGATATTGATTAAGATAAACTAACCGAATATTTTATAAAAGCAGTAAAATTTATCTCTATGTTACATATCTCTATGTCCATTTAATGATATTTGCTTAAGATAAACTAACCGAATATTTTATAAAAGCAGTAAAATTTATCTCTATGTTACATATCTCTATGTCCATTTAATGATATTTGCTTTAGATAAACTAACCGAATATTTTATAAAAGCAGTAAATTTATCTCTATGTTACATATCTCTATGTCCATTTAATGATATTTGCTTAAGATAAACTAACCGAATATTTTATAAAAGCAGTAAAATTTATCTCTATGTTACATATCTCTATGTCCATTTAATGATATTTGCTTTAGATAAACTAACCGAATATTTTATAAAAGCAGTAAAATTTATCTCTATGTTACATATCTCTATGTCCATTTAATGATATTTGATTAAGATAAACTAACCGAATATTTTATAAAAGCAGTAAAATTTATCTCTATGTTACATATCTCTATGTCCATTTAATGATATTTGATTAAGATAAACTAACCGAATATTTTATAAAAGCAGTAAAATTTATCTCTATGTTACATATCTCTATGTCCATTTAATGATATTTGATTAAGATAAACTAACCGAATATTTTATAAAAGCAGTAAAATTTATCTCTATGTTACATATCTCTATGTCCATTTAATGATATTTGCTTTAGATAAACTAACCGAATATTTTATAAAAGCAGTAAAATTTATCTATATGTTACATATCTCTATGTCCATTTAATGATATTTGATTAAGATAAACTAACCGAATATTTTATAAAAGCAGTAAAATTTATCTCTATGTTACATATCTCTATGTCCATTTAATGATATTTGATTAAGATAAACTAACCGAATATTTTATAAAAGCAGTAAAATTTATCTCTATGTTACATATCTCTATGTCCATTTAATGATATTTGATTAAGATAAACTAACCGAATATTTTATAAAAGCAGTAAAATTTATCTCTATGTTACATATCTCTATGTCCATTTAATGATATTTGCTTTAGATAAACTAACCGAATATTTTATAAAAGCAGTAAAATTTATCTCTATGTTACATATCTCTATGTCCATTTAATGATATTTGCTTAAGATAAACTAACCGAATATTTTATAAAAGCAGTAAAATTTATCTCTATGTTACATATCTCTATGTCCATTTAATGATATTTGCTTATGATAAACTAACCGAATATTTTATAAAAGCAGTAAAATTTATCTCTATGTTACATATCTCTATGTCCATTTAATGATATTTGCTTTAGATAAACTAACCGAATATTTTATAAAAGCAGTAAAATTTATCTCTATGTTACATATCTCTATGTCCATTTAATGATATTTGCTTTAGATAAACTAACCGAATATTTTATAAAAGCAGTAAAATTTATCTCTATGTTACACATCTCTATGTCCATTTAATGATATTTGCTTAAGATAAACTAACCGAATATTTTATAAAAGCAGTAAAATTTATCTCTATGTTACATATCTCTATGTCCATTTAATGATATTTGATTAAGATAAACTAACCGAATATTTTATAAAAGCAGTAAAATTTATCTCTATGTTACATATCTCTATGTCCATTTAATGATATTTGATTAAGATAAACTAACCGAATATTTTATAAAAGCAGTAAAATTTATCTCTATGTTACATATCTCTATGTCCATTTAATGATATTTGATTAAGATAAACTAACCGAATATTTTATAAAAGCAGTAAAATTTATCTCTATGTTACATATCTCTATGTCCATTTAATGATATTTGCTTTAGATAAACTAACCGAATATTTTATAAAAGCAGTAAAATTTATCTCTATGTTACACATCTCTATGTCCATTTAATGATATTTGCTTAAGATAAACTAACCGAATATTTTATAAAAGCAGTAAAATTTATCTCTATGTTACATATCTCTATGTCCATTTAATGATATTTGATTAAGATAAACTAACCGAATATTTTATAAAAGCAGTAAAATTTATCTCTATGTTACATATCTCTATGTCCATTTAATGATATTTGATTAAGATAAACTAACCGAATATTTTATAAAAGCAGTAAAATTTATCTCTATGTTACATATCTCTATGTCCATTTAATGATATTTGATTAAGATAAACTAACCGAATATTTTATAAAAGCAGTAAAATTTATCTCTATGTTACATATCTCTATGTCCATTTAATGATATTTGCTTTAGATAAACTAACCGAATATTTTATAAAAGCAGTAAAATTTATCTCTATGTTACACATCTCTATGTCCATTTAATGATATTTGCTTAAGATAAACTAACCGAATATTTTATAAAAGCAGTAAAATTTATCTCTATGTTACATATCTCTATGTCCATTTAATGATATTTGATTAAGATAAACTAACCGAATATTTTATAAAAGCAGTAAAATTTATCTCTATGTTACATATCTCTATGTCCATTTAATGATATTTGATTAAGATAAACTAACCGAATATTTTATAAAAGCAGTAAAATTTATCTCTATGTTACATATCTCTATGTCCATTTAATGATATTTGCTTAAGATAAACTAACCGAATATTTTATAAAAGCAGTAAAATTTATCTCTATGTTACATATCTCTATGTCCATTTAATGATATTTGCTTAAGATAAACTAACCGAATATTTTATAAAAGCAGTAAAATTTATCTCTATGTTACATATCTCTATGTCCATTTAATGATATTTGATTAAGATAAACTAACCGAATATTTTATAAAAGCAGTAAAATTTATCTCTATGTTACATATCTCTATGTCCATTTAATGATATTTGATTAAGATAAACTAACCGAATATTTTATAAAAGCAGTAAAATTTATCTCTATGTTACATATCTCTATGTCCATTTAATGATATTTGCTTAAGATAAACTAACCGAATATTTTATAAAAGCAGTAAAATTTATCTCTATGTTACATATCTCTATGTCCATTTAATGATATTTGATTAAGATATTGATTAAGATTCTTAGAATTTTGGAGCCAAAGCAATTTTTGCCGTAAAACTTCGTAATCTCCAATGAAAATTTCTTTCCGCCCAGGCTTTTTAGAGCATATTCATAGCGCCAATAGACATTCTTTTTGGTTTAAATATTTTTCTCTGGTCGCTTGATTTATATTCTTTTTTATAATTTGCATTTTAAAATTTGATTCGAATTTAGTTTATGCCAATTTGTTCAATTCTGTTTTATAACAATCATAATTCTCATATATTTATATTCTTTTTTATAATTTGCATTTTAAAATTTGATTCGAATTTAGTTTATGCCAATTTGTTCAATTCTGTTTTATAACAATCATAATTCTCATATATTTATATTCTTTTTTATAATTTGCATTTTAAAATTTGATTCGAATTTAGTTTATGCCAATTTGTTCAATTCTGTTTTATAACAATCATAATTCTCATATATTTATATTCTTTTTTATAATTTGCATTTTAAAATTTGATTCGAATTTAGTTTATGCCAATTTGTTCAATTCTGTTTTATAACAATCATAATTCTCATATATTTATATTCTTTTTTATAATTTGCATTTTAAAATTTGATTCGAATTTAGTTTATGCCAATTTGTTCAATTCTGTTTTATAACAATCATAATTCTCATATATTTATATTCTTTTTTATAATTTGCATTTTAAAATTTGATTCGAATTTAGTTTATGCCAATTTGTTCAATTCTGTTTTATAACAATCATAATTCTCATATATTTATATTCTTTTTTATAATTTGCATTTTAAAATTTGATTCGAATTTAGTTTATGCCAATTTGTTCAATTCTGTTTTATAACAATCATAATTCTCATATATTTATATTCTTTTTTATAAAAATGCTAACTAGATTTATTATGAAGAATTATCTCAGAAGAAATTGAAAGTTTATTATAAATTAGTATTATAATTATTTCGAAGATATTTTAAATTTTACCTGTAAATGCTAATTAGAGTTATTATGAGGAAATATCTCAGAAGAAATTTAAATGCTAATTAGATTTATTATGCTAAAGTATATTTGCTTCAACTTGTTAAAATATAGAAAACAAGATATAATTTTTGAACAAAACTTGATTGAGCGTTGAATATGGTCAGATTCAATTTATAAGAGGTACGAAATATTGTTTAAATAAGAATTTTTCCTATATGGAAAATATAGTCTAATTAGAAATTGTATTTTTCATTTGAATTTATTCTAATCTTTTTTAATCAGAATATTTTCTCATAATCCACATAAATATAAAAAAGTATAATTGAATTTATTGAAGTTTTCTTAATTCTATACATTTGAAGAACTAAAATCGACATACTAGAACTTATGCACCAAGAATTCCATTTATTGAAGTCTTCTTAATTCTATTCATTTGAAGAACTAAAATCGACATACTAGAAAAATGGACATACTTTCTATTTATGCGATATTTTCGTATAAAGTATTTTATAGCATATAAACATTAAAAAATTTATGTTTAAAAAATTTAAATAAAATTAAAAAATATATATTATGTAGGTATAGCTTCCAAAGTTATAGTTTCGCGTATTGCGGCAGCTTTCTCCGCTGATTGCCTATCTTCTTCATTCCTTCCTTCATCATCCTCCTCTTGTAAATTCAATCCTTTTGCATGAATACAAACATAAATATCGGCAAGTAATGATAATGCCCTAATAAATACATAGAGAAAATGCATTCGCATACGTAGTGCCCAAGGATCATAGATCTGTTTTGAAAATTTAATAAGATATTTAATAATAAAATTTAATTTAGATTCTTAATTATGTAGGTTATAGGGCATAGGAAATAGGGCATTATGAAATTATAATAGTGCCAGGGCCCTGACCATGGTTTTCGGATGTTAGGGTCAACAAGGTGTGTCAACTAAGTGCCAACAACCTTTGATCGACCATATTTTTTTATTCTTGATCCAATAAGGATGAATCTCCAGTGATGAAACTCCAAGGATGTATGACTCAATGAGTATGACTTTTAGTTTTGGGAGACTTTCCAAAAATGAGACTTCGAATGATATAAGAATCACTTAGAGAATCAGGGCAGATTTATTTTCAATCAAAGTTGGCTGGCAGTCAGTTGGCTCGTTGTTTTTCAGGGATTTGACAACCGATGCTGACATTTTGAAGTAAATCAGGGGTATTCTTGATAATACATTCTAAACTCATTTTTTCTCTTACATTGCAAGCTCCTCTTTTTTGACATTCATAATCCCATACGCGACAAGCACTGTCAATCACTAAGCCCCAAAGCACAGGAGATGGAAGTGTACCTATTCCAGACACCAAAAGACCTTGCAATCCCAACGCAGGACTCCTAGTTTCGGGAGGGACGGAGCGTAAAAGTAACAACATTCCAGGCACAACGCCCGTACCCGCAATGAAGGCACCGAGAACTATTGTGACGAAAAAGGCGTATCTTGAAAATATTTTTTTAATTTTCTTATGTATATATCTATTCACCTCATAAATCTACAATTGTCTGGGCAAAGTTTTTTGCTTACGATACCACCATCAGCGCATTCACATTCTGAAAATTCCAGCTTGTTTTCTTCCCCGTCCAGTATCTGATAAGAATATTTAGTTATTCTGATTTTTTGTTCTGATTTTTATTCTGGTTTATATTCTGGTTTCTGTTATGGTTTTTATTCTGGTTTACAAGCTGATCATTATTCTGCTCTTATTCTGATTTTCATTCTGATTTTTATTCAAATATATTCTGGTTTTATTCTGTTTTTATTCTGATTTTTAGTTTAGCTTTAATTCTGATTATAATTCTGATTTTTACTCTGAGCTTTATGTGCTATTTACTTATATTCCTCCAACCTCAATATGCCTGCACCCAGCATGACAAGGAGAGTAATAGACATTACCACCTCTATCACAGACTGGATACAGTTTTGCTGAGTTACATCCACATTCTGTGTTACATTCCCGTGTTAAGTTTAATTCTATATGGTGGCTATTTGAATTACTGGGGACGTCACGGCCAATACTTAAAAAAATAATTTTATTATTATACCCTGAGGGAAATTTAAATATATTTTTATAGATATATGCCCTGAGGGCAATTTTTAAAATTTATGCCCTAAAGGTATATTTTCTAAAATTTATACCCTGAGGGAAAATTTTCAAAAATTTTAGCCCTGAGGGCCATTTTTTAAATATATGCCCTGAGGGCAAATTGTATGCATTTTCTGTCCTGAGGGCAAATTATATAAATTTTCAAAGCTATATGTATATCCTGAAGGCAAATTAAAATATTCATCTACCTATTAACAGTAGAATAACACCCAAGTAGCGGCTTTAACCCAAACAATCCAGTATTTATAACAGAAATAATCAAAACATAAATGGCTGCTTTTCTTCCATTTAGCCTCAGCTTTTTCATTATAAAACCTCCACTAGCTGCTCCAAAAGCAAATCCTAATACCCCAAAAAATGCCATATAAATATGCACTTGATATTGAGGAATGCCATAATGGTTCTCCAAAAATTTGGGTAAAAAGACCATATAACCCTTAAATAAGTTATGGTTATTTTTTGGATTTTTTAAAGATAATAACCAAATTGTAGATTAAGTGAGGGATAAATTTTAGATCCGAGCAGGCATCGATCCTGCAGCCTCCATGAGTTTTGCCTGGCGCTTTTGCTCACCATGTAAGAGTATTATACGGATTGGGCTATCGGGAATTTAATAGATCTTAAACCCCGACCAAGTTAGCGTCTTAAATGCTAGTCAGTTGGATCTCTCTTCTTCCTTAAAGTAGGGTCGGACCCGCCCACATCTAAGCATGCCCTAATCGTTCTCAACCCTGCCCTCAAACTTTCCAAACCCTTAAAGTTCGGGATTATCGCTATGTCGGGTCCCATCATAACGAAACACGAAATGTAGCAAAAATAAATTTTTAAATAGGTCAGGCCCCCTATCTTAAATTACAACCAAAAAGATACCTTAAACGCCAATACATCGAGTACTCTAGCTATCGAAGCGCCTACATAAACACGAGAATTTAGCACAGCTCCATAAGAACGCAAAAACTCGAGCAGACTTAAACCTTCTCCTCCATTAGCTCCTTTAATTTTATTAAAAAATATTTCGATTTCAAAATTTTTAAAACCTTTTTTCTCTTCAATATGTTTATCAAACAAGGCTAATTTTTGTCTTTCTTTTTTCTTAATTTCGTTAAATTCGTTAGAATATATTTTACTATTGCAATTATTTTTGTCGTAATAATGCCCGTTTTGTTGGTTTTTAGATCTTCTAAATTTAATTTATTTTTTGTATTTTGGGATTTATTTTTGTTATTTTTAAAGTTGGAAGGAAATATCCTTTTAACCCACTGATTTTATTCTTAATCCCCCTATATCCTTCTTAAGCCCCTCTATATCTCTTTTAATCCTCGCATATCCCCGGTAAACCACTATATCCTCAAAATCCCTCGATATCAGCTCAAATTCTCTTAATTCCTCTGCATCCCTCTTAGTCCTCCCTCTTAGCCTCGTTCATTTTAATCTCCCAGATCCCCCTATTTCTTCCTCAAAAGCATCTCAAGGCCTCTTAATCCCCAAACACTCTCCTAATCATTCTAATCCATCTACCTAAATGTTCTAATAGAAGCCCGGCTCCAATAGAAGCCCGCCCAAAGTGTCCCATTGAAAAAGACGCCTAGGGCTTCTATTGGAACATTTACGGTATATCCCTTCACTGGAACTGAATCTATGTAAGAGGTGGACTGTACTAGCTGAAGCTTAGCTGAATTTTAAATATTTATATAATTACTTTTTATCCTTTTTACTTCCACCCTCAGGAAAGAAAAACAACATTAAAGAAGGCCCAATCATAACCACACCAATAAATAGAAATCCCAGCCACCAAGCACCAATCCAGGTCGGGTCTTGTGGAGATAAACCTCTTGGGGCGCTCGCAGGGAATGTGTAATATAATTTATTGACAACAGCACCAATCACAAAGCCGCAAATCGGGCCAAGAATTTTGAAGAAATTTATCATTGCTGCAAATTGTTTATAATAAAATTTAAGAAAATCCGGATAATAAATCTGACGGAATCGGATCCGGATTTGTACTAGAAACCGGACCGGATCTGGTCAGATTTTTTAAGCTCTATCTAGTCTGGGAATAACTCGGAGATAACAAAACCTCCTGATTTCGAAACCGGATTAATCTTTTTTCACTCATACCACCCTAATCACACGTTTCTCTCACTTAATACGTCGGCTCACTCCACTCCCGGGAGTGGCGCATCATCGAGATTTACAGTACCACACATTACGGTAGTTAAGTTAGGGTTACTGTCATAATACAATTTAAATTTCTAACCAAAATAAATAGGCATTTGTTGTTTCTTAACATTATCGTCTACTAAAGGTATCCCTAAAGACCAAGGCATGGTCCTTCCAAATCCAAGAATTAACATAGCCCCAAAAATAACAAGTAAAGGCATTGTATTTGAATGATGGTTTGTGCATTTTAATTCGCGTAAGGCTGTCCGGAAGTCGCCGATTAGTCGATTACATATTGCAAAGGGGGCGATGGCGAGGGAACGGACTGCCTAGGAAAATTTTGAATTTTTTTTGGAAATTTTTTGGAAATTTCGAAACTTTTTGAATTTTTTTATTTTTTGAAATTTTTGAAAAATTTCTTGAAAATTTTCGGAAATTTTTTCGAAATTTTTTTGGAAATTTCGAAAATTTTTAGAAAAATTTTTTTGAGATTTTTAAATTTTATCTATGCACCTTTATATCCTCCTCAGCAGACTTTTCTCGATTTGATACAAATTGTCTCATAGCTTTTTCTAGTGCTATAGTTGCATTTAGTCTATCATTCTCGTTATTTGTGGCTATTAACATTTGTGATCTCCAAATTATCTTTAAAATTGAATTTAATTAATTCTCTCTCTCATACTATCAAAACGACTGATTGATCAGTTTAATCGTACCCCGAACGGCACCCGATTTTTAGGTCGTCACCCGAGATGAGTAACGGAACTGAGTTTATTTTTTTGAAAAAATAGGGAAGGGCTCGAGATACGAAACGAAATTTTGCCAATCCTTTATCTATCCTTTACATCCTAATATTATTCTACATCAGGGTGCCCTTTTTCCTCATTTGGGAGGCATTTGCCCCCTTTAGACCTTCTCGGCACCTTTTTGAGAAATCATGCCCACTTTTGAGAGGCCCCTTTTGGTGATTTGGAAATGGCCACCCTGTTCTACAGTATAACCTTTATCAACTGCTCACCCTCAATTAATTCACCCCCTCCCCCCGCCTCTGGCGAGATCTAACAACGATAATTACCCTGGGATTATTTAAGAAAATACGGTACTTCATTTCTGTTTTTAACAATGGGTATAAAAATATTTTTAAATTTACCTCCCCCATTAAAGGCTCATCCAACGCATAACCTTCTCCCCCACTTTTTTTATTTTCCCCCGCATAGAATGGACGTTTAGGAAGTTCAACCATGCTTGTCTCATTGGAATAATTTTTATTTTCCATTGTAACTATTAATGCTTCGCGTAAATGAGGGGATATTCTGTCTCTAATAGGTTCAAAGTCAAAAAATTCTTTCAAAGTTGATATGTTTGTAGTTAGAGGAGATGACTCTAACAAGCTGGCATTGGGCCTTAGCCTAACCTTAATTAAATAAAATTATTTTTATGAAGAAGGTAAAAATGTGGACAGCTAAGGCTAGGAACCAAGGAGTGTCTAAATAGACAAGGAGTGCCAGGGAGCGTCTAAATAGAGTCAAATAGACGAAATCGAAACACGAAATTATAATAGAAAAATCAAAGCGAAACGAGAAATTAAATTATAAGAGCATCTCGAAACACTAGAGCATGGCAAATGCGAAATTTAAATAAAAAGTGAGGGTAAAAGACGAAAATCACTAAAAGGCAGAAGATATAGCGAAATTACTATACCTCTCTAGAAGGGGATTTAGCACTAGAAATGGATGCCCACCCGTTCTTAACACCTTTAGGGTTCTACCAAGTGTCTGTTTCGCTTTCACTTTTTGCCTTCAGCGAATTTCGCCTTTTCTTTGTTTCGTCTTAATTTAATTTCGCGTTTCGCCTCTTGCCGATTTAAGCAATATTTAACACAATTCCCTCCTTTTTACATAAATAATCCTATTAATATTTTCTACCTCCATTTGTGTCAAGTTTAATTTTGCAGGATTGCTGCGGAATAAATAGTTGGAAGAGGCAGTCAATATGTGTGCTACTGCCATAACTATAGTGCCTTTAAAAAATTTTTTTGATTTTTTGAAAATTTTTTTAAATTTTTTTGAAATTTTTGAAAATTTTTGGAAAATTTTTTGAAAATTTTTTCGAAAATTTTCAAAAAAATTTTTGAAATTTTTTTCAATTTTTATTTACCTATTCCTATCCATTTAGCTCTATTTCCTTTAAATTTTAAAATTAATTTTGAATTTAATTAATTACGGTATTACCCCTAGAACCGTAATAAGAGACCAATACCACTGTTAATACATAGGAGATATCATCTAGAAATTATTTAGGATTACTGTAACTGATTAAAATATATTGGACCTCAATATAAGATACCCCATTATAAGATACCCCACTATAAGGTGCCCCCTTAGGGCTGAAAATTTCCTCTTTATCATTAGAAGGGTATCGCTAAGGCAGCCCTCCCGCCCAATGGCCACTAATATTTTTAAAACGTCTCTTAAATAGAGGTGTATCTTGTATTGGGAGTATCTTATAATGAGGTCTGTCTGTGAATTTTGGGATATTTTACGTGCTGAAACGAGTAGACCCGACAATTTTGAAGGAATCCTAAAATGCCTTTCGATGTTCTGTACTGCTGTTACCATATAACTAAAAATTAAATTACTTATGGGCATTTTGAGGTTTTGGCATTTTGAAATTTTGATATTATAAAATCTTGAAATTTTAAAATTTTCCATTTTGAAATTTTACGATTTGAATTTTGTCATTTCAAAAATTTGACATTTTTGAAAGTTGACATTTTGAAACTTTTGAGATTATGAAATTTTGATATCTTGACTTTTTGAGATTTTGAAATTTTGAAATATTTTTTAAAATTTTAAAAAATCCAACTAACGTCCCGCCTATAGCTTCAAGAAAATATACAATGGTGAAAAGAGCCAGGAATACATAAATTCTTTGTATTTCCACCATAATTTTAATAAATAATTAAGGAGTAAAATAAATTAATTTAAAAATATTATTTTTTAATAATAAAATTTCATCTTTTTTTTAAATAAATAAATTTTAGTTTAATAAAATAAAATAAAAATACAGTTAAAAAATAATTTTAATAATCACCCAACAGTTGTTTGTTGAATGGGGAAGGGGGGATTTTTATTATTTATTCACCTTTTTTCGCACACATTACTACGAGGGACAGTTAATATATTTTGTGGATGGATTAAATAATATTGAAAATTATTTTTGTTTTTTTTTATTTTTTGTTTTTTTCGTTTGAAACGATGTGGGCCAAATTGAGGGTAACAGGGATAGGGTTGAGGAAAAAATAGTCCCGGGTTGGGTCTTTGAAATCTTCCCTGGCTAAGTTTCGAGTGGAAAGTCCAGGTATATAATTTGGACATGGTGCGGTTCAACAACCGGTGCGGTTCCGGAAGTGGAACCGGAAAACCGGTTCCACTATTTTTTCCTCAACCCTATCCCACTTCCGGAACCGCCTTAAATTTTGAATTTCCGGATACTGCGGTCAACCGAAGTATTACCAGGCAGTTCATGGTTCCTAGGTCTAGCGGACCCGCACTTTTACCAACCTCGAATTTTTCCATTTTTATGTATTGAACAGCCCCTACTATTTCGAACTGAAAATTCTAAATGTAACTATTTATCAGAGTAAATTGAATGAAAAATTAGAAATTAAACTTTAAATGTTTTTAAAGATTTTTAAAGTTATTAAAAGGTTTAATGAATTGAATTAATAATTTTTATAAAAATTATTATTTAATAAAAAATTAGAGGGAGTGTTCACATGATTAATAAAAAAACCTGTTTTTTTTCTAATAAATAAACGGGATATATACTTAAATTTAATAAAGAGATTATAATAATCTCTTTATTTTTGTCAAAATTTTAATAAAAATTTTTGTGGTCTTTGATGGTCGCGAATGGTTAAAATTAAGAACGTTTACAGACAGTAATGTCACGGGCTTAGAAAAAAAAGTCTAGTCGGGATTTTTAGAATTTTCTTCGGGACCTGTGAATTTTCTTCGGAAGACTTCGGTAGATGGTGTCGGTTAACCCGTGACATCACTGGTTCAATAAGTGAGATGCTTAAACTATTTCTAGTCCTTTATTGACTGATTATATGCTAATGGGGAAATATATTAAATGAATTTTGAGGAAGTAAGAGGGGACGTTCTTGGCCTTTATTGGTAGTCTCTATGTAAAAAAATTTTTCCGGCTCCGAAACCCGGATTTTAGATTTCGCGCAACCGGATCCAAACAGATTTTTCAGTAGTAATCCTATCCGGTTTACTCGATAGATATCGAACCCTCCCCTCTCCCCTGGATTTGGAACCCGGACTCCGGGATAATCCAGAGTCAGGGTATATTTACTAATAGTCATTGGGTTCATAATGGTCAGACCCACATTTTTTCCAAATAATTTTTAGACTGAAAATATGTTAGAGACAAGAAAGAAATTTTTGAAAATTAATAGAAATAAATTGAGCATTTACCATAAAATTAATAGAAAAAAGCCTAGTTTGCACGACACCTCTCTAAAAAAAAATTTTTTATTAAAAAAATTTTTTTTAATTTTTAACAATAAATGCTAACAATAAGGAGAATGGAAGAATAAATAAAATGAAGAAAAATAATTTCCCCCTACTCTCCTTTTACTTCCGCTTCGTTTGTTTTTGATCTAGCGATGTACAAACAATTTATTTTTTTAATGTATTGATGTCCGCGCGTTTAGCGAATAATGGGGGGAAATCGATGGAATAATTTTTTAGTTAATAAAGCTTTATCTAATAATCGGATCTTGCTTTTACGACACCTTCCGTACAGGAAGAATCTGACGTGAGCGTTTCGTACAACTGAGGTGTCGTACAAATCAGGGATGGGGCGAGTTGGGAAAAAAGTCGGGTCGGGTTTTTATGATTTTTCTCGGAAATATTCAGGTATCGAGTCGAAAAAAGTTAGGGTTTCGAGTCGGGTCTCGAGTCGGGTTTCGAGTAACCCGCCCATCCCAGGTACGAATACGAGGGTTATAAAACTGAGTGTCGTAAATTGAGTGTCATAAGTGGCATCCATCCAACAACCCAGTCATACATTTTTATCGCTAATCTTATATCATTGTGTGGGAGCTACTTTTAGGCACATTAAACTGATAGGAAGGTGACCAACTTCCCAAATCTCTTTTCCTCCAATTCAACCCAATACAGTCCCCGATCTGACTCTCTACCGTATGTCACTTTCCTTCTAACGTTGATAAAAATTCTGAAGGAGTTCCTACGCCACTCCACGTCTCCCAACTCCGGTCCCCTAGCGGTTTGACCCTCGCTTCCACGTCACTTTCCGTTCTAACGCCAGCAAAGCCCGCGCCGTATAGATGAGATCGAGAGTTTAATGACATAAAATTAAAAGAAATAAAATAATAAAAAAAAATTTTTTGTTGATCTATTCAATTTGTTTCATTTTTATTAAAAAAAAGTGAAACTAAAAATTAAAAAAAAATTTTTTCTTTCCCCCTCTAAAATAAATCAAAAACCGGTCTTTAAATTTATGGGGGAAGACATTTTTGGTTTTGTTTGTTTTTTTTGCTAAAAATTTAAAAAAAAGGAAGGAGACAGAGGGGTTGTTTTGATGATTATTTGGCGAAAGCCCGATTAATTATTTGAGAGGTTATTACTGTATTTTTAAACACAAATTTGGGGAATTTGAGGGGGAAATTAATTTTTGTTTTTTATAAGTTGTTTATTAATTAATTTGAAGAAAAATTGTAGTCTGTGTGGTTATTTATAAATTAATTGGCTGAAGTAGTAGACTTGTCATTTCTTATGGACTAGTATTTTCCTTTTTGGGCCAAATGAGTCTTTTTTTACTAATGGGCAAAATGAGTACTTTTCTGCCTATGGACGAAAAGGTAGTCTTCTTTCCTATGGACAAGATGGGTATTTTTATTTTCATTAGGGTTGCCGTTTTCGGATCGGGCTAACGTTCGAGTCATTTTTTCGACCTCATTTTTATCGAACCGGGCCGTTCGAGTCTTTTTCGGGCCAGAAGTCAAAGCCCGATTCTATCCTTCTAACCGAGACGAACCGGGTCGGCAACCCTAATTCTTATAAACTAAATGGGTATTAGGAGCCATTTCTGCGTCTCTTGCGTTTTGCGTTGTTTTTTGGCCTTGCGTTTCCCAATTAGGTATCTATTGCGCCCAGATTGGCATTAATGAGCCGGGTTGAGAAAAAAATCGGACGGGAAGTTTCAGGTCAGAAAAGACCGGGTTCCATTACTCCATTACTGGCTAGTAGAGATGTCCAAAATTCTTGGTCTTGACTCAAGACTTTTCTCGGACTTTTTCGGTCTTAGTCTTGGTCTCGAGTCTTGGAAAATTTTCGGTCTCGGACATCTCTACTGGCAAGTAGTACCCATTCTATCCCAAATTTTATTTATACTCTAAAAGGTGTGAACATTCTCCCCGAAAGGACGGAGATTAAAAAATGAGGAAATGATTAATATTTTTAAAATTAAAAAAAAAAGGGGGTGAAAGGGAGAAAGGCCTCTCAAAAATGAAAATGAGTTTTCTCTTTTGTATTATTCGCCCGCCTTGTTTTAATTATTATTTCCGTCTCCCCCCCCCCCCTATACCCCACACACAAACAAAATAAAAATTCCCCCAAAAAGTACTTAGTCTTTTTGTTAAATTCGCTTAATTTGTTAACGTCATAAATACAAATCGCCAAAAAAAATACACACATTTTGTGTTAAAAATCGTTAAAAATTTGTGAGGGAAAAGTCTGTTGAAAAGTTGAGGGAACAGATTAAAATAATAGTCCAATTAAACTTTCTCTTATTTTGGATGTTTGGGCGCATGGAAATTTTGGCGCGCACTTCAAAATTGACGATTAGTTTGTCCGTATTTTTTCAGGAAAAGTTTTTAATTGATCAGAAAAGCGGAAATAAACACAATTTTAAAGGAAAGCGCTTTAATATTTGTAAAAATATATATATTGTGCAAATAATAATAATAAAATAAAGATATTGTCACGTTGATAAATTTAATTTAAAAGAGAAATAAAATTTGCGGACAAATATTTGCGGACAACAATTAAATTAAATTTTCTGACAGTCAAACTTCATTATATAAGGGTAAAACTCTGTATTAAAGACACACTTAATTTGAGCTACGCTTTTTTTGATTTGATTGGTCAGTGGGTAGTGGGTACGGGTTTAACTGCCCTAAGGGTTTTTTAAACTTTATTAATCGCCCTAAGGTAACCCCCCTCTATATTGAGATAAATAGCTGGTTCAAATCCGTTTAAGTCAGAATTAAAATCAGAATTAAAATCAGAATTATTCAAAAAAAAAATCAGAATTTCAAATCAGAATTGACAAAAAAATCAGAATAGGTCAGAATTGTATCAGAATTTATTTTTAAAAAATCAGAACAGATTAAAATCAGAATTTCAAATCAGAACTAAAATCAGAATTAATTCAAAAAAACAAAACAAAAAATCAGAATTTAATTTTGTCCGCAAATTTTGTCCGCAAATTTAAAAAGCGTCAAAATAAAAAGAAGACAAAAATATTACACACACAAAAAAAAATATACCCCTCTTAAACAATTTTTAAAAAACTTTTAATTATTTTCCTGATTATTTAATGTTGTAGGGGGTGAATTTACTCTTCCCCCTCCTTCCGTAATTAATCCCCCACCATTTCCTGAAGAAATTGAATTTGAAGAAATTTGTTGTTGCTGTTGTTGGAGTGAAGGCAATGTTGAAACGAAGTCAGGAGGGGCAAATTGGCGAAGAATTTGGTTTTCGTTTTCGAGGAAATTTACCTGAAGAGAGGGGGAAAATTTTTTAAGAATTTTTGAAAGTTTTTCAAAATTTTGAAAAAATTTTTCTTGAAATTTTTCAGAAAAATTTCTGAAAAATTATTAAGGAAATCTTTTGAGAATAAATCAGAAATGATTTTCAGAAAATTTTTTTGAATTTGAAAAAAAATTTTAAATTTTTTACGAAAAATTTTTTTTAATTTCGAAAAAAATTTTCTTAGTTCAAAAGATTTTTGAAGAATTTTGGGAAAATTTTAGAAAAAAATTTTTTTTAATTTTTTTGAAAAATTTCGAAAATTTTTTTTGGCTCAAAAAAATTTTTTTTCAAAATTCCCCTCCCCAAAAAACCTTATTCTCCAAATCCATAATTGTTGAACGCAAAATTTCCACTTCCTCTCGAACAGCAAAAGTCAAATGAGTTTTTACAAGGTCCTCAAAAAAATTTAAAAATAATTTCAAAAAATTAAATAAAAACCATTGCTTGTTCAATTTTATTGTCTATAGCCACAGCATTGGGTCCACCAGTTGTAACTGCAGCAGAAATTGAAGCAGTGCTGCTATTTTGAGCTAGACTACTATAAAAATTAAAAATCAGAATTTTTATTAAAATTAGAATTTACTCAAAAATCAGAATTTCAAATCAAAATTAAAATCAGAAATCATTCAAAAAATCAGAACAAAATCAGAATAATCAGAATTAAAACCAAAATTTATTCAGAAATCAGAATAGAAACCAGAAATCATTCAAAAAATGAGAATAAAAATCAGAATTTCGAATCAGAATCATTCAAAAAATCAGAATTCAAGAATAAAAAGTCAGAAAATCAGAATTTCAAAATCAGAACAAAAAAATTTAAAAAATAATTTTCAAACCCATCAGCAGGCGGAACAAATTCACTTCCCAAAGTTGCCGGGACAGAATGACTAGGAGAAATATCGAACTGCGATAATTGTTGTTGTGGTGGTGGGTTTGTTGTAGTCGCATTATTTGGTAAAATTGTTGTTGAGCCCTTAAAAATTTTTTTTTGAAATTATTTTTAATTCAAAAATGATGAGTCCGCAATTTTTATCCGCAGAAAAAGTCCGCGAATTTTTGAATGTCCGCAAAAAAATGCGCAAAATTTTTGGTTGTCCGCAAATTTCAAAATTTTGGTTAATTTCTTATTTTAAAAAGTCTAACAGGAATAAATCCCCAAAAATATTTGCTAATTTAAATAAACCTGATGAACAATCCCTGGCTGTGGTGCTGGAGTAGTTTCACGTTGTTCAACAGCAACCACAGGGTTTTGAATATTTTGGTGTTGAGCTAAAAAATATTTTTAAGGGAAATTTGTCCGCAAAAATTGTCCGCAAGATTAAAAAGAGGCTAGAAATTTTTTTATAATGTCCGCAAAGCTTAATTGTTTGGTGTTATACAGTCAAACTTGTCGAAATAAAAAAAGTCGGGTCAAGTTTCGGACCGAAAGAAGTCCGGGTTTCCTGATGAACAATCCTTGGCTGTGGCCTGAAAAAATTTCTCACCGACGGATCGGGAAAACCCCCAATTTTTACCCAAAAAATGTTTAAAACCTCCAATTTGTTGTTGTCCAGCTCCAACTCCCTCTCCAACATGAACATTTGTTTGAGTCGCCAACGGAGTCTGGGAGGCAGAAGATTTATCAAATTCAATTGTTTGGTTATCCCCTCCAATAGAAAAACTGACAGGTCCAGCACCAGCCGAGGCGCCGTCTTTATAGTCAATACATTCCCAACGTCCACGAGTAAATACTGCTGGGACTGGTACAACCTTTAAAAATTAAAAAAAATTTGAAGGGAAAAAAGTTGAAAGGACGTCAAGGCTGGGATGGGTTATGATTTTTCTAGAACCGACAACCAAGGCAACAAGTATTTTAATTTGTGGGCCTAGACGGTGGCCCAGATCATCCCGTAAAATGAATGAAAAGAAAGGTTGTCAGTTCTTAGAAAATCTTTGAGTATCTGGTTCAATCGAACCCGAAAAAAGAGAAATAATCTGCTCGATTCCGAAAAGACACCCGTGACCTGGATCAAATACGTATTTTAGCTTACAATGGAAGGGTTGGGCTAAGAAAAAGTCGGGTCTTATTTTCTGGTGGTTCTCGAAAAGTTTCTTCAGATTTAACAGAAAAAGCCTCATGAACCAAAAATCCCGTTTTAAAAAAACCTGAAATTGACGCTCTTTAGGCTTAGCAACCGCCACATTCATTTTTAAATTTTTGTTGAAAAATTTTATTTTTTGAAAATTTGGTCAAGTCTAAAATATAAAAAAATTTTTAGAAAATTTTAAATTAAAAAATCAATAAATGAAATAAAAACATTTTTGAGGCAATAAAAAATCAATTAAAAATCCAACAAATAAAGGCGAAAAGAGAAGAAAAAGGAAAACGTGTAGGGGCAAAACACCGTCCGACAAACACACCGTCCACTTGCGCTTAGCGTTAATGGAAGTTAGAAAATAAAAGTTTTATGCCTAAAATTGGAGTACTCCACAAGCCTCATCAGCCTTAAGATCTAAAAATATATTAGGCAGACACACTATCGACTTAAATCACATTTTTAATCAGAAAAAATAGGCCGACTTTAAAAATTAATGCTCAGACGGTATTTTGTTCGGACGGGTTTTTGCCTCTTATCGATAGAAAAAAATAATCTTTTAACAATCTTTTAATCCTTTATAAAATCGAATTGAACTGAAAAATGTCCTTTAAAACACTAAAATTATTAGAAATGACGTCATCGAAAAATAGTAGAAGATAACAGCAGAATCACCTTCTGCCAACTCCACATTTTGCCAATTAAGTTAAAAATTGCCGTTTTGTCAACAGGGCAGCGATGACATAATGTGTGATTTTAGCCTTATTGGCAAAATATGGAATTGGCAGAATATGTCAACAGAAGATAAATGCTCTGTTCTTCTTATACATATTTTCTTTATTTCTCTACCCTTTGCTAAACACAAGAGAACATTCAAAATGTCTATAAATAATTATAATTTATAATATCAACTTTTCAATAAGTCCAATTTTATATTCGCAAAAATGGTAAACTTTAAAATAATCAGAATGCCAAACATAAAATGCCAAATATAGGGAGAGCGTTCTGTTCAAATTTAATCCAGACATAAAAATCGTCTGGATCTGGACAAGGGGTGGGCGTAAGAGGCATCGTGAAAAAAGCAAGACGCAAAACGCAATGCGCTCATCCGTGCTCTGGTTCCACGAAAAATCCAGACTGGATCCAGACCGATCTCTAGTCCCTACCTTATAAGGGGCTATCTTAATCCGAGAGTGTTTCTAGTAATGAGGGTATCTTATATTGGGCTGTTATTCTTATATTGAAGGTATCTTATATAGAGGTCCTTTTCCAGACAATTTTCGGCAGTTTATTTTCTTTCCTTCTCCCATCCATGCACAAAAATAATTCATGATTTCCCTTTTCTTTTTAATAAGCTAAAGCCGGTCCACTCTTTAAAAATGGCTTTTTGTTGTTATTGTTGACCGTTAAAAAGTCGATAAATGCTTGGGTAAAAATTATGTAAATAAATTTTATAAGGAGACCAAAAAAGGCAATTTTTGTTTAGTTTGGCACTAAAATGTGCCTGCCGTTTCTGAGGCTTATTTTTATATTTTTTGAGAGGGCATTCTTCTGGTTTATTCTGATTTTCTACCTATATTCTGATTTTGTCATCATTTTATTTTGTTTTTGTTCCGAGTTTTTCTGATTTTGTTCTGATTTTTATTTTGATTTATATTCGGATTTCTATTCTGATTTTGTTCTGGTTTCTATTCTGCTTTCCGTTCTGACTTATTTTGATTTTTGTTACGATTTCTATTCTGATTTTTTTATTTTGATTTCTGTTCTGATTTTTGTTCTGATTTTTTGTTCTGGTTTTTATTCTGATTTTTGTTCTGATTTCTATTCTGATTTTTATTCTGATTTTTATTTTGATTTATATTCTGTTTTTTTTCTGATTTCTATTCTTATTTTGTTCCGATTTTTTCTGGCTTTTTCTGATTTTTATTCTGATTTTATTCTGATTCTGTCCCTTTTTTGAAACATTGAAGCAATTTTTAAAAGAGATCTCGACTGCTTCTGATCTCTAGTATATCCATCGCTTCCTCCGATCTAACTTTTTAAAATTAATTTTATCAGAACAAAAATTCCTTTTATTTTTTAATAAATATTTAGCTTTAAGGACAATCTCCCTCTCCCTTTTTTCTGTTTTTTTCCTTCCGCTTTATATCCTCCTCTTTTTTCCCTTTTTTCGCGCCTCCTCTCAAAAACACTCTTCTGCTTATTTGTTTTGCTCTAAAACTTTTCAAGTTTTTTTTCAACTTTCCAAAGTGTACTATTAAATTGACAAAAAGTCTGGCACTTGGCTTTTTTTGCCTAGCTGTCCTTTTTTTAAATTTAAAAAATTTTATTAAAGGAATTTTATTGATTTTTCTAAATAATGAGGTATATTTTAAATACAAATGTACTGCTTAGGCAGCTCCCACCCAATGGTGTCCGCAAATGAAAAAATTTTCCGCAGCCGCAATCCGCAATTTTAATTAAAAATCCGCAGTCCGTCGTCCGCAAGTCCAAAAACCACACAATCCGCAATTGCGGACACCCCTGCTCCCGTCTCTCCCAAAGCCCAGTGATCAACCTAACTTTAAAAGTGATCTTAATTAGAGGTGTGTCTAATATTGGGGGTATCCTATATCGAGGTCTGACTAGTCCGTACCCTATTAATGAGGTGTATCTTAAATAGAGAGTATCTCTTAGAGAGCTCCTCCAACGGCCAAACAACTTCCTAAACAGCTTCCTATTGGGGGATTTTTCAATTATTGTAGGTCTGACTGTCTGACATTTACTTGACTTAATTTAAATTGATACCAATTTAATCTCAAATTATCTTTCAAATATTTTTAAAAATTTTTCTGGACGTGTCACTTTACAATATCTTTATTTTTTGCTTCGTATGTGGACATAAATAAATGAATAATTTTTAACGAGAATAAAAAAGTGGGGGAAAAAATAAAAAGGCTTCATTTTACAAATTTTTTATTTTTGAAAAAAATTTTTTGGCTGAAAAAATTTTCTAAAAAATTTTTTAAATAAAAAATAAAATTTTATTTATTTTTTAAAAATTATTTTACTTGATTTCCTAATAATTTTACTTCCCCTCTATTTTTCCTCTTTCTTCCGGTGCCAACCACTTTTCATTAAAATTCGCAGCATTATTATTTATTATGCTGGGAAATGATGGATTGTTTTCGGATATGTGCGCCAAAAACGCAATAGAGTAAATTATAAATTATTTTCCGGAACGAATAAACATTTCCGGAGATGATATAATTTTATACATTTTCCGGAATTTTTATATTCCTTTATAATTGGCCGTAAATAATTTTATATTTCTTTTCCGGAAAATAATTTTTATATTTCCGGAATTTATATTATATTTCAGTAATTCTTTTTGTAGATTCCGGAATCGTATATTTCTTTTCCGGAATGTGATCTTTCCGGAATTATATTACTTAATATAAATTCCGGAATTTTTTTTATAATTGACCGGAAATAATTTTTATATTTCCGGAATTAAAATATAAACTCCGGAATTTTTTATTTTCCTTTACTTTTACTACAAGTTTCCGGATTTAATTTTCCTGAATACTTTTTATTCTTTTCCGAAATATTTATGGTTACCGGAATTCATTTTTCTATTATTATACTGCCTAACAATTCCGGAAAATTTTCCTTTCCGGAATTATTAATTTTGTGTCAACGCCAAAATTAAAAGCGCACACCCTTAACAGTTACCACAGCTGGCCGTCTTATTTTTAAAATAAAAGGCAAGCACATATTTTGTTGTTTAAAAAGCCCAAGCTGTCTTCGGACATTTATTATATTTTATTTCCAGGTTTATTAAAATATTTTTCCTTCTTTTTTAATTCATAATTCCCATGCTTTTACTGCCCACAAGCTTACTCACGTCAGTTTTCGGCCCTTAACTTTTTTTTTCTGAATTCCTAAAATTTCAAACTAAAATTTATTTTGTAGCAAATTAATTCTCTATCGAATGATACCAAGCTTGTCTTGATACGTTCGTGCACTACAAAGATATAATTTTTTAAAGCATCCCTTTCTTTTACTGCCCACTTTGCTTACTCACATCAGTTTTTGGACTATAACTTTTTTTTCCTGAGTTCCTAAATTTCAAGCTAAAATTTTTCTTGTAGCAAATTTAATTCTCTATCGAATGATAACAAGCTTGTCTCGATACCTTCAACCACTACAAAGATATAATTTTTTTAAAGCATCCATTTCTTTTACTGCCCACTTTGCTTACTCACGTTAGTTTTTGGACCCTAACTTTCTTCCTAGATTTTCTAAAATTTCAAACTAAAATTTATTTTGTAGCCAATTTAATTCTCTATCGAATGATACCAAGCTTGTCTCGATATGTTCAAGAAAAACAAAGATATAATTTTTCAAAACAACTAAGTCCTACTCGCTTAGGTGTACTCATTCAAAGAGAGATATTGACAGACTGACTAATACATAAATATTTTTAGTATTTTTTCTAGCTGGGGAAAGTAGGGGGGAATGTGTGGCAGATTGCTTTGGCTGCTCTTCTTTTTTTCTTTTTTTACGTTTTTCCGCTAAATCAATTTGTGAACACGGGCCCTCTAAAAGGTTTTTTTACTACTTTGCTTTTACTCTTTTGCTTCTTCTTTTGCTTTCTTTTTGTATTTTTAGTAAATAATTTTTATAAAAAAATATGAGGATGGGACATAAATTATATTAAATTTTATAAGACAAAAACGGCACTTTTTTTGTTTGTTTTGAAGAATTTACAGGCATTTTTGCTTAAGATTAGTATTTGCATAATTCCTCTTTATTATCAAAATATATTCTTTTTAAGTTATTATTTATCATTTTCTTATATTCTTTATTGTCCTTGTATTTATGGGTTATATTTTCTTATTTTTGTCCTTATAATTTTTGGCCTTGTATTGTCTTATTTTTTCATATATTTTCCGTCCTAGGATTTTCTCATTTTCGTCCTTAACGTAATATTTCCAGCTCTTGTTTGATTTTGATCTTCTCTCCATTTTTTAAAATTTATTCCACGACTTAGCGTTATTTTCTTCAAATTATTCGTCCCCTAATCGGCTTAAACCTAAATTTTTACAAAAATAATTTTGCGCGCGCAAATCCCCAAGTCTTTGTTTCACGCTGTGCTGTTTATTTTCATAAATAACTGGAAATTAAATTTAGACTGGATATTTAAAAAAATAAAATACAAAAATATTTTTTTATTTTTCTCTATTTTTCAAATTAAAATTATTATTTTTGTACAAATTATAATTCTTCCTGAATTGATATTAATTTTAATAAACAATTTCCGGAATTTTATATTCCTTGTGATAATAACTGAAATATATTTTTTATTCTTCCGGAATCTACAAAACGGAGATTTTAATATAGGTAGGTATTATATAACGCTTCCGGAATTATAATAATTGAATAGTTTCCGGAATTTTTAATTCTCTTTGGTTATAACCGGAATCTATTTTTTATATTTCCGTAATTAATATTTCCAAACCGGAAATATAGTATTTTATAACTTTTCCGGAAAAAATTAATTCTAAACAATTTCCGGAATTTTATATTCCTTGTGCTAATAACTGAAATATATTTTTTTATCCTTTCCGGAATCCACAAACCGGAGATAGTATTTTATAACTCTTCCGGAATTTTATATTCTCTTTGGTTCTTTTTTGATAATAACCGGAATTTATTTTATATTTCCGGAATTAATATTATTTTTCCGGAATTTTTAAATATAAATTCTTGAATTCCTTTATAAATTCCTGAATTTATTCCCTTCATAATTAGTATTTGTAAAACAAAATTTTTAAAATTCCGTTCTCTCATTTTTTCCCTCTCAAAAAAATTTTTTTTTGAATGAAGCAAGGAAAGCGACCAAAGGATATAAATATAGAAAAAAGAAAAATTGAGCACAAAATTCCTTGGGGATTTTCTTAGACGATTTTTTTTTGATGATTGTAGAGTTTTTTGTACAAATAAACTTTTTCTCTTCATTTAAAAATTTTTTTAAAGAAAAATAAAGAAATTTGGCTCTTTAAAATTAACGTTATTTGACCGTTTAAATTACTATATAGTATTTATTTAATTTTTATTTTCTTTTTAAAGAGTAGGTTTAATTTTGAAAATTTTTTTGTCAACTTAACGATGTGTTTTTAATCTGAATAAAATAAATTTATTTTAATTTCGACAATTGTGGCTTATAATGAAATACTTGCGCCTTTTCCGGAAAGAGGAATATAACAATATAAAATTAGATTTATTTTCCGGAAAGGATAATTATTCTCCGGAAGAAATAATAATTAAAATAATAACTTTTCCGGAAAGAAATTAATTTCCGGAAAAATAATTATTAAAAGGTTTTCCGGAAATTATTCTCCGGAAAGAGATACTAATTAAAATAATAACTTTTCCGGAAAGGAATTAATTTCCGGAAAAATAATTATTAAAAAAAATTCCCGAATAAATAACGTTCCGGAAAAATAATAATTAAAATAACTTTTCCGTAAGGAAATTATTATTAATAAATTTCCGGAATGAATAACGTCCGGAAAAATAATAATTATTGAAATAACTTTTCCGGAATAGAATGTAATATTTATTTATAAATAAATTTTGTTTTTTTTGGATAAAAATAATATGTATTATAATTAAAAATTTAATCATTAAAAATTAAATAATTTTTCAATTCTTCAGTAGATGCTTTTTATTACTTATCAATAATTATTAAATTAATTCTCACTTTTCTATTTTTTCCTTCTCTTTAAATTTCGAATGCCGCCATTTCTTTCATTCTTCAATAAATTAATAATCACCAGATTTATTAATTTAAATTTTATTTTTCCAAAATATGGTGCTAACAACCTTAACTTCTGCTGCATTACCAAACAAAAATATAAATAATAGCAATACCCAACAAAATCCAACAACGTCCTCCTTAATTTCTACATTCTCCCCAACATCAGCCGTTACGGTGTTTATTAAATTTGAATTTTTATGAAGCCTTTTAAATTATTTTCCGGACTATTGGAACCTTTAATTATTTCCGGAAAAATAATTAATTTATATCGTCCGCAAAAATAATTAATTTATATTTTCCGGAAAATATTTATTTTATATTTTCCGGAAAAATAATTTCTATTTTCCGGAAATATTTTTACTTTCCGAAAAAATAATTATATTTTATATATTTCCGGAAAAAATAAATATTTTATATCCGGAAAAATTAATATTTTGTTCTTCCGGAAAAATAATTGTTTTATATTTTCCGGAAAAAATAAATATTTTGTTCTTTCCGGAAAAAATAATTAATTTTTATTTTCCGGAAAAAATACACATGACAAAAATTAAATATTCCTTATTTTCCGGAATAAAAATATATATTTATGCCTTTTAACAACTCTAAAATTTCTAATAAAAATTAAAGGCAAGCGATGAGCCTTCGACTAGTGCCGAGAGTCCTAAACACAATAAACTTCAACAACAAAAATCGAAAAGACCCCCTCTTTTTATCATACCAGATGGACAGGAGACAGCATTGCTTACACATCATTACCAAATTTGTGATATTATTGAAAAGTTTTTTTATTTAAAAAATTTTTAAAATTTATCTACCTCACAAATCAGAGGCCCAATTTATACTGTTTATCGAGCGGTGCATAAGGCTACAGGGAGGAATTGCTCTATTAAAAGCGTTAATCTACAACGTTTTTCTGCTATTTCCGGTCTTTCTAGTGAAGGTAGAATATATTAAACAATGCCTTAAAAATACTTAAACTGTCCAGAATTAGAACTTAAAATTAACAAAATAGAGTTTTCCGGATTGGCTTTCCGGAAAGAAAAATATAAAAATAATAATAAGCATTATTATAACCTTTCAGGATTATTTTCCAGACGAAAAATATAATCGTTAAATAATTAGATTCATTTTCCGGAACATAATTGTTCTTTCCCGGAAAATAATTAGTCCTTTCCTGAAAAAAATATGTAGCTATTTTCTAGAAAATAATAATTATTCTTTTCTTAAATAATTATTATTATTCATTTCCGGAAAATGTTTATTCTCTTCCGGCAAAATAATTATTCCCAGAAAAATTATTATTTCCGGAAAAGGTTAGTTTCCGGAAGAGTAATTATAAATATACAAAAATTATAGTTTTCCTTATTTATTTTTCGGAGTCTAAAATATAATAATTAAAGCTTAATTTTCCGGTTAGATGCAGAAAAGGAGGTGGAAATTTGTACAGCATTAACACACCCCCATTTTGTCCAGCTTGTCGATGTTATTTCCGGTTGCAATGCCCTACATATGGTTTTTGAATGGGTTGACGGGCAGGACATCTGTTTTGAAATTACCCGGAGGGCCGCTGCCGGATTTATTTATAGTGAAGCTGTTGCTGCTCATTACACTCGTCAACTAGTTCAAGCAGTTCAATATATGCACTCACAAAATATTTTGCACAGGGATATTAGGCCACACAATTTATTGCTTGAAAAGTGGGGAAAAATGTTTTTAAAGAATTAAAAAAAAATTTTCAGTAATGAAAACAATGCGCCTTTAAAGATACATGGACTTGGGGTAGCTTTCAGGTTGAGTGATGAGAATAATAAATGCCCTCCTGGTGAATTTTTTTTGTTTTTAAAATTTGCAAAATACAGTCAGACCTCACTTAACGTTAGACCTTATAATGAGGTGTATATTAAATAGAGGGTATCTCTTAACTAGAAGGATTGTTAGGCAGCGCTACCCAGACCCTGTTGATAACCATACTAAAAATGTCTCTTAAATAGAGGTCTATCTTGTAGGGTGTTTCTCTTATATATAAGACGTCCATAAAATAGAGGTTATCTTGTATTAGGTTATCTTATAGTGAGCTCCGACAGTAAATTAATTAAAAATTCAGGCCGATTTGGCATCCCCCAATTTATGGCACCCGAAATTATTGCCGGTCAGCCTTATGGACAGTCAGCAGATATGTGGAGTGTTGGAGTCGTTCTGTACATTTTACTTTGCGGAAAAGTGCCTTTTATTGGAAAACCTGCCGAAGTTACAAGACAAATTCGTGCTGGGGAATTTTCGGTAATGGGGGCCTATTCAAAATTTTTCAAAATTTTTTCAGACTTTTCTGAATTTATTTTTTAGTTTTCCGGCTCATCTTGGGCTTTGATAAGTGAACCTGCCAAAGATTTGTTGCGAAAGCTGTTAAGGGTGGATGAGCGTGAAAGATTAACCCCTTCAGAATGCCTAAGCCACGACTGGCTTGCAAGGAAACAAGTTCCATTGCGCATCCATTTGATTGAGACAATTGAAAATGTTCGCCGATACAATCAAAGGCGGCGGCTTAAAGTGATTAATTATTACTTTTTAAATGGTGATGGGATGGTTGAGCGGTAACATCCCTGCATTGATGAGCTTTCAGGATCAAGTCTCACCCAATCTTACCAACTTTTTGGGATCCGCTAGAACAGAGGCTAGAACCCCTATCTGGTATTTTTCCCAGCTGTAGAGAAACCCCCTAACTGGAGGGAAACTCCCCCTATCGTTTTTTCAGAATTTTTCTGATTTTTTTTCAGAATTTTTCTGATTTTTTTTTCAGAATTTTTCTGATTTTTTTCAGAATTTTTCTGATTTTTTTTCAGAATTCTTCATAATTTTTTTCAGAATTTTTCTGATTTTTTTTCAGAATTTTTCTGAATTTTTTTCAGAATTTTTCTGTTTCTTATTCAGGATCCCTCCTATCCCTCCTATGTAGCTTTGAGGAGAACCCCTATCTGGTATGAGACCTGCTCTCCTCTTCTTTTTTGTTTTAATTTTTAATTAAAACTCTTATCCAGACAAACATCATTTCAACACTATACAATAATCATTGGACAACATCCAGCAACCTCTCAATTCCTCCATTTATTTCAACATTCCTCAACGAAAAATGGCCTCTTCCGGGAGGCGATTCCTGTGATTTTGAGTGCCTTCTCCCCCCTCTTCCACAAAAAGAAGAAAAAACTGAAGAGATTAATGATAGCTTAAATCCTGAGGAAAGGATAAAACAACAACAACAACTAAATAAAACGCTAAAAAATAAAAAATTAGTTGATGTGGAAACTGTTGGAATTGAAAGGGTTTTGACTTCTTTGGTGGGTTTCTAATTTAAGTTTATTTTTGCCTGTGGTATTAATTCGAACGGTTTGGGGTGGGTATATAGAGAATTTGAGAAATTTTTTTTCAGAATTTTTCTGATTTCTTTCTGAATATTTCTGATTTTTTCAGAATTTTTTCAGAATTTTTCAGATTTTTTTCAGAATTTTTCTGATTTTTTTTCAGAATTCTTCATAATTTTTTTCAGAATTTTTTCTGATTTTTTCAGAATGTCTATCTGTTTCCTAGCTACGCATGACCATTGAGTAGCAAACCTACCGTATTATGTGAATATATTATCTATGGGGTCTTGGGTACAAAAGGTACATTTTCAGCCTCGTATCAGCATGGGAAAATCTTTCAGAAACAGAGCTTTAAAATCTTAAAAATTTCAATTTAAGGATCAACTCTCCATTTTAACCGATTTAACCTTACCCATATCATCTCCCTCAACCTCCACTCAACAACACATATTTCCTCATGGTGAGGGTATTACTCGTTGTTTGTGTTGTAAAACTACCCCTACAACATCTACAAATGCTTCGAATTTGACAAACTTTGAAAAACAACATTGGAGGTTGATAGAGGAGGTTTTGAATGATGCCGAATTTCATCAGTTGCTTTTGGTGGGTGAAAAATATTTTTCTAATTTTAAGTACAGTTTTAAAATTTTCAGAATTTTTCAAGAATTTTTTCTGATTTTTTTTTAGAATTCTGATTTTTTCAGAATTTTGTCCTGAATTTTTTCAAATTTCTACATATTTATTTTTAATTTTTTTAAATTTTTTAATATTATTTTTTGAGAAATGCACTTTTCCTTACTTACCCACCCAAATTTTATTTTTTTAATATTCTATGCCACAATTCCTAAGATACCTTGTGCATTTTAAATTTTTTAAGCATCGATTCCCATTTATAAACCTTCTCCTTTTATTGTTACCATTTATATTTTTTTAATTTTATTAATTATTTTTTAAGTCTGCTATTTTTAAATAAAAAATTGTATATTATGCAGATTATTTTCCTGAAAGATTATATTATTTAGTTTCCGGAAACTTTATTTTATATTTTTCCGGAAAAGTTATTTATTTTCCGGAAATAATACTATTTTTTCGGAATACTTTAATTTCCGGAAAAATTATTTTATATATTTTCCGGAAATAATTCATATTATTTTTTCCGGAAGTATTTTTATTTCCGGAAAAATTATTATTATTTATTTTCCTGAAAAATTATTATTATTTATTTTCCGGAAATTATTATTTTTTTCCGGAAACACTTTAATTTTCGGAAAAGTTATTTTATTTATCTTCCGGAAATAATATTATTTACCTATTTTCCGGAAATACTATTTTACCGGAAACACTTTAATTTCCGGAAAAAATATATTATATATTTTCCGGATACTTATTAATTTCCGGAAAAAATATATTATATATTTTCCGGATACTTATTAATTTCCGGAAAAAATATATTATATATTTTCCGGATACTTATTAATTTCCGGAAAAGTTATTTTATTTCCTGAAAGGTTATTATATATTTTCCGGAAACCCCTACTATTTATTTTCCGGAAATCTATATTATCTATATTTTATTTTCCGGAAACTTTATTTAATTTTCCGGAATTATAATTATATTCTTTCTATGTTTATTTACGTGTAATGCTTCTTCTATTGTTCCTTGGTGACAATTGCTTAATTAACAATTGATTTAAAAAAATTTTTCTTTTATTTTTCTCATAGTACTTATAGCCCCACATTCTTTTCAGCTGTTTACCCTTCCAAAAATCCTCGAAAAAAGGAAAAAAAATATTTATAAGAACAAACATATCGACTGGTACTAAATAACCTGGAAGGAGAAAAAATAAAATAAATTGGGTGGAACGAATGTATTAAAAATATAAAAAAAGTAAAAACGAATTGAGTAATGTCTCTAATAGATTAAAAAAAAATATTTTTTTTTATATTTATAGTTTTCTAGGGCAATTTTTTAAAGTTTATTTTTTCGTTTTTTCCAATTGGCGTTAACGGAAAGATAATATTATTTATTATATCCTTTTTTAAAAGAATTTTTTGGTTAACAATTTGTTTTTTTTTAATTTTTTGAAAAATATTTTCCTGGTTTTCATAGGCGGGTTATGTACACCAAAATATTTTTAATTTTTAGGAAAATTTATTTTCTTTTCCTGAAACATTGTATTATTCTAAATCATTTATTTGCATATTTATTTTCCGGAAGGATTATTTTATTTTTCGGAAATTTTCCGGAAACTATTTCATTTCCGGAAATATTATTTTCTTTTCCGGAAATATTATATTCCCAGAAAATTTTTTCCGGAAATAATATTATATTTTCCGGAAATATTTTATTTTTCCGGAAAAGTTATTTAATTATCGGAACTTTCCGGAAATATTATTATTATTTCCTTTAGCCTTGTTCTTCCGGAAACTATTTCATTTCCGGAAATATTATTTTCTTTTCCGGAAATATTATATTCCCAGAAAATTTTTTCCGGAAATAATATTATATTTTCCGGAAATATTTTATTTTTCCGGAAAAGTTATTTAATTATCGGAACTTTCCGGAAATATTATTATTATTTCCTTTAGCCTTGTTCTTCCGGAAACTATTTCATTTCCGGAAATATTATTTTCTTTTCCGGAAATATTATATTCCCAGAAAATTTTTTCCGGAAATAATATTATATTTTCCGGAAATATTTTATTTTTCCGGAAAAGTTATTTAATTATCGGAACTTTCCGGAAATATTATTATTATTTCCTTTAGCCTTGTTCTTCCGGAAACTATTTCATTTCCGGTAATATTATACTCATTTATCTCCCCTTCTCTTCCCTTATCCTGTTCCAGTTGTAACAATTAATCCCACACTTTCAATAATCAGGAATACCCTTTAAATGGATGATTATTATTTTGTAAATAATTCCTCAGCCGCAACAACTTCTTCCACAGACCACTCATCTTCTTCAACAACTTTATTAGAATGTGATACCCAAACATGTTGTTATTGTTGTGGGGAACAATTAAATAATTCCACCGCTACTTTTAACCAACAAAATAAATTGTTCTGTTGTGTTATACCCTATGAGGTATTTTAAATAAAAGCTTTTGTTTAATTAAGGGAATTTTGTGTATTTTATTTTTTATTTTTTGGACATTTAAAAGACTGCTGAAAATTTTTTTAATTTAATCTCTCATAATTTTTCTTCCCCTCCACAAAATTTTTGCCGGGCAGAGAACCTCAGAATCGTCTGTTTTGTGCTATATTTTGGGCCATAACTTTTTTAATTCTTAACCGATTTAAATAATTAATATACCAATCGAAAGCTCTGGATATGGGGATTATTTTGTCTAGCAGAATTAATTTAATCAAATCATCCTACAAAAAGTTACAATTGGATAAATGCGCGCAATCGTGATTTTTGAGCTTTAAATGGCTGTAACTTTTTCTGAGATTTTCTGATCAAATCAATCCTGAAAGATAAAATAATCAGCACATTGAGAGCTTTCGATTGGTATATTAATTATTTAAATCGGTTAAGAATTTAAGAAGTTATGACCCAAAAGGTGGCCTCAAGACAGACGTTTCGTTAACTGCCCTTCCTGATTTTTTTCTCCTTTTAAAATCCCTTAAAAGTCAAAATAGACACTGTAGACAATAAAGCATGTAAATATCTCTAAAATATTTTTATATACTAATTTTCATTCAAATATTTATTCAATTGATGCGAAATTGAATTTTACCCGTTACAACTTTAAACAAATTTTATTATTGCTTTGAAGTAAATTTTTTTCTTTGAAAGTTTTAAATAGAATTTAGGCTTTAAAGCTAAGGATATTTTCTTTAAATTTTACACAAATATTTTTTTTATTTTTAAAATTTCTTCATTTATTTTTGCTTAAAAATCAAGTTTAATTAGGACGACTAATTTCCTCTTCTTTTTAATTCTGATTTTGAATTCTGACAATATTTAAAATTCTGATTTTTCTGGTGTAGCGAAAATAGTTAATAATTCTGCTTAATAAATATATTCTGATTTTTTAAATTTATAATTCTGATTTGATTAATTCTGATTAATATAATTTTGATTCTGATATTCTGATTAATTTTAATTCTGATTTATTCTGGTTCTGAATTCTTATTAATGCTGATTCTGATTAATTATTATCTTGATTGTTCTGATAAATTCTGAAATTAATTCTGATATTTTAATTATTCTGATTAATTAATAATTCTGATTTTTAATTTAATCTTGTTATTGTTTTCTTTTCCTTAAGTTTATTAAAAGTTCAAATTAAGGCGGAATTGCGTCATTGCGTTTGCGTGTCCTAAAATTTTATTTTAACTTTATTTAATGAAAAAATTAGGGAATTAACTTTAAATTATATTTTCTTAAATGTTCATCTTATTTATTCTTTTTTTCAAAAAAATTTTTTTCCTAAATTTAAAAATTTTCAAAAAATTTTTAGAAAAATTTCAAAAAAAATTTTTTTTAATTTTCGAAAAAATTTAAGAATTTTCAAAGAACTTTTAAAAAATTTAAAAAAATTTTCTAAAAAATTTTCTAAAAAATTTCAAGAAATTTTAAAAATTTTAAAATTTTAAAAATTTTCAGAAAATTTCAAAAAATTTTAAAAAATTTTTTAAAAATTTCAAAAAAATTTTTAAAAAATTTTCAAAAAATATTTCCAAGTCCTAAGTACTCAAGTTAATGCCACAAGTTATATTTAACACAACCTACCACCAAAAAATATCTTCCAAACTTGCTTTACTCACAACTACAACAGTACCAACACTCACTTCCTCCCTTAACTCCCTTTCCACCTACACTTCAAAAAATCTTCCAATAAATATTTCAAATAATTCTTCTCATCTCCTTCCAATTGTAAACAATATTGGAGGCATTGCCCTATTCGCCCTAGTATTGGCAGCCTTTTTTTGTTTCTGTATCTGTGTGATCTGCCTAGGGGGGCTCTGCGCCGATTTGTCCTCCTCCGCCGCCTCGAAACAAAAATTGTGTTTTTGTTGTGTTTGTGAGTGTTGTCTAGAAGAGGAATTGGAAGAGGAGGATAACAACAACAACGACGAAAGCGATTTTTCTTATAGGCGGTGGCAGCGACGTCGATTACGCCAGCAGTCGAGATCCTCGTCCAATTTAATTTATAACGCGGCCACAGCAGTAAATATGCCTTCAATGTTATTACTTCAATTAATGCTGGCTGATAGCTTTAATAATTTGAATAATAAAAATAATAAGAAAAATATTGCTTGTGAAGGATTTGATAGAGAAGAAGCGAGAGTGTCTGTCTGAGAAGGAAAAAAATTTCAAAAAAATTTAAAAAATTTTTCAAAAATTTTCAAAAAAAATTTTTTTCAATTTTCAACAAAATTTCGTCTTCAATTTAATTAATAAATCAACAAGAAAATTTTTAATTATTCCATTTTTCTACTTAAATTAAATCGTTGGATATTCATCACTATTTAATCAACGTATAAAGTGTTGACTTTTTTTTTAATTTAAAAATTGTTTTTGATTTTTAAAATTTATTTTTTATAATTTTTATTTTTGTAAATTTTTTAAACTTCAGAAAAATTTTGGAAGATTTTTTTGAAGTTTTTTTAAAAATTTTTTGAAAAATTTTTTGAAAAATTTTAAAAATTAAAAAGATTTTTTGTACCCTCAGAAATCTTTTATTTTCCATGTTCTCATTTTTAAAGCTCTACGACCGTATCAGAACCGAGGCAATTCGCCCAACACCTATTAACAGGCACGCAGAACGCTCATATAGGGAAGGTTGTAAAGAATTACTTTCTTCAAGTCCACAGGGGGCAGAAACCTCAGAATTGCTTGAATTATTAAATAATGTACATTTAAAAGTGAGTTGAAGAGATTTAAAATCCGCAGAAAATTTGCGGACATTTTTTATCCGCAAAAAATTTTGCGGACTTTTTGAAAAGAAGTCCGCAAAATTTTGCGGACTTCTTTTAAATCCGCAAAAATTTTAATTTTTAAAGGCTATATTACAAGCCCAAGAAGTAGCAATGGAAGAGATTTATGCAGCAATCACTCCAATTGCTACAACAAGTAGCGGGAGCAGTCAACCAACTTCTCCTGATGTTGTTGTTATTAATTCACCGCAACTCATTGCCGGAGTTAATGTATGTTGAGGGAGAAAATATTTTAAAATAAGTTTCCGGAAAATACATAAAACTATTAAAATTACAATCCGCATTTCTGAATTAATTTTCCGGAAAATACGTAAATGCATATAATTCAAATAAACTTTCCGGAAAGAATTACAAAATATAATCCAAAAGTAAACTTTCCGGAAAATATATAAATATTAATTTTATTCAACACTTTTCCGGAAAATACTGAAAAAATACAACCTAATTTACAATTGTAAAATTTTCCGTGAGATAATAATAAACTTGATTTACGTTTGTATTTTCCGGAAAATACATAAATACTCTCTTATGATCTAAACTGCAATTTAAATTAAAAATACATTTAAACCTTCCGGAAATACTAACAACCTCTTCCCCTTATTTCACTCAATCTAAAATTTCTTTTTTAAAGGCTTTAGGAATTGGCGGAAATACTCCTTCAACCTCAACCCATCTCCCAACCCTTCCTAATGGTTCAGTATTTACAGGCACTTCTCCCAACACCCAATCTGCTCATAAAGGTAGATTGCCTCCTGAAGCTTCCAAAGCTAGGTGAAATAAATTTTCTTTCCGGAAAAAAATAAAATTTTAAATTAAAGACCCGCCCCACCCCCAATCATAGCCAACGTTGATAATAACCCTGACTTCTCCACAGGACTTCCTTCGGGCGATGATGATGATCTTATATTAACGGCTGTTGGGCGTGTGAGACTTGTACAGTTTACAAAAGACACTGAAGAGCCTATGGGAATAACTTTAAAGGTGTGTTTTTGAGTAAAATAAATTAATTATTTGTGTTTTCCGGAAAGTTGTTTTATTTAAAATATATTTGTATTTTTACAAATTTTACATTTGTAATCCATTCCGGAAAGTTTTATTTATAACCGGGAGCTTAAACATAATTAAAACATATTTACAACTTCCGGAAAGTTTATTTAAAATTGTAAATGTGTTTTATCTAGAGTTCCGGAAAAGTTTGTATTTATATTTGTATTTTCTATTATAATTAAAATATTTCTATTATAATTACAATTAATTTGTATTTTTTGTATTCTCCAAACTTTTTAGATGACTGAAGACGGGAGGTGTTTTGTAGGGCGTATAATGCATGGTGGACTAATTCACCGACAAGCAACATTGCACGTAGACGACGAGCTTCTTGAAATTAATGATATTTCTGTTGCTAATAAATCTGTAGAGCAAATTCAGAGGCTTTTAAAGTCTTTTTTAATTTTAAATTTTAAAAATAATTAAAATTTTCCCCCAGAGATGTGAGAGGTCCAGTCACCTTTAAAATTGTCCCCTCTTACCGGTCAGCGCCTCCTTCCTGTGAAATTTTTGTTCGGGCACAGTTTGGAATTTAATTTTAAAATAATTTTAGTATTTTTAATTATTTAAAGGTTCGATTACGACCCTTCACAAGACGATTTAATCCCTTCCGTCAATGCAGGGGTTCCTTTCCGGACGGGTGACGTTCTCCAAGTAATTTCAAAGGACGATCATAACTGGTGGCAAGGTGGGGAGGGGAGAAAGGGAAGGAAAAAAATTTAAAGAAAATTTTTTTAGCCCGGTTTATTTGCCCCTCTCCCGCCTTAGGCGGCTCACTTTGTGCTACTTCCCCTACAACAACTACAACACCCAATACTGTGTCTAATGCTGTTGCCTCTACTTCTGCTGCAGCATTATCTACTTCAAACCACATATCATCTAAAAAGCCCCCTCCTTCTAGGCAGCAAAGATTTCATGGTGTTAATAATATGGCAGGGCTTATTCCGTCGCCTGAACTTCAGGAATGGAGGACTGCTTGGTGAATTTTAAGTGTATTTTGTGTTTTGGAAAGAAAAATCTAAAAATATCTAAAAATATCTAAAAATAAATGTTCTCCCACCTTTCCGGTTTTTTAATGTCTGCATTTGTTTCCGGAAAATTTATTTTCCGGATTGTAATTTTATTTTTAGATGGATATCTTTTGCTTTCCGGAAAGTTTAATTTAATAATATACGGATTGTAAATTATTAAGTTTGTGTTTTAACTGTTTCCTGAAAATATATTTTCCGGATTGCAATTTCATCCGGTTATATTTCTTTAATAGAATCCTTTGTGTTTTCCGGAAAGTTTATTTTATAGTCTTTAAACAAAATACGAATTATATTTTTTGTATTTTTAAATCACAAATTTACAATTCCAGCCTAGCAATGGAACGCGCCCGTGAATCTTCCCATTGCTTCATTTTCGGCAGTAAAAAGAAAGTTACCAATCCTTGTACTAGCAGCAACAAGTATTACACTACCAAATATTTACGCAAACACTCCGAATTGTTTGACGGTATGGAAATGATCAGTTATGAGGAGGTGTCTATTTTTTATTTTTAAAAAATAATTTTGGATTGTAATTCCGGATTGTAATATTCCGGATTGTAATTCCGGATTGTAATATTCCGGATTGTAATTCCGGATTGTAATATTCCGGATTGTAATATTCCGGATTGTAATATTCCGGATTGTAATTCCGGATTGTAATTTCGGATTGTAATTCCGGGTTGTAATTTTGGATTGTAATATTCCTTTTGGAATTCCGGATTGTAATTCTGGATTGTATATTTATTTTAAATAAATTTCAGGTCGTTAGACTGCCCACCTTCAGACGTAAAACACTTGTTCTGTTGGGAGCGCATGGGGTAGGCAGGCGGCACATCAAAAATACCCTTATCAGGCTACACCCACATCGTTTTGCTTATCCAATACCTCGTTTGTTGTTTGAATTTCTATTGAAAAAATTAGAAAATTAAGACACTACTCGTCCCCCTCGACGTGATGAGATTGACGGCAAACACTACTTTTTTGTGTCCAACGACCAAATGTTGGCGGATATTCAAGCTAATGATTACCTTGAATATGGAACACATGAAGAATGTTTGTATGGAACTAAATTGGAAACAATACGTTCAATACATAGAACGGGGAAAATGGCGATTTTGGATGTTGAGCCTCAGGTGGGAAATAAAATGGCTGTAGTTTAGTATACCGGAGTTTTAGTTCCGATATAATACCCGTACCATTCGATTCGTCTCGACGAGCTGAGTCGAACGGTACCACTCTCCAGGCGCGGAGATGCCTGTGGGCCGAGATATAGGTCCCCGAAAATCGAAAAACCATAGGGGGGACCAAGCACTTTTTTGGGGTGAAAAATTCGAAAATGCAAATTATAACTCATTCGAAAGAGCTCGTCGAGCTGAGTCGAATGACACCAAAATCAACGAAATCCGACTTGATTGGACAAAGTTATGATCTTTTCTTTTAGCTCCTTACCTATGGCATCTGTGAAGATTTTTGCTGCTACGGAGGCCCCAAATACGTCCAGAGCAAGGGAGATAAGAATAGGTTTATGTTACGAGCCCAGACCCAGCGCCCGTAGACTCCCCGCGAGGCGCGTGCCGCAAAACCCCGCGCGAAGCGCGGGGTTTTGCACAAGCGCCTCGCCGACGACCCATAGGTTTATGTTGACCATTTTGAACCTTTTTATCTTGGCTCAAAATCAAGATATCGAGCTGATTTTAGTGTCATTCGACTCAGCTCGAGGAGCTCTTTCGAATGAGGTATAATTTGCATTTTCGAATTTTTCACCCCAAAAAAGTGCTTGGTCCCCCCTATGGTTTTTCGATTTTCGGGGACCTATATCTCGGCCCACAGGCATCTCCGCGCCTGGAGAGTGGTACCGTTCGACTCAGCTCGCCGAGACGAATCGAATGTTACGGGTCTTATATCGGAACTGAAACTCCGGTATACTAAACTATATCCAATAAAATGAGTAAAATTTCGAAAATAATTTTAATTATAAATGAGCTTTTCTGAAAATACACAATTGCAATACACAATTGCAATAAATTAAACTTTCCGGAAAATACAATTTAATTAAAATTATAATTTAAAATTAAACTTTCCGGAAAATAATTATTTTACAATTACGATAAAAATTTTACTTTCCGGAAAATAAATAAACTTAATTTACAATTTCCGGAAAATACATAAACGTTATTTACAATTACAATTTGTATTAAAATAAACTTTCCGGAAAACATATTACAATTAAGTTTAATTTATTATTATTTCCCGGAAAATACATATAGTAATTATTTTACAATTATAATTAAAAATATTTCTTTCCGGAAAATAAATAAACTTAATTTACAATTTCCGGAAAATACATAAACGTTATTTACAATTACAATTTGTATTAAAATAAACTTTCCGGAAAACATATTACAATTAAGTTTAATTTATTATTATTTCCCGGAAAATACATATAGTAATTATTTTACAATTATAATTAAAAATATTTCTTTCCGGAAAATAAATAAACTTTAATTACACTTTCCGGAAAATACATGTTTATTTTACAATTTCAGAAAATTAAACTTTCCGGAAAACATATTACAATTTAATTTAATTTAAAAATACTTCCGGAACAATTACTTTACAATTACAATTTAAAATTAAACTTTCCGGAAAATACATAAACTTTATTTATATATTTACAATTTATATATAATAAATTTAACTTATTTTAAGGCCCTAAAAGTATTGCGAAATGCTGAATATTCTCCTTTTGTTGTTTTTATTGCTGCGCCCGATTTGCATGGATTACACGATGTATTTTATTAATTTATTTATTTTTAATTTTTGTATTTTTTGTATTTTTCTCTTTTATTTTTCAGCCCGATGGAAGTCTTGAACGTTTAGTGAAGGAGTCAGAAATGCTCTCACAATCATTTGGACATTTATTTGACCTTATTCTGGTCAATAATGATATTGATGAAACTATTAGACAGTTGGAAAGGGTTGTAGAAAAGTTGTCGGCTACACCACAATGGGTACCTATATCTTGGGTTTATTAATTTGTTAATCTTTTTTTGGGCTGCTTGGCGCCTGGACGTTTTTGCTCACGACTCAAAATTGACACTTAGGCTGAACCTAAATTTTTGAAAATTTTCTCAAATTTCTTTAACATCCTTAACTACATCCTCCAGAAATTTCAAAATTTTTCATAAAATATTTGTGGAGTTATAGTCGATAAACCTCAAAAAATTAGGCATTTTTTGGGTGGTTAAGTGACATTTTTGGCCATAATTTCTGTAATTTTGGTCCAAAAATTCTGAAATTTTTGGAGAACCTAGATAAACATATGAGGATTATTACAGCAAAATTTCATCCCTCTATATAATCAATGAACTATTTTATAAGCTTTCGCGCCAAACGGTCTCACGCCAAGACGGCCCAGTCCCTTATTCTTTAATCGTTTATTCACTTAATATTTTTTTAAATATTTAAAAATATTTCTAATAATTCTTCAATAATTTTCATTAAAAAATTTTTTTAATTCAAAAAAAAATATTTATATTCTACAAAATTATTATCAAATATAACAGATATTATTATACTTACATATTTTTTTGCAATTAGAAATTAAGGTTTGTATTTTTCGGTTCTCACTTTGTATTTTATATAAAAATTGTAAAACTTTTTTAAAAATAAAGTTTGTTTTTATTTAAAGTTTATTTTGTGTTTTCAGGAAAGTTTAGTCATATTCCAGGTTGTAAATAAATGTTTGTGTTTTCCGGTATTTTTTATTCTTGTGTTTTTCCAATATATTCCGGATTGTAATAACATCAGTTTTTAATTTTTAAATATTAATATATTGTGTTTTCCGGAAAGTTTAATTTTAATAAATTTTCGAATTGTAAATTAATGTTTGTATTTTGACGGTTTTCCGGTTTTTTTGTTAATTGTGTTTCTTCACATGTTTCCGGAAATTTTTTTATTTAATGTTTTTTTCGTATTTTCCGGAAAGTTTATTTTAAAATCAAAATTTTTAGTTTAATTTAAGGTTGATTTTTGAATTGAAACAAAACCTTTTACAATTTGTAAAATTGTAAAGTATTAAAAATATTAAGAATAATTCCCAATTTTAAAGTTTATTACAATTCCCAGCATAAATAAAAATAAATCCAGTGATTAAATTAAATAGGGTAATTAATTTTTTAAGAATTTATACTTCTCCCAAAATTTAAATATCGCCCAATTAACTTTAAATATTTTATCTTCTTTTCTTTTTTAAACACCTCAAATCACCCTTGACATTCAGGCTTAGTATCCCATGCATGACAAGCAGACGGTCCACTTGGAGGGACGGGTCCTCTCGGGCATACTATTTGGCCTGTCATAAGCATCAAAGCAATAATTATAAAATAAATAATGAATAAAATGATTGAATTTAAAATTGAGTCATTACGCATTTTTAAAAATATTTTTCAATTAATTTATGGTTGAAAAATATTAATAAATTTTAATTATTTATCAACTAATATTTTTTGGTATTTATAGATATATCTCACAAGTTTGTTAGTTTATTTATTCAGCTATTTTTTGGGGTTGATAAGTAATTAAAATTTATTTTAAACTAAATTTTTGAACTAAAAAATATACTAAAATAACCAAAAAATTTCTGTTTAAAATTAATTTTAAGCAATTTAAATAAAACTTGTTTAATATCGATTTTAAATCTAAAAACCAAGATAAAAATTTAAAAACTTAATATAAAATTAATAATTTATATAATAATTTATCTAGCGAATGTCTTGGAAAGATTTTTTTTTTGTCTTTTTTTTTTTTTTTTGAAAAAAAAAATTTTTTTTTTGTCTTTTTGTCTTGGAAGGATTAATTTGCTGTATTTTATTTGTGTTTTTTGGAAACTTATGCACCCCTTGGAGTCAAAAGAGCTTTGTAAAAGTTTAATTTATACTTGCGGATTTTTAAAAAATTAAAAAAATTTAAAAATTTAAAAAATTAAAAATTAATTTCTCTCTCCCTAGTGAAGGGAGAGAGAAAAAGAGAATCGATTGTCTAAGCAATAATCAATTAAATGCGCGAGTCTAACAATAGGGCTAATCACGTTGCCAAATATTTACAATGCCTTCTCTCCTTTCTCCCTCTCATAATGCTATTCGATTAGTTGGGAAAAAATTCAATTTTAAATAAATTTAATTGTTTAATTGCCTTTATAAAATTTAATTTTTATTTTTTAATTTTATTTCCTCGTTAGATTTTATTTAATTTAATTTTAATGGGTAATTGAGGGGCTGAATAATATACCTTCTCTCAAACCGCTCCCTTCTCCCTCTCAATTGAAGATAAATCTCCTTTAGATTGAGTATAAAATTTGATAAAATAAATATCCGCGGCATTTCGGTTTGGATATCGGATAGGAATCCGGATATCTGGGGATTTACAAGGATCCCCAACCTTATTCCAACATTAATCCGCCAATTAACCAACATTATTACCCTTAAAAAATCCCCTGATATTTGGATTTCTATTCGATATCCGACCCAAAATGCCCTGCGATACCCGGAAAATGCTTTTCATAACGTTTTCTGACTTTCCTCCTTCAGTTAATACAAAAAGTTTTTAGGCGGCTGTGAGTGGAGGTTGACAGAAATTTTCATCTAACCGGACCGAGCCGCTTCCATAACCTTTGGAATTACATAGATATATGCTTCATTATTAATTTAAAAAATTTTTTTAGAAAATTTAAAAAATGCGTTCGAAAAGAAAAGGAAAGGCTATTTTAAAATTATTATTATTTATTATTATTTTTCAAATTGTGGTAAAGGTTGAAGGAATGTTAAAGTTTAAGAGGGCCAAAGAAAAAAAAGTTGATTTTGTTGGAACCAAAAAGGAGGGGCCAAAAAGTGTAATGAAGATCAACCATGTTAAACACGAAAATAAAGGTGTTGAGGAAGTAGATGATGGAGCAAGATTGAGTAATTTTGCTTTTCCAGAATTCCTAAAGTGATCAAATAATTTATTATTCTGGGTTTTAAATATATATTTTATTCTGTAGATAATGAAACCCCCCCCCCCAATGAACACCCCCCCCCCCATAAATCTATGTTTTGTATAATATGAATCAGAGACGAGTCGGGTTTTCAAAAATTTCTTCGGGTAGCTCGGGATCAAAAAAGCCCGGGTTTGGGGTATTAAACCGGGCTTCGTTCGGTTTTTAGAAAATTATCGGGTCGTGGTTTGGGCCAATAAACATTTTGTAGCCCAAAGGCTGTAGAAATTTTTAATTTCAATTTTTAGTTTACCCCCACCTTTCGAATGGTTGGTGAACAAGACGCGAAAGTAAAGTCTGATGATATGAGCTCGTTTTATAGTACTTTGGGCGTAGAGATGCCAAAGAGAGAAGACAAAGATAGCATTGATACCAATTTGCCTACATCGCCTGAGGAAGGAAGGATTGATAAAGGCGGAAATATACCCCCTCCGATTCCCCCTCCAGCTCCACCTGCCGACCGAAAGGATAAATACAAGAGACCAGAAGTTGAAAATTTTTCCGATGCTATTAGAGAATTAAAATATTATATAGAAGAAAAGTCTGACTTTAAAGATATTATTGCTCCCCACAAACAAATTTTGTTTAAAGAGGCTTTGGATATTTTTCCAGAATGGGATATGGAAGGAATTTATTCACAACTTTCTAAATTAAATGAAGAAAGTGGGAAAGGGGATGAGGAGAAGAAGGGTGAATTAAAAGGGGAGGGGGAGAAGAAGGGTGAATTAAAAGGGGAGGGGGAGAAGAAGGGTGAATTAATTGAAAAAGTGGGTTCTATGATTGTATCACCCAAAATATTGGATAAAATTGTACAAATGGTATTTGATTTGGCTAAAAAGCATAATCAAAATGTGATGAAAAATAGGATTAAACTAGAAGATATGTCGAAGAATGTGGATATATAACTAGCGACTATGTCATTAGTTGACTTTCGGGTAAACAAAATTTTAAAGTTAAATTTTGGACGTTAAAGATAGGTAGGGTTGGCTAAGGAAGACTGAGGATATCCGGAATCCGAATTTGATATCGTTCCTCAGTCGCAGAGAGGTTCAGGGGGTCGAGGAGCGGAGGAATTATTTGAGTACTGTATTTGAACCGGAGAGCCATTAGAGTTCGTGTTGGGGCCAGTGAGTCGTCAGAATTATTGGAATAGACTTTTTTCGCGGTGGCCACAACCTTACCCGATCTTATTCATATTTTTCAAAAAATGTGGACACAATAGTGGTGGTATAAGTTTGACTAAGTTTTAGGAGGTGATACTTATCCTAGTTATATAAACATTGATAATTTTAAAATTAGAAAATAAAATTTAGAGAAATACAAACGTACACTTGGGCAAAGCCGTCGCGTTTTTAAAAGAATATCCTCCCAATTATTTTAACCTGGCTGGATCATTTACAAAAACACGTGAAGAAATTGATAATTTAATAAAAGAATATAAAGAAAAAATTAGAAAAACGGAGGAATTTTTTAATGGACTTTTGAAAGGCTTTGTAAAGACTATTGTTGCTAACAATTTTGACTTTACACAATGTGGAGGTAAAAATAATGAGAGGAATGACATGTCGAAAAAGCCAAACTGTGAAGGCAAAAATCCACAAAATTGGAATTTACCTGAAAGGAATGATTGGATGGGGTATCATAATGGAGGTGTCGATGTTGAAGGATTTGAGAAATTTGACACAATAAGGTATCTATTATTCTTATTGAGAAAATCAAAATGTAGGTCACAAAAATATCTGTATGGTTAATCACAATATCCAATAATGATATCCTATGATTCACATTGAATTCACACCGGTCACCATTGACCATCGACATTCAGTAAAAATACCTCGCCTTATCTATAAGCGGTTTATTCCATAGACATCAGGTGCCTGAAAATATTTAGATTAGTTTTTTGGACAATAAAGTTATCACCTCTTTTGATAACTCCAGCCAATATCTGTATATTCAAGCACAATATCCAATAATGATAGCCTATTATTCCCTGATAAAGTGAATTCACACCAATCACTATTGACCATCCACATTTCGTAAAAATACTCACGTTTTCTTTAAACGGTTTATTCCATGAGACTTCAGGTGCCTGAATAATTTATATGAAACTTCACATTAGTGTTAATGAAAACCTCGATTACCCTGTTTTACATTATTCGGCCAGACAGTATATGTAGTTTCCTTCGCCTAAGTTTCTACATTAAAATAATATATTGAATTTTTTAACAGAGAAAAATTACTGCAAAAATTTGGAAAATTCCAACAAATTGATTTTATCAATACTACCAGCAAAGAAAATTTTGAAGAATTTATTTTTGAAGATAAAACAATAGAAAACACTTTGGATAGCATTCTAAACCATTTAAATTCAAGTTTCGAAAAAGAAGAGAAAAAATTGAACAATATATCAAATAATGCTTTAAAAGAAAGTACTAGATTAAAAAAAACAGAGGAAGATGGAAGCAAAAATATTCGAAAAGTGATAGAGAATTTAACAAGTTCGGAGGAGATAGAAATACAAGTAAAAAAGCAAATGTTGAAAAATATACATATGATTTTACAAATGCATGATTGGGAGAAGGAAGTAGAAAATAAAGTTGAGTTTAGTGATGTACAGAAAGAATTGTTAGTGATAGATGGTATGAAAGACAAAATGACAAAAAGTACGTTAGAGATTCTGTATTTAATATATACAAAGAATGAGACTACAAAGGAAGAAGTAGAAGACATATTGGAAGAAAAGCTCGGACTAATATCTGAGGCAGAGACTAAACTCAACAGGTCAGGGTATATTGACCAAAAAGAAATTCTTGAAGGTTTGGAGAAGAGAAGAAAAACTTTTTCGAGCATTAAAAGCTTTATGAACGATTATAACCAAGCAGTAGAGCAAATCGTTTTGTTATTAAATAAAGAAAAAGTAAGTCCAATTTTTAAATACAAAAATTCAACTTGTACTGCGCGGTATGGTAATGTCTCTCTCTCGCTCTCTTTACATTAACAATTAGCTACTATCTGTAGTAGCAGATTGAAGCTTTTTACAGGCAACAGGAAGTTTCTAAGGAGCTCCCTGATCATCAACTGAGGGATGTGTTTAATAAGATTTGATGATAGTAAGTATGGACAATGATAGTTGAATTTTTATGTTTTACCCATTATTGATTATTCAAATTAAAAATTAACAAATAGAAAATAAAATTTCCCCTTATTTTCTAGCCAGAATTACAACAAATAGCAACATACTATAAAAAATTAAGTTTGTATCGAGATATGAACGATGCTGTTGAAATGCTTTATATAAGTTCGTATCGTTTGGCATTGAGTTCTGAACAAAAATTAAAAGGTTTTCAAGATAATTATGAGAAGGTAGAGCAATTAAAAGCTAAACTTGATGAGGAGATTGTTGATATATCAAGTAAATATGGATTAACTGGAAAGAAAAGATTTGAGAAATTGGGAGATATAAAGACCAATGAATATTCTAGTATTAGAAAATATTTGATAAAAATTAAAAATTTGTACGAAGACTTTGAAGGAAAAGGAAAAATTTTAGATCAAGAGGATGTTAAGAGAATAGAAGGTCTAAAAGAGGATTTACACGAACTTAACAAATTTTATAAATCAGAAAAACTGTGGAATGATTTGTTAGATTCTGATAAATTTTATAAAAATACAATTTCCGATTATTTAAAACGAATCGAGAAGGAAGAGAAAAAGATTGACGGTAAAAAATCGCAAAGTTTTGGAAAAGAGCGTGAGACTCAAATGACTATTAAAGAAGAAGGTTCTGGTATAAAAGCAGATTTAAGAAAAAGTAAAAGTTCAAAACCAAGTTTTTCTTCACAATCAAGTCTAAATTCACAGTCAAGTCACAATTTACAATCAAGTCTCAATTCACAATCAAGTTTTAATTCACAAACAAGTAGTGATTCGGGCGAAAGTTCTTCACAGAAAAGCTTGAATTCTTCTTCAAGTATTCGTCGTGGTCTAAATATTCTAAATATTCATAATATTAGAAATATTAAAAATAGATTTAGCAAATCAGCAGTAATGGAGGATATTGCTACTAAACTTGAAGGTTTTTTAGATTTATATATTCTTAGAGAGCTCCGTTAGAGCTTGGTGATAGCCAACTATTATTTTTTTGTATTAAAGTACAATTATCAAATATGACAAATGAACCGGGCCAAAATAAAAGTTTTAAGTTATTGGGCCAGAGTCTACAACCTTAGCAAAGTCCGTTACCTTTTATGTTCCAAGATAAGTATAAGGATTATCTATATCTAGGTATTCTACGGGGATCTGCTTTCGACTAGTATGGACAGTGACCTTTGACTTCAAATAGAAGATAGCCAGGAATGACCAGTAATGAACGGAATAAGAAATGGGTAGAAAGTGGTCAGTTCACGGCCAAATCACTGAACCAGGGTCGTTTTATTGATTTATTTCAATAAAAATTCGGACACTACTAATCATAAGATTTTTATAGAAGAGAGAGAGGCAAAAGAAGATCCTGTCGAAAAAGAAATTAATTCTATAGTAAAAACAGTAGAAGAAAACAAAGAAAAAGTTTTGAAAGTGTTTAAAGGAATTCGAAATACGGCTGAATTGTTTATTGCCAAAGAATCTGGAAAAAATGAAATTAGAAATGAGGAGAATAAACTAAACTTTGAAAATTGCAAAGAGGAAGTTGAAGTGCCAGATGATATGCTTAATTTATTGAAGCAACTTTTGAAAGAGAAATCGGATGAAAAACATTGACAAAGAATTTAAAGGATATATAAAGAAGACATTTATTATTTTTAACCCTACACATTACCAGTTTAAGAAACCCCACTCCCACAGTTCCAAGCCTTCACATGTATTTTTTAATATTTTATGACGTGTTTTATGTATATACTCCTAATTTAAGTTATACTAACTTTTACACGAACATTTACGGGAACTTTTACTGACCCCTTTTTCCTCCCCAAAATTTTCACTTAATATGTACATAATGGTCAGACTTCTCTAATTTTGTGTTGAAATAATCTTTTTGTTATTATTTCCTTTCAGTGAATATGCCACAGGGAATAAAGAGAAATTAAAGAAATTCTGACCATTATGTACATGTTAAGTAAAAAACTTGGGAGAATAAAAAACAATATTACCGAATTTTATCGCGCTTTTTATTTAAATTGTTCCATTTTTGTAAATTTTTATTTCATATAAATGGATGTATTATTTATGGTATTCTCGTTTATATAAATTTTTAATTTTCTGTTTTTTATTGTGTAAGCTTTCTCTTTTTATTCTGTAAGCCTTTTTATTCTAAAGCTATAATTCCTAGACTGTGCAGCAGGGCTGTGCGTCATGGCGTTTTGCGTTTTGGCGTTAATTTTGGCCGATTTTTGGCGTTTGGCGTGTTTTTAAAATTTGAAAAATTGGCATTTGGCGCGCCACGCGAAAATTTTTGCGCACAGCCCTGCGGTGCAGTAGTCGGCGTGGTGTAATGGATAACACATCAATCTGGTCTATTGAAAGTGCTGGTTCACTCCCAGCCGCAGAATAACCTTTTGCACTAGCTGAAGGAGAGAAATAGCTATAGCCCAGCTGCTTTACTATTGTTGCAATATTAGGCATTCTTTTAACATAATTCAGTATTTTTTCTAATATAATGTCTGTTGTGTATGGGCGTTAGCCCTTGGAGTGTTTAGTATAAAAGCCCAGCCAATAGTTAGTTCTCGCTCTCAGTTTTAGTTCTTCTACCTATCTTCACCTGCTCTGTATTTTCGTGTGCGATAAACGTTTTGTTGTGATCTCTTCGTAAGCGGGGACATAACAATGTCAACTCTATTGGAATGGCACTCTAACATAATGCTAGTTCAAAATAAATGAAGAAAATATCTAGGAATTTAGCTACCAAGCTTTGCCCCTTAAATTATTGAGGATATTAAGCATAATAAAACGGTATTTTTAGGATCAGAAAGGAGTTCATTTTAAATTAAAAACACCAAAATCGGCAGGTTTGACAAAGTAGGGAGCAAAGTTTAGGGCAAATTTATTACATAGGCCAGCTCCGAGGCTATGCCGGAGCAATAACCGGCTCTGTTTGCTAGTCTTACAATTTTCCCTGAAAAATAAAATGCCACTCTAATAGTAAGGCAACATAAATGCGGTTTGAAAATAGAAAGGCTGCCTTTCTATTAGAATAAATACGGTAATCAAGTTTAGACATTTTATCGGATTTTTAAAAGTCAGACAGTCTGAGGAAGTCATAGACAAAGAAAATTTTTGCCCTTCTGTCTGGAAATTTCCAACATTCAATATTTTATATTGCCACTGCTATAGACATCTCCTGACATCCCCCTGACTTATCGACTGCCATATAAAGAATTCTCTCTCCATTGTTAAACATCTTCCTCTCCCCCATTTTATTACACGAGAGGACTCCATTTTCTCCCCCCCCCCTGACTTATCGACTGTCATATAAAGACGTCTCCATTGTTAAACAAGACGCTCATTTAATTGCGCGAGAGGACTCTCCATCTCCCCCTCCTCTCCTTGCTTCTCTATTCATTTACATGTTTAAAATTTTTTAAAATGACAAGTCGAAAGTCTAAAAACTTTTTTCTGAAATTAAATTTAAGTAAAAATTTCAGAGACTAAAATTTCTGCAATGAAAAAGAAAATGGTCAAGTTTTCACTATTTCTGGTCATTTTCCATATTTCCGTAGCAAAGAATAAAAGTGTTGAAGAGAATTTTGTATCGGCAGAAGACAGAAATTCTGAAGAAGAATTTGAAAATACAATAAATGAATTGCCTCCAACTTTCAAAAAATTTTTGTTAGTTTATTGTAAATAATCTTATATGAACTCCGTAATCAGGTTCCGGATCCTTTTAAAAAATAAAAGGGATCAGTGCTGGGTAAGGTTCCAGGAGTTAGCTCTCCGGAACTAAGATTTTGAAAACATGGAGTCTATGTTTAATAATAATAAAACTTTTATCCGAATGGACTCACAAAGGAGCCTCTTAAACCAGGAAAAAAAATAAATTGAAGTCAATAAAAAAATAAGATAAAAACTGTTACGACCCGAGGTGTCCGAGTTTTAACTAATGTGACGAGCACAATAATAACACTTTATCTGGTGTAGAAATAACAATGTGTAGGCGAAGAGAATGGGACAGACGAAGGAGATCAGGGACTAGCTGATCTCCTTCGATCAGGGACTATTAGACTGACGCTTTCACTGGCTTTTATACTAAACTCTTTAAGGGCTGACGCCCATACACAACAAAAACCATGAACATGTAATTAAACTAATATGTGCTTCAGAAGCAGTTGTTTTATTCTTAAATGTTTTTGAGGAATAGGAACATTTACCATGGTACTCAGCACTGGCGGGCATCCGCGGGATTCCGTCCCGCAAACGTTTTTAGAAGTTACTCCAGATCCGCAAAAACAAACGATTTTGCCGGTCTATAATTTGGACAAAGTGCCTTTTTTGGGCACAACGCCAAACTAACCAGTCACCGACTCTATTTTCTTCCTAAAATATATCCAAACGCGTATTATTTTTCAAATTTTTAGAACACTAAAAGAAGATTCAGAGGAGAGAGAATTAACGAAGGAAGAGATCCGAAGAAATTTGTTTGCAAATTTAGAAATTAGTGATGAAGAGTTTGACTGGGAAGATAAAGGTATGTAATCAGAGCTCAAAAGGATTGAACGGGTACGGCCCGAGCAAGCAAAGTCATAACTTGCTTCAAAATTTCCGAATCTTACCAAATTTGGTATTAAACGATTCCTCTCATCGAGCTAAAGAGATTGGTACCAAAATTGTTAAGGTCCATAAATTTTTCAGGTAGTTATGGCTTTGCGCCTACTTGGCCACGCGCCTACTTGGGCGTGTCCCGGATTGAACCTATCGATATAAAAATAGGGCTTAAAAACAATAATTAAGGTTAGGAAATCAGGCAAAGTTGGTAGTTTGAGCCCCTTTTCTTTTCAAACGTGAGGAAAATTGAAACAACATGAGAATAAAAAGAGACTCAGACTAACAAATTTGCTGTTTTCACATATCTTTTAGATATTTTGAATATTCTTGAAAATTTAGATTCAGCCAACTATGATTCCGAGTCGCTCCAAAATTCTATGAGCCTGAAAAAGAATGGCCAAATAAATTTGAATATTGGTGAAGTTGCTGCAGGCATAAAGGAACTGAAAGCTTTTAAAGATGGTAGAGTAACTCAGAAAAACGTTGAATTCCATAATAGTAAACGTCTTGAAAATTCTAGCAGTCAGAAAGATAAAAACGGCTTAAAAGCTCTGCGGTCTTTCGATAGTATAAAAGCTTATCTTTCACCTTCTAAAAGCCAAAAGAGCCTGGCTGGAGAAAGTCAGAATTCTCCAAAAATGTCGGGATCCTATATGGGATCGCCTACAGGTTCGTCTACTAATGGTGAACCTCGGCTACAACATTCTGGTAGTCAAAATGGAAAATCGGAGCAGGAGAGAAGGAAAATTAAAGAGATAAATAAAGCAATTGAAAAATTTGAAGAATATTTAACTGCGAAGAAAAATTTTGAGATTTACAAAGATATTAAGAATAGGAACGAAAAGTTGCCTAGCAAGCATAAAATTAATTATATGCCAGAATGGGACCAAAACAATACTTGTAAGACTATTAGAGGCATGATTGACGAAAGCGAGTATGGGGAAGATGAAGAGAAAACTAGCCAGTTGATTGAATATTTAAACAAAATGATAGCAACCCCTCAAATTATGGAAGCTAGCGATATAAAAACTTCAATAGGTATTGTTGGAAAAAATCGTGGTAACATGACACAATCAATTTATGATGAGGCTTATATCAAGAGTGTATTGCATGATATTCAGGTATAAGTATCGCTTTATAAGGAACACAAACAGCTAAGGAACACCTTCCCTTACGGGGGAAGAAATACCGCCGAAAATTGAGGGTGATGGAAGATAATGTCCATACAAACACTAAACTAGCAGGTAACACAGACTAAGATCTCAAATCAAGTCCTTTTTAAGTCTTCCTTTCCCCAAAATTAGGCTCCCTCATAACTCTTAAAAGATATAAAAATCATTTTTAGAAAGAAACCAATGGACCATTAAGCAAAATCATTGAAATCCTCAAGGACTATCCTTCCGGTTATTTCAATATGAGCGAATCATTTATAAATACACGCAATGACATAACAAAATTAACGTCAAGTTTAAAAGAAAGAGTTGGAAAAATTGAAAAGTTGTTTAAAAGCCATTTGGAAGGGTATATAAAAAATATTGTGGCTGAATATTTCAATTTTACACAATGCGGGGTTGAAGAGGAAAAAATGACTGCATTGGGAAATAGAGTGCCGGAGTGTGATGGAGATAATCCGAAAGATTGGGTTTTAACTACACCGGATGATTGGGAAGTATATTGTAGGGAAGAGAATTGTGGAACTGAAATTCTTGGAGAAAAGGAGTTGAGGTAATTAATTATTTCATATTAAGTTGGGAGTGTTGTGTATGGGCGAGAGCCCTTAAACAGTTTAGTATAAAAGCCAGTCTATAGTTCCTTCCTTCTCTTAGTCTCTTACCATTTTGAAGAGTGTGCTTAAACTAGATGGAGAGTGTACTTAAACTGCACAAATTACAAAGTTTTAATATAAGCGCAGGTGTAATCGGGGCTCCAAATTGTCTAGATTAAGTCCACAAAAACCTTCAAATAAAATTTTTCTCTTCCAGAACCAATTTACTAAACAAATTGAATGGATTTAAAAATGTTAATTTTGTTGAAGTAATCAAGGAAGGAGGAAAAGATGAAAAATGGTTTATAAACACCTTTAAATATGAAGATGAACCTCTAATAAAATTTTTAAAATTTACAAAAGAAAATCCTCAATTAACGTTAGAGGAAGAGAGATCAATTATAGGGCAAGATATTATAGAGGGAAATAAAGTAGAGAGCGAAAAAGAGAAAAAAATGAAAGCTAGGTTGGAGGAACAGATAGAAAAAATGTTAAAAACTGATGAGAATTGGAAGGATATCGTGGAAAAGATGCTGAAGAGAAGGAAGAGTTTAACTCGAATGTTAACATTTTTGGAAATATATAATGAAGTGGAGGATGAAATAGAGGAGAAAGAAGAGTTACGTAAAGAGAGGAACAACGAAGAGTTTGGGGAGGAGAAGAAAGCAGAAATTCTGGAAGAGCATAAAGCAGAAATATGCAAGGAAAAGAAGAGAGATGAAAAAAAGGTGCGGGATCACAAAAATATTGGCGAAAAGGGGGACAAGGAAGAATTTGGGGAAAAGAAGAAGGTGGAAGAAACTAAAATTGACGATAAGACATTGGAAGAACTTTTAAACGAAAAGGTACAGGAAACATATGGAGAGGAACTACCAATGGAGGATCGTGAGAGATGGAACCATATGTTAGATATTTGTATAAAATATAGAAGTAAAAGAAAAGATTTGAGTGAATATATGGAAGATATAATAAATAAAAAATTGTTAGATGTAAAGAAATTGCTTGAAGAACCGTTAAAGAAAAATTTGGAAACTTTACTAAATTTTATTGAATATTATAACAATATTGTAAACGAATTTGCTAATTTTATTGAAACAGAAGTGAAAGTAAGTTCATTAATATTTATTAACAAGACGTTCTTGTTGAGTATGTCAAGTATTATGTCAAGTCACCAGCATAAATGGACATCTATGTCAAGTGTCCAGTTTTGTGTCAAGTATTTTTGTCCGATACAGATCCGTTGTAGACGTACCCTATAAAAGACAAGATTTATTTTTAAAAACTTTTATTTTTTATAGACAAAACTTCCCGACATTACTCCCGACATTACACACTATAAAAAACTTCGTTTGTATCGAGGTATGAACGATGCTGTTGAAATGCTTTATAAAAATTCGTATCGTTTGGCTTTGAGTTCTGAAAAAACATTAAAAGGTTTTGGGGATAATTATGAGAAGGTAGAGCAATTAAAAATTGAAATTGATAAGAGAATTGCTGGTATAACAAATAAATATAGATTAAGCGTGGAGAAAGGAGATAAAAAAAGAAATGGATATTCTAGTACCAGAAGATATATAGAGACAATTAGAAAGTTGGATGGCGATTTGTATGCTCTTTTGGAAAAAGAAAAAAGTTTAAAAGATAAGGATCATAAGAGAAGAAATGAGTTAAAAATTGATTTAATGAAATTACGAAGTTATAAGGATGATTTGAAGAACCTTTATGAAATAGAAAAATTGGGGAATGAATTATTAGAGTCTGATAAATTCTATAAAAATACAATTCTTGGTTATTTAAAAAGAATTGAGAAGGAAGAGAGAAAGATTGACAATGAAAAAATTTTTAATGAAAGCTTTGATTCAAAAGGGAGTAGCTTTGGCTTTGGAAGGACTTCAAAGGGGAGCAGCAGCTTTGGCAGCATTGGAGAGACTTCAGATTCCGACTCTTCCGGTCGGGTTCTTCCGACCCTCAAAATCAAAACTGATTCGAATTTGAAAGCATTTGGAAGTAGTAACTCTAATTCCCCACGACTTTGGTTATCTAGACTTTGTGCATCAAAGAGACAGACTGTTGAGTCTCTGAGAAAAAATACTACAAATATTAAAGGTTATTTTTAAAGTTAAAGTTATTAGCCGGGCTTAGTATAAACAATACAACGCAGGCATCGATCCTGGGACGTCCTAATAACTTATGCTGGGCGCTTCCGCTCACCACTAGAAATACCCTTCATTGGACTACCAGTAAAGCAGCTGGGCTATAGCTATTTCTCTCCTTTAGCTAGTGCAAAAGGTTATTCAACGACTGGGAGCGACCGGCATCTTCAGTAGACCGGTCTGATGTGTTAGCCATTACACCACGCCGCCTACTGTATATCCTTAGGAATTAAATAGCTATATTGTTGTGTATGGGTGTAAGCCCTTAAGTAGGATACTATAAAAGCCAGCCAAGAGTTAGTTCGGCCCTTCACTCTTATCCCAACAACCCCAATCTACATCTTCATTGTATTTTCTACGTGATAAACTTCTGTTGTGTACTTGGAGTCACAACATACCGTAAATCCTCTAAAATAGCCCCCGGGGGCTATCTTTTCCGATCGACCTCTAGAGGGGGGCTATTTTAGAGGGGGGGGGCTATTTTTTTCGATGCCTAAATTTTTTGAAAACTAAAATTTATTGCCAAATATCAAATAAACATTTTCTAAAATTCTATAGAATTATCACTTAAAAATCCATTTTCTTCATCTTGTAACAAATCAATTTCATCAAATAAATTAGTAACATCATTTAAAGATTCAGTTTCTGCAGCTCTTCTCAATGTCTCTAGACCAGAAGGCCTTTTTCCTGCTCCATCCATTCTCTAACGCATTTTCTATCAACTTTAAAATTTCGGCTGGCTGCATGAACAGAATTATTTTTAGCAAAATCTACTACTTCAAGTTTTTTGGCAATTGTAAAAGAACGTCTAATTGTTTTTGGTTTACTTGGACCTTCATCTTTTTCAGAAGCTTCGCCTTCGCTATCATTAATAAATACTTCATTCTGACTCATTTTTCTAAATATGATATCTAAATTTATTTAAAAATTATGGAAACTCAAATATTTAATAGAAAAATAAATAAGTATAAAATTAAACACAATGACAAGCTTTTAAAACATAATGCCAAAAAATTAAATATTTTATGGGGGGGGCTATTTTAGAGGGGGGGGGCTATTTTAGAGGGAGGGGCTATTTTTTTCGATCGACCTCTAGAGGGGGGCTATTTTAGAGGGGGGGGGCTATTTTAGAGGGGGGGGGGCTATTTTAGAGGAAATACGGTATATACCTTACAGGCTAAGATATTAGAGTCTCTATTCCTTCATTCTATATTTTTAAACTTATCAATTTTAGAAGAGAAGGAAAGCGAAGTTGAAACTTATTTAACAATGAAAAAATCTTTGGAAGAAAATAAAGAAAAAGTATTTAAAGTGTTTGAAGGTATTCAACAAGTAGCAAAACCATTTTTAGAAGAAATGAATGGAGGAGAAAACAAGGAAAAGCATTCATCAAAGACCTCCACTACCTTTAAAACATGTAAAAAAGAGAAAAGCGTGCCTGAGGACATGCCAAGCTTACTAAAAGAACTTTTAGAAGAGAAACTTTGATATACTCGTCTTTGAATCGCCCTTTATTATGTACATATTTAGGGACACGCCCAAAACGGCGCGCGGCAATAACCGCGCCTAGCCATAACTTGCTTCAAGATTTCTTAATCCTATCAGATATAGTATCAAACCTTTCCTCTCATCGATCTAGGAAGAAATGTACCAAAGTTGACTAGGGCCAGACATTTTCCGGCAAGTTATTGCTTTGCGCCGTTATGGCCGCGCGCCGTTTTGGGCTGTACCCACCTATTTCATTTGCCCCCTTTTTGACCTTCTCTCCCCCTCTTTTGCCCCCATGATTTCGCCCCATTTTACCCCCTTTTTGAGGGCCCATACCCCCTCTTGTTGATTTGGAAAACCCTCACCCCTATAACTCAAAAATATGTGGATATTTTTTACTGTTCTTGATACCATTAGATAGAGAATTAAATTTGCTACAAAATACCAAAAAATCAAAATTTTCGACTGAGCGATAAAAAAGTTATGGTCCAAAAACTAAAAATATTTTCATAAACTTCGATTTTTGGAACTTTTTCGATCATAACCTTTCAATGAAGCCTTGAAAATATTGATTTTTTTGGTATTTTGTAGAAAATTTAATTCTCTATCCAACGGTACCAAGAACGCTAAAAAGTGGCCCTCCGTTCATGAGTTTTCGACTGAGTTTGGCGATGAAACGTCCATTTATTTTTTATTAAATTTTTCCGGAACGTCCAGTTGAGTCCTGCTGGTTGAGTTCCTGAGACATATTTTGCGCCATAACTTTATTGATTCTCAATCGATTTAAATGGTTAATATATCTATCGAAAGCTCTTGATTAGAGGATTATTTTAGCTGTCAGGATTGATTTGGTCAGATCATTCTACCAAAAGTTAAAGCCGAATAAAGCTTAAAAAGCACGATTGCACGCACTTATTCGACCATAACTTTAAGTAGGATGGTCTGATCAAGTTAGTCCTTTTAGATAAAATAATCCACACATTTAGGGCTTTCGAATGATAAAAAAAATTTTCGAATCAGTTAAGTTTAAAAAAAGTTATGGCACAAAATGTGCCTCTAGCACTCATGTTAAAAAGCACGATTGCGCGCACCTATTCAGCCATAACTTTTTGTAAATTGATCTGATCAAATTAGTCCGGTTGAATAAAATAATCAGCACATCCAGGGCTTTCGAATGATAAAAATTTTTTTCGGATCGGTCAAGTTTAAAAAAAGTTATGGCCCAAAATATGCCTCTAGGACTCAATCAGTGAGGAGACTCTATTGTCCCCCACCCAAATTTTTCTAAAAAAAATTTTTTTTAATTTTTTATTTTCTGTAAATGTATCACTTTTTTGAATGATTAAACGTTTTATTCGTTCCTTTCTTGAAATGTTAAACAATACTTCAATTGAATCAACCAATGCCTTAAGAAAACGTTCAGCAGAAGAAACGACAAATTCAGTCATAAATGGCCCCACTTCGCCAAAAATTCAGAGGAAGCCTAAGAAGGTTAAATATGCAATGTTGTTGGCATATCAAGGACAAAATTATTTTGGAATGCAGGTTTTTTTTGATAAAAAAATTTTTTGGGGAGTTTTTTGGGAGGTTATTGGGGCAATCCTTCGGGTTTTGTAGTCCCTTTTAGAGATCGGAATTTTTGAAAAGCCTGGGCCTGTTCCTGGGTTCCGGGTTTGATTTATTGCCCTGGGCCGGATCCTTGGCCTGTAGTCCCGGAAAACCCCAGGAAGGTCTAAAAAATGCCTAGGCCTGGACGCTGGGTACAGGAAAAACCCTGGTCCAGACCCAGGATGATCTCTATTCTCTTTCCCCTCCTCTAAAAATAAAAAAATTCTCCAAGCACATTTTCTAAGATAATTTTTGGTGCTGATTCCGAATCTGAATTTATTGGATGGTATACTTAAAAGCCTTGATTTTGGTTAAGGACCAGACTCTCGACCTTGACTCCCCAGAAAAGTTTTTGCGGACATTATTTGCGGATAATGTCCGCATTGCGGGTCAGTAAATTTAAAGCCAATCAATCGATTAAAAAAAATTTTTAAGTTTCAAAGAAATCCAAAATTCCCAACCATCGAAAACCACTTATTCAACGCTATGGAAGCCCACGGATTTATAACAAAAGAGCATTATGTTAATTTGATGGATTGGCATTTTCAACGAGCTGCTAGAACTGACCGTTCTGTTAGTGCTGTTGGACAGGTTTTTTTGTGATTAATTGTTTAGGATTTGGGGTTTTTGTTTCTAGGGGATTTTAGGGTCCTTTTTTAAATTTTCAATTTTTCTTTTCTTTAAAAAATTTTTTCAGCCCAAAAAAATTTTTAAATATTTTTACTAGTCCTGAAAATAGGTCTATTTCTTGTCCTTGTTATAAAATTTATTTAAAGAAGCCTTAGTAGTACTTGTGTGGTGTAACGGTTAGCGTTTTACACTTTCCCCGTTTTTCAGCAAGGTTCGATTCCTTTATCCCGTATTTTCTATTTACCCTTTTTTTAAATTTAAAAGCTTTAGTATTTAGGCTTTTTTCAATGTTATTTTTTTGGCTTTAAAAATGTTAATTCTTTTTATTCTTTGGTTGTCCGCAAAAAAATTTTTGTCCGCAAATTTCGAAATTTTAATTTTCTTCAATTTTTCTTTGTTTTTTTCAAATTTCTATTTTTCCAGGTCTGTTCTATGCATTTACCAATGGATCAAAATTTTATTGATAACGGACCTGCTCTTTTAAATACTTCTCTACCTGAAGATATTCACGTTTTTGCTGTTAGACGAGTGGTATTCTATTTAAATTAAATTAAGGGTGACTTCAGTTGATTCTAAATATCTCTTCAAAGAAGGGTCACTTTTTTAAAGTTTTTGGTACCGTTGGATAGAGAATTAAGAGCTCTACAAAATTTCAAAAAATTAAAATTTTTAAATTATCCATAAAAAAGTTATGGGACAAAATGTCCCAAAAATCGATATTTTTTGAAAAAAAAAATTTAGTTTTTGGCCAATAACTTTTTTAGCGACTAGTAGATAATTTTGATGTTTTTGTCAACTTGTAGAGCACTTAATTCTCTATCCAACGGTACTAAGAACCTTAAAAAGTTGCCAACCTTTGATGAGTTATTAGCAAAATTTGTTGGAAATGTTTTTTTAATTTTTTAGACGCCTTCTTTCCACGCTCAAAAATCTTGTGATTCTCGTACCTATTCGTATACTCTTCCAACATTTTCTTTTGCTTCTATGGATGAGGTTTTCTGAAATAATAAAATTTTTCAAAAATAATTAATTTTTAGGTAACATCTGATGAATACAGAATTTCCCCAAAACGTATTGAAGAATTAAATGAATTACTTGGGTGTTATGTTGGATCACACAACTTTTTCAATTACACTTCTGGATTGTTGGTTTTCTTTTTTTATTCTTTTAAAATTATTTTTTAGACTTAGAAATATTTTGGAAATTTTTTAAGAAATTTTTGGAATTAAAAAAAAATTTTTTTACCCCATGGGTAGTTTCCCCTTAATTTTGCCTATTTCCGATATTTTCCCTTTAATTCTTAATTCTTATTTATTTCGCATCTAATGTGTGGGGCTGTAACTCAGTGGTAGAGTGCTTGCTTAGCATGCAAGAAGTCGCCGGTTCAATTCCGGCCAGCTCCAGCTAATTTTTTCTGGTTTAAAAATTGGTTTTAAAATTTCTAAAAAAATTTTTTGAGAATTTTAGAGGTCAAAAAATTTTTTTGAAATTTCTTAAAAATATTTTTTCCTATATTTTTAATTTTTAGATTAATTTTTAATTTTATAGGGAATTTTCCGACCAAACTGCACGTCGTGTTATTCTTTCAATTACTGCAGAAGAGTAAGAAAAAATTTTTTTTTAATTTTTAAAAAATTTTTCTAGGCATGAGAAAAAATTTTCTAAGCCAAAAAAATTTTTTTAGGCCAAAAAATTTTTTTAGGCCAAAAAATTTTTTTAGGCCAAAAAATTTTTTTAAAAATTCAAAAAAAAATATCAAAAAAAAAATTTTTTCCCCTCTTTTCAGACCTTTTCTCTACACCGACCCAATACGCCTTAAACCTGTTGAATTTTTGCGGATTAAAATACGTGGCCAAAGTTTTATACTTCACCAAATTCGAAAAATGATTGGTAGGGATATTTAAAAATTTTTTTTTTTTAAAAATAAAATTTTTTTTAATTTTCAAGGCACTGTATTAGCTATAATGCGTGGATTTATGTATAAAAGTGACGTTGCTCGTTCATTTTTATCTGTAAGAATGGATATTCCAAAAGCTCCTGGACTTGGACTTTTACTTGGTTCGGCTCTTAAAATTTATTTTTTTTTTTTGGATTTCCAAGTTCTCCAAAAATTTCAGTATTTTTGGACCAGAATTTCAGAAATTAGGACTAAAAATGTCGTCTAAATACACAAGAATGCCCAATTTTCCGAGGTTTATCGACCATAACTTAAAAAATATTTGATGAAAAATTCTGAAATTTTTGGAGGAGGTAGTCAAGGATTTTAGAAAAGTTCGAGGAAATTTTCTAAAATTTAGGCTTAGCCTAAGTGTCAGTATTTAAAAGCGCGCCAAAAACAACTAGGCGCCCAAATTACCCTTACCTTTAACTTTTCCGGAAGGAAATTTTGTTGAATATTAGATTGGAATCAGATACGGGGGAAGTCTAAAGAATTGGGGTTGTTTTCGTTTCGCCTAAAGAAATTTTTTTGGAATTCGTCAATGTATGATTGAAAGCCCTTCAAGTCCCCACAAGTCCGTCTTCTTTACCCCTTCATTATTTTTTAATTAAAAATTTTTTTTCTCTTAAAGAACGCCTCCATTACGATCGCTTTGAAAAACGTTTTGAAAAAACCCATGGCTCCCTGAATAATTGGGGGGAAGAAATTGAGACACAACTACTTGAATGGAGAGATAAAATGATTATGGATAGAATTCTTAGTGAAGAATGCCGGACACAATCGTGAGAGAAAAAAAATTTTTTTATCGATTTTTCTTTTGGGGTATGTTGACTCCTAGCCCTATAACTTTTGAAAGAATGAAATTTTTTTTGGAGTTTTTGGACTGCTCCGTAATTTTTTTAATCTTCTGATTTCGTTATAAGATACCAAGGGTATGCCGAAACGGATTTTCAAAAGCGAAAGACGAAACGTCAAAAAATAGGCGAAACGGCACCCCATGTAGGATATCCCCAATATATAAGGCCTCTAAGAGACGATTTATTAAATATTGGTTGCCCAAAGTGTAGAGGAGCTGTTTAAATCGAACATATAAACGTGCTGATAGCAAAGCTTGAAAAAAATTTTTTAAATAATTTAAAAATAAATTTTAATAGAATGATGAGATGGTTAACTACATTACCTGCCCACAATTATATTACTGATCCGGAAGATGAAACTGGTGATAAAAGTATTAATAAAGATTTATGTGCAGCTGCCAAAAATACATATGTAAATTTTGGTGTTTTTCTAGGAATTTACCTAAATGTAGGGTTCCCTAATGTCGTGTCCTCAAGTGACGAGTTATCAAAGTGTTTGTAACTAATGTTGGAGTATTCAAATGTCGTGCTGTCACATGTCGGGGCCACGAAGGACGGGTCCACTAATGTCGTGTTCCCTTATGTCTGAATGTCATATATAATGTACTCAAATGTCGTGCCCTCTAAAATCACGTCTCAAATGTCTGGTTCCCTAAATTTTGATTGTCAAATATCGAATTCTCAAATGCCCTATCTTAATGCCTAATGCCCTACACCTTCATTTTTATCAATTTTTAGACTTCAGCTGTCGGTTCCGATCCGTCGAATATTGCCGCTAACGAAGGGGATGAATTGGAAGAGGTTACTGAGCTGGATAATAATGATGATTTGGAGACAGAACCTTCACAGATTGACGAAGAGGATGAAAAGAATTTTGAAAATGAAACTGAGGGGGAGAAAGTTGATAGATCAAAAAAATCTGTAGCTATTTAATAATTGTTTTTTGGTTGAAAATTTGTTGATTTTTTAAATTAGAACATAAAGGTTTCCAGAATTGATAAATTAGTTTCAAGAGTTGTCCTCAAATTTAGCGAGTGTTGTGATCCCAAATGTCGCTATCTCAAATGTCGGGTTGTCAAATGTCGTGTTGTCAAATGTCGCTATCTCAAATGTCGGGAAACTAACAATATAAAAAATAAGCTAAACAGACATTTGCGAAAACGACATAAGACATTCGACATTTGAGATTGCGACATTTGACAACACGACGTTTGATAACGTCATTCTCTACTTAAAAAATAATTAAATTTATTTTTTATATTTAAAGAAGTTGAATTGTTTATTATCACAAAAAATTTCTATCCCCAATTCAATTATCCTCCACTTGATCAATTTTTCCCCTCAATACATGCGGAACTTCTGGATGCCAAAGCTCAAAAATAAGTGCCATACGTAAAGCATTTGCTGGAGCCTAATATTATATTAAATATTTATATTAATTTATTTAAATTTACCCCCTCAAAAATTATTTCGTGTTCAAAACTTGTGTCAAATATCAACATCTTTCCTTGCTTCCAGCCTCTAGAAAATTTAGAGGGGGTAAGGGACGACTCTGTGTAGCCAGTTCAATCTCAAGGCATATTTTTGGCCATAACTTTTTTGATTCTTAACCGATTTAAGTGATTATTATAGCAATCGAAAGCTCTCGATGTGTAGATTATTTTAGCTAAAAGGAATGATTTGATCAGTTCACCCTACAAAAAGTTACATTTGGGTAAGTCCACGAAATCGTTATTTTTGACCTTTATTCGGCTGTAACTTTTTGTATAATGCTCTGATCAACTAAATCCTGCTAGCTAAAATAATCCTCAAATCAAGAGCTTTCGATTGCTAAAATAATTTTTTGAATCGGTTATGAAACAAAAAAGTTATGGTACAAAATATGGCTCGAGGTTGAAACGACTATACCGAGACGTCCATTACCGTAAAACTTAAATAAAATTTTTTAAGTTTTTTAAATTCACCTAGTCTCATTTCCTACACGTAATCGAGCGTCAGAGTGTGTAACAAGTCCAAGATGGGCTTCTAAAATATAATTTGTTGGACCGCAATGGGGCCAAGTGGAAGTGCCTGATTTAAGTACTGATAGACGGACCTGTAAAATAAAATTGCGAAATGAGTGTCTAAAAATATAAAATTTTGCAGAAACAGCCCTCGTATGTTTATCCAAGTCATCAGAAAATTTCAGAATTTTTGGACCAGAATTTCAGAAATTATGCCCAAAAATGTCGATTAATTACCCAAAATGGTTAATTTTTCGAGGTTTATTGATTATAACTCGAGAAATAGTTAATGAAAAATTCTGAAATTTTTGGAGGAGGGGGCCAAAGATGTTAAAAAATTTTGAGAAAATTTTCAAAAATTTAGGTTTCGTCTAAGTGTCAGTATCGAAGCGCGCGCCAAAACTTTCAGGCGCCAAAACTACACCACCCTTCGGCTTTTCCGGAAAGGAAATTTTTTCTGGAAGAATTTTTCGTATTAAAAATTCCCTCACATTTTCCCTTGCACAAACTGCATCAGTAAAACCTTCCCTCAACATTTGGCATGTTAAAGGCATTAAATTTTCTCCACATATTTCTTCGCTAATTGAATTGCCTTTGTCTTTAATTGTTAATATCCAATGACCATCATTTTCTTCATTTATTAAATTATTTGAATAATTATCCTTTTCAAATAAATGTTGGTGATTATGCCACATTTGTTGGGCTTCTTCTGAAAATTAATTTTTAAATTTTTCTGACATTTGTGAACAACGACATTTGCGTACACCGACATTTGCGGACAAACGACACTTGCGAACATTGTCATTTGCAAACATCGACACTTGCGAACAACAACACATACGAAAAATTCCGTCACATGTCCCATATCACGAAAGAGCTCGTCGAGCTGAGTCGAAAGACACCGAAATCCAACTTAGGTCTCAATCGTAGGCGGAGTTAAGGTCTCATAATGGTCAATAACAGTAGGGGAACGTTGACTCATCTCAACAAGCTCTTTCGAGAGCCATATTTTTATTTATGTAATTAAAAAAAAATTAAATTTCTTTCCAACCCTTAACAGTCGTCCAATGCCTTTCTAACTGCCTCAATTGTCTAGAACATTCAGTCTGTTCAATTGTCCACCATGGACGGGCTGTCAATTTCGCCAAGTTATGGAATGAACGTTGAAGGGTCTTAAAAAATATTTTTTAATATTTTTACTTAGTCTAAGCTACCCACGCATTTTGAGTTAAAGGAGGAGCTTGGAATCAGCTAAACTGGGACTAAGTTGAAGGTATAACCAAAAATCCCCCATCCTTTTTTGACCATAAATTTTCTGTCAATCACTCGAAAATTTTGATATTCTGTCATCTTGTAGGAAATTTAATTCTCTATCCAATGGTACCGAGAACACTAAAAACTATCCACCCCCTGATAAGTTATAGGGCCGGGACTTGAACGAACCGAGACGAGGTCTACCCAAAAATTCCCTCTGCTTTTTTGACCATAACTTTTCTGTCAATCACTCGAAAATTTTGATTTTCTGTCATCTTATAGGGTATTTAATTCTCTATCCAAAGGTACCAAGAACACTAAAAAGTGATCAACACTCGATAAGTTATAGGGCCGGGACTTAGTTGTGTCGGTAGTCAATTGAGGGTATATCCCATCCCTTCCCCCTTCCTTACCGAAGGGAATAGTCCATATTTCACAGCATCGGCATACACTGAATGAGCGTCTTTTAACCTCCCTAAACGGGTTAGGGCATCTCCCAAATGAAAATAAAATTTTTGATCATTCACAACATTTCCCTCTTTGTTATCACGCAAAGCTCTCCTCATTAATTGAACTCCTCTTTCCAAATCGCCTTCATAAACTTTTAGGATATAGCCAAAATAGGCCTGAGCTTGTGAATGGTGAGGGTTAATCTCTAAAATCTGTTGAGAGAAAAAAATTTTTTTTTGAAAATTAGAAAAATACAGTCAACCCTCAATATAAGTTACCCTGAATATTAGAGACACCTCCATCTATGAGACGTTTTTTTAATTTGTAGAAAGATCTTTCTACGGAGTAGAAAGATGGATCACTATAGAGAGGTCATTGGGGTCACTAAAGAGGCCGGCTGCGCCCAAATGACCCCCGAATAATTAGGGGGCGTGCTTGGTTGGCGGCGCCTAAATGGTCCGTTTCGGCCGATACCCTCTATTTAAGATACACTCATTATAAGGTCTCATGAAAGATATCTTATAGCGAGAGGTTTGATTGCATTTTTAAAGACACTATACATTTTTAAAAATATTGGCAGCCTCATCAGGCCTATTCATTCCAAGCCAAGTAACCCCAAAATCACATTGAGCATCCAAATCCTCGGGGAAACGATCAACCGAAAATTTAGAAAAATTTTTTGAAAATTTTTTTTAAGTTTTCTAACCATTGCTCTTTGAACTTGTAATATTTTATGGAGTTGTTGACTTCCCCCACGAAATCTAGCACACTGTACATAATAGAGGGCAGAAAGCCTTAAAAAAATTTTTTTATTTTTCAAAAAATTTTTTTTAATTTTCAAAAGATTTTGAAAAAATTCTTCAAAATTTTTTTCCTCATTTTTGCAATTTTTTTTCGAATTTTTTCCCATTCTCCCCACACCTTCCTATGTATCAGTTAGCCCCTTATCGGTTTCTGACAATTATGAGATCATAACTCGACCTATAATTGAGACACGGGCTTAATTTTGGTGTCATCCGACTCAGCTCGACGAGCTCTTTCGAATGACATATTGCTTGCCGAATTAGAATGTAGGGACATTCCACGGAAATTTTCGGAATTTTTGAAAATTTTTTGAAATTTTTGAAATTTTCCAGAAATTTTTTGAAAAATTTTTTCACCTAAACAATTCATCTGGAACATCTTCAGAATCCTTATTTTGTAATAATATAAATTCTAAATTTTCCATTGCTTTGTCCAATAATTTTCGATTGTCTCCATCATCGGCAAATTCTGACATTAATTGATATACTCTAGCTGTTCCAAAAAGGGCTCTAAAAATTTTTTTTTGATTTTTCTTTAAATCAAATTCACCTAGGACTAGATCTATCAATAATCAACACTTTTTGATATTTTTCAAGTGCAGAAACAAAATCGTGCTGAAAAATAAATTTTTAATTATTAAGTGGGGTCAATTGGGCGCGGCCAGCTGAGCAAGCCAAACACGCGCTCTTTGATCGACTATAACTTTTTTTAACCTGATCCAATAAGGATAAGTCATATATCATTCGAAAGCACTTGATGAGCGGTATCTTTTTTCTAATTGAGTGGATCAAGACTGATCACTCATTAAAAAGTTACAGGCCAATAAGTTCAATTATTTGATGTTTTTCTCATTTATTTGGCTATAACTTTCTAATGGGTGATCAGATTTGATCCACTCAGTTAGAAAAAATATTCCACTCATCAAGAGCTTTCGAATGCTATAAAATTTATTCTGATAGGATCAAGCATAACAAAGTTATAGTCGATCAAAGAGCGCATGGTTGGAGTCGCACAACTGTCACCACTCACTACTTGCCTGTTCACTAAGAAAATCGGCTTCATCCAATAAATGTCTATGTTTATAATCATTTCTGTTTGTAAGGACAGCTTTTCGAGTTGTATAACTACCTGGCCTTAAAAAATTTTTTTTTGAAATTTCAAAATTTTTTTTTACAATTTCCTCTGTGCAACCAATTCTGTAATTTGCTCATTTTCTTCAATATTTTCTTCTTCCCTTTCTTCATCTTCCTCTTCATCTTCCTTTCCGTTTTGTTGCTTTTCTTCTTGAATATATTTATTCTAGGAAAAACAGAAAATTAAATTTAAAAAATTTTAAGAGAAAACCCTCAGGATTGGATGGGTCATTAGGACGCAGGATTTCTAAAGGCGCGGAGGCTTACAACTTTGTTAGTTTTCAACCTAAAAATATAACACTTTCCAGAAATAATCCTCGTATGTTTAACTAAGTTCTCCAAAAATTTCAGAATTTTTGGACCAGAATTTCAGAAATTATGACCAAAAATGTTGCTTAACTACCCAAAAATGCAGTATTCTTCCAGTTTATCGATTATAACTCCAAAAATATTTTATGAAAAATTATAAAATTTTTGGAGGGGGTAGCCAATGATGTTAAAAAATTTTGAGAAAATTTTCAAAAATTTAAGGTTAGCCTACGTCTCAGTATCTAAGCGCGCGCCAAAAACTACAGCGCCTAAACAACCCCAACTTATCTAAAGTTTTACCAGTTTATGCTTCTTTTTAAGCAATTCCTTCCTCGGCCTCATTCCTTCTGCCAAACTTTTTGCTGTTTGTAAAGCTCTCCAAGACTTTACTCTTCTCCTATGTACTTGCTTTTGTTGCTCCTTTTCTTCTGAAAGGATTTCTTCTGCAACATTGACAGCAACTTCATCCTTGTCTCCTTCCCCCTCATTTTCTTCTTCCCTTTCTTTTTCTTCATCCTCTTCGTCCTTCTCTTCTTCCTTTTCTTTAGGTGCTGTACACTTCTAAAAAGACAAACTTGTATTGAAAATCCCCACCTATAAATAACCCTACATTTAGGCTCTATACTTTGGGATCCCATGAGCTTTTAGCTGTCTATGCCCTAAAGTAGAGTTTAAACAACTAATCCCGCCCAATGGCAATCGATTTTAAGAAAACCTATCCTAAATATGGTTACTATGCTTTATCTGCTCCCATTTTCTGTTTATGTTTATCAAGTTCGAATCCCCCTCCTCCTCCTTCTCCATAATCTTTCAAAACAACACTAAAAACATACATAAGATATTTTATTAAACAATTCTTAAATAGTTTTCATACAATATGTATTAATATATTTTTAACTACACAATTTCTACTACATAATTAAAAATAATCATTTGTGTATTTTTTAGTGTTGCTTCAAAAAATTTCAAAAATTTTTCTTTCTCGATTTTTTAAAACTATTATTATTTTTCCCTACTTTTTCTTCTTCATTTTCCTCCTTTTGTTTTCTTTCTTCTTGTTCCAACTTTTCTAGTTTCCTCAATTCCATAATTTTGGATATTTTGCCTTCTTGCCCCCCTCCTCCTCCTCCTCCTTTTCTCTTTGAAGAAGCCAAGCTTTTTTCACTTAGTCTAGCCAACATTAATTCCTCCTTATCCTCCACATAACCCAAATCTTCGTTTTCTTCTTCCTCTTCCTCCTCTTCATCCTCTTCTTCATCCGCCTCTTCCTCATCCTCATTATCATCATCCTCCTCTCCTTCCTTTTCCTCTCCAAACGCTTCATGCGCCTTCCCCTTACCCTCCTCCACCTTCTCTTTTTGATAATAATGCTTATCATAAGCCTCCTCCTCCTCCTTAAACGTTCCAATCTGTTCTTCTGGAACAGCCAAAGATTCTTCTTTGTCTTAAAAATTTTTATTCTGATTTTTATTGTATTATTATGGTTTTATTCTGATTTATTCTGATTAGTTCTGATTAATTCTGAGTTTGTTCTGATTTTTATTCTGATTGATTCTGATTTTATTCTGGTTTTATTCTTATTTGTTCTGATTTTTATTCTAATTTTGTTCTGATTTTATTCTGATTTTTATTCTGATTAATTCTGATTTAAATTCTGGTTTTATTCTGATTTTTTAAATCTTACCGTCAAAATCCTCCTCTCGATAACGTCCTTCCCCCTCTTCAGAAAATATATTCAAAATTGCAGAACATAGCAGAACAAATACAATAATCACTGCCCAGGAACGAAGGCCACCTTTGTTGACACTGTAGTCGACTCGGCTCGGGGCAACCATTACTGCCATGTGATGAACTTGACCGGGCACTATAAATTTAAAGGTATATACCTAATTCTGATTAAAATTCTGATTTTTATTCTGTTTCAAGTTTTGATTTTATTCTGATCATTCTGGGTGGGCCATTCTGATTTAAATTCTGATTTTTATCAGAAATTCTGATTAATTCTGATTGTTATTTTGACTCTTCTGGGTGTATTCTGATTCAAGTTCTGATTTTTAATGATTGCTATTCTGGTCATAAATTCTGATTTTATTCTGGTCCCAGGTCTGCCTATTAATTCTGACCCCTGTATATTTATTCTACAGACTCAAATAAAATCAGAATTAATTCAGAAACATTATTTAATTTAATCCCTCTTACAATTAGAAGTTTGACGTCTTAAAAGAGGTGCGTGTCTAGGAGGTGAACCACTTCCTGCCATTCTATTGCTGCTAATAGTGTTGCTATTAAATTGATATGGCTGTGGAGGCATAAAATATTAACGAAGCTCTCCAAAAAGATTTAAAGGGGAGAAAGAAGAGAAGAAAATTAAAAAAAAAACCCTTTAAAAAATAAAAATTAATTAAAAATTATAGAGGGAGAAGTTTCCTCAATAGGGGGAGAGGTTTTCCCCCAAGTTTCCTGAAACTAGGAAACTCATATGCTCATTTCTATCAGCCCCAAGGGTATCACATAAGTGAGGTTCGACTAAGGGGGAGGTCGGTGGTCTTAAAAATCGAAACGCGAAAGTCGAAACTGGCACACCCTTGGTGTATATTCTGATATATTTGAGTTATGATTTTTATTCTGATTTTTAAATTTTGATCAAAAAACTTCTGATTCTGATAATGAGGGTTTATAAGGTTAATGAAAGGTTAATAGGGCTTGAGACTATAATTTTTAAAGCAAGTTTTTAAATTATTAATTTGGGTGACTTGGGAGAAGCTTTTTATATTAAAGACAAGTCCCCACCTTTAATTTAAAAACCTTTTTCAGACTAGAAAAAAAGAAAAAAGCACCAATTGCTTCTTCTCTTCCATTATTTAATAGTACATAAAAACAAAAATTGCTTTTAAAATAAATACACACACATCTGTTAAAAGACTATAAAAATTGATCCAAAAAATGCTATAAAGCCTTTTTAAATCCTCAAGTTTTTAAATTTTCTTCCTTCCAACTTTTTTTGAGGAAGCGAGGGATTAATAGAAAAAAGAAAAATATAAGTAGGTTGGGGACCCGGTCCGTTTAATTCTCTATCTAATGGTACAAAGAATATTAAAAAATATCAAAGATTTCATGGGTTATAGGGCCGGGAGTCGAGCGAGGTGAACCCGTGCCTGAGGAAACAGGTTCACTCCCCATATTTTTCCAGTGGGAATCAAATAAATCAAAAATTTTCTTTAATTTTTTTCCGGAAACTGGGTGAAAGGAAAAAAATTTTTTATAAGAAAAAATATTGCCCCTCTGTTCAATAACAGATCTTTTTCCCTCTCAAGTGACTTCTTAAAAATACATGTTTTCAAAAAAAAATAAAATTTTTAAATTGATGGGAGGATTTATAAATGCTTTTAAAACACGCAAACACACGAACACATTTACGCAATTTATAGTTTTTTTAATTTTTTTGTTTGTCTTCAACAAAAAAAATTTTTTGTGGGAAATGAGGGGGAAGGAACAGGACCCAACTGAGAACGCCAACCAAGCACTCTTTGATCGAAAATATCTTTTTTATGCTTGATCCGATCAGAATAAATCTTATATCATTCGAAAGCTCTTGATGAGTGGAATATTTTTTCTAATTGATTGAATTAAGTCTGATCACTCATTAAAAAGTTATAGCCCGATAAGTGAGAAAAACATCGAATAATTGTAGTTATTGGGTTATAACTTTTTAATGAGTGATCAGACTTGATCCATCCACTTCGAAAAAATATTCCGCTTATCAAGAGCTTTCGAATGATATAAGATTCACTCATAGTGGATCAGGTTAAAATAAGTTATAGTTGATCAAAGAGCGCTTGGTTGATATGCTTAGTTAGCGCGCCTAAAAGACCCCACACCAGGAGGAAAATTTTTGAGGGAAAAAATTTTAAAAATTAAATGACAGATCCCAAAAAATAAAAAAATTTTAACAAAAACATTAAAAAAACAAATTTTTACCTAAAAATTGAAAAAACAGAAAGAATCCCTTAATTTTCTCCTAATTTTACTCTTTTTTTAACAATATCATCAGCAGGTTCCCAGTTATCTAGCCCTCTCTCAAGGAGTACTTCAGTATCAATTTTGTCGAGAAAATGAAGCTAAAAAATATTTGAAAAATTTTCGAAATTTTTAAAATTATTTAAAATTCAATTTTGACATTTTCTCGACATTTTCTAAAAAAAATTTTCTTACCGTAGCTCGAATGTAGCGCACAACCCTTTCAATATAAATAATATCCGCCTCATCTTCCATTAAATATAAAGCACGCCAAACAGCAGCAGCAAGGTATTTATCGTCACCAAGAAAGCCCTAAGGTTATGAAGATTTTATATTTTTTAAGAGATTTTTTTAATTTTTCAAAAATTTTTTTAGAAACTTTTCAAACTTTTTTTTGAAATTCCGCGAAAAATTATTTTGTCACCAGAAACCCCTAGAGAAGAGCCCCTATAAATAATCAAAATAAACTCACATCATCATATTCAAACAAAGAATTCATATAAACATCATAATAAAGTTGTCGAAAATTTGAACGCCTTTTTAACTTGAGTGAAGGTTGGTCTTTCTAAAAAAAAATTTTTTTGAAAATTATCGAAAAAAATTTTTGAGAATTTTTTTTAATTTTTTGGAAAAAAAATTTTTCCAAAAATTTTTTGAAAGTTAAAATTTTCAAAATCAGAAAAAAATTTTTGTGATTTTTTAAAAAATTTTTGAAAAATTTTCAGAAAATTTTTCAAAAAAAAATTTTTCTAAATTCAAAAACCCCCTTACATAAACAGTATTGTATCTATTGGTTTTGTCATGATGAAAATTTTGAGTAATCATTTTCTTAACATAACAATATGAATAAGCTTCCATTGTTTGTTGTAAACGTGTTAAAATCATCCTTTTAATTTAATAAATTAAATTTAATTAAAAAATAAATACCAAATATGTAGAAGAGTTAACCGATACCATGTTCCAAAGTCATCCTTCAAGCCAAATTCTAAGAATAGAAAATTCGAATTAAGGAATTATAATAAAAATCAGAATTTGTAATTTAAATGGGAAAATAGAAATTGTAAATTCTATTTAAAGTTACAAATTCTGGTAGGAAAAAATACAATTACTATAATAAATTACAAATTCTGATTTTACATATTTGTTTGTAAATTACAATTTGTGAAAATAAATTATTAATTATGAATTCTGATTTTGAAAAATCACAAATTCTGATTTTATTTGACAAATTGTAAATTCTGAAATAAATTATTTTAATAAAAATTACACAATGTTTTTATTTGAAATCAGAAATTGTAATTTATTTAAAAATCAGAATTAATTTGTAATTTAACAGAAAATCAGAAATTGTAATTTAATTGAAAATCAGAATTTGTAATTTAACAGAAAATCAGAATTTGTATTTTCTCAAATAAAATCAGAATTTGTAATTTAATTATCGTTATAAAAAGAATTCTCACCTTTATGAAGGGCAATAAAATTAAAGTTGTTTGAACAATCATAATACAATTTTGCTGAGGATTTGATTAATGACTAAAAATTAAATTTTCTTTATCTAAAAAATCCTTTCCCCTTACCATTCTATAATTTTCTTCAAAATAATTATTGGCTGATATTTTTGCTATAAAATTTTTAAAACGGCCAATATTATAATATTCCTGAGGCTTTTCATTTTCATTAATATTTTGTAATTGTTCAAGTTCCAATGTAATAATTGTATTTTTATTTGAAGCATTTTGTTGTTTTTCTTGTTTAAATTGCTTTTCTTGATCTTCTTGTGGTTGGTTAACTGGTGGTTCTGGAGACTGAAAAAAATAATTTTTAAATAAAAATCAGAATTTGTAATTCTTAAAAATCAGAATCTCAAAAAATCAGAATTTTTAAAAATCAGAATTATTAGAAAAATATTCTAAAAAATCTCGCCTTGTCAGCAAACGAAAAAGCTGCATTAGATACAGCACATTTTGATTGGATTTGTTGAATAATAGACGAATTACACTTCAAAAATTTTAACAAATTTAAGGACGGCTTCATTAGAAATATTATGTCTAATTCTAAAAAATAATTAAAAAATTAATTAAAAATTAATTAAAAATAATTTTAAAAAATATAAGCAAAAAATTGCCAATTTTTCTCGAAAAAAATTTAAAAAAATTTTTTTAATTTTTATCTCAAGGTCAGAATTTATTTATTGTGCCATATCAGGTGTTAAAGAATCCAAAAGTTGATCAATACGCTGTTCAATCTGTGGTATAATTTCACGCTCTACAAAAAGACGGGTTTCATCAAGTTCCTTTAAAAAAAATAAGATTATAAAAATAACGGCCAGAGAAATGTAATTTTTCAAAATATGTAGAATTTGAAAATTCTAAATAAAAAGTACAAATTGCGATTTTAAATATTATTTTTAACTTAATAAAAATCAGAATTCGTCAAATTTACAAATAAAATCAGAAATTGTAATTTTAAAATAGAAATAAAATTCTGTTAGGCAAATTACAAATTCTGATTTTAAATAAAGCAGAATTTGCAATTTCTGGTTTTAAATGAAACCAGAATTTGTAATTTTTAATAAAACCAGAAACTACAAATTCTGTTTTATAAAACCAGAATTTGTAATTCCTATTATTTTTTCGTGAAATCAGAATTTACAATTTCTCAAATAAAACCCAAAATTGTAATTAACGAAAATCACAATTTGTAATTTCAAAAAATAAAAATAATTAAACCAACATTAATTATAAACGCTCTCCCAAAGGCTTTAGTTTCATTCAAATGTTTTAAAAATTGACGCATAGCAGGATCACATTTAATAACAATTCCACGCTTGACATTAACCATATTAATTTTTAAAAATTTAAAAATATACTAAAAATATTTTTTAAAAATTTTTTAAATATTTAAATAATTATTAAACATTAAAAAATAAATTTTTAGAAAAAGAAATTTTTTTTAATTTTAATTTATCAAAAAAATTAAATTAAAAATTGTGTCTAAAAAAATAATTAAGCAATAAAAGTAGAGGAGGAGGAATTTAAAGGAAAAATGCAAGAAAAAAAAGATTGCTTTTTAAAATTATTTTTAAATATGGGATTAAAAAATTAAAATTCTGATTTTATTTAAATTTTTGATTTTTAAATCAGAATTTTGTAAAAACAGAAATAAAATAAAATCAGAATTTGTAATTTCTGATTTTATGAATTTTGGTCAGAATTTCGAAAAAATTACAAATCCTGATTTTATTACAAATTTCTGATTAAGTCAGAATTTGTAATTTTTCTAAATTCTGACCAAAATTCAGAAAATCAAAAAATTCCGATTTTTAAAAATCAGAATTCAGATTTTGTAATTTTTTAGTTAAAATCAGAATTTGTAATTTTAAAAGAAAAATATATACACACAAATTAAGGTTCAAAAAAAGGTCAAAAAAAATAAATTCATTTTTGGATCCAAAAAAATTTTTTTGGAGTTGTCATGGAGAATTTTTGGAAGTCTTTTTTTTTACTTTGGGGGTATTTTTAAAGCATTTATTTAATTTTATTGTTGTCTTGTTTCATTATTGTTCTTAAAAACAAAAAAAATTTTTTTGTTAATAAAAAATTATTAAAAAATACTTGTTGCAAAGAGACTGCTGATGATTGGTAAGACTTGACCTAAAAAAATTTTTTTCTAATTTAATTTTTTTGATTAGGTAACTTCCCAATAAATCTGCAATAATTTTTTAGACGCAAAAAAAATTCAAAAATATTTTTTTAACCCGTGCCAATAAAAAATACCAAAATTGTTTTAAAAATTTTAAAAAAAATTTGCGGATAAAATTTGCGGGTCTTTTTTCAAGAAAAATTTTTTTCGAAAAATTTTTCGAAAAAAATTTTTTTAGTAAATTATTCATAAAAACCTTTCCATCCTCCATTTCAAGTAAACAATCTAGCGCTCCATCAGCTATATTTTCAAGTTTATGAGTTACCAATAAAACTGTTTGTGAAGCAAAAAATTCTTTTAAACGTTGTTGAAGGAATATATCTGTTCTCCTTTAAATTTTTTTGAAAATTTATTAAATAAATTTAAAAAAATAAAATTAATACTTATCAATATTAGCTGTAGGCTCATCGAGAATGACAATTTTTGTATTTCTGAAAAAATAAATTTAAAAAATTGAAAAATTTCAAAAAATTTTTCTGAAAAAAATTCAAAAAAAAAAATTTTTTTTAGAAAATTTCTGAAAATTTTTTAGGAATTTTTCAACAAAATTTTAAACTATTCAGAAATTTATTTAAAAAAACCTCAACAAAACTCTAGCTAAACAAATAAGTTGTCGTTCCCCAGCAGAAATATTACGTCCATTTCTTCCAACCAAAAAATCGAGAGGGTCAGGGAAAGCTTTAAACTTTAAATTAAAAAAAATTTTTTTAAATTAAAAAAAAATTAAAAAAACCGAATCAGAAATTCCAGCCTTATCTAAACATTCCCAAATTTTATCATCACTTTCATACACATTTTCTGGATCAATGTTAAATCGAATTGTGCCTCTAAAAAATGGGAGGTTTATAATTTTCTAAATTTGTTTCTTAAAAATCCGCAAATTTGAAAATCTGCAAAATTTTTGCGGATTTAAAAAATATCCGCAAATTGAAAAATCCGCAAAATTTTTGCAAATTTCTAAAATTTGCGGACAAAATTATTCTTGCGCCCAAAAATCAAAAATTAAATTTAAAAAAATAGACAAACTCAAAAAGAGTAGCTTCCTGCATTATTATAGAGATTGACTGACGCAATTGTCGAATACTAACCGAACAAAAATCTTCAGAACCAATAAAAATTTTGCCACTCTCCAAAGGATATAGTCTAAATAATGCATTGCATAATGATGTTTTGCCTTTAATGAAAAAAAAATTTTAAGAAAAAATTTAAAAAAAATTTCTGAAAGAAAAAATCCGCAAATTTTGTCCGCAAAAATATGCGGACAAAAAAATTTTCAGAAGAAAAATCGGGATAAAAATTATAATTTACCAGATCCAGTTCTTCCCACAATTCCAATTTTTTGACCATCTTGTATAGTAAATGAAATATTGTTTAAAGCTGGCAGTAAATTTGGATGATAACGAAGACTAAAAAATAAGAGAAAAGATTTTTTCCAAAAATTAAAAAAGCTTACAAAACATTTTCAAATTGAATATCTCCATTTTTGGGCCAATCCTGATTTTGAGAATTAGACAATGAAACATCTTCAGGTTCAACTTGGATAGCCTAAAAATTTAAATAAAAAAATTAAAAAAATTTCAAAAAAACTTTTAAAAAATTAAAAAATTTTTTTATAAAAAAAATAAAAACCTTAGAATAATGGGTAACACGTTCAACAGCAGTCAACTTTTAATAAAAAAATTTCTTTCAGTAAAATTATTTTTAAAAAATTAGGTACTTTTGCTTCCAATTCTGTTTGAGATCGAACGGCAAATTGAAAAATTCCACTCATCTTTAAATTAAAAAAAAATACCTTTTTTAAAATTAAATTAAGAAAGAAACCTGTAAAGCAAAAGCAATTGCCATACCCGCTTCAGAAGGAGATATTTGGTCAGTTAATAAAACAATAAATAAAGAAACACCAAAAGTTATAAGAACCTAGAAAAATATGGGGCAAAAATATTGAATAAATTAATAGAAAATTAATAAAAAAATCAGAATTTGTAATTTATATTTATAAGTTACATATTCAGATAATATTAAAATACAATTATTAAGGGAAATTACCAATTCTGATTTTGAAAAATTACAAATTCTGATATTATTTGAGAAACTGAAAATTCTGATATTAAATTGTAATTTCTGAAAATTAAATTGCTGGCTTTTGATATTACAAATTCTGATTTTATGTAAGAAATTACAATTTGCTAATTTATTTCAAATCAGAATTTAATTTTAAATCAGAAAATACAAATTCTGATTTTTATTTAAAATCAGAATTGTAATTTCCCAATTAAATTCAGAATTTGTTATTCTAATTAAAAATCAGAATTTGTAATTTAACACCATAAAAAGAATTTTTCAACTAAAAGAATTCCTACCACAAGCAAATCAAGCCAAACAGCTTGCCAACGCATTGCTGAATAATAAAGAAAAAGAGCTCCTCTAAAAATTATTATTCAAAAAATTTTAGAAAATTTCTTTAAAAACAAACGTATTTTCATCCAAACGTAATTTTAATTGTTCAACAAATTTATCTGATTGTCCATAAGCATGTAATGTTGGTAAAGCTTCCAAAGAGCTTGTAATGTGTTCGTAGAGTGGAGAACGAGTTACATTTTCAATACGTTTTAGACTTAAAAACAAGTTTTTTAAAGGAAATTATATTGCGGAAAACACGTGATGTCCGCAAAAATTTTTATGTCCGCAAATTATTTTTGCGGACAACTCTTGCGGACTTTTCCAATTTTCTTGAGCAATTATATACTTAGTCGCGTAAAATCCGCAAAAATTGTCCGCAAAAAATTGTACCAAAAAATCCGCAAAAAAGATTATCCGCAAAAACATGTCAACTTAACATTAACCGAGCAAAAAAATAATTTTTCAACTCACACAAAATAACAAACCTTCTAATTCCAGCACGAAAACAAACAAAAAATAGAAGGAAGAGCATAAATAGAGGAATTGATGGTAATAAAAATAATGGGAAGACCCAAATAATTATCAAAAGAAAGCCAGCACAAGTAATTCCACCTTGAAGCATTGCCTCTGCCGAAAAGGGTAATTTGGAATCAACTAAAGAAAAAATTAAAATAATTTCAAAAAAATAATCTCAAACTTTCATCCATATCCTTGCTAAATCGATTCAATATTCTACCCGTAGGTGTATTATGAAAGAAAGGCATAACAGCAAAAATGACCCTTTTGAGCATTTTATTGTGTAAATTAGTAGAGGCATTTAAAGTAAACTGAAAAAAACTTTTTCAAATTTTTTCTTTAATTAATTTTTAAGTTCAATCTTTAAAAAATTTTCAAGTTCAAGCTTAAAAATTTTTCAAGTTCAAAATTGAAATTTTTTTAAAATTGAGACTTAAATATTTTTTTTTCATACCTTAACAAAAACAATTGCTTTAAAGATTCCACTGAGAAAAAGAAATAATACATTGCAGACTATAAAAAAATAAATTTACAAAATAAAATTTAAAAAAACCATAAATTATCGAATAAAATTTCAAGCCCAAATCTGGATTGGCAAGGCTGTCAGTTAATTTAAATGAAGATTCTCCATTATTATTTTTAGAAGCAGCAGCATTTTTAAGCACAAACTTAAAGAAAAAAATTTTTTGTTAAATGCTTCCCAAAATGTCCGCAAGTTTTATCCGCAAGTTTAAAAATTGCGGACAAAAAAATTTATTTGCGGACATATTTTGGTTTTTAAAATAAAAAATTAAAAAAAAACCCTCACATCAACACTTGCTCTAAATTCATCATTATGAACATTACGCATCCATTCACTTAACCAAAAAGTTGCAAAAATGTTTGAACCAACATTTATGAGAAAAGCAAAGAAAACTAGAGCACAGAATGCATTACCTCCAGCTGCTCGAATATACTCCCTTTAAAAATAAAAATTTTTTGAAAAATTTTTTAGGAAAAAAACCAGGCCTGGAACGGGTTAGTTAAAAAAATTTTTAGCAGACCAGGTCATTATTCAAAAATGTGTGATTTTCAGAACTTTATTAATCACAACTTTTTTGGCTCTACTTCAGGACATGCTCCCCATGAACTTTTATGCGTCCCATCAGAGAATATATGTCCCAAAAATAGAATATGCGTCCCATGAGACCAAATAACCCTCACATATCCCTTGATATTAATCCCATAAATCCATTCTTATATAATTATGAGAATAATTAAATTTATGAGAATAGATAAAAATCCCGTAGGGAATCTTATCCCGTGCAGACCTCTACAGTTTGACTAACTATTTCTGGGACGCTTATACTTTGATGGGACAATTAAAAGTACATCCACGGTACCAGAAACATTAAAAAGTGATCATCCCTTAAAAAGTTATAAATTAAAAACAAACATATATTCATCCTTAGAGATTGGTTTAAGACCCAAAGCTTCTTCTTTTTCTTCGTCCTCATCTTCTTTATTCGCTTCCTTATCAATGTTAAAAGGCTTAATTGAAGCTGCTAGACTTGTTTCTTTTTGTAACATATTCGTTTGGGAAGCTACAAATTAAATTTTCTAAAAAATTTAAATAAAAAATAAACCTTCATTATTCGAAAATTTATTGAATGCACTATTAATAGCTTCAGATCCTTCCTTTTTAAAATCAATTTCACGAAGTTGGCCAGAATCCATTAGAAAGACACGATCACATTGAGAAAGAAACTTTAAGAAAATTTGAAAGTTATCATTTAAATTAGCCGCAAAATTTTGCGGACAAAATTAGCCGACATTTCTGTTGTCAGCAAAATTTTGCAAAAAAGTTGTCCGCAAAAAATTTGCATACATTTCTAAATGTCCGCAAAAATATTGCGGACATTTTTTTAAAATCCGTAAAACATTTCCCGAACTTTCAAAAATCCGCGGATAATTCGAGGATTTTTTCAAAAATCCTCAAAAAATCTGCGGACATTTTCTTAAAATCCGCAAATTGACTTTCGATTAAATAAAAATTTAAAAAAAAACCTCAGAATTATCAGTTACAAGTAAACGTGTTTTTGTTGCCAAAAATTCTTTTATTCCAAAATTAAAAATTTTTTCAGCAACATTTTTGTCTATAGAAGAGAAAACTTCATCAAATAAATAAATGTCTCTATTTGAATAGAAAGCACGTGCCAAAGCTATTCGAGAACGTTGTCCTCCAGAAAGCTTACAGGAAGTTACCTTTAAATATAAAAAATTTTTGACGAACAAAAAATTTGAGGAAATCCTTCAAGAATCCGCAAGAAACTAGCAGACATAATCCAGAAATCCGCAAAAAAAAATAAAAATTTCAAAAGTCCGTACAATTTAATACGCAAGATTCATTGAGAAAATGAGCCTCAAAAAATTCTCAAAAAACCCGATTCTTTTTCAAAAGTCCGCAAAACAAAATCCGCAAAAATAAATATTAAATTCATCATTAAACCTTAGAAAGTTCATTTTCCGGAAACAATTCCAAATCTTTTTGTAACTGTGCACAACTTATAGCTTTGTAATAACGTTGACTATTCATTTGTGTAGAATGTCCACCACCACCAAAAATAATATTCTCACGAATTGTTGTTGGAAGAATTGAAGGATTCTGAGAACAAAGAGCAACTGGGCCAGCAACATTAATTGAGCTATAACCAAGACTGGACATCTGTAATTAAAAAAATTTTTTTTAAATAATAAAATGTCCGCAAAAAATTGTCCGCAAAAGATTTGCGGACAAAAAAATTGTCCGCAAAAAATTTTGCGAACTATTTTTTTAAAAGTAAAGAATTTGGGGTTTGAGTTTTGTATGAGAATTCAAGCACCCCATAAATGTTTTATTTATTCTACAAAAAATTTTTAAAGACGTTTTTAAAGACGTCTTTTGCCTTAGAGACATCCTTATTTCCTTAAATTTCCGAAAAAAAGAAACAGCAAGAAAAATCCGCAAAAAACGGGGAAAAATTTTTTAAAATCCTAACAATAAGTACCCAAACGCTTTCACTTTTCATAAAAAAAATAAAATTAAAGAAAAATAAATAAATTACATGTCCAGTAATAGCATTAATTAAAGCGCTTTTTCCAGCACCAACAACCCCACAAATTCCAATTAATTCACCCTAAAAAATTTAATTTCTTCAAAGAAATTTTTAAATTCAAAAAACCTTATTAACAACAAATTCATCAATTTTTAAACAAAATTGTTTTTTAACATTTCCACGGTTTCCTCCTTCTAGATCATTTTTTATTACAGCAATTGTAAACACTTCTTCATCCTCCTCATGTTTTTCATCATCATCCATCATTGGTAAATTTCCATTAACATCATTATTATTAGTAGAAGTATCTTTTTTTGTCATCTTACGTTCTAAAATTAAAAAAAATTTTTTTTTGATTTTAACAATGAGAAAAATTTTGAGGGGTTATGTAAAAAAGAATAAATTGTTGTCTTTATGGATTCTTTTTTGTGGATATATTTTGCGGACATTCTCTGCAGACTTTTTTGCGGACATTTGCCGATTCCACGCATCAGTTAACTTTGAGGGATATTCAAGCGATAAAATTGGGCCCCAAGTCGGACCAAGAAAAGGGTTTCCAGGCCTTGTCCTTGGTTACTTTGTCCAAGGTTATTTCTTCAAAAAAATAAAAACAAACTTTTTCTTCCTCTTTTTTGTTGTTTTTGAGTATCCTTATCATCATCTTCAGCAACAATATCCCATACTAACATACAATTAGTCAGTTGAATAGCCATAGGGTGTTTAGGAGCAAGTATTTCAGAATCGTATTGTTCAATTAAAAGAAGAGAATTTATCTTTAAATAAAAATACAATTGTAAATTTTATTTGTTAGTTGAATGCGAAGCGCGCAGTAATACTAACAATAAGATGCCGAAAAGCCAAAACCCCTCCAAAAGCTGTCAAGATGCCAAACAGTGGACATGTTGTAATAAAATTGCACAATTTCGCAAAAAACGTTTGTAACATAAATCCGCAACTTTTTTGCGGACATTTCTTTCCAAGCACACAGTTTGGCAATTCGGCGGTCTTTAGGGGTTTGGTATTACGGAGTCCTATAATCAGGTAAGATTAAAAGTCTGACCTTATATTTTCTCTATAAAATTTAAAACAACCTTGTTTAACGACTGGAAAGCTTCAGTAATATAACGTGTTCCATAAGGTATCATTCGAATGCCAAAAAGCATAACAACAAAGACTGTTATAGCACTAAATGCCTACAAAAAAATTTTTTTAGAAAATTTTCTAAATTTTCTGAAATTTTTTTGAAAAATTTTCAAAAAAATTTTTTGAATAAAAAAAATTTTTACATCGCTAGCTTTAAGATCAGAACCAGACAAAACTATTGACAAAACCATCACTATAGTTGCCACAGCTGGAACAATAGCACCAGAAGCAATCATTAAACTTTGGGTATAACCAGCAATACGTAAATAATGTTTTTCTTTGTCTCGAATTTCTTAAAAACAGAGGAATTTTAAAATTAAAAAAAATTTATATTTATAAGGCAAAAGGGGGTCGATTTCAGAGTGGGGGTTGATTTCGAACCAAAATCCGAAACCCGATATAAAAAAAAGTTCGAAAATTCCCAAAACCTAACACACTTTTTTACCAACTCAACCCATTCAACAGAAGTAAAAATGGGGAAAAAAACTATTACCCAACAAAAAACAAAGTTGGACATTATATCCCAAACCCCTCAAATTAGAAAAAAATTATTTAAAAAAAATATACCACAAACACGTCGGTAAAACAGCATTTCCCAAGCATTTAATTTTATACATTTAATACAAGTTAAGATTTCTCCAATTAATCCCATTCTTTTTTCTGTTTGTTCAATTGTAAGTTTTCGATATTTTAACAACATTATGCCAAGAATTGCCTTTAAAAATTAATAATAAAATTAAACCCTCCAAAAAAACCAAAAAAAAACCTGTATAATATCAAAAACAAAAAATACTCCAACACCCAAAAGAGAAAGAGGCCCAATTACTCGCAATAAATAAATTAATCCACCAATTAAAACAAACGGGCCAATAATTACTAGTGGAGCAAAAGTTACTGCATCAAAAATTCGTTGGCCTTCATTTGCAAAGATATTGATTACCTGAAGAAAATTTTTAAAAAATAAAAAATTTTCAAAAAATTTCGAAAAAAATTTTTCAAGAAATTAAAAAAAAATTTTTTTTCGAAATTTTCAAAAAATTTTTGAAAAATTTAAAAAAATTTTCAAATTCAAAAAATTTTCAAAATAAATTTCTCTTCAAAAAACAAAAAAAAACCTCAGCAGAAGATTTAACTCTCATCGATTTTGAACCTAACAACGTTCTGTAGAGCAGTGCCAAAACTGCACCTCTTGTCCTTATTGCTGTCCTGTAACTTATTGCCCATGTTGCACTGTAGGCTAGAACACGAAGAATTTCAACCTTTTTTAAAAAAATAATAATAAAGTTTGACCAAGGGTGTATGTTACGAGCTAAATTTCCCTAACCCCAACACCCACTCCGAAACGAAGGAAAGGAAAAAATATTGGGAGAAACCCCATCTTATCCTCCTGAAACCCCCACCCTTTGGCCAATCAAATTTTATGAAACGTCTCAGAAAAAAAGGTGTCTCCTATAATGGATCTTATGGGGAGGATCGATAGAAAAGAGGTACATACATATGTATATCTCAAATAGGAGGGTATCCCTTAGGCCAACCAAGCCCACACCTTTTGACCAACCGAAATTGAAAAATGTCTCTTAAATAGAGGTGTCTCTTATATTGGGAGTCACTTATAGGGAGGATCGATAAAAGATCTCAAATAGAGGGGTATCCCTTAGGTAGTTCCCCATCCTCTGACCAACCGAAATTGAAAAATGTCTCTTAAATAGAGGTGTCTCTTATATGGGGAGTTTCTTATACCGAGGTCAAAAAAATTTTCAAAAATTTCATACCACAAAAATAGCCAAAGCAAAATAAACTCCAGTACTAAAATTAATCGATCCATCCAACAATCTTGGAGGTTTTTCAACAAAAGCAATTAAACCTCTAACTAGACAAGTCGGCCCAATAAATCCAAATACCAAACAAAAAAGAAAAACAGCACAAGCCAAGAATAAACGAAAACGAATAAATCGAAAAACTGCAAAAGTTAGGGAAGGCTTTTGACCGAGGGAAGTTGAACGTTGCTTTTCTTCGTTAAAAATGTGTTCTAGTCTGAAAAAAAATCCAAAATTTAAGGGTGGTATTCATAGAAAAAAGTCCGCAAGTTTTGTCCGCAAATATTAAAATTTTCTCAATTTTCAAAAAATCTCTGAGATTGGAAAAAGGGCTCTAGCTTAAAGGATGAGTCCCATAAAAAATAAAAAATTGGAAAAATTAGATCAGGGATGGGACGGATTAGTCAAAACCCCCAAAATCCTAGTTGAACAACTGTAGAAAACTTGACAAACCTAAATATATGTATGAGCCCCTCGTTTTTTCAAGTCATAAAAGATAAAAAGTCAGCCCATAATCTGTATAAACCAAGAAAAGACCCCAGAAAGATTCTCAAAATTCCCCCCTCTTCCCCTTCACCCAAAAAATAATCCTCGCAAACCTTTTTAAATTAACATTGGAAGAATCAAATATACTGCATCTCCACAAGTTGACATTTGTTGGATCTGTACACACTTTTTGTTTATAACAATTCCACATCCATGGGAACATCCAAGCGAATGAAATGAAAGATAACCAACTAGCATCGTCTACTGCTGAACAAAATGATTTGGTTGTTGTTATTGGAGAATTTGGGCGTGATGCTGCTGATGTGGCGGTGGCTGTTTGTGGTAGTGAAGTACTGAAAATTTTGAAAAATAAAATGAGGACACCAGGCCCGTAACCAGGATTTTTTTTCGGGGGGGGGGGGAAAGGGGGAGGAAAATTTTTTGCGCCAAATTTTTGGCGCCGAAGGAGCCAAAAATTTTGATTTTCAGTGCCGCAGGCGAAAATTTTGAGAATTTTAGAAGGCCGTAGGCCAAAAAAATTCACTTTTTCGGCGCCGCAGGCGCCAAAAATTTGATTTTCAGCGCCGCAGGCGAAAATTTTTTGAATTTTGGACCTCAAGAAGCCAGATTTCGTCCTTTTTTAGCGCCGCAGGCGAAAATTTTTTAAATTTCAGAGGCCGTAGGCCAAAAAAATTCACTTTTTTTGCCCCAGCCCTTCCCCAAATTTTTTCCTTTTTCCCCTTTGGGGGGGGGGGGGGGAATTCCCCCCCCCCCACCCCCCCCCTGGTTACGGGCCTGGAGGACACCACGGAGAGGTTTTCTTGAGGATTTTACCCTTATTTTGCGGATTTTTTCCTTTTTGCAGATTTTTTTCTTTTTTGCGGATTTTTCATTTTTTGCGGACATTTTTTGCAGATTTCTAATCTTTTCTTCCACCTTACTCGTTAGCCCACTAGCAATCGATAAAGTGCGACGCTTTTATTTTATGCAAATCAATTTACGGACAGAACTTGCGGACACCATTATTATTGGGTGACAAAGACAGAGAAAAGAAAAACCCCCGACCTTCCTTCCTCAATATTACAATAGTTTAACAAATGTCCGCAACTATGTAAACATGAGGAAATTTTCTCGGAAAACCGATTACATGAATCAGAGAAAGACAAGGTGAAAAAAGTCGAAATCCAGTTTCGAGTTCCTGATAACCCTGCCCAGACTTGATAGAATAACCCGGCCCCTCCCAAACTTCTACAAAAGCAAAATATAATCAATAAAAAAACAAACCAAGCTTTCTGCTCCCGATTATTTTTTGAAATAAAAGATTTCTTTTCTTCTTCCTTAATGTTGTTTAATTGAATACCATTAGATAAATTTTCTGCTGTATTTCTGTCCATTTTAAATTAAATCTAAAAATTAAAATAAATGGAAAATGATAAAAAACGGAAAAAAACCCAAGCGCGTTTCAAATTCACCTCTGGACAATTGGTCACTCTGAAGAAAAAAACCAATTGGTCTAACTGGACAAAAATACAGTTGGTCTAATTGGACAAAAAACCCCAATTCGTCCACCTGTCGAAACGAGAACAGTAGCCCATTTGACAAAATGTCTAATTGGCTTTTTTCTTCGGAGTGACAAATTGACCCCCTTCATCTCGAAAATTTTTTAAAAAAATTTCAGAATTTATCAGAAATTCCTTTTCTCCTTTCAAAATAAAGAAACAATTGCTTCTTGGGTACAAAACAATAAATACATAAATTACTACTCTTCTTTAATTTCCCGCCCATAAAACTAACAACTACTCAAAACCATAAAATAGACAATTACATTATATGGCCATCAGATGATGAAATAAAATAGAAAAATGGACTTTTCTCTCCGTTTCTCTCTCAAAAAAAATTTTTTTTAGTTTAACATATTCTAGCATAGAAAATAAAAATGATAAAAAAATGTTAAAAAAAAACTTCCTCCCATCCTTGCAGTGGGAATAGGACGTCTTGGCGCAGAACTTTTTGGCACAGGGCGGTTTCGGCGCTAAAGCTTATAAAATAGTGAATTGATCACCTAGAGCGCTAAAATTTTCCAAAAATATCCCTCGTATGTTTATCTAAGCTCTCCAAAAATTTCAGAATTTTTGGACCAGAATTTCAGAAGTTCTGACCAAAAATGTCGAGTAACTACCATAAAAATGCTCAATTTTTCGAGGTTTATTGACTACAACTCGAAAGATATTTGATGAAAAATTCTGAAATTTTTGGAGGAGGTGGCTGTGGATGTTAAAAAATTTTGAGAGTAATTTCAGAAATTTAGGTTTCATTTAAATCTCATCAGTATTGAAGCGCGCACCAAAACGTTCAACGCCAAAAATAACCCAAGCCCCCTCCTTTAAATTAAATTAAAATCAATTTTAAAAAATAAAAAAATAGAACCAAATCAATTTTTGGGTTCTTTGTATACAAAAACAATTAAAATTAAATAATCAAAAAATTAAAAAAAAATTTTTTTTATTCAAATAAAAGTTAACTTAAATTTAAGCAAAAAATTTTTTTTCGAAGATTATTGCGCATAAAGAAAAAACGAAAGCCCAATTTGGGTTTTAAAAGAAAAGACTTGGCAGATTTAATAATTTTGAGAACAAAATTAAATAAATAAAATTTGTAAATTAATTTACAAAAAAAAGCCAGTAAAAAAGAAATGAAATTTAAAAGAAATCAGAAAAAGGAGATTGTAATAAAAATCAGAATTCTGATTTTAATTAAAATTCTGATAAAAAAATAAAATCAGAAATAAATAAAATTCTGGAGAAATCAGAATTATGGGAAAACCAGAATTCTGGTAAAAAAAACCCTGTTGAATCAGAATTCTGATTTTCAGATTTTTCAAAATTCTGATTTATAAAATTCTGATTTTTCAAAATTCTGATCTTTAAAAATTCTGAATTATAAAATTCTGATTTTCAGAATTCTGGTTTTATTTTAATTATATTGATTCTAATCTGATTTTCAAAAATTCTGATTTCATTTACGAAAAATAAAATCAGAATATTTAAGGAAAAATTTTAAAAATCAGAATTTTTATTTTAAATTGAAGTCTGAGACCTCAATTTCAATAAATAAACGAAAAAATAAAGAGTTGAGTTTTTGAGCTTAAATTAAATATTTAAACTAGTATTGTAGTAAAAGTAAATACCTACATAATGGTCATATAATATTTTTTTTTAAATTTCTTTTTTTTTCTTTTAATAAATAAAAAATAAAATTTTATAATTACTTTCTCTCTCTCCCTACAACCGTTTTCTCGTCATTTTAAGCTTTTCCATTTCTTCCTCCAATTTTTCCAATTTTGGTAAAAAATTGTTTGATACAGCAGGTAATGATGATGATGATGAAGAATTTTTTGTAGTAATAATATCTTTTTTATTGAAGACAATATTTTTTGAAGAAGGAGGCGGAGGAGGGGAATCATCAGCAATAATTATAGGATTCTCTTTTGTTCCAAGTGCAAATCTAAAATAAGATAAAATTTAGAAAATGATCAGGTGTAACAAGGCCCAGCCGATCCGATTCTCAAAAATTGGGGATTAATTTTTATGTCGGTTAGAACCCTGTTATTTTTGGTTGAGAAAGGTGGGAGGTTGGAGGAACCGAATCCCAGGCGTCCAAGAAAAGTTTATGCGTCCAATCAATGTCGATAAGTACTCGGTTCTACACTTTAGCACCATATAAAATCTATTAAGGGAATAATCAGCCAGAGTTAAAATATACACGCACAATATCTCAGACATTGGTTCTAACACGAACTGTGTATCTATCGCCATATGTAGATTGACCGAAAATTCATTTGGACGCATAATCTGGACAAACCCTAAAATTTTTCTCTTTCTTCTTACCCTTTATTATTTTTCCACATATTTTTGTTGCCTCCAATTTTTAAATTATTTTTATTTTGTTTAATTTCATCATTATTATTAGGTTCATTTTTTAATTTTTTGAAAGGATTAATTTTATTAGTTGTTGCTTCTTTTTCTTCATTTTTCTTCCTCTTTTCTTCATTATTATTATTATCACAACGATAATTTAACGCTAACATTTCAATTTTTTCAAGTCTTTTAGTTAATGATTCAACAGAGGAGGATGATGATGTTGATGATGAAGAAGACTCTTCAGAAAACTCATCAGATGAATCAGAACCTTCTTCCTCCTCTTCCTTAAATTCTTCCTTTTCCTCCTCTTCTTCTTCCTCCTCTTCAAATTCCTTCTTCTTCCTATTTTCTCCTTTCTTCACCTCTTCTTCAAATTTATTTTCTCCCTTTTTCTTTTCAAATTCTCTCTTCTCTTCCTCTTCAGAAAATAATTTTTCAATTAATTTTCTTTGATTTTTAACCAAATTTTCATGTTGTTGGTATTGTTGATGTATTTGTTGATGTATTTGTTGACGTATTTGTTGACGCAACATCTTTTTATTACTCATATTATTCTTTTTCAAATGTTTTGGTTGTTGATGATCTTGTAACATTGTAAACCTATTATTACTGACTTTATTATTGTTATTGTTAACAAAATATTTTCCTCTATAATTCTTCATATTTTGTCTTTTATTTTTCTTCAATGTAATTATTTCTTCCACAATATTATTATTTTTAATATTATTAACATTATTTTTAAATAATATAGGAAGTTTTCTAATGTCGTTTGAAGGAATTGGAGGTAATGAACCAAAATTAATTAAAGCATTATTTTGTTGACAATAAGTGATTAATCTGAATATAAGAGAGAAAATTATTTTTTAAATTTAAAATTAACAGAATTTCTGATTTTAGAAAACCAGAAATTCTGGTTAAGAAGCCCAGATATTCAGGTTAAGAAAATCAGAAAATATAGAAATCAGAATTTAACAAAAATTCTGATTTTAGCAATCAGAATTTAACAAAAATTCTGATTTTAGCAATCAGAATTTAACAAAAATTCTGATTTTAGCAATCAGAATTTAACAAAAATTCTGATTTTAGCAATCAGAATTTACTATAATTTTTGGGGGTAGAACTTGAAATTCTGGAGAACAGAATCTCCAGTAATTCTGATTTCAGAAACCAGAATCTATGTTTTAAGAGACCAGAATTTAAGAACCAGAATTTAATATTAACATTATTCAAAAAAAATTTTTTTTACCGTCTCCAACAATCAACTTTCGCCATATTACGACAATCACCAACAATAATAAGTAATTCCATAGGTCGAGTAACTGCTGTATTGAAACGCTAAAAATTTTAAAAATATTCAAAAAAAATTTTTTAAAAATACTTTTTGGCAATCTAAAAAACCAATTCCATTAGAACGAACAGTTGAAATAATAATAACACGTCTTTCACATCCTTGGAATCTCTCAACAGAATCAATAAGCATTTGAGGATGTGTTTTGGCAAAACGACTTCGAAGAAGTTTAATCTGTAGAAAAATCAGAATTTTTAAAAATCAGAATTTTTAAATAATAACTATTAAAAACAGAATAATAAAAAACAAAGTCATAAAAATCAGAAATAAAAGTCAGAATTACAATCAAAATTAAAAACCGAAAATACAAATCAAAATTAAAAACCAAAAATACAATCAAAATTAAAAGTCAGAATTACAATCAGAATTAAAAATCAGAATTAAAAACTGAATTAAAAACCAGAAATACAATCAAAATAAAAATCAGAATTACAATCAGAATTAGAAATACGAATTACAATCAGAATTAAAAATCAGAATGCAAATTAAAAACAAGAATCAGAATTCAACCAGAATTACAACCTACAAATCAGAATAATTTATCAATCATAAATACGACTAATCAGAATATAAGCAATATTTAAAAAAATCAGAATTTGTATTTCCAAACATTTACAAATCAGAATTTACAATTTACAAATTCTGATTTCTTTTCCCAATTTTACCTGAAATCTATATGGTGTAATAATTCCAATATCTGATGCTTTAACTTTTGCTCCAATAGTCAATTTTTGCACATAACCACAAACAACATCGCATTCAGCAATATTTTGGTAAGATTTATTTTCTGTATCGCGTGATTCTGGTGTAACAATTGAATGCCAAAGTAGAGGAAAATTCTTTAAGAAAAAATAATTAAAAATCAGAACAGTTCTGATTTTTCAAAATTAAAAATCAGAATATTCTGAAATAAAAATCAGAATTGTTCTAAATTAGAAACCAGAATAATTCTGATTTTTTAAATAAAAATTTACATTTTTATTTGGAAGATCAATCCATTGACACAATGTATTTTTTGTTTTAATAGGAGCACTAGGGCATAATTTACCACCATAAAATAATTGTGAAGGAATTGTTAAGAATGTAGGATGTGAACGATAATTATTTTCTAACATTGTTGTTATTCTCCTATTTGGGAAAAAAATTTATACATAAAAAATTTTTTTTTAATATTTTAAAATTTTAATTAATTTATTATCAGAATTGTCAGAAATCAGAAGCAGATTTAATTTTTATGTAATAAATTAAAATTAATTTTTACGTAATAAAAATTCATTAATTTTTAAGAAATTCAAAATTTTTTTACTTGTCAAAATCAAAAGAATTCATTAATCCATTAAAATCAGTTAAACGTTCAATTAAAGCCATTGCTATAAAAAAATAATTTTACTTTTAAAAATTTTAATTTTCCCCCCTTACATTTAGCCATCTTTTTCAAAGGATCACAAGTTTGTACAGGCCCCAATTGTTTTGGATCTCCAGCAAAAATTATTTTTGTTTTGTCATTTAAAAAACTTATTAGGCCAACTAAAGGAATTAAAGCTTCAAGTTCATCTGCTTGCCCAGCTTCATCAATAATTATATGAGTAAAACAGTCGTTTAAACCACCGTTGATCTGAAAAAAAAATTTTTTATTTTTTTTCTCTTTAATTTAATAAAATCAAAAAAAAAATTCAAATTTATTATTATTATTAGTGGGCAGTGCTTGGAAATTCAGAAATGATCGTACTCGTACCACCCCTAATTTTGGCCTCGTACTTCGTACCAGCGTCCAAGCATTGGTAGTGGGCAACGCCAACTTATGTTATTTTCAAAAATATTCAGAAAAACTTTTAAAATTAAATACCAAATATGTTGAAGTATTCAAAGTGCAAATAATAACCCGTTTCTTTGCAATTAATTCATTTTTTGGAAAAATTCCAAATTGAGGGCCTTCAGACGAGTCTCTAAAATTTGAAAAAAATTTTTTCAAAAATCTCTAAAATTAGAAAAAAAATTCAAAAAAAATTCTTATTAAAAAATCAACAAACTTTATACACAAAACGCTTTGATTTTTATCAAATAAGGCATCATTTTGTTCATATACAGCTTTTGAAAGTGAAAATATTCGAAGAATTGAACCTGAGGTAAAGGCATTTGTTGACATTAAACAAAGAGTAAAGGCATCACTGAAAAAGAAATTTTTTAAAATTAATTTTTATATGAGAATTATCAGAAATTTGGACATTTTTTCGAACCAAAACACGACAAGAAAAAAATTCTCAAAATCGTTAAAGAATCCCCAAAATTCTCCTTTAATGCCCCTATTTAATCAACAAATTCCATCAGAGACTCAAGACCCGAAATCTTTCTCATATCAACCCGTGAATTACTCTGGTTTGTATATCTAGTAGAAACCTGAATGAGACAAGATCTCGGAAAAAAATCTCGGTTATCGACAAACAAAATTTTTTCTAGATCACGAAATCACAATTCTCATACGAGACCCTCTCATGTCAGTCCGATCCCTATTTTCTTTCAAAAAAATTTTTTTCAAGTAAAATCCAAAACAAGAAAAAAACACCCCAAAAAATCAAAACACACCCAAATTTAAAGAAAAAAAATTTAAAAAAAATAAAAAAATTCAAACGCTGCAGTATTTGAAGGTGTACAAACAAGTATTCTAGCCATAGAATCATTTTCACAAATTAATCTAACAGATTCAACCAAAGTTACAGTTTTTCCAGTTCCAGGAGGTCCAAATAAAATATAGGGAATATTTCCATGTAAACCAGAGACTATTGCGTGAATTGCAATTTTTTGTTTTTCGTTAAATTGGCGATTAGGAGAAAATGTTGTTGAAGAAATAAATTCTTTTTCGAAAGATTCATAATTTTTCATTGGGAGCTTTTTTTAAAAAAAAATCAGAATTAAAAAATATTATAAAATAAATTAAAATTTTGGTGGTTTATGTGAAAATCAGAAGAATTTTTTAAATCAGAAAAAATCAGAAAAAAAAACAGAATTTTACAAATCATGGGGTTGTTTGGACGCCTGTTACGGTTTGGCGCGCTCCTTAAAATTTACACTTAAACAAAGTCTAAATTCTTGAAAGTCTTCTCAACATTTTTTCACATTCTCAACTCTCTCCTCTATAAATTTCAGAACTTTTAGTCAAATATTTTTCAAGTTAAAATAAATAAAACCACAAAAATTAGACATTTTTGGGTAGTTAATGGAAGTTTTTGGTAATAATTTCGGAACATTTTGTCCAAAAATTCTGAAATTTTTGGATAACCTTGATAAATATACGAGCGATATTTTTGATAAATTTTATTTTTTTAGATAATTAATTCACTTTTTAATAAACCCTGGCGCCTTAAAACTCCCGCGGCAAAACGACCCCAATAAAAACTTTTTATAAAATTTAAAAATATACCAATTTTTTAGCAAGCTCATTTCTATAGCTAGGAAAAATACATTTTGCCCAATTTCCAGGGAATTGAGTTAAAGTATCCAAAGTACGACAACGAGTGTTAAATACAAATATACTGGGTAGAGCAATTACTTGATATGTCTAAAATTAAATTTTAGTAAAAAAATTCAAAAGAAGATTCAAAAAAACCAAAGACGGATCCATATGTTCTGGCGGATAAATTTTTGATGGAAAAAATTTTACAACAATAATACAATCGCGTTCACAAATTTCATCAACAAAACCCTTAAAATAAATATTAAAAATAATTAATTAGACAAAGACCCTATTAGAAATACCCAAGTGGAGATAGAAAAAATGGGAATTGAACATCCTACCTCCTCTCTCGAAGTGGCCAACGAAATTAAAAAAATCTCTTAAATAGAGGCATATCTTACATCGGGAGTGTCTTATAATGAGGCCCGATCCTAATGTGTATTTTAAATAGAGGGTATCGATTAGGAAACCCTCCCCACCCAAAGGTCAACCAATCTCTCAAAAATCATATCTTAAACAGAAAAGTCTCTAGTATCGGGGGTATCCAAAAAAGAGGTCTAACCATATCAAAAAATAAACCGTATATTGTTCACAGTCAGCATTCGGAGTCCAGCAAACATTATTCGGTATCACCGAAATTTCACATTTTCTACGCAATTTGTTTGCTTCAATAAATTTTTTGTCAACAATAATTCGGTAATAATGCATTTCTTGCTTCTTTCTGACGTATTTGACTTTTGATTCTTTTGAGGCATTTTCCATTGAATCCAACTAAATGAGAATAAAAATAAAAATTTTTTGGAAATTCTAAACTTTATGGCCCCCTTTTTGCTTTATTACCTATTTCTTTCAATTCTGCCTTTAGCAAGCAGAAATGGCTCGGGTACCAGAAACCTAGACTTGATTCGACCCTAAGAAAATTTTTTAAAACCCAACTCGAAACTTAACATGACTCATTTCTCAGCCTATCCCATCACTTTTAGTCAACTATTTTAAAGTACAACAAGTCTATGAGAATTGTGAGAAGCATCACGGCTGGTTTTTGAAAGTCAACGCTTGAGTATAGAGAGAAAAAAGTTGGGTCGGATTTCGAATTGAGTTTTCAATTTTTCAACTCGAGTCGGTAAGTCAGGGTATAGAGTAGCCCGATTTGAGTTAAAAATTCAAAATTAATTAAAAAAAAATAAAAAGAATACCCAAACTTGTGCCCATTCAATTTGATTGACATGTTGAAACTTTGCTACAAATTCAGGAATTGTAATTGGATCCTTTTTTAATTCTTCGATAATAGACTGAAAATTAAACAAAATTAATCTAATAAACGAGGGGGTTCTTAATCTTCGACAGCTGATGAAAGGGAGCACTATGATCAGTCATTAGCTATATATTCGTCTGGCTATTGGGTTCACGATGGACTGCCCTGATTTCTGAAAGTTACTGCATTTCGGAGAGATCGGGGGAGACCTGTCTGGCTCCGTCAGACCAAATTAAGAATCACCACCAGGGCTGTCCGCAAATGAAAAAAAATTTGCGGACTTTGGGCACAATTTTTTGGACGCAGTCCGCAAGTCCAAAAAACCACATTCCGCAATTGCAGACAGCCCCGTTCACTACCCCCAACCTTTAATTCAAAAAAGAAAACCTTTGCTTCCCAATCCGCACATTTTGCTGACAACCTACTTCCAAGCAATCTTTTGTAAACTGGTGGTTGTGGATAACCTGGTAATGGATTGACAATTTCTAGACCACCACTAAAAAAATTGGAAAAAAATTTCTTTTAAAAATTCTTTAAAAAATCCAAACCAAATTGTTCTATAACTAAAGGCTTGATCTTTTCGCTTTTCTTTTACCATTAAAAATGTGAATAAATGTTGTCGTTGTTTGAGCTATTAGATTAAAATAAATGTTAAAAATATATAAATAGAGCTGAAAATTAAATACAAATTAGGTAGATTAGCTCAAAATGCGTGGTTCTAAAATAGAGATAAGCTCGGAGGAACCCTCACGAAATTAAAAAATCCACATGGAATTTGAAAAAAAATTTCGAAATTCACGATGACGTTACTAGAAAATCAGGGAAACGACCAATTAGGCGCGCGACAATTATGGCGCAAAGCCATAACTTGCTGGAAAATTTCTGAATGCCGGGTTTCGGGTCGGGTTTTCGAAAACTTCTCGTGTAGGGTTTCGAGCCGAAAAAAAGTCTGGGTTTCGGGTAACCCGTCCCATCCCTGATGTACATAAAAATACAATTTTTAAAATAGTCCCTTCGACAATTTACAAAAATTCCCTTTTTTGACCATTTTTAAATACAACGCGCTGTAGATATTTTGCTTATTTTAAGCGATTTGTTATTATGAAAAATTAGAAAACTAGTAAAGGTAAGGAGAGAAGAAAAGTAAAGGAGAGAGAGTAAAGGAGAGAGAAGAAAAGTAAAGGAGAGAGAGTAAAGGAGAGAGAAGAAAAGTAAAGGAGAGAAGAAGAAAAAGAGAGAAGGAAATAATTAAAAAAAGGAAGAATAATTAGTGTTCTCAATACCCTTTCTATTAACCGTCTAAGAATTACTTGTGTTCAAATCTTTTATTTTTGGGAATTTTCCTACAATTCACCCATGGGCCGCTTCGGCGGACTCTCTTCAGTAGAAGAAAGCTGGTGGGGCAGTCGCTTCGGTGGCTGTGCAGCCAGTGGACACTACTTGTAGAGAGACATTGGTGGCTGTGCGTTCTGGCAGCACTATTGGTGGGGCAGTCCGCGGCTGTGCAGCCAGTAGTGTTTGTGCGGTGGCAGTGCACTGGTGACCATGGGTGATTTTTGGAGTGTCCATGTGCCGTTTTGTACATGGGACCGGCCCCTGCTTAGGGGTCATTTAATGGTTAGAAATGTTGGTTTAATCATTCGATGCAGCTTGATGAGTAGACCAAGGTCGGAATCCAACCCCAATTTAGGGATATCTTACAGTAAGGTCAGATATATTTTTCATTCATTTTTTAAAATTTATTGACAAAGTCATTATTCAATCCCCCTTTTCTCGCTGTCCAAATGTTTTTAGCACCATCTAAAAATACATCCTTCACATTAATTTTTGTTTTAAATGATAGGGAACGTCGAGAAATATTTTTAAAAATATTTTTTATTCACTCTTATCGCTTTTTACTCATTCGTAATTTTTATTAAAAAATATGTAGACGGGTAATAACTTTTTTTTAATGTCATTTTAGTCATTTCCATTGATATTGAGTCAAGTAAATAAATAAATCTAGAATTAAAATTTTCTCAATTAAAAATACAGGCTGGCCTCAATCTGGCCTCATTATATGTAAATAATACTAGATATAGAAAGACCACTACTAGATATAGAAAGACCACTGGGACCAACTTAGCCATACCTTCTATTTAACCTTCTATTAATTATAAGATATAATTTTTTGTTTTTCCTATCTTAGGAGGATATCTTATAGCAATGTCCGACTGTTATTAAAATAATTTTTTCCTTCCAAAATTTATAGATTGTTATTTTATTTCCAAATAGCATGTAAAGCATTTCCTTAAATTAGCTGTACTATTGCATACATAAGCAGATGAGTGAGAGAGATAATATCTTAGGCTTTGCTTATATTTCTTATTTTCCTTATCCTTTCCCCAATAGAATAGCCATTTTAATTCTTAAATATTTTTAAATTTTTAAAATAATTTTAATGATAAATTGCCCTTTTGGTAACGGACACGTCGTCATGGGGTAACGTTCTTGCGTATTTTTTAAAAATTCAAAAATGAATCTATATCCATAAAATTTGGCATAGATGTAGCTAAGGATGTTGCCCAACTCCATTAAAAATTTCAGAATTTTTGGTGGAATATTTGTTAAGTTATGCCTGAAATAGTCAAAAATGCTGAATAGTTAAGAATAGGTAGTTTTTGCGACTTGAGTGATTTTAAATTTAATAATAGACGTTGTTTCAAAACTTGATACAAAACTTGTTTTTAAAACATTTCTAATGATCTCATGTTTTTTTAAACATGTATTCTAAACAATGTTTGAAACAATTTTACAGACTAAAAACTTAAAAACATGTTCATTTAAGTTTCAAAAACAAAAACTAACCTAAAACTTGAGCATGTTTTTAAAACATTTCAAGTTTATTTAAGACAAGTTTTCTCAACCTAAAGTTGGCTGATTTTTAAAACATTTAAAACTTGTTTTAAACTTCTAAAAACTTCAACAACCTTTTCCAACTTTGTTTTCTAAAACATTGTTTTCCTAAACTTTTAAAGTTTTGGTTTAGCTTGTTAAAAACTTTGTTAGAAACATTGTTTAAATTAGAAATTAAAACTTTGTTTATTAAAACATTGTTTCTCAAAGCAACTAAAACTTTGTTTATCCACACACAGCTCTGACCACATTAATCTTAATTTTCATCTTTTAACCAAAATAAATAAATATACAAATCAATCCTTAATTCCCACAAGTCATTCCCCTCCTCCCCTTCAACCATCCCCCCTTATAGCCTATAACAATCCCCACAAAACAGCAGCTAGTCACACAAACAGAAAATTTTCTTTTTATTTTATTAGTCATCTTCACAACATTAAATGTCCCATAAAAATAACATTGCTTAGATTTTTTTAAAAAAAATGAACGGTTGTTGATGATTAACATATAAATATAAATTTTAAAATAAATTTTTTCTGTTTTATCATTTGCTGTTTTCTGTTATTGCACTTTCTAACATTTAATGTTGGAAAAACTTGTTTTTAATTTTAAAATGTTTTTATTAAATAAGTTTGTTTTAATTTTTATTTTGTTTTTCGAATTTTATGTTTTTATGACATGTTTTTGTTTTTATGTTTTTACATCATGTTTTTATTTTTACAAAACATGTTTTATTCTTTTTTCAATTTTCAAAACATGTTTAATTTTCACAAAACATTCTATTTTTCTAAAAACATGTTTTGTTTCTAATAATGTTTTTACTTTTTTTTTAACATGTTTACACAAATATTTAACATGTTTTAAATTTGAATACAACATTTTTTAAATTTTTAGTAATGTTTTTAATATACAAAACAAGTTTTAAATTTTTATTAATGTTTTAGAACCTTTGTGCAACAAGTTTTGATTTTGCTAAGAACATGTTTTTACAAATTAAAACAAAATATGTTTTGCAAAATTTAAACATGTTTCTAAACAAAATCAACTCTCAAAACATTTAATATTTCACAAACATTTTCCCGATTTATTGCTATTTTAAAATGCAGAACATTCCTTACGCGTTCGCTTTCCTTTTTTCACATAAAATCAAAACGAGAGATAAGCAATTTTGTCGACTCATATTTATTCAATATAAACACAAATTTAAAAAAATTTATTTACATTTTATTATCAATAAAACAATTTATATTTCATTTTTAAAAATAAAATTAAAGAAAAAATGAGTAGCAATGATGAAATTAAAGAGGATAAATATTTAAATAAGCAACAAAATTTAGCTGATTATAATTCCTCCTCATTTTCATTTGACGACGAAGAGGAGGAAAAATCTGCTAATTATGGTAAAAGCCACAATTTTGTTTCTGATGATGTTGTACAAGAGGATGACTTGCCAGGGGATGTATGTTGACTTTGTATTTTTTCAAAAACATGTTCATTTAAATGTTTAGTTTTATATAAAATACGACTAAAACCTCAAACTTTAGAAAACTTTTTTTAAAACATTTCAAAATAAACAAGTTTTTGATGTTTTTAAACTTTAAATTTGCAACTTTTTACAACTTTAAAAACAGTTTAAAAACTTTATCAGCTTTGTTTTAGAAATAAGTTTCCAAAACAAGTTTTAAAGAATGTTTTATACAACTTGTTTTAAACATCTCAAAAACACAAAACTTTACAAACTTGTTATCAAAAACCTTTAAAACAATATTCTAATCAAGTTACTTTTACAACTTGTTTTAAACTTTTGTTTAGAGGACATAAAAACATTAAAAACATGTTTCTTTCAAAACATTCAAAAACAAGTTTTCAAACATTTTTTTCATAAAATCTTTAAAAACCGAACATCAAAAACCTCGAACATTCTATTTATTTAAATAGGTGAATGTTTCAGTAACTCCATATAGCCAACAAGAACTGCCTTATACTAATCAAGGTTATAGTTAACAAATATTTATTTTAAATTTAATCATTTTCTAGAAAATAATAACGTTTATGCCTCAAAGCGTTTGTCTAGTGAATTTGACCAAGAGCTTGAACTTCTTGAAAATGAGGTTGAAAGTGAAGCAAAAAGTTATGTTGAAAAGATGGAAAATGAGGAGAAGAATTATGCCACTGTTGAAAAGGCAGAAAACGAGGAAATTGAAAAATATGAAGCAGAGAAGAAAATTGAAGAGGATCAAAAACATTCGCCGCCACCTCAAACACCCCCACCAACATTAGTTATTTCAACACCAAAAGAAAACCAACAAAAAGTTTCTGAAACACCAACATTAAATAATTTGAAAATTGAGGATAGCCAAACAACAAAAACACCACAATTACAAACACAACAATCGACAGACGCGTGCGAACAGAAATTGTTTGAACAAATCAAATCGAAAAGTAAGCGAAAAATTGTTCACAACAATTAAATCAAGTTTTAATTTATACAAAAACATTTATAAAAACAACAGAAACATTTTATGAAACGTAAAACAAATAAAAATTTTAAACAATAAGTTTTAAACAAAACAAAATTTTAAACAAAACATTGTTTATGGTGTTCAAACCTTGTTTATAAAAAAGTTGGAATAAAACATGTTTTTTTCATAAACATAAGTTATAAGGAACAAGGTTACTTATTTTTTAGAAGCAAGTTTAATTATTTTATATAAACAAGTTTATTTAATTTTGGCAAACATTGTTACAAACATTTAAGCTAAACATTTATACAAATGTTTGTTTTTCTAAATGTTTGTTTCTGTAAATGTTGTTTGTTTTATATGTTTTTATCAAACAAACATGTTTATTCACTATAAAATATAATAATAAACTAAAAATAATTAAGAGACTGTAGCCAATCTTGTTGCAAAGTTCAATGCAGTTGCCACGACTTCTGATGAGAAAAGTGGAGGTCAAAATGGGGTTAATGCTAAACTTAAACAAGGTGTCATATTAGTTGTTGTTTTGCCTCATTAAAACATTTAATTTAAATTTAATAGATATCTCTGGAGCTTCGATCAAAATTAATGAGCTTCGTCAACGTTTCAACGATGACAAATGAATTAATAAAATCAAGATGAGAGTATTTTTGATATGGTGATATACTATATATTTATGTGCAAAAAACATTGCAAATCTTAATTTTTTAATTAATCAGCATTTTTATAAAAATAAACTTTTTTCTGATTTTTTATTATTAAAAAATTTATTAACAGAATTAATTAAAAGGACATTTAAAAACATTAAAACATGCAAAAACATATGCAAACATCAAAACATTTTAAAAACACAAGTAAAATACAGAACATTAATTTAATTGTTTTCCTCTTCCAAACTTACAACTTTAATTGATGTTGGGACTCCGCCCCCTTCTTGTTTTATTTGTTGTTCTATTTTCATCTCCCCAATTGTTGTATTTACATAATAGGAGGGATAATAATGTTGTTGTTGTTCTTGTTTGAATTTTATATCATTAAAATTAAATTCACTTAGTTGTTGTTGTGTTTGTTCGAATAAATTAGCAACTTGTTGCTGAAAAAACAAACAATATTAAAACTTGTTTTAAATAAACTTGTTTTATTTAAAGTTTGTTATATTCTAATGCTTGTTAAACTTGTTTTATTTAAAACTTGTTTTAAATAAACTTGTTTAAGTAAACTTGTTTTCAATAAACATGATTTAAATAAACTTGTTTTTGTTTTGTTTAAATGTTTTCTAAATTAACTTGTCATAATTAAAACTTGTGTAAATTAGAGTACTTACTGCTTTCTTTTCTCTTTTGCTCAGAGTTCCATTTCTAGGCTTTCTTTTTCTAAATTAAAAAATTTTTTTAAATTATCTTTTAAAAATTATATCCTTTAATAAATAAATTGTTAAAATATAAATTAAAAAAAATTATTTTGCCTTGTTTGGACAGTTTCCTTCTTCATAGTTAGAGGTCGCGCTATGTTATGCAATTTATAATAGAGGCCACAAGCACTACAAAATTAATTAAAAATTTTTCCAAAAAATTTTAAAACATCGAAAATACTTGCAGACAGGCTCCCCATTATTATTTCTTCTCCAAAGCGTCGTATTTGTTCCATTACAATTACTACAAATTAAATTCTGCCGTTTTTGTGTAGGCATAGGTGGAGGGCAATTCTTTAAAATTTATTATATTTTAAATTAAAATTATTTCCAAATTACCAGAGCACTTGAATCTGAACTAGATTCATCCATAACTATATCCTCCATTTTTTCTGGTTTTGGTAAAGTTTTTATTGGACCTAACAAAATTAAGTTAATTATTCTGATTTTATTAGGGTTTGTAATTTTTATTAAGTTTAATAATTTATTCTGGTTTGTAAATTCTGATTTTATTGTCTCATTTGTTCTGATCTTATTCTGACTTTATTCTGATTTGCATTTATTCTAAATTTATTTATTCTAAATTTATTCTGGTTTTATTCTATTTTGTAATTTCTGCTTTTATTATGTTTTGTAATTTATTCTGATTTGTAAATTATGGTCTTATTCTGAATTTAATCAAGAATTTCCTCACCTCCTTTCAACAAATTTCTTTTTCCACTATTAGGCTTTCTTCCTCTAACTTTAGGTAGGGTAGGAAAATTCCCTGAATTTAGGGGAGATAATTGAGTTGCAATAGGTTGTTGGTGTTGTTGAGGTTGTGGAAGCAAAAACTCAGAAGAACAAAATTGTTGTTGTTGTAGTGGTTGTGGGGGTTGCTTTAAAAAATAAAAAAAATTCAATAAAAAAGCAAAATTACCATCATTCCTCCAATATTTTGTTGAATGCTGTTGTGTAACAAAGCCTCACCGGATGTGGTAATAAATGATGCGGAAGGGCATGGTCCGAGATCCATAATATAAGGACAGGACTAAAAATAAAATTTATTACGTCTTAAAAATAGAAAAAAATTTAAATTGGAATAGAATTTATAGTCTGATTTGTAAATCACCTGTTGTTGTTGAGCATGTAGTAAAGCAGCAGGCTGGGCACAATTATCGCATATAGAATAACTGAATGTGTTGATTAATTTAATTGGAAGAGGATTAGAATTAAAATCAGAATAATATCAAAACAATGCCAGAATAAAATCAGAAAAAATCAGAAAAAGCAGGACAAAATCAGAATAAATCAGAAAAACCAGAAAACCCAGAATAAAATCAGAAAAAATCAGAAAAACCAGAATAAAATCAGAAAAAATCAGAAAAATCAGAACAAATCAGAAAAAAATCAGAAAAATCAGAACAAATCAGAAAAAATTAGAAAAAGCAGGACAAAATCAGAATAAATCAGAAAAACCAGAAAACCCAGAATAAAATCAGAAAAAATCAGAAAAACCAGAATAAAATCAGAAAAAATCAGAAAAATCAGAACAAACCAGAAAAAAATCAGAAAAATCAGAACAAATCAGAAAAAATTAGAAAAAGCAGGACAAATCAAAACAAATCAGAAAAATTCAGAAAAACCAGAATAAATCAGAATTTTTTTTAATATTTTAATTTTAATACCCAAACGCATCCTTCCCTAAGTGATCAAACAATCTCCCACATGAAGCACATTCATGATCAGTTAATTGTTGTTGAAGTAACAATCCAGAACTGTTTGAATTACCAACTAATACCATCGACATATCAGGAGGATATTGAATAGGTATTAATTGTGAACTCGAAACAGACGATCCATCATCCTGCTGAGAGACAAATAGTTGAGGCTCTACCATTAAGGGAGGAACAGTAACCGAGGACCATCTTTTAAGTAAATTTTAAATCCGAATCCCTTATCCAAACTCACTCATTATTACACCAACCAAGAGAGTCAACCGGATAGTAAAAAGCCGTTGATTGTTCTGGGCTTCCATAAGCAGTAAGTGGATTAATATAAGCACTATTATTTTGAGAAATAAAAGGATTATCGTTGTTTGCGCTAATTGGTATATTTAGAGAAGTAGAATCACCATAGCAGAGTGATGGAGTACCCATAATTTCTTTAAGTAATTGGAGTTGAAAATGTGAGCAAGTTGATGGAGTAATATAAATAATATCAGAATTTGTAATATACCTAATTCTTTTTCAGAATATAAATTGTAAAAATCTTAAAGGTAAAATGGTTAATTGTAAACTGTAAATATAATTTGTAATTTAAAAGATTTCAGAATTACAATTTGTAAATAAATATCTTAATTATTAAACTTTTAATTATTTTAATTATTACAATTGTTAATTACAATTTGTAAAAACGTTTATTTTAAATTACTATTTGTAATTGTTTATTTTAAAACTGCAATTTGTAAAAAGTTTTGTTTTAGAATTATAATTTGTAAAAAAAGTTTTGTTAAAAATTACAATTTGTAATTAAGTTTTATTTCAGAATTACAATTTGTAATTAAGTTCTAATTCAGAATTACAATTTGTAATTAAATTTTATTCAGAATTTGTAAAAAGTTTTATAAAAAAGTACAATTTGTAAAATTTTTTTAATCAGAATTTTATAAATTACATTTTCTAAGAAAGTTTTGTTTGCAATTTGTAATTATAATCTTAAAAGCCTTACTAATGATCAGAATTTTAATTTTAAAATTCTATTTCAGAATTAAATTATCAAATCAATATTTTAATTAACTCTTAAGGCAATCAAAGCTTATCTTATTAATTGTTATATTCCGAATCATTATCAGTACTATATATAAATTAAAATTTAATCAAAAAATAAATATTTAAAATAAAAATAAGATAATATTTTATTTCCGAGTGCACAAAAATTATTTTTTTTGGTTTTATCTAATCTAGAAACAGGGCACTCACTGATTATAAATAGGCGGAGGGTGTGAAGACCGGACTCGGATAAAATAGGAAAGGTTTTTCATAAATTATTATCAGTCACACATTTTTATTTTATAAATTTTCTTAAAATAATTTTTACATATTTATTTTAAAATTATTTTTTAATATTTCTTAAGGTTATCTAAAATTCATATGAAAATTCTTTTATTTTAGAAAATGATAAGACCAGAATATTAGTTTTAAAGATAAAATAAAATCAGATTTTTTAAAAATAAAAATCAGAATTTCCAGAAAAAAAACGAGAATTTGATTTTTAAATAAAAATCAGAATTTCCGGAAATAAAATCAGAATTTTTAAAAATCAGAATTTTCTTAAAAATCAGAATTTTAATTATTACAATTTGTAATTTAGCCCATTAATTAAATCAGAACAGTTAAGCAATTTTTCGATTTAATAATAAAATAAACAAGTTAACAAATACTAAACGACTACTACTTTTTAGCTAATAAATGATCAAATAAATTTATTACTAACTCCTTAAACCACATTCTAGTGACAATCCTTATATTTCTCCATCGTCCCAATTTACAAACATTAACTTTTATTTTTTTCATTACCTATTAACAGTAAGCGAAGAAGAAAGTTTGCGCTGACAAACTCCACCTCCACAAATACACGCACTGATTGGCTAATTATTTCTAAATTTTTTACTTTTTTTCCAAGCAATAAAATTTATAAAATTTTAATTACTCTTTCTATTTATTAGATTTTTAATTATTAATCATTTTATACTTCAGAATTACAATTTGTAATCTCCTTTTATTTCTAAAATACAATTTGTAATTTAGTTTCATAGCAGAAATACAATTTGCAAATCGTTCATTATAGTAATACAATTTGTAATTTAAGCTTTATTTCAGAATCACAATTTGTAATTTAAGTTTTATTTCAGAATCACAATTTGTAAATTAATTTTTAGTCAGAACTACAAATTGTAAATTAATTTTTATTTCAGAATTACGATTGGTAGTTAAGTTAAATTTCAGAATTACAAATTGTAAATTAAATTTCTATTTCAGAAACACAATTTGTAAATTAATTTTTAGTCAGAACTACAAATTGTAAATTAATTTTTATTTCAGAATTACGATTGGTAGTTAAGTTAAATTTCAGAATTACAAATTGTAAATTAAATTTCTATTTCAGAAACACAATTTGTAAATTAATTTTTATTTCAAAATTGCAATTTGTAATTCACGTTTAATTTCAGAATCACAATTTGTAATTAAAGTTTATTTCAGAATTACAATTTGTAAAAAAGTTTTATATAATAATTATAATTTGTAATTTTGTTCCCACAATTTGTAAATTAAGTTAAATTTCAAAATTACAAATTGTACATATACCTATTTCTATCTAAAATTACAATTTGTAATCAAGTTCTACTGTACTTACAAGACAAATAGTAGCATAAATTTATGAATAAATCTTAATTTGGCCCTTAATTTCACTCATTTCTGAGAATAATTATAACATAGTACATAGTTTATAGTTTATTATTCTAATAAATAAAAGAATCGTATGAAAAGTAAAATCACTGATAAGGCAAAATATTTTTCTCCTTTCAAAAAATTATTTTTGTATCCCTCCCCGACAGCATCTAACAACTACTATATAGCTTTATTTTTATTTGTTTTATTTATTAAATTCTAAAAAAGAAAAAAAAGTGATTTTAGGTAAGGAAGAAACCATCAACATTATTATTATGAGACTAGAGAAAAAATTAAGCAATGGGGTGATGACCCAAAAAAATAAAAAATTTTTTGGCTGATAAGGAAAAACATGAAAATAAATGGAAAATTTTTTTTGTTTATTTTTACTAAAATTAATTAAAAATAAAAAAAAATATACAAAAATAAGTTTCGGCAAAATTTCAACATCTGACACTTTATTTACCTCAGAAAAAAAATAAAAGGATTATTTAAATAAATTTATTTTTTTCTTTGAAATTACCGACATGCCACTGACTTTATTTATTAAAAATAAATACTATATACCCTACCAGTCACTTTTTGATCAAATTCGGAAAGGGACACTTCCGAGCTTTTTGTTTTTTGGAATAAGGCAATTTGGTTAAAATAGGCGGTAAATAATAAAGAGAAATACTATAATAAGGTTACAATTTTTGTTTAATATTAATTTTAATATGAGAAATCAGAAGGAAAGGAAATAGTATTTTGTCATTCCGGAAGTTGAAGAATTCCGGAATATTAAATTAGCATTTGTAAAAAATGTATTGGTTTTAAATGATTCCGGAAAATTTACAATAGTACTCTGCTATTCCGGAAGTAAAAAGAAATCAGAATTTGTATTTGTAAAATCAGAATTTGTAATTCTAAAATCAGAATTAATATTTCTAGAATCAGAATCTGCATTTTTAAAATCAGAATTTGTATTTGTAAAATCAGAATTTGTAATTCTAAAATCAGAATTAATATTTCTAGAATCAGAATCTGCATTTTTAAAATCAGAATTTGTATTTGTAAAATCAGAATTTGCACTTATAAAATCAGAATTAATATTTCTAGAATCAGAATTTACACTTTTAAAATCAGAATTTGTATTTGTAAAATCAGAATTTGTAATTCTAAAATCAGAATTAATATTTCTAGAATCAGAATCTGCATTTTTAAAATCAGAATTTGTATTTGTAAAATCAGAATTTGCACTTATAAAATCAGAATTAATATTTCTAGAATCAGAATTTACACTTTTAAAATCAGAATTTGTATTTGTATAAAATATTCTATAATCCGGAAACCTATCTCATTTACAATTCCGGAAAACTATTTCATTTACAAACATGGAAAATCAGAATTTTACAATTACAAATAATTTTTAATTAATTTGCTAACTTATTTTCCCGTTTATTTTTACCTTATCTAATTAAAAAAACAAATTATTAAAACCAAAATTAATTTGTAAAATTATTGCAAATAATAAATACTAATAAAAAAGTTATTTTATTAAAGTTTTGTTTTCTTTTTAAATCATCAGTTAATTTCATATCCACATTGAATAATGCCTAGTTAAGTCATTTAAGGGCTTTGGAAGGTCTGGACCATAAACTGAAACTTAGGTTTTATTTTTGCTTTTTACTTGAGAATTAATTACTTATACTTAACCTAATCACATTTGAAAATCATTATAAGAAAAATCATTACCTCTTCCCCCCCCTAATAATATATACACCTCAATTTAAGGGACGTTTTAAAACTTGAACGACCATTGAGAGGGGGGGAGGGGAGGTGCCCAAGCGATACTTTAAAATACTTTAAAAGGCATAATTTTCCAAGCTCGAGGAGTATCTAAAAATGAGATCCACTCTCACATAATCATCACCTTGTCGTTTTCTTCTCTTCCCAGAAATATTATTAGAAGATGCAGATCCTTCAGCTCCGCCTTCATTTTGTTGTTCACCTGGTTCGACTGAAAGAACACGTGAAACATCTTTCACTGTTGCGTAAGCAAGCATGTACCTGTGGGAATATAAATTTTAAAAATAATTGAAGAATTTAATAAAGATTTCTAATTAAATAAACACACTTTCCACCCAATTCAACTTTGCATACGAGATCGCCAGCAAAATGAATCTTTTAAAATATTAAAATTAAAATACAGTTGTTTTATAGTGAGTCTTTATGTATTAATTATATCTCAAATTTTATCCAAACATACTTTTTGTGCAAAATCGTCAAAAGCAGCAACGGTCTCGAAAGACATGTTAAACCTTTTGTTAATTAAAAATTTTATTTGAATTTTCTAAAATTATTGGGATAATAGGGAAATTAAAATCAGGAAAAAATCAGAAAAAAATCAGAAGATTAAAAAATCTCTTTTCCCCTCACCTCGTTTCAGCCCTAATTTGCAAGTGCTGAGCAATAGCATTAATATTACCTTAAAATATTAAAGTAATAAGCACAACAAGAAAATTAAAAAAACATGTATGAAATCTCGGTTTGCTTTCTAACATTGTATAAGTCTCCACAATTAAGTCGTTGAGTTCTTTTTAATTGATAAAAAATTAATTTTTGAATTTAAATTATACTTGGATTGCAACATGGATAACCCGTAGGGTTGTGAAAACATGTAGGCAACGGAAGCGGGATTCTGGGCGGATAATAGTAACGATGAGCCTGTGTATATTTTAATTTAGGTATGTTTAATAACAAGTTTATTCTGTTAATTACGTTAGTTCCAGGCGGTAAAGGAACGCTGCTGACAAAAGGTGTGTGCTGAAAAGTTAATAAAGCGGGTGCGGGTTAATAAAAGTGCAGATACCCCTTTCTGTCCTAAGCTAATCATTGTTGGCAAATTTGAACCCCTCGTCGATCCACTTAATACACCAACACCCTGAGGAGCTACTCCACCACTAGCGACACCCCCATGTTCTCCTTCACCTCCAAAAACTTTTGTTGCGGCATGTGGGGCTTGTACAAATTGTTGTTGTTGCTGCTGATGGTGGACATAATCAGCCCCTCCTTGAGTGGAAGCGGGCACGAAAAATTGGGAATGACCTCCTGGCCTTAGATGAGGTGGACCTCCTCCATGAAATGAAGGAGTTGGATGTATAGAAGGTGGATGGAGTGGGGCAGAAGCATATTCATGATCTGCTTGTTGTATCCGATGGCCGTGGACACGGCTTTGATGATTTTTCTCTAATTAAGTGCTTTTTAAATTTTATTGTTAGTTAAGTAATACACTTGAACCTCACTATAAGCTACACCATGGGGCTAAAAAATTTCACTTATAACGAGGTGTATCTTAAATAGAAGGTATCACTTAGGCAGCTCTTCACCAGTAGGGGTGTTGGAGAGGGGAAGGTGAATGTCCTAGTATTGGAGAGGGAATGCCTCCCCTAGTATTGGAGAGAGGAAAGGGAATGCCCCCAGTGAGGGGACTGTCTTTTATTGAGGTTATCTTATAGTGAGGTCCGACTGTATTCAACTGTGAATTAATTGTGTGGCGTTAATTTTAAAATTAAAAAAACCATTATTGTCTATCCTCCTTGGTGCAATATCCACATTGACACGATGTGAAGGTGAACGTGCTTTTACCCTTACCGGGGGCACAGGCCCTTCCGTACGTTGCCCAAGTGAGTCAACTATAGCAGCTTCGCGAAGACAGCGAAGCAGTGCTTGTGATTGCCTTGGCTGTGGTGCTGTGCGTTTAATGCGTTTTGTGCGGTGTGCAAAATTCTGTCAATGCTTTGAACATTCAAAAAATTAATTTTAAACCCACAGATAATTGTGGAGGAGGGGGAGTTTCGTGGTTTTCATATCCTGAAGGTGTGGCAGCATTATCTGTTGAAAAAGGTGCTATAGGTGTAGCTATAGTTTGATAATCCTCCTCTGTAGCAGAAATTGTAGCATGTTGCTTTTGTTGTCCAAGTCGGGCATAAATCTAGGAAAGGAAATAAAAATACCTCCCTATAAGATACCATCTTCTAAGATACCTCAATTTAAGATAGTAGACTACTAGGTGAGGGGGCTGCCTAAACTATACTTCCATATAATGTCACCCCATTTTGAAATAAAAATCTCATATATGAAGGAGGAGGGAGAGGCCGAAGAGATACCTTCCATTTAACATACATCTCATTATAAGGTTTTTTCAGCTCTATAAACGAGGTTCGACTATTAGAAACATTTTTAGAAATTTGCCAGACACTAGCTGGAAGGGCCAGTCCAAGAGATACTCTCTATTTAAATACCACTCATTATAAGAAACAATTTTTATATCCCCAAACCGGTATCTATATACGAGCTTTAAATTTTAATATCCTTCAAGTTTCACCTCAGTCGACTGTTGTTGCTCTACTTGGTAGTTAGCAGGGGGCGTTGAAGACGGTGGATAAACGTCTTGTGGTTGTTGGTGTTGGGAAAAGGTAGAGGGAATAGAGGAGTGAATTGGTGCCACAATACTTTGTTGTTGCGTTTGTTGTTCCCCCAAAACGTTTTGAAGATTATTGGGTGGTTGCTAAATTCATATTTTAGGGGTATAATTTGTAACAGGATGTGCCTTCACCAAAATTTCGCCTTATTGGTAGGTGCCTTTCGTCTTTCGCTTTTTAATTTAAATTTCATATTTGTCTCTGAGAAGGCGAAATTCGCTTGTAAAAAGTGAAGACGAAAGACGGAACATCAAAAAAGGCGAAATTTCGGCGAAAATGACCATCACATCCCTGTTTTGGACTGAGTCTATTACCCTTCCAGTAGCATCATTTACTGCATTTATTGAAGGCAATGAACCTAACAGCCCCCCAACATTTTCGACCTGTACATCCCTTTGATGTTGCAACTGTTGCCGAACAGCCGCAGCGTTTGCCTCGAGACGCTTACGACGAAGAATGGACGGGTCCACAAATGATGCGGAGGGTAAATTTAGAGGGTAATGAGCTTTAAGGATGTCATTCTCCGTTGAGGCTGTAAAAAATATTTCAAAATATTTTTAAAAATTTCAAAAAAAATTTTCAAAAAATTTTACACTTTTTAAAAATTAACTGCAAAATTATTTCAGTAATAAAATATAAAAATATTTAAAATAATTAACTAAAATGATAAATTGTTTGCGATAAATATTGATTATTGGGATTAATAATTGGATAATTTAATTAATTTTATTATCACTAAAAATAATTGTTTTAATTTTTAAATAAAAATCAAGTAATAATCGTGAAGTCAAAAAATTATAAGAAAATACCTGGGCTAATTCTGATGAGAATAATAGTGAGTATCACTAAGGCCGATCCAATGTTGTTGGTAAAAAACCAGAAAATGGGCATAATAAGAAGAGTTGATCTGAAATTTTTTGGTGTTTCTGGTAGCTAAATTATTTTATTTATAAACTATTTTTAATTGTAAAAATTATTTTTAAGCGTTAAATAGAAAAATGAGGATTTTAAGGTAAATGAAAAAGGATAAAGTTCTGTGTGTATAAAAATATCCCACAGAGTTTATCTAACTTAAATTAGTCATAAATCAAGTTTTATTAAAGTACAAATCAGAATTTTTATTTTACAAACTTAAATAAAAATGCTAACAGAATTAAAGGACGAATTACAAATCAGAATTAATTAAAATTAAAATTTATTAAGTTTTACAAATCAGAATTATTATTTATTTTACAAATCAGAATTTTAAATAATTTCACAAATCAGAATTTGCGAGAGTATTCTGAACCAGAATTATTTTTTACAAATCAGCATTCTTTTCTGATTTTATAAATCAGAATTATTCTTCATTTACAAACCAGAATTTTAAGCACTATAAATCAGAATTAAATTAAATGTTTTATAAATCAGAATTATTACAAAATCAGAATATAATTACAACTTAAAAACAATTAATTGACAATAAAAATCAGAATAACCAGAAATTACAAAATAAAAGTTTTATATTAGTGAATTAAAAATTACAATTTTTAATTAAAAAGCAATAAATAAAAATATTTTCTACCAACTTTATTTAGAAGCAATAAAAGAAGCAATATTTCCCCATGCATAAAATATTTTTGCCTTTTTACAGCTTTATTTTTTTCTCATAAAAAAGTAGTTAAATTAGCATTAGAGCGATTTATAGAGTAAATTAGCGTAATAAATTTATTTTTTTTATTAATCTATGCGCAATTTTTTTTGTTCCAAGCCGTCGATGATGCGCGCACCTTTGCGTGTGCAGTGATTTTTTTAATTTGTCTCGATTCTAAAGCTATTAGCTTCAATTTTTTATTAATCTTTTATTTTATATGTATAAAATAACAATTTTATTTAAAAAAAAATTTTTATGAGAGAGGCAAATCCTGCAAAAATTCTGGATCAGCTCCCATAATCTGTTAAAATTAATTTTAAATATTTTAAATAAAATTCAATCAACCTTTGCAATATAAAATGAGTGTAATGTAAACACTAGAGCTAAAGGTTCATCGCATTCTATATCCTTCAAAAATTAATTTTTAATTTTTTAAAATTAAAGTCGACACCTTTATAATGTATCTCTAGTTTTGAGATCGGACTGGGAAGTTCGTACGAGATTTCGTAAACTCCTCGATCTCGATAACCGAGATTTTTGATCGAGATCTCGTTCTAGGTCCTGTCTCTACCTAGATACACCTCTTTTCAAGAGAATATTTTTTTAACCACAAGAGTTGGGATACCCTCTATTTAAGACTCACCAGGCTTAAGAGATTGGACCAAAATTGATAAGGGCCAGAAATTTTCCAGCTAGCTATGGCCATGTGCGTTATGGCCCGCGCCCTTTTGGGCGTGTCCAGATTATAAGATACGAATTTTCAGCCCCAAGGGGTTGAAAGAACCTATAAGTATATTAAGGTGCACCTTTAACATAAAAAAATTTTCAAAAAATTTACTTTAACATCCAACTGCCTAACATCGATGGCTTGAGCAACTGCATCATTTCTAAAAATAAACTGGACCCTCATCTTTCCATCGTCTGAGGAAGATTCCAACTCAGAAAAGCCATATTGCCATATATAACTCTTTGAGGGAATATCATAAAGAGAAAATCCGAGTCGGGTGTCGATAACTAAACCAGCTGGTCGTCCATCGTAACTACAGGCGAATGTTCGTGTCTACAGGTGGAAATTAATATTTAATTTTATAAATTGACGATATTAATTTATAAATTAATATTACTTAACGATATTAACAAGGATATCAAAGGATTTGGAGGTATATACCTAGAGATCCTAATTACCCCAAGATCGCTGGTCTCAGGTCCTTGTTTTGGAGTAGACATTGGCTTCAAGTCTTAGGGAAACCTTAATTTTACACCCTCAATTTTAATTACCGCTCGTTCTTAACTACGATTTCAAGCACATCAATACCTATAGATCTCTTAATTATTCCAAATTATTTATCAGATAGGTTGGGATAAATGAGCGATTGATTAGGGAATGTTATATCTATCCACCTGCATAGTATTCACTGATTTGTAAAGACACCCATAAAAAGCTATTTCAAAACGATGTAGTTGCTCTCTTGATTGGAATGAACAATAATGCTCTTGACCTTTATTTAAACATTTTTTGAAAATTTCAAATTTAAAAACCATGTACTGTACTCAAGGCGAATACATGTTCCCGACGATCTATGCGTTTTATGGCCGTTCTAAGGGCTGTCTCGTATATTTTGTGCATGCAAACACACTTGTCTAGCTCGTCTGCGTTTAACTTAAATAGAGACTCTCGTTATAAGCACAAAAGGGTATACTGTATCTCTTCAAATAGAGTGACTCCCTTTGAATTCTCTCTTGAACCCCTCTGAAGGATGATTGAAAACTAGCGTTCAATTAGAGGGCTACGGTATCTACGCACTTTTCTAGTCGGAACCGAAACTTGGGCCGGAATGGGAATTGGTTAAAGATGGCATCTTTAAGGGTGTAATAATCCCAGGGTTAACTAGAACTGAAGGGCGGAAACAGAACTAAAAATTCAGGAAGTTTCGTCTAACAACTTTCTGAAGCTATTCTAGGCCCATAACGGTTCTTCGCGCATTTATCCGGTCTCATTCCCCATTGAATTGCGCTTATACTGGGAGTTTCTAAATTATATAAAAATTCACAGGAGGTGTTTCAAACAGGCAAACATCAGCTCCTTTAAAAATCAAAAATCGTTGTGCCCATTGTTGTCTGGGGTCTGTAGATACAGGAAAAGTATTGTAATAATTATTATTTGTGTTGGTTGGGGAGAAGGTATCTGTTGGACGTCTGCGCTCTTCTAGCCAGCCGATAAATGCAATCTGAGGGGAAGAGAGTAAAATTTTTTAGAATTTTATACAGTCGGACCTCACCTCTCTTGGAGCTAAAAATCGAACCTTATAATGTGAGGTATGTTAAATATAACGAATCGCTTATGCAGTCCCTTTGACTGCCCCGGGGTGTGCCCGGGACTGTAGGAGAACAGGGGAGGGGCCCTTTGACTGTAGGCAGCCCTTTGACAGTCCCGAGGTGTGTCCCCAGTGAGTAACTAGCAAGGGGGGAAGACTGGAAAAGGGGAGGGGAGGGGGATTGTCTCCAGTGGGGAGTGTCTAGTATTTGGATTATCCTAGGTGAGGTTCGACTCTATTTTAAATTTAAAATTACCCTATCAGATGCATGCAAATATTTATTACTCATTCTAATCGTTTTCCGATTTAAAGCATTTATGTGAGAGTCAATATGTTGAACCCATTGCTTTAATATAATTTTAAATTTAAATATAATTTAAAAATTCAAACTTCAAGAGCTTTACGATCTTCACAGTGAATGATGCCAGAAGAACGTCCATCTACTGAACGGACCTCGAATGCGTTACTTCTTGAAAATTTTATAATAACTTAAAGCTTAATTCCTCGTGGGGTAACGTGTAACTCAACCCGACCCACGACGGAAAACCCCCAACCTTGAGGGAGTGGGCCATACATGAAGGAATGAACCATGAGGGAAATGGGCCCTTGAGGGAAACATAACCTTGCCCAACCCGACCCATGATCCCGATTCCCAACGGAACTAGGCCCATGAGGGATTGAGCCGTTCGGACAAAGAACCTCCCAACGGATCTGGGCAATCAACCCTCCAGTCCACTCCTAGTATCTCAATATGTTCCAGAGGACTTTTAACTCAATTAAACATATACCTAAGCTTATCAGTTGCCCATAAATATCTACTAACAAAAGCTAGAGGTAAAGGTATTTTACAAATCGTTTTCCATTTTTCTCCTCCATTTCCAACAACGTCATCTTCACTTTCAAAAACTAAATTGTTTTGTGGTTCTTCTATAATTATGGTTTTTTCTTCAAGTTTTGGAGATTGTTGGTATAACATTGGGGTTTTTAGAGCGCTCTTAATTGAAATTAATTTTTAAATGAGGAAGTTGATATTACGTACACTCTAGGAGGTTACTTTTTCGAGTATTACTTGCGGTAATTCCTGATTTCCCAACCAAAAAAAACGTCGGGAATTCCCGATTTAAGGGTATTAGTAAACGTCGGGAATTCCCGATTTAAGGGTATTAGTATGGTAGATCACTGTCTGTATAAAGGCAAAATTCGAAACCCTCTGAAGCCCTCTAAGAAAATACTCTCACCTTCCCAACGGATCTAGTTTCATGAAGGGTTGGGCCTTTGCAACCGTCATGAAGGTCATTAACATGATCTCGAGTCTCGTATTTATCTCACAGGCCTGTCTCTAATTTGTATGTGGAGCCTAGTTATTAAAGCCTAGTTATTAACCAGCATTATAGAAGTGTACGTAATATAGAGGTAACTCCTTATAATAGATTTTTCTCAAATCCCTACCTTAAATACAGTAACATGGTCAGAAACAGGAGAAGTTTCTGCAGTGTTACGCAATAGAGGAGAAGCGGAACTGTCACGTTTTAGAGTTAACGTAACGTGGGGACCAGTAGAATCTTTTAGAAGCTGGACAACCTCTAAAAATTTTTTTGAAAATTTTTAAAAAATTTCCAAAGAACCTTCATGCGTTTTCCCCTCCAAAGACATTCCATTAACCTCAACAATTAAATCACCAACAAATACTTGATTAGTTTTGGCTGCTGAGAGGCCGGGAAGGACCTATAGTTTTTAATTAGAGTTTATTGATATTGCTTCCTCTCCATTAGTTTAGTTAATAGGGGTTAAGAACCGATCCGATCCGAAGAACCAAGGATTATTTGCTTCAGAGATCCAAAGGCATTCTGGGGCTGCTTCTCATCGGTTACTCGGACACTCTCATCATTAGATTAGTTAACTAAGGAGTTCTTATAACCATTTTTACATCGGGAACAAGGAAATCAACAAGATTATATGGGCATCCATGTTTCCTGGAACAGTTCCTGGAACCGGAACGGAGTCTGGATTCCAAGACTGTTAGGAACCGGAACTAAGGAACCGCTGAATTATTCTGGAACTGAAAAAGGCTTGCTTATGCCTTAGAAATATGTGAACAATCAACAAAATTACCTTAGAAATAACTATCGGCACTCGATGTGTCCCTTCACTTCCTCCCTAAAACACAAAATTAAAATAATTAAATCATCAATTTCCAACTTTAATAGAAAGTCCAAGTCCCTCAGGCCCTTTAGGCACATTTACTGTTCTAAGAGTTACTTGCTGTTCACTATTTAAATCTACAACGCTTAATTTCGCTGCGGGTGAACGTCCAATCCCTTGATGCTGTTGAGCATCTGCAAACTCTTTTGCAGACTCGTCATTAACGGGTAATTGGATATTGAGTTGGTCTGGAATATTTGGAGGAATTTAAGAAGACCTCTTTGAAGAAGTCTTATATCAATTGAACCTTTAGTTAACAGTAAACGAGCAATACGTTCACGTCCAACGATGGAGCCAAAAGAGGTCGTTGTTGGTTTTTGTTGCTGCCAGAGTACCAAACCGCTATGGACCTATTTTATTTATTCTATCGTATATTTAAAATATTTTTAAAATGATACAGACCTCACTATAGGAAAACCCTTAATATAGGACCTCAGGTGCTGCTCTTTTGGAGCTCAAAGTGCCTTAGAATGGGTGTCTTAAATAGAAGGTATCACTTAGTAACCTCCCCCATCCAACAGCCAGCCAACTCTAAAGAAACATCTTAGAGGTGTAGCTAGTATAGGGGCAATCTAGATCAAAGTCTTTGAGAAGTAGTGGGACCTTATAATGAGATGTACCATCAATGGAGTCCCAAAAAGCTTCCTCTACTCAATGGCCACCCAAATTCTTAGAATCCTAGGTGTATCTAATATGGTAACTTATAGTGAGGTCCCAGTTGTATCTAAAAATACGTACAACATCCAAATTTCGATCAACTCCTCTTTGTTTCCTCATGGCACTCAAATTTTAAATTGGAATTTAGCAAATCTAGATCAATGTCTTTGAGAGGACATATATTAGGGATATCCTCTCCAAAGCTTTTTGGGGTATAAAATAGTTTAGTAAATAACTTGTCAATAAAACAGACAAAGCTAGTAATGAAACTAAGTAAAATACAACAACTGACGTTTATAAAAATATTAAAGTAAAAAAATAATATTTTAGTAAAGTTTAAAATTCGATTAAAATTCTCAAGAAAATTTGACCATCAAGAAAATATTTTTTAAAATTCGTTTAAAAATTTCAATAAAGTCTGAATAACAAGGATTATACTTCCCTGTATTGTAGCTTTTGGAATAGTGTAATGGATATAGCTATTTAATTCCTAAAGCTACTGAAGATGCTGGTTCGTCCCCAACCGCCGGTTAACATTTTGAACCCGCTGCACTCAGAAGGGTCGGAACTCGTAGAAGCCGGAATCGGAACTGGCTCAAAAGTCGGAACTCGGAAGAGCCGGAAGTCGGAATTCCGACCCACCTCTGGCTATAACCCAGCTCAGCTTTACTGTAGTTATTCTAGACAGGTCGGCCCAACAGGTTTTGGTTACAATTTTTGATGCTTTCTTAAATTAGGTATAGTGTATCAAGAAGGCATCTAGATTCATTGAGGTACACTGTTTTAAAAATCATATATATTTGAAAATTCCCTTATGTCAGTATTCTAAAATTTTCAAAAATTAAAAAATTTTTTTATCAGTTTTAAAGCAATTAATACCTAAAAAATAAATTTATTAAAATATTCCTGATTTTATCATTTTGGATTAATTTAATTCAATTTTCTTTTTATTTTAATGAAATCTGTTCCGTTGATTTTCTTCAATCCCTTGACCTAAATATTTTTAACATTAAACTTTACTATAAGATATTTATTGAAAGTAAAGCTTTTATCTTATACTGAGTTATCTCTTAAATAGGCGTTTAAAAGCGTTAAAACGCTTAGTGAGCTAAGACACTTAGCTAAGCTACTCTCCCCCAGTGACTATCATAACTCATCGTCTTGCGCTCTTTAAAAATCTGTTTCGACACAGTCGATTGGCAGATGATTTATTTATAGGGCAATTTTATTAATCTTCTCTTACCTCAATATACTCAATCAAATCATAACTATATTCACTTGAACAAGAATATACTATTGTGTCCTGTATAGTATGCTCTTCTGTTTCAACAATTGGTTTGATTCTATGTAGGCTTTGGAAATTAATGCTAATCCGAATTCTTTCTCCGCCATTTAGATTGACAGAATTACTTCCATGATACTTATTCTGTGCCTTTTGACTGTAGTTACCACCCTATATTTAATTTAGTTATGTGTGTATGCTATAATTAGAGTTTCCAAAAAGATGCAAATACAAACACACCAAGATACCAGTTCGATACAACTTGACGAGCTGAATCGAACCATACCAGAGCTTCCCGGACCCCCCCCCCTCTCCCCCTTCTGGTTCAGAATCATTTCCTAAAGTAGTGAGTTATACCATTCGACTCAGCTCTTCGAGACGAATCGAATGACATATGTATGTATGTCATGTCTCGAACTTTTACGACCGGTCACTATATCCAGAAATATTACCATTTATCCCGAATTTAAATATTAGTAAGTTTCCTCGTATATTTTTGGAAACCCAAGCTATAAATTTTAAATACAATACTAACCACCCATGCATAGCTCATTGAATAAGTACTATTTAGATTTAAAATGTAAATGATTTCTCCAACTAAAAAACATATGTAGATTTAAGATTAAAATAGGCTTAATTCTAACTGTTTGTGCGGGCTTCCAAAGCCCTGTGCATTAGATTAACCGTAATACTTCCATTGAATGGATTTGGGACTTGTCCTTTAATTATAATTTGATCTCCTTCCACTAGCTTTTTGTCTGTTCTAATCATTTTTTCAGGCAATTTATATTCTTTAACTTTTAGGCACTTTTTAGAGGCAGATTCCAAAAATTTAACGTCTTGTATATTTCCAGTAACCTTAAAATTATATCGAATCTCTATAATACAATCACTCGGGCCGAATAATGAAAGCAGGATTGTTTTGGGAGAGGAGTCCCCCCATTTTATTTTTCTTCCCCTTTCATTTTTATTTCTCAAAAAATACACATGGGTCAAAATGAATCTATGTCGTGAGTTACCATGTTTTGAAATTTGAGACATTGTGCGTACCAGTACTTTTATACGTTCACTGTAGTACCAGAATATTTTGAGGGAATAGAGGGTCCTATTCATCCAGAGTTACCATACACAAGCACAATAATAGACATTGGTCCTTAAAAGCAGAGCTGGGTACCTATCGCCATAATTCTTTAACAGTATGTTAATCAGATTCCTGTGTGCTTTTTATAGTGAAAGGAAAAGGAAAATAAAATGGGGGGGGGGGGAGATAACACAAGAGTACCTAATACTCATTCGTATCAGATGCCCTGATTAACGGGCACAAACAGATAGTCGATCTCATTATAGTATAAACTAGACTTGTTCACTACTTGTTATTAACCAGTACCCCCGGTTGGTGACTATATGCAACCTACCATAGCATAATTTATAGCCCATGGAGGCATATAATGGTTGTAGTGAATGTAATCAGTAGCTCCATTAATGCTTATATTGAAGTAATGAGTGTCAGCAATTATTTGAATAGTTACAGGCACATCAGTATGTCCAATTGGGTTTTTGTGCTTTTGGTTTATCCCCCAGCCGTAGTTAGAACGTAAATAACTTGTGATGTATAAAGCCGAATTCCTTCCTTGAATATAAGTAATATTCTTCCCAAGTTGTGAATAATTGTCTGGGTCAAACACAAAATTTAGCAACAAAGCTGTGTCACCATCTTTAAATAATCGGATGTAAACTTGCATAATTTATAGTCCATGGAGGAATATGAGGACCTCGACGAGGCTCGACCTCGGCCTCATGCCACTCTACATGGAGATCGACTGTCTTTTTGATTGAATTTCGATATTTTATATAATTGAACCTCATTCTGATATACTCCCAATACTAGATGCACCGTATTAGTCATTATAAGAGAGGATGCTTAAGACCCACTGGTGTAAGACCCACTAGTGCATCTTTTAATGAAGTTCGACTATATTCATAAAAAGATGAGTAATCTCTCACATATTTTACTAAAGTCATTCACATCATTGAGAAGGTATACTTGAAAGCTTTTTTCTCCAGTCATATTCTCTGCCTTTGGAACTCTTCCCTCAAGACAGACAATATTTCCAAATTCTTTCAGATCAGGCAAATACTTTTTAAATTTTTTATTTGGCATTTTTAATTCCTCATCAAATATTTCATAGTGAAATATTTCAAAACCGCTATGTACCTTAAAATGGCATTTATTAGAGTTCGGACAGGAGGCGTAATATCTGTTACTCTTCTTTGAAATAAATCAAGGTGTTAGGTGTCAGAGTTTAGTAAAAAGGCGCAGCCTTTTCACATAAAACAAAGTCGTATACAACACAAGATTAACCCAGAAACCCACCCCTGTCTTGTAAATTACTACCCCCACAGCCCCCCCTCCCCTCTCAGTTATAAAATTCACCATAATTTGATCAATCTTCCAAGTTGGCAATGATGTTAGTATTGTATTATCGGGATATTCTTTACCATTAATTTCAAATCTATATTGTGTCATACTTCCGGTTTTGTTTGCAATAATGTCCAATTCGAAAATTTTTGTCTCTCCAAGTTGGAAAAATGGAGTCTTGGATTTTCTTGGTTTCTCTTTGGTCTAAATTTGTAGTAATTTCTAAGCTAGTCATTTTTTATGATTTTCTTGTAGCCTTTGAGGCATCAACCCCCTCCGACTGTATAAAAATTACAGTGAATTAGATGGACTCTTAAAGGAGATTGAGAGAATTGAGTGTCTGGTATAGTACTTGGTACTTATGTCGTCCCACATCCCCCGTCCATTTTTCGTTGAAAATGTACAACTGTTCATTAAATCATTAGATCGAGAGAGATGGAAAGTAGCCCAAGAAATACATGGCTATGGAAAAATAACTGAGCTAAGTTACAGATGCTCAAAACTAGGGTTGTCGGTTCCACGAAATTCTTCGGTTAACCGAAACCGAAAACCCGAACCGAAAATCTTAGGATTTTCGGTTCTGTTCAGTTTGAAACCGACAACCCTACTCAAAATAATCATAACAAATAGGTTAAAGGGGATCGAAATGGTTAAATTTTGGGGGCAAACATTCAAATAATAACCCATTCGAAAGCCTCAACGAGCATCAAATGAAACCAAATTCGTAAAGAACAAGCTAATACTCACAATGTGTTCTTGTGTTTCCATTCCTAGTGTGGTAGGGTACCAAGACAATACATATTTTCTATTAGAAAGAAAGTGAATCTGTGTGAATCCAGTATATTTGCAATAAAAACGAAAAGTAACATTTTCATTGTAAATTGTTTGAAGATCAAATATATGGAATTTGCCAATAAGATGTGAATATGCATCAGACAACTAAAATGGAAAAATTCATAAGAGAGAGAGAGAGCTTAGCCTCTGCCAGGCATCGATCTTGTGACTTCCTGCCAGTTATAGCTAGGCATTCTCAGCTCTACAAAGAAAGACGGAAGTCCGTAGCTCTGCCTAGACTAAGCTTAATAGACTTTGAATTCGGAGAGCTTTAAGGATCAAATCCATCCATCCAACTCTCATCCAATTTCAGGGGTTTCCGGAACCGGATCAGAAAAATTTCAGATCGGATATCAGGTCCGGATATCCAACAACCTTCCAACTATCTGACAACCTTAGGGCGATCAATGTTTAATTTAGCAAATTATAAGACTAGAAATTATCTCTTACATTCTTTTTATCTTCATCATTAAGCGTTCGAGAAATGACTGGAGTGACCGTAACAAAATCTCCGGAAAGTTCCAATACGTTGTTTTCCTTTGCTTTGAATAACCCTCCATTCCACCATTGTTTTGCCCAATATTTGGTAACAACAAACTCAGATCCCCATAAGTTACTTGAAAACCCGGACCAAACATAATATTTTGTAAGGCGAAAAGATGCGAACAAAGTTACTCCTTTTTCAAGCATATTCACAGGTTGTGGGAATTGTTTTACAATTTTACCCTAAAATAAAGTCAAAATTATTTTACTTAGGTTAAGGGCACATTAACGGATATCGGTAGATTTAAAAGAAGTAAAGTTATATTGTGGATGTGGGGATTCAAGTGATTTGGGGGATCATGAAGGATATATAGGGGTAGATCAAGTGATATCTCTCCTAATCTCTTGGTCTCGACTCTCAGTCTCGACCCGAGACTCGGTCTCGAGGTCGATTCCCGGTCTCGGTCTCGACTCTCGGCCTTTTTTAACTCCCGACCATCACTAGTCTTTTGACATATTTTCGTCTGTCGCCTTTAGCTTTTTAAAATCTGCTTTGATTGAAGTGTCTTATCCTTATAATCCCAGTTTCCCCCATCCCCCAGTCTGAAGAGAACATGTCCGTTCGGACTACATATTATGCTTCCACGGATTTTAGAGAAAATACGGTGTCTATATTTGAGCTCCCCGGCTTATTCTGATATACAATTTACCTTAAAAGTGTGAGTAATCATAGATGCATTTGCATAAAGTTGAATAATGCTTTCTGTTCCATGGAACACTTCAATAGTTCCATTCTTTCCTTTACTACTAGTCCACAATGTAAAATTGACTAATAACTCCCCATCAGTAATGTTCCCCAAAGGGTAGGTTGTCATATCTGTGTGTCTGATTTGGCAGTCTTTATCGTGGTAAATTTTCCCCCAGTCATATCCTTCATAGCCAGCCGGCTTTATGTTTATAATTTCGGGTACTAATGATGGAGGCGTTGTTGGCATTTTGAACTGAATTTGTGTAGAATTAGTTATACGTTTTATTTAATTTTAGATAGACACTCGCAGCCTCTTAATCCACCCAAATCCCCCGCTATTCCTCTTAATCCCCTGGTATCCCTCCTAAATCCCATCAACCACCTGATATCCTTAAGCCCCCCCCCCCTCCCACACCCAAATCCCCCCGGTATCCCTCTCAATTCCCCAAATCCCTGATATCCCTCTTAAATCCTATCAACTCCCTGATATCCTCAATCCCCCTCCCTCCAAATCCCTCTCAATTCCCTCTCGAATCCCTGATATCCATTTTAATCTCCTAGCACTGGGGGTATGTATCCGACTGTATATCATTTTAAAACCCACCCACGCCTCTAATCCACAGGCACATCCCTTATACACAAACAAATTTAAGGTTCGTTGCCCAGTTGTTGGTAATAAATCCAATCCCAAAGTCCAAATCCCCGTGTAATTGTGCAAATAGGCCCCAATATTCACATGCTCATAAAATTTTTCGCTAAGCTCTCTTCCATCACCCATTCTAATTATATTTCCGGGTACAAGTTTGGCTTTTCCGTTTTTCACTTCCTTGGTCATTTCACGAATACGTGTATCGAAATGATTTTTATCTCCAAGTTCAATTGCGAAGAGCGAGGTTTTGTTCAGGATGTACCTAGATTATATATACATAAGCTATTATGGGCAGGGACATCAGGAATAGGATTGCCGGTAATCCCTTGACACGTAATAATCAGGTAATCCCTTGAAGTCTGTTTGACATTTGAGGTCACTATAGCTTTGGGGAATACGCTTCAAGCCCACAAAATAATTCTTGGTTGATAACAAAATACCAAGGAGCTCCATAGAAACCCATGGATTTATCCTGTTACGGAAATTGGTGAACTACACCTTGGTGAACTACATATTAATAAAAATCCACCCAACTCTTTGTTTGTGAAGGACAATTTAATTGTCGTCGTGAAGATTGATTCGTTGAAACCAGCCGGTTTCTCATATTTCGAACTGAGCATAATTCCGTGCCAGATGTGGAAGGGAGCTTTACCAGCAGTACAACCACCTTCTACTTCACAATGTTCTTTGCGTTTTTCTGCACATAATCGGCTTATTGGATTTGCCTAGAATTTGAATAGTGTTTAAAATATGTGCGCAAGGTTTTTTGCGTTCCTCATAGAACGCCATTTTTTTAATTTAAAAATAACGCCTAGACGGAACGCCAAAATTAAAAAAAATTACTTCATGTTTCGCCATACGGTATGGAATTGATGTTATCAATCCATTTAATGTGTTGTTTCCGCTTAGCTGGCCAGGATAGCAAATTAGAAGCCTTGAAAAAGAATTTTTTAAAATTTTTGAAAAATTTTAAAATTTTCGGAAATTTTTTGAAAATTTCTATTAACATACATATCGCATAACAAATTTCCTGGCCTTTCAAAAATAAATCCAAAATTGCCTTGATGTTTTTGTCCGGGACGAAGCATGCACTGATCATATGCCACATAGGGGATCGCGTGATGGGTGTTTATCATATCCGTCAGATAAGCACTAAAAAAATTTCTAGTAGTTGAAAAATTCTTTCTATTTGTTTATTTTACATATTTGAATATTTTAAAGTCAAAAATAAATCATTTATCGACGACCGGACTCGAACCTTAGACCTCAAATTTGTTAGACATCCCACTTAACCAAAGTACCAAAGGAGTGTTTGCTGGGTATTTTCAACAGGCCTTAGTCTTAAATTTAGGCTTGGACCCCGACTCCGTCTAACAACGATCGCGGACGATTTTGTTGAATCTCGGCCCCGGACAGACCCAAAATTTTTGACCCTGAGGGAACTTGCCCCCCCTTAATGTGTCCCCAGGGATTACAGCATTAAAATTCCCCCATGATTTTTAATGATGCCCCTAGGGATTACAGTATTTTTATTCTAAGCCTTAATTATTTATCTTTAATATTTTACTAATTTTTATCATCCTCATGAGTTATATCTTGACCAACAACTTTATTTTTAAAATATTCAAAAATAAAAATTAGAAAAATTTTAATATAAAGAATAACTTCTTTTTTTAACATTTTTGAGAAAATTTTCTGAAAATTTAAAAAATAAACGAAACTCTTTATAGCTCCAATATTAGGTGCGCCTCTATTTAAGAGACGTTCCATAAAATTTGGATGTTTGCCGGGTGGTGCTCTCTATGTAACATATTCCCTTAGGAGGAGCCTTTTATTTTATACTCGCTTTGGGTGGCTCCCTCCACCCTGTCGATAAACAAATTTAAAAAACGTCTCTTAAGTAGAGGTATATCAAGTATCGGGTGTATATTATATACTCGAACCCCTTTATAAGACACCCCTCAATACAATATACACCTTCATTTAAAAGACTTTTTAAAAGACTTGGTTGTCCACTAGGTAGAGGAAGCTGGTTAAGAGATACCCTCTATTTAACTCACAACTCATTATAAGGTGATACTTTTCCAACTCCAATGGTGCCCCTTATAGTGAGCTTCATTAAAATATATTTTTTAATTAGAGAATCAACTCCCAATATTTATTTAAAAAATAAAATGACTGGACGATTAAAACAAAATTAGCACTTTATAAAACTAAATGATTAAAAAACTTTTTATTTAAAAAATAAATGACTGTTTTGGGAAATTAAATTTTTTATTTAATAAATTAAATATTTTTTTACAAAAATATCCAATTTTAAATGATTCACCCAATTAATTTTGATAAATAAAAATTAATTTTACTCTGGTTAATCAGGCAGTTCGACGGGTCTAACCCAGAAGGTCGAAACCCAGAAATTCTTTCAATGCCACGTCAGTCTAAAAATGATTCGGAGATCTTTCAAGAGTCGGAAAGCACAGCCGGAATTCTCCTCTCCGTCCGAAATGGGGGAAAATGCATAAATCTTAAGCCAAATATGCTAAAAGACGCAACAACAATTTTTCGAATAACTTTTCAAGTTCAAAAAATTATCAAGTTTTGTTCAGATTTTTGTGGAATTTTCAAATTATTAAAACACGCCAAACGCAAAATCGCCGAAAATGAACGCCAAAACGCTAATTTCTAACATAAATTTAACAAAATAAAATATCTGAAACCTAATTAATCATTCTTTAATAGAACTACCCTGTAACGGAAGCACAATCTATGATATAAGTATGTCTTGAGAGGCTATTTTTTGCCGAAAAAGTTGTTCTTGAATATTTTTTGCGATAACTTTTATGTTGGAGACAGAAGAATAATACATAGAATATAGACGCTAGAGGAAAAAATATTCGGGTTGAACACAGATCCTTAGGCTTGGGAAACTTGGGCCAAGAATTTAACTATCTAGTTAGTGCCGTTGGTCTCAATAAATATTCAATTCATATAAATATATTTATCCAGTTTTAAAATATCAATTTTTAATTTAAAAAATATAGTAAATTATCAAAGTTAATAGTGTCAACGCCTTCCAATTATTTTCATTTTTGTTCATTCGCGCACCCGATTTCGGAGAAGAACGCTGTGTTGTCCCTTTAATAAGAGTAGTAGTTCCTTTTTTAGTCGTTGCTTTCGTTGTGGAAGATACCCAACTAGTTGCTTCAGTCGTAGTTGATACGGGAAGTAAAAACTCCTCATTACACAAATCAGTGTCTTTACAAGTCATACAATTTTCGTATTTTTCTGGGCATTCACCGCAGCCTTGTTCGGCTAAAAATTAATTTTCGAATAGGGAAATTTAGAAAAGATCGGAACAAAAGGATTCGGAACTTACCGTAGTTCTTCTAATAGTGCAACTGTCTCTAATAAAGTTGCTCCTTTTTTAGTAGTAACTTGGGCCAGGGATTTGCGGCCAGTCGCCGACCAGTCGCACTATGAAGAAATACGGTATTTACTTTAGGCAAGATAACCCCATTTATTCGCAAGATAACCCCATTATTACCCTATTTATTCACCCTCATTTATTCACGCGGAGTTTTGCACAAGAGCCTCGACAAATCCCATAGGTCTGGTCGACCATTTTGAGCCTCTTTTGAACTTGCGAATAAATGGGGTGGATACCTAAAGTCCAAGGATTCATTAGAATCCTTGGACTTTCCAAGGACCCATTAGTATTTTTACCCCTCCAGAAGATATCCCTAGCAATGTAGCAACTATCAATTGATGGATGGCATGTTTTAGCTTTCGCCACATAAGGCTGTTGATTGGATTTAAGTTGGTAACATTTGATTTGAGACAGTTTTGTCTGATCATTACAGAGTGAATCTGAACAATCAACACATTTTTCTAAATGATGCTTGTCAGAACATTTTCCGCAACCTTGCGCTATTCCTTAAATTGAACAAGTAGATGTTCAAGAATGATTATTGAAGAAATATGAATATAATAAAGTTGGTATGTATCAGTTATCCCGTGCGGGCACACCCCGATGTACAGCTGAGCTATAACTTTGTTCAAAACTAGAGGTCGGTAAAATCGCATTCCCGGGCTCCCATTCCGGATTTTTTTCAAAAATTTTTGCGGGACAAGATCCCGCGGGTCCCATAATCCCGTTCGTCGCTTAAAATACAGGATTTCGGGACAGGATCCCGTAAAATCCCGTACGGGATCCTGTCCCGTGCCGACCTGTATTCAAAACTATCGAATCAGGGACGTCCTGGTATCGTCCGATTCAGCTCGTCGAACGAAGTTACAGCTTTGCGGTACATTAGCCCGCTCCCATCCTGTCCAGACTTCAGATAACCGACAAATACCCTAAATTCTATTTACCCATTTCTCTTTTATTAGTCCCAACAAAGCAGAATTCTTTCTTACAAACTCGTTTTCCTTTCGTTGCAGTCCATTGTTTCAATTCCTTTTTCCAACAAAACAATTGACTTTCAAAGAATGTGTCGATATTACAAGCTGGTTTATTGTTACAATGGGCGCATTGAACATTACTCATATTTATTTTCTTTATTTTGTTATCGAGTGTTGTATCTTTAGTCTTGATGTATGGAGAAAGGTCGAGAATGCCTGATGGACATTTTCCACAATCATAGTGGAATTGCTCTATCTTCTCGTCTAAATATTAGGGTTTAAGGTAGGGTGGGACCATATTTTAAGGGAAACGGGGATTGCGGGAACTTCAGGGGAACGGGGGTTGTGGGGAATCCAGTCAACGGGGGTTAAGGGAAATTCAAGGAACGGGGGTTGTGGGCGGGGAACGGAGGCTGAGGGAACTTCTGGGAACGGGGGTTGCGGGGAATCTGATGTTGGGGAACGGGGGTGGGAGCCCTCTCGAGCTTCCCCGGGGAATTTTCTGCCCGGGAACGGGGATCTAACCCTAGTTTAAAGAAAGAAATGTAAAAATGACACACCTCCATTCTTCCCTTCAATTTTAGCAACGTAGCAATCAGATTTCTTACACTTTTTATTACTACCCATGAAGCCAAAGCAATAAAAATTATCTTGATTATTGCAAAGATGTTCATTACATTCTTCACATGTATGGAAAGGACACTTTCCACATCCTTTTTTAACTTTAAAAAATTTATTTTATAATTTAAACACTTGTGTTACTTGTGTAGTTCCCCCCCCCCCATAAGCCCCGCCCCTTTTCTTCTCTCTTCCTCTCTTTTAAAGAAGATAAAAGGGTGTTCTAAAAGATGTGGTCTACTGTGGTCTGTGACGAGTCTAGGATGTATGTAGCTTAATTTATTCCCAGAAGATTTTTTTGGGAAGAGTGAGAGTACTCTACTCACCCTTACCGTACTCATCCACAGCTCACCCTTACCGTACTCATCCACAGATGGTATTTCAGCTTATCATATGGTAAGCTAAAGTAAAAAGGAAATATTGACCCAAATGCCATTTTTGTGAGAAAAAGAGAGAAAAAAAGGGGCGGGACTTAGGGGGGGTTAACTACACAAGCTCCATATTTGTAAACTAAATTAAAACCCTCATTTGTTGATGTTCTCAATGAATAACAAGGAGTTTTAGTTTTACACTTTTCTTTATTATTTGTCCAGCAAAGCTTGGAAACTTTATCTTCAGTGTTACAATAATCCTCCTTACATTCAATACATTCAATTGTGCCGTTCTTCGAACACTTTCCGCATCCTTGTTTTACTAGGAAAGGATAATAATTTAAGGTACTATTTGGTTAGGTATCTCCACCAGAGTTACGGATTGCGAGTTGCGGAATCTATTTTTCAATTGAGTGCAGCCCTGATCTCCCCAAATTTTTTCCTTTTTTCTGCTTCCTTCTATTTCCCATTAACAAAATTGTATAGGTCAAGTAATGCTAAGGATTAATTAGGAAAACAAGGGTCTATCTAATCCCTCGCAGCAACACGAAGCTTTATAAGTTTGTTCAGAATGAACAAATATAACCAATCTTGGATCGAATGTTATATGGTAAATTATAGAACAATCAACAACAGGAAAAGGAGAATACCGAAAATGTGCAGAGATAACCGAATAGTACCTACACAATTTAATTGTATTAACAATCCCTACCCTTCCAAGAAGTCAAATCTCTCCAAACAAAACATTTATCATTGCAAACTCTTGTCCCTTTAATTGTCTTTGTTTCATTCTCCGATTTTTCCAAGCAAAACAATTGCTTCTCAATAAACTTTTCAGTGTTACACAAGGGACTGTTATTGCATTCCGCACATTGAATTTCATTTAAATTTTTTCCAACCAATTTTTTGGAGAGGGATAAATTGGATGTATTTTTGAAGAATTCGTTTTTAGCTGGACACTTTCCACAATCGTAATAGTATTCATTATGATTCCCGACTGAAAATTCGAATTCTAAATCATGAATATACGTCTCAAAAAGGTGCGGCCCAAGTGAACTCAGATCAAGAGCTCAGTGAAAGTTTGGGCGCCAGGCTGGATTCGAACCTGCGACCTACTTTTAGTTATTGCTCGGCGCTTTCTCACCACATACAGGTGCTCTACCGACTGAGCTAATGCCGCCCAATGCTTTACCCTTTATCCTTATGTATGTTTAACCCACGCCTAAGGGTTTAAAATGTGGCTAGGCGAATCATCCTTTACATCTCCATCCCTACATCAGACCGGCCCCTCGGTTAAGCGCCTCTGACCATGGATCGGCTGATTCACCCTATACTTATTCAATAGTACCCGCAAGGTGAGAGAAAAAGCGAGAAGAGGGCATAGGAAAGGACTAGGGGCAGTCTTCCCTGGGGATGGAGATGTAAAGCCTCCAGACCCAGGAATCCCCGTGTGTAATGGATAACAAATCAGTCCGGTCTACTGAAGATGCTGGTTCGCACCCAGCCGCCGATAACCTTCTGCACTATCTAAAGGAGATAATAGCTATAGCCCAGCTGCTTTACTGTACCTTTATTCAGCTTTAAAATGTAACAATCTTTCTTGTTACACTCTTTAACTCCATTAATCCCTTCAACACTTTTACAGTAATAAGTATCCGTCCAACTATTACAACGATTATCTTGACAGTCTCTACACGAGGTAGAATTACACTTTCCACATCCTTTGTTTTCTTAAATAAGAAAGAAATTTTTATTTAAATTTTCCGTTATACCGCGAGTCCAGTATACCGCCAAGACATAACTTGGTTCAAAATTTGTTGAATCCGGAACGCCCTGGGGCCTATTCAAAATGTAAAGTTGCTTTGGGAAGACAATCGCAATCGGAATGTCAAGCGATTGACAAATGTCGCGACATTTGATGTCAATGTCGCTTTGAGGAATAGGCCCCTGGTATGGTTCGATGTGCTTGACAAGCTGTTCAAACTATACCAGGGCATCCCGGATTCGACAATTTTGAATATCTTGGCGGTATACTGGACTAGCAGTATATTGTCCTGCTCACTAAATCAATATGTATATTTAGATATTGCCTGTGTTATTCTTCATTCTCTCCACAAAACAAGGAGTTTCAAACGATGTTTTACATATAGTCCCGTTGTTACCCCAGCATTGTTTTGGAACAAGACTTTCAACATTGCAATATTTTGTATAACAATTTTTGCAGTCGTGGTCAGATCCGGTATACCTTCGACAACTGAAGCCACAGCCTTGGGCGACTTTAATTTATTGATAAGAAATATTTTTTGTGTTTAAACAAACCTGCTCCAGAATAATACCTTACAACAAAACATCCACTATCACATTCTTTTTTCAGGCTATTCTGTTCTTCTCTACCAGAACCATACTGCCAACAATATATTACATTCTTGAAGAATAATTCAGTATTACACAAAGTCCCATTCTTGCATTGTGCGCAGTCTAAGTCCGAATTTTTGCAACTCCCACAGCCAAAATCAAACTCTAAAATTTTTTAATTGTGAGATATATGTACTCATTTATTAGTTCTTATCAGAGGTGTTTCGAAACAAAAAAATCTTCGAAAATCGGAAATCGAAAATCGAAAATATTTTTCAAAATCTTCGAAATCGAAAATCGAAAATCGAAAGAAAAATAACCTCGAAAAACGAAAATCGAAAAACGAAAATCGAAAAAAATTTTTTAATAAAAAAATTGGAAAATAAATTTTTGTTATGTTGGAACTTTTGCTTGAACTCTAAATAAGGAATTGGGGAAAACTAATGACTAGAATCGGAGATCCAGGGAGATTACGGATATCCAAACACAAAATTTTGCATATCCGAATCTACGGCACCGGCTTCAATCTTGGTCCGATGCCGGTGATTTTCATGTTGTCTCCAGATTAAGAGGGATTAAGAGAGAGATAAAATCCTCCATTATTAAGAGGGATATTGGAGGATTTGAGTAAAATCCCCTGATATAGTAATGCAGAGCTAGGCCGCTTTACTCATAGGTTGGGGCGGTACCTGGCATCAGGAAAAACCTCCAATATACTCCAATATACCTGAGCCAAAGCATAATATTGTTAAGAGACTACGGATCTCCATTTTGTGTCCTTTTTCAGCGCCGCAGGCGAAAATTTTGAAAATTTATGATGGCCGATAAGCCAAAAATCATCAAATTTGGCGCCAAAAATTTAAATTTTTTCAAAAATTCGGAAATCGAAAATCGAAAATATCACAAAATTTCGAAAATCGGAAATCGAAAATCGAAAGGAAAAAACCCTCGAAAATCGAAAATCGAAATCGAAAATCGAAATTTCGAAACAGCTCTGGTTCTTATTAGGGTTGGGGCTTTCAAGTTATGCCGACGTCCGAGTAATTTTTATCTGGCCGGCAGGACCGAGTCTTTTTCATCAATGCCCGACTCTATCCTTCGGACTGGGCCCCTAACCCTAGTCCTTATTTCTAAACATATTATAAAATAAGATAACAGATGTATCAAGCATCGCACCGACCAAATTCCCGATTCCAGTAAAATCGGGAATTTCCGTATTTTTTGTGTCAATATTTTTTCCCTGGAAGCGAAAAGATAAGAAATCTGGCTTCTTGGCCTTCCAAAATTTTCAAGCTACGGCCGTATTTTTTGGTATTTACCGGTATTTCGTATAGGTAAGTACGGAATACGGTATCGATGAAAAATTATCGGTATTTCTCGTTATTTATCGGTATTACAGTTCCGTTCAATAGTTAAAATATTTTCAAATCCCGAAACGGTATCCGGCATTTTCCAAATTTCAAACTTAAGTAGCAACTAACCATTTTTAGCCTCATTCAAAGCCTTAATGTAGCATTCAGGTTTATCACATTTTATCATTTCTTTCTCCCCCTTTTTGCTTTTACAGTAATATTTAAGGCCCTGTCCATCATTACAACGGTTTTTGTTGCATGTTTCGCATGTCTTACTGGGGCACTTTCCACACCCTCTATTTACTATAAAATAAATTTGGATATAGTATACCTGTGGTAAGGTCTCGATACAAGACTCATACCATTCGATTCGTCTCGAAAAGCTGAGTCGGAAGGTACCACTTTTTTCCGTATATGCCTGTGAACCGAGATAGTATAGGTCCACGAGAATCGAAAAACCGTAGGGGGTGTAGGCTCAATTTTGGGGTATTTTGAACTTCGACTGGTATGGGTCTTATATCGAAACCTTACCAACGGTATACTATACTACAGCCAAAAATTTTTTTAAATCTGATATAACTAGACGGGTACACCCTCAAGGTACCGCATTACCTTCATTTGTTTTTGTCCTCTCTGTGAAACACTCTTCCAAATATTTATTTTTACATATTTTTCCATTATTTTCCCAACAATGTTTGTAAACATTTTTTTCTTCGTTACAATAATTTTCCTTACAGGCGTAACAGTCTTTAGAATCCTTTCCTTGACAATTACCACAACCTTGCTCAACTTTAATTATGTTATAAGTATTTTTTAAATAATTTTTAGGTACTTGTGTAGTTTCCCCCACCCACATAAGCCCCGCCCCTTTTTTATCTTCCTTTTCTTAAAAATGACTTTTGATTCAATATTTTCCCTTATTTCAGCTTACTCTATGCCGATAAGTACCCTGCCCTTCAATGATAGAATAAAAAGGGGGCGTGGCTTATGGGGGGTGAACTACACTAACACCAATTTTTCCCACTTTTTCCCTCCCATATTTTAAAAAGAGAAAGTGGAACGTGAAAAGGTAAAAAAGTGGAATTCTACGGTAGGCGGAAGACAACCATCCTGTAGTTTACCTTTCCCATCAGAATCTCTAAAAACAAAGCATTGTTCATTGCATTGTTTTATTCCCTTCAAGTGATTCTTCTCTTCCTTTCCTTTATTCAAACAAAATAAATTTTTCTCAAAAAATTCTTTTGTGTTGCATATAGTTTTATCACATTGGGCATATTTTAATACTTTTTCTATTTTCTTTGGAGAGTCTCCACAGCCTTGTTCAACTTTTTATAAAAATAAATATTTAGATGCTTTTAAGGGGTACACCTTTTTAAGGGATACAGCCCAAGTAGGCGCGCGGCCAAGTAGGCGCAAAGTCATAACTTGCTTCAAAATTTCCGAATCTTACCAAATTTTAGTATTAAACGATTCCTCTCATCGAGCTAAAGAGATTGGTACCAAAATTGTTACGGTCCAAAAATTTTCCAGCAAGTTATGGCTTTGCGCCGTTATGGCCGCGCGCCTACTTGGGCGTGTCTCCCTTCTGAGGTGTCACGTAAATCCCCTACCTTTTTTATCAGAGTAATAAGCATAATAACACTTTCCTTTATATTCCTTTTTACTGCATTCTACAATTTCATTATCATTTTTCCAACAATATCCCACTTCTTGATAGAGATCCTTAAGGTTACAAAAATCTGTTGTGCATGTCCTACAGTGTTTTGCATCCTTGGGGCATTCTCCACATCCTTGCTTTGTATATTTTTCTAACGCCTTTTCTTCCGTTTTACCTTAGAAATTGGGGAAATGCAAATTTTATTTAATAATTAGAGTCCGACAAATTAGGTTACCACCTATTTTCCAACCTTGTAATGGTGAATAAAGCTCAAAAAGCACTTATTTGGCACGGTACCATGCCTCACATTGGACCCATTTGAGTCTAAAAAGAGCCTAAAAACCTATTTAGGCCTTTTGGCTCTATGACCCATCTTGAACCTATTTTAGGGGGTTTAAAGACTGTCAACTCCAAAAATACCTTTAAGTAGATCAACAGAAATAAAGCATTTATTTGCCTCGCATCCTCTACCTTTGTGATCAGAATATTTTCCGTTAGTACTTTCTCCACATTTAAATGCATTATTCATATTATTTTGTGTATTGCAAAATGCTGTTTTACATGTAATACACCAAAATTCGATATCAGCAGGACATTTTCCACATCCAATAGACTTTGCCACTTTAAGCTATAATGAAGAACAAGGCTGTGCGCCAGAATTTTCGCGTGGCTCGCCAAACACCAATTTTTCAAATTCTTAAAACACGCCAAATGCCAAAATCGACCAAAAATGGACGCCACGCCAAAACGCAATGGCGCACAGCCCTGGGAGAAAATGAAAGAAACTACAGGGTACTTTCCTGTTATCGGCCCTCATTTTTATTTCTTTTTTCTCATTACACTCATCGCCCTTTTCGTCAGCCACGCTTCCTTTCCTGTTGAAGGGAAAGGAAAATTGGGTTTCGACCCCCGGTTTTCGGTTCCGGTTCGGTTAAACCACTTGTGTCCAACCATATTATATTCTATCTTAATATGAACATAATGGTCAAACTTGCTTCCTCAATTTCACACTTTCCCTGTGCATAATAAATAATTCCGTACCCTATAACCAAAATTACATTCATTTACGCCAGGAGAACATAGCGTTTTCTTCCAATCAGGAGCATTACACATAAGAAAATTTGTTTCGGCAAATTGTTTCACGTTGCATAAACTATTAGAGCATGTCTTGCAATGACTTTTACCAGAAGGGCAATCTCCACATCCTTGCTCTGTGTGTTTTTCATATACGGTTTCCAAGTCTCCTTCTTAGATATAAAAATTTATTTTCGCTCAGCAAGAACAGGTGCTCTACTGACTGAGCTACTGGACTATTAGGTTACAGAGTGACGGGGTACACAATGTAGTGCGAAGTTTTGCCCAAAAATTTTCCTTGCGCCTTCGATTCTTTATCCAAGCAGGGGGTGGCACTTCGAAAATCCTTGATAATTCTTGTTTCTTATTTAATTCTCTATCATTTAAGCTTTATTTGATCTCATTATCTTTTATTTGAATAAAGTTATGCTATAATTAGTGTGTCCTAAAATTTCCTTGTCACCCTGTATATAGGCAATGATTACAAATTATAATTTTTAGAAGTACCTTTAATATTAAAAGCCAGATAGCATTTTTTCTTGTCACATTCTCTTGCATTCGTAGCTGTAAATTTCCCTTTACTCACAAAACATCTGAATGCTTTATCCAAATTATCCCACGTATTACAATTTATCGGGCTGCAATCAAAACAATTGAAATCCTCTGAGGGGCAGTTTCCGCAACCGGCTAACCCGCCTCCGGGCTTGAAAATAAATTTCTTTTTTCAAATTAAATAATTTTCTTTACCTTTACTCCATAATAACATTTTTGTGTTCCGGGTGCGCATATCACATATTTATCATCAAAAGTACGGCATGCATAAAATTCGTTCCTGTAAAAGGATAGAGAATTGCATAAATTTTCTGTGCAAGTCCTGCATTGTCCTTCTACTTGAGGGCAATTTCCACAACCTTGTTTTGTGTGTTTTTCAATTATTTCTTCAGAATCTTTTTCTTAATTATAAATTTTTTAGTAAGAATATTCGTTACTTAACCGTTATACACCAACAAACTGAGTGCCAGCCGGATATGATCGGCTGTAACTTTTCTCAACTTTATCAAATCCAGATGATTTTTATATCATTCGAGAGCCCTCGATAGGCGCTATCTTTTATCCAATTGGTTGGATCAGGTCTGATCGTCCATTAAAAAGTTACAACCGGATAAGTGTGAAAAACAACGATTTCTTGCACTTATCGACTTGTAACTTTTTAACGAGTGATCAGATTTGATCCATCCAGATGGATAAAAGATAGCGCATATCGAGGGCTTTCGAATGATATAAAATTCATCTGGATTGGATAAAGTAAAAAAAGTTATAGCCGATTAAAGTTAGGCTGGCACTCAGTTTGCGGTGACGTCTAATTAACCTTTAATTGATGAAGCTAAATAGCATTTTTTACTGAGGCATTCTCTTGCTTTCGTATCTGTAATTTTCCCATTACTCTCATAACATCTAAACACCTTATTGAAATTATCCTTCGTGTTACAATTATCTTTATTGCATTCAAAACAATCAAAATCCCCTTCACATTTTCCGCATCCCCCAATACCATTTTGCTTCTAAAAAATAAAAGCTTATTTCGAATTCTCAACTATTTACATTTTCTCCATAATAACATTTTTCTGCTCCGGGAGCGCATATCATATTAGACTTTCTATCAGAAGTACTAAAACATGCATAGAATTTATTACTGTAGAAGCTTCGGGAATTGCATAAGTTTTCTGTGCATGTCCTGCATTGTCCCGCTACTTGAGGGCAATCTCCACAGCCTTGTTTTGTGTGTTTCTCAAATATTACTTTTGAATCTCCTTCTTTAACAAAAAAATTTTTAGAAAAATATTTAAATAATTATAAAAAATGGTACCTGTGTAGTTCCCCCCCCCCATAAGCCCCGCCCCTTTTCTTCTCTCTTCCTTTTCTTGAAAAATGACATTTGGATCAATATTTTCCTTTTTATTTATTTCAGCCTACCATATGCCGATAAGTAACAAATCTCCATTTAGAAACTACGGTCAAGTGATGTGTGTAAACGGTAACCCTGGATGAGCAGGGTTCCTTTTCCAAAAGAATTTCTGTTGATAAGTTAACATACTCACAATATAGACTCACAACACAGACCACAACAGAGAAGAGAGTCGATTCCTGCGTGCCCATTTCTCCTCTCTCCTTTATTAGAAAGTATGAGTGAAGATAAGAGGGCGGAGCTTATGGGGGGCAAACTACACAAGTACCTAAAAAATTTACCTTTTATATCAAAAGCTAAATAACATTTATTATTGTTACATCCCATTCCTCCAATTCCTCTTTTACTTGTTAACTTTCCATTACTCTCATAACATTTGAAAGATTTATCATAATTTGTCTTCGTATTGCATTCTTTTGTGTTGCATTCATAACATATAAATTCTCCTGGACATTTACCGCAGCCATAATTTTGAGCACCTGGGTTTAAAGTTTTACATAGTAATAAATAAGAGGCATTTCGTAAATTTTTCATCTAAATCTATATATCTGCAATTGTAATAATACCTAACAAACAAGAGTAATACTTTGGAAGTCGCCCCCTTCTTTCCCTGTTTCCCTGACCATTATGAGCTTTTTTGTTTGATATATCAAATTAAGAAAAAGGAAAACTACTCGAAACTTAGATAACCTCAAGGTTAGGTGCATTTATTACATGAATTTATTGTACCTGTTTTACCCAGTTTTATCTAACTCGGCTATTCAACCAGGCTAACTCTAACTTTTCTCCCATTTTCATATTACCGTAAATTTTAAAATAGAAGCCCTGGCTTCTATTTTTAAATATACTCATTGAGTGGACTTATATTTGGGCATGGACTTCTATTGGTCCATTTATGGTATTTATCTCACCTTTATCATCGGTGTATACGTAACAAATTTTTGTTTCGCATACATTTCCAAGTTTTATATTTCCGTTATTATCTTTTATATAACAATAAAAGGCCTCTTTGAATTTATCTACAGTATTACAGTTTATGCCATCGCAATGATAACAATGCCTATTTGGATCACACTTGCCACAACCACCCCAGAATCTACCTTTAATTGTACTGAAAATAAAACGTTTATAAATTCATCCAAGGAACCCAATGTTGTGATACAAGAATAAATATTGCTGTGGTAAATGTCCAGCTCGAATTCTGCCTTCCACAAATGCAGTCCACAAAGGCATTTTTTTGCTGCATTCTGATACTTTTTTTGTTCCAAAATGAAGAAATGAGGACTGCATTTGAATAGAATGCGAGCTGGTCTTAGCCGATCAAATTAGGAAATTTTAACCGATCAAATTATAACACAGATTAGATCCTTTATGTTGAAAAACAACTCCCTTTTTTACATGTACTTTTTTACATTACCCTTTTTTACCTTCCTGTTTTAGCCAATGAGTAATAAAACATTCACGAACTCCTGTCAAACAAACTTCCATGGCTCCATGTACTTTATGGTCAGCCAAACATGTATGTAATCGCAATTGTTCAACATAATTGCAACGGTGTCTATCCCCACAGTGCCAACAATAATAACTTAATCCGTGACATGTTCCACATCCTTGTTTAACTTAAAATCTTGTAAAATGCTGGAAAGATCATACATTTGTATCTGTCGACACTAAAAAGTATCGCCATAGAATGCCTGCGATACTAAATAAGGGTTATCGACTTTTGCGTTGCAGTTTTTTGCGCCGCCGAACCTATACTAGAATAAAAAGATAATCAACAACAGGGCTATGCGCTAAATCTTTCGCGTGGCGCGCAAGATCATAGACGCCAATTGCTCAAATTTTTAAAGCACGACAAACCCAAAATACCAGAAATCGGACAAAAATGAAAGCAAAACGTCAATTCTTAAAATTTCTTAAGGCCAGGTATCAGTAAATCTTCCTTCCTATAAAAATAAACGCGCGAAAGTTTTGGCGACAGCCCCCCCCCCTTTTTTTTTTATTTTATAGGTTCGGCGCCGCAAAAGTTGGCGCACCCTAAATATTGTTATAACGAAAATAGCCAAAATCAAGAGATGGGGTGGGAACCAGAGGGATCAATGAGGTTATTATGTATTTGGAGAGGATATCAGGTGATTTGAAATGAAGAGATTAATGGATATGACCCAATTATTTTATTTATATTTAAAATTTAATTACTATTATAATATATATGATCTTGCATAGCTGCCCTTTTTATGTTCCAATCCATTTTTGTTATAGTAGTAAAGCAAGAAGGATTATTGACATTTTTATTGCATTCAATTATTTTATGATTTACTTCATCAGAGCAGATTAACTTTAATCTAGAAAGGACGGACCACTCGTCGGACCACACGTCTTCAGTTTTAGGATACTGAAATGTTTAAATTTGAGTAGCATGTTAGTAACCCCCTTACCTCGTGTATTATACTACCAGGATACTAAAATGTTTAAATTGGATTAGTATGTAATTATTAAGGCCTCACACATGCAAATGCATTTTTTGTATGCGGATATTATATATCGGACTGCGGAGTGTTCGAGGAATAACAGAATTAAGACAGAACTAACAACTATGCTTTATCTACAAGAGGCGCGCCGAACTTTGCGGATTTTAATTTGCGGACCAGAAATTTGCAGACTGACAATTGAGTCTATTATAGGAAATTTTAGAAATTTAAGCCTATAGCGTTAAACTAGATCAATTTTGGCGGTCCACAAAGTACGCGCCACGCTACAAGATAAATACAATAAAGGATAAAATGTAAACTAAATTAATTCTCCCTCTGAGAATTACAAATAAATCAGTTATAGTAAGAACCGGATCCTAAAGTCCGGCTCCACCTAAAAATACTATTTATGAGCTTCTATCATTAAAGCATATCTGTTGGGTATGTATAAAAGGCTGAGGCTTTAGTTAATCTCTGTGTTAGTCAGTAAATTCAACTTTCTGAAGAATTTAGTCAATCTTGAGCGCATTATATATGCGCATATTTGGCGATTTTTCCTGCATTTGTGAGGCCTTAGTTGTGAGACCTTTAGTTGTTAGGCCTTTTTTATTTTTATATCATACCTCTTCTAGATCACATAGTAACTAAAATATTTCAAATTAGTATGATATTAACAAGCTTATTATTATCCTTACCCTATTTATTATATGGGTCCAAATAAGTTTGCCGTTTTAACCTAAATTTTTAAGTAACCATTACCGTGCCGTTATCGAATCTAAAATCATCTTTTCAGTTGAAAAGACGGGATCTGCTTCGAAAAGACGGGACTAGGGTTTTGACCACAAGGTAAAAACCCTGGAGATCAAATGACCCAGAAGGTCAAGACTCAGAAGGTTAAGACCCAGGAGGTCAAATTACCCAAAAGGTCAAATACAAATTTTGTGCGGATAAATAAGGATTTGTGCATATTAAGATGGACTTGTGGACGGATTTGTTTGTGGATATTAAGACGGAGGCCTTGACCTTCTGGGTTTTGACCTTCTGGGGTGGACCCGAAAAGACACCCCAATTCCACAATTTATGCCTAACAATAACTACAAGCAGCATATGGAAGCTAAAAATTCTTTTTTAGATTTCCAAAGATCTAAAAATTTTCGGACTTACTAAAATGTATTAAAAATAAAAAAATAATTACCAAAAAATTCAACAAAATAATTATTTTAAATAACATAATAATTGAAATTATATTATAATTAAATGATATAGAGAATAAATTGTTAAGTCAATATTTTAATTTACCCATATAATATTTTTTATGAAAATGAATTTTATAGCTACAACATATATGAATGATTAATTAAAAAGCTAATATTACAAGCTTATATCAAAGGTTTAAAATAATTTTTAATATACATACATATTGTGTAAAAAAATTAGTCGTTTAATTAAGTTCCGTTAATGAAAGAAGGTACTTTTCTGTTAAAGGCCGGTATTTTTCCTATTCTTTTTCTCCTTAATAAAATAAAGTTAATCTAGTAATCTTCAGTGCCTCGTTGTGTTGTCGGTGCTACAAGCAGAGTCGCGCTTGTTGCAATCAGTGATGCGGGGGTTCCGGCACCTGAAGTGGAACCGTGGAACTGGTAAAGGTCCGGAACCGGTTCAAAATCAGGTCCAAAGATATACCCGTAATGATTCTCTTAATCACTCCAAATCCACTTATATTCCCCTTAATCCATCCCCTTATATGCCCTTAATTCCTCCAAACCCATTTTAATCTTCCGATATTATCTCAACATCCTAATATCGCCGATATACTCCAAATACCCCTATTTATATTGTATTCCAAAATTAAAAAATTGATATTTGATCAAATATTTGATTTGCCGTCTGACCGATCTCTAGTATTAAGCCTGACTGGCTTGGCATAACAACGCAAAGCCATAACTTGCTATTTACAAATACGATTCCTCTCATCAAGCTAAAGAGATTGGTACTGAATCTCCATGTATTGTATCCTTATGAATATTTAATTATTCTAAACAGATCCGCCCAATGGTTTTAGTTACAGTTTTTGATGCCCTTTTGAATTAGTTATGGTACGTTGAAAGGCATTAAGCTCATAGAGCTCACAAACTTACAACCATTTTGATAATCATATACATATTTAAAAATTTACTTTTTTATGTCAGTATTCTAAAACTTTAAAAAATATTTTTTAATAATTTTAAGATATTCTACTACAATTTATAAAAATAAAAAAATAAATATAGCAACACATTTTTTATAAATATAGCAACAATTTTATCATTTTGGATTTATTTGAATTTATCTCAATTTCTCGATTTACCTCAATTTTCTTCTTATCCTAATTAATTCTGTTCCATCAATAATCTCCAATCCACCGACCTAAATTATTTTCATATGTATTTTTAAATCTCATTATGAGGTACTCACTTGTGGCTACAAGGCAGAAGGCAACAGTTTGGATTTTTCGAATTAGGGTTGCCGTTTTCGAGTCGGGCCGACGGTCGAGGCATATCGAGTTGGGCCTGTACAAGCCTTTTTCGGGCCAAATATCTTAGGGCCGACTTTATCTTTCGGTCAGAATCGGCCCATATGTATTGGCAACACGCGTTTTTTCAAATATTTTCTTACTTCAATATACTCTATCAAATCATATCCATATCCTTCTGTACAAGTATATTCTATTCTGTTCTGTATGATAGCATTTTCTGTTTCCACAAATGGTTTAATATCCATGCCACTGAATTTAATACTAATCCTAATTCTTTCGCCTCCTCTAAGATTGACAGAATTACTTGCATTATTAATTGCCCCAGCTACCCAAAAAATAAAATCTTTCCGTTCATTTTGACTCCAGTTACCATTCTATATTAAAGTTAAGTATGTTAGATATTGTTAGGTGTGTGTGGGTCTAGTATAGAGTAGTGTTCGGCACGGTTAGGTACTCCGCGGTACTCCCGAAAATACCGAGTCGAGAATTTCCGGTACTCCCGGACCGGTACCGAAAAATCCATTTGCCGAACACTAGTATAGAGTAGTCAATAGGGATCGGTCTCGGTAGGGATCGGTCTCCCCTACTTATAAATTCAAATAAAATACTAACCACGAATGCAGTGTTATCGGAATAATTACTATATATATATAAAATGTAAATGATTTCTCCAACTAAAAAACATAAATTTTAAGATTAAAATAGGCTTAATACTAACTATGCTCGGTGACTTCCAAAGCCCTGTGCATTAAACAGACTGTAATAGTAGTTTCATTGAACGGATTTGGAACTGTTCCTTTAATTATGATTTGATCTCCTTCCACTAACTTTTTGTTTGTTTTAGCTATATTTGATGGCAATTTATACTCTTTAACTTGTAGGCATTTTTCAGAGGTAGAATCCAAAAAATTCACGTCTTGTATATTTCCAGTGACCTAGAAATTAGATACATCATTTCTTCTTATAACGACATCCCTTGGCGCCCTGTAGTTTTGTTAGAGGTCCTTTTCATCGGCAAGGCAAGAGGATATGCCTCAAAATCACATGATCTCCCAAATTCACCCAAACCCAGCTATGGGATATCAGATTTCTTTAATCCCGCGTATTAACTACATCCCCGACATTCCTTGATAAAAAATCCTCAGATATCTTCTTGATACCCCAAATGGCCATTAATCCCTCGTCCATATCCCTCAATATACTCCCTTATAGCTTATTGCTCATACTGATTCTTTCTTATACAAAGGGGCTTAACTGTTTGGACTCAAATGAGGTCTGCTGAAAATAAATTTTTTGGCCCCGTAGGCGTCAAAAATTGTCCTTTTTCAAGGAAATCTTGACGAAAAGGACTGAGTAACCTTAGGGGTCCACGTAGACACCTGAGGAGAAGTTCAAGACCCAGACCAGAAGGTCAAGATCCCAACCTATCGGGCAAGGTTTGATACAACCTACCATGGCATAATTTATAGTCCATGGAGGAATCCGATAGTTGTAGTGAATGAAGTCCGTAGCCTTATTAATGCTTATATCGAAGTAATTGTCGTTAGCAATTATTTGAATAGTTACAGGCACATCAGTATGTCCAATCGGATTTTTGTGGGTTTGATTGATCCCCCAGCCTTCTTTATTGTCATGAGTTTCATTCTTCCCCCAACATTCATAACTGGCATTCTTTCCTGAACTTTCATTATGAGCATGACTGGCATTCTTTCCCCAACATTGTTTATGATGTATATGACTGTTGATGTATAAAGCCGAATTCCTTCCTTCAATAAAAGTAATATTCTCCCCGAGTTCTGTGTAATGATCTGGATCAAACACAAAATCTAGCATCAAAGCTGTATCACCATCTTTAAAGAAATAGTTTCATTTCTGATTATTACGGATATTTTATAATGTAGACTAGGGTTATCGGACCCGGACATCCAGAGTTTAGCCAATGGGTGGGGCAGCTGTCTAAAAAGTCCGGAAAATTTCTCAAAGCAACCATCTCGAAAAGTGTGGTTTTCATGCGTTTCCGACCCTAAGTAAAACAAAGCAGCAGGGCTAAATATAGAGCTATTTCTCTCCTTCAGCTTGTGCAAAAGATTAATCGGCGGGTGGGAGCGAACTACAAGGGAGTGTTTCAACTACAAGGGAGTGTTTTATAGAAAGGTTCGACTGTATTGATACAAGAAAGTTTGATTAAATAAATAATCTCTTACATATCTCACTAAAGTCATTCTCATCATTGAGAAGGTATACTTGAAAACTTTTTTCACCAATCATATCCTTTGACTTTGGAACTTTTCCCTCAAAACAGACAATATTTCCAAATTTTTTCAGATCAGGCAAATACTTTTTAAATTTTTTATTTGGCATTTGTAATTCTTCTTCAATTATTTTATAGTCAAAAAGTTCAAAATTATTAAGTTTCTTAATTATAATATTTTAATAGAGGCTTTTAGAGGAATATCGGGGACCTTTAAATCCTCTCAATCCGTCTATATCTCTTGATATCCCAGTTAATCCCCGAAATCCATCTATGTATCTTCCCAAATTCCTCGATAACCCCCCCCCCCCACATCATACTCCAAATCTCTTATATACCTCTTAATCCCACGATATCCTTGAGATAACCGATATCAACCAAATTCACTAATATCCTTTTAATTCTGCCAAATTCGCCTATTTCCTCTTTAATCTTCCAAATCCTCGATATCTCTTTTAATCCCCACACAAAAATAAAAATTTTTGCAGTGTTAGGTTGGGTAGGGGTAGAATTTGTTTACTGACCGATTGTCCGAACACGAGGGCCTCGGCATTTGGCCCTAACTCGAGTCCTCGGGTTTACTGGCCTTATGTTTATTTGCCCTACTTGGATAATATGGACCTTCCAATGAAATTCACCTTAATTTGGTCAATCTTCCAAGTTGGCACTGATGATGTTATTGTATTTTTAGGATATTTTGCTCCATTAATTTCAAATACATATTTTGTCATTATGCCTGTTTTGTTTGCGATAATGTTTAATTCAAAAGCTTTTGTCTTTCCAGATTGAAAAAATGTAGATAGTGTTGTTCTTTCTTCTTTAGTCTAAATTTGTATTATTTTTAATATGAAAAAAAGTCGAACCCGACTTTTTTCCCAAGGTTACTTTCATTTTTAAGCCAATTATTTATTTTCCTCAAGTAATATGTATTAAAGGGCTGAGCGTCATGGCGTTTAGTGTTCCACGAGAAAATTTTGGCGCACAGCCCTGATGTATATGTAAAAAGTAAGTGGTCAAGTCTGACCATCAAGTACATTTTATAGAGGAAAGAATAACTCTAAAACTTAAACTAGAGGGAGGCGGGATATCCATAAAATCCAAATACGCACAATGCCATCTTTAGTTTGTATTCCTGAAGCCACCGTACTCCAATCCAATACAATTTTACTATTAGAAAGTAATCGAATCTCTGCCAGTTCCCCTTTATATTTGCAATAAAATTTAAATGTAACATTTTCATTATAAACTGTTGGAAGATCAAATACTTGTCCTTTATCAACAACATGTTTGTATGCTGTAGACAACTTTAACGGAAAATTTTTTAGCTAAACTCTCCTGTAGCAAGACTAAAGGGCTCTCAAATAAGCCCAAAATATAAATTCAAAAATGGGATCATGGGAAAGGTTAAAAGTTGAGCACCGAGCATGCATCGATCCTTTACCCTGATCAAACCTGAAACCTGCTCAACTATAACCTCTATGCTGGGCTACCGGTATCAAAACACCGGTAAAAAAGTCTTTACGTGTCGAAACTGGTTAATATTCTCATTTAGGTCTAACCGCATTTTCTTAATTCCCCACCATCGAGTAATTCCCCATCCCATGGATAGGTTGTAATGTTAATCCACATCCCTAAATGCCTTACAGCGTATTTAAATTTTTCAAGACTCGAATAATTTCATGTCCCTATAATGTTTCAACGAGGGTTGTTCACTACCGATTATTAACCGGGTCCCCCGGTTTTCGGTTACGGTTCGGTTAACCAACCGTGAATAACTCTAATTATAACCATGGATGGGTTGTAATATTAATTCCTAAGGGAAAATAATCTAGAAAGTACTGTAAAATATTTCTCACATTTTTTATGTCTTCATTATTAAGTGTTCGAGTGATGACTGGAGTGACCGTAACAAAATCTCCAAAAATTTTCAATGTGTTGCTTCCCTTTCCTTTGAATAACCCTCCATTCCACCATTTATCTGACCAATATTTGAAAACAGAACGCTCAGATCCCCGCCGATTACTTGAAAACTCGGACCAGACATAATACTTTGTAAGGCGAAGAGTTGCGGTAAAAGATGCTCCAATTCCAAGTAAATTCACCTGTTGTCGGACTCCTCTTACAAGTTTACCCTAAAATGAGTCCGATATAAGTTTATATAGGCTGAAAAACGAAGAAATCTGCCTTCAAAAAGCCTCAAAATTTTCGGCCGCGGCGCTAAAAGAGGAGGTCCTAGTCTGAATGCCAATATCGTTCATCATGTAGCAGTACAGAACCCCCTTTAGGCGTAGGTTTGATTGACGATGGTGACTTCCAAACCCTTATATCACAAATCTAGTGGTTGTAGGTTACAAATTTTTGCGTTTTTTGCGTTTTCTTTTGCCTTGCGTAGCGTTTTTTGAAATGTTCTTTTGCGCCCGCCCCTGTTATCGGGCATAATTTACCTTAAAAGTGTGAGTAATCATTGTCTGACTTGTATATAATTTAATAATACTCTCCCCTCCATTAAACACTTCAACAATTGCCTTCTTTCCCATTGTCCCAGTCCACAGTGTAAATTGAATTAATAACTCCCCATCAGTAATGTTTCCCAGAGGGTAGGTTGTCTTAGGGGTGTGCCTGATTTTGCAATCTTTATCGTGGTAAAGTTTTCCCCAATCATGTCCTACATAACCAGCCGGCTTTCTGTATATAATTTCTGGCACTAATGATGGAGGCGTTGTTGGCATTTTGAACTGAATTTGTAGTAGAATTAGATATACGGTACAAAAACACTTAGATCTCCTCGAAGCTTACAATGCCGTCCCTATAATGAGGTGTATCTTTAATAGAGGGCATCCCTTTAATCGTTCAAATCCTCGATATCCCTTACCCCCCCCCATTCCCCGATATCCACCTAAATCCCTCTTAATCCACCCAAACCCCTCTTAACCACCAACCCCTCCCCCCTTAATCACCCAGATTCCACGCTAGCCCCTTTAATCCACCCAAATCCCCTTACAAATTCCCCGGGCTCACCCTCCAAATCCTACAACGAATTTTTAAATATTCCACCCGGAGCCAATATTATACCTATACGAAAACCAACGGCTCCGAAGCCAAGATTTTAAACCTCTCGGAGCCAGAGCCACATAATGCCCAACACCCAGCACTGGGTGTATCTAGTATGGAGGGGTATCCTATACTGAGGTACCCATCGTATCTTTAAAACCCACCCAGGCCTCCATTCCACAGGCACATCCCTTATATACAAACAAGTTTAAAATTTTTTGTCCAGTTGTTGGTAACATATCCAATCCCAAAGTCCAAATCCCCGTGTAATTGTGCAAATAAGCCCCAATGTTCACATGCTCATAAAATTTTTCGCTAAGCTTCCTTCCATCACCCCATCTAATTATATTTCCAGGGACAAGTTTGGCTTTACCATTTTTTACTTCTTTGAACATTTCGCGAACACGCGAAGCGAAATGATTTTTATCCCCAAGTTCAATTGCGAAGAGCGAGGTTTTGTTCAGGACAAATCTAAATTATAAGCGATTACTAGGGTATCAACCCGATCCCCGAAACTCCAACGAATTTTTTGACAAAACGCCCGACCTGAACCCCGAAACTACCCCGACAAGCCCCGATCAACGAGCTCGAGTCGGAACACCAAGATTTTAAAACGTCTGGAGCCGGAGCCAAGAAATGCCAAATACCCAACCAACATTGTTCTGAGTTTCTAAGAAGGGGTATATAAGAAAGATACCCCGATAACCCTCGGATTTATCTTATTTGGGCCCCACAGCCTATTAATAGAAATCTCCAACGTTCTCTTCGTGAAAGACAATTTAATTGTCGTCGTGAAGATTGACTCGTTAAAACCAGCCGGTTTTTCATATTTTGAACTGAGCATAATTCCGTGCCAGATATAGAAGGGAGGTTCAGTAGCTTTACAAGCACCATCTAGTTTGCAATATTCTTGGCGCTTTTCTGCGCACATTTGGCTTATTGGATTTGCCTGGAATTTGAATAGCGATTTAAATGTAATTGGACATAATAAGTAGGGTTGTTGGCTCCTGGAAATTCTTCTAGTATCCGAAACCGAACTGAAGAACCGAACCGAAAAATCATCGGTTCTATGCGGTACAGAAACGTATAGACCTGTGCGCAAACATTTTTGCGTTGCGCACAGGCATTTTTAAAATTAAAAATAACGCCAAAACAAAACGCCAAAATTTAAAAAATTCCGGAACGGGCCAGGCGAGAGCCGCCAACTGAGTGCTGCCAACTGAGAGCGGGCAACTGAGAGACCCCAACCGAAAAAATTCACCTCATGTCTCGACATACGGTATGGAATTGACGTAATCAATCCATTTAAAGTGTTGTTTCCGCTTAATTGGCCGGGGTAACAAATCAAAAGCCTTGAAATAATTTTTGAAAATTTTTGAAAAATTTTTTTGAGAATTTTCTGAAAATTCCTATTAACATACATATCACACAACATATTTCCTGGCCTTTCAAAAATAAATCCAAAAGTGCCTTGATGTTTTTGTCCAGGGCGAAGCATGCACTGGTCATATGCCAGGTAGGGGATCATGTGTCGCGTGTTTACCATATCCGTCAGGTAAGCACTAAAAAATTTTAGAAGCTCGAAAATTCGTTATATTTGTTTGTTTTAAAATTTTGAATATTTAAAAAGCAAAAATAAATCAGTTATCGACGACCGGGCTCGAACCTAAGACCCCAAATTTGGTACACAACCCACTTAACCAAAGTAACCAACTTTATCAAAATGCCCTAACGATTTTTTCGAACCCCGAGCCCATAAAGACCCTGAACTTTTCGATCCCGATGGGTCGGAGTCGAAGAGTCGAGTTGAAGAGTCGAAGCTCCCAACCACCCTAGGCTTTCTAATAGTACCCCGGGGTCACAAAAGTCATATTTTAAGCATTAATTAATTGTATTTTACTAATTTTTCTCATCATAATGATATTGTATTTTTCCAACAACTTTATTTTTAAAATATTCAAAAATAAAAATTAGAAAAATTTTAATATAAAGAATAACTTCTTTCTTTAACATTTTTAAGATAATTTTCTGAAATTTAAAAAATATAGATGACCTCTATATAGAATACACACAATATTAGGTACACCTCTATTGTAAGGAGGATTCACCAAGAGCATTTAAAACGCTTAGGCGATTTAAACCGATCTAAAAAATAGAAAAGCATTCTATGCCCCTGTGGCCAACAGAACGAGTATTTGAATTTAGGACGTATTTGAGTGTCGGACTGGGCTATAATGTGGTTTCGGGCTCTGAAGCTCTTCCCTTCAAAAATAGGAGTAAATGAAAAAGCTTGAGACAGACAAGCTAAAGGAGTCTCATTGGTAGGCACCCGCTTTTGTGTGAGCAAGGCCGAACGGTCAGCGTTGCCCGGTGGCTAAACGTTTGCTAAACTCTTTCTCTATTTATGATACACCCCTAAACTTGTCTCTCTCTAAAAATGGTGTCCTTTATAGAGAGCTTCATTAAAAAATTTTTTTCAATTAGAGAATCAACTCCCAATATTTATTTTTAAAAATAAAATGACTGGACGATTAAAACAAAATTATAGCACTTTATAAAACTAAATGATTAAAAAACTTTTAGTTTAAAAAAATGACTGTTTTGGGAAAATTAATTTTTTTAGTTAATAAATTAAATATTTTTTTACAGAAATATTTAATTAAAATGATTCACCCAATTATTTTTAGTTTAATAAAAAATAAAAATTAATTTTACTTTTTTAGGTTAATCATCAAAAAATTAAATTTAAAAAAAGGTACTTTATGGATATGTCACCCCCCTCCTATTTTGAGTCTCAGAGTTTTCCTTATACGTAGAAAATGGTCAGAGATTATTTTCTTCTCCATGTCAATCATTTTTTTCTTCTTCAAGTATTTTGCTTGTTTATTTTGCCTTTTCACATGTTTTTGAATTATGTACTTACATTTTTTCACTCATTTCGTTTCTAAACTTATCACATTTCACTTATTTTGCTTGAAGGAAAAAATGATTGACATGGAGAAGAAAATAATGAGACTCAAAATAGGGGGGGGGGGTGACATATCCATAAAGTACCTAAAAAAATATTTTCAAGTCAAAAGAGAGGAATGAAAATCCGAAGGTCTTTATAGGATACTATTGACAAGCAGAGGTTGGGCAGAAATTCTGAAAAGTATCGGAAAGTTAACTTGGAAATTTAAGTTTGACCTACAGAACGAGTATTTGAATCTAGGACGTATTCGAGTGTCGGATTGGGCTATAATGTGGTGTGCAAACTTCGGGGCTCTGAAGCCCCTTCAAAAATTAAGGGTAAATAAAAAAGCTTGAGACAGATAAGCTAAAAGGATAGTCAGATACAATATCCCGAATACTGTTCAAGAACCCAAAGGTAACCATTAAACCTGAGAATAAGTTAAAAATTGGGGGCGGGGGGGAACGACACAGAAAAACTTATCTTATTAGCCCAACCTCTTACTAACAAAATAAGTAAAATATATAAACCTCCTCACATCCAAAATTGAAATCTTAAACCCTTCTGAATCCTTTTAAAATATTTCTCAAATTTTATTGACTTCCCCCAACATTCGTTGCATTTTGCTGATGACGGCTCTTCTCCAGTTCTGCCATACACTCCCGGACCATTAGTCGAGCTTGGACAATTCCACGTTTTAAACGTTCTTGACAGTTACGATTTCCATTGTAGGTTGGGCCTGAAGAAAAAATTTTTTTGAAAATTTTTTGAAATTTTAAGCTAAATAGAAAAGTCCGCGGCTAAACTGCAGTAAACCAACGTTTTTTAGATTTGAACTATTTATGTGTCATTCGAAAGAGCTCGCCGAGCTGAGTCGAATGACACCAAAATTAATCCGCGGACTCAACTGTGGGCCGAGATATAGGTCCCCAAAAATCGAAAAATCATAGGGGGGACCAAGCACTTTTTTGGGGGTGAAAAATTCGAAAATGCAAATTATACCTCATTCGAAAGAGCTCGTCGAGCTGAGTCGAATGACACCAAAATCAATGAAATCCAACTTTATTGGACAAAGTTATGATCTTTTATTTTAGCTCCTTACCTATGGCATCTGTGGAGATTTTTGCTGCTACGGAGGCCCCAAATATGTCCAGAGCAAGTGAGATAGGAATAGGTTCATGTTACGAGCCCAGACCCAGCGCCCGTAGACTCCCCGCGAGGCGCGTGCCGCAAAACCCCGCGCGAAGCGCGGGGTTTTGCACAAGCGCCTCGCCTACGCTCCATAGGTTTAGGGTTTTTGTGTTATAACTTTGTCTAATCTTGTTCAATCACGGTGATTTTGGTGTCATTCGACTCAGCTCGTCGAGCTCTTTCGAATGAGGTATAATTTGCATATCCGAATTTTTCACCCCCAAAAAAGTGCTTGGTCCCCCCTATGGTTTTCGATTTTTGGGGACCTATATCTCGGCCCACAGTTGAGTCCGCGGATTAATTTTGGTGTCATTCGACTCAGCTCGGCGAGCTCTTTCGAATGACACATAAATAGTTCAAATCTAAAAAACGTTGGTTTACTGCAGTTAGGCCAAGTCCGCAAGTTTTGTCCGCAAAATAATATGGAGTAAAAGGGACCCTAAATTGTCGAAATAAAATTCAGAAAAAATTGGAAACCCGTAGGATTTGGCTTTAGAAACTATTTTTAGGCTTTTAAACACTTTTATAAATTGTCAAAAAATATAGGGACTCGAACGGACTCGAACCTTGCCAATCTTTTTAAAATAGACCAACACATTTACCACTTAACCAAAAAATTAAAAAAAAATTTGTGGAAAATAATCCCTATTAGATTGAGGTTTTAGACATTTTTTGAGCTTATTTAAAAATAAGTGGACTCGAACTGGTTCGAACCCTGTCCATTTAATAGAATAAATTCTAATACGGTACCACTTAACCAAAAAAAATTTTTGGGGAAGATAAGCCAAACAATGAAAGCCTCGATTTATCTGAACTCCTCCCCTCTTCGAGAACTACCCAAAAATTCCCAAAATTAAAAACAAACGAATATCTTTTCCAAGTTCATCAATCATAGCAACTAATTGTTGGTAACGCGATCCTTGGGAGGCAGTTGCCCCGCCCGGCAAGTTTTGATTATTTACTTGATATTGAGGTAATTGATTGGCATTGACGTTTTGCTGTTGCTGTGAACCTAAAAGACTTTCAGAATTCTTTAAATTATAGTCGAACCATTAGAGCAGAAAACCCGTACCTCATAATGAGTGTATCTTAAAGAGAAAGTATCTCTTAGACAGTTACCCCTACCCAGTGGACTACCAAATTAAGAAAACTGTCCTTATATAGGAGTGTATCTAGTATGGGAGTTATCTTATACACCCGAACCTCACTATAAGATAACCCCCCTATCTGAGACGTTAAAATTTGGGCTAGCCAAAGGGTGGAGGGGGCTCTAGGATATCTTAGATAGCTTGGGGGTACCCTCTATTTAGGATACCCTCATTATAAGGCCCGATTTTTAACCTAAAGCCTTATCCTATAACAAGGTACCCCCCAAAAATCAAGCACAAAAAAACCTGAAGCAGACATAACTCCACTAATATTATTTCCACCACAATTCCCTCCCTGCCCCGACATTTCCACTTCTTGTTTAATATTTAAATCAATTTGTTGTTTATTCATTAATAAATTTTCTTCTTCTTCTTTCTCTTCCTTTTCAGACAATTTTTTATTTGTTGTTATTAATGATGTGGCAATTTTAGTAGAGTTTAATAAAATTTTTTGGGCTTTTTCTTCTTCTTCCTCCCCTTCCCCTTCCTCCTCTACCTTTGCACTTTGAACATTTTTATTAATATTATTTTCATCCTCTTCCCCTTCCTCCCCACCGCTTTCCAATGTAGTTGTTGTTAACGATGACGACGCCAATAATGGCTGCTCCTCCTTGCCGTCATGCTCTTCGACCAACTTAAAGTCATAGTTATCCTCCACCATTTCTTCTTCTTCTTCCTCCTCCTCGCATTCCATCCTTTCTTGCTTTCCTTCGTCTTCTTTAACCATTTTTTCTCAAATTTTAAGTAAATATATTTTTTTTATTTTTATTCGCGTGCGTGGAAAAGACGAAAAAAAGGATTGAAATACACACACAATCAATTTTCAATCAATAAACTTTTTTAAAAAGCTTTTTGGGGCGTCCGGCCGAGTCACACTTTTTTTTACTTTTTCATGAAAATCCCTTCTAAAAATAAATTGGGATGAAATGTCATTTTCTTAAAAAATTTAAACAGAATGCCAAAATGGGGGTTTTTTAATTTTTTCCAAATTCTTGTAGTTTTCCGTCTCTTATTGATAAAATTAAATTTCTTATCATTCTAGACGATAGACTATTTAATTTATTTTTATCAGTTTTGTGTAGAAAATTAAATTTATTTTATTCTATTTATTTTCTTTGGTTATTCAATTGTTGCTATTTGTAAATTTTCTTTGAGGAAGTTTAATGTCTTCGAAACCGGTAAATCGTTTAAAAAAATTTTTAAATGTTTAAAATTTATTAGAACCCCTAGCTAAATAAATTTTCCCAAGATTTGGTTTATTTTCCCTCAAAAAATTTTTTGGTTAAGTGGGATGGAGTTAGCCTGTTTTCAGAAATATGGGCAAGGTTCGAACCCGCTCGGGTCCCCTTTATTTTTTAAAATATTTTTAAAATGCCTAGAAACTCCTAAATCTCAATATAAGTCTTAAACTCCCCATAAAATTTAATTTTGGTTAAGTGGGAACGTGTCAGCCTATTTTCAGAAATATGGGCAAGGTTCGAGTCCGCTCGGGTCCCTTTATTTATTAACCCTTTTCAAATTTAAAATTAAATAAATTTTCCTTTTATTTCATCAAATTCAACACTCTACTATTTTTAGATCCACAAATTTCACGTCGAAATGACTTGTTCTGGCTGTTCAAATCAAGTTCAGCGTGTACTTGGCAAACTTGGGGGTATTCCAAAAATTTCCAAAAACTCAAAAAATTTTTTCCAAATTTTTTAGACAAGGTTTCCAATGTCCAAATTGATTTGCCTTCAAAATCAGTTCAATTGGAAAGTGAAGAATTAACTTCGGAACAATTATTGGAAATTTTAAAGAAAACTGGGAAGGAAGTCAGATTGATGTAAAAAAACGTTTAATGATTTTTAAAAATATTTTTTTGTATTTAAATATATAATTTAACTTGTCTGTTTAAAAATTGTTCAATTAAAATTAAAAAAAATTTTTCCGACTTTTTTGGTGTTTCAAAAATAAGGAATAGTTAACAACCTTCAAATTTATCCTAATTTCAAATTTTGTATCGCATCCCCAGATAGTAGCCTTTGCGTCGCTTTAAGGCCAAAAATATTTTCTAGTCGAAGCACATCAAAGCGACAATAGAGCATTAATGAATTAACGTGTTTTATGGAATTTTGTTGTTGTTGGGAAGAGGATTTTTGCTGAAAATTAAAAAAAATTTTTAAAAGGTTTTTAAGCCCTTATAATTTCAAAAAAAATATTTTAAAAATTTCTTAAATTTAATTTCCTTACCTCATTTCCCCTCAAAAAATTTTTTGGTTAGGTGGGAACGTGTTAGTCTACCTTTAGAAAATGGGCACGGTTCGAACCCGGTCGTAGATTTTTATTTTTTAAAAAGCTGTAAAATTGTTTAAAATCTCAAAAACTCACTATAAGATTTATTTTCCTCCAAAAAATTTTTTTTGGTTAAGTGGGAACGTGTTAGTCAACTCTCAAATAATGGGCAAGGTTCGAGTCCGCTTGGGTCCCTTTATTTTTTGTCAATTCCTAAAAATATTTAAAAGCCCAAAAATAGTTCCTAAAGACAAATTTAATTGTTTTTTAAATTTTAAAAATTTTATTTTTACCAATTTATCATTTTCTTGATTATCAAAATCCTTCTTTTGCAAAGTTGCCGACATTTGTAAAAATTCAGGATAAAATTCTGGATTAATTGGAGGTTGGTAGAACAACAAGGAACGAATTCCTTTGATTTGGTAACGAAAGAAGAAGTGTAATCTAAAAATAATTTTTAATTTATTTTAAATTTTAAGAATTATTTTTTATCCTTCCCCCACAGTCAAGAGATGACATTTTGTCCCAATATTATAATTCTCTTAAAAGGTATCCAAAAATTCTAAAAATTAGGGGGTACCTAGCTAACCCTATAAACTATTCCTATACAAAATTTCATAGCTCTAGCTATTCTCATCGTAAAGTTACAAGTCCACAAATTACCCAGACCTACCCCCTCCACTACCACCTCTCAAACCTTAATTTTAAATTTTATTTTTAAAATTAAAAAAAATTCTTCCTTATAAAAAAATCTGCAAACCTTTCAGTAAATAACATCAATTTTCTTTCTCCTTTGAAAAATAATAGTCTAGCTTTGGCTATTTTTCCCTGTTCTGCATATTCATGTAGTTGAACAAATGTTTCATTATTTCGTTTTTTCAAAAAGTTTCGAATACGAACAAAATCAAAATAGGAAGGAATAAATATTAGAGTGCCTGTTTCACCTAAAAATGAAAAAATTTCTTAATTAAAAAACCTCAAAAAATTTCAAAAAAAAATTTTGTCCGCAAAAATTTGCGGACAAAATTTGTCCGCAAAAACTTGACCCCCATAATTTGTCCGCAAAAATATTTTCAAAAATAAACTTCCTAAAAAAATAAAAAAAACATTTTGGAAGTATTTGTTCAACAAAATATTTGAAGCGTTCATTTGCTTGTTCTGTTGGAGAAATTGCTTCAAAACGATGAAAATATTGAATACTTGGATAGAAAAACTTAAAATTTAAATAAAAAAATTTAAATTTAAAACTAAACTTTTTTAATTGGAAGAAGCTCTGAAGGGTTTTGTTTGATTGTAGCTATACCAGCAAAATTAGAACAATGTTGGGCAAATCTAGAAAGAAATTGAATATTCATTTGGAACCAAAATTCAGGAAAAAATGCTCGACGATTTTTAGATTGGGAATCCCACTTAGCAAAATCGCGAATAAACGGCTTGAGTTCGAATAAAGTTCAAACTTTTTGATAGCTATTTCTTATAAGTTGACCCTGGACGGGTTGTCCTGGTTAACCCCAAACCCCGGGAACACCCCCGAAAAATCGAGATTCAGTAAGATGACCGATTTCATGATACAAGACTCGGAAAAACCGGGTCCCGGATTGAACTCCTACCAAAAACCCACCCTACAAAAAAAATTAAAGAAAAACCTTACAAAGAATGCATCTCAACAAAATTAATTTGAGAAAAACAAATTATTTGTCTATAATGTTTTGCCAAACCATCAATTGAAGACCAGCGCCTAATTCTTGTAATATCAGTAGAAACTTTTGAAGGCATTTTATTTAGAGCGGAAATTGTGTTTATTAAATGCTCCCAATTTTGCATTATTAAAATATCTGCCTAAATAAAAAAAATTTTTTAAATTAATTTTCGAAATAAACTTAGAGGAGACAAAAAATTTTTTTTGGTTAAGTGGGTTAGTTTCGTGTTAGAGGTCAACGGTTCGAACCCTTTTAGGGTAAAACTTTTTATGGACTAAATTTTTGATTTTTAAAGCCAAAAAAATCCAAAAATTCTTAAAAATTAAAAAGAAAAACAAACTCTTTCAATTATCACAATTTCAATCGATGCCAAAAAATCACTTGAACCAACATCCTTTTTATTTGAATCTCCTTCTTTACTCTCTCCCTCATTTTCACCAATTATCATTTTAATTCCCAAAGGGGAACATAACAAAATATCCGACTAAAAAAAATTTTTTTTGATTGAAAATAGAAAATTTAAACAAAAAACCTCATCAAAATTTGTGTATAATTTTAAGCATTTTTTAGCCAATCCAATACCTAATCGAAAACAATCGTCAACATTTCCTGACATTAATTCCTAAAATTAGAAAAAATTTTTTATTAAAATCAACAAAATAATTTTTTAGTCCGCAAAAAGTTTTGTCCGCAAAAAATTTGCGGACTAAAAAATTTTTTCTTGCGGACAAAATCTTTGTTTTAAAATTTAAACAAGTCTAAACTCACTATAGGATATTCCCACGGACTCAAAAGACCTTCCCTTTATATAGCTAATTAGGCATTTTAGTTAAGTGGGTTAGATTTATGTTTGAGGTTGACGGTTCGACTCCTTTCCCGGTAAAACCTTCTAATTTGAACTTTTAAATAAAAAAACCTTAAAATCATCCGAAACTTGTCGTTTCTCGTTAATTTTATTTCCATCTTCATTTCCATATTCTTCGTCAAATTTTGCCCAATTTTGAAGGAAAGGCTTTTCTTCTGGTGTAAACAACAAATCTTTCATTGTACAAACTATTCTATGAGCAAGTTTTCGAAAAGGACACAAAATGAGAATTTTGGGTCGCGACAAGCCTTGGTCACGACATTTTTCGATTAAAGAGTCGGTTAGTTCAAGACCCTAAATAAGTAATATTTTTGGTTAAGTGGAGTAATTTTATGTTTTAGAGGTCGAAGGTTCGAAGTCTTTTACGGGAAAATCTTTTTAGACTGAATTTTTGATTTTTAAAATGGAGCGGAAGTAAGGCAAAAGAAAACAAATAGAATTTTTTTGGTTAAGTGGTTTAATATTCTTTTTAAGGTCCCCGGTTCGAATCCTTTGCGGGCAAACTTTTTTATTTTGTAAGCCTAAACGAATTAAATAATTTTAGGGCCATTTTAAACCCCGTTTAATCAGAAAAATTTTTTACCGACCCAAAAATCATTCAAAATCCCTCAAAAACCATAAAAAATACCTCATCCATTGCCTTTTGTAATCTTTGTTTATTGCCAATAATTAAATTTCTGGTTCTCATTAAATGATTTAACGAATGCAGACAAATTAGTTCCTAAAAATTATTTCTTTCTAATCTATTAAAAAATTTAAAAAAACTGTGCAGTCTTCTCTAGTAGAGCAACAAACATCCAAATAACGTCCCATAAAATTTGTAAAGAGCCTTTCTTGAAAATTTTGTTCTTTTTTATTATCAACTAATTTGTTTTTGTAGAGACGCAAAAGACGTTTAAAAGTGATTATATCGTCCATTTTTAATTGTTTTGTTAAATTCTGAAAAAAATTTTTTTGGTTAAGTGGGTTAATTTTGAGTTTGAGACCCTCAAACACAAACGGTTCGAACCCTTTAAAGGGAAAATTTTTTAATGGGCTAAATTTTTTGATTTTTAAAATGGGGCGGAAATACAGGGAAAAGAAATTCTGAAAAAAATTTTTTTTGGTTAAGTGGGTTAATTTTGAGTTTGGGGGTCGACGGTTCGAACCCTTTGCGGGTGAAAATTTTTTACTTTGAACATTAAAATAAGTTAAATAATCAAAAGCAATTTTAAAACCTTTATAGATCCCAAGGATAGCCAAAACCTAGATATTAAAATTAAAAAACCAACAGAAGTAGAATGCCCCCAAGTAGAAATTGAAGCAGAATGTTCTTCAAAAAGGTTATCAAAATCTTCTTTTTGAGCATATGCATAGCCAGCGAGTAAACGTTTAAGTAAGGGTGAACTGTTTCCATCATCCAATTGTTCATTGCAAAAATGGGCACTGAAATTTAATTATTAAACAAAAACATAAAATTTAGGGAAGTCCGCAAACGAGTTGCGGAAAAAATTTTGTGAACAAAAAATCCGCAAATAATTTGCGCACGAATTTAAGCGATAAAAAGTTTGCAAGAATCTACGGATAAATTTTAAGCACAAAAAGGCCCATTACTTAGGCCAAGTTTAGGTGAAAAAAAATCCGCAAAAATTTTGCGGACAAAGTTTGCGGACAAAAAAATTAAAAAAAAACCTGAAAAAATCCGAATTTATTTCCTTTTCCTTCTCTTTTAAATTTGAAGTCCCATTCATCCCATTTTGATCAATTTTCTGTTGTGATGCTTCCTTCTTAATTCTTTTTTTATTTTCAGGTTCTTTAGTTTCTTTAGGCCTTTTTCTTTTAAAAATTTTAATTTTCATTTTTCTTCTAAAATTAAAAAATTTCTTTAACAAAGTAAATAAAAAAGTAGAAAATTAACAGAAAACTCAATTAGAAATTAAATAAAAAATTTTATACAAAAATAAAAAAAATTTTCTCAAAAAAATTTTGCAGGGTAAGGGGACGTTTCAGTATCGCCGTAGCAGTCTTGAGGCATATTTTCGCCCATAACTTTCTTCATTTCTGTCCGATTAGAATAATCCATATACCATTCGAAAGCTCTCGAGATCCTGCATCTTTTTTATAATTGGACTGATCTGATCGGATTATTCTCCACAAAGTTAGAGCCTGATAAACATCAAAAATCACGATTGCGTGCAGTTATTTAGCTCTAACTTTTTGTTGAGTGATCTGATCAAATTAATCCTTCTAGATAAAATAATCCACAAATCGAGAGCTTTCGAATGATATAATAATTATTCAAATCGGTCAAGTACCAAAAAAGTTATGACCCAAAATATGGCTTGAGATGGAATTGTTCATACTGAAACGTCCAATACCAAAAGAGCTTTGGGGAAGACTCAAAGGAACTAAATCTATTTGAGTCCTCATTAGACTTTCTAAGAAATTCAAAGTTTTAAAATAATTTTCAAAAAATCTAAGTTAAAATTCCTTTCTCATAAAGTTCAGCACAGTCGGGGTAAGAAGCTTGAGCACCGTGTCTTTGTACAGAAATAGCAGCAATCTTTAAAAAAATTAATTTAAAAATTTTTTGGCATTCTGACATTAAAAATTTTTTAAATTTACCTCAACAGCTTTCTGTACAGCTTGATTTACTTTTGAATAAATATCCTTTTGGTTAGTATTAAACCCTGATTCCAAGAGAAAGTGTGCTAGAGAACCACAAAAACAGTCTCCGGCTCCCTGAAAAATTTTTTGAAATTTTTAAAAATTTTTAAATTAAATTTAATAACCCCAAAAAAGTTCACTATCAACTAAAATAAATTTTCCCCACAAGAGGACTCGAACCCACGACCCCTCCATCCCAGGTCGAACCACCCCTCCATCCCAGGTCGAACCACGACCCCTCCAACACACTAACCATTACACCAAACCTTCACGAACTAAACTTATTTAAGTTTAATATTAAATAAAGCTTGATTACTGTAGTATCCACTGCAGAAACTTTAGGGGCTTTAATCCAACACCAATGGGGCTCTTCTGAAATTTCGTACCTTTGGGCTACTAGAGCACCTAAAAAATTTTTTATTTAAAAATTTAATTTTTTAAATTTTAACCTCTAGGTCCCAACGTAATAATTACAATTTTTGGGCCTTTTTCTAATATTATACGAGCACATTCTTGAGCATCTTCGTCATTTAACATTGGGCGATTTGCGAGAAATTCTGCCTTTAAAATTAAAAAAATTAAAAAAAAAATTTCTCGAAAATATCCTTAGACCTCATTCTCATTTGCACATATTACATCACAAAATCTCAACAATTCTGGATTCATATCGGCATTTCCAGGTGCTGGGTTGTAAAATGTGGTAACTAGAAAAAATTAATTTTTAAGGGTTTTTTGCATTTTAAAATTTTCTAGAAAATTTTTTTGAATTAAATTTCTACCCCAAAAATTTTTAAATGACATAAAAATCAATTTCCTCCCAATGGGGCTCGAACCCGCGACCTCTTTTCTTCCAAGCCTAACACACTAACCACTACACCAAAACATCAAGTTTTTAAAAAATTCCCAATTACCCCCATTCTCTCTTGCAAGTCTAAGCGCCTCATAATTTCCATCTTCATCAATTTCTTGTTGGCACAAAATCATTTTAGCATTACAAATAACAGATTTGTAGTTTCTAGCATTTTTGGCTCCCAAAAGTTTGTTTGCTCCGAGATTTACAATTATTGAGTTTTCTCCTTGATAAAAAATTTTTTTTGAAAATTTAAAAATTTTTTAAAATTAAATTTCACATCCCAAACGTTTTAAAATCACATAAAAATTAATTTTTCCCGGAACGGACTCGAACCCACGACCCTTCTCTACCCGAGTCTAACACACAACCACTACACCAAAAAAAATTTTTTTTGAAATTTTCAAAAATTTTCTAGAAATTTTCTAGAAATTTTTCTAACCATCAGACGTAACAGTTATGCAAGCAACACCAGTATTTGACTCTTTTAATTTTTCTATCATTGATGTATCCACCCCATTTTGTGATATAGAGGATATATTCGTTTCTGCGAAAATATCATCCCCCACACATCCAATCATTGCTGTCCTTGTTCCCAGCTTCGATGCCATCACAGCCTGATTTGCACCCTTCCCTCCACAAAAATTTTTAAATAAATTGCCGCGGACGGATTCTCCTGGTTTTGGCGTTCTGTCAACGTAGGAGACCTTTGAAAATTTAGAAAAATTTTTCAAAAATTTTGTTTGATTTAGAAAATTTCCAAAAAATTTTTCCAAAAATTTTTTTCTGTCCTACCAAATCTTGTACAATACTCCCAAAAACAATTAATTCAAAATTTTTATTGTTGTGCCCATTAATTTGTAAATATTTTTGATTTTCATAAATTTGGTTGTTTTGATTAGTAAATCCATTAATTGTATTTAATAATATTGTGTTTACATTTCCCATGATTTTTTTGAATGTTTAAATAAAAAATTCTCTTAAAAATCAGAATATACATATTAAAAATATATGAAGGGGGAAAATATTTTTTAATTTTAAGGGTAAAAGGTAGGTTCATTTCCGCCTTTATAACTCTTCAACGGAGTGACTCCTGAAAACTATTTTGTTATTATTCGATAGAGAATTAAATTCTGTACAAGATTAGACTAAAACAAAAATTTTGGGTTGAGTTCCAAAAAAGTTATAGTCAAAAAACTGACAATAACTCTTATAGAGTTAAAGGTGGGTTCCGTTCAGACTTTATAACTCTTCAACGGACTGACCGCTGAAAACTATTTTGGTATCATTCGATAGAGAATTAAATTTGCTATAAAATGAGACCAAAACAAAAAGTCGATGTTTAGTTTCAAAAAAGTTATAGTCGAAAAACTCTCAAAAATCGTCCCAAAAATGACATTTGATCCCAATTCCGCCCCTTGTTTTTTTTAATTTTTTTAAAATTCCTTTCTTAAAATAACTTAAAATTAATTTTAAGACAATAAAAATATATTTAATAAAACAAAAGTTTAAAGGAGAGAAAATAAAAACAAATAAAAAATAAAAGTCATGCGGATATTAAGTACATAGTCCAACAAGAATCAAATAAAGTTTAATGTGATCTGTCTTCGTTTACTTTTTTTCTGGGTTTTTTATCAACCTAAAGTTAGTAGAAAAACAATCAGATAATTAATTTGAAAAAAATAAGCAATAAAAAAAATTTTTTTTGAAAGGATGACAAAAAATCCCAATTCCGCGAATTAATTAATTTTTAAATTTTTAAGACTAGAAAAATTTTTTTTTAATATTTTAAACACTTTTTTAGTTAAAACAGCTTGTGATTTACCCTACCAAAAAAGTTTTATATATTTATTTTTATTAAGAAAAACGTGACAACCTTTCCTTCCAACCTTTCTTCCAACGTGATTTTAACCACATAAACGATCAAGGGAACTCCTCTCATAAAAAATATTAAAAACAAAATTGTCAGTCAGCAAAAATGAAGGGAGAGGAGTGATTTGAGGACGATGGAACCTTCCCATTTTTTTACTTTTTTCCTTCACCGATTGGTGTCGTTCACCCAAAAATGTGCTTGTATGTCAGTCAGTTCTCTGCAATAAACACGCCCTAATTTATCATTTTTACTTGAAAATATTTTCTGCAATTAATTCCATTCCAAAAATAAAATTATTTATCAGGAAAAAAGAATTATCAGAAAGAAAAAAAAAGAAAATATGAAGAAAAGAAAAAAAATATTTTTAAATTTTAGAGGTAAGAGGTAGGTTCAGTTTAGGCTATATAACTCCTCGAAGGATTGGCCCTTAAAAATTATTTTGGTACCATTCGATAGATAATTAAATTTGCTACAAGATAAGACTAAAAGAAAAAGTATAGGTTTAGCTTAAAAAAAGTTATAGGCAAAAAACTGCCAAGAACTTTCCAAAAGACAGGTTGTCGGTTAATTTGTGATCTTATAACTCCTCGAAGGATTGGTCGCTAAAAATTATTTTGTAACCATTCGATAGAGAATTAAATTTGCTACAAGATAAGACTAAAAGAAAATTTTTAGATCGAGTTCCAAAAAAGTTATAGTCAAAAAACTGACAAAAAATTTTCTTAATGGTAGATACACGGTTTATTTCGGTTTTTATAACTCTTATACGGATTGATCGTTGAAAACTATTTTGGTATCATTCGATAGAGAATTAAATTTACTACAAAATAAGACCATACTAAAAATCATAGATTCAAGCTTAAAAGAAGTTATAGTCGAAAAACAGGCAGAAAATAAAATTTTTCCTAAAAATGACAAAAGATCCCAAAATGACAAAAAATCCAAAATTGTCGCAAAATTAATTTTTTAAAATTAAAATTTAATAAAACAATTTTAATATCACAATATTTAGGAAATAATAAATTATAAAAAAATATAAAATATTAAAATTATAAATTTTAAAAGATTTATTTATATCATCCTTTACAAGTAAATAATTTCCCCCTACTCGATTAATCCCTCCCAAAACATTTTTACGTTGATTTTCAAATTCTTTAAGTATTGGGTCATTTGGCAATAAAAATCTGGAATTTTAGAGATTTAAAAAATTTTTAAAAATTAAAAAAAAAAAAATTTTTCCACCTAAAATGTGCCAATTCATCAAAATCAATCCCAGTAAAAATATTATCAGAAAATTCTATATAAGGCTCAACCACTGATACATTATTGCATAAATGACGGTTTGTACATATACAAGTATTTACGTTTTGGCCGACCTTGAAATCAAAAGAAATTTTTAAAAAATTTCAAAAATATAAAAAAATTAATTTTAACAAGGGCGCTTGGGCCCGAACCGGGTGAGCGCTATCCTCTATATCTCTTTAGAGCCTTAATCGTTTTGGAAACTTTTGGTATCATTAGATAGAGGAGAAAACTAGCTACTAAAATGAGTAAAATAAAAAAATAAAAACTTGGTGGGGAAAAAGTTATGGTCAAAAAACCACCCCAAACCTTTACTTGTCCCGAAAATCATCAGTTTTTCGCCCACAACTTCTTTTCCAGCAAACCTAAAATTTCTGTTTTAGTCTCATTTTGTAGCAAATCTTCTCCTCCATCGAATGACACCAAATTTTATCCAAATCCAAATTTCCTTCACAAAGTTATCGCGAATAATCCCCACCCGGTCACGCAGTCCAAATATCCCCCTAAAGATTATTACCTCACACAATTGTGTTGTTTTTCCATTTTTCTTATCATTTCTTAATAAATTCTGTTGTTGTTTGTGATATTTTTGTTTTTTATTTAAAAGTCTTAAACGCTTTTTTCTATTTAATTCCAAATTTTCTTCTTCGGCTTCACTAGTTAAGGACACAGCTATGTTATTTCTAATTGCGGCCATTCCATTTGACGTTAAATTTATGCACCCACTTGTATAGAGAAAATATTCTGGACGTTTGTGTTGTCCTATTTGAAATATGTATTAAAAATTTTTTTAGGACTTTTTAAATTTTATTTGATAAAATACACGGTTGAATTGTACTAATAGTCTCAGCTTCATAAAGTTAATTAGAGGGAATATTGATGGCGTACTATAGAGATCCAAGGGGTAACCTTGAGGCTCTTAGATCAGGCTCTTAGTCGGCCGAACACACTTACATTAAGTATTATCCCACAAAATTTTCTTTATGTTATTGAGGTTCGATTGGATTGAAATTTTCATCCGAAAACTTTAAAATTTTTCTTCAAATTATTATTAACCTACGCATATAACAAAAGTTGCCTAAACAAGTCTGCACCCTTTGTTCCCCCAATTCACAACCAAAAGTACTCAAATTGTTGTAATCATCGTAATTTATGCAAAAAATACACCTTTAATATTTTTTAAATTTTTTTCTGATAAAATGATAAAAAAATTTTTTTTTATCATTTTTCTATTTTTAATCACCTTATCATTCTCTTTTCATGCCAAAACCGAAAGGGACCGTCATCCAAAATTGGCGGTATAGAGGTGTCTACATAAAAAACATTTTTATTATCAGCTATAGCAGATGATGCTGAGGCCATTTCTGATAATAAAAGGCCTTGTTTTACTGCCGAAAGGGGTTCGGTTAAAACTGTTGATGATGTTAGTGTCATTTTTAGGGAAAATATAAAAAATAAAAAAATATTAAAAAATGGAAAAGTGAGGGAAATGAATAGCTGATTTTGTTGTTGATAGAATATTAATTGAAGTAGTCTATATATTTGGTGCATTGAGTGATTAACTTTAAAAAGTAAATGTATTTAATGTTCTTTTTAGGGTCGACGGCCCAGTCCGGTCCGAAAAATCGAGTCGGGCATGAATTTTGGCACGTAAGAGACTCGTTCGGGCCGGTCCGATAAAAATGAAGCCGAAAAAATGATATGAACGTCGGCCCGATTCGAAAACGGGAACTCTTTTCGTTTAGTAAATTTAGAAAATTATAAATAGTATAAAAGCCTTTGGGTTTAGTCATTATTTTCATTCTCTTGTAATTACTCTTTAGTCCAGTTTATTACTTGTCGCTTTGTTTTGTTCCAGTATTAAAGGTTACTTAAAAAGAAAAGGGCGGATTGTAATAAATTTTTATTTCAGAGACTAGAATCTGCTAAAATATCAAACAAAATGCTTGTTGGTGAAACTCATACATAATATACATACAATTTTCTCAGTGAGTCTGATTAAAAAGAGGCAGATAAATTTCTTATTCTAGACGAAATCGATTGAATCAATGGAACTATCAATAAAATGCTTATTTGTCAATATGAAGACTTGTGAATTTTAGCAAATGAATGAACTTATTTCATAAAATACAATTTATCAAGTTGAATAAGAGGGCCAGTAAGAATTCTAGAAACAAACAGTTAAATGATTTCCGTTGCTCACTTATTGTACATTCTATATACTTAATTATAAAGCACGTCTGTTAATTATTGTATTAATCTGGTATTTTTCAGACAATTAAAACTTAACAGAACCCATTTATTACATTTAAATAATAAGTGGTTAAAATATACATGTACTAAATTAAAAAGAAAAAAAAGTGTGAGGAGAAGCGCTCTTCCTCGCTTTTTTTTAATTTTCACATTCAGAATAACATTATTACTTGTTCACGCAATTGCCACACCCTTTGGCATTTTTATTCTTTTCTTTTTTGTCAAAATTCATGAATTCTATGGCGTATATCCCAAATTGAATGAATGGGAAAATGGGTAAAAAAGAAGAGAGGGGGGGGGGGAGGGTAAGGGAGGGGAGAAGGGGGGAACAAAGCAAAAAATGTAAAAAACGGGAAAAAATAAAATTACGATTCTCTCACATTTATTTTCTTTTGTTTACTAAAAAATATATAAATTGATGTGCCAAAGGGGATAAAAACTAGCCACTTAGGGAGGGAATGTTTTGGTAAGAAAACAACACAAATGAGCTTTAATTATTTAAAAGGAGGCTAATTTTGAAAAAATATTAATTAAGATTGTAAAATATTAAATAAAAGAATAGAAGAAATGTAGCTTTAGTTAATCCATATTTGATAAATTTCGTTGAGATGGAAAGTTCATGGCAAGTACAAGACATGGAATGTTCGAAGAGCTCGGGGTTCACGAATTTAAATCTGATAACGATACTTAATATCTCATTTGAAAGCCCATCTTTTGTAGTATTTAATCTGAGCTATTACAATCCAAGAAACTATACGAAACCACAAAATTAGAGAAGAAGTTTGCTGAATCCATACCCAGTGTAGAGCCCAGGATAATAGAATATGAGGGAATACTAATTAATTAATGTTGTTGGTCCGGCCGGACAATATTCACCGCTCACTCCTTAAGAGCGATTTAACGGGCGACGACTAATTCCTCCGATCGGGCAATAAATATTAATTCACTTTTATTATTAACTGACTAATAGGCTGACTGAATGAATGACTGACTTTTTCCTTTGCTTATTCCTAGGATTATATTGGTTATGGATAGGCGAAGTCGCTGGGAAAGTTTTATTTAATATTTCACAATTCTATTTCCGCCTTACACTAGCAAACTTTTCAAATTTTTAATTTCCGCTTTTCGTTTCAAAAAATTTTAAAATGGCGCCATTTCATTTTGTCAACTTTTTAATTTTTTAAAAATAAAAGCCAAAATTTTTCGTTTTTTCCTTTATTTTTTCAATTATTTTAACTTGTTTTTTGTTTTTATTTGTTCTAACTTCTATCGTTTCTCAGATAAATGCCAAAATCACCAAAAACGTCTTCAGCAAAATCTTCAAGGTCTTCCAAATCCCACAAATCCCCCAAAACTTCAAAAACTGCAAAAAAGAAGGAAGAAAATAATGACGTTATTTTTATCGATCCTCAAAAAGAAAATGAACAGAAAAATGAGCAGAAGAAGCCAAAACAGCCAAACTTGACGAGCTTCTTCAAACCTCTTGAAAAACCTGCTCCACCGCCAACTCTGCCCCAATGCATGCCTGACACTTCGCGGTTTACGTCGCTTTTTCAGCTGAAACAGGGAATGACTATTGCGCCGATTCTGGCAAGGAAGGTTTGTGAAAATGTTTATAAAAAAATTTTGAAACCTCGGGGTTAAATTTCATATGGGGGTTTTTTTCGTTAAGTGGATAGTTTTTAAATTTGTCGCCAACTGGTCGTTGGTTCGAGTCCCCTTTGGGCAATCTTTTTAATTTTTTTGAGTTATTCAAAATCTTCATACTCTGGAGATACATGATCTGTGAAAGTGTTGAATTATGACTCTATTTGGTTAAGTTGGATAAGTTTCAAATTCCCTTCATTATAGGTCATGGGTTCGAACCCTCTTGTGGAAATTAATTTTTTATTTTGCTTTCTTTTTCACAATTACTTAATATTAGTCTAATAAAAGCAAAATTTTCCATTTTTAAAAATTTTTTTGTACACTTTATTGATTTATTTTAAATTTTTTCAGCCTTTATCAACTGAAGAACGAGAAAATTTGCTTAAAGTCCATTGCGAGGTTTTTTTTAATTTTCTCTAAATTTTAAAAATTTATTTTTAGTTTCCCGATTATTTGTCTCAATGCAAAAATAAACGTGTTAAAACTCCAGCAACAGTCACCAACAAATTGAAGGCAAAATATTTTGATTTTCATGATAACTATCGTCCTGCTTACTATGGCACTTGGCGTCGCAGAAGTAAAGCAATTTGTGGACGAAGGCCTTTTTCTAAAGGTGAAAAGGTTTGGGAATTTTTAAAAATTTTGTTGGAGTTTTAGATTTATTTTTTTATTTTTGCATATTTTATCCTCCAAAAAAAATTTTCCCAAGTAAATCAGCCTCACTCGTTTTAGCATTTCCTCTATCGTTGGGCGACATGATTCATCTCAAATTGCAATCTCTTTATGATAACACATTTTTATAAAGATTTTATAAAGAAAATTTTTATCTGAATTTTTCTTAATCTTATTTTAATGTTTTGTTCAATCATTATTTTTTTTATTTTTTCATTCTTTATTACTAACTTTATTCATGGTCAATTAACCGAACCTAAAACTGTAATATGGAACTTGACAGAGCCCTTTTTTCTTTCCCATCTTTTTCCTATATATCTACAGAATGGTCTGGCTTTTTCCTACCATTCTCATTGTTTTTCGATATTTTACTTACAAACAATCAAAAGGAAATAATTTTTATTTCCCCTTGATGAAGAAAGGAAAACTGGTATGGAAGAAGGGAAGAACTCTGCCCATTCTGCAAACATATAGGAAGAAACTTGGGCAGGAAAAGAGAGGGTCTGTCAGGTTCAATATTACCCCTAAAATCGTTATTTTGGTACCTAAACCAAAAAGCCAAAACCAGGTTTCGGTTAACCAAAAACTGATACTCGGCCAAAAACTTGCACCAAATACCGGTTGTCTAAAATGGACCATAAATTTTTTAAAATAAAATTTAAACAAAAAAAATTTGTTTTTAGACCCTCAATTATGAATACGATTCTGACGATGATTGGGAAGAAGAACCTGCAGATGCGGATGAATGCAAATCTGATGAAGAGGAGGAGGTTTAAATTTAAAAAATTTTTTTGTTTATTTTCTCTTTATTTTAGAAAGACGTTCCAATGGATTCTGACGAGGAGGACGATGGTTTCTTTGTGGATCATGGATATTTGTCATCGGATGAAGGCTCTCAGGGAGGGGATGATTTGGATGAAAATTGTGATGTTGAAGGTTTAGAAGATTTTTAAATTTTGAGATTACCCAAAATCTGGACTTTCGTCCCGAAACTTTACTCGAGAAATTTTTAAAACCTGCCCGACTTTTTTTTGAATCCGTGCCATCCCTGGCTTTAATCAGGAATGATTCTTATGTTAGATTTGATCTTGTGCGATCCTTGAATTAAGAAAAATATTTTTAAAAATTTTGAATCCTTGCTAGACTGGCCTTAGTCCTGGGTTAGGAGTCCAACCAGTCCCGTAGCCCCCCCCCCCCACCCCCGAAAAAAATCCTGGTTACGAGCCTGAGTACAACAACCCTCGATTCTAAGAAAAAATTGGCAAATTAAAATCGGTTTCGCCCAATTTTTCGGTTAACCGGTAACTCGAATCTAAATTTTTCCACTTAATTTCAAACAAACAATCCAGACTCATTTCAATCTCTTTTTTAGGAGAACCCAAAAAACCAATAAAAATATCGGATGACGAGAAAAATGAAGGAAACCAAACTGAAAAGCGAAAGTCTTCTGGAAATGAAAAAGAACATGAACAACGCCGTCAACGTTTGGAGCAAAAAGCGGAGGAATACAAGGCTGAAATTAAAAGGAAGGAGCGTCTTTTTAAGATTTGTTTTCTTATTATTATTTGGGGCCACACGAGGGGGGTCTACTCCAAAAGGTCAAATTACCCAGACTGTTAGGACCCAGAATGTCAACCTCAAATATTTGGCCAAATAAAACGGACTCGTAGTCAATAAAACGTTAGTCGCTCCCTTTTGCTTTATCTGACAGTTTCAAGACAGAATTTCCGTATTATGTCCCTTCATCGCCCTTAATCCCAACGAATCGCCCAAATCCATCGATACCCCCCCCCTTAATTCCTTTATCCCACCCTAAAATTTTAATCCTTTATCCCACCCTAAATTTTGATTAATAGGGAGTTGGCTTTTTGGGCGTAGATTTAGTGTGTGTCCCTGTTTACTTAAATAATTTTTTTAATTTTTTAAAAGCGACAATTGATCCCAACCGTCTATTTGCCTGATGAGTCTGTTCATCCAGAATTTTCTCGTTTTGTTTTGCCTGGAGTTCGCTTTGATTATTCCAAAATTGTTGCAAAAAGTGTTGAAAATGATGATGAAAAAATTGAAAAGATGTCTGTTGAAACTGTTACTGTTGAGTGATTTCAAGTTTTATTTTTTTAAATTTATTTAGGGTTTCTTTAAATATTTTTGGGGGTTTTATGGGAAAAAATTTTTTCGTTGAATAGCCAAGGGTGTATCCGGATGGCTGATAGACTTAAAGTCCCCCTCTCTCCTATTGAAATTCTTTTTTGCTTGATTAATCCTGTTTACCTACATATTTATGGGTAAGCAAGGGGATTCGTAGTCATGCTACAGTAAAAAGATAAAAGGTCTGATCTCCACCCTTCACCTCCCGAAATAGGAAAAACAGTTGAATCAAAAATTGAAAATCTTCGTCTGGTGCACAAAAAATTTTTTTTTAACTTTTTTCGACTTTGATTTCCGATTTTTTGTCGGTTTATTAAATTAATGCTATGCCAAGGAATGCCTATGCCTTCCTTTCTAAGGATGCTGAATCCGGGTATCCTGACCCCTCGTTTAAAAAATTTTTTTTTCTGGATACACCCTTTTGTTTTTTATTTTTTGAGTTGGGGGTGTCTTTAAAATTAAACTATTATAAACTCTTCACTTTTTTCAAAAAAAAATCTCTTTCTCTTTTATTTAAAATACTTAAAATATATTCTTTCAAAATTTGGCCAAGTTTTTCATTTCAATTTTTTTGTTTTTTGATTTATTTTAAATTAAATTATTTTTTCAGAAAATTTTTTTGAATATTTTGTGTTTATTAACACTTTATTTTTTAAATTTTTTTATTTAAATATTTTTCAGGGTTCACCTCAAAGTACCGCCAGCAGGGTTGGACGCAACTGAAAAAATTTTCCGCAGCCGCAATCCTCAGTTGGCAAGTCAAAAACAGTCCGCAGTTGCGTCCAGCTCAGATCGCTAGGCCAAAGGATCGCCGAACTATAACTTTGTTCAAAATTATCGAATCCGAGACGCACTGTTATCGTTCGATACGCCTCGATGAGCTGAATCGGACTATACAAAGACTTCCCGGCTTCGATAATTTTTGAACAAGGTTATAGTTCGATGGTACCTTGGCCTAGTGGTACCTTGAGGTGAACCTATATTTTAATCAAGTTTTTTCTCGGCAGTTTTAGTTTTCAAAAAATGGTGACGGATCGTTCTTACACTCCCTTTGAATATGGCTATTTAATTTTGAAGTACAGACATCCTGGAAGTGTTAAAAAATTTGGAACTGATTTTGCGGCTGCCGCAGCTGCTGCATGCATTTCTAAGACAATTATGGCGCCTATTGAGAGGGTCAAATTAATTTTGCAGGTTTTTTATTTTTTATGGGGATTTTAATTGACCTAGGGTCCGTTCTCCTATTTCTTCTTAAGGGTCCTAAGGGGAATAAGTAATTGGATGAAGGATGATAAGGACAATGAGGATAGAATGGAGGTTCAAAATGGTCAGGGAAATGGGTAAATAAAGTTACAAATAGAAAGGGCGTAGCCAGAGGGAGGGGGCTTTGTGGCTATAGCCCCCTTGAAATCGACACCTGGCTGCGCCCTTGGCAAAGAGGGCCCCAGATCCGGATAGGCAAAGATTTCCATGAACCGGCAATCCTATGCCCTTTGTATAACCTTTGTCTCAAAAAATCTGAGGGGCCGACTTTGAAGGCTTTTCTATTATTTTAGTCCTTGTGATCAGTCACAATTTTTCCAATTTTTAAGTTACAAACATCCCAACACACAATTCAAATAAGCAAGCGTTACAAAGGAATGATTGATTGCCTAATTCGTTTGCCCAAGGAACAAGGATTTTTATCATTTTGGCGTGGTAATGTATCAAATATGGCAAGGGCAGCAGCTCAGGTTTTCTAAAAATTTTTTGAGAAAAAAATTCTTAATTTTATTATTTTGCCAGGAATCGGTGGGTATGGCTTTTAAAGAGGTGCTAAGAAAAATTTTGGTAAATGATGAGCATCGAACAACTGATTATAAAAAGTTTTTGGGAGGTAACTTTGTTGTATTTATGATGTTTTGAACTCTGCTTTGCGGAGACTTTTTGCCGACACTGCAGATTTTCCTATTTTTGCGGATTATTTTTTAGTTTTTTCTCCTCTTTCGGATTTTCCTCCCGATCAGAGGTGTGTCGGAATTCCGACGTTTTTTCCCTCCGAAATTTTGTAAAAATTTTCGATTTCCGAAAAAAATTTTGAGCCAGTTCCGATTCCCGGCTCTTTTTATTTCCGACACCTCTGACTTTTTTCATTCACCTCTGATCCTCTTTTAAAATTCCCTCTTTTAAGCCAATTGTCTCGCTGGAGGTTTAGCCGGAGTGGGAACATATTTCTTCATTTATCCACTCGATTTTTCTCGTACAAGGTTGGCAGTGGATATGGGGAAGGATAAAGCTTCAAGAGAATTTCGTGGTTTAGTTGATTGTTTTATTAAAGTTGCAAAAAAGGATGGATTGGAAGGACTTTATAGGTTTTGTTTAGAAAATACTTATGACCTCATTTAAGATACCCTCGCTGGGTTATGCTTGACCCTCGACATCTCTGGGTCCAAAATTTTGTGATCGGGGGGGGGGGGGGGCGGGGGGCCTATGTCGCGGTACGATACAATATGTAGTTCGGGGGTGGGGTTAGACGATGTCAGGTTCGACAATAGCATTCAAGGGGAATGGAGGCATCGGGTCCGGTTATGGCCGATTATGATTAGGGCCAGCCAAGGTTATTACAACCCTATTATATTTCATTTGGGTATCGCTTAGGTAGCCTTACCCTTCTCAACCTATAATCACTAAATTCTTAACTTCCTGGTTACAATTTGAGAGTATCTTATAGTGATCCCCAATTTTTCTAAAAATTTTTTCAAAAAAATTTTTTTTCTTCAGAGGCTTTTGGTCTTCACAGATTTACATTTTCTTGTATCGTTCTGCATATTATGGATTATTTGATTCTTTTAAAGTTTTTGCATCAAAATCGGGTTCTAGTTCTGGTAAAGATGTTCATTTCGTTGCAGCCTTCGCTTTTGGACAGGTTTTTCTCTGAAAAAAAATTTGTAATTTTTTTTCAAATTTTTAAAGGTCTCCGCACTTGTGGCCGCCTTAGTTTCTTATCCATTAGATACTGTTAGACGGCGATTAATGATGCAGTCTGGAAGGGATAAACATGAATATAGGGGAGCTATTGATTGTATTAAGGTTTTTTATAATTTAAATTTTGAAATAAAAATGTCTGACCGGGCGGGGTTCGAACCCTCGACCCTTTTCCGATGCAGACCTAACATTTTCCCACTAAACCATGGAATTTTATTTTTTTTCTAATTTTGTTATGTAAAGGATTTTTTTGGTTGATTTTTCTTTTTTGAGGAAATTGTGTTGATAAATAAAAAATTTTTTCCTTGAGTAAGGTTCGAACCTTGGACCTTTTCCTTATGTGAACTAAACATCTTCCCACTACACTAAAAAATTTTTTTTTGTTTTTTCGCTTTTTTGGATTTTTTGAAGGTTATTTTCATAAGGGAATTTAAAATTTTTAATAAGAAAATTTTATTTTTGCAGCAAATTTGTCAAAAAGAAGGTGGTCGTGCATTTTTTAACGGGTTCTTTGTTAATGCTATTCGTAGTTTTGGTGCAGCTTTAGTTTTGGCTATATATAACGAGCTGAATAAACATTTGTCTTGATTGATATTTTGTTTGTTTTAATTTTAAGTTATTTTATTTTTTTCTTTCTTTTCTAGTTGAAATTTGTTACTTTAGTTTTGAATTTTACAGATTTTTTGTTTTTACTAGGGTAGCACCTTGTGCCTTCGGGGGGTAGAGTCTTCGGGGATCGTGTTGGGTTTTTTGACCAAAAATTCATCGGGTGTCTGGTCGGGGGACGGGGTGCTACCCTAGTTTTTACCCTCCCAGAGAATATTATTAGAGTTCGAACCAGGGTCGAGACCGGGGTTTTTTTGGATAACATCCGCGAGGCTTTCAGGGTTTCCGTTTTATCCCGGATGTCAATTTAAAAGGACCTCCTCCCAGGATACCGGGCTAGCAATTAGAAATTTTAAACTTTTTAATTATCCCTTAAAATTTTTTTGTATTTATTTATTAATAAATATTTAAAATTACGAGAATTTAAGTATTTTCAAAATTTCCATTGTTTAACTTGGACATTTTATTTAGATTTTTTTAAGTTTTTTAAATTTTATTTTCAGGCTTTAAAATTAATTTTAGAGAATCTTTATTTCAAAGAGTTTGTTTTAATTAAAAAATGGATTTTCACCGAGGTTTTTTAAATGATGACATTTTGTCCCACTAATTAAAACTTAATTTTAGCAATGCATCAGCAACAACAACAACTCCCACCACATTTAATGACTTCTACATCCTTAAATATTGCTGCATCAATGCCAGGAACATCAACAAATATCAATCAATTCCCAAGCCATTTACAAACTCATTTGGATCAAATGTCTTCTATTCCATCGACAACAGCTGCAACAGGAATGAGGTCACAAGAAACTGCTGAGGAAGCAAGAAAACGTTTTGAAATTGAATGTGAATTTGTTCAGGCATTGGCGAATCCGTCTTATTTAAATTGTGAGGTTTTTATTTGATAAAATTTTGGGGGTTTGAATTTTTTGGCGTAGTGGGATAACTTTCTGTTTACCTCCAATGTTGACTGTGTTTCGATCCTATAGGTGCTAAGAATTTTTGTTTTGCCTAAAATGGATTGTTTCTGATAAAATTGAAAATTTGTGATGTTTTAGTGTAGTGGGATAATTTTAAGTTTTCTCCAGAGTTGCCTGGTTCGAATCTCACTTGAGCTAATAATTTTTGTTTTGATTAAAAATTTTTTTATAAACATTAAATATTTATTTAGAAACGTTTCATAAATTTTAATCTTTTAGATTTGGCTCAAAAAGGTTATTTCAAAGCGGATTACTTTGTGAACTATCTCAAATACCTTCTCTATTTCAAATGGCCAGCATATTCGAGGTTTTTTTTATATTTTTAGTGTTTGGATTAGGATTGTAAGCCTTTTTCGGAGAAAATTTATTTCTAATTTTATATCCTAAAAATGATTTGCCTTTTTGGCATTTTTTATTTCGAAATCCTCAAAAAAATTTCTTTACAAATTTTATTTTAAGAACCCTCAAATACCCTCAATGCCTATATTTACTTGAATGTTTACAACATGCCGAATTTCGTGAAGCTATAGCATCAACTGACAATGCTCGTTATATTGAGGATCAACTTTTGCTTCAATGGCATTTTTATATGCGTGTTAGGCAGCGATTACAGGTTTAATTTGAAAAGGAGTTTTTGAATTTTTAAAATAATTTAGCAACATTCACAGCCTGTTCAGCAAAAGCAGTAAAGAATTGAAGGGATGGGAAAATCCGCAAATTTTTTAAGGGAATCCGCAAATGTTTTGCGGACGGAATGGGAAATCTGCAAATTTTTGCGGATTTTTTAAAATGATTTTTTCTGTCCAAAAATTTTTTTCATTTTTTTGCGATAAAAGGGAAGATTGACATTTTATCCCAACTTTTGATTTATGCGTTTTTTAACGCCTACATATACTTTTTTGTTTTTACTCTACTCTTTAAATTTTAGTCTTAGATCTTTAGAAATTAATTTTTTTAAATGGCAACATCATCAAATACAACTGCTGTTGTGGCAGATGAAGGAATGGAAGAACGTATAATTAATGAAGAATATAAAATTTGGAAGAAAAATTGTCCGTTTCTTTATGACATGGTATTTTTAATAGATAATTTTTGGGGTTAGATAAGAGGGAGGCGTGTCTTTTATTTTAGATCGGGAGTGTTTTCTATTTTTGTGGAATGCACTGGGGATATAACTGTTACTCAACACCTAGGATGTTTATCTGTTTCCCTTTAGCTCAAAAATGATAAATTTTAAAAAATAACATTTTTTCCTAAGGTTATGACTCACGCTCTTGAATGGCCTAGCCTCACAGTCCAATGGTTACCTGATGTCAAACGCGTAGATGGGGATGATTACACAACTCATCGTTTGATTTTGGGGACTCATACATCTGATGAACAGGTTTTCTTTTTCTTTATAATTTTTATAAGTTGTGCAATATGTAAGGGATTTTCCGACAATAAATCACGATTCTGGTGAATCGTGATAGTTGGATACAAGATAACTCACTATGTTTAAAAATTATTTTTGTTGACCTTAGGATGTGAGGGAGCTGCCTGGGCCTTTGTGTGATGCAGAATACCTCCATACAATTTTTTTTATCTTATAATAAGGCCTAATTTTGCGTAGGGCGCCATAATAATAATTTTGCGTAGGGCGCCATAAAACCAATAGGTTTTATGACTGTGGTTTTTCTACATTTGCATTACTAGGTCATTCCACGACTTTTGACATTTTCTCTTCAATATTTAATTTAAAAAAATTATTTTTTAAGCAAAACCATTTGGTAATTGCTAAACTTATTTTGCCTACAGAAGATGCACAGTTTGATGCTTCACGTTATGACACTGACAGGGTTTTTTTCAACAAAAAATTTTCTAATTTTCCCTTTTTAATTTTTAGGGTGAATTTGGCGGTTTTGGTTCAATTACAGGCAAAATTGATGTCGAAATAAAAATGAATCATGAAGGGGAAGTTAATCGAGCTCGTTATATGCCTCAAAATCCAGTTTTGATTGGGACTAAATCTCCAAATGCTGAAGTGTTTATTTTTGATTATACAAAGGTTTCTTTTCTTTCTTTATATTGTGGGAGAGTTTTTTTCTTGGGGTACAAGTTCTTTTTTTTATTACCTCTTGCTTCCTTTGGTTCCTTCAATAGTGCCTCCTTCTTTTCTTATTTGCATGGAAAAAATCTGGAAGAAAAATTCTCTTCTATATTTTTTGTATTTTCCCTGTCCTTTCCTTTAAGGTTATCTGTTCTGAACCGATCCGAAGAACCGAGAATTTCTCGGTCTATTTCTTCGGCACGATTCATCGGTTCGATTCCGAATATTCAAGGGTTTTCAAAGAACCGATAACGCTTCTCATTAACCTATTTGCAGAAAATCCGCATTTTTTGTCCGCAAATTTTATTATTTTTTCTAGCATCCTTCAAATCCACCACAATCTGAAGTTAACATTTGTAAGCCTCAACTTCGTCTTCGTGGTCATACAAAAGAGGGTTATGGTTTAAGTTGGAATATTAACTTGCCTGGACATTTATTAAGTGCTTCGGATGATACAACAGTTTGTTTATGGGATATTCAAGCAACTACTGCTAACGCTAACTTTTTGGATGCAAAATCGATTTTTACTGCGCATAATGCTGTTGTGGAAGATGTTGCTTGGTTAGACAGTTTTTAATTTTTTGTTTATTTTTTTGCGGAAAATCCGCAAATTTATTTTGCAGATAATCCGCAAATTTTTTATTTTATTTTAAAGGCATGTTCTCCATGACGTTATTTTTGGTTCAGTTGGAGATGATCATAAATTAATGATTTGGGATACTCGTCAGAATAGCATGACAAAACCGGCACATACTGTTGAAGCGCATACTGCTGAGGTTTTTTCTTTAAAAAATTCTTTTAAACCTTTTTAAAATTCATAGGTCAATTGTTTGTCATTTAATCCATATTCTGAATTTATTTTGGCAACTGGTTCTGCTGATAAGGTTTTTCAAATAAATTTATAAAAGCGGGGATGGTGTTTCAGTCAAGGGGGTTACAGCGAGGCTTGTTGTCCAACCAATACCCAGTTTACCTATGGCAAGCTGGGTAGTTCAGTTACCCCTCACAATTTGCGGAGTTTGTAAAATAATTATCGGTTTGGAAAGGGCGTATCCAGAGGGCTGGGGGGGGGGGGGGATTATTTGCAATTTTTTTCAAAAAATATCAAGCCCCTTCAATTTCTTTAATAATTTTCTCAAAAAATTCTAGACTGTTGCTTTATGGGATTTGCGCAACTTAAAATTAAAGCTTCATTCATTTGAATCGCACAAAGACGAAATTTTCCAAGTTCAATGGTCTCCACATAACGAAACAATTTTGGCAAGTTCAGGAACTGATCGACGTTTGCATATTTGGGATTTGAGTAAAATTGGAGAAGAACAAACACCTGAGGATGCTGAGGATGGACCGCCAGGTTTTTTTTTTGAAAAAATTTTTTGAAAATTTTTCGAAATTTTTGAAAATTTTCTAAAATTTATTTTTGAAATTCTTCTAAATTTTTTTTAATTTTCAGAGCTTTTGTTCATTCATGGAGGACATACAGCCAAGATATCTGACTTTTCTTGGAATCCGAATGAGCCTTGGGTTATTTGTTCAGTTTCTGAAGACAATATTATGCAGGTTATCTTGTTTATATTTTTAATTTTGGAAAATTTTTTTGGTTCTTTAACCTAGTTTTAACCCTCAATATTATTTACACCTCTATTTAAGCGACATTTTTTAGATTTGTTTTGTCATTGAGTAAGGGGTGATCAGGATTTTAGGGAAAAATTTTCGGTGAGGAGGGCCGAGAAATTCTGTCTTTATAATACCCTCTATTTAAGGAACCCTCATTATAAGACACATTTTTTACTCCGAGTACTGGGACATTACTTATTAACATTTATTTTTCTAAAAATTTTTTTCAAAAGATTTGGCAAATGGCTGATAATATTTACAATGAAGAAGAAGCTGATGCTGTTATGGAACAAGCTGCTGCTATGGCTGGAACTACAGCTTGAATTTAATTAAATTAAAATTTTTGAAAATTTGGAAAAATTAAAAATTAATTTCTTCGTCTCTCTATTTAACTATTTATTTGGATATTTTTTGAAATTTAATTTTTGTTCTCAATTTTGAATTTTAATTTTTGAAAATTTATGTAAAAAAATTTGTTTTTTGAAGAAAAATTTTTTTTTCTGAATTTAAAAAGGATTTCAATTCCTTTTGATATTTTATTTTTTTTTTATTTTAATTTAAATTTTCTTTTTGTTTGTAGTTGTTTGAAAAGACTACAAAAATCCTTCTCTCCAATTAACTTTTGGAAATAACAACAATGTAGTGAACAACAAATATTTTAAATTCAGCAAAGCAATATGTTCATCAAAAATTGTTTGTATATGTACAAGGACAATGGCATTTGTGGGTTTATATTGTTTTAATTGACTAACCTTTTTGTTTTTTTTAATTTCGTAATTTTAATTTTCTATCATTTTAATTTTAAATATGAGAAATTTTATATATTGAAGGGGTCGGGAGTGTCTGAGATTGTAGTTAGTAGTGGTAGAGTCTTCGAGGTTCGGTCGGGGGTTTGCCAAAAAATCGGAGTTTCGGGGTCGGATTTCTACTTTTGTTTAAAGCCTTATAATTGTTAGCGATTTTACCTTTAAATTTTTATGTGTTCGAAATTATTGTGTTATTAGCAAATATATTAATAGTCTAGCAAAAAGTGTTTGAGTTGTCAGTCTGTAAATATCATAGTGAATCTTTGAGCGTGTGTTTGTTCTGGGCCTGTCAAGAGCTTCATCGAAAGCTCGGGCATCCCCAGGGTTTCCAAGATATGAAACTAATTTCATCATTTTTTTAATTTTAAAATATCCAGACTGCTTTTAGATGTTTTTTTATTATCACACTTTGCACTTTACTTTTATCTTTCATAATTTTATTTTTGTTTTCATGTGAATGTCTACTCTATTTTTTAATTATTTCCTGTTTAATTAACTTAAAAGGGGGCAAATATTTTTAAATTTTAATATTAATTTCTTTAATTTTAAAAATTAAAAACAACTAAGACAAAGGGGAAAGTAAAGGGAAAAGTCACTAAATTATCGCTAAGGAAGAATGAAATTGGCATTGTTTTTACTGGCATTTTTGTGTTGTTTTTCGGAGGGTGATGGTGGGGGAAGTCAACCATTGCCTCTGTCAACACACGCAATTCGTCTAACTTCAATACGTTTGTTTTTAGGAGACTAGTAAAGTTGGACCTCATTATAGGATGGCTCCAATATTAGCGACACCTCAAGAGACTTTAAATCTGTTTGCCACTGGAGTGAGGGGGTTGTCTCATTATAAGGTGCTATTTTGCCCCATGTTTGTAGGTATCTTATAACTTGATCCGAGTATGCTTGATTTATTAGGACTGTTTAATAAAGATGGGTTACTTGATAAATTTTGTAAAATCAAAGTTTTCTTAGGAGCTCCAAGGCTTCAATTTTTAAAACATCGAAAACTCAAACCTCCAAATTCTAATCAAAGCAATCATCGACTGACAATGACTGATGAATCTAAAAGTCAACTCAAAGAAACTGAAGAGAGTCTGTCAAAAATTTGGAAGAAAACAAAAATTCCTTCAGAGCCAACAAACTCGTTGACTTTGAAGAAAAAACAACTTGAAAAAGCTTTGAACAAGATTAAAGAAAAGAAGAAGAACGAAGAGAATATAAAAATCTTTGAAGAAGAAGATTTTTTCAAATTTTTAAAAGCAAAAATTAAACAAAAGAGAGATGAACGTCCAAAATTGAAGAGGGCTCAAGAAGCTCGTTTTTCTTCTGGAAAAATTTGGGTTTCTCCGCAATTTGTGGATTGGGAAGGAAAATTAAATGAAGAAATTGTTGAAAATCTGTTTAAAAATCTTCCAAAAATGTTGAAACATGTAGAAGTGGCTGAGGAAGCTGTGAATATGGTTTTGGTATTAGATGAGATTAATCGAGTCATGGAATACGAGACGGCAATAAATGAAATTGAATGGGCTTTGGAGGATGAAGAAGAGAAGAAAATGAAGGAAGAGGAAAGGAAGATGGGGAATGAGGTTGTTAAGGAAGTAAAGGATGAGGTGAAGAAAGATAAGGAAGAAAAGAAGAAAATGAAGGAAGAGGAAGGGAAAGTGAGAGATGATGTTATGAAGAAAGGAAAGGATGAAAAAGAGAAGGAAGTGAAGATTAAAGAGCAGGAGTGGAAGATGAAAGAAGAGATAGGGAAGCTGAAGAATAAAGTCATGAAGAAAGGACGGGATGAAGAAGAGGAATATGAAAAGATGAGCGAAGAGAAGGGGAAGATGCGGAATAAACTTGTGAAGAATGAACAGGATGAAGAAGAAAAGAAGGAGAAGAAAGATGAAAAGTTTTCGAATTATAAACGAGAAAAATGTGAAGATGGAAAGGGACCTTTATACCACCTCTGGTTAAAATTAAATCTTTATGGAATTCTCAATATTACAGGGCCGGGGGATAATGTGGATGAACGGTTAAAGGAGGGATATGAACGTTTAAACAAAGCAAATGATTTTGTTAATTTATTAGATGAAGAAAACCAGTATAGAATTGAGTTTGAAGTTGGGACTGAAAATAGCAAAAATTGTAAGAAATTAGAAAGTGTTTTTAGTGGAAAGCTTGACCCCCAAGTGTAGATACCACCTCTATTTAAGCGACGATTTTTAAAAATTGGTTGGCCGTTGAGTGTGGGGGGCTGACCCGTATTTAGGCCTTCTATTTAAGATATATCCTGTTATAAGGTACAAACTTTCAGTCTCTAGAGTTCCAAATCTTATAGTTAGGTTTGAACGGTAATCGTTTTTCTAAATGTACTCTTTCAGTGTTAAACCGAGCAGCAAAAATACTCAACAAATTTAACAATTTTCGAACCTCTTATTTTCGGCCAGGTTCTGTGTTAGATAAATATAAAGTAATTGATGATGACAAAAAAGTGAAGAATAAAAAGGAGATATATATTGATAAACAGCCTTCGATTAAAATTAAGGAAGAGAATTGGTTAGAGGAAGCATCAGAAGATATAAGAAAGGAAAGGGAAAAGGAATTAAAGCATGTAATGAAATCTGAGATTTTTAGTGGTAATACGCTTTTGATTAATAAAACAGTGGATTGGTCGAAAGAATACAATGCTAATTTTGTTGTTGAAATGCTTTCTAGGTATAATTGTAAAAATTTTGTGTTTAGGTCTCCCGATATATTTAGTGTACCTCGTTAAAATAGACTCTAGTTCATTATACTATTTCCTCATGAGAAGTAGATATGATTAGTTAAAGGAACCAGTTCTGAGAGAGAATAGATGTTGAGATAATCTCTGAAGGAGGGGGGGATGAGTTGGGGTGGGAGTTTACATATTCTCGTTAACAAAATTATGTTTTTAAGGCAACGCTTAGCATTACCACAAGAAACTTTGGAAAAATTGGCTGTAGAATTAGTTCTTGTACTTGACGAAGCACAAAGAGTTTCCGACTATGATACAGAGATTACAAAAATAGAAAACGCCATTCAAGAGGTTAAACAGTGTGTAAAAAACATTTTTGGATCAAAAGATCAACGTTTAAATGGTCATTTATTAAAATTTGTTTTGTGGGGAATTTTAAATATTGAAGGGCCAGACGATAATTTAAAGGAGAAAATAGCATTAGCTTTTGAGAGATTGCACTCTGCTGATGAATTTATTAAGCTTTACGGGGTAAAAGATTCTGGGAGGATACAAGTGGAGAAATGTGTGAAGGATGCTGAAAATGGTGAGAAAATATTAAGGGACTATACTGTCGAACCTCGATTTAAGATACTCCCAATAGTAGATACACCTCTATTTAACAGACGTTTTTGAAAATTTGGTTGTCTAATGGTGGGGGAAGCTTCCTAGACGATGATCAAGGCGGTATCTTTTAGCGAGGTTCGACTAGTACAGAAATAAAATCATTTCAATCAATCTTCTAGTATTAAACCGCGCTATTGTTCTCGTAAAACTTTTTGATAATTTCTGTGGAGGAGCAACAGCGGATGAAAAGAAAACTGAGCAGATAACCAGTCAAATAAATGTTAAGAAAGGATTTGATGAGGGTGAAGGTTGAGTGCCAGGCCTAGCGAACATTTTTTTTCTCGCTTGCCGGCCAAAATACTTTTTTTTTAATTTTTTTGTAGTTTTTAGTATTGTAATATTGTAGCTTTTTTACATGTGATTTTTAAAAGGCGCAAAAAATTTAATTTAAAAAATTAAAATTTTTAAAAAATTGAGAGAATGCGCACAAAAGAATAAAAATTTAAATGATTTTTTGTTTTTTTAATTTGAATTGTAGGGAATGGGGGGGGGGAAGGAAGGTATGGATGGGGTTTCTGTGGGTATATTTTTAAGGTTTTTGTTTTTTATTAGATTTGTCTGGAAATTGAAAAAGGTTGTTCGGCATTGTGAACGAGTGGAGGGGGGGGGGTTGTACGGGGTTTTTTTTATTAGAGATGTGGAATTATGGGAAGGTATGAGGTTTTGTGGGGTTGATATTGAATGGATTCTGTCCAAACTCTTTTTATTTTTCGGTTTTTTTCTGTTCAGGAATCTAGATATCTCAACCCTATTTGTGGGAGATTTTTACAGATATATTTTTTAAGATATTCGAAAAATTCTTGTTTAAATTTTTAAATCTTTCATTTTTTTAATTGAAGCTATTTTGAATAGGAAAGAAGGGAGGGGGAGTTATATTCAGGTTTGTTTGTAACGTGGATCCTGGGGTTCCGATATCCGGATCTACCAGCTCTAGTAATGCTTGGTGATTTCTTTACCTACTGCCTCAGCGAGTTTGAAAAATAATTACCCTTTATAATTTTTAAATCGAAATTTAAAGAAACTTTGTTTTAAGTTTTATCTTTTATCATCTCTACATTTACTTGAAAAACTAATTAAAAAAATTTTTTTTAAATATCCAATTTTGGGGTACACCCCAAGGTACCGGGATGCCAAAAAAACCGCCGAGCTATAACTTCATTCAAAATTGTCGAATCCGGGACGCCTTGGGACTCGTCGAGGGCGTCTTGGGTTTGATACCAGGGCGTCTTTGATTTGATAATTTAGCTCGGCGGTATTTTTGACTGCTTCTTATATTTTGGGACCTATGTCCTTTTAGAATTTTATATATGTTTTTTCTCTTAAATATCCATCTCTTTCATGTTTTCAATTTTTTTTTATTTTTCTTCTTTTTTAAAATCACCTCTCCATTGAAAACCTTTCAAAATACTTTTATTATCATCCTTTTTCTTCAATACCTCTTTCTGTTCATCATTCTTCATTTTTTCCCCATTTTCTTTTTGAGAGTCTTTTGTATCTTCTTCCTTTTCTTCCTCCTTCTGTTCGTTATTCTGCTCTTCCTTCAGTTCCTCCTTGGCTTTTTTATGCTTCTCGTGCTTTTCTTCCTTCAGCTCTTCATTCATCTCTCCCTTTTCTTCCCCATCAAATTGTTCTTTCTCATCTTCGCTCTTTTGATAGTTAACACTTTTTTCTTCCTTTACCTCAATCTTCCCGTTATTCCCTTCCTCAACTTCCTCATTATTCGTATCTTCATCTTTATCTTCTTCCAATTCTTCTACTTTTTTAACATCATTAAAAGCCCAAGTGTTGTTGTTGACATGTATGAGCATATATGTTGCTTGTTCGAGTACTGAGAGATAAATAAATATAGGTAATAAAATAGAGGGCAGGTCCTCCACTATAAGATACCCCAATACAAGATCAACTCAATTTAAGAGACGTTTTTTTAAAATTTGGTTGCTCACTGGGGGGGGCTATAGACGATACCTTCTATATAAGAAACCCCTCATTACAATTGTACCCCAATATAAGAGACACTATAGTATATACCCTCTCTTTAAGATACTACGTTGAAATTTGGTTGGACACTGGGTGAAGGGCCTGCCTAAGAAATACCCTCTATTTAATATACCTCTCACTATAAGGCACAATCTTTTTGACCAATGATGTGCCTTATAATGAGGTATGATTTTTATTTTCCAACTCTCCTTACAATGTTTGGCTCTAATTACACGTTCCTTAATTTCGCTAGCTTCATTTCTCATGCTACTTAGAGATAATCCTTCAATTAATCTATCCATTTTACTCAAATTTTGTTTTTTATTTTCCAAATTTTCAATTAAATTAATTCCTTTTTCCTCTTCAATATCCAAAAGTCCCATTAACTCAAATTTAATTCCCCCCAATTTTCGTTGATATTTCCATTCTTCATCTCCACGTTTCTCCCTTAATTGTTCTTCTGAAATACACAAAAACGGCCAGAATTCAATTATTCGATCACATTCGTCCAATAGTAGTTTTAAATCTACTGCTTCTCTTCGTTGGTTTATCTTTGAGGAAAAAAAATTTTTTTGGAAAAATTTTGGCGCTGGTCTAGTTTATACGTCCAATGAACTTTTATGCGTCCCATGTGTATGGTTCAAAAGCATTTCTTCATGTTCGGGACATACACCCACTGGGTCTGGGACTGTTCCTTTTTTAGATTGGTTATTGGATTTCGGATCGATCGAAAAGAATTGTCGGGATTTTAGATGAAACCCCCATTGTACCGGGATAACCCCCACATTCCATCCATGCTACTTACCCCCATTTGCTTAAAAGGTGTTTTCCTGTCTCCATCATCAACATTTGGATATCTATTCTTTATTAATTTTGCAACTAATATTAAATTTTGTTCCTTTTTATTTTCCATGTTTTCCCAATTCTTGTCATCAAATATTTTGGGGGCCCTTTTCTTTTCCTTTTTCCCCTTTGTTTGACGTTCCTCAATTCTTGCTAATTTATTTTCGAACTTTGTCCGATTAGGAAACTGATCATTTGGGGCATATTCATATTTTTGATAAGGCTCCCATTCATCCTAAAACGTATTTTAAAATTTTGAGAATTATATTTCTTGCCTTACTATAAGTTACCCTCTTTCGGGTTTAAAAAATTGCCCCTTTATGGGAGGTTTTTTAAATATATGAGTATCCATCCATAGACTACCAAATTTTAATCCTAACCTCCTTGTGGCTAAAAAATTGTATCTTATGATGGGTGGTTTTTATACAGAGGGTTTCCTTTAGACAGCCCTCCTATTCAGTGGTTTAACCAATCTTTTAAAAGTGTCTCTTAAATAGAGGTGTATCTTATATTGGGGTTTATTTCATATGAGGTTCCACTTTCTTTTTTGCTTACCGAATCATATTCTTCAACTCTTGAATTGTTTTTCTCAATAGCTTGAACAATAGATTTTTTATTATTCTTATTTTCTAAAATTCCATAATGATTTTTATTAAACTTTTTAATTTTGATTGGACAATTTAAAGAGGAGGAAAATAATTTTGTTTGAATTTTTGTTGAAGAGTGATTGAAGATATTAGCGGAAATTTTATTAGTTGTAGAAGAAGTGGGAGAAGTTAATAAGGGAGATGAAATTGTTTTGTTTATTAGTTGAATAATAGTTAAAAATATTAAAATTTTTTGAATATTAGTAGTCATCTTTAAAAAAAATATTTTTTGAGAATGTTAGAACAGTTTAAATGATTTTTTCTTATGTTAGAATGGCATCCTTCTTGCTGTTTTATATTGCCATTATTTATTGTTGCCTCATTCTTTTTTTATTCTATACGGTATTTGTATTCTTGACAAGGTGTCTATTATTTTTTTAAAAATTTGTAAATGCCCTTTAATGTCAAGATTTTTTATTTAGATTACTGTATTGCACCGTAAAAGTACTTTTTATTTTATTTTTAAATTTTTTTTTATTTTTTTCACGTGAAGACTATATTTATGTCTATTTTTATTTTTATATAAGAGTGCAATGTCGCTATTTTTTAAAAGAATTTTTATTTTTTTTTTTTGAGAGTGCAAAAATAGTAGACAGGTGATATGATGTAACGGGTGTTATAATGAAATTTATTTTAGAGGGAATTACGATAAAAAAATTTTGTTGCCCTTTTAGCTTTAAAGTCTAGCAGCCTGTTATAGTGCACGACTCCCTTACGTTGTTTTAAAATACCTCCAATATAGGATACACCTCTATTTAAGAGACGCTTCTTAAAAATTTGGTTGACCACTGCATAGGATTAATCTTCTTTAGGGATTAAGAAGTCTTATTTCTTGTTCGGATAAATTCTTCTGTTTGTTTTTCTCTACGAAAGCGGGGTCATAACACATAGTACATATATTTTATTAAGACAATGATGTCATTTTTTATTCTTGAATAAACTAAAATTAAACTTTTGCACTTGTTTATTTTGGTATTTTTTCATGTGATTCTATCTAGTCTCTGTTCTATTCATCTATTCCCTGTTTTTTTTAGTTTAAAAGGGGAGAGGAATTTTAAAATTTTTCCATTTTTAAAAATTAAAACCAATTAAAGAAGGGGAAAGTCAAAAAATCAATAAAAAATTATTTGGCGCCAAAGGAAAAAATGAAATTTGCATTGTTTTTACTGGCATTTCTGTGGAGTTTTTCTCAGGGTAATGGTGGGGGAAGTCAAACATCCGCTCTATCAAAACACGCAATTCGTCTAGCTTCAATACGTTTGTTTTTAGAATCTTCTTATAGTCAGATTCGACTGCTGGTAATGGGAGCTGCTTAAACGAACTATACTCTCTATTTAATATACACCTCATTATAAGAGACAATTTTTCGTGTGTTTTTTAGCTGGGGCCGAGTACAGTTATTATTAATTTGCTCAATAGATAGGGGTTATTTGAATAAATTTTGTAAAATCGAATCCTTTCTTAGGAACTTCAACAAAAGTTCAATTTTTAAAACATCCAAATTTCAAACCACCAAATTCTCTCAATCTAAATAATCATCGACTGACTATATCTTCTGAATCTAAAAGTCTACTAAAAGTAATAAACAAGGGAAATTCTTCAAACTTTCGGAATATAGCAACAAAATATTCTTCAAAACCAATAGATTTAAACCATTTTGATGAGGAAAATGTTTCAAATTTTTTAAAAGAAAAAATTCGACAAAAAAGAATTGAACGCCGAAAACTTGAGAAAGCTCAACTAACGCGTTTTTCTCCTGGAAAAATTTTTATTGCGCCTTTTTGGCGTTTAAAATATTTGGTAAAATTGTGTTTGAGGGCCTAGACTCCTCTTATTTGTCATTTTCGAGGGTCTATATTTCGTCACATATATGTTGAGACTGTGGGCTGTGTTTTGCGTCATTCGACTCAGTTGGAGGGGTCAGTGAGTCTGGGGAGTGGTCAGTATGGGCCCGAGTTTAGGTAACCACCAACCTGCGGTTTTTACCGGTAGTATCTTTTGATTGACATTTTTAACGACGGAACGGAGTCTGGGCTCTCAAACACAATTTTCCTAGGAAACTTATGAAAAAGTGGCTGAGGATATGTTCGAAATTCTTCCAAAACCTATGAAGAATAAACATGTGGCAGAAAAATTAGTGAATATTGTTTTGGTTTTAGAGGAATTGTCTCGAGTATACGAATATAAACAGGCTATAGAAGAAATTGAACGGGCTTTGGAAGATGTGGAAGAGAAGAAAATGGAGGAAGGGAAGCGAGAAGAATGGAAAAATGGAAAGAAACGTTTATACCTTAGTTGGATAAAATTAAATCTTTTTGGAATTCTCAACATTTCGGGGCCAGAGGATAATGTGAATGGACGGTTAAAAGAAGGATTAGAACGTTTAACTGTAGCATATGATTTTATTAGTATATTTGATGTAGAAGATGGTGTCTTTGAACATTGCAAAGACTGTAAGTAAATAGGGGAAACAAAACTGTTTTTGTGGAAAACTTGCTATCAGGGCTGTGCATCATGGCGTCTGGAGTGGCGTTTGGCGCGCCTCGGGTAAATTCTGGCGCACAGCCCTGCTTGCTAATTAAACCTCGATATACAACGGCTCCGGTTATCTTTTGCCGGCATTGAGTCGGGTCCGTCTCTCGTGGGATGACAATCTTAAAATATTTAAGGGTGTATAGGAGAACGTAAAGTAAAAGAGTGGGTTTTTGGTAGGATTGGCCAATCCTTAAATTAGGTTGTTTAGAAAAAAAATAATTTAGCGTCAGCTGCTAAAAATGATCATATGGCTATAATACACCCAATATAAGGTCAATCCTTCGGTCTAAAAAGGGTAAATTATATGGAAGGTTGCAATTATATTTTAAAATTTACTCATTCAGTGTTAAATCGCGCAGCAAAACTTGTCAACCAATTTAACAATTTTCAAACCTCTGATATCCATCCTGGTTCTGTATTAGATAAATTTAACGTTAAAGGAGATGACAAAAATGTGAAAAATAAAAAAGAGATATTTAATGATAATAATGCCAATCTTGTTCTTCAACTGCTTTCTATGTGTGTTAAAATTTTAACTATGTATATGAGGGGGAAGACGTGTCAAGTTGGAAAGAATTTGTGGAGGAGATATCCTCGTTAAGTGGGCCCGGTTGAACGACTGGATTGTTAAATGTTGAGATAAACTATGTTGAGATAAACTACCTCTTGAATGTGGGGCTGATGAGTGTTAGTGGGGTTAGATAGTAGTACCTTTTAACTATAGGAAGGGGTCTCTCCTTCCTTATGTGAGGGAGCTCTCACTTATTTCCTATTGTAACAAGAATAAAATTACATATTTTTAAGAAAATTTGCCCCATTACCCCCAGAGATTTTGGAAAAATTGGCTGTAGAATTAGTTCTTGTACTTGACGAAGCTCAAAGAGTTTCTGACTATAATACAGAGCTCACAAAAATAGAAAATGGCATTCTAGAGATTAAAAAAAGTGGAAAAAGCATTTTTGAGGCAAAAGATCAACTTCAATTATTTAAATCTGTTTTGTGGGGAATTTTAAATATTGAAGGGCCAAATGATAATTTAGAAGAGAAAATAGCACTAGCTTTTAAGAGATTGCACTCTGCTGATGAATTAATTTTGAATTACATGATAGAAAATCATGAAAAGGAGAAAGTGGATAAATATTTGAATGATGCTAAAAGTGGTGAGAGCTTAATATAAGGGAACTATTAGTCCCCGGGGAACCCCCGTATCCGGGGACGGTGGTTGAACCCTAGTTAAGATACTAAGTTGTATGTTTTTCACCATTAAGTGGATTGTGTATACCAGGGATGGGACGGGTTACCCGAAACCCGATCCGAAGAAAATTTTGAAAACCCGACCCGAAACCTGACCCGGACTCTTTTCTCAACCCGCCCATCCCTGGGTTATACTATGGAGTGATTCGACTAGTTTAGAATTAAAATTGTTTTTCAAAATTTTCTAGTATTAAACCGCGCTATTGGTCTCATAAAGCTTTTTGATAATTTTCGTGGAGGAACAACGTCAGATGAATAAGAAAACTGAGCAGATAACCAGTCAAATAAATGTTAAGAAAGGATTTGATGAGAGTGAAGGTTGAGTGCCAGGCCTAGCGAACTTTTTTTCTCGCTTGCCGGCTAAAATACTTTTTTAATTTTTTTGTAGTTTTTAGTATTGTAATATTTTAGCTTTTTATATTATTCTAAAGATGCGTTTAAAAAATTAATTTTAAAAATTAAATTTTAAAAGAATTGAGTGAATGTGGAATAAAAATTTTAAATAAAATTTTTTGTTTTTTTTATTATGCAGAGGGGTTTGGGAAAGGAGGATATGTTAGAAACTTTGTTGGTTACTGGGAATTTGCGAGCTGGGTCGGCAATTTGAAGTAAGGGAGGGGGTCATGGGGGGGGTTCTTTTATTGAAGTTTTTGAGGAATTTTGAAAGGGGAGAGAAGAGGAGCTTGTGTTTTTTGTGTCAATTCTAATTTTGATTTTTTTATCTAATGTAATTTAAATGAAATAGGTAAGGATGGCGGTTCCTGGGAAATTCCCGAATATCCGGAACCTATATCCGAACCGAAGATTTCGGACATCCGGGGTTTTTTTTGGTTCTGGATACCTGGAACCGCCAACCTTAGAAATAGGTATATCCCTAAAAGAGATGTTTTCTAAAATTTGAGTAGTTGGGAGGTGGGGAGGGGGGGAGGGGGTGGATGTATCTGTCTGAAAAATATTCTCCATTTAAGATAAACCTCATTATAAAATATAATCCCTAATTTTCCATATATCTAAACTTCTAATAAGAAAAAAATTTTTTCTGATTGACAAAAATAATCTTCAAAAATTAAAAATCCCTCTAAATTAAACAAATAAAAATAATTTTAAAAAATCAGAAATTAATTTTGCTACAAAATATTTATTTAAAAATAAATATTGCTACAATAATAAAGAAAAAGCAACACATTTTTTAAAAAATTTAAAAAAATTTAATTTATATTTATCATTTTTTGTTCCTTCATTCATTTAATTTTACAAATTTTTATTTTTTTTTAATTCTTTTAAATTGAGACTCTTCATTTGTTATGGCGGAGGTCATTAATGAAATTCAAAATGTTTCCAGTAATGATCACCACTAAAAACGAAATTTTAGTCTTTATTACCTTACTATATGAGGCCCCTTTTAAACTAAGAAAATTGCCCCTTATAATGAGGGTTTCTTAAATAGAGGGTTTCGCTCAGGCAGCTCCACCGCTCAATGACTAATTAAATTTTATGAACCGTATCTCAATCAGTAGTAGCTAATATACGGAGTATCTTATCTCGAGGTACGCTTGTAGCGAGCGGTTTATTAAATAGAGGGTATCGCTTGAATAGGTTCTTCAGTCCAGTGGCTTAACAAATTTTGAGAAACGTCTTTTAAATATGGGTGTCCTTTAATATGGAAGGTACCTATCTTATATTGGAGGTATCTTATATCGTGGTACGATTGTACTAAAGGGTGTTCCTTAAATAGTGGGTGTCGCTTGATAGGCTCTCCAGTCTGGTGACCTATTGAAAGACGTCTCTTATATAGAGGTCTCTTATATTGGAGGTATCTTATAGCGAGGTTTGACTATTTCTCTCTCTCACTCACCCCTCTCGGCTTCCATCAATTCATTCTTCATTCCTTCAATTACCACTCTCTGACCCCCTTCATCATCTTCATTAATAAATTTGTGTTCAATTTCACTAATCACCCGAAAGAATGGAGTAGAATTTGATTTAATCATTCCAATTTGATTTTTAACATTCCATATCACTGGCATATCGTCATTATATACTTGTGGGCCAAACAAATTTTTCAATTTTTCTGCTTCCACAAACAATTGGGCAATTTCTTTGTTAATTTCTTCCTAAAGTTAAAAACCATCTTTAAGTCCCCGAAGGACCATAATGGTCAGACTTCCTTTATCTCACTTATCCCTTAAGACCTCGTCAAATGATGCCTTATATTTAAAAGCCATAGAAGACAGATAGAATGCCTTCCCTTGTTAAATTGTGACAGAGAAAGTTTTACCATTTTGCGTCTTTTGAGGAAAGAAAATAGAGTGGACCCATAAAATTGCCCGAGGAGTGCTACGAAATTAAGTACCGAACCAGCTCAGGTCTGAATCTCATATCTGCCCACTTCCCTCCCTCACTTCTCCTACCTTTTCTTCCTCTCCTTCCTCTTCCACCCTTCCTCCTTCTTCAACTTCTGTTCCCTCTTCACGTCCATTTTTATTCACTCTTCCCTTCTCTTCTTTAATTTTTAACATTTTTTCTTCAACATTTTCAACCATTTCTTTATATTTATTAATTTGTCTAGCTATAGTTAATGCTTTAACTATAATGCTTCCAGCAACATAAGCATATTGAACTTTTTCTTCAACTCGGGAAAACTTTTCCACATAGGGCACCAACAAATTTGCTACAGTTTGAATTACTTTTTTCTGTTGAAAATTAATTTTTATTAGAGGAAGGAGGGGAAGAGACAGTCGGCCCGTTTTCGAGTCGGGCCGACGGTCGAGTAATTTTTTCGGGCCTTATTTTTATCAAGTCGGGTCGACAACCTTTTGATCAGTCGGCTGTCTATAACCCAAATTCCAATGAATTTCTTCAATTAATTTTGAATAAACTTTGTTTTCCTTTACTTTTTCCTCGTCTTGTTTTTCAATTTGTTCATTAGTAGACCCGTTCACTTTATTTTCTTCTTGCTCTTTTGGTTGTTCTGAAAATTGACTTGTAGACCCCACTAGAAGCTTCTCCCTTAGGGAGAAAAGACTATACCTAATAATGAGGTTTATATTAAAGAGAAGGTATTTCTTGGGCAGCTCCCTCTATTCAATATCCAACCAAAATTTTCAAGAACGTCTCTTAAATAGAGGTGTCTAGTATTGGAGGTATCTTTTATAGAGATACGCTTGTACTGAGAGGTTTCTTAAATAGAGGGTATCTTTTATTATCTCCTCTATTCAATATCTAACCAAATTTTTCAAGAAAGTCTCTTAAATAGAGGTGTATCTCATATTGGAGGTATCTTATAGTGAATGTCTATCTTCTTACCAACAACTTGACCCCCATATTGTGATGATTAACTGAACCATTTCCTTCAACCATTTTTTCATTTTTGATTCCAAATTCGTCTTGAGGATTAATAACTGTTTCGTGTTCAATAGTAGGGGAATCAACAGTCTTAGGACTAGCAGCAATTTTATGGTGATTGTCAGAAGTTGTTGCCTTTGTTTTTGAAATTTTGTATTTTTGAGGGGTTGATTTTGGGTGGTTATTGAAGGAAACGGTTGAAGGTTTGCTGAAATTTTTGTTGCCAAATCCAGAAATGTTGTTGGTGGTAATTGGGGATGGAACTAGAGAGAAAACATTTAAGAGGATAAGGCTATTTTTTATTCGGAGGGTGTGTTTAGAGTTATAATAATTCTTTGTTATATCGACCCAATCTTATATAGGTATATAGGGATGTCGGTTTCAAATCAGACCGGAAAGCCGAAGGATTTGATTTGGATTATCTCTTCTGGGCTTTCGGTTCGGGGTTTTCGGTTCGGGATGTAGTTCGAGTTTCGGTTCGGGGGATTGGTTCGTTTTTTGGTTCGGGGGCTTAGATTTGGTGTTTCAGTTCAAGGTTTCGATTTACAGAATATTCAAGGGTCATCCCTTAGACTGATTTTTTCTCTACTCACCCATATTTTTAGTATTCCCAACAGCAGCATTCATCATTCCTTCAACTTCATTATAATTAATTATAACAATTAACATTATCACCAAAGTTTGGGGAAAAGGCAATTTATTATTTCTAATATTTGTTGCCATTTTTTGGTTTTCCTTTAAAAGGAAAATTAAATTAGTTTGTAGTTCAGGGATGGCTAAGGTACGAGGTCTTAAGGGATAAGTGAGATAAAGGAAGTCTGACCATTATGGTCCTTCGGGGACTTAAAGATGGTTTTTAACTTTAGGAAGAAATTAACAAAGAAATTGCCCAATTGTTTGTGGAAGCAGAAAAATTGAAAAATTTGTTTGGCCCACAAGTATATAATGACGATATGCCAGTGATATGGAATGTTAAAAATCAAATTGGAATGATTAAATCAAATTCTACTCCATTCTTTCGGGTGATTAGTGAAATTGAACACAAATTTATTAATGAAGATGATGAAGGGGGTCAGAGAGTGGTAATTGAAGGAATGAAGAATGAATTGATGGAAGCCGAGAGGGGTGAGTGAGAGAGAGAAATAGTCAAACCTCGCTATAAGATACCTCCAATATAAGAGACCTCTATATAAGAGACGTCTTTCAATAGGTCACCAGACTGGAGAGCCTATCAAGCGACACCCACTATTTAAGGAACACCCTTTAGTACAATCGTACCACGATATAAGATACCTCCAATATAAGATAGGTACCTTCCATATTAAAGGACACCCATATTTAAAAGACGTTTCTCAAAATTTGTTAAGCCACTGGACTGAAGAACCTATTCAAGCGATACCCTCTATTTAATAAACCGCTCGCTACAAGCGTACCTCGAGATAAGATACTCCGTATATTAGCTACTACTGATTGAGATACGGTTCATAAAATTTAATTAGTCATTGAGCGGTGGAGCTGCCTGAGCGAAACCCTCTATTTAAGAAACCCTCATTATAAGGGGCAATTTTCTTAGTTTAAAAGGGGCCTCATATAGTAAGGTAATAAAGACTAAAATTTCGTTTTTAGTGGTGATCATTACTGGAAACATTTTGAATTTCATTAATGACCTCCGCCATAACAAATGAAGAGTCTCAATTTAAAAGAATTAAAAAAAAATAAAAATTTGTAAAATTAAATGAATGAAGGAACAAAAAATGATAAATATAAATTAAATTTTTTTTAAATTTTTTAAAAAATGTGTTGCTTTTTCTTTATTATTGTAGCAATATTTATTTTTAAATAAATATTTTGTAGCAAAATTAATTTCTGATTTTTTAAAATTATTTTTATTTGTTTAATTTAGAGGGATTTTTAATTTTTGAAGATTATTTTTGTCAATCAGAAAAAAAATTTTTTTCTTATTAGAAGTTTAGATATATGGAAAATTAGGGATTATATTTTATAATGAGGTTTATCTTAAATGGAGAATATTTTTCAGACAGATACATCCACCCCCCCCCCCCCCTCCCCACCTCCCAACTACTCAAATTTTAGAAAACATCTCTTTTAGGGATATACCTATTTCTAAGGTTGGCGGTTCCAGGTATCCAGAACCAAAAAAAACCCCGGATGTCCGAAATCTTCGGTTCGGATATAGGTTCCGGATATTCGGGAATTTCCCAGGAACCGCCATCCTTACCTATTTCATTTAAATTACATTAGATAAAAAAATCAAAATTAGAATTGACACAAAAAACACAAGCTCCTCTTCTCTCCCCTTTCAAAATTCCTCAAAAACTTCAATAAAAGACCCCCCCCCACATGACCCCCTCCCTTTCTTCAAATTGCCGACCCAGCTCGCAAATTCCCAGTGACCAACAAAGTTTCTAACATATCCTCATTTCCCAAACCCCTCTGCATAATAAAAAAAACAAAAAATTTTATTTAAAATTTTTATTCCACATTCACTCAATTCTTTTAAAATTTAATTTTTAAAATTAATTTTTTAAACGCATCTTTAGAATAATATAAAAAGCTAAAATATTACAATACTAAAAACTACAAAAAAATTAAAAAAAGTATTTTAGCCGGCAAGCGAGAAAAAAGTTCGCTAGGCCTGGCACTCAACCTTCACTCTCATCAAATCCTTTCTTAACATTTATTTGACTGGTTATCTGCTCAGTTTTCTTATTCATCTGACGTTGTTCCTCCACGAAAATTATCAAAAAGCTTTATGAGACCAATAGCGCGGTTTAATACTAGAAAATTTTGAAAAACAATTTTAATTCTAAACTAGTCGAATCACTCCATAGTATAACCCAGGGATGGGCGGGTTGAGAAAAGAGTCCGGGTCAGGTTTCGGGTCGGGTTTTCAAAATTTTCTTCGGATCGGGTTTCGGGTAACCCGTCCCATCCCTGGTATACACAATCCACTTAATGGTGAAAAACATACAACTTAGTATCTTAACTAGGGTTCAACCACCGTCCCCGGATACGGGGGTTCCCCGGGGACTAATAGTTCCCTTATATTAAGCTCTCACCACTTTTAGCATCATTCAAATATTTATCCACTTTCTCCTTTTCATGATTTTCTATCATGTAATTCAAAATTAATTCATCAGCAGAGTGCAATCTCTTAAAAGCTAGTGCTATTTTCTCTTCTAAATTATCATTTGGCCCTTCAATATTTAAAATTCCCCACAAAACAGATTTAAATAATTGAAGTTGATCTTTTGCCTCAAAAATGCTTTTTCCACTTTTTTTAATCTCTAGAATGCCATTTTCTATTTTTGTGAGCTCTGTATTATAGTCAGAAACTCTTTGAGCTTCGTCAAGTACAAGAACTAATTCTACAGCCAATTTTTCCAAAATCTCTGGGGGTAATGGGGCAAATTTTCTTAAAAATATGTAATTTTATTCTTGTTACAATAGGAAATAAGTGAGAGCTCCCTCACATAAGGAAGGAGAGACCCCTTCCTATAGTTAAAAGGTACTACTATCTAACCCCACTAACACTCATCAGCCCCACATTCAAGAGGTAGTTTATCTCAACATAGTTTATCTCAACATTTAACAATCCAGTCGTTCAACCGGGCCCACTTAACGAGGATATCTCCTCCACAAATTCTTTCCAACTTGACACGTCTTCCCCTCATATACATAGTTAAAATTTTAACACACATAGAAAGCAGTTGAAGAACAAGATTGGCATTATTATCATTAAATATCTCTTTTTTATTTTTCACATTTTTGTCATCTCCTTTAACGTTAAATTTATCTAATACAGAACCAGGATGGATATCAGAGGTTTGAAAATTGTTAAATTGGTTGACAAGTTTTGCTGCGCGATTTAACACTGAATGAGTAAATTTTAAAATATAATTGCAACCTTCCATATAATTTACCCTTTTTAGACCGAAGGATTGACCTTATATTGGGTGTATTATAGCCATATGATCATTTTTAGCAGCTGACGCTAAATTATTTTTTCTAAACAACCTAATTTAAGGATTGGCCAATCCTACCAAAAACCCACTCTTTTACTTTACGTTCTCCTATACACCCTTAAATATTTTAAGATTGTCATCCCACGAGAGACGGACCCGACTCAATGCCGGCAAAAGATAACCGGAGCCGTTGTATATCGAGGTTTAATTAGCAAGCAGGGCTGTGCGCCAGAATTTACCCGAGGCGCGCCAAACGCCACTCCAGACGCCATGATGCACAGCCCTGATAGCAAGTTTTCCACAAAAACAGTTTTGTTTCCCCTATTTACTTACAGTCTTTGCAATGTTCAAAGACACCATCTTCTACATCAAATATACTAATAAAATCATATGCTACAGTTAAACGTTCTAATCCTTCTTTTAACCGTCCATTCACATTATCCTCTGGCCCCGAAATGTTGAGAATTCCAAAAAGATTTAATTTTATCCAACTAAGGTATAAACGTTTCTTTCCATTTTTCCATTCTTCTCGCTTCCCTTCCTCCATTTTCTTCTCTTCCACATCTTCCAAAGCCCGTTCAATTTCTTCTATAGCCTGTTTATATTCGTATACTCGAGACAATTCCTCTAAAACCAAAACAATATTCACTAATTTTTCTGCCACATGTTTATTCTTCATAGGTTTTGGAAGAATTTCGAACATATCCTCAGCCACTTTTTCATAAGTTTCCTAGGAAAATTGTGTTTGAGAGCCCAGACTCCGTTCCGTCGTTAAAAATGTCAATCAAAAGATACTACCGGTAAAAACCGCAGGTTGGTGGTTACCTAAACTCGGGCCCATACTGACCACTCCCCAGACTCACTGACCCCTCCAACTGAGTCGAATGACGCAAAACACAGCCCACAGTCTCAACATATATGTGACGAAATATAGACCCTCGAAAATGACAAATAAGAGGAGTCTAGGCCCTCAAACACAATTTTACCAAATATTTTAAACGCCAAAAAGGCGCAATAAAAATTTTTCCAGGAGAAAAACGCGTTAGTTGAGCTTTCTCAAGTTTTCGGCGTTCAATTCTTTTTTGTCGAATTTTTTCTTTTAAAAAATTTGAAACATTTTCCTCATCAAAATGGTTTAAATCTATTGGTTTTGAAGAATATTTTGTTGCTATATTCCGAAAGTTTGAAGAATTTCCCTTGTTTATTACTTTTAGTAGACTTTTAGATTCAGAAGATATAGTCAGTCGATGATTATTTAGATTGAGAGAATTTGGTGGTTTGAAATTTGGATGTTTTAAAAATTGAACTTTTGTTGAAGTTCCTAAGAAAGGATTCGATTTTACAAAATTTATTCAAATAACCCCTATCTATTGAGCAAATTAATAATAACTGTACTCGGCCCCAGCTAAAAAACACACGAAAAATTGTCTCTTATAATGAGGTGTATATTAAATAGAGAGTATAGTTCGTTTAAGCAGCTCCCATTACCAGCAGTCGAATCTGACTATAAGAAGATTCTAAAAACAAACGTATTGAAGCTAGACGAATTGCGTGTTTTGATAGAGCGGATGTTTGACTTCCCCCACCATTACCCTGAGAAAAACTCCACAGAAATGCCAGTAAAAACAATGCAAATTTCATTTTTTCCTTTGGCGCCAAATAATTTTTTATTGATTTTTTGACTTTCCCCTTCTTTAATTGGTTTTAATTTTTAAAAATGGAAAAATTTTAAAATTCCTCTCCCCTTTTAAACTAAAAAAAACAGGGAATAGATGAATAGAACAGAGACTAGATAGAATCACATGAAAAAATACCAAAATAAACAAGTGCAAAAGTTTAATTTTAGTTTATTCAAGAATAAAAAATGACATCATTGTCTTAATAAAATATATGTACTATGTGTTATGACCCCGCTTTCGTAGAGAAAAACAAACAGAAGAATTTATCCGAACAAGAAATAAGACTTCTTAATCCCTAAAGAAGATTAATCCTATGCAGTGGTCAACCAAATTTTTAAGAAGCGTCTCTTAAATAGAGGTGTATCCTATATTGGAGGTATTTTAAAACAACGTAAGGGAGTCGTGCACTATAACAGGCTGCTAGACTTTAAAGCTAAAAGGGCAACAAAATTTTTTTATCGTAATTCCCTCTAAAATAAATTTCATTATAACACCCGTTACATCATATCACCTGTCTACTATTTTTGCACTCTCAAAAAAAAAAATAAAAATTCTTTTAAAAAATAGCGACATTGCACTCTTATATAAAAATAAAAATAGACATAAATATAGTCTTCACGTGAAAAAAATAAAAAAAAATTTAAAAATAAAATAAAAAGTACTTTTACGGTGCAATACAGTAATCTAAATAAAAAATCTCTCTACTGCTTCTCTTCGTTGGTTTATCTTTGAGGAAAAAAAATTTTTTGGAAAAATTTTGGCGCTGGTCTAGTTTATACGTCCAATGAACTTTTATGCGTCCCATGTGTATGGTTCAAAAGCATTTCTTCATGTTCGGGACATACACCCACTGGGTCTGGGACTGTTCCTTTTTTAGATTGGTTATTGGATTTCGGATCGATCGAAAAGAATTGTCGGGATTTTAGATGAAACCCCCATTGTACCGGGATAACCCCCACATTCCATCCATGCTACTTACCCCCATTTGCTTAAAAGGTGTTTTCCTGTCTCCATCATCAACATTTGGATATCTATTCTTTATTAATTTTGCAACTAATATTAAATTTTGTTCCTTTTTATTTTCCATGTTTTCCCAATTCTTGTCATCAAATATTTTGGGGGCCCTTTTCTTTTCCTTTTTCCCCTTTGTTTGACGTTCCTCAATTCTTGCTAATTTATTTTCGAACTTTGTCCGATTAGGAAACTGATCATTTGGGGCATATTCATATTTTTGATAAGGCTCCCATTCATCCTAAAACGTATTTTAAAATTTTGAGAATTATATTTCTTGCCTTACTATAAGTTACCCTCTTTCGGGTTTAAAAAATTGCCCCTTTATGGGAGGTTTTTTAAATATATGAGTATCCATCCATAGACTACCAAATTTTAATCCTAACCTCCTTGTGGCTAAAAAATTGTATCTTATGATGGGTGGTTTTTATACAGAGGGTTTCCTTTAGACAGCCCTCCTATTCAGTGGTTTAACCAATCTTTTAAAAGTGTCTCTTAAATAGAGGTGTATCTTATATTGGGGTTTATTTCATATGAGGTTCCACTTTCTTTTTGCTTACCGAATCATATTCTTCAACTCTTGAATTGTTTTTCTCAATAGCTTGAACAATAGATTTTTTATTATTCTTATTTTCTAAAATTCCATAATGATTTTTATTAAACTTTTTAATTTTGATTGGACAATTTAAAGAGGAGGAAAATAATTTTGTTTGAATTTTTGTTGAAGAGTGATTGAAGATATTAGCGGAAATTTTATTAGTTGTAGAAGAAGTGGGAGAAGTTAATAAGGGAGATGAAATTGTTTTGTTTATTAGTTGAATAATAGTTAAAAATATTAAAATTTTTTGAATATTAGTAGTCATCTTTAAAAAAAATATTTTTTTTGAGAATGTTAGAACAGTTTAAATGATTTTTTCTTATGTTAGAATGGCATCCTTCTTGCTGTTTTATATTGCCATTATTTATTGTTGCCTCATTCTTTTTTTATTCTATACGGTATTTGTATTCTTGACAAGGTGTCTATTATTTTTTTAAAAATTTGTAAATGCCCTTTAATGTCAAGATTTTTTATTTAGATTACTGTATTGCACCGTAAAAGTACTTTTTATTTTATTTTTAAATTTTTTTATTTTTTTCACGTGAAGACTATATTTATGTCTATTTTTATTTTTATATAAGAGTGCAATGTCGCTATTTTTTAAAAGAATTTTTATTTTTTTTTTGAGAGTGCAAAAATAGTAGACAGGTGATATGATGTAACGGGTGTTATAATGAAATTTATTTTAGAGGGAATTACGATAAAAAAATTTTGTTGCCCTTTTAGCTTTAAAGTCTAGCAGCCTGTTATAGTGCACGACTCCCTTACGTTGTTTTAAAATACCTCCAATATAGGATACACCTCTATTTAAGAGACGCTTCTTAAAAATTTGGTTGACCACTGCATAGGATTAATCTTCTTTAGGGATTAAGAAGTCTTATTTCTTGTTCGGATAAATTCTTCTGTTTGTTTTTCTCTACGAAAGCGGGGTCATAACACATAGTACATATATTTTATTAAGACAATGATGTCATTTTTTATTCTTGAATAAACTAAAATTAAACTTTTGCACTTGTTTATTTTGGTATTTTTTCATGTGATTCTATCTAGTCTCTGTTCTATTCATCTATTCCCTGTTTTTTTTAGTTTAAAAGGGGAGAGGAATTTTAAAATTTTTCCATTTTTAAAAATTAAAACCAATTAAAGAAGGGGAAAGTCAAAAAATCAATAAAAAATTATTTGGCGCCAAAGGAAAAAATGAAATTTGCATTGTTTTTACTGGCATTTCTGTGGAGTTTTTCTCAGGGTAATGGTGGGGGAAGTCAAACATCCGCTCTATCAAAACACGCAATTCGTCTAGCTTCAATACGTTTGTTTTTAGAATCTTCTTATAGTCAGATTCGACTGCTGGTAATGGGAGCTGCTTAAACGAACTATACTCTCTATTTAATATACACCTCATTATAAGAGACAATTTTTCGTGTGTTTTTTAGCTGGGGCCGAGTACAGTTATTATTAATTTGCTCAATAGATAGGGGTTATTTGAATAAATTTTGTAAAATCGAATCCTTTCTTAGGAACTTCAACAAAAGTTCAATTTTTAAAACATCCAAATTTCCATATATGCTACACAAAACATCCAAATATGCTACAGTTAAACGTTCTAATCCTTCTTTTAACCGTCCATTCACATTATCCTCTGGCCCCGAAATGTTGAGAATTCCAAAAAGATTTAATTTTATCCAACTAAGGTATAAACGTTTCTTTCCATTTTTCCATTCTTCTCGCTTCCCTTCCTCCATTTTCTTCTCTTCCACATCTTCCAAAGCCCGTTCAATTTCTTCTATAGCCTGTTTATATTCGTATACTCGAGACAATTCCTCTAAAACCAAAACAATATTCACTAATTTTTCTGCCACATGTTTATTCTTCATAGGTTTTGGAAGAATTTCGAACATATCCTCAGCCACTTTTTCATAAGTTTCCTAGGAAAATTGTGTTTGAGAGCCCAGACTCCGTTCCGTCGTTAAAAATGTCAATCAAAAGATACTACCGGTAAAAACCGCAGGTTGGTGGTTACCTAAACTCGGGCCCATACTGACCACTCCCCAGACTCACTGACCCCTCCAACTGAGTCGAATGACGCAAAACACAGCCCACAGTCTCAACATATATGTGACGAAATATAGACCCTCGAAAATGACAAATAAGAGGAGTCTAGGCCCTCAAACACAATTTTACCAAATATTTTAAACGCCAAAAAGGCGCAATAAAAATTTTTCCAGGAGAAAAACGCGTTAGTTGAGCTTTCTCAAGTTTTCGGCGTTCAATTCTTTTTTTGTCGAATTTTTTCTTTTAAAAAATTTGAAACATTTTCCTCATCAAAATGGTTTAAATCTATTGGTTTTGAAGAATATTTTGTTGCTATATTCCGAAAGTTTGAAGAATTTCCCTTGTTTATTACTTTTAGTAGACTTTTAGATTCAGAAGATATAGTCAGTCGATGATTATTTAGATTGAGAGAATTTGGTGGTTTGAAATTTGGATGTTTTAAAAATTGAACTTTTGTTGAAGTTCCTAAGAAAGGATTCGATTTTACAAAATTTATTCAAATAACCCCTATCTATTGAGCAAATTAATAATAACTGTACTCGGCCCCAGCTAAAAAACACACGAAAAATTGTCTCTTATAATGAGGTGTATATTAAATAGAGAGTATAGTTCGTTTAAGCAGCTCCCATTACCAGCAGTCGAATCTGACTATAAGAAGATTCTAAAAACAAACGTATTGAAGCTAGACGAATTGCGTGTTTTGATAGAGCGGATGTTTGACTTCCCCCACCATTACCCTGAGAAAAACTCCACAGAAATGCCAGTAAAAACAATGCAAATTTCATTTTTTCCTTTGGCGCCAAATAATTTTTTATTGATTTTTTGACTTTCCCCTTCTTTAATTGGTTTTAATTTTTAAAAATGGAAAAATTTTAAAATTCCTCCCCCCTTTAAACTAAAAAAAAACAGGGAATAGATGAATAGAACAGAGACTAGATAGAATCACATGAAAAAATACCAAAATAAACAAGTGCAAAAGTTTAATTTTAGTTTATTCAAGAATAAAAAATGACATCATTGTCTTAATAAAATATATGTACTATGTGTTATGACCCCGCTTTCGTAGAGAAAAACAAACAGAAGAATTTATCCGAACAAGAAATAAGACTTCTTAATCCCTAAAGAAGATTAATCCTATGCAGTGGTCAACCAAATTTTTAAGAAGCGTCTCTTAAATAGAGGTGTATCCTATATTGGAGGTATTTTAAAACAACGTAAGGGAGTCGTGCACTATAACAGGCTGCTAGACTTTAAAGCTAAAAGGGCAACAAAATTTTTTTATCGTAATTCCCTCTAAAATAAATTTCATTATAACACCCGTTACATCATATCACCTGTCTACTATTTTTGCACTCTCAAAAAAAAAATAAAAATTCTTTTAAAAAATAGCGACATTGCACTCTTATATAAAAATAAAAATAGACATAAATATAGTCTTCACGTGAAAAAAATAAAAAAAAATTTAAAAATAAAATAAAAAGTACTTTTACGGTGCAATACAGTAATCTAAATAAAAAATCTCTCTACTGCTTCTCTTCGTTGGTTTATCTTTGAGGAAAAAAAATTTTTTTGGAAAAATTTTGGCGCTGGTCTAGTTTATACGTCCAATGAACTTTTATGCGTCCCATGTGTATGGTTCAAAAGCATTTCTTCATGTTCGGGACATACACCCACTGGGTCTGGGACTGTTCCTTTTTTAGATTGGTTATTGGATTTCGGATCGATCGAAAAGAATTGTCGGGATTTTAGATGAAACCCCCATTGTACCGGGATAACCCCCACATTCCATCCATGCTACTTACCCCCATTTGCTTAAAAGGTGTTTTCCTGTCTCCATCATCAACATTTGGATATCTATTCTTTATTAATTTTGCAACTAATATTAAATTTTGTTCCTTTTTATTTTCCATGTTTTCCCAATTCTTGTCATCAAATATTTTGGGGGCCCTTTTCTTTTCCTTTTTCCCCTTTGTTTGACGTTCCTCAATTCTTGCTAATTTATTTTCGAACTTTGTCCGATTAGGAAACTGATCATTTGGGGCATATTCATATTTTTGATAAGGCTCCCATTCATCCTAAAACGTATTTTAAAATTTTGAGAATTATATTTCTTGCCTTACTATAAGTTACCCTCTTTCGGGTTTAAAAAATTGCCCCTTTATGGGAGGTTTTTTAAATATATGAGTATCCATCCATAGACTACCAAATTTTAATCCTAACCTCCTTGTGGCTAAAAAATTGTATCTTATGATGGGTGGTTTTTATACAGAGGGTTTCCTTTAGACAGCCCTCCTATTCAGTGGTTTAACCAATCTTTTAAAAGTGTCTCTTAAATAGAGGTGTATCTTATATTGGGGTTTATTTCATATGAGGTTCCACTTTCTTTTTTGCTTACCGAATCATATTCTTCAACTCTTGAATTGTTTTTCTCAATAGCTTGAACAATAGATTTTTTATTATTCTTATTTTCTAAAATTCCATAATGATTTTTATTAAACTTTTTAATTTTGATTGGACAATTTAAAGAGGAGGAAAATAATTTTGTTTGAATTTTTGTTGAAGAGTGATTGAAGATATTAGCGGAAATTTTATTAGTTGTAGAAGAAGTGGGAGAAGTTAATAAGGGAGATGAAATTGTTTTGTTTATTAGTTGAATAATAGTTAAAAATATTAAAATTTTTTGAATATTAGTAGTCATCTTTAAAAAAAATATTTTTTTTGAGAATGTTAGAACAGTTTAAATGATTTTTTCTTATGTTAGAATGGCATCCTTCTTGCTGTTTTATATTGCCATTATTTATTGTTGCCTCATTCTTTTTTTATTCTATACGGTATTTGTATTCTTGACAAGGTGTCTATTATTTTTTTAAAAATTTGTAAATGCCCTTTAATGTCAAGATTTTTTATTTAGATTACTGTATTGCACCGTAAAAGTACTTTTTATTTTATTTTTAAATTTTTTTTTATTTTTTTCACGTGAAGACTATATTTATGTCTATTTTTATTTTTATATAAGAGTGCAATGTCGCTATTTTTTAAAAGAATTTTTATTTTTTTTTTTTGAGAGTGCAAAAATAGTAGACAGGTGATATGATGTAACGGGTGTTATAATGAAATTTATTTTAGAGGGAATTACGATAAAAAAATTTTGTTGCCCTTTTAGCTTTAAAGTCTAGCAGCCTGTTATAGTAGAATTACGATAAAAAAATTTTGTTGCCCTTTTAGCTTTAAAGTCTAGCAGCCTGTTATAGTGCACGACTCCCTTACGTTGTTTTAAAATACCTCCAATATAGGATACACCTCTATTTAAGAGACGCTTCTTAAAAATTTGGTTGACCACTGCATAGGATTAATCTTCTTTAGGGATTAAGAAGTCTTATTTCTTGTTCGGATAAATTCTTCTGTTTGTTTTTCTCTACGAAAGCGGGGTCATAACACATAGTACATATATTTTATTAAGACAATGATGTCATTTTTTATTCTTGAATAAACTAAAATTAAACTTTTGCACTTGTTTATTTTGGTATTTTTTCATGTGATTCTATCTAGTCTCTGTTCTATTCATCTATTCCCTGTTTTTTTTAGTTTAAAAGGGGAGAGGAATTTTAAAATTTTTCCATTTTTAAAAATTAAAACCAATTAAAGAAGGGGAAAGTCAAAAAATCAATAAAAAATTATTTGGCGCCAAAGGAAAAAATGAAATTTGCATTGTTTTTACTGGCATTTCTGTGGAGTTTTTCTCAGGGTAATGGTGGGGGAAGTCAAACATCCGCTCTATCAAAACACGCAATTCGTCTAGCTTCAATACGTTTGTTTTTAGAATCTTCTTATAGTCAGATTCGACTGCTGGTAATGGGAGCTGCTTAAACGAACTATACTCTCTATTTAATATACACCTCATTATAAGAGACAATTTTTCGTGTGTTTTTTAGCTGGGGCCGAGTACAGTTATTATTAATTTGCTCAATAGATAGGGGTTATTTGAATAAATTTTGTAAAATCGAATCCTTTCTTAGGAACTTCAACAAAAGTTCAATTTTTAAAACATCCAAATTTCAAACCACCAAATTCTCTCAATCTAAATAATCATCGACTGACTATATCTTCTGAATCTAAAAGTCTACTAAAAGTAATAAACAAGGGAAATTCTTCAAACTTTCGGAATATAGCAACAAAATATTCTTCAAAACCAATAGATTTAAACCATTTTGATGAGGAAAATGTTTCAAATTTTTTAAAAGAAAAAATTCGACAAAAAGAATTGAACGCCGAAAACTTGAGAAAGCTCAACTAACGCGTTTTTCTCCTGGAAAAATTTTTATTGCGCCTTTTTGGCGTTTAAAATATTTGGTAAAATTGTGTTTGAGGGCCTAGACTCCTCTTATTTGTCATTTTCGAGGGTCTATATTTCGTCACATATATGTTGAGACTGTGGGCTGTGTTTTGCGTCATTCGACTCAGTTGGAGGGGTCAGTGAGTCTGGGGAGTGGTCAGTATGGGCCCGAGTTTAGGTAACCACCAACCTGCGGTTTTTACCGGTAGTATCTTTTGATTGACATTTTTAACGACGGAACGGAGTCTGGGCTCTCAAACACAATTTTCCTAGGAAACTTATGAAAAAGTGGCTGAGGATATGTTCGAAATTCTTCCAAAACCTATGAAGAATAAACATGTGGCAGAAAAATTAGTGAATATTGTTTTGGTTTTAGAGGAATTGTCTCGAGTATACGAATATAAACAGGCTATAGAAGAAATTGAACGGGCTTTGGAAGATGTGGAAGAGAAGAAAATGGAGGAAGGGAAGCGAGAAGAATGGAAAAATGGAAAGAAACGTTTATACCTTAGTTGGATAAAATTAAATCTTTTTGGAATTCTCAACATTTCGGGGCCAGAGGATAATGTGAATGGACGGTTAAAAGAAGGATTAGAACGTTTAACTGTAGCATATTTGGATGTTTTGTGTAGCATATATGGAAATTTGGATGTTTTAAAAATTGAACTTTTGTTGAAGTTCCTAAGAAAGGATTCGATTTCACAAAATTTATTCAAATAACCCCTATCTATTGAGCAAATTAATAATAACTGTACTCGGCCCCAGCTAAAAAACACACGAAAAATTGTCTCTTATAATGAGGTGTATATTAAATAGAGAGTATAGTTCGTTTAAGCAGCTCCCATTACCAGCAGTCGAATCTGACTATAAGAAGATTCTAAAAACAAACGTATTGAAGCTAGACGAATTGCGTGTTTTGATAGAGCGGATGTTTGACTTCCCCACCATTACCCTGAGAAAAACTCCACAGAAATGCCAGTAAAAACAATGCAAATTTCATTTTTTCCTTTGGCGCCAAATAATTTTTTATTGATTTTTTGACTTTCCCCTTCTTTAATTGGTTTTAATTTTTAAAAATGGAAAAATTTTAAAATTCCTCTCCCCTTTTAAACTAAAAAAAACAGGGAATAGATGAATAGAACAGAGACTAGATAGAATCACATGAAAAAATACCAAAATAAACAAGTGCAAAAGTTTAATTTTAGTTTATTCAAGAATAAAAAATGACATCATTGTCTTAATAAAATATATGTACTATGTGTTATGACCCCGCTTTCGTAGAGAAAAACAAACAGAAGAATTTATCCGAACAAGAAATAAGACTTCTTAATCCCTAAAGAAGATTAATCCTATGCAGTGGTCAACCAAATTTTTAAGAAGCGTCTCTTAAATAGAGGTGTATCCTATATTGGAGGTATTTTAAAACAACGTAAGGGAGTCGTGCACTATAACAGGCTGCTAGACTTTAAAGCTAAAAGGGCAACAAAATTTTTTTATCGTAATTCCCTCTAAAATAAATTTCATTATAACACCCGTTACATCATATCACCTGTCTACTATTTTTGCACTCTCAAAAAAAAAAATAAAAATTCTTTTAAAAAATAGCGACATTGCACTCTTATATAAAAATAAAAATAGACATAAATATAGTCTTCACGTGAAAAAAATAAAAAAATTTAAAAATAAAATAAAAAGTACTTTTACGGTGCAATACAGTAATCTAAATAAAAAATCTTGACATTAAAGGGCATTTACAAATTTTTAAAAAATAATAGACACCTTGTCAAGAATACAAATACCGTATAGAATAAAAAAAGAATGAGGCAACAATAAATAATGGCAATATAAAACAGCAAGAAGGATGCCATTCTAACATAAGAAAAAATCATTTAAACTGTTCTAACATTCTCAAAAAAAATATTTTTTTAAAGATGACTACTAATATTCAAAAAATTTTAATATTTTTAACTATTATTCAACTAATAAACAAAACAATTTCATCTCCCTTATTAACTTCTCCCACTTCTTCTACAACTAATAAAATTTCCGCTAATATCTTCAATCACTCTTCAACAAAAATTCAAACAAAATTATTTTCCTCCTCTTTAAATTGTCCAATCAAAATTAAAAAGTTTAATAAAAATCATTATGGAATTTTAGAAAATAAGAATAATAAAAAATCTATTGTTCAAGCTATTGAGAAAAACAATTCAAGAGTTGAAGAATATGATTCGGTAAGCAAAAAAGAAAGTGGAACCTCATATGAAATAAACCCCAATATAAGATACACCTCTATTTAAGAGACACTTTTAAAAGATTGGTTAAACCACTGAATAGGAGGGCTGTCTAAAGGAGGGCTGTCCCATTGTACCGGGATAACCCCCACATTCCATCCATGCTACTTACCCCCATTTGCTTAAAAGGTGTTTTCCTGTCTCCATCATCAACATTTGGATATCTATTCTTTATTAATTTTGCAACTAATATTAAATTTTGTTCCTTTTTATTTTCCATGTTTTCCCAATTCTTGTCATCAAATATTTTGGGGGCCCTTTTCTTTTCCTTTTTCCCCTTTGTTTGACGTTCCTCAATTCTTGCTAATTTATTTTCGAACTTTGTCCGATTAGGAAACTGATCATTTGGGGCATATTCATATTTTTGATAAGGCTCCCATTCATCCTAAAACGTATTTTAAAATTTTGAGAATTATATTTCTTGCCTTACTATAAGTTACCCTCTTTCGGGTTTAAAAAATTGCCCCTTTATGGGAGGTTTTTTAAATATATGAGTATCCATCCATAGACTACCAAATTTTAATCCTAACCTCCTTGTGGCTAAAAAATTGTATCTTATGATGGGTGGTTTTTATACAGAGGGTTTCCTTTAGACAGCCCTCCTATTCAGTGGTTTAACCAATCTTTTAAAAGTGTCTCTTAAATAGAGGTGTATCTTATATTGGGGTTTATTTCATATGAGGTTCCACTTTCTTTTTGCTTACCGAATCATATTCTTCAACTCTTGAATTGTTTTTCTCAATAGCTTGAACAATAGATTTTTTATTATTCTTATTTTCTAAAATTCCATAATGATTTTTATTAAACTTTTTAATTTTGATTGGACAATTTAAAGAGGAGGAAAATAATTTTGTTTGAATTTTTGTTGAAGAGTGATTGAAGATATTAGCGGAAATTTTATTAGTTGTAGAAGAAGTGGGAGAAGTTAATAAGGGAGATGAAATTGTTTTGTTTATTAGTTGAATAATAGTTAAAAATATTAAAATTTTTTGAATATTAGTAGTCATCTTTAAAAAAAATATTTTTTTTGAGAATGTTAGAACAGTTTAAATGATTTTTTCTTATGTTAGAATGGCATCCTTCTTGCTGTTTTATATTGCCATTATTTATTGTTGCCTCATTCTTTTTTTATTCTATACGGTATTTGTATTCTTGACAAGGTGTCTATTATTTTTTTAAAAATTTGTAAATGCCCTTTAATGTCAAGATTTTTTATTTAGATTACTGTATTGCACCGTAAAAGTACTTTTTATTTTATTTTTAAATTTTTTTTTATTTTTTTCACGTGAAGACTATATTTATGTCTATTTTTATTTTTATATAAGAGTGCAATGTCGCTATTTTTTAAAAGAATTTTTATTTTTTTTTTTTGAGAGTGCAAAAATAGTAGACAGGTGATATGATGTAACGGGTGTTATAATGAAATTTATTTTAGAGGGAATTACGATAAAAAAATTTTGTTGCCCTTTTAGCTTTAAAGTCTAGCAGCCTGTTATAGTGCACGACTCCCTTACGTTGTTTTAAAATACCTCCAATATAGGATACACCTCTATTTAAGAGACGCTTCTTAAAAATTTGGTTGACCACTGCATAGGATTAATCTTCTTTAGGGATTAAGAAGTCTTATTTCTTGTTCGGATAAATTCTTCTGTTTGTTTTTCTCTACGAAAGCGGGGTCATAACACATAGTACATATATTTTATTAAGACAATGATGTCATTTTTTATTCTTGAATAAACTAAAATTAAACTTTTGCACTTGTTTATTTTGGTATTTTTTCATGTGATTCTATCTAGTCTCTGTTCTATTCATCTATTCCCTGTTTTTTTTAGTTTAAAAGGGGAGAGGAATTTTAAAATTTTTCCATTTTTAAAAATTAAAACCAATTAAAGAAGGGGAAAGTCAAAAAATCAATAAAAAATTATTTGGCGCCAAAGGAAAAAATGAAATTTGCATTGTTTTTACTGGCATTTCTGTGGAGTTTTTCTCAGGGTAATGGTGGGGGAAGTCAAACATCCGCTCTATCAAAACACGCAATTCGTCTAGCTTCAATACGTTTGTTTTTAGAATCTTCTTATAGTCAGATTCGACTGCTGGTAATGGGAGCTGCTTAAACGAACTATACTCTCTATTTAATATACACCTCATTATAAGAGACAATTTTTCGTGTGTTTTTTAGCTGGGGCCGAGTACAGTTATTATTAATTTGCTCAATAGATAGGGGTTATTTGAATAAATTTTGTAAAATCGAATCCTTTCTTAGGAACTTCAACAAAAGTTCAATTTTTAAAACATCCAAATTTCCATATATGCTACACAAAACATCCAAATATGCTACAGTTAAACGTTCTAATCCTTCTTTTAACCGTCCATTCACATTATCCTCTGGCCCCGAAATGTTGAGAATTCCAAAAAGATTTAATTTTATCCAACTAAGGTATAAACGTTTCTTTCCATTTTTCCATTCTTCTCGCTTCCCTTCCTCCATTTTCTTCTCTTCCACATCTTCCAAAGCCCGTTCAATTTCTTCTATAGCCTGTTTATATTCGTATACTCGAGACAATTCCTCTAAAACCAAAACAATATTCACTAATTTTTCTGCCACATGTTTATTCTTCATAGGTTTTGGAAGAATTTCGAACATATCCTCAGCCACTTTTTCATAAGTTTCCTAGGAAAATTGTGTTTGAGAGCCCAGACTCCGTTCCGTCGTTAAAAATGTCAATCAAAAGATACTACCGGTAAAAACCGCAGGTTGGTGGTTACCTAAACTCGGGCCCATACTGACCACTCCCCAGACTCACTGACCCCTCCAACTGAGTCGAATGACGCAAAACACAGCCCACAGTCTCAACATATATGTGACGAAATATAGACCCTCGAAAATGACAAATAAGAGGAGTCTAGGCCCTCAAACACAATTTTACCAAATATTTTAAACGCCAAAAAGGCGCAATAAAAATTTTTCCAGGAGAAAAACGCGTTAGTTGAGCTTTCTCAAGTTTTCGGCGTTCAATTCTTTTTTGTCGAATTTTTTCTTTTAAAAAATTTGAAACATTTTCCTCATCAAAATGGTTTAAATCTATTGGTTTTGAAGAATATTTTGTTGCTATATTCCGAAAGTTTGAAGAATTTCCCTTGTTTATTACTTTTAGTAGACTTTTAGATTCAGAAGATATAGTCAGTCGATGATTATTTAGATTGAGAGAATTTGGTGGTTTGAAATTTGGATGTTTTAAAAATTGAACTTTTGTTGAAGTTTTTTAGCTGGGGCCGAGTACAGTTATTATTAATTTGCCTAAGAAAGGATTCGATTTTACAAAATTTATTCAAATAACCCCTATCTATTGAGCAAATTAATAATAACTGTACTCGGCCCCAGCTAAAAAACACACGAAAAATTGTCTCTTATAATGAGGTGTATATTAAATAGAGAGTATAGTTCGTTTAAGCAGCTCCCATTACCAGCAGTCGAATCTGACTATAAGAAGATTCTAAAAACAAACGTATTGAAGCTAGACGAATTGCGTGTTTTGATAGAGCGGATGTTTGACTTCCCCCACCATTACCCTGAGAAAAACTCCACAGAAATGCCAGTAAAAACAATGCAAATTTCATTTTTTCCTTTGGCGCCAAATAATTTTTTATTGATTTTTTGACTTTCCCCTTCTTTAATTGGTTTTAATTTTTAAAAATGGAAAAATTTTAAAATTCCTCTCCCCTTTTAAACTAAAAAAAACAGGGAATAGATGAATAGAACAGAGACTAGATAGAATCACATGAAAAAATACCAAAATAAACAAGTGCAAAAGTTTAATTTTAGTTTATTCAAGAATAAAAAATGACATCATTGTCTTAATAAAATATATGTACTATGTGTTATGACCCCGCTTTCGTAGAGAAAAACAAACAGAAGAATTTATCCGAACAAGAAATAAGACTTCTTAATCCCTAAAGAAGATTAATCCTATGCAGTGGTCAACCAAATTTTTAAGAAGCGTCTCTTAAATAGAGGTGTATCCTATATTGGAGGTATTTTAAAACAACGTAAGGGAGTCGTGCACTATAACAGGCTGCTAGACTTTAAAGCTAAAAGGGCAACAAAATTTTTTTATCGTAATTCTACTATAACAGGCTGCTAGACTTTAAAGCTAAAAGGGCAACAAAATTTTTTTATCGTAATTCCCTCTAAAATAAATTTCATTATAACACCCGTTACATCATATCACCTGTCTACTATTTTTGCACTCTCAAAAAAAAAATAAAAATTCTTTTAAAAAATAGCGACATTGCACTCTTATATAAAAATAAAAATAGACATAAATATAGTCTTCACGTGAAAAAAATAAAAAAAAATTTAAAAATAAAATAAAAAGTACTTTTACGGTGCAATACAGTAATCTAAATAAAAAATCTTGACATTAAAGGGCATTTACAAATTTTTAAAAAAATAATAGACACCTTGTCAAGAATACAAATACCGTATAGAATAAAAAAAGAATGAGGCAACAATAAATAATGGCAATATAAAACAGCAAGAAGGATGCCATTCTAACATAAGAAAAAATCATTTAAACTGTTCTAACATTCTCAAAAAAAATATTTTTTTTAAAGATGACTACTAATATTCAAAAAATTTTAATATTTTTAACTATTATTCAACTAATAAACAAAACAATTTCATCTCCCTTATTAACTTCTCCCACTTCTTCTACAACTAATAAAATTTCCGCTAATATCTTCAATCACTCTTCAACAAAAATTCAAACAAAATTATTTTCCTCCTCTTTAAATTGTCCAATCAAAATTAAAAAGTTTAATAAAAATCATTATGGAATTTTAGAAAATAAGAATAATAAAAAATCTATTGTTCAAGCTATTGAGAAAAACAATTCAAGAGTTGAAGAATATGATTCGGTAAGCAAAAAAGAAAGTGGAACCTCATATGAAATAAACCCCAATATAAGATACACCTCTATTTAAGAGACACTTTTAAAAGATTGGTTAAACCACTGAATAGGAGGGCTGTCTAAAGGAAACCCTCTGTATAAAAACCACCCATCATAAGATACAATTTTTTAGCCACAAGGAGGTTAGGATTAAAATTTGGTAGTCTATGGATGGATACTCATATATTTAAAAAACCTCCCATAAAGGGGCAATTTTTTAAACCCGAAAGAGGGTAACTTATAGTAAGGCAAGAAATATAATTCTCAAAATTTTAAAATACGTTTTAGGATGAATGGGAGCCTTATCAAAAATATGAATATGCCCCAAATGATCAGTTTCCTAATCGGACAAAGTTCGAAAATAAATTAGCAAGAATTGAGGAACGTCAAACAAAGGGGAAAAAGGAAAAGAAAAGGGCCCCCAAAATATTTGATGACAAGAATTGGGAAAACATGGAAAATAAAAAGGAACAAAATTTAATATTAGTTGCAAAATTAATAAAGAATAGATATCCAAATGTTGATGATGGAGACAGGAAAACACCTTTTAAGCAAATGGGGGTAAGTAGCATGGATGGAATGTGGGGGTTATCCCGGTACAATGGGGGTTTCATCTAAAATCCCGACAATTCTTTTCGATCGATCCGAAATCCAATAACCAATCTAAAAAAGGAACAGTCCCAGACCCAGTGGGTGTATGTCCCGAACATGAAGAAATGCTTTTGAACCATACACATGGGACGCATAAAAGTTCATTGGACGTATAAACTAGACCAGCGCCAAAATTTTTCCAAAAAAATTTTTTTTCCTCAAAGATAAACCAACGAAGAGAAGCAGTAGAGAGATTTTTTATTTAGATTACTGTATTGCACCGTAAAAGTACTTTTTATTTTATTTTTAAATTTTTTTTTATTTTTTTCACGTGAAGACTATATTTATGTCTATTTTTATTTTTATATAAGAGTGCAATGTCGCTATTTTTTAAAAGAATTTTTATTTTTTTTTTTTGAGAGTGCAAAAATAGTAGACAGGTGATATGATGTAACGGGTGTTATAATGAAATTTATTTTAGAGGGAATTACGATAAAAAAATTTTGTTGCCCTTTTAGCTTTAAAGTCTAGCAGCCTGTTATAGTGCACGACTCCCTTACGTTGTTTTAAAATACCTCCAATATAGGATACACCTCTATTTAAGAGACGCTTCTTAAAAATTTGGTTGACCACTGCATAGGATTAATCTTCTTTAGGGATTAAGAAGTCTTATTTCTTGTTCGGATAAATTCTTCTGTTTGTTTTTCTCTACGAAAGCGGGGTCATAACACATAGTACATATATTTTATTAAGACAATGATGTCATTTTTTATTCTTGAATAAACTAAAATTAAACTTTTGCACTTGTTTATTTTGGTATTTTTTCATGTGATTCTATCTAGTCTCTGTTCTATTCATCTATTCCCTGTTTTTTTTAGTTTAAAAGGGGAGAGGAATTTTAAAATTTTTCCATTTTTAAAAATTAAAACCAATTAAAGAAGGGGAAAGTCAAAAAATCAATAAAAAATTATTTGGCGCCAAAGGAAAAAATGAAATTTGCATTGTTTTTACTGGCATTTCTGTGGAGTTTTTCTCAGGGTAATGGTGGGGGAAGTCAAACATCCGCTCTATCAAAACACGCAATTCGTCTAGCTTCAATACGTTTGTTTTTAGAATCTTCTTATAGTCAGATTCGACTGCTGGTAATGGGAGCTGCTTAAACGAACTATACTCTCTATTTAATATACACCTCATTATAAGAGACAATTTTTCGTGTGTTTTTTAGCTGGGGCCGAGTACAGTTATTATTAATTTGCTCAATAGATAGGGGTTATTTGAATAAATTTTGTAAAATCGAATCCTTTCTTAGGAACTTCAACAAAAGTTCAATTTTTAAAACATCCAAATTTCAAACCACCAAATTCTCTCAATCTAAATAATCATCGACTGACTATATCTTCTGAATCTAAAAGTCTACTAAAAGTAATAAACAAGGGAAATTCTTCAAACTTTCGGAATATAGCAACAAAATATTCTTCAAAACCAATAGATTTAAACCATTTTGATGAGGAAAATGTTTCAAATTTTTTAAAAGAAAAAATTCGACAAAAAAGAATTGAACGCCGAAAACTTGAGAAAGCTCAACTAACGCGTTTTTCTCCTGGAAAAATTTTTATTGCGCCTTTTTGGCGTTTAAAATATTTGGTAAAATTGTGTTTGAGGGCCTAGACTCCTCTTATTTGTCATTTTCGAGGGTCTATATTTCGTCACATATATGTTGAGACTGTGGGCTGTGTTTTGCGTCATTCGACTCAGTTGGAGGGGTCAGTGAGTCTGGGGAGTGGTCAGTATGGGCCCGAGTTTAGGTAACCACCAACCTGCGGTTTTTACCGGTAGTATCTTTTGATTGACATTTTTAACGACGGAACGGAGTCTGGGCTCTCAAACACAATTTTCCTAGGAAACTTATGAAAAAGTGGCTGAGGATATGTTCGAAATTCTTCCAAAACCTATGAAGAATAAACATGTGGCAGAAAAATTAGTGAATATTGTTTTGGTTTTAGAGGAATTGTCTCGAGTATACGAATATAAACAGGCTATAGAAGAAATTGAACGGGCTTTGGAAGATGTGGAAGAGAAGAAAATGGAGGAAGGGAAGCGAGAAGAATGGAAAAATGGAAAGAAACGTTTATACCTTAGTTGGATAAAATTAAATCTTTTTGGAATTCTCAACATTTCGGGGCCAGAGGATAATGTGAATGGACGGTTAAAAGAAGGATTAGAACGTTTAACTGTAGCATATTTGGATGTTTTGTGTAGCATATATGGAAATTTGGATGTTTTAAAAATTGAACTTTTGTTGAAGTTCCTAAGAAAGGATTCGATTTTACAAAATTTATTCAAATAACCCCTATCTATTGAGCAAATTAATAATAACTGTACTCGGCCCCAGCTAAAAAACACACGAAAAATTGTCTCTTATAATGAGGTGTATATTAAATAGAGAGTATAGTTCGTTTAAGCAGCTCCCATTACCAGCAGTCGAATCTGACTATAAGAAGATTCTAAAAACAAACGTATTGAAGCTAGACGAATTGCGTGTTTTGATAGAGCGGATGTTTGACTTCCCCCACCATTACCCTGAGAAAAACTCCACAGAAATGCCAGTAAAAACAATGCAAATTTCATTTTTTCCTTTGGCGCCAAATAATTTTTTATTGATTTTTTGACTTTCCCCTTCTTTAATTGGTTTTAATTTTTAAAAATGGAAAAATTTTAAAATTCCTCTCCCCTTTTAAACTAAAAAAAACAGGGAATAGATGAATAGAACAGAGACTAGATAGAATCACATGAAAAAATACCAAAATAAACAAGTGCAAAAGTTTAATTTTAGTTTATTCAAGAATAAAAAATGACATCATTGTCTTAATAAAATATATGTACTATGTGTTATGACCCCGCTTTCGTAGAGAAAAACAAACAGAAGAATTTATCCGAACAAGAAATAAGACTTCTTAATCCCTAAAGAAGATTAATCCTATGCAGTGGTCAACCAAATTTTTAAGAAGCGTCTCTTAAATAGAGGTGTATCCTATATTGGAGGTATTTTAAAACAACGTAAGGGAGTCGTGCACTATAACAGGCTGCTAGACTTTAAAGCTAAAAGGGCAACAAAATTTTTTTATCGTAATTCCCTCTAAAATAAATTTCATTATAACACCCGTTACATCATATCACCTGTCTACTATTTTTGCACTCTCAAAAAAAAAAAATAAAAATTCTTTTAAAAAATAGCGACATTGCACTCTTATATAAAAATAAAAATAGACATAAATATAGTCTTCACGTGAAAAAAATAAAAAAAAATTTAAAAATAAAATAAAAAGTACTTTTACGGTGCAATACAGTAATCTAAATAAAAAATCTTGACATTAAAGGGCATTTACAAATTTTTAAAAAAATAATAGACACCTTGTCAAGAATACAAATACCGTATAGAATAAAAAAAGAATGAGGCAACAATAAATAATGGCAATATAAAACAGCAAGAAGGATGCCATTCTAACATAAGAAAAAATCATTTAAACTGTTCTAACATTCTCAAAAAAAATATTTTTTTTAAAGATGACTACTAATATTCAAAAAATTTTAATATTTTTAACTATTATTCAACTAATAAACAAAACAATTTCATCTCCCTTATTAACTTCTCCCACTTCTTCTACAACTAATAAAATTTCCGCTAATATCTTCAATCACTCTTCAACAAAAATTCAAACAAAATTATTTTCCTCCTCTTTAAATTGTCCAATCAAAATTAAAAAGTTTAATAAAAATCATTATGGAATTTTAGAAAATAAGAATAATAAAAAATCTATTGTTCAAGCTATTGAGAAAAACAATTCAAGAGTTGAAGAATATGATTCGGTAAGCAAAAAGAAAGTGGAACCTCATATGAAATAAACCCCAATATAAGATACACCTCTATTTAAGAGACACTTTTAAAAGATTGGTTAAACCACTGAATAGGAGGGCTGTCTAAAGGAAACCCTCTGTATAAAAACCACCCATCATAAGATACAATTTTTTAGCCACAAGGAGGTTAGGATTAAAATTTGGTAGTCTATGGATGGATACTCATATATTTAAAAAACCTCCCATAAAGGGGCAATTTTTTAAACCCGAAAGAGGGTAACTTATAGTAAGGCAAGAAATATAATTCTCAAAATTTTAAAATACGTTTTAGGATGAATGGGAGCCTTATCAAAAATATGAATATGCCCCAAATGATCAGTTTCCTAATCGGACAAAGTTCGAAAATAAATTAGCAAGAATTGAGGAACGTCAAACAAAGGGGAAAAAGGAAAAGAAAAGGGCCCCCAAAATATTTGATGACAAGAATTGGGAAAACATGGAAAATAAAAAGGAACAAAATTTAATATTAGTTGCAAAATTAATAAAGAATAGATATCCAAATGTTGATGATGGAGACAGGAAAACACCTTTTAAGCAAATGGGGGTAAGTAGCATGGATGGAATGTGGGGGTTATCCCGGTACAATGGGGGTTTCATCTAAAATCCCGACAATTCTTTTCGATCGATCCGAAATCCAATAACCAATCTAAAAAAGGAACAGTCCCAGACCCAGTGGGTGTATGTCCCGAACATGAAGAAATGCTTTTGAACCATACACATGGGACGCATAAAAGTTCATTGGACGTATAAACTAGACCAGCGCCAAAATTTTTCCAAAAAAATTTTTTTTCCTCAAAGATAAACCAACGAAGAGAAGCAGTAGAGAGATTTTTTATTTAGATTACTGTATTGCACCGTAAAAGTACTTTTTATTTTATTTTTAAATTTTTTTTTATTTTTTTCACGTGAAGACTATATTTATGTCTATTTTTATTTTTATATAAGAGTGCAATGTCGCTATTTTTTAAAAGAATTTTTATTTTTTTTTTTGAGAGTGCAAAAATAGTAGACAGGTGATATGATGTAACGGGTGTTATAATGAAATTTATTTTAGAGGGAATTACGATAAAAAAATTTTGTTGCCCTTTTAGCTTTAAAGTCTAGCAGCCTGTTATAGTGCACGACTCCCTTACGTTGTTTTAAAATACCTCCAATATAGGATACACCTCTATTTAAGAGACGCTTCTTAAAAATTTGGTTGACCACTGCATAGGATTAATCTTCTTTAGGGATTAAGAAGTCTTATTTCTTGTTCGGATAAATTCTTCTGTTTGTTTTTCTCTACGAAAGCGGGGTCATAACACATAGTACATATATTTTATTAAGACAATGATGTCATTTTTTATTCTTGAATAAACTAAAATTAAACTTTTGCACTTGTTTATTTTGGTATTTTTTCATGTGATTCTATCTAGTCTCTGTTCTATTCATCTATTCCCTGTTTTTTTTAGTTTAAAAGGGGAGAGGAATTTTAAAATTTTTCCATTTTTAAAAATTAAAACCAATTAAAGAAGGGGAAAGTCAAAAAATCAATAAAAAATTATTTGGCGCCAAAGGAAAAAATGAAATTTGCATTGTTTTTACTGGCATTTCTGTGGAGTTTTTCTCAGGGTAATGGTGGGGGAAGTCAAACATCCGCTCTATCAAAACACGCAATTCGTCTAGCTTCAATACGTTTGTTTTTAGAATCTTCTTATAGTCAGATTCGACTGCTGGTAATGGGAGCTGCTTAAACGAACTATACTCTCTATTTAATATACACCTCATTATAAGAGACAATTTTTCGTGTGTTTTTTAGCTGGGGCCGAGTACAGTTATTATTAATTTGCTCAATAGATAGGGGTTATTTGAATAAATTTTGTAAAATCGAATCCTTTCTTAGGAACTTCAACAAAAGTTCAATTTTTAAAACATCCAAATTTCAAACCACCAAATTCTCTCAATCTAAATAATCATCGACTGACTATATCTTCTGAATCTAAAAGTCTACTAAAAGTAATAAACAAGGGAAATTCTTCAAACTTTCGGAATATAGCAACAAAATATTCTTCAAAACCAATAGATTTAAACCATTTTGATGAGGAAAATGTTTCAAATTTTTTAAAAGAAAAAATTCGACAAAAAAGAATTGAACGCCGAAAACTTGAGAAAGCTCAACTAACGCGTTTTTCTCCTGGAAAAATTTTTATTGCGCCTTTTTGGCGTTTAAAATATTTGGTAAAATTGTGTTTGAGGGCCTAGACTCCTCTTATTTGTCATTTTCGAGGGTCTATATTTCGTCACATATATGTTGAGACTGTGGGCTGTGTTTTGCGTCATTCGACTCAGTTGGAGGGGTCAGTGAGTCTGGGGAGTGGTCAGTATGGGCCCGAGTTTAGGTAACCACCAACCTGCGGTTTTTACCGGTAGTATCTTTTGATTGACATTTTTAACGACGGAACGGAGTCTGGGCTCTCAAACACAATTTTCCTAGGAAACTTATGAAAAAGTGGCTGAGGATATGTTCGAAATTCTTCCAAAACCTATGAAGAATAAACATGTGGCAGAAAAATTAGTGAATATTGTTTTGGTTTTAGAGGAATTGTCTCGAGTATACGAATATAAACAGGCTATAGAAGAAATTGAACGGGCTTTGGAAGATGTGGAAGAGAAGAAAATGGAGGAAGGGAAGCGAGAAGAATGGAAAAATGGAAAGAAACGTTTATACCTTAGTTGGATAAAATTAAATCTTTTTGGAATTCTCAACATTTCGGGGCCAGAGGATAATGTGAATGGACGGTTAAAAGAAGGATTAGAACGTTTAACTGTAGCATATGATTTTATTAGTATATTTGATGTAGAAGATGGTGTCTTTGAACATTGCAAAGACTGTAAGTAAATAGGGGAAACAAAACTGTTTTTGTGGAAAACTTGCTATCAGGGCTGTGCATCATGGCGTCTGGAGTGGCGTTTGGCGCGCCTCGGGTAAATTCTGGCGCACAGCCCTGCTTGCTAATTAAACCTCGATATACAACGGCTCCGGTTATCTTTTGCCGGCATTGAGTCGGGTCCGTCTCTCGTGGGATGACAATCTTAAAATATTTAAGGGTGTATAGGAGAACGTAAAGTAAAAGAGTGGGTTTTTGGTAGGATTGGCCAATCCTTAAATTAGGTTGTTTAGAAAAAAAATAATTTAGCGTCAGCTGCTAAAAATGATCATATGGCTATAATACACCCAATATAAGGTCAATCCTTCGGTCTAAAAAGGGTAAATTATATGGAAGGTTGCAATTATATTTTAAAATTTACTCATTCAGTGTTAAATCGCGCAGCAAAACTTGTCAACCAATTTAACAATTTTCAAACCTCTGATATCCATCCTGGTTCTGTATTAGATAAATTTAACGTTAAAGGAGATGACAAAAATGTGAAAAATAAAAAAGAGATATTTAATGATAATAATGCCAATCTTGTTCTTCAACTGCTTTCTATGTGTGTTAAAATTTTAACTATGTATATGAGGGGGAAGACGTGTCAAGTTGGAAAGAATTTGTGGAGGAGATATCCTCGTTAAGTGGGCCCGGTTGAACGACTGGATTGTTAAATGTTGAGATAAACTATGTTGAGATAAACTACCTCTTGAATGTGGGGCTGATGAGTGTTAGTGGGGTTAGATAGTAGTACCTTTTAACTATAGGAAGGGGTCTCTCCTTCCTTATGTGAGGGAGCTCTCACTTATTTCCTATTGTAACAAGAATAAAATTACATATTTTTAAGAAAATTTGCCCCATTACCCCCAGAGATTTTGGAAAAATTGGCTGTAGAATTAGTTCTTGTACTTGACGAAGCTCAAAGAGTTTCTGACTATAATACAGAGCTCACAAAAATAGAAAATGGCATTCTAGAGATTAAAAAAAGTGGAAAAAGCATTTTTGAGGCAAAAGATCAACTTCAATTATTTAAATCTGTTTTGTGGGGAATTTTAAATATTGAAGGGCCAAATGATAATTTAGAAGAGAAAATAGCACTAGCTTTTAAGAGATTGCACTCTGCTGATGAATTAATTTTGAATTACATGATAGAAAATCATGAAAAGGAGAAAGTGGATAAATATTTGAATGATGCTAAAAGTGGTGAGAGCTTAATATAAGGGAACTATTAGTCCCCGGGGAACCCCGTATCCGGGGACGGTGGTTGAACCCTAGTTAAGATACTAAGTTGTATGTTTTTCACCATTAAGTGGATTGTGTATACCAGGGATGGGACGGGTTACCCGAAACCCGATCCGAAGAAAATTTTGAAAACCCGACCCGAAACCTGACCCGGACTCTTTTCTCAACCCGCCCATCCCTGGGTTATACTATGGAGTGATTCGACTAGTTTAGAATTAAAATTGTTTTTCAAAATTTTCTAGTATTAAACCGCGCTATTGGTCTCATAAAGCTTTTTGATAATTTTCGTGGAGGAACAACGTCAGATGAATAAGAAAACTGAGCAGATAACCAGTCAAATAAATGTTAAGAAAGGATTTGATGAGAGTGAAGGTTGAGTGCCAGGCCTAGCGAACTTTTTTCTCGCTTGCCGGCTAAAATACTTTTTTTAATTTTTTTGTAGTTTTTAGTATTGTAATATTTTAGCTTTTTATATTATTCTAAAGATGCGTTTAAAAAATTAATTTTAAAAATTAAATTTTAAAAGAATTGAGTGAATGTGGAATAAAAATTTTAAATAAAATTTTTTGTTTTTTTTATTATGCAGAGGGGTTTGGGAAATGAGGATATGTTAGAAACTTTGTTGGTCACTGGGAATTTGCGAGCTGGGTCGGCAATTTGAAGAAAGGGAGGGGGTCATGTGGGGGGGGGGGGGGGGGGCTTTTATTGAAGTTTTTGAGGAATTTTGAAAGGGGAGAGAAGAGGAGCTTGTGTTTTTTGTGTCAATTCTAATTTTGATTTTTTTATCTAATGTAATTTAAATGAAATAGGTAAGGATGGCGGTTCCTGGGAAATTCCCGAATATCCGGAACCTATATCCGAACCGAAGATTTCGGACATCCGGGGTTTTTTTTGGTTCTGGATACCTGGAACCGCCAACCTTAGAAATAGGTATATCCCTAAAAGAGATGTTTTCTAAAATTTGAGTAGTTGGGAGGTGGGGAGGGGGGGGAGGGGGTGGATGTATCTGTCTGAAAAATATTCTCCATTTAAGATAAACCTCATTATAAAATATAATCCCTAATTTTCCATATATCTAAACTTCTAATAAGAAAAAAATTTTTTTTCTGATTGACAAAAATAATCTTCAAAAATTAAAAATCCCTCTAAATTAAACAAATAAAAATAATTTTAAAAAATCAGAAATTAATTTTGCTACAAAATATTTATTTAAAAATAAATATTGCTACAATAATAAAGAAAAAGCAACACATTTTTTAAAAAATTTAAAAAAAATTTAATTTATATTTATCATTTTTTGTTCCTTCATTCATTTAATTTTACAAATTTTTATTTTTTTTTAATTCTTTTAAATTGAGACTCTTCATTTGTTATGGCGGAGGTCATTAATGAAATTCAAAATGTTTCCAGTAATGATCACCACTAAAAACGAAATTTTAGTCTTTATTACCTTACTATATGAGGCCCCTTTTAAACTAAGAAAATTGCCCCTTATAATGAGGGTTTCTTAAATAGAGGGTTTCGCTCAGGCAGCTCCACCGCTCAATGACTAATTAAATTTTATGAACCGTATCTCAATCAGTAGTAGCTAATATACGGAGTATCTTATCTCGAGGTACGCTTGTAGCGAGCGGTTTATTAAATAGAGGGTATCGCTTGAATAGGTTCTTCAGTCCAGTGGCTTAACAAATTTTGAGAAACGTCTTTTAAATATGGGTGTCCTTTAATATGGAAGGTACCTATCTTATATTGGAGGTATCTTATATCGTGGTACGATTGTACTAAAGGGTGTTCCTTAAATAGTGGGTGTCGCTTGATAGGCTCTCCAGTCTGGTGACCTATTGAAAGACGTCTCTTATATAGAGGTCTCTTATATTGGAGGTATCTTATAGCGAGGTTTGACTATTTCTCTCTCTCACTCACCCCTCTCGGCTTCCATCAATTCATTCTTCATTCCTTCAATTACCACTCTCTGACCCCCTTCATCATCTTCATTAATAAATTTGTGTTCAATTTCACTAATCACCCGAAAGAATGGAGTAGAATTTGATTTAATCATTCCAATTTGATTTTTAACATTCCATATCACTGGCATATCGTCATTATATACTTGTGGGCCAAACAAATTTTTCAATTTTTCTGCTTCCACAAACAATTGGGCAATTTCTTTGTTAATTTCTTCCTAAAGTTAAAAACCATCTTTAAGTCCCCGAAGGACCATAATGGTCAGACTTCCTTTATCTCACTTATCCCTTAAGACCTCGTACCTTAGCCATCCCTGAACTACAAACTAATTTAATTTTCCTTTTAAAGGAAAACCAAAAAATGGCAACAAATATTAGAAATAATAAATTGCCTTTTCCCCAAACTTTGGTGATAATGTTAATTGTTATAATTAATTATAATGAAGTTGAAGGAATGATGAATGCTGCTGTTGGGAATACTAAAAATATGGGTGAGTAGAGAAAAAATCAGTCTAAGGGATGACCCTTGAATATTCTGTAAATCGAAACCTTGAACTGAAACACCAAATCTAAGCCCCCGAACCAAAAAACGAACCAATCCCCCGAACCGAAACTCGAACTACATCCCGAACCGAAAACCCCGAACCGAAAGCCCAGAAGAGATAATCCAAATCAAATCCTTCGGCTTTCCGGTCTGATTTGAAACCGACATCCCTATATACCTATATAAGATTGGGTCGATATAACAAAGAATTATTATAACTCTAAACACACCCTCCGAATAAAAAATAGCCTTATCCTCTTAAATGTTTTCTCTCTAGTTCCATCCCCAATTACCACCAACAACATTTCTGGATTTGGCAACAAAAATTTCAGCAAACCTTCAACCGTTTCCTTCAATAACCACCCAAAATCAACCCCTCAAAAATACAAAATTTCAAAAACAAAGGCAACAACTTCTGACAATCACCATAAAATTGCTGCTAGTCCTAAGACTGTTGATTCCCCTACTATTGAACACGAAACAGTTATTAATCCTCAAGACGAATTTGGAATCAAAAATGAAAAAATGGTTGAAGGAAATGGTTCAGTTAATCATCACAATATGGGGGGTCAAGTTGTTGGTAAGAAGATAGACATTCACTATAAGATACCTCCAATATGAGATACACCTCTATTTAAGAGACTTTCTTGAAAAATTTGGTTAGATATTGAATAGAGGGAGATAATAAAAGATACCCTCTATTTAAGAAACCTCTCAGTACAAGCGTATCTCTATAAAAGATACCTCCAATACTAGACACCTCTATTTAAGAGACGTTCTTGAAAATTTTGGTTGGATATTGAATAGAGGGAGCTGCCCAAGAAATACCTTCTCTTTAATATAAACCTCATTATTAGGTATAGTCTTTTCTCCCTAAGGGAGAAGCTTCTAGTGGGGTCTACAAGTCAATTTTCAGAACAACCAAAAGAGCAAGAAGAAAATAAAGTGAACGGGTCTACTAATGAACAAATTGAAAAACAAGACGAGGAAAAAGTAAAGGAAAACAAAGTTTATTCAAAATTAATTGAAGAAATTCATTGGAATTTGGGTTATAGACAGCCGACTGATCAAAAGGTTGTCGACCCGACTTGATAAAAATAAGGCCCGAAAAAATTACTCGACCGTCGGCCCGACTCGAAAACGGGCCGACTGTCTCTTCCCCTCCTTCCTCTAATAAAAATTAATTTTCAACAGAAAAAAGTAATTCAAACTGTAGCAAATTTGTTGGTGCCCTATGTGGAAAAGTTTTCCCGAGTTGAAGAAAAAGTTCAATATGCTTATGTTGCTGGAAGCATTATAGTTAAAGCATTAACTATAGCTAGACAAATTAATAAATATAAAGAAATGGTTGAAAATGTTGAAGAAAAAATGTTAAAAATTAAAGAAGAGAAGGGAAGAGTGAATAAAAATGGACGTGAAGAGGGAACAGAAGTTGAAGAAGGAGGAAGGGTGGAAGAGGAAGGAGAGGAAGAAAAGGTAGGAGAAGTGAGGGAGGGAAGTGGGCAGATATGAGATTCAGACCTGAGCTGGTTCGGTACTTAATTTCGTAGCACTCCTCGGGCAATTTTATGGGTCCACTCTATTTTCTTTCCTCAAAAGACGCAAAATGGTAAAACTTTCTCTGTCACAATTTAACAAGGGAAGGCATTCTATCTGTCTTCTATGGCTTTTAAATATAAGGCATCATTTGACGAGGTCTTAAGGGATAAGTGAGATAAAGGAAGTCTGACCATTATGGTCCTTCGGGGACTTAAAGATGGTTTTTAACTTTAGGAAGAAATTAACAAAGAAATTGCCCAATTGTTTGTGGAAGCAGAAAAATTGAAAAATTTGTTTGGCCCACAAGTATATAATGACGATATGCCAGTGATATGGAATGTTAAAAATCAAATTGGAATGATTAAATCAAATTCTACTCCATTCTTTCGGGTGATTAGTGAAATTGAACACAAATTTATTAATGAAGATGATGAAGGGGGTCAGAGAGTGGTAATTGAAGGAATGAAGAATGAATTGATGGAAGCCGAGAGGGGTGAGTGAGAGAGAGAAATAGTCAAACCTCGCTATAAGATACCTCCAATATAAGAGACCTCTATATAAGAGACGTCTTTCAATAGGTCACCAGACTGGAGAGCCTATCAAGCGACACCCACTATTTAAGGAACACCCTTTAGTACAATCGTACCACGATATAAGATACCTCCAATATAAGATAGGTACCTTCCATATTAAAGGACACCCATATTTAAAAGACGTTTCTCAAAATTTGTTAAGCCACTGGACTGAAGAACCTATTCAAGCGATACCCTCTATTTAATAAACCGCTCGCTACAAGCGTACCTCGAGATAAGATACTCCGTATATTAGCTACTACTGATTGAGATACGGTTCATAAAATTTAATTAGTCATTGAGCGGTGGAGCTGCCTGAGCGAAACCCTCTATTTAAGAAACCCTCATTATAAGGGGCAATTTTCTTAGTTTAAAAGGGGCCTCATATAGTAAGGTAATAAAGACTAAAATTTCGTTTTTAGTGGTGATCATTACTGGAAACATTTTGAATTTCATTAATGACCTCCGCCATAACAAATGAAGAGTCTCAATTTAAAAGAATTAAAAAAAAATAAAAATTTGTAAAATTAAATGAATGAAGGAACAAAAAATGATAAATATAAATTAAATTTTTTTTAAATTTTTTAAAAAATGTGTTGCTTTTTCTTTATTATTGTAGCAATATTTATTTTTAAATAAATATTTTGTAGCAAAATTAATTTCTGATTTTTTAAAATTATTTTTATGTGTTTAATTTAGAGGGATTTTTAATTTTTGAAGATTATTTTTGTCAATCAGAAAAAAAATTTTTTTCTTATTAGAAGTTTAGATATATGGAAAATTAGGGATTATATTTTATAATGAGGTTTATCTTAAATGGAGAATATTTTTCAGACAGATACATCCACCCCCTCCCCCCCCCCTCCCCACCTCCCAACTACTCAAATTTTAGAAAACATCTCTTTTAGGGATATACCTATTTCTAAGGTTGGCGGTTCCAGGTATCCAGAACCAAAAAAAACCCCGGATGTCCGAAATCTTCGGTTCGGATATAGGTTCCGGATATTCGGGAATTTCCCAGGAACCGCCATCCTTACCTATTTCATTTAAATTACATTAGATAAAAAAATCAAAATTAGAATTGACACAAAAAACACAAGCTCCTCTTCTCTCCCCTTTCAAAATTCCTCAAAAACTTCAATAAAAGGCCCCCCCCCCCCCCCACATGACCCCCTCCCTTTCTTCAAATTGCCGACCCAGCTCGCAAATTCCCAGTGACCAACAAAGTTTCTAACATATCCTCATTTCCCAAACCCCTCTGCATAATAAAAAACAAAAAATTTTATTTAAAATTTTTATTCCACATTCACTCAATTCTTTTAAAATTTAATTTTTAAAATTAATTTTTTAAACGCATCTTTAGAATAATATAAAAAGCTAAAATATTACAATACTAAAAACTACAAAAAAATTAAAAAAAAGTATTTTAGCCGGCAAGCGAGAAAAAAAGTTCGCTAGGCCTGGCACTCAACCTTCACTCTCATCAAATCCTTTCTTAACATTTATTTGACTGGTTATCTGCTCAGTTTTCTTATTCATCTGACGTTGTTCCTCCACGAAAATTATCAAAAAGCTTTATGAGACCAATAGCGCGGTTTAATACTAGAAAATTTTGAAAAACAATTTTAATTCTAAACTAGTCGAATCACTCCATAGTATAACCCAGGGATGGGCGGGTTGAGAAAAGAGTCCGGGTCAGGTTTCGGGTCGGGTTTTCAAAATTTTCTTCGGATCGGGTTTCGGGTAACCCGTCCCATCCCTGGTATACACAATCCACTTAATGGTGAAAAACATACAACTTAGTATCTTAACTAGGGTTCAACCACCGTCCCCGGATACGGGGTTCCCCGGGGACTAATAGTTCCCTTATATTAAGCTCTCACCACTTTTAGCATCATTCAAATATTTATCCACTTTCTCCTTTTCATGATTTTCTATCATGTAATTCAAAATTAATTCATCAGCAGAGTGCAATCTCTTAAAAGCTAGTGCTATTTTCTCTTCTAAATTATCATTTGGCCCTTCAATATTTAAAATTCCCCACAAAACAGATTTAAATAATTGAAGTTGATCTTTTGCCTCAAAAATGCTTTTTCCACTTTTTTTAATCTCTAGAATGCCATTTTCTATTTTTGTGAGCTCTGTATTATAGTCAGAAACTCTTTGAGCTTCGTCAAGTACAAGAACTAATTCTACAGCCAATTTTTCCAAAATCTCTGGGGGTAATGGGGCAAATTTTCTTAAAAATATGTAATTTTATTCTTGTTACAATAGGAAATAAGTGAGAGCTCCCTCACATAAGGAAGGAGAGACCCCTTCCTATAGTTAAAAGGTACTACTATCTAACCCCACTAACACTCATCAGCCCCACATTCAAGAGGTAGTTTATCTCAACATAGTTTATCTCAACATTTAACAATCCAGTCGTTCAACCGGGCCCACTTAACGAGGATATCTCCTCCACAAATTCTTTCCAACTTGACACGTCTTCCCCTCATATACATAGTTAAAATTTTAACACACATAGAAAGCAGTTGAAGAACAAGATTGGCATTATTATCATTAAATATCTCTTTTTTATTTTTCACATTTTTGTCATCTCCTTTAACGTTAAATTTATCTAATACAGAACCAGGATGGATATCAGAGGTTTGAAAATTGTTAAATTGGTTGACAAGTTTTGCTGCGCGATTTAACACTGAATGAGTAAATTTTAAAATATAATTGCAACCTTCCATATAATTTACCCTTTTTAGACCGAAGGATTGACCTTATATTGGGTGTATTATAGCCATATGATCATTTTTAGCAGCTGACGCTAAATTATTTTTTTTCTAAACAACCTAATTTAAGGATTGGCCAATCCTACCAAAAACCCACTCTTTTACTTTACGTTCTCCTATACACCCTTAAATATTTTAAGATTGTCATCCCACGAGAGACGGACCCGACTCAATGCCGGCAAAAGATAACCGGAGCCGTTGTATATCGAGGTTTAATTAGCAAGCAGGGCTGTGCGCCAGAATTTACCCGAGGCGCGCCAAACGCCACTCCAGACGCCATGATGCACAGCCCTGATAGCAAGTTTTCCACAAAAACAGTTTTGTTTCCCCTATTTACTTACAGTCTTTGCAATGTTCAAAGACACCATCTTCTACATCAAATATACTAATAAAATCATATGCTACAGTTAAACGTTCTAATCCTTCTTTTAACCGTCCATTCACATTATCCTCTGGCCCCGAAATGTTGAGAATTCCAAAAAGATTTAATTTTATCCAACTAAGGTATAAACGTTTCTTTCCATTTTTCCATTCTTCTCGCTTCCCTTCCTCCATTTTCTTCTCTTCCACATCTTCCAAAGCCCGTTCAATTTCTTCTATAGCCTGTTTATATTCGTATACTCGAGACAATTCCTCTAAAACCAAAACAATATTCACTAATTTTTCTGCCACATGTTTATTCTTCATAGGTTTTGGAAGAATTTCGAACATATCCTCAGCCACTTTTTCATAAGTTTCCTAGGAAAATTGTGTTTGAGAGCCCAGACTCCGTTCCGTCGTTAAAAATGTCAATCAAAAGATACTACCGGTAAAAACCGCAGGTTGGTGGTTACCTAAACTCGGGCCCATACTGACCACTCCCCAGACTCACTGACCCCTCCAACTGAGTCGAATGACGCAAAACACAGCCCACAGTCTCAACATATATGTGACGAAATATAGACCCTCGAAAATGACAAATAAGAGGAGTCTAGGCCCTCAAACACAATTTTACCAAATATTTTAAACGCCAAAAAGGCGCAATAAAAATTTTTCCAGGAGAAAAACGCGTTAGTTGAGCTTTCTCAAGTTTTCGGCGTTCAATTCTTTTTTGTCGAATTTTTTCTTTTAAAACGCCAAAATTTTTCCAAAAAAATTTTTTTTCCTCAAAGATAAACCAACGAAGAGAAGCAGTAGAGAGATTTTTTATTTAGATTACTGTATTGCACCGTAAAAGTACTTTTTATTTTATTTTTAAATTTTTTTTTATTTTTTTCACGTGAAGACTATATTTATGTCTATTTTTATTTTTATATAAGAGTGCAATGTCGCTATTTTTTAAAAGAATTTTTATTTTTTTTTTTTGAGAGTGCAAAAATAGTAGACAGGTGATATGATGTAACGGGTGTTATAATGAAATTTATTTTAGAGGGAATTACGATAAAAAAATTTTGTTGCCCTTTTAGCTTTAAAGTCTAGCAGCCTGTTATAGTGCACGACTCCCTTACGTTGTTTTAAAATACCTCCAATATAGGATACACCTCTATTTAAGAGACGCTTCTTAAAAATTTGGTTGACCACTGCATAGGATTAATCTTCTTTAGGGATTAAGAAGTCTTATTTCTTGTTCGGATAAATTCTTCTGTTTGTTTTTCTCTACGAAAGCGGGGTCATAACACATAGTACATATATTTTATTAAGACAATGATGTCATTTTTTATTCTTGAATAAACTAAAATTAAACTTTTGCACTTGTTTATTTTGGTATTTTTTCATGTGATTCTATCTAGTCTCTGTTCTATTCATCTATTCCCTGTTTTTTTTAGTTTAAAAGGGGAGAGGAATTTTAAAATTTTTCCATTTTTAAAAATTAAAACCAATTAAAGAAGGGGAAAGTCAAAAAATCAATAAAAAATTATTTGGCGCCAAAGGAAAAAATGAAATTTGCATTGTTTTTACTGGCATTTCTGTGGAGTTTTTCTCAGGGTAATGGTGGGGAAGTCAAACATCCGCTCTATCAAAACACGCAATTCGTCTAGCTTCAATACGTTTGTTTTTAGAATCTTCTTATAGTCAGATTCGACTGCTGGTAATGGGAGCTGCTTAAACGAACTATACTCTCTATTTAATATACACCTCATTATAAGAGACAATTTTTCGTGTGTTTTTTAGCTGGGGCCGAGTACAGTTATTATTAATTTGCTCAATAGATAGGGGTTATTTGAATAAATTTTGTAAAATCGAATCCTTTCTTAGGAACTTCAACAAAAGTTCAATTTTTAAAACATCCAAATTTCAAACCACCAAATTCTCTCAATCTAAATAATCATCGACTGACTATATCTTCTGAATCTAAAAGTCTACTAAAAGTAATAAACAAGGGAAATTCTTCAAACTTTCGGAATATAGCAACAAAATATTCTTCAAAACCAATAGATTTAAACCATTTTGATGAGGAAAATGTTTCAAATTTTTTAAAAGAAAAAATTCGACAAAAAAGAATTGAACGCCGAAAACTTGAGAAAGCTCAACTAACGCGTTTTTCTCCTGGAAAAATTTTTATTGCGCCTTTTTGGCGTTTAAAATATTTGGTAAAATTGTGTTTGAGGGCCTAGACTCCTCTTATTTGTCATTTTCGAGGGTCTATATTTCGTCACATATATGTTGAGACTGTGGGCTGTGTTTTGCGTCATTCGACTCAGTTGGAGGGGTCAGTGAGTCTGGGGAGTGGTCAGTATGGGCCCGAGTTTAGGTAACCACCAACCTGCGGTTTTTACCGGTAGTATCTTTTGATTGACATTTTTAACGACGGAACGGAGTCTGGGCTCTCAAACACAATTTTCCTAGGAAACTTATGAAAAAGTGGCTGAGGATATGTTCGAAATTCTTCCAAAACCTATGAAGAATAAACATGTGGCAGAAAAATTAGTGAATATTGTTTTGGTTTTAGAGGAATTGTCTCGAGTATACGAATATAAACAGGCTATAGAAGAAATTGAACGGGCTTTGGAAGATGTGGAAGAGAAGAAAATGGAGGAAGGGAAGCGAGAAGAATGGAAAAATGGAAAGAAACGTTTATACCTTAGTTGGATAAAATTAAATCTTTTTGGAATTCTCAACATTTCGGGGCCAGAGGATAATGTGAATGGACGGTTAAAAGAAGGATTAGAACGTTTAACTGTAGCATATGATTTTATTAGTATATTTGATGTAGAAGATGGTGTCTTTGAACATTGCAAAGACTGTAAGTAAATAGGGGAAACAAAACTGTTTTTGTGGAAAACTTGCTATCAGGGCTGTGCATCATGGCGTCTGGAGTGGCGTTTGGCGCGCCTCGGGTAAATTCTGGCGCACAGCCCTGCTTGCTAATTAAACCTCGATATACAACGGCTCCGGTTATCTTTTGCCGGCATTGAGTCGGGTCCGTCTCTCGTGGGATGACAATCTTAAAATATTTAAGGGTGTATAGGAGAACGTAAAGTAAAAGAGTGGGTTTTTGGTAGGATTGGCCAATCCTTAAATTAGGTTGTTTAGAAAAAAAATAATTTAGCGTCAGCTGCTAAAAATGATCATATGGCTATAATACACCCAATATAAGGTCAATCCTTCGGTCTAAAAAGGGTAAATTATATGGAAGGTTGCAATTATATTTTAAAATTTACTCATTCAGTGTTAAATCGCGCAGCAAAACTTGTCAACCAATTTAACAATTTTCAAACCTCTGATATCCATCCTGGTTCTGTATTAGATAAATTTAACGTTAAAGGAGATGACAAAAATGTGAAAAATAAAAAAGAGATATTTAATGATAATAATGCCAATCTTGTTCTTCAACTGCTTTCTATGTGTGTTAAAATTTTAACTATGTATATGAGGGGGAAGACGTGTCAAGTTGGAAAGAATTTGTGGAGGAGATATCCTCGTTAAGTGGGCCCGGTTGAACGACTGGATTGTTAAATGTTGAGATAAACTATGTTGAGATAAACTACCTCTTGAATGTGGGGCTGATGAGTGTTAGTGGGGTTAGATAGTAGTACCTTTTAACTATAGGAAGGGGTCTCTCCTTCCTTATGTGAGGGAGCTCTCACTTATTTCCTATTGTAACAAGAATAAAATTACATATTTTTAAGAAAATTTGCCCCATTACCCCCAGAGATTTTGGAAAAATTGGCTGTAGAATTAGTTCTTGTACTTGACGAAGCTCAAAGAGTTTCTGACTATAATACAGAGCTCACAAAAATAGAAAATGGCATTCTAGAGATTAAAAAAAGTGGAAAAAGCATTTTTGAGGCAAAAGATCAACTTCAATTATTTAAATCTGTTTTGTGGGGAATTTTAAATATTGAAGGGCCAAATGATAATTTAGAAGAGAAAATAGCACTAGCTTTTAAGAGATTGCACTCTGCTGATGAATTAATTTTGAATTACATGATAGAAAATCATGAAAAGGAGAAAGTGGATAAATATTTGAATGATGCTAAAAGTGGTGAGAGCTTAATATAAGGGAACTATTAGTCCCCGGGGAACCCCCGTATCCGGGGACGGTGGTTGAACCCTAGTTAAGATACTAAGTTGTATGTTTTTCACCATTAAGTGGATTGTGTATACCAGGGATGGGACGGGTTACCCGAAACCCGATCCGAAGAAAATTTTGAAAACCCGACCCGAAACCTGACCCGGACTCTTTTCTCAACCCGCCCATCCCTGGGTTATACTATGGAGTGATTCGACTAGTTTAGAATTAAAATTGTTTTTCAAAATTTTCTAGTATTAAACCGCGCTATTGGTCTCATAAAGCTTTTTGATAATTTTCGTGGAGGAACAACGTCAGATGAATAAGAAAACTGAGCAGATAACCAGTCAAATAAATGTTAAGAAAGGATTTGATGAGAGTGAAGGTTGAGTGCCAGGCCTAGCGAACTTTTGTTCGCGCTTGCCGGCTAAAATACTTTTTTTAATTTTTTTGTAGTTTTTAGTATTGTAATATTTTAGCTTTTTATATTATTCTAAAGATGCGTTTAAAAAATTAATTTTAAAAATTAAATTTTAAAAGAATTGAGTGAATGTGGAATAAAAATTTTAAATAAAATTTTTTGTTTTTTTTATTATGCAGAGGGGTTTGGGAAATGAGGATATGTTAGAAACTTTGTTGGTCACTGGGAATTTGCGAGCTGGGTCGGCAATTTGAAGAAAGGGAGGGGGTCATGTGGGGGGGGGGGGTCTTTTATTGAAGTTTTTGAGGAATTTTGAAAGGGGAGAGAAGAGGAGCTTGTGTTTTTTGTGTCAATTCTAATTTTGATTTTTTTATCTAATGTAATTTAAATGAAATAGGTAAGGATGGCGGTTCCTGGGAAATTCCCGAATATCCGGAACCTATATCCGAACCGAAGATTTCGGACATCCGGGGTTTTTTTTGGTTCTGGATACCTGGAACCGCCAACCTTAGAAATAGGTATATCCCTAAAAGAGATGTTTTCTAAAATTTGAGTAGTTGGGAGGTGGGGAGGGGGGGGAGGGGGTGGATGTATCTGTCTGAAAAATATTCTCCATTTAAGATAAACCTCATTATAAAATATAATCCCTAATTTTCCATATATCTAAACTTCTAATAAGAAAAAATTTTTTTCTGATTGACAAAAATAATCTTCAAAAATTAAAAATCCCTCTAAATTAAACAAATAAAAATAATTTTAAAAAATCAGAAATTAATTTTGCTACAAAATATTTATTTAAAAATAAATATTGCTACAATAATAAAGAAAAAGCAACACATTTTTTAAAAAATTTAAAAAAAATTTAATTTATATTTATCATTTTTTGTTCCTTCATTCATTTAATTTTACAAATTTTTATTTTTTTTTAATTCTTTTAAATTGAGACTCTTCATTTGTTATGGCGGAGGTCATTAATGAAATTCAAAATGTTTCCAGTAATGATCACCACTAAAAACGAAATTTTAGTCTTTATTACCTTACTATATGAGGCCCCTTTTAAACTAAGAAAATTGCCCCTTATAATGAGGGTTTCTTAAATAGAGGGTTTCGCTCAGGCAGCTCCACCGCTCAATGACTAATTAAATTTTATGAACCGTATCTCAATCAGTAGTAGCTAATATACGGAGTATCTTATCTCGAGGTACGCTTGTAGCGAGCGGTTTATTAAATAGAGGGTATCGCTTGAATAGGTTCTTCAGTCCAGTGGCTTAACAAATTTTGAGAAACGTCTTTTAAATATGGGTGTCCTTTAATATGGAAGGTACCTATCTTATATTGGAGGTATCTTATATCGTGGTACGATTGTACTAAAGGGTGTTCCTTAAATAGTGGGTGTCGCTTGATAGGCTCTCCAGTCTGGTGACCTATTGAAAGACGTCTCTTATATAGAGGTCTCTTATATTGGAGGTATCTTATAGCGAGGTTTGACTATTTCTCTCTCTCACTCACCCCTCTCGGCTTCCATCAATTCATTCTTCATTCCTTCAATTACCACTCTCTGACCCCCTTCATCATCTTCATTAATAAATTTGTGTTCAATTTCACTAATCACCCGAAAGAATGGAGTAGAATTTGATTTAATCATTCCAATTTGATTTTTAACATTCCATATCACTGGCATATCGTCATTATATACTTGTGGGCCAAACAAATTTTTCAATTTTTCTGCTTCCACAAACAATTGGGCAATTTCTTTGTTAATTTCTTCCTAAAGTTAAAAACCATCTTTAAGTCCCCGAAGGACCATAATGGTCAGACTTCCTAATAAAAATTAATTTTCAACAGAAAAAAGTAATTCAAACTGTAGCAAATTTGTTGGTGCCCTATGTGGAAAAGTTTTCCCGAGTTGAAGAAAAAGTTCAATATGCTTATGTTGCTGGAAGCATTATAGTTAAAGCATTAACTATAGCTAGACAAATTAATAAATATAAAGAAATGGTTGAAAATGTTGAAGAAAAAATGTTAAAAATTAAAGAAGAGAAGGGAAGAGTGAATAAAAATGGACGTGAAGAGGGAACAGAAGTTGAAGAAGGAGGAAGGGTGGAAGAGGAAGGAGAGGAAGAAAAGGTAGGAGAAGTGAGGGAGGGAAGTGGGCAGATATGAGATTCAGACCTGAGCTGGTTCGGTACTTAATTTCGTAGCACTCCTCGGGCAATTTTATGGGTCCACTCTATTTTCTTTCCTCAAAAGACGCAAAATGGTAAAACTTTCTCTGTCACAATTTAACAAGGGAAGGCATTCTATCTGTCTTCTATGGCTTTTAAATATAAGGCATCATTTGACGAGGTCTTAAGGGATAAGTGAGATAAAGGAAGTCTGACCATTATGGTCCTTCGGGGACTTAAAGATGGTTTTTAACTTTAGGAAGAAATTAACAAAGAAATTGCCCAATTGTTTGTGGAAGCAGAAAAATTGAAAAATTTGTTTGGCCCACAAGTATATAATGACGATATGCCAGTGATATGGAATGTTAAAAATCAAATTGGAATGATTAAATCAAATTCTACTCCATTCTTTCGGGTGATTAGTGAAATTGAACACAAATTTATTAATGAAGATGATGAAGGGGGTCAGAGAGTGGTAATTGAAGGAATGAAGAATGAATTGATGGAAGCCGAGAGGGGTGAGTGAGAGAGAGAAATAGTCAAACCTCGCTATAAGATACCTCCAATATAAGAGACCTCTATATAAGAGACGTCTTTCAATAGGTCACCAGACTGGAGAGCCTATCAAGCGACACCCACTATTTAAGGAACACCCTTTAGTACAATCGTACCACGATATAAGATACCTCCAATATAAGATAGGTACCTTCCATATTAAAGGACACCCATATTTAAAAGACGTTTCTCAAAATTTGTTAAGCCACTGGACTGAAGAACCTATTCAAGCGATACCCTCTATTTAATAAACCGCTCGCTACAAGCGTACCTCGAGATAAGATACTCCGTATATTAGCTACTACTGATTGAGATACGGTTCATAAAATTTAATTAGTCATTGAGCGGTGGAGCTGCCTGAGCGAAACCCTCTATTTAAGAAACCCTCATTATAAGGGGCAATTTTCTTAGTTTAAAAGGGGCCTCATATAGTAAGGTAATAAAGACTAAAATTTCGTTTTTAGTGGTGATATATGGAAGGTACCTATATATATTAATATGGAAGGTATATATTAATATGGATATATATATTAATATGGAAGGTAATATATATATTAATATGGAAGGTACCTATCTTATATTGGAGGTATCTTATATCGTGGTACGATTGTACTAAAGGGTGTTCCTTAAATAGTGGGTGTCGCTTGATAGGCTCTCCAGTCTGGTGACCTATTGAAAGACGTCTCTTATATAGAGGTCTCTTATATTGGAGGTATCTTATAGCGAGGTTTGACTATTTCTCTCTCTCACTCACCCCTCTCGGCTTCCATCAATTCATTCTTCATTCCTTCAATTACCACTCTCTGACCCCCTTCATCATCTTCATTAATAAATTTGTGTTCAATTTCACTAATCACCCGAAAGAATGGAGTAGAATTTGATTTAATCATTCCAATTTGATTTTTAACATTCCATATCACTGGCATATCGTCATTATATACTTGTGGGCCAAACAAATTTTTCAATTTTTCTGCTTCCACAAACAATTGGGCAATTTCTTTGTTAATTTCTTCCTAAAGTTAAAAACCATCTTTAAGTCCCCGAAGGACCATAATGGTCAGACTTCCTTTATCTCACTTATCCCTTAAGACCTCGTCAAATGATGCCTTATATTTAAAAGCCATAGAAGACAGATAGAATGCCTTCCCTTGTTAAATTGTGACAGAGAAAGTTTTACCATTTTGCGTCTTTTGAGGAAAGAAAATAGAGTGGACCCATAAAATTGCCCGAGGAGTGCTACGAAATTAAGTACCGAACCAGCTCAGGTCTGAATCTCATATCTGCCCACTTCCCTCCCTCACTTCTCCTACCTTTTCTTCCTCTCCTTCCTCTTCCACCCTTCCTCCTTCTTCAACTTCTGTTCCCTCTTCACGTCCATTTTTATTCACTCTTCCCTTCTCTTCTTTAATTTTTAACATTTTTTCTTCAACATTTTCAACCATTTCTTTATATTTATTAATTTGTCTAGCTATAGTTAATGCTTTAACTATAATGCTTCCAGCAACATAAGCATATTGAACTTTTTCTTCAACTCGGGAAAACTTTTCCACATAGGGCACCAACAAATTTGCTACAGTTTGAATTACTTTTTTCTGTTGAAAATTAATTTTTATTAGGAAGTCTGACCATTATGGTCCTTCGGGGACTTAAAGATGGTTTTTAACTTTAGGAAGAAATTAACAAAGAAATTGCCCAATTGTTTGTGGAAGCAGAAAAATTGAAAAATTTGTTTGGCCCACAAGTATATAATGACGATATGCCAGTGATATGGAATGTTAAAAATCAAATTGGAATGATTAAATCAAATTCTACTCCATTCTTTCGGGTGATTAGTGAAATTGAACACAAATTTATTAATGAAGATGATGAAGGGGGTCAGAGAGTGGTAATTGAAGGAATGAAGAATGAATTGATGGAAGCCGAGAGGGGTGAGTGAGAGAGAGAAATAGTCAAACCTCGCTATAAGATACCTCCAATATAAGAGACCTCTATATAAGAGACGTCTTTCAATAGGTCACCAGACTGGAGAGCCTATCAAGCGACACCCACTATTTAAGGAACACCCTTTAGTACAATCGTACCACGATATAAGATACCTCCAATATAAGATAGGTACCTTCCATATTAAAGGACACCCATATTTAAAAGACGTTTCTCAAAATTTGTTAAGCCACTGGACTGAAGAACCTATTCAAGCGATACCCTCTATTTAATAAACCGCTCGCTACAAGCGTACCTCGAGATAAGATACTCCGTATATTAGCTACTACTGATTGAGATACGGTTCATAAAATTTAATTAGTCATTGAGCGGTGGAGCTGCCTGAGCGAAACCCTCTATTTAAGAAACCCTCATTATAAGGGGCAATTTTCTTAGTTTAAAAGGGGCCTCATATAGTAAGGTAATAAAGACTAAAATTTCGTTTTTAGTGGTGATCATTACTGGAAACATTTTGAATTTCATTAATGACCTCCGCCATAACAAATGAAGAGTCTCAATTTAAAAGAATTAAAAAAAATAAAAATTTGTAAAATTAAATGAATGAAGGAACAAAAAATGATAAATATAAATTAAATTTTTTTAAATTTTTTAAAAAATGTGTTGCTTTTTCTTTATTATTGTAGCAATATTTATTTTTAAATAAATATTTTGTAGCAAAATTAATTTCTGATTTTTTAAAATTATTTTTATTTGTTTAATTTAGAGGGATTTTTAATTTTTGAAGATTATTTTTGTCAATCAGAAAAAAAATTTTTTTCTTATTAGAAGTTTAGATATATGGAAAATTAGGGATTATATTTTATAATGAGGTTTATCTTAAATGGAGAATATTTTTCAGACAGATACATCCACCCCCTCCCCCCTCCCCACCTCCCAACTACTCAAATTTTAGAAAACATCTCTTTTAGGGATATACCTATTTCTAAGGTTGGCGGTTCCAGGTATCCAGAACCAAAAAAAACCCCGGATGTCCGAAATCTTCGGTTCGGATATAGGTTCCGGATATTCGGGAATTTCCCAGGAACCGCCATCCTTACCTATTTCATTTAAATTACATTAGATAAAAAAATCAAAATTAGAATTGACACAAAAAACACAAGCTCCTCTTCTCTCCCCTTTCAAAATTCCTCAAAAACTTCAATAAAAGACCCCCCCCCCCCCCCACATGACCCCCTCCCTTTCTTCAAATTGCCGACCCAGCTCGCAAATTCCCAGTGACCAACAAAGTTTCTAACATATCCTCATTTCCCAAACCCCTCTGCATAATAAAAAAAACAAAAAATTTTATTTAAAATTTTTATTCCACATTCACTCAATTCTTTTAAAATTTAATTTTTAAAATTAATTTTTTAAACGCATCTTTAGAATAATATAAAAAGCTAAAATATTACAATACTAAAAACTACAAAAAAATTAAAAAAAAGTATTTTAGCCGGCAAGCGAGAAAAAAAGTTCGCTAGGCCTGGCACTCAACCTTCACTCTCATCAAATCCTTTCTTAACATTTATTTGACTGGTTATCTGCTCAGTTTTCTTATTCATCTGACGTTGTTCCTCCACGAAAATTATCAAAAAGCTTTATGAGACCAATAGCGCGGTTTAATACTAGAAAATTTTGAAAAACAATTTTAATTCTAAACTAGTCGAATCACTCCATAGTATAACCCAGGGATGGGCGGGTTGAGAAAAGAGTCCGGGTCAGGTTTCGGGTCGGGTTTTCAAAATTTTCTTCGGATCGGGTTTCGGGTAACCCGTCCCATCCCTGGTATACACAATCCACTTAATGGTGAAAAACATACAACTTAGTATCTTAACTAGGGTTCAACCACCGTCCCCGGATACGGGGGTTCCCCGGGGACTAATAGTTCCCTTATATTAAGCTCTCACCACTTTTAGCATCATTCAAATATTTATCCACTTTCTCCTTTTCATGATTTTCTATCATGTAATTCAAAATTAATTCATCAGCAGAGTGCAATCTCTTAAAAGCTAGTGCTATTTTCTCTTCTAAATTATCATTTGGCCCTTCAATATTTAAAATTCCCCACAAAACAGATTTAAATAATTGAAGTTGATCTTTTGCCTCAAAAATGCTTTTTCCACTTTTTTTAATCTCTAGAATGCCATTTTCTATTTTTGTGAGCTCTGTATTATAGTCAGAAACTCTTTGAGCTTCGTCAAGTACAAGAACTAATTCTACAGCCAATTTTTCAAAATCTCTGGGGGTAATGGGGCAAATTTTCTTAAAAATATGTAATTTTATTCTTGTTACAATAGGAAATAAGTGAGAGCTCCCTCACATAAGGAAGGAGAGACCCCTTCCTATAGTTAAAAGGTACTACTATCTAACCCCACTAACACTCATCAGCCCCACATTCAAGAGGTAGTTTATCTCAACATAGTTTATCTCAACATTTAACAATCCAGTCGTTCAACCGGGCCCACTTAACGAGGATATCTCCTCCACAAATTCTTTCCAACTTGACACGTCTTCCCCCTCATATACATAGTTAAAATTTTAACACACATAGAAAGCAGCCCCCAGAGATTTTGGAAAAATTGGCTGTAGAATTAGTTCTTGTACTTGACGAAGCTCAAAGAGTTTCTGACTATAATACAGAGCTCACAAAATAGAAAATGGCATTCTAGAGATTAAAAAAAGTGGAAAAAGCATTTTTGAGGCAAAAGATCAACTTCAATTATTTAAATCTGTTTTGTGGGGAATTTTTAAATATTGAAGGGCCAAATGATAATTTAGAAGAGAAAATAGCACTAGCTTTTAAGAGATTGCACTCTGCTGATGAATTAATTTTGAATTACATGATAGAAAATCATGAAAAGGAGAAAGTGGATAAATATTTGAATGATGCTAAAAGTGGTGAGAGCTTAATATAAGGGAACTATTAGTCCCCGGGGAACCCCCGTATCCGGGGACGGTGGTTGAACCCTAGTTAAGATACTAAGTTGTATGTTTTTCACCATTAAGTGGATTGTGTATACCAGGGATGGGACGGGTTACCCGAAACCCGATCCGAAGAAAATTTTGAAAACCCGACCCGAAACCTGACCCGGACTCTTTTCTCAACCCGCCCATCCCTGGGTTATACTATGGAGTGATTCGACTAGTTTAGAATTAAAATTGTTTTTCAAATTTTCTAGTATTAAACCGCGCTATTGGTCTCATAAAGCTTTTTGATAATTTTCGTGGAGGAACAACGTCAGATGAATAAGAAAACTGAGCAGATAACCAGTCAAATAAATGTTAAGAAAGGATTTGATGAGAGTGAAGGTTGAGTGCCAGGCCTAGCGAACTTTTTTCTCGCTTGCCGGCTAAAATACTTTTTTTTAATTTTTTTGTAGTTTTTAGTATTGTAATATTTTAGCTTTTTATATTATTCTAAAGATGCGTTTAAAAAATTAATTTTAAAAATTAAATTTTAAAAGAATTGAGTGAATGTGGAATAAAAATTTTAAATAAATTTTTTGTTTTTTTTATTATGCAGAGGGGTTTGGGAAATGAGGATATGTTAGAAACTTTGTTGGTCACTGGGAATTTGCGAGCTGGGTCGGCAATTTGAAGAAAGGGAGGGGGTCATGTGGGGGGGGGGGGGGGGGGGGGGGGGGGGGTCTTTTATTGAAGTTTTTGAGGAATTTTGAAAGGGGAGAGAAGAGGAGCTTGTGTTTTTTGTGTCAATTCTAATTTTGATTTTTTTATCTAATGTAATTTAAATGAAATAGGTAAGGATGGCGGTTCCTGGGAAATTCCCGAATATCCGGAACCTATATCCGAACCGAAGATTTCGGACATCCGGGGTTTTTTTTGGTTCTGGATACCTGGAACCGCCAACCTTAGAAATAGGTATATCCCTAAAAGAGATGTTTTCTAAAATTTGAGTAGTTGGGAGGTGGGGAGGGGGGGGGGAGGGGGTGGATGTATCTGTCTGAAAAATATTCTCCATTTAAGATAAACCTCATTATAAAATATAATCCCTAATTTTCATATATCTAAACTTCTAATAAGAAAAAAATTTTTTTTCTGATTGACAAAAATAATCTTCAAAAATTAAAAATCCCTCTAAATTAAACAAATAAAAATAATTTTAAAAAATCAGAAATTAATTTTGCTACAAAATATTTATTTAAAAATAAATATTGCTACAATAATAAAGAAAAAGCAACACATTTTTTAAAAAATTTAAAAAAAATTTAATTTATATTTATCATTTTTTGTTCCTTCATTCATTTAATTTTACAAATTTTTATTTTTTTTTTTATTCTTTTAAATTGAGACTCTTCATTTGTTATGGCGGAGGTCATTAATGAAATTCAAAATGTTTCCAGTAATGATCACCACTAAAAACGAAATTTTAGTCTTTATTACCTTACTATATGAGGCCCCTTTTAAACTAAGAAAATTGCCCCTTATAATGAGGGTTTCTTAAATAGAGGGTTTCGCTCAGGCAGCTCCACCGCTCAATGACTAATTAAATTTTATGAACCGTATCTCAATCAGTAGTAGCTAATATACGGAGTATCTTATCTCGAGGTACGCTTGTAGCGAGCGGTTTATTAAATAGAGGGTATCGCTTGAATAGGTTTCTTCAGTCCAGTGGCTTAACAAATTTTGAGAAACGTCTTTTAAATATGGGTGTCCTTTAATATGGAAGGTACCTATCTTATATTGGAGGTATCTTATATCGTGGTACGATTGTACTAAAGGGTGTTCCTTAAATAGTGGGTGTCGCTTGATAGGCTCTCCAGTCTGGTGACCTATTGAAAGACGTCTCTTATATAGAGGTCTCTTATATTGGAGGTATCTTATAGCGAGGTTTGACTATTTCTCTCTCTCACTCACCCCTCTCGGCTTCCATCAATTCATTCTTCATTCCTTCAATTACCACTCTCTGACCCCCTTCATCATCTTCATTAATAAATTTGTGTTCAATTTCACTAATCACCCGAAAGAATGGAGTAGAATTTGATTTAATCATTCCAATTTGATTTTTAACATTCCATATCACTGGCATATCGTCATTATATACTTGTGGGCCAAACAAATTTTTCAATTTTTCTGCTTCCACAAACAATTGGGCAATTTCTTTGTTAATTTCTTCCTAAAGTTAAAAACCATCTTTAAGTCCCCGAAGGACCATAATGGTCAGACTTCCTATAAAAATTAATTTTCAACAGAAAAAAGTAATTCAAACTGTAGCAAATTTGTTGGTGCCCTATGTGGAAAAGTTTTCCCGAGTTGAAGAAAAAGTTCAATATGCTTATGTTGCTGGAAGCATTATAGTTAAAGCATTAACTATAGCTAGACAAATTAATAAATATAAAGAAATGGTTGAAAATGTTGAAGAAAAAATGTTAAAAATTAAAGAAGAGAAGGGAAGAGTGAATAAAAATGGACGTGAAGAGGGAACAGAAGTTGAAGAAGGAGGAAGGGTGGAAGAGGAAGGAGAGGAAGAAAAGGTAGGAGAAGTGAGGGAGGGAAGTGGGCAGATATGAGATTCAGACCTGAGCTGGTTCGGTACTTAATTTCGTAGCACTCCTCGGGCAATTTTATGGGTCCACTCTATTTTCTTTCCTCAAAAGACGCAAAATGGTAAAACTTTCTCTGTCACAATTTAACAAGGGAAGGCATTCTATCTGTCTTCTATGGCTTTTAAATATAAGGCATCATTTGACGAGGTCTTAAGGGATAAGTGAGATAAAGGAAGTCTGACCATTATGGTCCTTCGGGGACTTAAAGATGGTTTTTAACTTTAGGAAGAAATTAACAAAGAAATTGCCCAATTGTTTGTGGAAGCAGAAAAATTGAAAAATTTGTTTGGCCCACAAGTATATAATGACGATATGCCAGTGATATGGAATGTTAAAAATCAAATTGGAATGATTAAATCAAATTCTACTCCATTCTTTCGGGTGATTAGTGAAATTGAACACAAATTTATTAATGAAGATGATGAAGGGGGTCAGAGAGTGGTAATTGAAGGAATGAAGAATGAATTGATGGAAGCCGAGAGGGGTGAGTGAGAGAGAGAAATAGTCAAACCTCGCTATAAGATACCTCCAATATAAGAGACCTCTATATAAGAGACGTCTTTCAATAGGTCACCAGACTGGAGAGCCTATCAAGCGACACCCACTATTTAAGGAACACCCTTTAGTACAATCGTACCACGATATAAGATACCTCCAATATAAGATAGGTACCTTCCATATTAATATATATATTACCTTCCATATTAATATATATATCCATATTAATATATACCTTCCATATTAATATATATAGGTACCTTCCATATATCACCACTAAAAACGAAATTTTAGTCTTTATTACCTTACTATATGAGGCCCCTTTTAAACTAAGAAAATTGCCCCTTATAATGAGGGTTTCTTAAATAGAGGGTTTCGCTCAGGCAGCTCCACCGCTCAATGACTAATTAAATTTTATGAACCGTATCTCAATCAGTAGTAGCTAATATACGGAGTATCTTATCTCGAGGTACGCTTGTAGCGAGCGGTTTATTAAATAGAGGGTATCGCTTGAATAGGTTCTTCAGTCCAGTGGCTTAACAAATTTTGAGAAACGTCTTTTAAATATGGGTGTCCTTTAATATGGAAGGTACCTATCTTATATTGGAGGTATCTTATATCGTGGTACGATTGTACTAAAGGGTGTTCCTTAAATAGTGGGTGTCGCTTGATAGGCTCTCCAGTCTGGTGACCTATTGAAAGACGTCTCTTATATAGAGGTCTCTTATATTGGAGGTATCTTATAGCGAGGTTTGACTATTTCTCTCTCTCACTCACCCCTCTCGGCTTCCATCAATTCATTCTTCATTCCTTCAATTACCACTCTCTGACCCCCTTCATCATCTTCATTAATAAATTTGTGTTCAATTTCACTAATCACCCGAAAGAATGGAGTAGAATTTGATTTAATCATTCCAATTTGATTTTTAACATTCCATATCACTGGCACTGTCTTCTATGGCTTTTAAATATAAGGCATCATTTGACGAGGTCTTAAGGGATAAGTGAGATAAAGGAAGTCTGACCATTATGGTCCTTCGGGGACTTAAAGATGGTTTTTAACTTTAGGAAGAAATTAACAAAGAAATTGCCCAATTGTTTGTGGAAGCAGAAAAATTGAAAAATTTGTTTGGCCCACAAGTATATAATGACGATATATGGTGCACTTGAACAAGGATAGAGATCGACGATACAATTCACAATTTAATCCCGAATTTTCACGTTTTTAAGATGATAACAGTATTTCTATTTCAGTATTTATTTTAAAAGTGAAATTTTTCGAGGTCAGCTAGCCTTTTCTATCTTTTTAAGGTCGACGTATTGTCCCATTTTACCCGGAACGATCTTTTAGCCAAAGAGTCGACGTTTTGATCCAGTTTGGCTATAGATCTTTTAAGTAAGCGATCTTTCTAGTATTCGACCTTTTGTCCTAAGCCATAAACTTATGACGACATTGTTTGTTTTGTTCCTCGCGGTGCATAAGGTTGTGGGGGCTTTTGTTTTACTCCTACATTGATGATTAATAATGCGTTGCTTGTTTTTTTTAATTAAGGTTTTTAAGTGATTTAATAAAACAGGAAGTAGTTGATTAATGTATTCCTCCACAACAGCCCAATCTGTTACAAATCTTTCAAACTGTTGACACTGATCGTTCAGGTCGAATTAGTTCTGATGAATTACAGAGGGCGCTGTCTAATGGGACTTGGAGGCCATTCAATCCTGAAACCTGTCGTATCATGATTTCTATGTTTGATTCCGACAATGATGGTGGAATCAGCTTCAATGAGTTTCAAGCTCTTTGGAATGTAAATTTAATTATTCTTTCTATTGTCTATACTTTTTTCATTTCTAGTACGTCAACGACTGGAGTCGAACTTTCCGCACATTTGATCGGGATAATTCTGGGAATATTGATCGTGGTGAGCTAATGTCTGCGTTGACACAATTTGGTATGAGTTTATTATTTGACTGGTTGTTAGTTTATTTCTTTACAGGTTATCGTCTCTCGGGGCCATTCTATGATATGCTTATGCAAAAGTTTGATCGTACTCATTCAGGTTTAATTCTACTTTTTTCTTGGTTATAATTGCTTTTCTTATGTAAGGAAGGGTCAATTTCGACGATTTTATTCAGCTTTGTGTTGTTCTTCAAACGCTCACTGCTGCATTTCGCGAAAAAGATTCTGATCGTGATGGCTGGATTCGGATTCGTAAGATTATATTTTACAATTGGAATCCATTATATTTTTCAGATTATGAGGAGTTCCTTACGATGGTGTTCTCCATGAAGATATAAATAAGTTTTTATGGATGATGTTTGCTCAACAGAATGTGCCTGCTCATATCAATTTTTTATATATGCGTGATTGTTTAGATAGTGGATATTAAAATTAGTGCAACCTTTAACGGGAAAAAATAATAAAAGCTTATTTTTACGGGTTATTGAATTCCTCAATTTTCTATTTTGGCATTCCAAAGGTTGCATGGTTTTCGCTCTTACTCCTAAGTTTTAAAAAATATTTTTTCTTTGTTTTTTCCACTTCTTGGGAACAACTGGGGGGGTTGGGGGGTCATTTGGGGGGTCTAGTTTCCCCTACTGTCTACACCTATTGAATTAGAACCCGTGCCTTTGGATATAACTCGGAGGTATGAAAGCCTGAACCTATGGACGAATTGGGGAGTGACATATTTTGTCTGGGGGGGGTCTACTGGGGGTCATTTGGGGGGTCTACTGGGGGGTGTACTGGAGAATTGGGGGGTCTACTGGGAGATTTGGGGGGGTTGGGGGGTCATTTGGGGGGTCTACTTGGGTGGGGGGTCTTTAATTGGGGGGATACTGGGGGGTTACCCCACTTCTTGGGAACAACTGAGGGGGGTTGGGGGGTCATTTGGGGGGTCTAGTTTCCCCTACTGTCTACACCTATTGAATAAGAACCCCTGCCTTTGGATATAACTCGGAGGTATGAAAGCCTGAACCTATGGACGAATTGGGGAGTGACATATTTTGTCTGGGGGGGGGGGGGGGGGGGGTCATTTGGGGGGTCTACTGGGGGGTGTACTGGAGAATTGGGGGGTCTACTGGGAGATTTGGGGGGGTTGGGGGGTCATTTGGGGGGTCTACTTGGGTGGGGGGTCTTTAATTGGGGGGATACTGGGGGGTTACCCCACTTCTTGGGAACAACTGAGGGGGGTTGGGGGGTCATTTGGGGGGTCTAGTTTCCCCTACTGTCTACACCTATTGAATAACAACCCGTGCCTTTGGATATAACTCGGAGGTATGAAAGCCTGAACCTATGGAGAGTTTTTGTCAATTCGCTAGGAGTGGAATTAAAAGTACTTTGAATCCATCCGGAAGTTTCATTGAAAAAAAGATTGAATTTTTAGGAAAAAAGAGGTCGTCAAGTTGGCGCTTTTGGAGTGTAAGAATGTCTGAAGCTCTCGGAGCTTGGAAGAGTTGGGTGGTGGATAAACCCGAGGTTAAGGGGAGGGGGGACTCCAAACCCATTTTTAACAAACAAAAAAAATAATGTGATAAAAAATACCACTCGTAAAGAAAAGGCCTTTTTGCTTTCTTCTAAACGAATCCGCAAAATCCTTTTTTTTACAAGTGGCTTAATTGTGCTTTTCCGTTTTTGCATCTAATAATTCTGCTGTTTTGATAACATTTTGTGCTTGAAAAAATAAAACAATAAAATAGACGCAAACGGAAAAGCACTAAAAAATAATAAAAACATATTCATTCAAAATCTTTTAGACCTTTAAATGTGGCTGTAGCATCTTTGCCACATTTTTAGCTTCTCTCTTCTTTTTAATCCATCATCCATTTGCTGCAATCCGATGCTCATTTTGAACACTTCTCGCAATCGCACTAGACACTTGTACTGATGTAGCAGTTGATGTTACATGAGCCGTCTGCCACACATGTCCAAGGATTGTTTGTTGCTGAAGCATCATCCGCATAATACCTTTAAAATTAAAAATGTAAAAATTGTCGTCTTCCAAAAAGACGGAAGAAAACACGTTCCTGCTCACAGCATACTCAGAGTTAATCCCCCCAACAAGACAGCCACTCCACTCCCCAGCCTACCCAAAGACAGTCTCTATTCCCAAAGAATAAAGAAGAGAAAATATCAAACCTTCGAGTTGTAGAGTGGAGTCTAGTCGGAGTCTAATGCGAGAGCTTTTCCTGACATTTGTCCAAAACCTTCTTATCGTCCTCGCTAATCTTATCCTTGAGCTAAAAATTTTTTGAATTTTTTTGAAAACATTTTTATAAACTGAAGGGCCCTTCCACAAGACGTAAAGGTCAAAAAAGACGGAAGCCAGCCAATCCACCCCCCACAGTCAATCCACCCCAACAAAACCAAAATACAATCAACCCCGAACAAGAGACAACCAGTAGTCCTCCCAAGTCGCCCCAAAACAATTAATCCAGTTCATACCTGCTCCAATCCCCCAACAAAACAACCAATCCCTAAAACAAGAAAGCCCATCCCCAAGACACCAAAGCCCAGCTTTATCCCTCAAAATCATCAAACCTTATCATCCTCCATTGTCTGTTTGATGTTAGACATCCTTTAAAAAATTTTTCAAATTTTACTTCCAAAAACACTCACAAAAAATATACCTGAACATTCTCATACTTATCGCCAGATAAAATCGCAGCCTGAACAGCAGCTCCATAGGCGACAGCTTCGTCCGGGTTGATGCTTCTGTTAATTTCCTTGCCAAAGAAAGTCTGACAGAAGCTCCTGGACTTTAGGAATTCGAGTCGAGCCTCCAACCAAAACAATGTCATGAATTTGAGACTTGTCCATCTTAGCATCACGAATTGACTTCTCAACTGGATCCATAGTTCTGCGGAACAAATCGGCACAGAGTTCTTCGTGTAGAAGCCGATTCCATCAAAGAGCGAATCGATTTCAATGCTAAAACGATTTAAGTTAAGGTCAAAAAACTCAAAAAATAACCTCACTTGAGTGGAGCTAGACAAAGTCCTCTTAGCGCGTTCACAAGCAGTACGAAAACGACGGAGAGCACGCGGATTGGTGGCAAGGTCCTTCTTGTGCTTACGCTTGAATTCAGCCACAAAGTGGTTGACCTTAAAAAGACATATTTTCAGTCAAAACCTCTTAAAAATTCCAAACCATTCGATCGTCGAAATCTTCGCCTCCAAGGTGAGTGTCTCCAGCAGCATGAATTTGAGACTTGTCCATCTTAGCATCACGAATTGACTTCTCAACTGGATCCATAGTTCTGCGGAACAAATCGGCACAGAGTTGCTTATGGTTTGGATAAGAAGGGCCAAGGCGAGCGCAACGTCTTGATTTTTGACTTGGGCGGTGGAACGTTCGACGTGTCTATTTTGACGATTGAAGATGGTATTTTTGAGGTCAAGTCGACTGCTGGAGACACTCACCTTGGAGGCGAAGATTTCGACAATCGAATGGTTTGGAATTTTTAAGAGGTTTTGACTGAAAATATGTCTTTTTAAGGTCAACCACTTTGTGGCTGAATTCAAGCGTAAGCACAAGAAGGACCTTGCCACCAATCCGCGTGCTCTCCGTCGTTTTCGTACTGCTTGTGAACGCGCTAAGAGGACTTTGTCTAGCTCCACTCAAGTGAGGTTATTTTTTGAGTTTTTTGACCTTAACTTAAATCGTTTTAGCATTGAAATCGATTCGCTCTTTGATGGAATCGGCTTCTACACGAAGAACTCTGTGCCGATTTGTTCCGCAGAACTATGGATCCAGTTGAGAAGTCAATTCGTGATGCTAAGATGGACAAGTCTCAAATTCATGCTGCTGGAGACACTCACCTTGGAGGCGAAGATTTCGACGATCGAATGGTTTGGAATTTTTAAGAGGTTTTGACTGAAAATATGTCTTTTTAAGGTCAACCACTTTGTGGCTGAATTCAAGCGTAAGCACAAGAAGGACCTTGCCACCAATCCGCGTGCTCTCCGTCGTTTTCGTACTGCTTGTGAACGCGCTAAGAGGACTTTGTCTAGCTCCACTCAAGTGAGGTTATTTTTTGAGTTTTTTGACCTTAACTTAAATCGTTTTAGCATTGAAATCGATTCGCTCTTTGATGGAATCGGCTTCTACACGAAGAACTCTGTGCCGATTTGTTCCGCAGAACTATGGATCCAGTTGAGAAGTCAATTCGTGATGCTAAGATGGACAAGTCTCAAATTCATGACATTGTTTTGGTTGGAGGCTCGACTCGAATTCCTAAAGTCCAGGAGCTTCTGTCAGACTTTCTTTGGCAAGGAAATTAACAGAAGCATCAACCCGGACGAAGCTGTCGCCTATGGAGCTGCTGTTCAGGCTGCGATTTTATCTGGCGATAAGTATGAGAATGTTCAGGTATATTTTTTGTGAGTGTTTTTGGAAGTAAAATTTGAAAAATTTTTAAAGGATGTCTAACATCAAACAGACAATGGAGGATGATAAGGTTTGATGATTTTGAGGGATAAAGCTGGGCTTTGGTGTCTTGGGGATGGGCTTTCTTGTTTTAGGGATTGGTTGTTTTGTTGGGGGATTGGAGCAGGTATGAACTGGATTAATTGTTTTGGGGCGACTTGGGAGGACTACTGGTTGTCTCTTGTTCGGGGTTGATTGTATTTTGGTTTTGTTGGGGTGGATTGACTGTGGGGGGTGGATTGGCTGGCTTCCGTCTTTTTTGACCTTTACGTCTTGTGGAAGGGCCCTTCAGTTTATAAAAATGTTTTCAAAAAAATTCAAAAAATTTTTAGCTCAAGGATAAGATTAGCGAGGACGATAAGAAGGTTTTGGACAAATGTCAGGAAAAGCTCTCGCATTAGACTCCGACTAGACTCCACTCTACAACTCGAAGGTTTGATATTTTCTCTTCTTTATTCTTTGGGAATAGAGACTGTCTTTGGGTAGGCTGGGGAGTGGAGTGGCTGTCTTGTTGGGGGATTAACTCTGAGTATGCTGTGAGCAGGAACGTGTTTTCTTCCGTCTTTTTGGAAGACGACAATTTTTACATTTTTAATTTTAAAGGTATTATGCGGATGATGCTTCAGCAACAAACAATCCTTGGACATGTGTGGCAGACGGCTCATGTAACATCAACTGCTACATCAGTACAAGTGTCTAGTGCGATTGCGAGAAGTGTTCAAAATGAGCATCGGATTGCAGCAAATGGATGATGGATTAAAAAGAAGAGAGAAGCTAAAAATGTGGCAAAGATGCTACAGCCACATTTAAAGGTCTAAAAGATTTTGAATGAATATGTTTTTATTATTTTTTAGTGCTTTTCCGTTTGCGTCTATTTTATTGTTTTATTTTTTCAAGCACAAAATGTTATCAAAACAGCAGAATTATTAGATGCAAAAACGGAAAAGCACAATTAAGCCACTTGTAAAAAAAAGGATTTTGCGGATTCGTTTAGAAGAAAGCAAAAAGGCCTTTTCTTTACGAGTGGTATTTTTTATCACATTATTTTTTTTGTTTGTTAAAAATGGGTTTGGAGTCCCCCCTCCCCTTAACCTCGGGTTTATCCACCACCCAACTCTTCCAAGCTCCGAGAGCTTCAGACATTCTTACACTCCAAAAGCGCCAACTTGACGACCTCTTTTTTCCTAAAAATTCAATCTTTTTTTCAATGAAACTTCCGGATGGATTCAAAGTACTTTTAATTCCACTCCTAGCGAATTGACAAAAACTCTCCATAGGTTCAGGCTTTCATACCTCCGAGTTATATCCAAAGGCACGGGTTGTTATTCAATAGGTGTAGACAGTAGGGGAAACTAGACCCCCCAAATGACCCCCCAACCCCCCTCAGTTGTTCCCAAGAAGTGGGGTAACCCCCCAGTATCCCCCCAATTAAAGACCCCCCACCCAAGTAGACCCCCCAAATGACCCCCCAACCCCCCCAAATCTCCCAGTAGACCCCCCAATTCTCCAGTACACCCCCCAGTAGACCCCCCAAATGACCCCCCCCCCCCCCCCAGACAAAATATGTCACTCCCCAATTCGTCCATAGGTTCAGGCTTTCATACCTCCGAGTTATATCCAAAGGCAGGGGTTCTTATTCAATAGGTGTAGACAGTAGGGGAAACTAGACCCCCCAAATGACCCCCCAACCCCCCTCAGTTGTTCCCAAGAAGTGGGGTAACCCCCCAGTATCCCCCCAATTAAAGACCCCCCACCCAAGTAGACCCCCCAAATGACCCCCCAACCCCCCCAAATCTCCCAGTAGACCCCCCAATTCTCCAGTACACCCCCCAGTAGACCCCCCAAATGACCCCCAGTAGACCCCCCCCAGACAAAATATGTCACTCCCCAATTCGTCCATAGGTTCAGGCTTTCATACCTCCGAGTTATATCCAAAGGCACGGGTTCTAATTCAATAGGTGTAGACAGTAGGGGAAACTAGACCCCCCAAATGACCCCCCAACCCCCCCAGTTGTTCCCAAGAAGTGGAAAAAACAAAGAAAAAATATTTTTTAAAACTTAGGAGTAAGAGCGAAAACCATGCAACCTTTGGAATGCCAAAATAGAAAATTGAGGAATTCAATAACCCGTAAAAATAAGCTTTTATTATTTTTTCCCGTTAAAGGTTGCACTAATTTTAATATCCACTATCTAAACAATCACGCATATATAAAAAATTGATATGAGCAGGCACATTCTGTTGAGCAAACATCATCCATAAAAACTTATTTATATCTTCATGGAGAACACCATCGTAAGGAACTCCTCATAATCTGAAAAATATAATGGATTCCAATTGTAAAATATAATCTTACGAATCCGAATCCAGCCATCACGATCAGAATCTTTTTCGCGAAATGCAGCAGTGAGCGTTTGAAGAACAACACAAAGCTGAATAAAATCGTCGAAATTGACCCTTCCTTACATAAGAAAAGCAATTATAACCAAGAAAAAAGTAGAATTAAACCTGAATGAGTACGATCAAACTTTTGCATAAGCATATCATAGAATGGCCCCGAGAGACGATAACCTGTAAAGAAATAAACTAACAACCAGTCAAATAATAAACTCATACCAAATTGTGTCAACGCAGACATTAGCTCACCACGATCAATATTCCCAGAATTATCCCGATCAAATGTGCGGAAAGTTCGACTCCAGTCGTTGACGTACTAGAAATGAAAAAAGTATAGACAATAGAAAGAATAATTAAATTTACATTCCAAAGAGCTTGAAACTCATTGAAGCTGATTCCACCATCATTGTCGGAATCAAACATAGAAATCATGATACGACAGGTTTCAGGATTGAATGGCCTCCAAGTCCCATTAGACAGCGCCCTCTGTAATTCATCAGAACTAATTCGACCTGAACGATCAGTGTCAACAGTTTGAAAGATTTGTAACAGATTGGGCTGTTGTGGAGAATACATTAATCAACTACTTCCTGTTTTATTAAATCACTTAAAAACCTTAATTAAAAAAAACAAGCAACGCATTATTAATCATCAATGTAGGAGTAAAACAAAAGCCCCACAACCTTATGCACCGCGAGGAACAAAACAAACAATGTCGTCATAAGTTTATGGCTTAGGACAAAAGGTCGAATACTAGAAAGATCGCTTACTTAAAAGATCTATAGCCAAACTGGATCAAAACGTCGACTCTTTGGCTAAAAGATCGTTCCGGGTAAAATGGGACAATACGTCGACCTTAAAAAGATAGAAAAGGCTAGCTGACCTCGAAAAATTTCACTTTTAAAATAAATACTGAAATAAGAAATACTGTTATCATCTTAAAAACGTGAAAATTCGGGATTAAATTGTGAATTGTATCGTCGATCTCTATCCTTGTTCAAGTGCACCATCTTATCAATACTTTCCTCGACATCATCTTTATTTTCCTGTTTTGTGAGCATTATAACGCGTTGTTGCTCTCGACGTTCCCTAGCCAAGCGTTCTTGCCGAAGAAGATTAATATCAACACAGGGCTGAGCTGATGGGCCAGAAATCGTAAAAATTTTAAAAATTTAAACAAAAAAAACAAACCATGCTCGATTCCTTTTATTTTATCCTTCCGCTTCTTTTTCTTTTCCTTCTTGAGTTTTATAGCCTTTTGTTCTTCACTAGTCAAAAACTTCTTTTCACTCTTTGAAACCTTTGGAGGCTTTTTGTCATCATGTTCACGTAATAAAGGTATTCGTTCCCACCATTCATTGTCCTTTGAATATTCTTTTGTATCCTCCGCAAAACGCTTCATAATCCCTAAAATGATTGCCCTTTTAATTTCCCATTTTAAGCATACCAACTTTTGACTCCCAATCATCTTGTTCCTTCTTTTTTTCAGCAGCATATTCCTTGTTGCCACTTGCAAAATTTTTGCGTTCTTGTTCTTCCAATTCTTTAAATAAATTGACATGATGTTCATTGCTTGCACTAGTACTAGATGATGTTCCACCCATAACATCTGTTGAATCACCACGCGAACCTAGTTTACAAAATTAACTAACACCATTTGGCTCTTGTCCAGATTACGCGTCCAATCCAACATCCAATGCTTCCAGTCAAATCTTATGCGTCAAATCAAAAGCGCCATGTACCTATTCTTCAGTTTAGTATCACGAAATCTATGTTTCGATTTTTGTCTAACAGCTTCAATTTTTGCTTTACATATTTCTTTTAAAATTAAAAAAAACTTTTTAAATTATAATAGAGAGCAATGAACATTCTGCGTCATAAAAAATGGCATGTACGTACAAAAGAAAATGTAGCCAGAGTAAGAAGAGATGAAGCAAAAGCAGCAGAAGAGGAGAAAGCACGGGCTGAAAGAGCAGAACTTGCTGACCATGAGGTTTATTTTTAGCTGAACTAATTTTATCAAACAAAATTTAAGGATCGTATTCAACGCTTAAGATCGAAGAACATTGGCAATACATCAGATGTAGCAAATGTTAAAGATATTTTTGGTTAGTTTTTATTTTTGTTCTTTGCTCGTCTACATGACGCGTCCAATAGCATCCCTTTTCACGTCCGGAAAAATTTATGCGTCCAATCTACGGCGATGACAACCCAGTTCTACGTCTTGAGCCTATGGTCTGGTATTGTGCTGGTGTAAGATAACTGTGTGAGTAGAGCTTTATATTCACATAGATTTCGTGATACTAAACTGAAGAATAGGTACATGGCGCTTTTGATTTGACGCATAAGATTTGACTGGAAGCATTGGATGTTGGATTGGACGCGTAATCTGGACAAGAGCCAAATGGTGTTAGTTAATTTTGTAAACTAGGTTCGCGTGGTGATTCAACAGATGTTATGGGTGGAACATCATCTAGTACTAGTGCAAGCAATGAACATCATGTCAATTTATTTAAAGAATTGGAAGAACAAGAACGCAAAAATTTTGCAAGTGGCAACAAGGAATATGCTGCTGAAAAAAAGAAGGAACAAGATGATTGGGAGTCAAAAGTTGGTATGCTTAAAATGGGAAATTAAAAGGGCAATCATTTTAGGGATTATGAAGCGTTTTGCGGAGGATACAAAAGAATATTCAAAGGACAATGAATGGTGGGAACGAATACCTTTATTACGTGAACATGATGACAAAAAGCCTCCAAAGGTTTCAAAGAGTGAAAAGAAGTTTTTGACTAGTGAAGAACAAAAGGCTATAAAACTCAAGAAGGAAAAGAAAAAGAAGCGGAAGGATAAAATAAAAGGAATCGAGCATGGTTTGTTTTTTTTGTTTAAATTTTTAAAATTTTTACGATTTCTGGCCCATCAGCTCAGCCCTGTGTTGATATTAATCTTCTTCGGCAAGAACGCTTGGCTAGGGAACGTCGAGAGCAACAACGCGTTATAATGCTCACAAAACAGGAAAATAAAGATGATGTCGAGGAAAGTATTGATAAGATGGTGCACTTGAACAAGGATAGAGATCGACGATACAATTCACAATTTAATCCCGAATTTTCACGTTTTTAAGATGATAACAGTATTTCTTATTTCAGTATTTATTTTAAAAGTGAAATTTTTCGAGGTCAGCTAGCCTTTTCTATCTTTTTAAGGTCGACGTATTGTCCCATTTTACCCGGAACGATCTTTTAGCCAAAGAGTCGACGTTTTGATCCAGTTTGGCTATAGATCTTTTAAGTAAGCGATCTTTCTAGTATTCGACCTTTTGTCCTAAGCCATAAACTTATGACGACATTGTTTGTTTTGTTCCTCGCGGTGCATAAGGTTGTGGGGCTTTTGTTTTACTCCTACATTGATGATTAATAATGCGTTGCTTGTTTTTTTTAATTAAGGTTTTTAAGTGATTTAATAAAACAGGAAGTAGTTGATTAATGTATTCTCCACAACAGCCCAATCTGTTACAAATCTTTCAAACTGTTGACACTGATCGTTCAGGTCGAATTAGTTCTGATGAATTACAGAGGGCGCTGTCTAATGGGACTTGGAGGCCATTCAATCCTGAAACCTGTCGTATCATGATTTCTATGTTTGATTCCGACAATGATGGTGGAATCAGCTTCAATGAGTTTCAAGCTCTTTGGAATGTAAATTTAATTATTCTTTCTATTGTCTATACTTTTTTCATTTCTAGTACGTCAACGACTGGAGTCGAACTTTCCGCACATTTGATCGGGATAATTCTGGGAATATTGATCGTGGTGAGCTAATGTCTGCGTTGACACAATTTGGTATGAGTTTATTATTTGACTGGTTGTTAGTTTATTTCTTTACAGGTTATCGTCTCTCGGGGCCATTCTATGATATGCTTATGCAAAAGTTTGATCGTACTCATTCAGGTTTAATTCTACTTTTTTCTTGGTTATAATTGCTTTTCTTATGTAAGGAAGGGTCAATTTCGACGATTTTATTCAGCTTTGTGTTGTTCTTCAAACGCTCACTGCTGCATTTCGCGAAAAAGATTCTGATCGTGATGGCTGGATTCGGATTCGTAAGATTATATTTTACAATTGGAATCCATTATATTTTTCAGATTATGAGGAGTTCCTTACGATGGTGTTCTCCATGAAGATATAAATAAGTTTTTATGGATGATGTTTGCTCAACAGAATGTGCCTGCTCATATCAATTTTTTATATATGCGTGATTGTTTAGATAGTGGATATTAAAATTAGTGCAACCTTTAACGGGAAAAAATAATAAAAGCTTATTTTTACGGGTTATTGAATTCCTCAATTTTCTATTTTGGCATTCCAAAGGTTGCATGGTTTTCGCTCTTACTCCTAAGTTTTAAAAAATATTTTTTCTTTGTTTTTTCCACTTCTTGGGAACAACTGGGGGGGTTGGGGGGTCATTTGGGGGGTCTAGTTTCCCCTACTGTCTACACCTATTGAATTAGAACCCGTGCCTTTGGATATAACTCGGAGGTATGAAAGCCTGAACCTATGGACGAATTGGGGAGTGACATATTTTGTCTGGGGGGGGTCTACTGGGGGTCATTTGGGGGGTCTACTGGGGGGTGTACTGGAGAATTGGGGGGTCTACTGGGAGATTTGGGGGGGTTGGGGGGTCATTTGGGGGGTCTACTTGGGTGGGGGGTCTTTAATTGGGGGGATACTGGGGGGTTACCCCACTTCTTGGGAACAACTGAGGGGGGTTGGGGGGTCATTTGGGGGGTCTAGTTTCCCCTACTGTCTACACCTATTGAATAAGAACCCCTGCCTTTGGATATAACTCGGAGGTATGAAAGCCTGAACCTATGGACGAATTGGGGAGTGACATATTTTGTCTGGGGGGGGGGGGGGGGGGGGGGGGGTCATTTGGGGGGTCTACTGGGGGGTGTACTGGAGAATTGGGGGGTCTACTGGGAGATTTGGGGGGGTTGGGGGGTCATTTGGGGGGTCTACTTGGGTGGGGGGTCTTTAATTGGGGGGATACTGGGGGGTTACCCCACTTCTTGGGAACAACTGAGGGGGGTTGGGGGGTCATTTGGGGGGTCTAGTTTCCCCTACTGTCTACACCTATTGAATAACAACCCGTGCCTTTGGATATAACTCGGAGGTATGAAAGCCTGAACCTATGGAGAGTTTTTGTCAATTCGCTAGGAGTGGAATTAAAAGTACTTTGAATCCATCCGGAAGTTTCATTGAAAAAAAGATTGAATTTTTAGGAAAAAAGAGGTCGTCAAGTTGGCGCTTTTGGAGTGTAAGAATGTCTGAAGCTCTCGGAGCTTGGAAGAGTTGGGTGGTGGATAAACCCGAGGTTAAGGGGAGGGGGGACTCCAAACCCATTTTTAACAAACAAAAAAAATAATGTGATAAAAAATACCACTCGTAAAGAAAAGGCCTTTTTGCTTTCTTCTAAACGAATCCGCAAAATCCTTTTTTTTACAAGTGGCTTAATTGTGCTTTTCCGTTTTTGCATCTAATAATTCTGCTGTTTTGATAACATTTTGTGCTTGAAAAAATAAAACAATAAAATAGACGCAAACGGAAAAGCACTAAAAAATAATAAAAACATATTCATTCAAAATCTTTTAGACCTTTAAATGTGGCTGTAGCATCTTTGCCACATTTTTAGCTTCTCTCTTCTTTTTAATCCATCATCCATTTGCTGCAATCCGATGCTCATTTTGAACACTTCTCGCAATCGCACTAGACACTTGTACTGATGTAGCAGTTGATGTTACATGAGCCGTCTGCCACACATGTCCAAGGATTGTTTGTTGCTGAAGCATCATCCGCATAATACCTTTAAAATTAAAAATGTAAAAATTGTCGTCTTCCAAAAAGACGGAAGAAAACACGTTCCTGCTCACAGCATACTCAGAGTTAATCCCCCCAACAAGACAGCCACTCCACTCCCCAGCCTACCCAAAGACAGTCTCTATTCCCAAAGAATAAAGAAGAGAAAATATCAAACCTTCGAGTTGTAGAGTGGAGTCTAGTCGGAGTCTAATGCGAGAGCTTTTCCTGACATTTGTCCAAAACCTTCTTATCGTCCTCGCTAATCTTATCCTTGAGCTAAAAATTTTTTGAATTTTTTTGAAAACATTTTTATAAACTGAAGGGCCCTTCCACAAGACGTAAAGGTCAAAAAAGACGGAAGCCAGCCAATCCACCCCCCACAGTCAATCCACCCCAACAAAACCAAAATACAATCAACCCCGAACAAGAGACAACCAGTAGTCCTCCCAAGTCGCCCCAAAACAATTAATCCAGTTCATACCTGCTCCAATCCCCCAACAAAACAACCAATCCCTAAAACAAGAAAGCCCATCCCCAAGACACCAAAGCCCAGCTTTATCCCTCAAAATCATCAAACCTTATCATCCTCCATTGTCTGTTTGATGTTAGACATCCTTTAAAAAATTTTTCAAATTTTACTTCCAAAAACACTCACAAAAAATATACCTGAACATTCTCATACTTATCGCCAGATAAAATCGCAGCCTGAACAGCAGCTCCATAGGCGACAGCTTCGTCCGGGTTGATGCTTCTGTTAATTTCCTTGCCAAAGAAAGTCTGACAGAAGCTCCTGGACTTTAGGAATTCGAGTCGAGCCTCCAACCAAAACAATGTCATGAATTTGAGACTTGTCCATCTTAGCATCACGAATTGACTTCTCAACTGGATCCATAGTTCTGCGGAACAAATCGGCACAGAGTTCTTCGTGTAGAAGCCGATTCCATCAAAGAGCGAATCGATTTCAATGCTAAAACGATTTAAGTTAAGGTCAAAAAACTCAAAAAATAACCTCACTTGAGTGGAGCTAGACAAAGTCCTCTTAGCGCGTTCACAAGCAGTACGAAAACGACGGAGAGCACGCGGATTGGTGGCAAGGTCCTTCTTGTGCTTACGCTTGAATTCAGCCACAAAGTGGTTGACCTTAAAAAGACATATTTTCAGTCAAAACCTCTTAAAAATTCCAAACCATTCGATCGTCGAAATCTTCGCCTCCAAGGTGAGTGTCTCCAGCAGCATGAATTTGAGACTTGTCCATCTTAGCATCACGAATTGACTTCTCAACTGGATCCATAGTTCTGCGGAACAAATCGGCACAGAGTTCTTCGTGTAGAAGCCGATTCCATCAAAGAGCGAATCGATTTCAATGCTAAAACGATTTAAGTTAAGGTCAAAAAACTCAAAAAATAACCTCACTTGAGTGGAGCTAGACAAAGTCCTCTTAGCGCGTTCACAAGCAGTACGAAAACGACGGAGAGCACGCGGATTGGTGGCAAGGTCCTTCTTGTGCTTACGCTTGAATTCAGCCACAAAGTGGTTGACCTTAAAAAGACATATTTTCAGTCAAAACCTCTTAAAAATTCCAAACCATTCGATTGTCGAAATCTTCGCCTCCAAGGTGAGTGTCTCCAGCAGTCGACTTGACCTCAAAAATACCATCTTCAATCGTCAAAATAGACACGTCGAACGTTCCACCGCCCAAGTCAAAAATCAAGACGTTGCGCTCGCCTTGGCCCTTCTTATCCAAACCATAAGCAATAGCCGCAGCAGTAGGCTCGTTGATGATACGCAAAACATTAAGTTCAGAAATCGTTCCAGCATCCTTTGTGGCTTGGCGTTGACTGTCGTTAAAGTAGGCCGGCATGGTGATGACAGCATCCTTAACGGTTTGGCCCAAAAATGCCTCAGCCGTTTCCTTTATTTTAGTCAAGACCATTGCCGAAACTTCCTTAAAAACAAAAGTTAAGCTCAAACAAAGTAAAATCCAAATCAAACCTCAGGGAAGAACGCCTTCATTTCACCTTTAACCTCCACTTGGTTTTTTGGACGAGCACCTTCTCCTTGGATGACCTTGAACGGCCAATGCTTCATGTCCGATTGAACAGCCGGATCGTCAAACTTGCGTCCAATCAAGCGTTTCGCGTCTGAAAATGATTTTTGACTTGTTTAAACGAACGCAAAAGAAAATACCAAAAACAGTGTAAAAAGACTGATTAAGGTTAATAAAGGAACAAGGGAACTAATCAACTAAAGTAGCGGTCTTGAATCTTATGTCACAGAGAAACCCAAAGACAAACAGGCCTCCCGCGGACCCTGAAGTACCCGGTCTTGAATCTCCTTCACAGGGTCCAGAGAAGACAAATGAGTCATCACGGACCCTGAAGTACCCTGTCTTGAATCTTATCCCACAAAGGGAACCAGAGAAGACAAATGGGCCAATTACGGACCTTGAAGTACCCAGTCTTGAACCTTATCTAATAGAGAAACAAGAGAAGGCAAACGGGCCAATTACGGACCCTGAAGTACCCGGCCTTGAATCTTATCTCAAGGAAACCAGAGAAGACAAACGGGCCGTCCCCGGAACCTGAAGTAACACTGTCTTGAATCTTGTCATAAGGCTACCCAGAGACAAACAGGGCAATCCCGGAAGCAATTATGGACCTTGGACAATACCAAACTTAAATCACAAACCTCGTTAACCTCGACAACTCTCTTAACAATCTTTTGAGAATTAGCAGAGCCAAACAAAATGTTGAGTTGACCTCCCTCTAAACAAGAGGAGACAAACAGGGCAATCCTGAAACCTGAAGTACGCGGTCTTGAATCTTATAGAATAAGGCTAACCAGAGGCAAACAGGGCAATCCCGGTAGCTTTTATGGACCCTGAACAATACCAAACTTAAAAACCAGAGAAGACAAGCGACTCGTCCCCGGAACCTCTTATGTCTGAAGGCAACCAGAGACATGTCATAAGGCAACCAGAAAGAAACAAGGGAATCCCGGAGATTTTATGGACCCTAGACAATACTAAACTTAAATCACAAACCTCATAAACCTCGACAACTCTCTTAACAATCTTTTGAGAATTAGAAGAGCCAAACAAAATGTTGAGTTGACCTCCCTCAAAATACGGCCTTAATGATTTTGAAATCTTCGTTCCATCTTTAGGTGAAACCAAAGCAAAAAGTTGTCTCTTAGTAGATCGATTAGATTTCAGTAAATGAAGGGCAAAACTGGTAGCAAGTAGATTAGTTGAATTTAAAGTTGGAGTAATTAGGAGAGTAGTCATTAGAATAATTAAAAGAGGTTAATGTTAAAATCTGAAAAAGTATATTTAATTAAATATGCGCAACAGTTAAAAATCAATCAAAAATCTGCTGAAAAAGAAGGAAATACGCGTAAATTAAAATAAATGATCTCGATCGGAGTTAAAAATAGGTCAAGGTAAAAGAAGCTAAAGTTGTTGAAGATGAATTTGTGTAAGACTCAAATGTACAAAATTTAAATGGGATGAATTGTCATTAAACAGAATGCCAAAAATAAAATCGATAAAAACACGGCAGAGAGATATGTAACGAAAATCAATAATACCCTCTACCCTCCCGGGCTTTTCCCCGTAAAACCCCCCTCCCCTTCCCAATGAACTAAAAACCTCCAACAACTGATTCCATCCAATGAAGCATATTCTGTTTTGTCCATACCATCCAAACAACTTGTTGAGCTAAAACTTTCAAAAATTTCTTGAAATCAAAAAAAATTGAAAAAAAAACAAGGACAAAAAAGACAAGGACAAAAAACAAGAAAATGAAAAAAGGGTGGGGTCATTCGCTCGCGCATTTTTAGCAAGCGATTTTTCATTTAAAGAATTTTGAAGATTTACCGGGCCAAGTGTTGATCAGGAAGACCATGTAGACGAGAACAGGGCAAGTAGACGAGCCACCACCAGTGCATGGAGTAGAGAACCTGGCTGAAAATCATCCCCTCCCATTATTAATTTTATTTTTTTAATTTTTTTAATAAAAAACCACACCCCAACCATCCAACATCACATCAGCAGGCCACCAAGAGCATGTTGAGAGCCACCAAAAGCACGGCCAACCACCAAGAGCATGTTGAGAGCCACCAACCACCAGAGCATGAAGAGAGCCACCAACCACCACCACAAGCATGAAGAGAGCCACCACCACCAAAAGCATGTTGAGAGCCACCAAACCACCACCACAATCATGAAGAGAGCCACCAAACACCAAAAGCATGTTGAGAGCCACCAAACCACCACCAGAAGCAAAACTTTTTAAAAAAATTAAAAAAAATTTTTTTTATTAAAAAAAAGGCCACCAGACCACCACCATGAAGGCCATCAGCATATTCTCCAAAGGCCACCACACGAAGAACAAACATAAAAATAAAAAAATTTCATTTTTAAATTAAAAAGTTCAAAATAAACTAGGAAAAAACCCACCGTTTGGATGAAGCCATCCAGTCAGGGCCACCACATACCACCATGTAGAGCACGGTCGAAGGCGCCTAACAAATTAAAAAAATTTCAAACTCAAATTAAAAAAACAAAAAAAAGCAAATTTAACCGGCCAGCCATCCAGAAGAAGCATGTGAAGACGTCGGGACTGGCCTTCAATTTGAAAAAATTTAGATTTTTTAAAAAATTTTTAAAAAATTTTTTTAGCAATTTTTAAGCGCGCGCAGCATTGGGGTCAACGAATAAACAAATAAAAAAAATAAAAAAACAGATGAAATAAATAAAAAAATGAAAAAAAACAACAAAAAAGCGTAATCTCCGGAGATTAAGAAAATCTGTGAAAATCCAGATTTCAGAAAAAAAGTGACGCCAAATAAATTTGAACTGAAAATTAACGCATTTCATTGTGTTAATTTTCAAATTGGAAATGTCAAAGTGTAAACTAGTTGATATTTTGTCGATAACTCTAAAAATGAATTATTATATTAAAAGAAAATATTTCGATTTTTGTCTAACAGCTTCAATTTTTGCTTTACATATTTCTTTTAAAATTAAAAAAAACTTTTTAAATTATAATAGAGAGCAATGAACATTCTGCGTCATAAAAAATGGCATGTACGTACAAAAGAAAATGTAGCCAGAGTAAGAAGAGATGAAGCAAAAGCAGCAGAAGAGGAGAAAGCACGGGCTGAAAGAGCAGAACTTGCTGACCATGAGGTTTATTTTTAGCTGAACTAATTTTATCAAACAAAATTTAAGGATCGTATTCAACGCTTAAGATCGAAGAACATTGGCAATACATCAGATGTAGCAAATGTTAAAGATATTTTTGGTTAGTTTTTATTTTTGTTCTTTGCTCGTCTACATGACGCGTCCAATAGCATCCCTTTTCACGTCCGGAAAAATTTATGCGTCCAATCTACGGCGATGACAACCCAGTTCTACGTCTTGAGCCTATGGTCTGGTATTGTGCTGGTGTAAGATAACTGTGTGAGTAGAGCTTTATATTCACATAGATTTCGTGATACTAAACTGAAGAATAGGTACATGGCGCTTTTGATTTGACGCATAAGATTTGACTGGAAGCATTGGATGTTGGATTGGACGCGTAATCTGGACAAGAGCCAAATGGTGTTAGTTAATTTTGTAAACTAGGTTCGCGTGGTGATTCAACAGATGTTATGGGTGGAACATCATCTAGTACTAGTGCAAGCAATGAACATCATGTCAATTTATTTAAAGAATTGGAAGAACAAGAACGCAAAAATTTTGCAAGTGGCAACAAGGAATATGCTGCTGAAAAAAAGAAGGAACAAGATGATTGGGAGTCAAAAGTTGGTATGCTTAAAATGGGAAATTAAAAGGGCAATCATTTTAGGGATTATGAAGCGTTTTGCGGAGGATACAAAAGAATATTCAAAGGACAATGAATGGTGGGAACGAATACCTTTATTACGTGAACATGATGACAAAAAGCCTCCAAAGGTTTCAAAGAGTGAAAAGAAGTTTTTGACTAGTGAAGAACAAAAGGCTATAAAACTCAAGAAGGAAAAGAAAAAGAAGCGGAAGGATAAAATAAAAGGAATCGAGCATGGTTTGTTTTTTTTGTTTAAATTTTTAAAATTTTTACGATTTCTGGCCCATCAGCTCAGCCCTGTGTTGATATTAATCTTCTTCGGCAAGAACGCTTGGCTAGGGAACGTCGAGAGCAACAACGCGTTATAATGCTCACAAAACAGGAAAATAAAGATGATGTCGAGGAAAGTATTGATAAGATGGTGCACTTGAACAAGGATAGAGATCGACGATACAATTCACAATTTAATCCCGAATTTTCACGTTTTTAAGATGATAACAGTATTTCTTATTTCAGTATTTATTTTAAAAGTGAAATTTTTCGAGGTCAGCTAGCCTTTTCTATCTTTTTAAGGTCGACGTATTGTCCCATTTTACCCGGAACGATCTTTTAGCCAAAGAGTCGACGTTTTGATCCAGTTTGGCTATAGATCTTTTAAGTAAGCGATCTTTCTAGTATTCGACCTTTTGTCCTAAGCCATAAACTTATGACGACATTGTTTGTTTTGTTCCTCGCGGTGCATAAGGTTGTGGGGCTTTTGTTTTACTCCTACATTGATGATTAATAATGCGTTGCTTGTTTTTTTTAATTAAGGTTTTTAAGTGATTTAATAAAACAGGAAGTAGTTGATTAATGTATTCTCCACAACAGCCCAATCTGTTACAAATCTTTCAAACTGTTGACACTGATCGTTCAGGTCGAATTAGTTCTGATGAATTACAGAGGGCGCTGTCTAATGGGACTTGGAGGCCATTCAATCCTGAAACCTGTCGTATCATGATTTCTATGTTTGATTCCGACAATGATGGTGGAATCAGCTTCAATGAGTTTCAAGCTCTTTGGAATGTAAATTTAATTATTCTTTCTATTGTCTATACTTTTTTCATTTCTAGTACGTCAACGACTGGAGTCGAACTTTCCGCACATTTGATCGGGATAATTCTGGGAATATTGATCGTGGTGAGCTAATGTCTGCGTTGACACAATTTGGTATGAGTTTATTATTTGACTGGTTGTTAGTTTATTTCTTTACAGGTTATCGTCTCTCGGGGCCATTCTATGATATGCTTATGCAAAAGTTTGATCGTACTCATTCAGGTTTAATTCTACTTTTTTCTTGGTTATAATTGCTTTTCTTATGTAAGGAAGGGTCAATTTCGACGATTTTATTCAGCTTTGTGTTGTTCTTCAAACGCTCACTGCTGCATTTCGCGAAAAAGATTCTGATCGTGATGGCTGGATTCGGATTCGTAAGATTATATTTTACAATTGGAATCCATTATATTTTTCAGATTATGAGGAGTTCCTTACGATGGTGTTCTCCATGAAGATATAAATAAGTTTTTATGGATGATGTTTGCTCAACAGAATGTGCCTGCTCATATCAATTTTTTATATATGCGTGATTGTTTAGATAGTGGATATTAAAATTAGTGCAACCTTTAACGGGAAAAAATAATAAAAGCTTATTTTTACGGGTTATTGAATTCCTCAATTTTCTATTTTGGCATTCCAAAGGTTGCATGGTTTTCGCTCTTACTCCTAAGTTTTAAAAAATATTTTTTCTTTGTTTTTAAAAAAGAACATTTTTGTCGTTTTGAATTTCTTAATAATACATGTTTTTGATTACATGTATTTTCTATTTTATAAAATATATTGTGTTTTAAATCTCATTGTTGGGTCCCATACAGCTTAAAGCCTAGACTTTTCTGCAGAAAAACAGATTTTTGGGAAATTTTTTTTGGATTTTTCGGAAATAATTTCTAAAAATTTCCTGGTTAGAAGGAAAGACTTAAGCCTTGGTTTAGAAAAACACTGAAGCAGATAAGCTTTAAGTGGAGCAACAAATCGACCAATAACAATTGTTTTGGTGCGGCTTTAGTGATTTTTTAGGTTATTCGCTTTATTATTTCAAGGCTTTTTGTATTTGAGTTTTTGGATTGGTTGTTTTTATTAATCGTTGTTTTTTTCAGAAAAATTATTTTCTAAATTCTTCATTTGCTTTTCGTCTTCTGAGTATTTTTATCTGACGTGTCTATATCCTTCAATAATTATGCCAGTTCCAAGCCGTTCTCGTGTTTATCCTGATATAAATATAAATAAGCCGCGTGAGTACTGGGATTATGAATGTCATCAAATTGGTTAGTTTTTTAAATTATTTTAATGATAAAAATTTTTCTATTTTACAGAATGGGGTAATATTGATGATTATCAATTAGTTCGAAAGCTTGGACGTGGTAAATATTCTGAGGTTTTTGAGGGAATTAAGGTGCCAACTGAAGAGAAAGTCGTCATTAAAATTCTTAAGGTTTATTTATTCTTTTGGAACTTATTTACTTTATCTACCCAACCCATTACACAGGCGATCTTAGTGTAAAAGTTGGGTTTATGTAACACCTTTTCTGATTATATATGAGTACATATTTTATTTCGAATTTGAACCCTAATTTGATTTTTAAGCCTTGGTTTAGAAAAACCAATTTTGGTGATTGGTGTCATTCAGTTTAGCTCATCGGGCTATTTTGATTGACATACCCAAATCTAAAATCGCCGTGTAAAGTAATGGGTTGGGCACCTAAAGTATATAAGTTCCTATGTTTCTATTTATTTTTTAAATTACAGCCTGTGAAAAAGAAGAAAATTAAACGTGAAATTAAGATTTTGGAAAATCTTAGAGGCGGTGTCAATGTTATATCACTTTTGGATGTGGTCAAAGATCCAGTTTCAAGAACACCTTCGCTCGTTTTTGAATACATCAATAACACTGATTTCAAGGTTAAAATTTAAAAATAACTCAGGTCCTGATAAGTAAAAAGTTATTTCGATAAAATAAAACCCGTGAGGGTGTCGGTAACTCTGGGTGTATCGAGCTCCCTCTCCTATAACGATTTTATCGGAGCACGGTGAACCTATTACAAATATAAAGAGTGGTACAAGCGATCAACGTTGACATTGGTTCTTAAAAGCAGAACTGGTACTTATGTCTATAGTTTAAGGCTGGTAACATATTTTAAGTCTGACCATTTTTAATAGAAATAGTTGGAGGGGGGGGGGGGTATGAAGTTGGATTAGACCGTAGTTTTAATTCATCCACTTTGGATTTACCTAGGGCATTTGTTAACGATTTTCTGGTTATGAATTTTTTTTTATTCTAGCAATTGTATCAGACGCTTTCTGACTATGAGATTAGATATTATCTTTATGAGTTATTGAAGGCATTAGACTATTGTCATTCTATGGGAATCATGCACAGAGATGTTAAACCACACAATGTGATGATTGACCATGAAAAACGGCAGCTTTCGCTCATAGACTGGGGTCTTGCTGAGTTTTATCATCCCCGACAGGAATATAATGTTCGGGTTGCTTCAAGGTAAAAATTGTTTTTTAATTCTATTTAAATTTTTGAAGGTACTTCAAAGGGCCAGAGCTTCTAGTCGATTATCAGGTCTGGTTTTTGGACTTTTTACATTTGTAATATATTTATTAGTGTTATGATTATTCTTTGGATATGTGGTCATTAGGATGTATGGTTGCGTCAATGATTTTTAGGAAGGAACCGTTTTTCCATGGACATGACAATTATGATCAGGTTAAAATTTTTAAACTACTCGTCTACTTATTTTTCACAGTTGGTGCGAATTGCAAAAGTTTTGGGAACGGACGAGTTGTTTGAATATATTGACAAATACCAGATTGAGCTTGATCCACGCTTTAATGATTTGTTGGGAAGGTTTCTTTTTAATATTTTAATTACAATTTGCTGAAATAAATTTTAGGCATTCTCGAAAACGTTGGGAACGGTTTGTTCATTCGGAAAATCAACATTTGGTTACGCCCGAAGCAATTGATTTTCTTGACAAACTTTTGCGTTATGATCACCAAGATCGGCTTACTGCTCGTGAGGCAATGGAGCATCCATTTTTCTATCCTGTTGTAGAGGAACATAGGAAAAAGATGATTTCTGCTACAACGTCAACTAACAATATTGAAAGTATTAAAAATTTATTCTATTTTTTTATTAGAAATTTATTTTTTATTAGATTCGTGCCTTGCTTCTGTGGCTTCCCCGTCACCTAATGATCTTGGTATAAGTGGTAGTTCAATAGTTGGTAGTGCACAAGTGCTCAATGAACACTAGCTCGATGGAGAGATGGATAGAAAAATCCCACGTTACGCTTCATCATCATTTTTTCATTTCTATGACTTTTTTTTGTGTTATTCCCAAGGCCCCTTTCCCGTCCCAATTATATTTACCATCAATCTCGATTAGTTGATGGACACATAAAAAAACTTTTTTGTTTCGTTTGGCTTTGCGATTTAAACTGATGTATTTTTTATTCAAAATGTTTTTCTATGTAAGGTCATAAAATTCTATTAAATTTCGTTTTAATTAAAAAAAATATTTTTTAAATTATTTTTCATATTTTATGTAGAAACCATAATTTTCTTTTAGATTATACATATTTAAACGTTAACAAGTTTTAAAGATTCCATTCTATTTATCCATCATGTTCAGAAGGAATTTTCGAAATGTCGCTGTGCAACTTGGAAAAATTTCTCAAGCTACAGTTTCTTCTAATGCAGCAGAATCTTCTCGTTCTGAAAGAATGGAAAAGCTTCAAAATGGCATTGTAGAGGCCTTTGTATCCTCAGACGTTAATGTGAGGCCTATTTATTTGGATGTTCAGGCTACTACTCCTACGGTTTGTTTTTGTGAATTTTAAAGGTGTGGGAGTCTGACGGTGTTCAATTAATAACTTTTCGTGATATGATGAGGGGATTTATCCATAGGTAGTGTCATTTCCATTCTTGAATTAACAGGATCCTCGTGTTGTTGATGCAATGTTACCTTACCAGCTGAATGATTTTGGAAATCCACATAGTAGGACACATGCTTATGGTTGGGAAACTGGTAGTACACATTCTTTTTTTTTTATTAATTTTTCCCTTTATTTTACAGAAAAAGCAGTTGATATTGCACGTAAACAAGTTGCTGATTTGATTGGTGCTGATCAGCGTGAAATTATTTTTACATCAGTATATTTTTATTTTTAATGATTTTCCAAGAATATTTTTATAGGGCGCAACAGAGTCAAATAATATTGCAATTAAAGGTGTAGCAAATTTTTATCGAGTTGCGGGAAAAACCCATGTGATTACTGCTCAAACTGAGCACAAATGCGTTCTAGGTTTGAAATTTTATAATGTTAAATTTTAATTTTTCCGAAATTTTAGACTCATGTCGTTTTCTGGAGAGTGTTGGTCATGAAGTGGTATTGGAAAACTAACGCATTTATTGATTATTAATTTTATTTGAAGACATATATTCCTGTCAAAAGCAATGGCGTGATTGATCTGGAAGTTCTTGAAGAAGCTATTCGTCCACAAACATCATTGGTTTCAATTATGGCGGTAAATAATGAGATTGGTGTACGTCAACCATTAAAAGAGATTGGTTAGTTTTTACTTTTTAATGCATGTTTTAATTATTTATTAGGAGCTCTATGTCGCAGAAAAGGCGTTTTCTTTCACACAGACGCAGCTCAAGCTGTTGGAAAGATTCCTTTGAATGTTGACGATTTAAATGTAGATTTGATGTCGATAAGTGGGCACAAAATATATGGTCCTAAAGGTTCGAATTTTATTTTTTTGAGCTAACGAAATTATGTTTTGCTTTAGGAATCGGTGCACTGTATGTTCGTAGAAGACCCCGTGTACGAGTCGAGGTTGTTTTTCTTATTATTGAAACGATGAATTTTTTGATTTAAGGCTCAGATGTCCGGAGGCGGTCAAGAGGTACTACCTCAAATATTTTAAAACATATTTATCTAATGTAAGCGTGGTCTTCGTTCTGGAACTCTTCCTGCCCCTCTGATAATTGGATTTGGAGTTGCTTGTGATATTGCTCAGCGTGAACGCGAATTTGATTATGCGCATGTCTCAGCATTGGCAAAACGTTTAATTGATGGACTGAATGCAGGAATTCCAAATATAGTTAGTTTGCGTTAATTTAATTTTTTTAATGAAGTAGACATGAGACCAACATGTTTCATTCTATAGCTTAAAAACAAAAATCTTTAGAAAGGATTTTGAATACTAAAATATTATTTCTTATAAACAACAACAAATAAAATTAATGATTATTTTTCTAGATGCGCAATGGTGATCCTGATATGTGGTACCCAGGTTTGTAAGACTTATTATTTTATTATACGCGTGTCTCAACAGTTATTTCTTTCTTATTTTAGGTTGCGTCAACCTTTCATTTGCTTACATTGAGGGAGAGAGTTTGCTTATGGCGCTTAACGAGGTTTTATTGAAGCATTCTTTATCTTTAAAATAAAGGTGGCTCTATCGTCTGGATCTGCTTGTACCTCTGCAAGTTTGGAACCGTAAGATTTGAATTAATAATTCCTGTTGCGATTTTAACACAACTTTTTTTAAGTTCATATGTGCTGCGAGCTATCGGTGAGTTAACAAATTAAATCTAACAATGTATAACAAAAATATCACAAATAACAAGCGGAAAGCTTATTAACCATTTGCGAGAAATTGACCAGTCAAATTATTTGTGATATTCTTGTAAATAAATTTAATTTGTGTTTTAAAGACCTGGATGAGGATTTGGCCCATTCTTCAATTCGTTTTGGTATTGGAAGATTCACAACTGAAGAAGAAGTGGATTTTACTGTAAGAAAATGTGTTACTGAAGCACATCGACTTAGAGAGGTTTTTTTCTATTTTTTAATTTTAAATGAATTGTGAATGTTTTTAAGATGTCACCACTTTGGGAAATGGTACAGGAAGGAATTGATTTGAAGACAATCAAGTGGACTCAACATTAAATTTGTCTAGTTTATTTAGTCTTTTTAATGTTATTTTCAGACCCATGGCCATAGAAATTTAAGAATTTCTAAAATATTAGAGCTACATTATAACTTTGTTCAAAATTATAGTCTAGGACGCCCTGGTACTTTTTGGCCTGCCACCGTCATATGTCTTCAAATTCAATTCAAGGGTTAAATGCTCGAAATATTGTCTTATAAAATTTAATAGCAATGAAGAAAATTTAAAAAATCATGCACTTTCGTTAAGTGGGATAATTTTTAAAAATAGAGGAAGGTTCGAACCATAGATTTTATAACAAGAAAGAATATCTTACCCTGAACGGGTTCGAACCTTCCCTATATTTTTAAAAAATTTTCCCACTTAACCAAAGCCATGAAAGGCTGAATTTGTTTTTAAGTAAAAATTCAACCATTGGGCTGGCATAGAAAGCAAGTAAAGAATTAAAGGATTGCCATCAGATTTTACAAGACAATATTTCGAAGCATTTAACTCTTAAGGTGAATTTAAAGACTTATGAGGATTTTCCTTTACGTTGCAGAATGGGGAGGTTTGCTATTTTTTATATTTTTTAAGTAAAGATAAGGCTATTATTGAAATGGAGGAAAAGTTTGGAGCTCTAAAAAAAATTTTAAAATTTCTTTTCCGATTTTTTTCATGGCTTAGGGTCTGATTCGTTGATTTTGATATTTTCCTTTTTTAATTATTTTTTTGACACATGCCAAATATATGTATGATCATATTTGATCGAAATTAAAGTATATTTATTTTTATTTGAAAAACTAAATTAAATATGATGCCGATATTTGCTATCAAATACAAATATTTTTCATTTAGTCTTTTTATTTAATTTTATGTATCAGAAAAAATGAAGAATCCGTCAAGTTGGCTGCGGCAACTTTTTGCATCATTCAAGGAGGCACGTATAAAGAAACCATCATCTACACAGGATCAATCAGTCAGTGTTTTCAGAAAGCCTATGCCCAGTGAAATTGTTGCTAAAAAGGATGGGTCAGCTGCACAATTTGATCAAATAACTCATACAGGTCAAGCGTGGGATCAGGTTAATTTAATTTTTTGAAATTAATTTTAAATATTTCTAAATTTTCTAGGCCGACTATCGTCTTGCTCGTTTTGAATATTCTGCGAAGCAAGTGAATCCTAATATTGCTGCTCACCTTGTTGCAGAACAAGCACCTGTACCAAGCGAGGATAGCGTTGTTTTTTGTGATGGTGGTCACTTTCATGGAGGTCATCCAAAGGTTGCATTTATCGTTTATTTTATTTACCAACGTATATTTTGCTTAGGTTTTTATCAACTTGGATAAGCCAGGTTTTTTTCCTTACATAAATTTTGTGGAATTTGTGGAAATTTTAGGAACTCATGCTTGTGGTTATTGTGGACAGCGATTTTTTAATGTGCATAGTACTGGACCTGAGAATATGGAAACGGCGCATATACAAGTATAAAATGATGTTTTTCTCAAATAGGTTTAATGTATTAAAATATTTTAGTAGATAAAAATTTTATTTTTGTTGTGTAATTGAATCAAATTTTTAGGGTTAAGGATTGCTACTATATACATATGTGTTAGTAATAGTCCTCCTACTCGAAACGCGTCGTTAAGTGCTATGCAGGGAATATAAAGCAGCCAACAGCTCATTTCTAGATTACATATAGTTTATTTTGCTGTGGGTTTAGGAATTTTTTCCTTATGAATTTAGGGAATTTTAGGAATTTTGACTATAAGAGAAATTTTTTTATCATTTTAGCTTTGTGTATTATAAAAGTCAACATCTATATTAAAATTAAATTATCGTTTATTATCTTAATGATAAGATTTGCTTTACAAGCAGAATTTATTTCATTCCTTTAAATTGTATAAGGGGGAGTAATTAAAAAAGTAATAAAAACAGATGGAGGACACGTCATGCATTTAAGTAATTAAAACTAATTTCCTTGCTATTTGCCTCATGTCAGTATTTAGAAAATTTAATCTTAAAGACAATTAAAATTTTAAAGCTTCCTAGTTAGATTTATTCAATTGACTGGCTTAGGCCAATTTCGTATAATTGTTTTCCTAGTTATCCACTTCTAAATAAAAAGGGTTGTGGCTTATCATTGGAGGCCACTTTTTTAATTTTCTTAATTTTCGCCTCATCCTTCTAGTTAATACATATTCTTTCTTTCTTTGTCAATTAAAAAGTTCAATTAAATAAAAAGCAAAAAAATGCCGGAAGTACTTAATATTCCCATAGTGGAATCAACGACTTCTCGCTACAAACCTAGTAATTTAACACGAGTTGCCTCAATTGTTGTTTGTTTTCTATTTGCTGCGCTAATAAGCACGCTTACTGGTTTGTTTAAAAGACATAGAAACGCAGAATGGTGTAACAATTTAACTTTTACCAGTCAGATACTTTTCTGATGTTACACCCATACCTACACAAGTTCAAGAAGTAGCTGAACAGAGGCAGTCTCGAATCCCTTCAATTTTTGAGCGGATGGATGCACTTCACTCAAAGGTGTCCGAACTTGAGCGTACCTTAGAGGCAATTACGAGAAAAGAACATCTTGCGTGGAACAATCAACAAACGAAAAATTTGCTTTTTCCAAGAAGTGGATTCAGAAACATGGAGGTTTCCTCTGTATGTAGTAAATAAATCTAAATTTGTTTCGGAGCTAAGAATATAATAATTGGTGCTTTCAGGAACACAACCGTTTGCAACAACAGAAGCAAATATTCCAACAGTTACAATCTCAGATGTTGCCGCGACCTGTTACGCGCGCGCACTTATTAGCGCCTCAAGGCCAATTAGAACCACTAAATTCTTTTGAAAAGCGAATGGTATCTTGGCAGCCGGTAAAAAGAGAAGATCCGCTTCTATGGACAGAAGAAAATAGTGAACAAAAAATTTATGATGCAATAGCAAGAGAGAGAGGCATGTTTTACTTTTGAGTTTAAAATTTAAAATGACATAGATTTCTTACTTCAAAACTTGAAACGTATTTATATTTTTACTATTTTTGTTTTTAATGATTTCATAATTCAGCAATGTTAATCATCGAGCAACAACTTGCTGTCGTGGTAAAAAGATTTTTTTAAAGTTAAAATTACATACAACATATCTTATAGCTTCGTGCTGGTGAACGCCTCGGTATTTCACCTGAAGCGATTCTTGAACATTTAAGGATCCAAAACGGAGACGGCTAGAGGCACGTTAAGTCTTGCATTTTGTGAATTTTTATTTTCTGATTTAAAAATTAATGTAAAATTTATTTTTAATTTGAATTATATGTTAAAATTTGCCCTTGGGGGGTGTGTTCTGTCAGATTAAACGTTCCTTTACATACCAGTTTAAATCTCATCCCTTAGGAACCAATAGTGCCGTTCCTTACAACGTCACTTCCCCTTATGTTCGCTCAATTTGCCCTTGGGGGGTGTGTTCTGTCAGATTAAACGTTCCTTTACATACCAGAGACTGAAAAATTTTTATGTTAACTTGATTTCGAAATTTATCATTTGTTAAGGACTATAAAAATTGTCATAAAGGTAAAATGCATGAATTTATGAATTTTACAATTAAATCATTAGGAAAAATAGATAAGGATTTAATTAGTATTGTTATAATAAAATAATTGCTGAATACAAAATTTTATAGTTTGGGTCCAAATAAAATTCGAAAAATTTTCAAAATATTTTTACAAATATTTGTTCCCAAACTACCAAATATTTTTAAATTTCTTTATACACATGAGATCATCAGATTCTCCATTAAGGTTATTTCTTGATAATTATGATTAGAATATTGAATAAAAAGGATAGAAAACAGTTCCCTATATGAAAAGGACATTTGATTATCTCGCCTTTTTTTCGGATTTAAGCCTTATCAGAAACGAGTTGTCCTTTCATATAGGAGGTATTTTAGATTTAGATTAAATGATTTAATATACGAGATTTAAAATTATAATGGTTTGAGATCTAATAATATTCGTAAAATTAGGTAAATAATCTAGAAAATCTACGCGATGGCAATTTGTTGCTGATGTAGATAATTTTCTGAAAAAAAAGAAAATATTTTAGATATTGTATATAAACTAGATAATTATAATTGCAATGTTTTTAGTTAAATATAAGAATTTTAAGTTGAGGAAACAAAAATTACAATTTGAACAGAAAAAACGTAAATTGAATATAATGAGTTGACAACAAAATACAAAGACTAGTATAATCACTAGATAAGAAAAAACTGATCTTTTAAACCAATATAAAATAAAATAGTATATAATTGAGATAAATGACTAGAGCAACATAAATACGATGACTATGTAAATAAACAAAATTCACATACTTAAGTTTGCGAAACATCAAAGGATTTTAACTTAAAAATCTTGGATAATTTTTAGTACATATACTTTAATTTGGAATAATTGCTGATGTATCATTAACACATTTTTTCAAGATTAGTAGGGTTTCTCTCTAGGTTTCTTCAGCTGCACCTGAAATTAGTGATGACCTAATATTCAAACTAACGGATTTTTAACATTATTGTATGACTACACGCAAACCCACCTTCAGACGTTTCATTCCAACTTGAAAACCATTCATAGACTGAATTGCGGTCGTTGCAGAATTTGGATTATCATATGAAACAAAGCCTGAAGAAAGAAAATAACACTCACAAATGCACACTCACACTCAAAAAAATTTGCAAGAAAATTAGACTACACGGCGCACGAAGGTGCCAAATACATATAAACATACAAATTTAAAGCATTAAGGTTCACGATTTTGTTCCCTATATACCTAATCGTGTTATTAACACGTTGTCAATATTTTGACAGTTATTTGGATTAAGCTCAAGTTTTAACATTAAGCGAAACTAACCAAAACATTTGCTTTGATTAGTGGCTCGATCGACAAAGACCTTGGCTGAAAGTAACTGCCCGAATGGGGCAAACATCTGTATCTAAATAATTAAAAATATCAGTCTATTACTATAAGTTAATCCAATTTACCAGTTCATTATCTGTAAACTCTTGAGGTAGATGATATATAAACAGATTGCATCCATCTGGGCCCATTGAATATTCTGTTAAAATAAATCTTAGGTGGATTACATAGGTAATTTTATTTACCTTCCTTTGGGTGCTGTTGATTAGTGGTCAGGCCTGCGGCAGCTAGTGCTTGCTGTTGAGCAATTAAGGCTTGCTGCAGCATTTGCCCATAGAGACCCGCTGATTTTTAATAGGTTTAATTTAAAAATGCGTAGAATATAATATGTAGTAAATAAATGTATGTAGTAAATAAATCTAAATTTGTTTCGGAGCTAAGAATATAATAATTGGTGCTTTCAGGAACACAACCGTTTGCAACAACAGAAGCAAATATTCCAACAGTTACAATCTCAGATGTTGCCGCGACCTGTTACGCGCGCGCACTTATTAGCGCCTCAAGGCCAATTAGAACCACTAAATTCTTTTGAAAAGCGAATGGTATCTTGGCAGCCGGTAAAAAGAGAAGATCCGCTTCTATGGACAGAAGAAAATAGTGAACAAAAAATTTATGATGCAATAGCAAGAGAGAGAGGCATGTTTTACTTTTGAGTTTAAAATTTAAAATGACATAGATTTCTTACTTCAAAACTTGAAACGTATTTATATTTTTACTATTTTTGTTTTTAATGATTTCATAATTCAGCAATGTTAATCATCGAGCAACAACTTGCTGTCGTGGTAAAAAGATTTTTTTAAAGTTAAAATTACATACAACATATCTTATAGCTTCGTGCTGGTGAACGCCTCGGTATTTCACCTGAAGCGATTCTTGAACATTTAAGGATCCAAAACGGAGACGGCTAGAGGCACGTTAAGTCTTGCATTTTGTGAATTTTTATTTTCTGATTTAAAAATTAATGTAAAATTTATTTTTAATTTGAATTATATGTTAAAATTTGCCCTTGGGGGGTGTGTTCTGTCAGATTAAACGTTCCTTTACATACCAGTTTAAATCTCATCCCTTAGGAACCAATAGTGCCGTTCCTTACAACGTCACTTCCCCTTATGTTCGCTCAATTTGCCCTTGGGGGGTGTGTTCTGTCAGATTAAACGTTCCTTTACATACCAGAGACTGAAAAATTTTTATGTTAACTTGATTTCGAAATTTATCATTTGTTAAGGACTATAAAAATTGTCATAAAGGTAAAATGCATGAATTTATGAATTTTACAATTAAATCATTAGGAAAAATAGATAAGGATTTAATTAGTATTGTTATAATAAAATAATTGCTGAATACAAAATTTTATAGTTTGGGTCCAAATAAAATTCGAAAAATTTTCAAAATATTTTTACAAATATTTGTTCCCAAACTACCAAATATTTTTAAATTTCTTTATACACATGAGATCATCAGATTCTCCATTAAGGTTATTTCTTGATAATTATGATTAGAATATTGAATAAAAAGGATAGAAAACAGTTCCCTATATGAAAAGGACATTTGATTATCTCGCCTTTTTTTCGGATTTAAGCCTTATCAGAAACGAGTTGTCCTTTCATATAGGAGGTATTTTAGATTTAGATTAAATGATTTAATATACGAGATTTAAAATTATAATGGTTTGAGATCTAATAATATTCGTAAAATTAGGTAAATAATCTAGAAAATCTACGCGATGGCAATTTGTTGCTGATGTAGATAATTTTCTGAAAAAAAAGAAAATATTTTAGATATTGTATATAAACTAGATAATTATAATTGCAATGTTTTTAGTTAAATATAAGAATTTTAAGTTGAGGAAACAAAAATTACAATTTGAACAGAAAAAACGTAAATTGAATATAATGAGTTGACAACAAAATACAAAGACTAGTATAATCACTAGATAAGAAAAAACTGATCTTTTAAACCAATATAAAATAAAATAGTATATAATTGAGATAAATGACTAGAGCAACATAAATACGATGACTATGTAAATAAACAAAATTCACATACTTAAGTTTGCGAAACATCAAAGGATTTTAACTTAAAAATCTTGGATAATTTTTAGTACATATACTTTAATTTGGAATAATTGCTGATGTATCATTAACACATTTTTTCAAGATTAGTAGGGTTTCTCTCTAGGTTTCTTCAGCTGCACCTGAAATTAGTGATGACCTAATATTCAAACTAACGGATTTTTAACATTATTGTATGACTACACGCAAACCCACCTTCAGACGTTTCATTCCAACTTGAAAACCATTCATAGACTGAATTGCGGTCGTTGCAGAATTTGGATTATCATATGAAACAAAGCCTGAAGAAAGAAAATAACACTCACAAATGCACACTCACACTCAAAAAAATTTGCAAGAAAATTAGACTACACGGCGCACGAAGGTGCCAAATACATATAAACATACAAATTTAAAGCATTAAGGTTCACGATTTTGTTCCCTATATACCTAATCGTGTTATTAACACGTTGTCAATATTTTGACAGTTATTTGGATTAAGCTCAAGTTTTAACATTAAGCGAAACTAACCAAAACATTTGCTTTGATTAGTGGCTCGATCGACAAAGACCTTGGCTGAAAGTAACTGCCCGAATGGGGCAAACATCTGTATCTAAATAATTAAAAATATCAGTCTATTACTATAAGTTAATCCAATTTACCAGTTCATTATCTGTAAACTCTTGAGGTAGATGATATATAAACAGATTGCATCCATCTGGGCCCATTGAATATTCTGTTAAAATAAATCTTAGGTGGATTACATAGGTAATTTTATTTACCTTCCTTTGGGTGCTGTTGATTAGTGGTCAGGCCTGCGGCAGCTAGTGCTTGCTGTTGAGCAATTAAGGCTTGCTGCAGCATTTGCCCATAGAGACCCGCTGATTTTTAATAGGTTTAATTTAAAAATGCGTTCGAAAATTTTTTACAGTTTAATGGTTGATCAATTCCAAGCAGCATTTGTTGCCCACAGGTACTCGGTTGTTGTAGAAATGATGCTGGCTGCTGAGATGGGTAGCTGCCTGGCATTAAAGCCGCAACGTTTGCTCCTTCTGTTAAGGATCCGCACTGTCCTGTCCCAGCAGAAGATGATGTTGCTGTAGCCGAAAGCTGTTTAGATTGCCTCAATAAATTCAAAGATCCAGTGGTTGCACCACTTCTTGCTGCCTGTATTGCTGAACCACCTCCTACAGCACCCAATAATCCTATGCCACTTGATGAACCTTGTTGCTGATTAGGAATGATGCCAAAGAGATCCTTGAGTTAAGGGAGACTTTAAAGACTAACTAGTTGACTAACTTGTTGAAGGGAAGGCATAAAAACTCCAGGCCCTAAAGCTGCGGCTACCATAGCTGCTGCTGGATTGATTAACTGTTGATGTGCCATTGAAGCAGCAGCAATTAGTTGAGCCTGAGCTTGGGCTTGGATGAGCTGAAAATTGTACAGGGTAAAGTCGAAAACATATCGAGCTTACTCCGAGTTGCCCAAGTACATTGGAAGTACCTAACGTGTTTGCAACTCCATTTGGCGTGAAAGTGCCGGGATAGCCGGGAATACCTGCCACGGCTGCTGCTTGACTACTTGCTGCCATTAACTGTTGGGTCTGTTGAGCAGTTGTTAACTGCGCACTATTGCCTGCCAACGGATTAAGAAGTCCCAATTGTGCAGCCATTTGCTGCATTCGGCGTACTTGCCGTTCTCTTTCCGTATCTGCCAATTTAACAACTAGGCTACTAGACGCGCCCATTGTTTGGCATCCATGAAGAGCAAGTATAGCACGCTCTGCTTCAGAAGCTTGTGAGAACTTTACAAAGGCGCATCCCTATATTGCACTGATTGTTGACCTTTCAAACTAAAAATTCCCACCTTTGAGACATTGTCTGCCCCTCTTAATACTGTTACTTCTTCAATACGCCCATATGGAGCAAACATAGCCCGTACCTGTCAAAATTATATGCTTAGCCTAAGAAAGAATAAACCATTTTTTACTTGGTCTTCATTGTACTGCTTAGAAAGCATCCCCACAAACAACTTTCTGTCTTCAGTGCTCTGTTTAGGCGAACCACTACGACTCTCAGTATCTGCAGGCTTAATCTGCATTGGTCGATTCATCTATATACATAAATGAGATTTAATATTTCTATACATACCCCTGGTAATGCTTTCTGGTCATGAAGTGCCGCTTGACATTTTAGAGCACTTTCACGATGGCAAAACGTTAGGAAAGCGCATCCCTAAACAGGATATTTTTGTATTTTTATAAGGACACTACCTTGTGCATTCCAGTATATTTGTCTTTAAGAATAGTAAATTCAAAGATTTTGCCAAACGACTCAAATATGTGTCTCAAATCCTTTTCCTCCAAATTGCGAGGGATCTGGAAATTTTTTGTAATCTACTATTGTTTTTTCAGGATAAATCCTTCAATTCCCCTCTAATATGATTTAATTTTAACGGTAATACCTGTCCAACAAATAATTTTATGGCATCAACATCCTTTACTGGAAATCCATTACTGTCAGTTGATGCACATCTTTTTACATTGTTCCCAAAACTATCAACTACATCAATACTTCCATTTTCGGAACGTGCTATCATAACTTTTGGACAATTTTATGTATCTGTACCTATCATTTTCATATCTAATCTCGTGTAAAAGCCTGAAATCTTCGAGTTACATACTACTGGAAATCAAAAAGATATTAATGTGCGAAGGGAAAGTGAATGAATGAGCGATATTTTGCTGTGAAGAAAAGCAAGACAACTGGAATAAAGTGGCCAAAAGATGCAGGCAGCTGTGAGGAGGAGAATGGCATTTTCGACGAGAAAATGACAAATGGAAAGAAGCTGAATGAATACAAAAGATAGAAAGCACGAAAAGGGACGGATAAAAAAGAGGCTTTAATTGCCAACGCATGCATGTGCCGGTCGTGCTTGTCTCATACATAAAGCTATGTTTGAGGTCGATATATACTATGTTGGTTTAAGTGGGGGATTTTCCTCCTGCTTTAAATTTTAAAAATACATATATGTATTTAGATTTGGAATTTTTGATAGTACTGGGTTTGCCGTGTTTTGTGAATTTAAAAATTGTTTGATTTTTATTATTTCCCGTTTTACTGCTCAATTAAATTATTCATTATTCAAGTGGTGACCTTTTGTCCACACTTGGCGTTGGCGACCTTTTGTCCGTGCTTGGTCTTGGCGACCTTTTGCCCATTTTTGGTCTAGGCGACCTTTTGTCCGTGTTTGGTCTTGACGACCTTTTGTTAGTTGCCCAATTATCTTCAAGCCCTTTTGTTTTACATCATTTTTTGCCAAATTTTTTCATTTCAACGGTTATTTTTTTAATTCGAAGCATTTTTAGTTTTACTTTTTAGGGATTAATTATCATTTCAATTTTTATTTGATATAAAATGTCTCAAATGCTGAAACGTTTGCAAATAGTCGCGTTCAATATGCCAAAATTGGATGGTCGCTTAATTCTCGCGTACAGATGCTTTTCTTCGATTAAGTTTGAGCCAGCTGGAGGAGGAAATCTTTTGCCTAGCGCTGATCCGAATGAATATGGTATGATTTTATCTGTTGGTCTTCTTTCGATTAAAAGATTAGGGGATTTATGTCGTTTCCCTTCCCACCCAATTTTTCCCTTTATGTATATGATCAGTCATTTCTTCCTAGCAAAATTTCACACGATGCTGCAGGGAAATTTTGCAAGGAAGAAATGATGCCCATTTTGTTCATCAAGGAAAAAATTTGGTGGGGGGAGGGAAACTACATCATAAGAACAAAGATTAGTGGTTTTTCTATCATTCCTGATTTTTTCAACTTAAAATTAATTTTTAGGCGATGTGCCGGATTCTATTGAGCAGGCATATGGTCAAGAAAAGAAGATGATAATTGCTCGCCTCATGGGTGATGACGTTAGTTAAATTTTGCAGTTTTTGTATTGTATAATACATATGTACTTTAAGCGCTACGAGCCAAAACTATTCTATCGAGCGGAGAACAGCACTCGCGACTATCCTAATTTGGTTCCTTGTCACTTGAACGAGAAGCACATGGTTTGCAAATGTTTGTTTTTTTATTCTTTTATTGAATTTCTAAGGATCTATGGAATTCCATTTCGATTTTAGAAAAGAAAAAATTTTTCTAGTTCACTGGTCCAGAAAAAAAAACAATTAGGAAGTGTCCTTTCGATATTTTTTCAAGTTGAACGAGTGTGTTGACATGATTTCGCGTATTAGCTTAGAATTTGTTTACGAACTGATAATATTCGGATCCAACACACTCGACTTCCACTCATTTTTTCTAAGGACAAGTAGGCTAGAAGATTACCGGTTATTTTTAGCTTGCATTAACTTTTATGTTTCTTTTAAGTATTTTAACAGTTTTATATGTTTAGGTGAACCTGATGCTTCATATCTTATGGAATGGATTATTCGGAAAGATGGAAAGCCTCATCGGTGTGAGTGTGGACATTGGTATTTTTAGTTTTTAATAAATATTGATTTTTAAATATATTGATTTTTTTAGGTTCAAGGCGGTTGACGCTGAGCCCGAAACCGTTTAAGAATTATTCGATAAAGCAGGTTTTAATAGGATTAAGAATTTCTTTGGTTAAAGTTTATGTTCATTATTGTTTTAAGTATATGCAGTTGTAAAAAATAAAGTGATACCTAAATGACTTGTTTTTATGATGTAATGTTGGCGAGTCTTAAATTTGACTGGATGTACTTTCCTTCAAAGGGGTCAACCATGGAGACCTTAACCCCGGAGATTTTAGGAAGTATGTATGACTAACAGGCCATTTTTCAGTCGAATTGAGATTCATTAATATACATGTCATTCATGTCTTTACACATATCTTTATCGTTTTTAAATATTATGTTTAATTTATAATAGAATATTTTATTTATTTGTCTACTTGATGTTTGTCTATCGAAGTTTTCAAGTTTTTGGACCTAGTCGTTTAGCATTACAACAATGTATCAGACGATTATACTCAACAGAACTCGGTTTCTAATTTTTTACTTTAAAAAATACTTTCTTTGCGTCTTCTAGATGCTCATGATTATGCATTTATGGGAGTAGGAGCCGATACGAGTGCGATACGTGGTGTACTGGAGAAGTCTCAAGGCATCGACGTTAGTGATTAAAAGATTACTTAGTGGTGTTCGGAAGTAGAAAGACCGGGGAGTTAGAATAATAATTTTTCGTAAAAGGTATAAATTTTCGAATTATTAATTTTATTTGAAGACATATATTCCTGTCAAAAGCAATGGCGTGATTGATCTGGAAGTTCTTGAAGAAGCTATTCGTCCACAAACATCATTGGTTTCAATTATGGCGGTAAATAATGAGATTGGTGTACGTCAACCATTAAAAGAGATTGGTTAGTTTTTACTTTTTAATGCATGTTTTAATTATTTATTAGGAGCTCTATGTCGCAGAAAAGGCGTTTTCTTTCACACAGACGCAGCTCAAGCTGTTGGAAAGATTCCTTTGAATGTTGACGATTTAAATGTAGATTTGATGTCGATAAGTGGGCACAAAATATATGGTCCTAAAGGTTCGAATTTTATTTTTTTGAGCTAACGAAATTATGTTTTGCTTTAGGAATCGGTGCACTGTATGTTCGTAGAAGACCCCGTGTACGAGTCGAGGTTGTTTTTCTTATTATTGAAACGATGAATTTTTTGATTTAAGGCTCAGATGTCCGGAGGCGGTCAAGAGGTACTACCTCAAATATTTTAAAACATATTTATCTAATGTCTAATGTAAGCGTGGTCTTCGTTCTGGAACTCTTCCTGCCCCTCTGATAATTGGATTTGGAGTTGCTTGTGATATTGCTCAGCGTGAACGCGAATTTGATTATGCGCATGTCTCAGCATTGGCAAAACGTTTAATTGATGGACTGAATGCAGGAATTCCAAATATAGTTAGTTTGCGTTAATTTAATTTTTTTAATGAAGTAGACATGAGACCAACATGTTTCATTCTATAGCTTAAAAACAAAAATCTTTAGAAAGGATTTTGAATACTAAAATATTATTTCTTATAAACAACAACAAATAAAATTAATGATTATTTTTCTAGATGCGCAATGGTGATCCTGATATGTGGTACCCAGGTTTGTAAGACTTATTATTTTATTATACGCGTGTCTCAACAGTTATTTCTTTCTTATTTTAGGTTGCGTCAACCTTTCATTTGCTTACATTGAGGGAGAGAGTTTGCTTATGGCGCTTAACGAGGTTTTATTGAAGCATTCTTTATCTTTAAAATAAAGGTGGCTCTATCGTCTGGATCTGCTTGTACCTCTGCAAGTTTGGAACCGTAAGATTTGAATTAATAATTCCTGTTGCGATTTTAACACAACTTTTTTTAAGTTCATATGTGCTGCGAGCTATCGGTGAGTTAACAAATTAAATCTAACAATGTATAACAAAAATATCACAAATAACAAGCGGAAAGCTTATTAACCATTTGCGAGAAATTGACCAGTCAAATTATTTGTGATATTCTTGTAAATAAATTTAATTTGTGTTTTAAAGACCTGGATGAGGATTTGGCCCATTCTTCAATTCGTTTTGGTATTGGAAGATTCACAACTGAAGAAGAAGTGGATTTTACTGTAAGAAAATGTGTTACTGAAGCACATCGACTTAGAGAGGTTTTTTTCTATTTTTTAATTTTAAATGAATTGTGAATGTTTTTAAGATGTCACCACTTTGGGAAATGGTACAGGAAGGAATTGATTTGAAGACAATCAAGTGGACTCAACATTAAATTTGTCTAGTTTATTTAGTCTTTTTAATGTTATTTTCAGACCCATGGCCATAGAAATTTAAGAATTTCTAAAATATTAGAGCTACATTATAACTTTGTTCAAAATTATAGTCTAGGACGCCCTGGTACTTTTTGGCCTGCCACCGTCATATGTCTTCAAATTCAATTCAAGGGTTAAATGCTCGAAATATTGTCTTATAAAATTTAATAGCAATGAAGAAAATTTAAAAAATCATGCACTTTCGTTAAGTGGGATAATTTTTAAAAATAGAGGAAGGTTCGAACCATAGATTTTATAACAAGAAAGAATATCTTACCCTGAACGGGTTCGAACCTTCCCTATATTTTTAAAAAATTTTCCCACTTAACCAAAGCCATGAAAGGCTGAATTTGTTTTTAAGTAAAAATTCAACCATTGGGCTGGCATAGAAAGCAAGTAAAGAATTAAAGGATTGCCATCAGATTTTACAAGACAATATTTCGAAGCATTTAACTCTTAAGGTGAATTTAAAGACTTATGAGGATTTTCCTTTACGTTGCAGAATGGGGAGGTTTGCTATTTTTTATATTTTTTAAGTAAAGATAAGGCTATTATTGAAATGGAGGAAAAGTTTGGAGCTCTAAAAAAAATTTTAAAATTTCTTTTCCGATTTTTTTCATGGCTTAGGGTCTGATTCGTTGATTTTGATATTTTCCTTTTTTAATTATTTTTTTGACACATGCCAAATATATGTATGATCATATTTGATCGAAATTAAAGTATATTTATTTTTATTTGAAAAACTAAATTAAATATGATGCCGATATTTGCTATCAAATACAAATATTTTTCATTTAGTCTTTTTATTTAATTTTATGTATCAGAAAAAATGAAGAATCCGTCAAGTTGGCTGCGGCAACTTTTTGCATCATTCAAGGAGGCACGTATAAAGAAACCATCATCTACACAGGATCAATCAGTCAGTGTTTTCAGAAAGCCTATGCCCAGTGAAATTGTTGCTAAAAAGGATGGGTCAGCTGCACAATTTGATCAAATAACTCATACAGGTCAAGCGTGGGATCAGGTTAATTTAATTTTTTGAAATTAATTTTAAATATTTCTAAATTTTCTAGGCCGACTATCGTCTTGCTCGTTTTGAATATTCTGCGAAGCAAGTGAATCCTAATATTGCTGCTCACCTTGTTGCAGAACAAGCACCTGTACCAAGCGAGGATAGCGTTGTTTTTTGTGATGGTGGTCACTTTCATGGAGGTCATCCAAAGGTTGCATTTATCGTTTATTTTATTTACCAACGTATATTTTGCTTAGGTTTTTATCAACTTGGATAAGCCAGGTTTTTTTCCTTACATAAATTTTGTGGAATTTGTGGAAATTTTAGGAACTCATGCTTGTGGTTATTGTGGACAGCGATTTTTTAATGTGCATAGTACTGGACCTGAGAATATGGAAACGGCGCATATACAAGTATAAAATGATGTTTTTCTCAAATAGGTTTAATGTATTAAAATATTTTAGTAGATAAAAATTTTATTTTTGTTGTGTAATTGAATCAAATTTTTAGGGTTAAGGATTGCTACTATATACATATGTGTTAGTAATAGTCCTCCTACTCGAAACGCGTCGTTAAGTGCTATGCAGGGAATATAAAGCAGCCAACAGCTCATTTCTAGATTACATATAGTTTATTTTGCTGTGGGTTTAGGAATTTTTTCCTTATGAATTTAGGGAATTTTAGGAATTTTGACTATAAGAGAAATTTTTTTATCATTTTAGCTTTGTGTATTATAAAAGTCAACATCTATATTAAAATTAAATTATCGTTTATTATCTTAATGATAAGATTTGCTTTACAAGCAGAATTTATTTCATTCCTTTAAATTGTATAAGGGGGAGTAATTAAAAAAGTAATAAAAACAGATGGAGGACACGTCATGCATTTAAGTAATTAAAACTAATTTCCTTGCTATTTGCCTCATGTCAGTATTTAGAAAATTTAATCTTAAAGACAATTAAAATTTTAAAGCTTCCTAGTTAGATTTATTCAATTGACTGGCTTAGGCCAATTTCGTATAATTGTTTTCCTAGTTATCCACTTCTAAATAAAAAGGGTTGTGGCTTATCATTGGAGGCCACTTTTTTAATTTTCTTAATTTTCGCCTCATCCTTCTAGTTAATACATATTCTTTCTTTCTTTGTCAATTAAAAAGTTCAATTAAATAAAAAGCAAAAAAATGCCGGAAGTACTTAATATTCCCATAGTGGAATCAACGACTTCTCGCTACAAACCTAGTAATTTAACACGAGTTGCCTCAATTGTTGTTTGTTTTCTATTTGCTGCGCTAATAAGCACGCTTACTGGTTTGTTTAAAAGACATAGAAACGCAGAATGGTGTAACAATTTAACTTTTACCAGTCAGATACTTTTCTGATGTTACACCCATACCTACACAAGTTCAAGAAGTAGCTGAACAGAGGCAGTCTCGAATCCCTTCAATTTTTGAGCGGATGGATGCACTTCACTCAAAGGTGTCCGAACTTGAGCGTACCTTAGAGGCAATTACGAGAAAAGAACATCTTGCGTGGAACAATCAACAAACGAAAAATTTGCTTTTTCCAAGAAGTGGATTCAGAAACATGGAGGTTTCCTCTGTATGTAGTAAATAAATCTAAATTTGTTTCGGAGCTAAGAATATAATAATTGGTGCTTTCAGGAACACAACCGTTTGCAACAACAGAAGCAAATATTCCAACAGTTACAATCTCAGATGTTGCCGCGACCTGTTACGCGCGCGCACTTATTAGCGCCTCAAGGCCAATTAGAACCACTAAATTCTTTTGAAAAGCGAATGGTATCTTGGCAGCCGGTAAAAAGAGAAGATCCGCTTCTATGGACAGAAGAAAATAGTGAACAAAAAATTTATGATGCAATAGCAAGAGAGAGAGGCATGTTTTACTTTTGAGTTTAAAATTTAAAATGACATAGATTTCTTACTTCAAAACTTGAAACGTATTTATATTTTTACTATTTTTGTTTTTAATGATTTCATAATTCAGCAATGTTAATCATCGAGCAACAACTTGCTGTCGTGGTAAAAAGATTTTTTTAAAGTTAAAATTACATACAACATATCTTATAGCTTCGTGCTGGTGAACGCCTCGGTATTTCACCTGAAGCGATTCTTGAACATTTAAGGATCCAAAACGGAGACGGCTAGAGGCACGTTAAGTCTTGCATTTTGTGAATTTTTATTTTCTGATTTAAAAATTAATGTAAAATTTATTTTTAATTTGAATTATATGTTAAAATTTGCCCTTGGGGGGTGTGTTCTGTCAGATTAAACGTTCCTTTACATACCAGTTTAAATCTCATCCCTTAGGAACCAATAGTGCCGTTCCTTACAACGTCACTTCCCCTTATGTTCGCTCAATTTGCCCTTGGGGGGTGTGTTCTGTCAGATTAAACGTTCCTTTACATACCAGAGACTGAAAAATTTTTATGTTAACTTGATTTCGAAATTTATCATTTGTTAAGGACTATAAAAATTGTCATAAAGGTAAAATGCATGAATTTATGAATTTTACAATTAAATCATTAGGAAAAATAGATAAGGATTTAATTAGTATTGTTATAATAAAATAATTGCTGAATACAAAATTTTATAGTTTGGGTCCAAATAAAATTCGAAAAATTTTCAAAATATTTTTACAAATATTTGTTCCCAAACTACCAAATATTTTTAAATTTCTTTATACACATGAGATCATCAGATTCTCCATTAAGGTTATTTCTTGATAATTATGATTAGAATATTGAATAAAAAGGATAGAAAACAGTTCCCTATATGAAAAGGACATTTGATTATCTCGCCTTTTTTTCGGATTTAAGCCTTATCAGAAACGAGTTGTCCTTTCATATAGGAGGTATTTTAGATTTAGATTAAATGATTTAATATACGAGATTTAAAATTATAATGGTTTGAGATCTAATAATATTCGTAAAATTAGGTAAATAATCTAGAAAATCTACGCGATGGCAATTTGTTGCTGATGTAGATAATTTTCTGAAAAAAAAGAAAATATTTTAGATATTGTATATAAACTAGATAATTATAATTGCAATGTTTTTAGTTAAATATAAGAATTTTAAGTTGAGGAAACAAAAATTACAATTTGAACAGAAAAAACGTAAATTGAATATAATGAGTTGACAACAAAATACAAAGACTAGTATAATCACTAGATAAGAAAAAACTGATCTTTTAAACCAATATAAAATAAAATAGTATATAATTGAGATAAATGACTAGAGCAACATAAATACGATGACTATGTAAATAAACAAAATTCACATACTTAAGTTTGCGAAACATCAAAGGATTTTAACTTAAAAATCTTGGATAATTTTTAGTACATATACTTTAATTTGGAATAATTGCTGATGTATCATTAACACATTTTTTCAAGATTAGTAGGGTTTCTCTCTAGGTTTCTTCAGCTGCACCTGAAATTAGTGATGACCTAATATTCAAACTAACGGATTTTTAACATTATTGTATGACTACACGCAAACCCACCTTCAGACGTTTCATTCCAACTTGAAAACCATTCATAGACTGAATTGCGGTCGTTGCAGAATTTGGATTATCATATGAAACAAAGCCTGAAGAAAGAAAATAACACTCACAAATGCACACTCACACTCAAAAAAATTTGCAAGAAAATTAGACTACACGGCGCACGAAGGTGCCAAATACATATAAACATACAAATTTAAAGCATTAAGGTTCACGATTTTGTTCCCTATATACCTAATCGTGTTATTAACACGTTGTCAATATTTTGACAGTTATTTGGATTAAGCTCAAGTTTTAACATTAAGCGAAACTAACCAAAACATTTGCTTTGATTAGTGGCTCGATCGACAAAGACCTTGGCTGAAAGTAACTGCCCGAATGGGGCAAACATCTGTATCTAAATAATTAAAAATATCAGTCTATTACTATAAGTTAATCCAATTTACCAGTTCATTATCTGTAAACTCTTGAGGTAGATGATATATAAACAGATTGCATCCATCTGGGCCCATTGAATATTCTGTTAAAATAAATCTTAGGTGGATTACATAGGTAATTTTATTTACCTTCCTTTGGGTGCTGTTGATTAGTGGTCAGGCCTGCGGCAGCTAGTGCTTGCTGTTGAGCAATTAAGGCTTGCTGCAGCATTTGCCCATAGAGACCCGCTGATTTTTAATAGGTTTAATTTAAAAATGCGTTCGAAAATTTTTTACAGTTTAATGGTTGATCAATTCCAAGCAGCATTTGTTGCCCACAGGTACTCGGTTGTTGTAGAAATGATGCTGGCTGCTGAGATGGGTAGCTGCCTGGCATTAAAGCCGCAACGTTTGCTCCTTCTGTTAAGGATCCGCACTGTCCTGTCCCAGCAGAAGATGATGTTGCTGTAGCCGAAAGCTGTTTAGATTGCCTCAATAAATTCAAAGATCCAGTGGTTGCACCACTTCTTGCTGCCTGTATTGCTGAACCACCTCCTACAGCACCCAATAATCCTATGCCACTTGATGAACCTTGTTGCTGATTAGGAATGATGCCAAAGAGATCCTTGAGTTAAGGGAGACTTTAAAGACTAACTAGTTGACTAACTTGTTGAAGGGAAGGCATAAAAACTCCAGGCCCTAAAGCTGCGGCTACCATAGCTGCTGCTGGATTGATTAACTGTTGATGTGCCATTGAAGCAGCAGCAATTAGTTGAGCCTGAGCTTGGGCTTGGATGAGCTGAAAATTGTACAGGGTAAAGTCGAAAACATATCGAGCTTACTCCGAGTTGCCCAAGTACATTGGAAGTACCTAACGTGTTTGCAACTCCATTTGGCGTGAAAGTGCCGGGATAGCCGGGAATACCTGCCACGGCTGCTGCTTGACTACTTGCTGCCATTAACTGTTGGGTCTGTTGAGCAGTTGTTAACTGCGCACTATTGCCTGCCAACGGATTAAGAAGTCCCAATTGTGCAGCCATTTGCTGCATTCGGCGTACTTGCCGTTCTCTTTCCGTATCTGCCAATTTAACAACTAGGCTACTAGACGCGCCCATTGTTTGGCATCCATGAAGAGCAAGTATAGCACGCTCTGCTTCAGAAGCTTGTGAGAACTTTACAAAGGCGCATCCCTATATTGCACTGATTGTTGACCTTTCAAACTAAAAATTCCCACCTTTGAGACATTGTCTGCCCCTCTTAATACTGTTACTTCTTCAATACGCCCATATGGAGCAAACATAGCCCGTACCTGTCAAAATTATATGCTTAGCCTAAGAAAGAATAAACCATTTTTTACTTGGTCTTCATTGTACTGCTTAGAAAGCATCCCCACAAACAACTTTCTGTCTTCAGTGCTCTGTTTAGGCGAACCACTACGACTCTCAGTATCTGCAGGCTTAATCTGCATTGGTCGATTCATCTATATACATAAATGAGATTTAATATTTCTATACATACCCCTGGTAATGCTTTCTGGTCATGAAGTGCCGCTTGACATTTTAGAGCACTTTCACGATGGCAAAACGTTAGGAAAGCGCATCCCTAAACAGGATATTTTTGTATTTTTATAAGGACACTACCTTGTGCATTCCAGTATATTTGTCTTTAAGAATAGTAAATTCAAAGATTTTGCCAAACGACTCAAATATGTGTCTCAAATCCTTTTCCTCCAAATTGCGAGGGATCTGGAAATTTTTTGTAATCTACTATTGTTTTTTCAGGATAAATCCTTCAATTCCCCTCTAATATGATTTAATTTTAACGGTAATACCTGTCCAACAAATAATTTTATGGCATCAACATCCTTTACTGGAAATCCATTACTGTCAGTTGATGCACATCTTTTTACATTGTTCCCAAAACTATCAACTACATCAATACTTCCATTTTCGGAACGTGCTATCATAACTTTTGGACAATTTTATGTATCTGTACCTATCATTTTCATATCTAATCTCGTGTAAAAGCCTGAAATCTTCGAGTTACATACTACTGGAAATCAAAAAGATATTAATGTGCGAAGGGAAAGTGAATGAATGAGCGATATTTTGCTGTGAAGAAAAGCAAGACAACTGGAATAAAGTGGCCAAAAGATGCAGGCAGCTGTGAGGAGGAGAATGGCATTTTCGACGAGAAAATGACAAATGGAAAGAAGCTGAATGAATACAAAAGATAGAAAGCACGAAAAGGGACGGATAAAAAAGAGGCTTTAATTGCCAACGCATGCATGTGCCGGTCGTGCTTGTCTCATACATAAAGCTATGTTTGAGGTCGATATATACTATGTTGGTTTAAGTGGGGGATTTTCCTCCTGCTTTAAATTTTAAAAATACATATATGTATTTAGATTTGGAATTTTTGATAGTACTGGGTTTGCCGTGTTTTGTGAATTTAAAAATTGTTTGATTTTTATTATTTCCCGTTTTACTGCTCAATTAAATTATTCATTATTCAAGTGGTGACCTTTTGTCCACACTTGGCGTTGGCGACCTTTTGTCCGTGCTTGGTCTTGGCGACCTTTTGCCCATTTTTGGTCTAGGCGACCTTTTGTCCGTGTTTGGTCTTGACGACCTTTTGTTAGTTGCCCAATTATCTTCAAGCCCTTTTGTTTTACATCATTTTTTGCCAAATTTTTTCATTTCAACGGTTATTTTTTTAATTCGAAGCATTTTTAGTTTTACTTTTTAGGGATTAATTATCATTTCAATTTTTATTTGATATAAAATGTCTCAAATGCTGAAACGTTTGCAAATAGTCGCGTTCAATATGCCAAAATTGGATGGTCGCTTAATTCTCGCGTACAGATGCTTTTCTTCGATTAAGTTTGAGCCAGCTGGAGGAGGAAATCTTTTGCCTAGCGCTGATCCGAATGAATATGGTATGATTTTATCTGTTGGTCTTCTTTCGATTAAAAGATTAGGGGATTTATGTCGTTTCCCTTCCCACCCAATTTTTCCCTTTATGTATATGATCAGTCATTTCTTCCTAGCAAAATTTCACACGATGCTGCAGGGAAATTTTGCAAGGAAGAAATGATGCCCATTTTGTTCATCAAGGAAAAAATTTGGTGGGGGGAGGGAAACTACATCATAAGAACAAAGATTAGTGGTTTTTCTATCATTCCTGATTTTTTCAACTTAAAATTAATTTTTAGGCGATGTGCCGGATTCTATTGAGCAGGCATATGGTCAAGAAAAGAAGATGATAATTGCTCGCCTCATGGGTGATGACGTTAGTTAAATTTTGCAGTTTTTGTATTGTATAATACATATGTACTTTAAGCGCTACGAGCCAAAACTATTCTATCGAGCGGAGAACAGCACTCGCGACTATCCTAATTTGGTTCCTTGTCACTTGAACGAGAAGCACATGGTTTGCAAATGTTTGTTTTTTTATTCTTTTATTGAATTTCTAAGGATCTATGGAATTCCATTTCGATTTTAGAAAAGAAAAAATTTTTCTAGTTCACTGGTCCAGAAAAAAAAACAATTAGGAAGTGTCCTTTCGATATTTTTTCAAGTTGAACGAGTGTGTTGACATGATTTCGCGTATTAGCTTAGAATTTGTTTACGAACTGATAATATTCGGATCCAACACACTCGACTTCCACTCATTTTTTCTAAGGACAAGTAGGCTAGAAGATTACCGGTTATTTTTAGCTTGCATTAACTTTTATGTTTCTTTTAAGTATTTTAACAGTTTTATATGTTTAGGTGAACCTGATGCTTCATATCTTATGGAATGGATTATTCGGAAAGATGGAAAGCCTCATCGGTGTGAGTGTGGACATTGGTATTTTTAGTTTTTAATAAATATTGATTTTTAAATATATTGATTTTTTTAGGTTCAAGGCGGTTGACGCTGAGCCCGAAACCGTTTAAGAATTATTCGATAAAGCAGGTTTTAATAGGATTAAGAATTTCTTTGGTTAAAGTTTATGTTCATTATTGTTTTAAGTATATGCAGTTGTAAAAAATAAAGTGATACCTAAATGACTTGTTTTTATGATGTAATGTTGGCGAGTCTTAAATTTGACTGGATGTACTTTCCTTCAAAGGGGTCAACCATGGAGACCTTAACCCCGGAGATTTTAGGAAGTATGTATGACTAACAGGCCATTTTTCAGTCGAATTGAGATTCATTAATATACATGTCATTCATGTCTTTACACATATCTTTATCGTTTTTAAATATTATGTTTAATTTATAATAGAATATTTTATTTATTTGTCTACTTGATGTTTGTCTATCGAAGTTTTCAAGTTTTTGGACCTAGTCGTTTAGCATTACAACAATGTATCAGACGATTATACTCAACAGAACTCGGTTTCTAATTTTTTACTTTAAAAAATACTTTCTTTGCGTCTTCTAGATGCTCATGATTATGCATTTATGGGAGTAGGAGCCGATACGAGTGCGATACGTGGTGTACTGGAGAAGTCTCAAGGCATCGACGTTAGTGATTAAAAGATTACTTAGTGGTGTTCGGAAGTAGAAAGACCGGGGAGTTAGAATAATAATTTTTCGTAAAAGGTATAAATTTTCGAATGTAATAAAAGCTTTTTTCTACCTATCACGCCTCTAGTTAAATTCTTTCTGTTTAGGGGGTTAGAGGTGAATTATTCACAATAGTGAGACCCGAACATTGCTAATTTCTAATCAATTTTAATTAACCCTTTTTAGAGGTACCATTCAAGAATTTACTTTCGTCTGCTGGTTTCAACACGTGAAGAGCCAAATATGGTTTGAAAATTAACAAGTAAATATATTTTTGATAATTAAGGTTTATGCACAAGCTGGTGAAAACAAAGTCGTTGGATGCATCTGTATGTTTTGAATTCTTTTGTTGATTAGGGATTTTAGAAATCATTTAAGTCAGAAGAGGGGATATTTTATGACTTTCTTTGAAACTCAATGAATATTCTATAAATTTTCTATCGTCTCATTTTTAGGTGAGAAAGACAGCAAACATGTGAATTATTGGATATTAAAAAACGATGGAAAAGCTAGACGTTGCGAATGCGAACAATGGTAACATTAAAGAATTTTAGATGTAGTGGAAATTTCTTTTTTAAAAATAGATGATGTGGGAGTAGGCAAGCTTGATCTAAAATTTTTTTATTTAGGTTCAAAGTGGTGGACGCTGAACCAGAAAGTGTCTGAACATACTGAAAAAAATTTTCTTTCATCATTTTTAAGCTATGTAATTTAAAATCGTTTAAAAAATTATCTTTCTAGAAACAAGTGAACAAGTGTTGAAATTCTGAATTTAGTCAATTTTGTGTGTGGATCTGAAAAATAATTAGTCCAAGTCTGCTTCAAGTTTTATGTCTTACTTGAAGAAAAATAATGTAAAAAGAAAAGAAATTATGTAAAAAAAACACTCCATAATTTGTAAGGCACGATAAATGTTTACAATAGGAAAGGTTAGACAAGCGAAGTCAGGTTGAAGGTTTGATCGGAAAAAGAAACAATGGATCAAAGATGTTACCCACCAACCGTGTCATCTTATTAGAATCGTTTTTTAGTTAGTGAAATATGGTACTGAATTTTTATAAGGAACAAATTTTCACAAATCCGGAAAAAGAAAAAAACCTGGCTCTACCCCCATGTCTTCTTATATAAGTTACATTTTTACAATAATGTTTGTTTGTGTGAATACATTGCAATTATCAATTTAATTTTCCACATTTACAATAAAAACCTCCTGTGAACTCGTAGGATGTGTTGGCACCTCAATATAATTCGGACGAGGCTGATTGTTTCCTCCAAATTTTTTATTATCACTTTCGTCGGATGTACCTTCCTCGTCTTCATCGTTAGAGCTTGGATCAGTTTCATCAGCCTTATCATCCTAAATTTTCTTAAATTGTGAAAGCATTAATATATTAGAAAACCTTCTGTTGAGTCGTTGCGCCATGTACGGGGTCAGCGTTTTGAGCCCCTGTTTCGTGTCGTTTATCTTTAAGGTCTGCAGCACGCGCCCGATTCGCACCAAGAAGCCCATCTGCGGCAAGAACACGATAAAATAGAACACAATTCGTTGTGGTGAGTGAGAAGACCAACAGACTGTTAATCACTTGCAGATACCATTGAACCAAGCCACTTACATAATGGTAGAAAAGCCAACCTTCAATAATTAATGTTAAAGGAATAGATTTTTCCTAGAAATAAATTGTATACCTATTAATGCTGCGCTGACGGCAAGACGAAAGAGGACAAAAGTAGAAATGTTGAGCATGGCAACTGAATAGGAATGATTCATGATTTAAATAGGAATATAAAAATACCAATTTTAAATGCAGTCGAATTCTTTTTCTGTCGGTAGAGATTCATCAATGAGCGGGTGTGTAAAAAAATACTGAAAATAAAATTTTACAACTTTTACAAACCTTTTTAAATAACCTGTTAACTTCCATAAGCAAACCAATAACGACAATATATAGAAATTGTCCCGTAATATGAGTAACCGTAAATCCTGTAAGTACAACCACATGATGAAATAGAAGTTCGATTATACGAGCCGATCGTTCATTCACAACAAGATCAATAAAATCGTGAACGAGGTAACCAAACGACATTAAAACCTTAAAATAAATATTTTCGGATTAACTTTTTAAAGTAAAAAAAATTTACCAAATATTCAGCACTCTTAGTTCGTACTGTTATCAAAGTACTCTTCTCATTATGAATGTACTCTTCAATATTAACCAAAATATACAGAGCCCACAGGCCAGAGAGGACTGAATGAAACAGCGAAACAATCTCGTTTGAAATGCGCCATTTCTTGTTAGGAGGAACAAGCTAAAAAGCATGATACTATTTCAGGGACATTTCTTGACTTAAAAACATTAGTAATCTTCTAGTTTACTGGTCTATAGGAAAAAATAAACTAGAAGAGCTTTTTAATGCTTTTGATAGTTGTCAGTAGAAGCCCACAGCCCAAAGGTAATCGTGTATGCGGAGAGTTTGAACTCGAACAAACCGGACTCAGGCCTGGGATTCGAAAAAATGTTGAACTTTTATTGAACTGAAAATTGAGCTCGTATGACTCATAACCTACTGACAAATGTCAAATAAATCAAAGAGTAATCTTGCCCTTCGTATCTAGGAACAAGTAAACCAGAATACCAAAACATTCAATGTTTTTAATTAAAATTATAATTTTATCAAAACCTGAAGAGATTTGCTATCCATATTCTTGTTCCGATTTCGACGAAATGTGCGAATTTTAAAGTAGCTAAACGTCCGAAAAGTCCATTTGCCGAAGAGATACCATCTCACAATAAACTGAAGAAGCCGAAAGAAGAAAAACGACGACAGAGCCTAAAAAAGTAAAAAATATGTCGAATACTAAATTCTAAAAAAAACATACAATGAGAAAAGGCAGCCACAATTTATCCCATAAGTATCCCTTGCTCAAATCCATCGTTTCTATAAGATGTTGTAATCAAAAAATAATATATGACTAGGATGAAGGGAAGAGATTCGTGATTACTAATCAAGCTGAAATTCTGTCTAAAGTAAAGATTTTGAGTTTTTAAGGGAACATGATCATCGAGTCCCGCCGGTTGAGTCCCGGAGCCATATTTTGGGCCATAACTCTTTCAATTCTTAATCGATTTAGGCAATCAGTATATCAATCGGAGGCTCAACCGGCGGAACTCAATGATCCCCTACTATGACGTAGAATGTTCATTATTTCTTTAGTTACTTATTAAGCTATTAGAAAAAAGTCACAATATTATTGTGCACTAAATTAAATGAATTAGATTTAAAAAAATGTAAGCAAAAAATTTAAGCTATTAGAAAAAAATCACAATATTTTCTTTTAATATTTATGCTGAATAAATGGAGGATATATTATCATAGTCTAGATTTTTTAATAAGGCACGAAAAAGGCTTAAATTAATATAAAAATATATAAATAAAAAATTTAAAAATTAGTTAAAAGTTTAGCTAGAATAAATAGAATTCTGGGATTATTGGGAAAAATAAGCAAAAAAACAACTCATTCAATTGACGCATGAAATAGTCTTGTGATTGAATTTGACAAGGACAAAGGTTTAAGCATTTTTTTTGTATCACGAAAAACTCTCTCACGATATTTATTTGGACGATCACATTCCACACGAAGATTTCGATAAGCACGCGACGCATTTAGCACAGTTTCACGAACTAGAGTACTGAAAAATATGAAAGATGTCTAAAAAAATTTTAAAGAAAAATTAACCTTGCTTGGGATATATGAATACATGCACCTATAATTAATTCGATAATCGACTAGAAAAATTAGAAAAAATAAATACCATCAAAAAGTGGACCAAATTGTAAACGTGGATCTTGAACTTCAATGTGAACACGCAAAAGAACTGGGCTCGATAAATATAATACAATTAGTACATCACAAAATCTAGTAGCAATCATATCTCGTCTATAAGGTTTTGTATTTTCTGACCAAACAACATGTACCTGGTTATTTTATGTCAGAATTTATGTATCAAATTCAAAAAAAACCTCATCATTTCCCAAGTGTTTTAAGCGTTGTGTAGCGTCTCCAGTCAAAAGTGTTGAAATGTGAAAAATAAGCTCTGTGTTTGCAGTCGCATAATAAATAGCTGTTTGTCTTATAAATATAATTACGTTTTTCTGTAGGGAAAATAAAATTAATACCCATTAGGAAGGCCTCCATTATATCCGGAAAATTCAGATGAACCAATATGAACAGGCCAACCTTAAAAGTTAAAATTGAAAAAATAAAAAAAGTAAAAACCTAATCCATCAAAAAATTTGTTAAAAGTTTCTGATCCTGTATTGTTTGATAAAATTGATTGTTTATCCTGAAAAATTGCATAGACAATTTTTAAAAAAAGATAATTACTTGAAAGTCATTTCCTCCACCTACGAAAATTACAGCAACTTTGTGCACTTCTCGACAAACGGTAGAGTCCAGATGTCGAATCTCTCGGTAGAAATTTGATGGAGAATCTTTAGCAGAATCAAAAAATCCAAAAGTAGCATTAAATTTTCGCCAGCAGTTGTATTTACTTTATGAAAAATTTAGTGAAATATAGAATAAAAAAATGTAAACCTCCCATCTCCAGTACTTGAATCAATAATGCTATCGTCTTTATCAAGATGATCAATTATTTCTGCCTTTGATGCTTCAGATTTTAAATGATCACATCCATTGAATGTTGTGACTTCTTCAGGAAAACGAGTACTTGATTGTATAAATTGTAGAATTTCAGGTACAGAAATATCTAGTGGAATCAAATCTGCTTTGTGAGAAAAAGTTGAGGATGATAAATTTATGGGAATTTGCGATGAGTGGCGTGGGATAGGAAATGGCAACTCCTTAATTGATAGGATCAGTGTTAGAAAACAAAGAATTAAACCTGGAATGGATCAAAAATTTCATCAACTAGAGAAGATTTCTGCCGAGCACTCTGTGTTGATTGGAAAAAAGGATTCGTTTCATCAGAAATTGAGTTTAGCCAATTATCCGCTGAAAGATTCTGTTCTTCCTCATCTTCAATCATCTCCATTTGATAGGCATAACGACCAAGAGCCGTTCTACACCAAAGAATCTGAGGATCTTCTCTTCCCAAACTAAATATTTTCTTTAAAAAATTTTGCAAAGAAAAAAAACCTAAGGATGGATGAATTTGTTTCCATGTAAATATTGCACTCATCACTCTCGTCTTTTTCAATTGCTGCTTCTTGGATGGAATTCCATTGGGTAATTTGAAAGCCTGGTAGAGGAAATTGACCCTAAAAGAAAAAATTATTAATGTTGTTAATGTTACTAACCGAGAGTCGAATTACAAAGCCCTCGAAAAGATTATCTTTATCAGTTTCAAATCGTTCTGCCAAGGTTTCTTTCCATTGTAAAGCAATACATTCTTTAGCACAAATTGAACAAAGTTGCCATTTCAAATCGTTTAACATGTTCACATTTTTGGTCTTTGACAAAGACAATTGAACGGCATCAATAAGTTGAGAATGAAAACCAACACGCATAACTGATGCAATATTAGCTAAATGATTTGTGACTAATTTATTGTGATCGTGTAAAACTACCACAAAATAAAGGTAAAACTCGCGCAGCATATTGATGATCGATCAGAAGATGTAAAAGTCTATCAAATAATACTACATCAGCCCTTTCTAGAATTAAGAGGGAAAGTGCATTAACACAAAGCGTCAAAGAGAATTGGTCAAGTTGTTGTTGTGATTGACGCCGTGTTTCAAGAAGAGAAATTATAATCTAATAGAATAAACTGGTGAAATTTGAAAAATAATGTTTATAAAACCTTTTCAGCATCTGGATGATTTAAAGATAGCAATGCGGCAACGCGAATCTAAATTATTTAATTTAACAAAAAAAAGATTATACTCAAAAAATTACCGCTCTTGCCGAAAATTCTTGATTTTTGATAAGCCTTTGCAACGTTGAAATTGTTTCAGCGGAAATAATGGCCATATCTTTAAACAATAAAAAATTTATTAATTTCCAAATTTTCCGATAAAAACCTTCTAGACTGTTTATGGAAGGAATATGTTCAAGCGCTAATGGCGCAACTTCAGTACGTAAACATTCAGTTATGCGATGAAGAATAAAAATTCTCACAAGTGGAGGCAATGGCTGTGCACTTACCAAAATGGTAAACATGATAGGAAGTGCGTGCGGCGCCACGTCTAAAGCGCAACGCAAGACTTGTATTGCCAACCAATGGATGAGAGGATTGGCTTCATTATTTGATTGGGCTCCCTCTCCTACTTGAATAAGCATATCCACAGCTCGGCCATATGTGGCAATAGTTTGCACAGCTAACTAAAAAAAGAAAATTTTTCAATAATTGACATTAGAAAGAAAATAAAATCACTTGTTGGGAGCGATTCCATTCAGAAATTGAAGTATCCACCAAACAAATAATCCTCATCCATGTTCTAATCCAAACAATTGCCAATCCGCTGTTGTTTTGAGTAATCGCAGCCTAAATTTACAATATTTTTTCCTTATTTAGAGCAAAATTTTTAAATCAATATTCAGTTAAAAAAAACCGACTAATCTGTTCAAAAAAAAGCCGACTAATCTGTTCATGCGTAAGGGATTATATTTAATTCAGATCAGTAGACTAAACTAGCGTGAATTGTTTTGAAAATATTTGCATATTCAAAATTTAAAAAAAAAGGGCAAGTCACCTCACAAGGGCAGGTGTCAGTGCTACTACTATCGCTTGTTGTTTTTAAGTTATTACAGCTCTGTAAATCGTTAGAATAAATTATAAAAAATAAGAGCTAGAATAAACCGTATTTTCAGAAAAGTTAGGGATCTCATCAATAGAATCGTTGACCTTTTGTGGTACACCAGCATCAATAGAACACACATCTATCGCAAATCTGACGTGGCAAAAAAATAGTTAAAATTTAAAATTATAAATCATTACAAATTTAAAATCAATGCTTTAGTGATATTAATAGTAATCCTAGACCATTGTTCAATAATCTGAATTTTCCAAGAAGCAGTGTGAAATACAACCAATACACAATCCCATAAATGGTTATCAATGTTAATTTCACGTAGTACTTGAACGAAGACCAAAGTGCCTAGCAAAGTACGAGTGAAACCTGCAGCTGTTGCTTGTCCAAATGCATCTGACCTTGTAACACACAAATCCACTACAGAGATTAATCTTTTAAGTAGTTCCTAATGAATAAAGGTTACGCCTATTAAAAAATTAAATTAAAAAACCTGCCAAACAGACTTGGAAATATGCACGATTTGCATGCCTGAAGGATTTGCCAAATCTCTAACAATTTTAAGTATATTATGAGCAATAGAAATTGCAGATGGCAAACGATCATTGATGACAAGAAGATATGGTGAACGGAAAAAGGAAAAAAGCATCCGAAGTAATAATTGTGTCCAGTAGTCTGTGGATACACGCTTTGAATCAAGAAAATTGGGTAATTCTGGTTGTGATAGCCAAATACGTATTAAGGCAATAACTTTTTGTATAACGTTAACACAGGAAAGTGGAAGCCTAAAAGATTGATTTATATGTATGTATTTTACAATAAATTCGCCAACCTCATAGATTCACGCATCATTGTAAGTAAAACATTTATGGCTTTTTGTGAAGAAAAAAGTGCCTAAGAAAGCAACATTATAATATTTGAGAATAAATTGATACTTGTTTAAAGAGTGGAAGTCCAGAGGAAGATACATTATTATTATTGCTACGTTCAGAAGTTAATTGCAAGTTGTTGGAGGAAGAAGTACAAGAAGGCAGAGTTGAATCAAATGGTTCCGCAATACGAACAAAAAATCGGATGAGCCAATATCTTTAAAATACTGATAGCTTTTAAAAATACACGATTTAAACAAACTTAGCAATAGTTTCGGGTTCTGCAGTTTCCAGAAGCGGCTTGTCATCTCTAACATCTTCAGCAAAAGTAGTCTCTAAACTGTTATTCACATCAATTCCATTTGACGCATCAGGGAATAACTCACAAATATACAAAACAATTATACGATCCAATAAAAATCTTGCAGTTTCCAAACGTTGTAGAGGATTACACCAATTTATTCGCATGGTCTCACGAATTATATATTCAAGGAATTTATCAAGGTAAATCTGACAAAAATATGTTCAATTGTTAAAATAATACTTGATAAATAAAACCTGAAGTGTTTTTGCCTTTTCACGAGTAGATGTTGTAATGTCAGTCGAAATTTGTTGTTGTTGATCTACTTCCGTTGATGTACAAACCAAGATTGGAATACATTTCGCAATGTAGGGCTCAAACTGAGAATTTGAATATTCATAATTTGTAGAGTTGAGTTCAAAACCCTCACAAAACATCTTTAAAATAAATTTAAAATTATAAAATATAACCTAAAACAACACATACAGTCAAAATTCGATCAGTATTCATTTCATTGTTAAGTGGAAAGTGAGGCAAAACACTTTGAAAGACGACGTCAAGATTATGATTTGTTCGGCCATGAACAGCCAGGATTTGATACCTAAAAATTTTTATACATTTAAAAATAATAAAAAAAACCAAATAATGAAAAGTCGGATGGCAAGTTTTCTAACAGCAATTTCGTTTCGAGGATGGAGTACCATTTTTAAAATAAATTCAATTCCATTTCTTTGCCAACCTATTTTAAATTAAATTTAAATGTCTATTTTGGTAATCTTGCGCTTTACTGGTCCCTAGAAAAAAAAGTGGAAAAAGTGCTAGTTCGACATTTTTGAGGTATGCCAGAAGGTAATTGAGCTTGCTGAGTTTGAATCTGAGCTTAGAATTTGTTTATTTCGAACCCCGGATCCGAATTCGACCAAGTCGAATTTGAGGTAAAAATTCAAAATTTCAAATTTTATGTCTAATCGGACTAGTCTCTTCGAGCTGAGTCGATTGGTATCAAAATTAATACGTTTCGACATATTTAGACTAAGTTATGGTGTCTGATTTATATGCGGAAGTCCAACCAATTGTGTAGTTAATTCATCATAACTCAGTCTAAAGTTGTCGAAACACATAAATTTAATATCATTCGACTCAGCTTGAAGAGATGCGTCAGAATCACGATAGCCTAGTAGTTTCGAATTCTTACCCCGAATTCGACTTGGTCGAATTCGGGTCCGGGGTTAGAAATAAACAAATTCTAAGCCCATATTCGGACTCAGCACACTCGATTACCTACTGGCAGACCTCAAAAATGTCGAACTAGCACTTTTTCCACTTTTTTTTCTAGGGACCAGTAAAGCGCAAGATTACCTCTATTTTTAATCATTTTCCAAATCCTAATTTTCTAATTTCAGATTTTTTTTGAAAAAGGTAAAAAATCGAAAATCACCAACTAATTTACAAACCAATTCCAACAAATTCCGGAGCATTTAGTAAAACTTGTTCAAGTATGTCCAAAGCGGTCGTATAAGTTGCGGCTGCAAAATTTAAATTAGTTAGATAAAATAGAATTTAACAAAGAGAAAAATTTATCCAAAAATTTCTGATGGATATAACCTAATACCAAATATCCACTATCTCAACTTCTATCAAAAAATAAACTCATTTGTGAACCAAATTCAACATAAAATAAACTAAAAAAATTTAATACCGGTAAGATCAGCAATTGTTTGTTGCTCAATAAGCTGGCCATAATGGGAAAGCATTAATGAATCGATCAGATGATAAATTTCAAATCCAAAACTCTCGATCAACTGCCTCTTTTCCTGAAAAAAAAATAAAAATAAACTGAACAAAAACTAATGTTCATTACACTATAAAATTAAACCTTACTTCAATGGTTAGATTTTCAAAAATCAACTTGAAATGTTTTGTTCTTGAACCAGCATCACGACCAACATCTGCAAACCGCTGAAGCGAAGAGTGAAAATCTTGCGGTTTCTTCCAAGTAAACATTGATCAAAATTTCTAAAAAAAAAGATTAAATAAAATTCATTCAATGTAAAGAAACTAACATGAAAATTTGTAAAAACCTACGAAAATATGCAAAATCCAAGCAAGAATGAGAAATTCCTTAAAACGATTGTACTATCTCACTTTTCTTTTTTTCTATACCTAGAGAAATAGTAAGTAATGGTTAAGAAGAGAGAGAATGCAAAACTAAAATTTAGTGACTTTACAAACAATCGAAACAATTCGTAAAAGCATGAAACGGAAAAATTCAAGAGAATACTTTACGACTTGCAGAAAACCTTAAGTACAGAGAAACTAAAAATCAGATTTGAATAAATATTTTATTTTTACAACATATGTATTATACATAATTAAAAATATAAAAAAATATATTAAAAATAAAATTTCAACTAAAATCTTTAAAAGCCATACAAGTTATACCCAATGAATGACCCTGATACATTTGAACAACTGAACTCGACGCCAATTCCCACATACGAATAATTCCATCAGATGAAGCTGTCAGCATATACTAATAGAAATTTTAACAATCATTGACTTAAAAAAATAAAATTTCTTACAGCTGAATCATTAGTGAAAGCGCAATCCCAAACCCATTTACTATTTGGAGCTGAATATGTGCTTAACTAAAATTTTGAATTAATAAAAGAAATTCTTTAAAAATATAGAACGAATCTTTGAGTCATTCCTGAAGACCTATTGACCCTGAAGCCCAGCAACTTTTGAAAAGGAATGGTACAAACTCGCAATACCGCACCATAGGTTCTAAAATACACAATAAGTCTTCAGGATGTAGGTCTTCGGAGTTGACCCCGTATCTTTTTTCTTCTAACAATATAAAAAAAAATTTTATCATACCAAATTATGATCGCTAACGCTCCACAATTTAGTTGTCTGATCAGCTGAACATGTTGCTATTGCCAAGCTAATAAAAATTAGATTGAAAATGTAAACATAATATGAACAAATTAAAAAACCTGTCAGGCCGGTACCTACACTTTAATGCAAATGATTTGTGAGCACGCAGTTTCATGCGATACTTTGCATTGCTTATTAAATCTACTGGTAGAGATGAACGATGTGGCGGTGTAACAGTCATAGATGGATTTTTCAACATTTCTAAAATTTAAAAAATATTTATGATAAATTAATTTATAAGAAAACCTTGTTCAATTTGCTTCAATTCCTCATTTTCCTCGCCAAGTTCAGATTGTGGCACTTCTTTTGCACCATATCGTTGTTTTCGTCGAGGAGCAGGCACATAAAAAGCGCTACCATCTCCACCCATTTCTGATAGGGGTGGTGGTGCAATAGGAGGAAGGCCTGTATCTATCATTGAACTTGAGTAAAATTCCTAAAAGTGAAAAAAAATTGTAAAATTTTAGAAAACTAAAAAATACTGCTGTCGACTCATCTTCCTTCAATTCTTGGGGAGTCGTTTGCCTTTGAAGCTTCTGCGTTGATCCATTGTCAGCAGTGGTATCGAGATGTGGTATTGTTTTAGCCAACCCGCCACCTTTATGGTTAATCTCCCAAAAGAAAAGATTTCCTCTATTCGTGACGGCTGCACATTGTCGACCCAGTCTATCTATATCAATGTGCACAATCTAAAAAAACAAGTAGAAAAATAAAACCTTTTTTAAAATAATACATATTCAGAAACATCAACTTCAGTAGACAATGTATCATCTCGATCAGATCGCAAATCCCATATATAGACAGCTCCAGTTGCGTCGGAAATTAACAATTCAATTTGATTTGGATGAAGAGCAATTGAATGAACTGGTGTATTTACCTAACATCAATGAATAAAAACGTAGGAATACGAACCTGGAATATACGCTGACAATTAAGCTGATTGATACGCATGTCCCAAATCTGCAATTTATATTCTTAAAAGAACATTGAGAGAATGTAAAACCTTAGCCATGCAATCCTCACCACCAGTATACAACCAAACGCCATCACTTTGAAATCCGACAGATGTAATGTTTTTCTCGTGAACTCTTGAAAGAAAAAATAATTTAATAACAAAGTCAAAACGCTTACGCTGAATTATGCAATCCTGAATTTGTAAGACAGTTGAGATCATAGATACGCAAATTCTGCCAACCACCAATTAAAAATTGCGCACCATCTGGAGTTATACACATTGTATTGACTTGAGATTCCTTAAAATCATATTTTTATTAAAAGGAAAACCTCATCAAATACAGATGCGACAATTAATCCACATTAACCTTATAATGTAATGCTTCCAATTGCATTTGTGTTGCCACATCCCAAAGTCTAATTGTGCTGTCCATAGAAGCGGAGATAAGGAGGGGTTTTAATCCGTAACCCATACTTGGAGTTTGCGAGTAAATATTTGACAGTGACAAAGCTCTAAGTATTAATTGAATAAAAAATTAATAATGGCTAGAATCCTAAGCAAAAAATATAGAAAAGAATATTTAAAGTAACAATTTTATCGGTCATTTTATAACAATGGATATAGGCAACAAAACACAAAATAAACGTAAATCTTGTGATTATTCATGCCATCATTTTTCTAAGCAACAATTTCGAATCTGACAGGAGCCAACATTTCAATTTGTAATGCTTTTCGAACTTTGACCAGATGTGCACTACGTGGCTCTTGCGGTTTACCTAATAGATTTTTGATTAATTTGAATTCCTTAATATTTCCTAAACCCTGCTCCCCTATGATAATTTAAAACTAATTTTTAAACTAACGTTTAAGCGGAACAAATTTAGCCTTTCCTTCTTTAAAATCACGTTTCTGTTGGTCATTCTCCTTGCATCGTTTCAGAAACTCGGAACGCGAACCAGACGGCTTAACATGCTCTACACGAACATTAATCCGTTTGGGAATGATGCGATTCCTTAATTATAGAAATAATTATATCTTACAAACTAAAGGAATACCTAACACGTTTGTTGACGATAACGCCGAGAGCGTGTTTGGTCACGTTGAAGACCTTGCCTACAAATATAAATAAAAGTAATTTGATAAATTTAAAAAATCCCCGACCTGTTTTTCCATGATATGCTTTATGAGGCATTCCTTTCTGGAAAGCTCCATTTCCCTTAACAGTAACAATGTCTCCACGCTTATAAACTCTGTAGAATGTAGAGAGTGGCTCAATTCCATGTCGACGGAAAGGACGAGCAAACATATAACGAGTTCCACGACGATAACCTTTAGGATTAACCATTATTTATTTGTTGTTTCTAAAAATGTCTAAAATCTAAAAAAAATGATAAAATATTAATTAATGAATTTTAAAAGTATTTAGAGGCAAAAAAACTTCAATTGAATAAAACAAATAATATACAGATTTATACAAAAGATACTTTAGGTACATGATATAAATGCAATATATTTTATAAGATGGTCATTTTGCAGATTCAAATTAAAAAAGTGCGAAATTAGAAAAATACAAATTGTATAGGTAAGAAAGAACTGGAATAATAATCCGTTTTAGGCATAAGAATGGTTTTTGGTTTTTAAATGAGATTATAACAATAAATTATAAAGACTCATCGTTTAAGTGAGCATTGTAAATTGTAATTTACAAAAATAAAAACAAGGATGGCAACAATAAAACATACATTAAATAATGTCTTTTTGTTCGAAATAGTCGTAATATTATTGCTTATTGAAATAAAGTGGCAGGAAAGGCAATTGGCATGAAAATTTAAAGCTTACAACTTTTCTATCTGAAAATTAAAATTCCAGACTTTTAAAGTTCTATCCCAATAGTAAGTAACCTTGACAAGATTTAAAAGTTATAAGCCTCAAATTTCATCAAGAAAAGATGAAAGGCAATCAATGTTTTTTAACATTTATTTGGCTTGCCTTTTATAACGTTTATCGTTGGATAGTGGCACTGATTCTTTCTTTCGTTGTTGTTGTTTAATCTGCTGCGGTAACGGTTTAGGTTTTCGACGCCCGGGCCTAGGGCCACATTGGCTATCACTATTTATTGGAGGACCTGGAATGAGTGGGAGCACTGAACAACCTGTAGTTAATACTGGAGGAGGTGCATTAGGCAAACGTATTGGCAAAGGTTCGCATTGATTAATTATGGAACAGCTTTCTAACGAATTGACAGGTTGTGTGTTTGACGGTGAAGCAGTTTGATTAGTCGAAATTGGCACTTGAGCACTAATTGAAGGCGCGGGATCAGTCAATTCATAAGGAGGTGGAGGATCTGCAGGAGGTACAACAATCTAAAATAGTTCGCTTTACGAGCACAAAAAATTTTTTCTTACAGAATTTGACTGAATCAAAGGAGTTTCTGCGACTAAAGCTGAATTTCTAGAAGTAACATTAACGACTTCAGGAACAGCCCCCACAGAACGAGCCACAAGATCACCTCTGGAATTCGTTGGAGCTGAACGAGAGTGATTGTTTGTTGAGCGTGATGGTCTTTCTCGTTCATTGCGTTGAGGTGCAGGTCGATTATGAGACACCGCAGGTCGATTACTAGGTACTCCACCGTGACCACGGCGCTAAAAGAAAAATAAAATATGAAATTTCAAAATAATTGTTACCAGTAGAGTGCCAGGATGACGTAAAGTGTCCGAAAAATTCGCAGGGGGCAACTTGTTTGGATTTGTACTTGGTGTGTGCACTAAAATAAGACAAAAAGTATCAATAACATTACTTTTAAAGAAACCTGCGCAACATTTAACAAACAAAGCCATGAACATGAGAACAACAATTCCGACAAATACGCAGCCCCACCAATTTTCCTTTAGTTGATAATGGTTAAAAATATTTTAAATAAAAAAACCTTGACAAGTTGAGTAAACTCCTTAATTGCTTCTCGATTAAACAGCAAATTCTTCAAGCGTGCTAAAGGCCCATTTGAATCGACGGAACGACATTTTCGGAATATATCGCAATAACCCTTAATTAAGATTAATAAAATAACTTATTGAAAATTTAAAAATATACCAAATAATTATTGCATGGCGAGCCTGGAGGAAGAAGTAAGAAGCCGGCGCTTCGACCCTCCTGTGATAAATTCGCAAGCGCCAACTCTGGAAGACTTACAGAAGGAAGACACACTAAAATAAATATTAGCATGAACGAATTTACTTATGAATAAAAATAACCGCCATTCTTCTCACAAGCAAGCTGACAAAGGTCTTCTGGTCTGCCTTCGGTCAAGAAACAATCTCGCAAATTATAATGCGCACATAACGAACCATTACAGCTTCCTTGATGACAAACCTGAATCAAGATTTTGAAAATATAAGTAGTCATAACTAAATACCTTTGTGCTATCTTGACATGGCTTTCCGTTAGGCTTGTGATTGCTAGGTGGACAACTAGCTCTAGAACCATCACAAAATTGACGATGTTGACACTCTGAATCTTCCTAAAAATGGGATTAATGTATGAAAATAAAAAATATGTGAATTACACGACAAGGACGACGATCACCACCGGCATAAAATGAGCAATTGTCAGGATTACAACATAATCCTTCAGAAGGACTGCAAAGTTTGCCAGGCTTTCTGCGACACATTGTAGACATGAAAATGTTTAAATCAGTAAAAAATAAAATTGGCAATTTGAACTAACTCAGTAGCACCCTCTCTCGGAGTACAGCATCGGTCTCCCATCTCCTGACAATCTAAAGCTGTAAAACCACAATCACATTGCTCGTCATCTTCTTTGATTTGATTGCCACAGAACGATTTCAATTCTGTTTGGAAAAATAAATAAGACATAAATACGAAAAATTTTAAGCTTACGATCCGTAAAACAATTCTTTTTCCTCCCAAGTGTGAAAGCCTTCGGACTCTGAAAATTAAATGAAAATAAATGAACAAGTTAAAATGTTATTAAACCTGTCCAAGAACCTCGAATAATACTTCACTAATGTTTGCAATTGAACATTGTGAAAATTTTGAGTTATTAGGCTTGTCACCTAAATAGAATATAAGTAGAGTAGATAAAAAAGAGGAACCAGAGGTTGCTGAAGCAAACATAATGAAATTTCCGTCAGGAAGACCAGGCTGACACTCTATTGGGAAATCATGCTAAAAGAAATAAAATTGCAAAAACCGATACAAAACATACAGGTGAACCAAAATTGTGACCAATCTCGTGAGCTAGTGTTAACTGTGAAACACGAGGCGGAACTCTATTGCCATAATTGACTAGTGTAATGATTCCTGTATTCAATGAACGGCTAACACCGCCACGTTGGTGTTCGTTGTAACGTTGATATTTTTGGCAGATTCCACCAGCCGTACCTAGAAGGAAATTCGAGTATAACCTTTAAGAAGAAATAATACTTTGAGAAGGTGATGCGACCCATGCTAAACCCAAAGTTCCACCAATAAAATCACGATAAGTTAAGGAATAAGCCAGACAGAAAGCGCTATGGTCTTTTTGTGAATTCATATTCAAGTAGTTTGACACGTCAACATTCTCCTCACAAAAAGGATTCCCTGCAGTTGCTGCTCTTTCGCCTTTACACGTGGATGGTGTATAAATTGTAGTTCGCTTGATAGCAAAATTGATTCCATGAATTCCATTGAAATTGGTACTTTCGTAAATTTGGTTGACAGCCTTGATATGAGTGTAAAGGAGAGCAACAATCTCCTCACGAGTTCTAAAATACGGCCCATTACAAATAAAGCTGAAAATATAACCTGATATGATCCCCGTTTCCTTCCTTGTTATAGATGTGCTCATATAATTTGTGATCAGCTTGAAGGTATATAGTACATGTACGCGCCTCATAAACTCTGAAAATTAAGAATATAAAAACAAATCTAACAATAAGCTAAAAACCTTCGACCGCCAACATCTTTCCAATCGGTTTTGATTGAACGCTTTGTTCTATTAGTTGTGTAATACCTTTAAAAAACTAAATGAATAGAAAATCCCCTACAAGACCTTTGATTAAAACTATTATGCATTCGTTCAAACTCAAGATCAAGGATAGTCATATTATTGAAATTATTCTCGGTGAGAATATAATCATCGTCAACAATTGCTGATTGTTGCAAACTTCTCATATCTTGGTGTAGTTTCTTTGTTAGTGCACAACTATGATAAGCGCCTAACAAAAATAAACATTTTAGAAATGTTAAAGAATCACATATCAACACAAAATAACGCAAACTAACGTGTCGGGCTAAAACGCGGAACGGACAAAACGCGGAACGACAGAACACGGAACGACAAAACGCGGTCTTACCAAAACACGGAACGACCAAAATACGGACCATACCAAAACGAGGAACAGATAGAACACGGACTTACCAAAACACGGAACGACCAAAAGGCGGAACGACCAAAACACGGTCAAGGGAAATAATAATTCTTTATGATTTTAAAATATTTTTAATATTATGAAAAATGATTATTCAAAAATGATAAAAATTTTTTAAATCAAAATATTTTTAAAAATCAGAATTTTTCAGAATTTTTTTATAAATTTTTAAAATATTCTGATTTAAAAAAATTCTGATTGCAAGAAATATTCTGAATATTCTGATTTAAAAATTCTGATTTAAAGAAATATTTTGATTTTAAAAAATTCTGGTTTGAAGAATATTTCTGATTTATAAGCCCATTATTTTAAATATTTTTTTTGATAAATTTAAAATAGGTACATATGTTAAAATCATAAAGAATTATTATTTCCCTGGACCGTGTTTTGGTCGTTCCTCCTTTTGGCCGTTCCGTGTTTTGGTAAGTCCGTGTTCTATCTGTTCCTCTTTTTGGTATGGTCCGTATTTTGGTCGTTCCTCGTTTTGGTAAGACCGCGTTTTGTCGTTCCGTGTTCTGTCTGTTCCGTGTTTTGGAATTCCTCGTTTTACCCCTCACCCCAAACTAAAACCCTAAACTTAAAAGTAATCAAAAATAAACCGTTATTGGGGTCCTTCTTTATAAAACGATTATGAGTAATATGTTCATCTGCGTATACAATTGAATGGAAATGAATCGGCCGTTGACCAACGTCGAAATATCTATTAGCTTTTTCGACAGTGAATGTTTTTCCATCACCGGTTGTTATATAACCATCGAATATACCATCTAGCAAAGTTCCATAAACTATTGAATTTGGGTCACCTTCAAAATTGCAATAAAAATTAGATTAAATTAAGTCACAAAAGTTAAATATACCATCAAGATAGCCCTCATAAATGAAGTCAGAAGGCCTGATCACGTTAGAATGGTAAATACCGTCGACATCAATGATATGGCTATAATCAAATACATTTTTATTGAAATTTAATGGTTGGAGTTTTAAATGAAATGTTCTAAAAATGAAAGGATGTGTTCAAGATTCATAAATAATAAATAAAATAAACCTGTTGTATGTATGAGATCTGAATTTAACATCCGTAGTAGAATGACTGTTTAATTCACGGCTTCGTCGAAATTGAACAGGTTTATAACTGAGTTGCTCATAAGTATCGAGATATATATTAAGACAAAATACTGAAAATAAAGCTTAAATATATAAATCTAAGTAAAAAATAACCTCGTCTTTAAATAGGTAAGTCTAAAAGATACCTGAGTTGAAAGCAAGAAGATTGAAAAATATAAATTGAAAGCAGAACATTAATTGTAATAAGTTGATCAAATTCAAGCTGAGATTGTGTCTAAAATAAAAATTCAGGGTTTTCATGTAAAGCACTAGCATTCGCTGGAATATTTTCTTACAAAAAATTTCACACGTACTATCTAAATTTTAAAATTTTTAAGGCGATAAAAAATCTTATTTTTCAGTTGTTTTGAGTAATTGACAAAATAACAAATAGTTAACATTTTAACATTTACCAAGACGAAAATTAACAAAAATAATTTTGTATTGTTGCGCAAATTTTTTGTTCAAATTTATTTGGCGTCACTTTTTTCTGAAATCTGGATTTTCACAGATTTTTGTTAATCTCCGGAGATTACGCGTTTTTCTTGTTTTTTTTCATTTTTTTATTTATTTCATCTGTTTTTTTTATTTTTTATTCGTTTATTCGTTGTCCCCATTGCTGCGCGCGCTTAAAATTAGCCAAAAAATAATTTTTAAAAATTTTTTAAAAAATCTAAATTTTTTCAAATTGAAGGCCAGTCCCGACTTCTGGACATGCTTCCTTTGGATGGCTGGCCGGTTAAATTTGTTTTTTTTTGTCTTTTTTAATTTGAGTTTGAAATTTTTTAATTTGTTAGGCGCTCGTTCGTGCTCTACATGGTGGTGTGTGGTGGCCCTGACTGGATGGCATCAACCAAACGGTGGGTTTTTTCCTAGTTTATTTTGAACTTTTTAATTTAAAAATGAAATTTTTTTTATTTTTATGTTTGTTCTTCATGTGGTGGCCTTTGGAGAACATGCTTATGGTCTTCATGGTGGTGGTCTGGTGGCCTGTTTTTTTTAATAAAAAATTTTTTTTAATTTTTTTAAAAAGTTATGCTTGTGGTGGTGGTGGTTCTCGTCATGCTCATGGTGGTTGGTGGCTCTCTTCATGCTCTTGGTGGTTGGTGGCCCTCTTCATGCTCTTGGTGGCCTGCTGATGTGATGTTGGAATGTGGTCGGGGTGTGGTTTTTTATAAAAAAATTTTAAAAAAATAAAATTTAATAATGGGAGGGGATGATTTTCAGCCAGGTTCTACTCCATGCACTGGTGGTGGCTCGTCTACATGCTCATCCTCGTCTACATGCTCTTCCTGATGAACCCTTGGCCCGGTAAATCTTCAAATTTTTTAAATGAAAAATTGCAATGCTAAAAATGCGCGAGCGAATGACCCCACCCTTTCTTCATTTTCTTGTTTTTTCATGTCCTTGTCTCTTTTGTCTTTGTCTTTTTCAATTTTCTTTTGTTTCAAGAAATTTTTGAAAGTTTTAGCTCAACAAGTTGTTTGGATGGTATGGACAAAACAGAATATGCTTCATTGGATGGAATCAGTTGTTGGAGGTTTTTAGTTCATTGGGAAGGGGAGGGGGGTTTTACGGGGAAAAGCCCGGGAGGGTAGAGGGTATTATTGATTTTCGTTACATATCTCTCTGCCGTGTTTTTATCGATTTTATTTTTGGCATTCTGTTTAATGACAATTCATCCCATTTAAATTAGGTACATTTGAGTCTTGCACCAATTGAGTCTTGCGCAAATTCATCTTCAACAACTTTTTCTTCATTTACTTTGATCCATTTATTAACTCCATAGAGATAGTTTTCGTTAATTTTACGCGTATTTCCTTCTTTTTCAACGTATTTTGATTGATTTTTAATGTTACGCATGTTTAGTTAAATACTTTTCAGATTTTAATATTAACCTCTTTTAATTACTAAAATGACTACTCTTCTAATTACTCCAACTTTAAATTCAACTAATCAATTTGCTACCAGTTTTGCCCTTCATTTACTGAAATCTGGTCGATTTACTAAGAGACAACTCTTTGCTTTGGTTTCGCCTAAAGATGGAACAAAAATTTCAAAATCGCTGGAACCTTATTTTGAAGGAGGGCAACTCAACATTTTGTTTGGCTCTGCTAATTCTCAAAAGATTGTTAAGAGAGTTGTCGAGGTTAATGAGGTTTGTGATTTAAGTTTGGTATTGTCTAGTGTCCATAAAAGCTTCCGGGATTGCGCCCTGTTTGTTTTTGGTTAGCCTTATGACAGACATAGGATTTAAGACCGTGTACTTTAGATTCCGGGGACGGCCCGTTTGTCTTCTCTGGACTCTCTGTTAGTCAAGATTCAAGACCGTGTTACTCTTGGTTCTGGGGACGGCCCGTTTGTCTTCTCTGGTTTCCTTGAGATAAGATTCAAGACCGTGTTCTTCGGGTCCGGGGACGGCTCGGTTGTCTTCTCAGGTTTCTCTTTTAGATAAGGTTCAAGACCGGGTACCTCAGGGTCCGTAATTGGCGTGTTTTTCTTCTGTGGTTTCTCTTTGAGATAAGAGTCAAGACCGGGTACTTCAGGTTCCAAGGACGGCCCGTTTGTCTTATCCGGTTTCTCTGTGTGCTAAGATTTAAAGTAAGACCGGATACTTTAGTTCCTTTTTTCTTTATTCATCTTAATCGGTCTTTAAAAATACTTTTATAGATTCGCGCAGTTTATGTCATAATAGATGAGGAGAGCAACATTCATAATGAACAAACCAACTAAGGCCTAGAATCTCACTCTATTGCCTCAAAAACTCATTCATTCCTAACATCATTGTGTTCACTGCTTGACTGTCTTAGGCAAACCAATGTAATTCCTCCAATTGTTGTTCTCTTCCATTCTTTTGGTACTGTGAAGGAGGAGTTTTTTCTTCCGCAATCTGGTATTTTTTAAATTATTTATAAACTGCGCCCTCTGTTTATGCCTTTGAAATTTTTTCAATGTGCAACAGAAACTGTTGAGAATGGTTTCCTTTATTGTCCAGGATTCTTTTGTATAAATAAGTTTTTAGCTAATTTTACTGCATCAGAGGGTTATCAATAGTTTTTTTTGAGAAAATCGCTTGCGTTATGCACAAATTGAAATTAGAGCTTCCATTCTCGTCTTTATTTTTTGAAAGATTATATGCTTTTCCCACAAATATCCGTGTATTTTCTAATGCTAGCAGAAAAAAATAGAAATCTTAAATTTATTTAATATGGGAATTTCGCATTCTAAAGTTCAAACGTTTTCTTTTTTCGATGTTTAGTTTCTGTTTTTAATCGACATTCTTTGCTCATTTTTATTTAAACAAAAAAAATATTGGACACTTGTCATCATTTTTCATTTCTTTCTTCCATTTTTCATTTTTCACTCTTATTTATTGACAACAAAAATGTCATTTTACTAGTAAATAATCCGAAATTAAAAAAAAGCCAACGTTTTAACTTTTACAATAAATTCCAATATTTTGGAAACTTGTCTGGAACAATGCATTCTTTTCTTTCTTTTTTCCTTTTAAAAAGGTTGTAAATGAATTTTTCATATTTTATGTTTTTGGCATTGCTTACGTCAAAACTATTCCATTTGCTTTATTAGACAGCGAATGTTTTTGTTTAAACTTTTCACAATTTAAATTTTCTACAAAGGTTTTTTACTAATCTTAAAACATTTCTTAAAGTTTATCTCTTTCTTAAACCATCTTTTTTTTATTTTTCAAATTAGTATCCATTTTACTCTATTATTTGTGCAAAATTAAATCCTTGGTCTTTATTTGTATTTTTTATGTTTTCTCTTTTCTTGTTTAACAAAAAAAGCAATTAACTAAATTTGTTTTACTCCAGCCAATTACATTTACTCTATATCCATTTACATAATTCTTTCTCAAACCATTTATTCCCTTCTAGATTACATACTTTAATACTTCCGATAACGGATTTTCTTTTTTTTATTAAAATAATAAAATTGCGCACTTTTTAATTATATTATTGTCATGCATGGGCAATATTTATAAAGTGGATTTTTTACGAGTTGTGCATTGACATGAGCACATTGAATTTTTACGCCAATTAGAGAATTAATTCACCCCACAAAGCTCTTTCCGAGAGCAACATCAATTCTGCTCTACCTCATATATAAAATGGGTTAGAACTCTATTCTCTTTTTGCTTTATTTATTTGTCCTCAGCGCCATTATTTTTTTCATTAAAAGGACACCGCTAGTATTGCCGCCCTTTCGCACGTTAAAAAAATTTTTTTAATGAATTAATCTACTTTTTTTATTTTAACTCTTTTTAGGTGAATTATGCGCAAACGAAGAAGAAAAACAACAGCTTTTTCTATCAACACAAGTGAACTTCTTCGTCTTTATTTTAAATTTTCTTCACATTCTTGCCTTACTTTTATATTTTGTTGTTTTTTCTGTCTAATTGTTTATTGCTCTTCTGTTCATGGACGATCTTCACCTGTTGCTCTCACGGATGTTCTTATTCAAACTACTTTAGGAAAAATTATTGGGTTTAAACAGGTTTTGAATGCTTTTTATTTATTTAACTTAATTTTATAGAAGTTTGATGGTAAATCTGTTCACACATTTTTGGGCGTTCCCTATGCAAAAAGGTTTATTTTACAAGCATTTTAAAAAATGTTTATTTAAATTTTCAGTCCAACTGGTTCAGGTCGATTTGGACTTCCTGAAATGGTTAGTTTCAAAAAGCATCGAAGCTGACCGTTTGGTTTAATTTCAGATTGAACCTTGGGAAGGAGAATTCCGAGCAGATAAACCAGCCAGAACTTGTTTCTTTTCCAGAGGTATTTTAATTCTTCCTCATTTGTAATTTTTTTAATTTCAGATACCATGTTTCCTGATTTCCCTGGTGCAGAGATGTGGAATCCGCCTAATGATATTGACGAGGATTGCCTTGCAATGAATATTTGGGTTCCTGAGCATCACGATGGCACTGGTGTGTATATATTTAATTAAATGTTGTTTATCTTTTTAGACTTTTAACATTTTTACTTTAGTTCTTGTGTGGATTTATGGAGGTGGATTTTACTCGGGCTCTCCTTCTCTTGATTTATATGATGGGCGAGTTTTGGCTGTTCAAGAGCGTGCAGGTACTTTTATTCATCAGGAATTTTAACTCAAATATTTTCAGTTGTTATCAATATCAATTATCGGCTAGGTCCTTTTGGATTTTTGTATTTTGGCGATGATACATCAGTTCCTGGTAATATGGGACTACAAGACCAACAAATGGCTTTGAAATGGATACATGAGCATATTGCCCATTTTGGTGGTGATCCTCGGCGTGTTACTCTTTTTGGTAATTTTATATTTTTTTATATATGCAATATTTCTCATAATACAAGGTGAGAGTGCGGGTAGTGCTTCAGCAATGGCACATATGTTTGCTGATGGAAGGTTTTTTTGTAGAATAGAATTTTTCAATTTTTTTTAGTTATTCTCTTTTTTCGCGCATTATTGCACAAAGTGGGTCGATCATTAATAATTGGGCTACAAAACCAAAAGCTTCCATCCTTCAAATTTCTCTACAATTGGCACATCATTTGAATTGCAGCAATGGAAATAACTCTACAAAAGCGTAACAATTAATTTTTAAAATCAAAAATTTTTTCTGACTTAATAGGATGCAGAATATAGTGGAATGTATAAGACGTGTACCAACATCAATTATTCAACGGGCTGGTGATGCTGTTTCTCAATCGCTAAGCCTTCCCATGGATTTTGCATTTGTTCCAATAGGTTCAATTTTTATTATCTATTCTTTGATTGTTTTTTATTATTAAAAGATGAAGATACGCATTTCTTTCGTGGTAATGTTTTTGACAAATTGCGCCGAAAAAATTTCAAACGTGATGTTAGCATTCTTGTGGTATTTTTCTATTTTTATCGTTTCCTAATATTTTTTGAATATTTAGGGAACTGTTAGGGACGAGGGAACATACTGGTTGGTTTTGTCTATTTTTAGAAATGAGCTTTTAATTTTTAACCTTTTTTGTGTAGGTTGCCCTATTGTTTACAAAAGAACGGGTTTGGCTTTAATCACACAATATCTCCTGAGGATCATATAAACCAAGCATTGATTTCTGAGTAAGATTTTAAAATAATTTGTAAAGATTTTTTAAAATAATTAGAACAGATTACACCAAAGCTTTTGATGCATTTCTTCCTTATTTTGGCAATTCCAATGTAAGAAAATAATGAAAAATTTTATTCATGTTGTTTTTTGTAAGTTGGTACGTCATGCACTTATGCACGCATATTCACATCTTCCTACAGAAAAGCAAGAACAAAGATGGCGGGATGGTGTTGCACGTTTTTTGGGTGATTAGTAAGTAAACTTTTTAATTTTGGATTTTTTTAATTTAAAAAATTTAAAATTTAGTTTCTTCACATGTGATAGTATTGAGTTTGCTGATATTGTGTTTGTTTAAAAAATGCTTATTTTATTTATTTAAAATATTTAGTTCTGATGAATTGTATGGTTCTGTCTACAGTTTTTATTTCACGCGGCGATCATCAGTTTGTTTTATTTTTAAATTGCCTTGATTTGTTTAACTTACAGGCAAATCCTTGGCCACAATGGATGGGAGCAATGCATGGCTACGAAATTGGTATGCTTTAATTTTGTGTGAGATTTACTAGTTGAAATACAAATATTAGAATATGTTTTTGGATTGCCTTTAAGAAGTCCACATCTTTACGATCCGTCAGAATTGGAATTGGAAATATCATTTTCTACAAAAATTATGGAGTTTTGGGGACATTTTGCGCGAACTGGGTTTGATTAAATTTTTATATAAAATTTGATCATTTGTTTTTAGGGAGCCAGTAGAATTTTGGCCAAAATATAATCGGATAACGAGAAAGTATAATTTTTATTTCTTTATATTTGTCTATTAATTTCTCTTTAGATCTTTGGTTCTAAGCGAGGAAATTGCTACTGGCACTAGTCATCGTATTTATGTAGATGTGCACGGAAAACTTTGTAGATTGCTCGAGGAAGCTCAAGCAGTAGCTGGAATTACTGGAGGTTTCTTAAGTTTTATATTTTTTTCTATACGTTCTTCTTAGAACAGAGGTCCCGTATTTGCCCCGACGGTCGGGCAACTACAGTTAATTATGGACAAGAGATTTCAATGGAAGATGTTAAAGAAGAAATGCAACTAAATAGAGGAATCAGTGGTATTAATAGAATTCCTTCAATCAAAATTTATATTTCATTAATAATCTTATCATTAGCGTTATTAAGATCTCCTGAAATATCTTTCCTGTATTCATCATTTATTTTCAAATAAAATTCAAAATTTTTTCGGTAAATTTGATTCTGAAAAATTCGCTTCCTTCGATTTTGACTTTATTTTTTTTATATTTAATTTGACAAATAATTTTGTTTCAAATTCTACATATTTAGGTAAAAATTATTGAAGAAGAATCTACACTAATTTTGGACAAGGTTTGTAATGAAAATTGATATGGTCCCCTTGTTTATCCTTTCTCATAAATATTTTCCGCTCATTTTATATAATTTATTGAGCGACGCACGCATGAGTTTCCCCTAATTTTTACCACACTATATCGCGCCCGAGTTTTACATTCTCTGTCATAAACATTTCACTTCTTTTGTTCTCTACTTTAGTTAAAAAATGAAGGAAATGCTTTAAGACGCTTCTTCTAAAATCCATATCCCCTCATACTCTGTTAAGGCATTTGTTTGTGAGTAGTAGTAGTACTAAATTCCAGCTGTCGATTCTCGCTTACCCATAAAGGATTAAGCGCTATAGGAAAGGAGGTCACCAGTCCATCTTTCTCCTCATTTTGCAACTCCCTGTTAAATGGTGAACAATCCTTGTAACTCACAAATTCCTTCTTTTTAGAGGCACACATGCTCGGTTAGACAGCCTCTTTTCTCAAAATTTAGCTAGCCTTCATTCACTAGTCAAAAACAAAGGGAGCTTTCGTTTAAATTCCAAATAATAATTTGTTTACAAAAATATAGATTTTGAATTATTGATTTTCTTGCAGATTTATTAATTTATTCAATGGGTGATCTTTACAACCTAAAATTATTATCAACAACAGCTACAACAACAGATAATAACAATTCCAACTTTTGGCCACCAAATATTGATGAGCGCGTTGCGCATTTAGACTTTGGAACGTCGACAATGGAAGATGTTGGAAATACGAGCGCATTATTTGGTAGTGTTATGGGTGGTGATCCACGGCTTGTCTCAACTGATTCTTTGGATATTGAAATGCTCAGAATGCGATGTGAAAATAATAAACAAAATGACTACAAATTAACTTTTGAGGACGATAGCGGACAGTGGACAACAAGTGGTATTGGAGCAAGTTTTATGACAAATGCTAGTGCAAGTCCAACGGCATTGCAAACAAGGAAGGCTCTTCGATGTTTTCGTGGAAAAGAAGGCGAACAGGTTAGCGATGAGAGTAGTTTTTTTTCAATATTATTTTTTAGACAACGTATAATCAACATCATCCAAGTTTGAGACTGTTGGAGCGATTAAATTCTGTTGATGATGAGGATACAGCAAAAATCAATGAAAGGAGAAAGATTGGCAGTGAAAAATGGCGGGATAAAATATTAGATGAAATATTCAACAATAACAACGGCAGCACCAGCTTTTCTCAAATCTACAAGAATTCTAGCAATAGAAAACCATCAGCAATAACTTGGGGAAGAATTGGTTGCAATTTTGAAGCGGCAGGATCAGAATCGAATGAACAACTTTCGCGACCGCTTGCTTTTGATTCTGACAAAGTTAACAGGTTAAATAATTTTTTTTATCAAATTGTGTAACAAATCAATTATAGTTTGCCTGTTTTGCACACTAATACAAGTGGACGAAACAATGGACAAAGTAAAAATAATGCTTTCATCAAAGGAGACTCTTCACCGGCAGTTGCTCCCTCTCAAAGTTCAAGAAGAACACAAACAAAAATTGATTTTAATGATGATAGAAATGAGGATGTAAACAACGAGTATTCTGAATTTTACCTTGGAGATGGACGCTATATTGACATGAATCATAATGGTTTGTTTTTTCAAGATTATTTCGATTATTGTTTTTTCTTTAAGAGATTGGATTTACTCCAAATAACACAAATCAAATGAAGCAACATGACATTAAGCAAAATCTTCAGGCTGAAAACAAACTTCAAAAATGCGATGACACTAAAAAACATCAATTATCTAACCGTCAAACTACTTCATTGGCATTGACATCGTCGGCAAACAATGCTAAAAAAGAAATGCCTAGAACCTTTGCTGATCTTTCTCCAAGCAAAACTGCGCCAGATTTACAATTTATTGCATTGTCATATAAGGTAACATTTTCTACTTGTGTCTCACTATTTCTAAATTTTTATTTCACTTTCAAGGTTCCTTCAATATGTACAAATTCCTCAACAATTGCCGCTACAACTTCTTTTGATGATTTATTGAAACAAGCAAAAGAAGGAAATCTTGGCGCTGTTTTAGAATGTTATCCATCAGAAAAGATGCTTTTTGAACCTGGTAGAGACGATATTTGCGAGGATGTAGCACCTGATTCTGGGTTAGGATCTTCGCATTCTGAAGGTTTGTTACACTTTTTCTTTTTAATTGATTAACAATATATTTTATAGGACCTTCACATATTGAAGATTGGCATTCACTCTCTGTACTTTTACCGAGGTTCATTTTTTGTTTAATGGATGACAGATTATTTAAAATTTTTTATAGACACGTAGTCGATGCCTGCTCCTTTTTTAAAACCAACAGTTTCCTTTTGGGTGTGAATGACAATAACATTGATAAACGACGTTGTTACTGTTGCCATGCCTCAACAATGGGTTCTGGAAGAAGATTTTATGAAAATAAGTGGCAAAAATTGTTAAATCAAAAACAAAACAAAAATGGGTGTTGCTGCTGCGATAATGAGGCTTGTGTCAAAAGTTCAATCGCAACATTCAATCCACAACGTCATCGTTTGAGAAGCAACACTTGTTTGGCTTCAACAGTTACTGATGATTTGTTTTTCTCTTCTTATCCTATTGGAAGTTCCTCAACTTCACATGAAAATTATACTCTTAAACGTCTTCATCAACGAGAGCTGGCGATTATTGGCTTGCCGATTTATGAACAAAAGCGTGGAATTGTTGAGCGTGTTGTTGCTGGTGTTGGCGAACAAGTACGAGGAGCCCCTACATCTGTGGTTACTTTTTTGTGTTTATTGTTAGTATTTTAACCAACATATTTTTTAGGTATTGTTGGCAGCATTGGAAGCTTTATTTGTGGATGGTTTACATTCAAATATTCAACCATGGGATGTTATTAGACAATTAACTGGAAAAGGTTTGTTAAGCTTCCTTAATTCATCAATTTATAAATTCGTTTAGGGCCTGTCACAGCATCAATTTTTCAATTATGCGAGGAGCTTGAGGTTTCAGAGAAGCCGAAAAATTCTCTTGTCAGTCATTTCTTTCAAGGATTAATTGCGCTTCATTCTGTTGATTGCTGGTAATTTTTATGCTTTTTGAAGCCTAGAGAACTTTTTGTCCCCAATAGGATTTAATCGCTCAAATTTAATTTCTGTAAACTATTTTTGAATGTTTTTTTTCTTCAGGTTTTCTTATATTGTGCTAAAGGAACATCAATTACGCAAATTTTATGTAGAAACTTCTTTTCTTCTTGGAGCCAATACTTCATACAGATGCCTTTTTGCTCGTTTTATTGACTATCTAGAATTATTGTCAGTGCTCAATCTTTGCAATAGAAGAGGATCATTGTCGTCAAATAAAAAATTTAATAAAAAACGCCGCCCATTAGTGACAACATCATCTTTGGGAGTTTGTGAAAGAAATGCTGATGTCAATAGTGTTGCGTCAAAATTACCAAGTGATTCACGTGTTCCAAAAAGCTCGTCATTACCATCAAGGATAACATTGAATTCAAATAATGTTGTTGCAGTCAAGGATGAGAAACCTCCACACAATCAGATAAATAAAGGTTTTTTTTAATTATCAAAAATAAAGATAAAATTTTATTTGCAGCGGAAGGCAAAACAATAAATGCGTCAGTACCTAAAAAGCGAAGATCGATGATTCCAGTGCTCAGGTTTTTTTTTAAATTTTTCTCATGTTAAAACTTTCCTTTTTTTATTTAAAGTTCTCGAAGCAAATCAAATGCCACTTCTTATTATCTTCATGTTTATCATTCTCGGAGTAGTTCAAGGCGATCAACACCAATGCATATTTGTAATGTTAAAGAAAATGTTTCTGAAGATGAGCCAAAAAATATAACAAAAAAAGGAACGCTTTTGAATGCTTATAAAGGAGAACAAATTGGCGTTATTTCAGTACGTGGCCAATATTCACGATGTGTTCGTCTTGGTTCTGAAGATGGAAAGTTAGTTTTACGAAATGGTGTGATACCTACTGACAAATTAGAGTTTCTTCATACTGACTAAGAAAAGAATAATAGAAAAAATGGTGCTTTGGTATAAAAATTAAAAAAAATACATATGAAGCACAAATTCTTGGGAATCTCTTTTCCCTATTACTAATATGTATAAGGACGCAATTACATATTTAATTTTTTTCTTTTTTTTTATTCCTAAAAAATGATTATTATTTTTATTTTTTTCTTATTGCACAAGACAAACGAATTTATTTAATTCTAGTCGGCACAAAAATTGTTGCTTATATATAATTTTTTATTGTATTGTGTATTTTTATTAAATTAACAAAATGAAGAAGTGAGGATATCGCTTATAAACGAAATAGTAATCAGAGACCTGCTCATTAAATTGCCTGCGGGTATCCGCCGTATATACCCGAATAACGGATACCAAAATCCATGTCCAGAAGCAGGTCCGCTGGGAACAACATTTGATCTAAAAATTTGAAATGACAGATGATTCTAGTAAATGTTCATAAGCGATATCCTATCCAATGGGGTCAGTGCAATAATTTTTTTTAATTTGTAAAATTTCCAAAAAGAATATATAAATTACACTGATGCCTCAATAATTCAACTCTCTACATTATTTCTAAGCGTTTAATCTTTTGAATAAAAATTTTTCGCTCGTTAAAAACATTCAAGAATTAAAGGGTTATTTTCTTTAAATTTACTTTTTTATAATTTTGACGAAAATTATTGGCAAAATGTCCGGTGATGAAATGTTCCCTGGCAGAATGTCCGCTGGCGAACAGTCAGCTTGGCCTTAAGTAATGGGTGGCCTTTTTTAATGTTTTGTTTTTCGTTAGGCGTTAACTTTTTTGTTTAAATACAAACAATTTTTTGACAATTTTAAGGTGTTTATTATTTAAATCTAGATTACAATTTTAATAAAAATGATTCAAGATCAAAATCAGAGTGATGAGATGGTTAAAACGATTCAAAGCTTGGGTAATTTTTGTTTGAATATGATTTTTTTATCTGAATATATTTATAGTTGAAAATGAAGAGGTTTTGGGTATCAAAATTTCATCTGCGACTATTATTGAACAGAGTAAGAGAATTGTTAACTACATTTAGCTAATTCAATTTTTTTCTAGAGATGGGCGAGAGATTGGAACAACTTCGTGTTTTAAGAAAAGAGGAGAACGACAAAATGGAAGCTCAAAAGAAACAAATTGAAGTTTTGGAAAAAGCTCGTTATTATGCTGTGCGCCATGGACATAAGTATGATTCTGTTATTAGATTTTACCTTTAAAGCTTTTTTTAGTGTTGAAACAGAACTGAAACGAAAGCGGACTGTTATGGGAGAATTTAAAAAGCTTGTTGAGAATAATAGTGTGGTTAGTATTTGAGGTTAATCTTTTTTGGTTTATAATTTTAGGCGGATCTGGCCTCGGAACTTAGTGAATTGGATATGATCAAGGAAGATTTTCGCAGTCAAAGGGCTCGCGCTCCATGGCTTCCTGAAAAACAGGCAATTCTGGGAGAATTAAAACAACACGAGAATGAATTGGTTCGTCTTCAAAATGAAATTTCTCGTACTGATGGACTCATTTCTGAACGTGAGGATTTATTGGCAAAACACAAGCAGATTCCGTTCAAAAATTTTTGCGTTACTTTGGGAAATTACTTACATAAGACGAGACAAATGGATAATGCAATGAAAAATGAGCTGAAAATTCAGGAAACGGTATGATTTTATAAAAAAATGAAGAAATTCTTTTCATCTTATTTCTAGCTTTTGGAGAAGACAAAAAGATTGGAGCATGAGGCAATTCAAAAGTCATTATCTCCGGAGATTAATCAAGACGAGGAAATTGATGTTGTTAATGTTCAGGAAGTTGTTGTTGAGAAGGCTCCAGAATCTAATGTTGAACGTGCTGTCAATCATTCGCCTGCGGTTACAAACCATTCGCCTGCAATTACTGTGAATCGATCTCCTATGGTCATCAATCAATCTCCTGCAACGGTGGATTTATCGAAGACTACTCAACGATCGAAATTTACTCCGGATCCAATTGAAAAACACAGGAATACTCCAAATAGAGTTTGATTTTATTTTTATTTTCTAATTAATTTTCTTCCTTTTTTTCAGTCTGTTACGGATATTATACAAACTGGGACAAATGATGAGCAAGCTAATAATGTGATTGAACAAGATGATGATCTTCTGATGCATTTTAATGGAATTGATGTTTTTCGAACTGATGGTAATGAAGAAGGTGATGATATTATTCCGGCTGGTGGTGTTACATCAAACTTTTCTTTTGGGTTCAACTTTAATTCGCCAACTCGTGGAGAGACAACTCATAATAAGGATACGCAGAATGAGGAAACTTTTGGGTTTAATTTCAATTTTTGATTTAATTTAAAGAATTTATGTTGCTTTTAATGTTGCTTTTATTTTTTGATTTTATTTTGTTGAATTTAAACTTAGTCTTTTTTGTTGTTTTGAACTTTTAGTCTTTGTTGATTTCCTGCTGTTATAAATTTATTGCTTTATTTTCTTTTGTTCTTAGTTTTTTTTTACTCTAAATGCTTTAACATTGCATTTGTATTTTCTTTAAAATTTTATCTTTTTGCTGTCCATTGGTTAGATGCAATGATTTGTTTGTTTTGAATGGTTGATCTTTTGATAGGTTATTTTTATGTTTAAAAATTTTTTTACTTAATTTTCAGCTTTGAGAGAGTATCCAGAAGTCTTAAAAATTTTTACGAGGTTATTTTTTAATTATTCACTATGGTTTCAAAAGTTTTTAGGCCGGTGAATTGTTGCGGGAAAACCGTCTATTTGATGAGTATGCTTTAGAAGAACAAGAACCAGCAGAAAAAATCACTGAAGAACTTAAATCTTTTGTTAGAATTCAGAATTCATTCACACGGTGATGATGTTATTCCGGCTTGTGGTGTTACATCAAATTTTTTGACATGTCCGAAGTATAAAGGAGTACAGGTTTATATATAAAATTGGGGTGGAAGTGTAAGGGTAAGCGGGCCCAATTCTATCTGTTTTTAAGTCTTTTCATTCATCTCATTCATTCTCTAATGTCATAAATAATTTTTCACTTTATTGCTTGAATCGTAATTTTTTTCGAATATTCTACCATTTTCCTTGTGGTTGATCTTTTAAAAAATTGCGTTAATTCTTTCTAATTGACGCGCGCTTATTCTAGAAGAAACTAGACAATTCTATACAATATTACGTCAAAACTTTCCGCCTTAGTGTCTTTTTACCTTCGTCATTCATCATCTCATCTGCACTAATTTTTCTTTTCACACCGCAAACGTGAAATATGGGTCAGAAAATGCAAAAAAACATCTTTGGTTTTTGTCGTCATTAAGCTATCAATTTACAAAAGATCATTGCTGTCTTTTGATCATAGAATTTTTATATCCTTTATTATTTTTAATGAGCGCGCGTATATAAACAAAACTGCAAAACTGACTTGTATAGATAATTATAGTGAATTTATAATTAATTTTCCTTTTCTTTTAATTAACAACTGGTTGTTTGTTTCTTATCTGTAGCATATAAATATTAGGTGATCAAACATCGTTTTACTTGTAAATATTCTTTGAAATTTGTATTTTTTTCATAAAAAAGAATATTTTCTAATCTTTATATAAAATACCAAATCTGTCAGTTCTTTTGTCTTGTTTTGTTCTTCATTTTTTTTCGTACAATTTAAAAAATTTTTATAAATCTGAACGCATAATCCATCATTTTTATCAAAATTTTATTCTGATTTAAAATAATTTTTGGACCTTTTTTCAATCAAATTTTTTTTCAATAATGGTTCCGATTAATGGCCTTTAAAAAATCTCCCTTTATTTGCCACGATTTTAATGTTTTTTGTTTAAAATTCTATTTTTAGTAGGGGGGGAAATTTAAAAAATTTGTTTAATATTTTTATAATTCTTTTATAATTCTCTATTTTCACTTTTTTATAATCTTCATTCCTCTCTTCCAAAAAAAATTTTTTTGACTTTATAATATTTATTATTAAATTACTGCCACAACCAAAAATAAATGCTGTTATTATTCTTTCCATATAAAATTTCTTCTCAATTTATTTTTGTACAATTTTTTTGAATTTCTCATTGGATTTTTATTTGTTTATATGCGTGTGAGTGTTTGTTTACTTCTCCCAAGATGAAGCAAAACAATGTTTTGAGAGTAGTTGGGAGAAAAGTAAAAGGAATTTGCTTCATTTTATGTTTACGTGTGGAAAAAAAATAAAATTTTTTAAATATAAACAGCATCAAGGATCTTTACAAATATTATATTTGTATATTTTTTTGAGAATTTTAAGTTTAATACCTCTACAATATTTCGACTTTATTTCTCATTTTTAAAAAATTATTTTTCCAAACCTTCGCAACAAACCAAGTAATTGCTTCTCAATTCCTTGATATAATTTTTTTAAAATAACATCTTCAGACTCTTTTATCAGAAAATTCCACAGATTCTGAAGATTCACTAGTCATTTTATTTTATTCATTTTATTCCTTGTTTATCTCATCTCCCCCGTATACATTAATTTTACACATTAACAAAAAAAAGTGTGTATATTTGAAATGAGAGAATGAACCCACAAACAAACACTCACATTTCTTCTACTCCTTTCCTGTTTCCCCCATATCTTTCTTTGCCCTCCACACACTCCTTTTAAGGCCAATTTAAAATTCGCGGACGAAAATTATATTTATATGTCTCGTGACTTTATTGGATTGGCCAAGCGAATATATTATATATTTTTTTCGTTTTTTGTTCTTACTTTTTTTCTTTTTACCCAAATAATTTTTAAGTAAAATATTAAGTTAGGAGAGCTAAAGAAAAGTGAAAAATGTTTGAAAATTGTGTTGATTTTTCTTTAAATTTTTGAATTTCTCTAAGATTTTTGAATTTTTCCTTTCTGTTCTTCTTCTAAAAATTTTTCTAATCTTTTTCCTTTCTATTGCTTTTCCTATTTTTTCTTCGGTTCATTAAATTTTGTTTTCACTTTTTTCTCTTTGCATAATAAACAAATTTATCACTAAAAAGCAATTTAATTTTTATCTTTTTTTTCAATTTTATTTTCACTCGCGACGGCGTAGAATATTTTTTTGTCACTTTTAGAAATTTATGGGGGAGTATTATTTTTTTATTCTTACAAGAACGTGTAGAAAAAAATTTTTTTTGAAGTGTAGCAGTTTGTAGGGGGAAGGAGGAGGAAAGTGGGAAATTGAAGAGGGTAATTTTTTCGTTTTTATAAAATAAAAAGGGGGTTATTATACGAAGAAAAAAAATTTTTTTTGCCCATCTTATATTCATAGCAAAATAATGTTGTTTACGTCTTTTTATTTGCTACGAACAAATTTGGCGTGCATGTGTTTGTGTTTATGCATTTCTGCGTCCCCATTCTCTTCTCTCTTTTTTAGTTAAATTGCTGCCAGCTGCTCGTATTTTTTCTTTTATCTTTTTTGTCTTTATTTCAAAAAGACATTTTTTTGTCAGCCGGAAACGTAAAAAAATGTTCACAAAATATTTTTTAAAGTCCGGCAAAATTTTAATTTTTTTAAAAAGCACCAAAATTTATTTAAAATATTCTCAAATTTTCTCTTTAAAATTAAAATTACTATTCATAGCGCTCTCACTTTTTTTGTGGTTGTTTGCTTGCTGTTTGGAGGGTTGGATTTTGGCCGCTATATTTTTTGAACCATAAATCCTTCTTTTTTTCCTCCGAATTTTCCCACAAATTTTTTTATTTTTTCTTTACCAACACTCGTATATTTATATTTATTTTTAATGGTTGAATCTACTCAAAACCATCAATTATTCTCTATATACTTTTTTGTACAATTCCGCCTGCGTTGTCTGATTGTATTAAATATATAGAATTATTAAATAGTTGAAAGAAAGTGCATTTTTATAAATAATTTAAACAAAGTTTTGGCAAAAATCTTTAGTCTAAAGAATTTTTTATGTTTGTTTATGCTAGAATATTTAATTTAAGTTTTCTAAAAAATTTTTTTGTTTGGGTGACAAAGTTTAAAGGAAAGGAAAGGAGAGTGTGTTGGCAATATAGCTAGAATCATTTGGGGGGAAATATTTATTTTTTAGAGAGGGACGTATTTTCTTAATTGTTTGCATTTTAGCTTTATTCTTTATAAGTTCAAATTTTTATTTTATACAATGTGGGAATTTTTTATACTAAAATTTTTTAATAAACAAAAAAATTTTTTTTCAATAAACAAAAGCTATATCAACAAAGTCCTCATTTTTATTGTCGAATATTTTATTTTCTAATTATTCTTTAAATATCAATGTTCACTTATTATTTTTATCTATTCTTTATTGGAACATTTTGGAAAATTTGGGAAAATTTTGGAAAATAAAAAAAAGTTCCTGGAAAATCTTCCGATATTTGGAGAGCAGAAGACTATTACCAAAGGTTTTTTATTCCTACTTTTCCTTCCCAATATTCCTTCTCCTATTACCTTCCTAGGTCACCTTAAATTTTTTTTTATTATTTATTATTTTATCTCCCTCATTCAGTTGTTTATCTTTTTTTTTAAATTCTATTGCTTTATCCTTTATTATCTACGTGAAAACCCTCTCTCAAAAAAACAAGTGAATTGTTAGGTTGGGTAGGATATAATTGAGTGTATTGTTTATAAGAAAAAATTTGAGTGGCAAGGGGAGGGGTAGTGGGAGGATATGGACGCGCGCGAAAAAATTTTTCTTCACACTTGTATTTTTCTTTTTTAGCTTCTCTCTTAAAATACTTTACTTAAGGGGGATGAAGGCTTTATTATAGAATTATAGATTTTTATAATGAGGTGTAATTTTTATAATGGCAAAAAAATTAGTTTTTGGGAGGGAATTCACACAATGGGGGGAATGAATTAAAAAAAATTTTTTTAAGTTAATTGTTGTCAAGAAAATTGTTTATCGGGATCAACCCTGACTTTTAAAAGGAAATATCGAGGGATTTAGAGGGATTAACGGTACCCAGCTCTATGAAGGTATATTCACTTTTGATATTTCTTTTTAGAAATTCTTCAGGGTTAAACGGCTCTTCAAGGATATAGGTCTTCAGGGGTGTACTTTTTTTATTTTCTACTATAAACTATTCTATGAACATTATTTGATATATCTTTTCTTTTATAAATCTCGTGCTTTTTGGCCAAATACACACACTAGGGAATATATTTATAGAAGAGGATATCGGATGTTGATGGTTGTCACATATTCGATCCTTGGTCTATTTTGTTGCTCGCTCCTGTAAAAATTTTTTTTTCTTTTTCACAGTTTGTTGGGGCCGCATCCATCTCCCATCCATTCTATATGTGTATAAAATGCCCTTCACTAACTAGCAAGTTTTTCCCTCAACCACTTTCTTCTATTATTTTCGGCAGCATTTTCTTTTTTCATTTTTCCTCATTCATTCTCTTTCCTCTTTTTTTAATGTTTAGTTGACATTTTCTCTCATTTTGCACATTTTATATATATCAGCTGCTATATTTTTTTTGTTTAAAAATAATAAGAAAATCCAAAAATTATAAAAAGATTTTTAGCTTGAAAGGGAGTAAATGAATTTTTTTAAAGATTAAAAATGATTAAAAATAGTTTTTTTTTGCAAAAAGGAGGGTTTTATTTCTTTTATTGCTACTGGTACTCATAAATTTTCTTATTTAATTTTATTTGTGTGTGTAAAATGATGTGGTGTGATTTGGAGGGTTTTGTGGGGTTTTGTCTTGAGAAAGTGAGAGGGAGAGTTTGTGTGTGTTTGTTGATAACCATTAAAAAATTTAAAAAAACCTTTAAAAAATTTTTTTAATTTAATTTTTTGAATTTTCTTTTTCTTAATCTTTGGTCCTACGTTCCCAACATTTTTCTTTAAAAAACACAGATAACAATTTTTTGAATAAGATGGTTTGTTACCTATATTTTTTTCTTCCACTCTTTTTCTCTACTCATCAATTATATTTTTCTATTTTCTTCCTTTCAAGTTTCTGCAAAAAAATCTTCACATTCATCTTTTTCTCCTCCTCAATTTTTTCGACCGCCTGTAAATAAATATATTTATTTTTATTTATTTGTGTGCTGCAAAAGAAGAAGATTGCATCATCTTGTGACAGCACACACAACAACAGGAGTAGGGAGAGGTAATCGTTGCTGCCACACTCCTACTAAACTAACTAAAAAACTCTTTATTTTCTACCTCCATTACCTTTTTTTACTAAAAATTTTTATTAAAAAGTAGGAGGGAGGAGAGAGAACAGGGGGAGAAAAATAAAATTTTGGTGCACCTCAACTGAGTTTTTTGATCAGAACTTTTTTATTAATCATTCGGGAATTCTGATTTTTTTCTCATCTTGTAGCCCATTTAATGCTCTATCAAATGGTACCAAAAACATTAAAAATTATCCACCCCCTGTTGAGTTGTAGGGCCGGGACTGCCGTTAAGTCAGGACTCAGTTGAATTGCTCCGCATAAAATTTCCTTTGCTTTTATTTTTGTTCAAATTATATTTATGTAAAGGCTTGCTTGTTATTCATGAAAATTGAGTACATGCATACTCACACAAAATTTTATTTTATTTTTTGTTGTTAAAAATTTTACATTTAACCAACCAAAAGCCTTTGCATAAATAAAAATATTTTTTTTTATTTTTCACATTAAAAATGCAAAAACTGGAAAAAAATTAAAAATTTTGTTCGAGGAAAAAAGTGTTTTATTTACGTGGAAAAATTATTGGGCAAATTGACAATATATAAATGACTAAAATTGAGAATAAAAGGTTTTTAAAACTTTTTTTTGGCTTTTAAAACTTTGAAAAAAATTGTGTATAAACAAAATGTTTATAAATTTTAACTACAAAATTATTGTAGTTAAAAAAAATTTTATTTTGTGTGCAGCATTTTTAATTTTTTTTCCTGGCAATTTTTTTTGTAAACCTTTTTTAATATATTTTTCCAATTAATTATTTTTTTTTGAAAGGTGCTTGTTTTTCAATCAACTCCTTCCTCACTTTAAATCCTCTCTTTATCAATCTTCTCTTTTTTACATCAATTTGCTGACAAAAGCTTTGATGAAAAGCTTTATTGAAAGCTTTATTTAATGCTTGTTTAGTAGCCCTCACCTACACATTCTCTTAATATTTTTTCTTCAATATTTCCCCACTCCCTCCAATCTTATCAAAAAACAAAAAAATTCATTTTATTATTTTTTAACTCCACCCCTTATTTTTACTAAAACACCTTGTCAGTTATAAATTAATTTATAAAGCAAGGAAAATTTATTTCAGACAAACTGGCTTTTCTAAATTTCAATGAAAAAATTTTGTTGATTTTTTTTAATTTTTGGAAAAGCTTGATTCTTTTTTAAAAAATATTTTCTTTTTTTTTTATTTTAACTTGAATTTAAAAAAGTTGAGGATCTTAATTTAAGAGGCTCTTAAAAAATAATTTTTTACTTCCTCTCAATATTTTCCGTAAAAATTTTGTTGAGCATTTTGCCGCCACTTAATCGGATTTTAATTTTTAATTCTTTTTTTTTCTCGATATATTTTTTTTGTTTGTCAATATTGTCTATATAAGTTTGTGTTTATTTTTGCTGGTCTAATTTTTATTTAAAATCTAGTATTTTTAAATTACTATTTGGGATCACTTGGGTCATTAGGGAATTTATTTTGGATTTTTTGAGCCCACACCTGAGGACTTCTAAAATAAAGACTGGGTCACCTTCTTCAAGATGGATACTTTTTTTCTATTTTTTTATCAGTCTGTCTATAAGAATTATTTTTTTCCTTTTTCAGATATTTTTTTTAAATTTATTTATATGTAGAGGTATAGTGTTTTTAGTTTCCAAGTACTTTTATATTTATAACTGGACTGGCGCTTGCTTATCTTCTTTATTTTCAGTTTATGTTGTTTATTTGAATTTTTGATGAGAGTAAAAAAATATGGGGAGGGGAATGTTTGTCTGTGTGTGTAAAAACACTCCGACAATATGGCGCCGGAGGCCCTCCTTCACACTCAAAAAATTTTTTTCTATGGAGAGGGACCAACAACAAAGGATGTTGGAGGAGGATCACATTACTCTTCTCCCTTACATATTTTTTAGAGTACATTAAAGGTTATTTCTTAAACAAATTTAGTATTTAGTCTTAGTGGGGCATTTAAAAAATCTGGTAGACAAAAGGGAAGCATTAAAAAAAATTTTTCGCAGACTTTTTTTGTTGATCATATGTTTTTTGTTTTAAGTATAGATCTCTCATTTTGGAGGGGAAAGGTTTTGTTGAAGAAAAAAACTAATGATCAAATGTGACATATATTTGTAAATGTGATGTGTTAAGCTTACGTGTCTCTAAAATAGAGGAAGCTTTTCAAAAAAAGTGGAAATAAAAAGCGATTTTAAAAGGAAAAAAAAGTACATTGTTTCCCAAATATAAGGGTGGAGAAAATATATTTTTTGCTTCCTTGTTTATTTTTGTGTGAGTAAATATTTCCGAGTGCATTTGAGCGGCATCTTATAATTTAAAGATGGATTTTAAAGGTGAATTTATCATTTGACTATTTGAATTAATTTAAATTTCACCTCTAAAAAATTTTATTATCATATACAATTATAGTATTCCTTCTATTATCCTTCTATTTTTCTTCTGCTAGGTCGTTTTATTAAAAAAATCTCTATGAGATTTTTTCTACATCCTTCTATATTTTCTAGAATTTTCTCGTAATTTTTTTTGAATATTTTTTGTCGATCACCTCTATAATAATTTATTTTTCGCTTGCAAATATTCTCTTCAAGGTTGAGCACAATCATACTCTGGTTAAAATCGTTATTAGAGGGAGAGCTCAACACACACACAAATCTTTCCCTAGTTTTTTTATTTTTCAAAAACAACTTGTATAAAACACACACAAAATATGTGTCACAGTTGTTGTTTTCAACATATTACTATTTTTTTAATAAATAATAAAATGGTTAAAGGGGGAGGAAAGGGCAGTAGTTTTATTCCCCGTTAAAGCTTTAATACAAATAGTGTATTTTAAGCCGGAAACTGTTTTAGTAGTTGAGAGAGGCGTTTACACAAACGCTTAAAAAAATTTTTTTTAGTCATTTTTAATGAAAAGAAATTTTTTTTATATTTAAAGCTTGTAGACAGATAATTTTTTTATAGTTTTTTAAAGAATTTTAAAAAATTTCTCTTTAATCAGACGAATTTTTAATTGTTTTTTTTTCAAGAAAAAAACAATATTATGTAGGTATTTTTAGCCTTTCTTTAAATAGAAAAATATTTAAATATTTTTATCGCCATATATTGCTTACTATTTTTATTTGTTTAAAATCGTTTTATTTTTATGACCAAAAATTTTAAAAGAATTTTTATCTACATATTAAACTGATTATTTTCTTTGAATTTAAAAAAAGACTTCGCGTTTTCGCATTTTTTTACATAATTTTTCAATATAAACTAGGGTAGCAACCCAACCCTTCGTAGTCTTGAGTGTCGGGGATCGGTTGGTTGTCGAGTTAGAGCCTTCTCTGGATTCTAGGGGTATTATTCTAGGGTATTATTCTAGGGGTATTCTAGGGTATTTTATTTTATTCTAGCTACCCTAATTTAAACATCTTTTAAAAATTTTTATTTTTTTTCAGACCAAGAAATATATTGACTATAGCTAGTATTTTATTATTATCAACAAAAAAAATTCCCATCAAATGTATGCTGAATGTCAACTTGAAAGTATTCAACATATTCATGCTTTACGCACTGAATTAGAAAATTCTTTAATTTCTGATGATTCTCCTATTGATTCTGAACGGCGACAGCAACAACTTCGTCAATTAAGAACTGTATTTCGCTCTGATGAGGCTGTACATATTCAATTTTCGGTTTATTTTAAATTTATTTTTCTGGGAAATTTTTGGCTTTGGCTTGCTAATTTTTTGTGTCAAGTGAAGCTTTATGAGTCTATTGGAGCTTTATAAGTCCAATTAAAAGGTTTATGAGCCCAATAATAACTTTCAAGTCCAAACAAAATGTTTACAAGCTCAATGGACTTTATAAAGTTTTTTTAACTCACAAAGGTTCATGGGACGCATAAACTATTCTAGACTTACGCCATTTTTATTTTAAGGGTCCAATAATTGAAGAGGAACAACAACAACAAACCTCTAATCACCAACAAAATATTCGCCCACCATCTTCTTCAAGATTTACTGTTTCACCAACCCCACCAAATGCTTTGCCTTCATTTGCTTCAAGTATTGAAAATAGAAAACAAGCATTACATGTATTAATTACTAAACCAATTTTTGAAAAAGGTAAATTTTAAATTATTTTTTTTTAAATTTAATTTCAATTTTTGAAGAAGGTAAAAAAGGAGAAGAAAACAAAAACAACAAGAAAATTCAAACTCCAAATTCAATTGTTGTTCCACCACCCCAACAAACATCACAACAATCAACAACATCAGCTTCATCTCCAGCTTCATCAATTGACTCGGGCGTAGCTTCTCCAGGTTCAAATGCTGATGAATTTTTACTTTTTGCTGGTAATAACAGTCCATTTTGTCAACTCAATCGACAACATAGAAATTCTTTACCAAATCCTTTGGGTCCTTTTGAATCCCAAACACTTCCAAAAGCTAGAGGAGGACGTGTTTTTAATTTTACTACAACGACAACAACAAATAAATGTGATGGTGGAGGATTTTCTTCTTTAATTGAGGCTTTGTCTTTACTGCCAGGTGCTCATATAAATGATGAAGGAGAGTGTAAAACAAATAGAGGAGAAGATAAAAACAAGGGAGGATATGTCAACAACAAACCTTTTGAGTTGCAAAATCCTCCGATTGGAAAGGTTTTTTTATTTTTTTTTGTTATTTATTATTGGATATTTAAACAGATTTTTGGGAGAAAATTTTTATTTTTTTAGGTTTTTTGGAAATTATTTTTTTTTAGGTTTTTGGGAAGCAAATTTTTAGCAAAAGAAATTTTAGGTGACGTGATTTTTGTTTTTGTAAATGAAAAATAAATTACTAAAAATTTGTAACTAAAATAATTAAGTGGGGGAGAGAAGGGATTAGCTTATTAAGAAGGTTTTTCCCTCTTTAGCTTTTGCACATGAAGATAAAAAAATTCCTTTTAGTTATTTAACAAATTGAGAGGGGGATTTTTAAATAATTTATACTCCATTTTTAGCCTCATAATAAATAAAATTCCTTTTATGGAATTTATTATTTTTGTTTTTTCTAAAAGTAATGTGCGCGCGTGTGTATTTAAAAGCTTTTGAGAAGGAATTTAAGGAGAGAGATTTTTAAATATTTTATTTTATATTTTTTGGGAGTAAAAGTTTATTTTTAGAAGGTTATAAAGTAAGAGGGATTTTAAAGAAATAAATATTTTTGAGAGCAATTTAAGTAAAGAGGAAAATTAAAAATAGAAAGTGGAGAAAAAAAATTTTATAATAGGATTTATTGAGAGGATTAGAGGGGGAATTATTGAGGGGTTTTTTAATCAAATAATAGATATTTTTGGAAAACTTGGTAAATATCCGTCATAATTTTTAATTTTTAGAGTTATAATCGATTGGATCAGTCATCAACAACATCACTTTTACTGCAAAAATTTAACGCTGGAATTGGAGAAAAAAGGAAAGAAGAAGGTGATGGTTTACCTCCACGTTCAGCAACAATGCCTCCTTTAAAAAGCATTTTAAAAAAGAAGCAACAATCATCATCAATTGGTGCTTCAAATCCTTCATTAACAACAACAATGCCAACACCTTTGGGTTATTCAAATCAGAGGAAAGGAGGAATGTTTTCAAGGTTTTTTTTATTTTTTTAATGTTAATGGGTAGGGGCCTCACCTTTCTAATACTTTTTTACGGTTTACTGGTAAACCTTGACATTTTGTTGCTGAACATTTGACCTAACGGATGTCGCGTTTGTCCTCAGTTTTCCCCTCATTACTCCCAACAATTACTGAATCTACCTAGAAATTAATTTAAATATATTTTTTTTAAAGATTTGTTCCATTCCGTTCAATTTCTGAAGACCATCAAGATGAACAACGTCAACGATCACCACCTTTGTACAAATATAATTTATTTTCAAGCAGCAACAAAAACAATAATGTTTCTTCTTCTCCAACAGACTTTTCTACCTCAACATCATCTTCTAATGGAACAATTGGTTTTTTTAAAAATTTTTAATTATTTTTTAAGTAAATACTTATAAAAAAATCGAAATAGGTGGAATGTTTTTTAATTTAAGAGCATTTCTCTCTGAAGGGAATCGAACCTTTTGCCCCCGAGTAGGTAGGCAGAGATTTTACCCACTACACCAAAATGCTAATTTTGTTGAATAGTTTTTTATCTGCTAGGTTATTATTTGTCGTGTATTTGAAATAAAGCAAAAATAAAATTGTTTTCCTTAAACGGGCTCGAACCTTTCACCCTCGAGTAGGTTAACTTAAAATTTTACCCACTACACCAAATTGGTAATTTTCTTGGATGACTTTTTATTCTGCTAGGTTATTATTTGTCGTATTCTATTCTTTATTTTTACATTTTTCTTGTTTTAATTTTTATTTTATTTAAGAAGAAGAAGAAATAGACAGTGGAATTGCTGATTGTTTTTACTGCTATTCTGGCAATATTAATAAAAATGAAATAAATCAACAACAACACAAACAGCAAAAACGTGTCTCATTTTCTGAACAAGTACAAGCAAGAGTTTATCGTTCAACTTCTTCTATTCTTGGGTAGATTTTTTTTTTAAATTTTGGGTTGATAATTTTAAAATTTTGTAGTCAACGTAAGAAAAATGAAAAGAAAGCACGTAGTCGTGCAACTCGTCGTTGTAATTCTGATGAATCAGAGACAACAACAACAAATTCTTTTGATGTAACAACTAATGATGAATTTAAACGGTTTTTTTTATTTTTTATTTATTTTTATTAATTTTAATATTTTTTAAAAGGTCTTACTTGGGCATTTATAAAGACAATTTATCAACTAATAATAGTGGAAACATTGTTTGTAAATCTATGGTTTCGTCTACTAGTGATGGTACTACTAATGGTGCTAATAGTGGAGGAGGAATGTCTGTGCTAGCTCAATAGAAAATTTTTTTTGTTAGAAGAAAAGGATAGAGGTTTTTTTGTTTAGTTTTTTGGGTAAATAAAAACCTCCCGAATATATATTTAATTCTTAGTTTTAGTCAAAATATTTAAGTTATTTATACGAGTTTAATTTTTTATAAATATTTTTAATTGATGAGAAAGCATCTCTCTCTTTTATCTATTTGCAGATGTAATATGTGACCTCTAGGAAAATAAACAGTGGTAGAGATACATAAATGAGATTTATAACATTTGTAAGGTTCTTCGGTTCGGTCCCAGATATCCAAAAATTAATTTCAGTTAAATTCCGAATATCCAAAAATTTTCAGGAACCGACAACCCTAAATACCACTGTTAATTCAAAATCTAAAATATTCCCCTTTGTTTTATTATCTTCTGACACTCTCCGCAAAATTTTTAGTTTTTTTGTTGCATTCTCTATCAATCTCTATCTATTAATTATTTTTAACTTTATTTTTTAATTTATTTAGTGATTGATTTGTTTTTCCTGTTCGCAAAAGAAATTTTTTCTAAAAGAAAAATCCCTTTTTTATTTAAATATTTATAAGTATATATTTTAAAAATATATATAGTTCAATCAGTTGACCTCTTTGATTTATTTTTGAGGTGAATTTCTGTTAGGTTTTGATCAAATTTAAATTTTAGTAGGCTTAAATCCTTAATTTTTTTAAATGGGATTGAGCCAGAAGGTCAAAACCCAGTAGTTTAACCCTTCTGATATTCCGGAAAAGTTTTTACAATTTGTAAAATATATTATTAAATTCCGGAAAAGTTTTTACAATTTGTAAAATATTTTATTAAATTCCGGAAACGTATTTACAATTTGTAAAATATATTATTAAATTCCGGAAAAGTGGACCTTCTAAAAATTCTTAAATATACAGAAATTCATCTTTTTTGTTTTTTATGTTGTTTTTGTTTTATCAATTGTTGCAAAATACAAAAATGACACCTTTTAAAAAATATTTTTTGACAATTTAACGCTCTCTGTTATTGTTCAAAAAATATTTTTTTTGTTTATCTTTGCTTTAGTATTTAAATTTTTTAGTTGGCAAATTTGTTAAAAATTTCATAGGTAAAAAGTTAAAAAAAATATTTAAATTAACGATAAGCTTTTTTTAAAGCTTTAGAAAAAAATATGTGTATTTTGATTTCTCTCAATCATTTGTATTATTATTTTAAAATGCGTGTAGCAATTTGTATAAAATTTAAAAAATAATGAAAACTTGATTCTTGATTAGTTTAAAAATATATTTATTTTTATACGAAATATTTTTAATTTTTTTCTGACGTTGAAGAGATTTCGACGTGTGGAGTTAATAAATATACTCGAATCAGGTTATAGTTCTTAGAAAGCGATTAATCGGTTGGTGACATTGCACTATAACCTGATTCGATTCTAATTTGCAAGAAAACAGGGGTCGGTCGGAGATACGGAACTGTTGGAACTCGGAAATGGTTTATCTGAAATCGGAAATTAAAAAAAAATTCCGACCGACCCCTGGTAACAGGTGCCCAATGATGAAGCTTTGAAGATGATGGACATGTGAAGATTAAAATTGGAATGAAAATAGAAGATTAAAGGATAAAATTGAAGGTTAAAATTTGAAGGTTTTACAAGGTTTTTTAAAAGTTTTAAGGTTTTTTTAATATTTTTAAAGTTCGATAGTTCTCGTTAAGGAGTTTTGTTCGCAACTTTTAGTACGTATTTCCACTTATTGTAGAGCTAATCCTGTCATTTACTATAAGAAAATGGGGCTAAGAGGCGAATCAAATTACACTAATAAATTGAGTATAAATATTTATAAGATGCGCGCAAATGCTGAAAAAATTTATAAGAGTGGAAAAGAAACTTTTTTATGTTACTGTAGACTAGGTTGTGTTTAATTTAGTTTTTATTTGTGTTTAGAGAGAGTTTGCTTGTGGAAAAAATTAAAAGTTGGTCGAGAAATTCAAAAAAATCCTCCAGACAATTCTTCAAACATCTTCCATTGTTGGAGAAAATTCTGCAGGCATTTCTGAATTGGAGAACCCGTCAGCAATTCTTTTTGATTTTGTTCGTCTATTTTGGAACCAAACTTTGACCTGTATTGGAGAGGTATTTAATTAAATTAAAGGTGAAAATTAGAGTTTTAAAAATATTTTAGACATTTTATGAAATCTGACGCTATTTTTTATAGCTAAATTCCAATCCAATTAAGGGTAAAAATTGTCGGTATTAAGTGAAATTTTTGTCTGTGTGTTGTTTGCATAATATTAGGCACAAATCGTTTGTTTTATATTTTAAATTTAACTCTAAAGGATAATTGAGATATTGCCTTGCTTTCTTTTTAATGTTTAATTGTGTGTGTTTATGTAATACAAAACTGATTTTAGTTGGTATTCTATTAGTGTGTGTATGTTTTTAATAATGTCTAAAAATGTTGGCCTTTTAGCGGGAAATAATTCTCCTTTTTAGTCCCTTTTCTGGGCCTTTTTTCAATCTTTTTTATGCCGAAATTGTAATTGATAGCCAATTTGTGCTTTAATGGAAGGCCAATTTATTTGGCAAAAAAATAGGTACATGGCGTATGAATAAATTTTTGAGGTTGAAGGGAATGTAACCTGTGTTTCAGAAAGTAATAGTTTTTTTGCAAGTTGTTTTCTTTCTGATCCAACAATATATTTGTTGTTTTTGAATGCGTGTTCGAGATGTGATAATTGTTGGGGAGAGAATGCTGTTCTAAATGTTTTAATGTTTGAAGGGGTTAATGTATTTACTCAAATAATTACCCCCCTCCAGTTCCCTTACCTGATTCTTTTTGTTTTTTGCATTTGTTGGAACAGAGGAAAGCCTGATCCCATTGTCAATGCTAATGCTATAGTTTAAACTTTCATTTCAATTTTTTTAATATTCCAATCTTACGTGTTTGTAAAATTAAAGGGTCAAAAACATTTGTTGTTTGTGTTGGTTGTTGCAAATTGCTGTCATTTTTTGTTGTTGAGGAGGGACTACCGTTGTTTTGCTCTAAATATGTTGTAGCCCAGTGTGTGAAGCATAATTGTGCTGCTGATATTGAAGGGGAAATTGGTTGTTGTTCTTCTTGTATGTTCTGTTCTTGTTGTTTCTCATCTTCAAAAACATTTTTAGGGTTATCAAAATTTGTAGTTGGACGTCTTTTCCGTTTAAATTGTTTCTTTAATGCTTTTTCTCGTTTGATATTGTTGTTGTTTTCAAGTATACTATCAACACTAAAGCCTGAGGATAGTGACATTTGTGTGTTTTAATTAGAGGGCTTCTTTATAGGGGATTTAAGGAGTTTTTGGGAATGATTGGCCAATTAGTGAGAATTTTCAAAATTATAAAAATTGGGCGGAGAATGGTAAAAAGAGGAAAGATATTTTGTTCTGTGCGGGAGATTGACTGGACAAAGCTGGGCCAGGTTTTTAGTAAATATATAAATAGGTAAGTTGATATGACTGCCAACATTTCCTCTCTCAACAATCTACCTATTCTCTCCCTTAATAATGTAAATATTATATAGGTAATTGTAATTTAAGGGCGGTAAACATAGAGAATTTTAATGGGATTTATTTGAAGACTTAATTATAAATAGAGGTGGTAGTGTGCTATTGTAGAGTGAAGTTGTATATCTTAAAATTGTTTTGACTATATTCTCGGATACCTCAAGCTTAAGACATTTCAATGGGTTAAACCCTGAGGACCTTACACCCTTTGAAAGTGAATGTCGAGGGATTTGGAGGGATGAAGGGGATAGAGAGGCAATACCGGATCATAAGTTCTGAACTCAGGACAGGGACTTATCTCCATAGATGGGAGTATGGGGAGAGAGTCAAATTCAAAACTTTACGATTTATGATAATTCAAACATGGGGATTTCTTACTTTTATTTTACAACAATTACATAATGTGAGTGTATTATAGTATATAGAAAACAAGGAAAACAAATATATAGAAACAAGAATCAAGTAATATTTATATATTGTGTCACTGCACTCATCTTCTTGTTTATGCTATCTCCGTTTGATTATTCCCTCTGTTGGAATACTTTGTCGGCACTTAGATCCGCGAGCGTGTGATAGGATCCGGGATCTATAAAATGGGTAAATTAGTAGTTGGATAAGTGAATCAAAAAAATGGCCGGTGTCTACCTGTCATCTCGTCCTCAGGCCCGTCCTCATGCGCTCTGATAGCTGCACTTCTCTTCCTTTTGGCACTCTTTTTGCTGGCACTGCTGACACTATCGTCAATATCCTCGATTATGTTGGAACTGGGAGCTGGATCACTAGTGGCTGTTGTAGCCGTTTCTTTAAAATAAAATTTTTTTAAACTTTCAAAAACTCCAAAAGCTTACCCGTAATCAATTTAGATGTACCACTAGTTCCACTCTCTTTCGAAGAAATTGTTGGCACCGAAGTCGGAGTTGATGGAGACATTGGAATCAATGATATAACGTCTGAACCCGCAACAGGAGGCGGCGTAGTCGGTGGTGTTGGACTTGGAACAGAAGATTTTTTACCACCAACTTCTGCAATCTTGCCTAATCCTTTGCCTTTCTTTGATGTTTTTGTAGCTTTAGTAGTTTTTCCTGGTGTAGGTTTAAGTGGTGATGGTTGAAGAGGAGAAGCAGGAGGAAGAGGAGCAGTTGTTGTAGGCTTTGCTTTTGACTTAACACCTTCTTGTGGCGCGCCAGTCGCTGTTGGAGCTTTCTGAGTAGTTTTTTCAGCTGGGGTATTTGTCGAGATTACACTTTTATTACCAGAAATCTGAAATTTTTGAAAAAAATTAAAAAAAAAATTTTTTTGAAGAAAATTAAAGAAAAAAACCTTTTCTCTTGTTGACGGTGGAATAGCCGTTTCTGACCCTGCCGCTTCTTTTCCCGCGATCATCGCTGACTCCGGTTGCCGAATTTCACTTTTCAGTGAAGTAGTAGTTTTCTTATTCTTCTTTGATTTACCGCAGCATATCGCCATCAATAAAACCGCCGAAAAAACAGACGAAAATGCGAGCACCAGTAGAAGATTGAAAAGGACGAAAAGCTGTTGCATTGTAATATGACGAGAGAGAAGATAATTGATATATGTTAAGTGGGGGTAAAAAAGAGGTGGCTTTTATATGGAAATTTATAGAGGGACGTGGAAATTTACTTAGGAAGTTGGTAGTTTCTGCTGCTGTATTTTGGGGAGCAGGTCAACGTACTGTCCATTCAAGAATATCGAGGGATGGTAGGGGGATGTCCTGGTATGGGACTTTGACTTAATTTTACTACAAATTTAAGAGGAAAGTTGTAAAAATATTTATATGTGAGAAAATCATAAAAGGGTTATAGAGAGATCGTTTAAATTTGAAAAATAAAAAAACTAAGAAAAAAATTGTTAACTAATTTAAACCAAATTATTCATCACTTCGAATTCGTCTTCTTCCCTTTGAATGCCGTTTTCTAGTCTTTTGTTGCTGCCATGGGAAATGGAAAGGATTTGCTGGTTTCCAATCACGCCACCCTGCACGTTCGGGTAAATTGAAGGGATACTCACGAACCCGAACTTTGAATACCTTAAAGTTAAAAATTGGATAAGAAGGAGAAAAAATTTATTAACCTTAACCATTAGAAAAACAAAAAGAATTGAAGCTGCGATTACAAGGTAGACTAGGCGATAGAAGCTTTTCTGAAATAAGTCTAAAGTTAAATTAAAATTATAAAAGGAAAACCTCGTCAAATACATCTTCAAATTTGGGTATTTTTGAAAGTAATGAGTTGAGAAATTCCACAAGTCTGTTGTTTTTCATTAGAAGCGATTTAACTAGCTCAGTACTAGAAAGTTTTTGGATTAGAAGCTTTTTAGTGATAAGCTATCGCTAGCCTCTATAATCCAGCATTTGAGAGATAGTACATAAAAGGAATAGTTTTGTCAGAGATAGAAAGTAAATTGAAAATGACATTTTCGTATCCCCTCAAAATCTCTATTCCTTAAAATCTCTACAGGCTAAAATGCCTTATAATCTCTACACAGCTAAAATGCATTAAAATCTCTACTCGGCTAAAAATTATTAAAATAACTATTCCTTAAAATCTCTATTCCTCATAATCTCTACACGGGTGAAACGCCTTAAAATCTCTACACGGCCAAAAATAGGATAAAATGTCTATTTTTTCATTCGGAAGCCTTTTGAGTGCCAACGTTCAGTGCGGAAACGTTGTTCTGATTTCTGGCTTATCTTTTGATATTATTTTGCTTGTATTGTTTTTGCCGCTGCGGATGAACCCAGGCATGTCCAGCGGAACGACAGCAGCCGCTTCGATACGATCACCGCAAGCAAAATGAACACGACCGCAGCGAAGCAGTCGTGTATTATATCTTCGATATTTACGGCGGATACAAGCAGATATCCGCAGCCATTTTTAAATCAATTGTACAGGTCTGGGTACAATTGATTACCAGGTCTGGGTTTTCCAATGAAAAGTTCATATTTTACACTTTTGTTGAGACTCTACCATCCATTTGCACGGTGTAGAGATTTTAATTATTTTTACCCCAGTAGAGATTTTAAGGAATAGTTATTTTAAGGAATAGAGATTTTAAGCATTTTTAGATTAGTAGAGATTTTAAGGAATAGCGATTTTAAGGAATAGAGATTTTGTATGGGAGCCGACATTTTATCCAATAGATAGTGTGTAAAAAGTGGAGACGGTTAGAGAAAAATGTTGACTAAATGACATTCTATCCCCTATTTTACATTTCGGATTTTTTTTAGAATTTTTCAAAGTATTAAAAATCAAAATGCTCAAAGTAAATTTAGTTCGTCGTTGACATTTGATTTATTCATTCTGATTTTCGACATTTAATTGACAGACATCAAATTTGTTTTCTTCTTTTTCAGATTTTTGCTTAATTTTTTGTTTAATTTTTAATTATTTGTTCAACTTCTGTTAGAATATGCAATCTTCGAGTCCAAGACATGATAATAATTCTGCAAGAACTGATGTTGAATCACGAGGCTCTGGAACAACTACAATCACCCAAGTTAATCAACCTGAGGATAATACGGTTAATTTTTAATTTTACGATAAAACCAAATTTTTATTTGTAGGAGAATGGCAATCACTTGCTATTGAGATTAGAACAACCATCAACATCAGAAAACACAACAGAAAGAAATTCGCCTAGAGTTCAGTGGACTGAGGACACAGTGGACAACGAAAACTTAGGGAAGCGAAAATCAAAATGTTGTTGTATTTTTAAGAAGAAACGAGACTGGAATGATTCTGATAGCTCGGATGAGGCAAATTTTAATTTTTAAAATAAAATTTTAAAGGTCTCCTTAAGGGGTTTCTTCCCGAGGATTTTCCCTTTGAATTTATAAAATTTATAAATTAAAGGATTGCGAAAGCGACCATTGCCGCGGTCATAAAGGAAAAGCTCAAAAACCTGAGGGTGGTGGAGGCGGCGATGATCACGATGGGGGACCACCTGTTCAAACCTGAACTAATTCGAAGTTATCAGGATTTTTCAAATTTACCTTATATGCATACAAGTATTAAGACTTTATTTAAAATCACATTTAAAATGTACAATTTAAAGTGAAAGTTTAGAAAATAAGTGAAGATAAAGAAATGATATTTTTCGTTTCTAATTTTTTAGGTAGAGAATTCTATAGTCTAAGGTAGGGTAGTTATGCGACATGTTTTTGAACAGAAAAATTCTTTAAATGATAGGTCGAAGAAGTAATTGAAGTTGAAGGGCTTTATCATTGCGTAACAAAGCTGAGTTGGTATCAAGCAGCTCGTTAGCTTCAAGTTTGCCACGAATATCCAGTTCTTGACTGTATCTGTAAAGAGTGTAAAATTGGACAAGGTTTTATTTTTTAGGATAGGGGCGAGTTTTTGGAAAGTTTACCAGAGCTTGACTAAAATTTTACCTCGATTTTGAAAAGAATTTTTTGTCAGTAATTGTTCTCAAAACTTTTCTTTCACTACAAATCATTAACATATATTCGACAGATCTGCCAGTGTGATCAACATCCACGGCGGTAAGAGTAACTCGAAGCTCGTCGTTAACGCAGGACAAGTTTTGTACAATTTGAAAGTCTAATTTCCACTCCCATCTAGGCAAGGTTAAAGAAGATGATTTGGTGAAAATCTGAGGAGATTAAGGTTTAGAAAACAATTAGAGTTAACTTTAAAAGTATGATCGTGATTTTTTAAGCGAAGCTGTTCTGATGTTATATACATTTTCTTGTCCCATTGAATATCGGTATAATTTCTAAGCAGAAATTGTGTGCCGTTTGTATCATTGGAAGTACTAAAAAAATTTTTCGAGTTTTTAGATTTAAAAATTTCTACTTTATTAATTTAACTCTACTGGCAAGTGGAAGTGAGATAAACTTGAAGGCAAGATGTGTATAAGGCCTAAAAAGCTTTTCGTGCAGCTTGACAATTAATGGTTCTTCAACTTCTATTGCGTATAGCTGTTCAGCTGTCATGAATGGAAACCTATAAATCAACTGTTAAAAGAGGTTTATCTTAAAAAGATTAAAACCTAATATAGGGCAAGATTTGGGCGAGCAAGGGTGCACACGTATTCCCTCTTCTCTCTGGGTGTGCTGGCGCGTTCAACTGAATTTCTGGTTTGTTATTTTTTGTTTAAAAATAATACCCATTTAAGAACGCTCTCCCAAACAAAATATTCATTTGGAACAACAAGTTCGTTTGATCTCAAAAACTCAACAAGCTGGTCTCTGTCCAAATCCAGCCACTCCCTTTCCCATTCAGCACTGGTCATTAACTGCTTGAACTCTTTGGCAAGAATTTCAATGCAAACTTTGATCAATGATTGGTGAAAGGCTTTTGTTGAATAATTAAACCAAAAATGGAAAAGTTCTTTTAACTTCATATCAGGTAATACATATTTAATGGCGAATTCAATACAAATCTTTGGGGAATTTTTTTTTAATTTTTTAAAAATTCAATTACTTTTTTAAGACATGTAACATTATATTTATCAGCCAATATTAGAATAGGCAGAGCATTTTCTGAATTTAAAACAACATGGTTGCAGTATTGAAAACGCAAAAATTGGCCAAAAACAGCTTGACATTGAGGTTCTTCTGTCAATTCAATTTCCTAATGGATGGAATAGAAGGATCAACAACTTTAAAGAAATACCCGCTTTTCGCCATGCCATTTCTGGCTGAGCATTCTGTCAAAGACTTCGCTGCTTCTGCAGAGAATAAGCCGGTGTGCTGGATATCTAGAAGAGATTGGATTTGGATTGGGTATTTTTATGATTATCATCTAAATATTTTTTAAAAGAGCACTTTTTACACTAACATTTCCTCGCCAACAACCAATGTTAGATCACTCAGATGAGCATTATTGTAATACTTTGCGAAGTCGTTTAGCACATCTCTGTCCATTCCATAACAGTCAATTCCCACTAAAGGGTAATCCATTTTATATTTTAAAAATTATTTTAACAAGAATTTTCAGAATTGACGAAAACGTGAAATAAAATTTACAACTAACTTTGTTCATTGCCGTCAGTCAAAAAGTCTGGCGCTTCAGAACTACCACCACCAGTTGATGCCCTATAACAACTTCCACCATTGCCGTCATCTCCGATAAAATTGTTGCCGCTGATTGAGGCGATTACGACCATTGTCTGGGAGCGAATATACAACAAGTAGTGGTTGTGGCAGTACTAATAGTTAAAATATACAAGTGCTAGTTAATAAAAAAGAACCGGACAACGAACAACAACAACACAAAAACGGAGATAAATGCGTATGAATTAAAAATAAAAAGAAGGGGGGGAGTAATAATGAACGAAATGACGATAAAATATATACGCTGGCAGTGTGTGTATCTACTCAATTGAAAGAAAAGGGAAATTTATAAGTAGTGAATGAATGCAAAATTCAATGGGGAGGGGATGGGGGAAGGACGTAAAGAAGAAGTGGTTGTCAAAAAATGAAAAAAAACACTCAAAAAATAAGGGAGAAAGGTAGTGCAATGCGCAAAATGAATCATAAAACAATCGAGCATTGCCGTGTTTTTTTAATTTGGTAGTAGTAATTTTAAGGTAAATTAAACAAGGGAGGAGAAGGGAAGTATCATGAAAAATGGTTATTGTTTATTGGACTTTGTTTTTTTATTTGGTTCTTGTTTTTAATAAAAATTTTGCATTTTGGCCTCTTTTTCTTTTATAAAAATTTTTTATTTTTTAATCGAAAGATTTTACTTTTTTGCAAATTTTTCTAAAATTTTAATCTAATTAAATTTTTTAAGATTAGTCTTTGATTACTTAAAATTTTACTACTATTTTTATTCAATGACTTCACTTAACAAACAACAAGATATTGATTACATATCAGAAATTTTTGTAAAAAATTATCAACAATTACCATCAATAATTGAAGATTCAATGGATTGGGCACATTGTAATGGATTAATTTTTAGAACAAAGGAACACAAAGACAGGTTATTTAAACAAAAATTTGATTTTTAAATTAATTTTTTAAGAAGCGACATTTGCCAAATTGCACCATTTTCTCTTTTTCCGTCGCCTTTTCCGAAAAGATTGTTTGATCAAGCATTGTCTGTACAAAAGGTTGGAGTTTTAAAAAATAAATGGGGTTATTTTATAACTGAATGGGAAACCGGTTGAGTTCCACTAATTTACGAGTCGATTTTTTTAATGTTCCACACTTTCTAATTGGCAAATTTCACCTTTGTTTATTGCTTGGGTAGAATTAAAGTTCGTTCCTTTTTCCTCGAAGTATTAAAAATGGCCACACTTTGAGGAAGGAAAGAGGAGGGGGAACGATCTTGAATTTTGCCTTTGCTTGATTTTTTTCAATTTCAGGCCTTAAATCTTCTTTATTTTAAAGTCTCATGGGATTATGAATTTTTAAAACAATCACATCAACAAGTTATAAAATCAGATGAATTTACTCGTCGTTTAATGTCAATTCTTGATATTGTTTACAAGGAAGGTATAAAACAACCAATTACTTTACTTACTCAAAGAGCTGATTATATGTGCCATTATGATGGAATAATTACAGAAAATGAAATAAATTTTGATAAATTTCAGTTAAAACAGGTTTTGATTTTTTAAGTTTTTGATTCGTTAAAAATTTTAAAGATTGAAGTAAACAATATAGCGGTCAGTATGGGTGGACTTGCTGAAAAGACAACTAAACTTCATCGGCGTGTATTCAAAAAAATGGGAATGAATGTGCCAAATAATGATGTTATGCCGTTAAATGAACCAATTAAAACACTTTGTGATGGACTTTATAATGCCTGGTTTATTTAATTTTTTTACTTTTTGTAAATTTAAATAGGAAACTTTTATCTAATCCTCATGCGGTTTTATTAATGGTTGTTGAAAAAAACAGTCAAAATCAATTTGATCAACGCGCTATTGAATATGGATTGGAAGAACTTTCAGAAGGGAAAATGATTATTATTCGATTGACTTTTGTGGAATGTGCTGAGAGGTTTATTAGAAACTAGAGCAACCAAATATTTTTTAAGACTTGTGTTGGATGAAAAAACTTTCAATCTTCTTCTTGGTGATAAAACTGTTGGGATTGTCTATTTTCGTACTGGATATTTACCTGAAGATTATGTTTCAGAAAACGCCTGGAATGCTCGACTTTTGATGGAACGTTCTACAGCAATTGTATAAAAATAAAATTAAAAAATGTTAATATTAGAATTTTTTTAGAAATCCATAAATAAAACATTTTTACTCGACTCTATTTTGATATTTTCAGAAATGTCCTTGGATTGGATTACAAATGGCCAATACAAAGAAAATCCAGCAGGTTTTTTTGAAAAAACTTTTCCAATTTTAAAAGTGTTTTTTTAGGTTTTGAGTTGCTCTGGTATATTGGAGAAATACTTGACATCTGCAAATGATGTGGAAAATGTTCGTTCAACATTCGCTTCATTGTGGGGACTCGAGCGCGATGATGATGAGACACGAGAAATTATAAAGGTTTTGGATTTTTAAATTTTTTAAAAGAATTTTAAGGATGCCATACAAAATCCACAAAAATATGTTTTAAAACCTCAATTGGAAGGAGGTGGAGGGAATTATTTTGATAAAGAAATAACTGAAAAATTGCAAAGTTTTACTTTTGAGATGCGTGCTTCACATATTCTAATGCAAAGAATTCGGCCTTTAATTGTTAAGGTTTGGGGAAATTTTTCAATATTTTATGAATAATTTCAAGAATTTTCGGTTATTGTTGATAATCCCAAACCAGTTTTTGCTGACTTATAATGATCTCATAAATGTTCAGAGCATTAATACTTTCCCTCTATTCCACCAAAAAGTGATTTATTCTTTTGGGAAATATTGGGAATTGGAATGATTTTTTTTAATATTTCTTATGTCTGACCATTATGAGTCCGGAAAAACTTGTTTGGGATAATCCACAAGGACCAAATTTTTTCAGAATTGTTTAATTCGCCCATTCGATGATGAAAATTCTAAAAAATTACAAAATGTTGTTAGTGAACTTGGAATTTATGGTTCTTTAATTGGAATTGGTGGAAAAGATGAGGAAGTTAAATTAAATTTAGTTGGTGGTCATATACTTCGAACAAAATTAGAAAATGTTAATGAAGGTGGAATTGCTGTTGGTGCTTCTGTTGTTGATTCTCCATTTCTTTTTTAATCAAAGAGGATATTTTTTAATTAATGTGATGTAGTGGTAATTTTATTTTTAATTTATATCCTTTTTAAAATTAGATTTTTTATGAAAAAAATTTTTTGGTTAAAATTTTCAAATAAAATTCTTTTCGAAAAATATCCCAAAGTTGATTTAGAAATAAGGACAGAAAATCCCTCTTTTTAGATTAATTAATTAAAAAGAATATTTTTAGTTTCCTTTTTCAAAAACAGATTTTTTCGACAAAATCACATTTATTACGTTTTAAATACATGAGAGAGTTTTGAGCAAAAAGAAAAATTGGGTCCTTGGATAATTAATTTTAAAAGAGATACTTTTTTAAGCACTTGGAAAAAGGTATTAGATATATAAATAATCTTATCTTTTTTATAAATTTTTTTAGAGTCCAAATTGGCCCTCCAATTTAGGGGGGACAAAAACTCTCTCCCTTTTTCTTTAAACCCTTTCAATTCCTTTTAGACTCTAGTTCCTCTTTCCCTCATTCCCATTAAACAAAATTAAGTAATGAATGAGGGAAATAAAGCGACCGTTTAGTTGCAAAAAAAGGGGCTGAAAATTAAAACAAAAAAAGAATTTTTTGGACAGCTGTCCGATACTTTGACTCTCTATCTTTTGTCTTCTGATTTTTATCCTATTTTTATTTTTCCTCATTCTCATTAAATCGATTTAATCTAATGAATCATTTGTCCTCCTATTTCATTTAACTCATTACAAAAAATGTTATTAGAGTATGGGAGCCATCTTCTTATCTTTGAAGGTCATCGAGCTCCATTTCTTATTTTACAAATTGTAAATACTTTTCCGGAATTTGATACTTTTCCGGAATATTTTAAATATATTTTTTAAAAAATTTCCGGAATATTTTAAAAATTGTAAAAACTTTTCCGGAATATAATAAAATATTTTACAAATTGTAAAAACTTTTCCGGAATTTAATAAAATATTTTACAAATTGTAAAAACTTTTCCGGAATTTAATAAAATATTTTACAAATTGTAAACACTTTTCCGGAATATAATAAAATATTTTACAAATTGTAAAAACTTTTCCGGAATTTAATAAAATATTTTACAAATTGTAAAAACCTTTCCGGAATTTAATAAAATATTTTACAAATTGTAAAAACTTTTCCGGAATTTAATAAAATATTTTACAAATTGTAAAAACTTTTCCGGAATTTAATAAAATATTTATCCCTTCATAAGTTATAGGGTCGGGACTGAACTGAGGTGTATCCATCGAGCTTTTCTTGTGAATAATTGGCTCAGAACTCTAATTGTCTTTAATTTTATTTTCTTTGATTTTAAGCGCCTTTTGTTGAATTTAGATAAGGGAATAATGAGAGCACAATCTCGATCTAGCCGCCAGTCTTTTTGACTAAAATGAGGTCCATTTTGTTACTTTGAAAGAGTAAAATAAAAGAGGCAGTCGAAAAATGTTAGATTGATTGTAACAACAAAACAACAACAGAAGCATTTATTATTTTTTATTTGTTGTGTTGTCCACTTAAATAATATAGAAAGTAATTATTCGGACGTCCGCACAAACACAAAAATACTACACTAAAAATAATAGCCAAAAAAACTTTTCTTTTATTTTTAAAGGTTAAGAGGCTCCAAAAGGGCACTCTCCTTCAACTAACTTTCTGTCCCTTTCATTATTTCTCTGAATTTTTTAAAAAATTAGGCAAATTTGTCTTTTAAAAAATTTTGTTTTAGATATGATTTTTAATTATTATTGACTTTTAATCCAAAAAATGGGAAATAGTGCAAGTGAACATCATCATCAAGGAGGACGATTTTTTCGCCCAGAAAACCTTTCAAATGGTAGGGCACTTTCACTTAATTTTTTAATTTTTTTCTTTAAAGATCCTACAGCATTCCGTGTATTTATTAAAAAGAAGAATAAATTTATTCCTGGCTGGCTTAAAGTCAATGACGATGAAATACTTTTTATGCGTGGAAGTAGCCATTTTCAATGTTGGTCTTTGGCACATTTACGACGCTATGGATATACTTGTTCTGGAGTTTTCTTTTTTGAAAGTGGAAGACGTTGTGCAACAGGAGAAGGATTACATACATTCCAATCACATCAAGCAGAAAGAATATTTCATGTAAGAAAAGTTTTTTTGTTGAATTATAAATATTGGAAGGTTGGAATGTCTGGATGGACGTAAGGGGGGGGGGGTATTTTTTTTACTCCATCCCGAGATATGTCCGTCCATATATGTCTACTTATTTAAATATTTTTATAGATGGTACAAAGCAAAATAAAAATTGAAGAATATGCGCGTTATTCTCGACTTGGAACAACCACAAATAATAATACTCCAGTCAGAGTGAATTCATTGGTTCCAGCCCCATTGGCACCTCAACGTATTCATCCTGTTCAAAGATTTTCTAGTGAAGGTTCTTTAGAATTTTTTAAAAATTTTTTTAATTTAATTTATAAGGCGCCCCGTCACCTTGCAATGTCCCTACACCTACTGTGCCAACTGCTCCACCTCCTTATACAGCCTTATACCAAGAGGTTCGACGCGCACAACAAAATGCTTCTCCTTCATGCCCTTCAGTCATTTCAGCAGTTTCAACTGTTGCTGGGGCCAATTGTTGTACAAATAGAGTAGAAAGGCCAAGATCTGTTGTGTCAAATATTGAACATGGAACTGCTATTCATCCTCACCGTACATTGCGTCCACATGCAATAAATGGGAACACAAGTAGTTCAACACTTAATCAACATTTTCTTCGGCAACAACAGCATGGGTGGGGGTTTCTCTAATTCTCTCTAATATTCTATAAATTTTAAGTTATATAACACCCTCAATTCCTTCACAAATGCATCATTCATTAGCAATATCAGCATCAGGGTCTTGTCTAATGGATGCTTCATTCCATTCTGCACTTGATGCAAATGGTTCAATAACAAATGGAGGCTGGGCAAGTCAACAACAATTGGAGAGAGGAGAAATTGTGTTAGTGTATTCTTACAAGATTTCTTTTTTTTCTAGATAAAATTTTTTTAATTTTAGAATGGAACATGTTTTGGGCAACAATGAAGATTCTGCTAGCACTGGCGGAAGACGTCGACTTCTTGGTTCTGGAAGGCACATCTCTTCCAATCAACAGCAACGTGGAACATTACCCCTTCGAGTGCCAGTGCCACCGCCAGTCCAGTCAACTTCTGATTACAATAATCAAAGGTTAATTTTTAAAAAATAGAAAATTACAAAAATAATTTCTAGTTTGTCTCATTCTTGTGCTGCTTGTTCTCCCTCAAATCTATCAAATAATAATTGTCCTCCTCCTCCACCTCCTCCACGTGATCAAAAACGTTTAAAGACACATGCATATGTTAATGTTGATTTAAAAACATCTAAAGGACAATCATCAAATTTGAGTGTTCGTGAATTGCAACAACAGCAAAAGAATAATACCTCAACAGATAGAAGGATGGAATTTTTAATTTCTGGACCTGGAGCGTTTCAATTGTTTGTTTAAAAAATTTAATTTATTTTAAAAATTAATATTTAAATTCTGGTACTTTATTGATCCACCCCCTTGTTTGAGTTCCAGAGTTGCTTTCATTTTTTCGGCAATTATTTTCTTCAAACTAAGTGAATAATTGAAGGAAGAAAAATAGGAATAACTCGAGGAAAAATAACTCCACAAAATACCCAAATCCCTATGAACCTTGATCTTTATTTTCTTCACAGATCTTCCCCCAATCGACCTTGTGCAATAAGCAATAACTCGTTACAACCTCCATCAATAAGCTTCAACACAAACTCTTCAACCCCTTCCTGTTCAGCATTTTCACCAACTTCTTCCCCAATGCAACATTCTTTTCATGCATTTTGTCCAATTAATAACAACGAGAATTTACAACAACAATTTCAAACATCTCCATATTCTTTATCCCCTTATCGACAACAACAACAAAATCAACAACAACTTGGTTGGAGTCGTCGTGAAATAGAAGATCCTTGTCATCGTTTAATGTCTCAATCAATTAGTGGTGCTTTACCTCCATCTCCTAGCGGTATTTTTCCTTATAATGGAAATGGAAGTGTCAACAATAACGACAGTCGACAATTGTCTTTGTATGGAAAAACTTCGAATAGGTTTATTAAAATTTTTTTGGAAATTTTTACAAAATGTTTTTTTTTTAGTTTGGAGCAAATCGCAACAGGAAGAACTGCTGCTGCTCCTGTTCCTTTACCTTTACAATATTCAACAACAAAACAACAAAATGGTTATCGTACCGGGAGTAGACAACAACTTTTGCAACCTAATAACGAAGGAGGAGGAGGAAGTAGTAGCTGTTCAACATTAATTACATCTTCAACAAATACAATGGGAGGTGATTTATAAACAAACGTCAAGTAAATCAACTTTTTCTCTTGGGATTTTTTTTTCAAGAATTTTTAATTAGTGGGGGTGGCATTAGGAAAAGAAAAAAATATTCTAATAATATGTTCTAAAAACATCTGTTATTCTCTTTTTTGTTAATTTTTTTATAATCTGCTCAAAAATATACCTTTATTCTTTGCGCTTTTCAATTTATATTGACTTATTATAGGGCAAAATTTCTAAAAAAAAATTTTTTTGACAAACTTTAGGTGTGGTCCAATTAATTTCCCCTATAATTTAATCAAAATTTTATTAAAAATAAAATTATTTCACAATTATTTTTAATATTTCCCCCTATTTGGCTTTCTTTCTCTCTCTTTTGTTTATACTAAAAACAAAGAAGTATTTGCGCGGTTGTTAGGGGGGATTTGTATATATTTAGGTTATAGTGGTGGAGGATTTATAGTTTTAGCCTTAATATTTAATAAACTTCGAAAAACAAGTTTTTTTTCGTTTGGGAGGGGATTAGTATGGCTTTTCTAATTTATTTTCAGTTTTGTTTTGCTCTTTTTTCTTAAATCTTGACATCTTCCGTTCAATTCTTATCAAAATTTTATTTTTTTTTGTTTATTGTTTTATTTATAAGCCTTATGAAAGATCCAAAACTATCTAAATAAGTCTAATTCATGTGAATGAACTCTCAATTATATATCCCAAAACTTTGTGCCAAATTAGTATATCTATCTAATATCCTCTCTAAAAATATAAATGCCACTTTTTTTGTGCCGCTCTAAAAATATGCTTTGTTGGCCAGTCCACTCTACCGGCTAATAACAAAACAACCACCTTCCCTCTAAATTCTCTCATTATTCTTTTGCATGCGTACGACAAAAGTATAATAACATAGGGGGAATAATAACATGGATGAGCTTTTCCTCTTTTATGCGGGAAGTTAGCCGTTGGGCAATACTGAAAAGAGAAACCCTTAATTTTGGAATTGTTTATTAATTAAATTGTAAAATAGGCCAAGTATTTCCTTTGTTAAAATTGATTGAAGGGATATATGAGGGAGCCCATCCCAGAAGGGAAAATTTCCCATCCCAGAAATTTTCCACCTGGGTTAGATCCTCTGAGTTGAACCTGGATATATTATAGTAGTGTAGACTGGTCAACAAAAAAGAATTTTTAAAAGATATTTTATTGACTCATAAATTACAAAAAAAAATTTTTTTTTTATTCCGAAAGGTTTTAATTTTGTTGTCTTCTTTTATTATTTTTCTTCCTTTCCCCTTGGAAACGAAATGCCTTTCAAAACGTAATTTCCGCATACATTTTAAGGCATTATATTGCCCATTCTTTTTTAAAACAATAGTTAACAAGAAATGATATTAAAAAATTCTTTCAATTTTGTTGTCACACATTTTTTTAAACCATGCAAATATTTATTTCCGTGTGGTAAAGGAGCAATCTCGGAATGATTGTCTAGATGATTGCCTTTCTCTCTGACTGATTTTGCCTTTAAGTTTGAGAATTTTAACTTGAAAATTTATATTTTTTTCTAGACCACCCATATTCTTCTCTAAAAAATTTTTTCAACACTCATTTCGTCCAAAATTTTTTTTGTTTATTTTCAACCCTTCCCAGACTTGTTGTTTTTTTTCTCACCGTTTTCCTCTTCGTTAATCTCCTTCCAAGTTTAAAGGGATAATGCTATGTTGTGTTTAAAGTTGTAATAAATAGAAAGGAGAACATTTTTTAAGCGAAAAATAAATTGTTTAAAGTTTATTTTTTAAGGGAAGATTTTTTAAAGTTTTTTGCCAGGCTAAAAAAATCCAGAAGAAAATTAGGAGGAAAATATAAAATATTTTTCTGAGGAGAATATAAGGAGAGAATAAGATATCTAGAGAGAATCTCATTGTTATTTATTGGTGCAATGTTGAAAAATGACTAGTAATTATACAAGACTTGTACCTGGCAGAGCTAGACGAGTCAAAATTTACAGAAATGGTGATGCTCATCACAAGGGTTTAAATGTGAGAGAGATTTTTCTTAATTAAAAAAAGTTAAATTTGGTTTAAATAGGTTGTACTAAATTACAAACAAGGCCAAGATATCAACACATTATTAGATTCTATTAGTGAAAGAATTGGACTGGTATTGGGCGCGAAACGTTTATTTACCACTGATGGAACTCAAATAACTTCAGCAGAGGAGTTGGAACATAATGGGGTATCTTTTTAATTTTTTTATGCCTTTGGAATCAACCCAGGAGGATCAGATTGTTCAGTAGATCAAATTAAATATTTTCGCGGATCAAGGAGTTGTTGGGATTAAAGAGACATAAAAATGAAATCTCTCATTTAACTGTCGGACATGGCAAAAGGAACAGGCAACCGTATTCTTGATCCTGAGTCATCTTTATCCGCCCAAACATTTGGGGTTAACCTCCTACTGGGTTTTGACTTCCTGGGATGGACCCATTTTTTCAACTAAATCCAAAGGAATATGTCGCCTCTTCTGGCACATTCACACCAGCAGCATATGGTCAACCAGGAGTAAATCGACTGGGACAGAGCGGAGGTTCATTACGCCGTCCTCGTCGTGACAGTGCCTCTAGATCTACACAAGAAAATAATTCTTTGGGCTCTTCATATTCTGCTACAAGGCAAACAAGAAGTATTGAAAGAACAAGTGAGAAGGCGGCATCAGCACCAAAACAAAGGACAAAGAAGCTTAGCAAGAAAAAGGGTTTTTTAAAATGAGAGTAATTTAAATGTTTGATTTTTAAGTAAAAGAAAAGGCTCCTCCACCTCCAGAAGAACCTGCTGCCGCGCCCCCAACAGCCGATAATAATGAAGAGGCAACAAATGAAGATTCAGAGGTGAACAATCAAAATGGAGAGGTAAAATCACCAGAGGGAACAACAGAGGTAGAGGTGATAGAACATGAGCAGCATGATGATGAAGAGGAAAAGGTGGAGGAAGAAGAAAAGGCTGAGGTTAGGTTTTAATATCTCCTCGGGTCTCACTTGAGTAGGTTTCTATTAGAGAGTGGGCTTATATTTTTCGGTGGGTCTCGTCTCCTCGGGTGAGCTTATATTAGAGAATTTAAGGTAAATAAAAATCAACAATATTCCTTTTTAAAGGAAGAAACTTCTGAACCTCCTGAAGAGGAGAAAGAAGAAGAACATAATGAAGAGACTGCAGCTACACCAGCAGAGGAAGGTTTATTAATTATTTTTTAATTAAAAAAATTCAGAAAAAAATTTAGAAGAATCAGAAAGAAATGTGGAAGAAGAACATGAAGAAGAGAAAAAAAGGTGTTAGAAATATTCTTCAAGAGGTAGGAAGCAAAGAAAGTTCTGGAAAAAAGTCCAGTTGGACCTGAACTTCTGGGCCATATCAATCCTGGAAAAAATTTCTTGGCTGGACCTCGGGAACAAATCCCAAATAGTCTTCGATAAGAAAACACTTCAACATTATAAAAAATCAACCTTGTTCTTCTCTAATTTCTAACAAAGAGCTGGTGGTTTCTTCAATCATTTCACAACTTCTTTCCTCCTCTTCTTCCATTTCATTAAATTTTTGGGTGGAAGCAGCTGCTGGATTTGTTGTATTTACCATTTCAAGAGGATAATTACGACGATAAGTTTGGTTTCCAACTTGGTAAGTAGGCACTTCGAAGGGATTTTGCATTGCCAATTTTGTTTTGGATTTGTAGCGAAGAGCGATTTTTGTTGTTGACAATTTGGTGAGTAGTCGGAGTAAAATATTTCGCAAACAATTCTTTAAAAGTTCAGGAAGGGTTGTTTGTCGCCTCTATAGGATTAAAAAATGTTTTAAAAATAAATTACGAGAAAAATTAGAAATATTAGAAAAGGAACACTCAGAAAATCATCAAAAATTTTCTGAGTGTTTAACCTTCCAAACAAATTTTACGAAAAAACAAATTAAAGCTCTAATATTCTTTTATTAAAAATAAATTTAAAAATACTATCTATCATTAACACCAAGTTTAGAAGCATTTTTCTTCCTTTCTTCAATTTTTGCAACTTCTCTAGCCAATTGTTTCCTCAATTCTTCATATCTAGGCGTATATTCTTTTAAAATATCAGCTTTTCCTTCTTCAATTTCTGATTTCATTAGAGCAAATGGATTGTAAATTTTAAATATAACAGTCGTGCCAACAATAGCTCCACCAAGAAAAACACAAAATTTACGTGCATAATCCCAACTTGTTGATGGCAACATAAATTGAATTTAAAGTATGTTTAAATCCCTGAAAATTATAAAATTTTACTTGAAAATTGTCAAATATGAAAAATTCTGGGAGAGTGACTAGATTGTTTTGTATATTTTACTTTTTTACACTTTGAAATAGCTTGAGTTTACATTTTAAAGTTCTTCGCGAAATAGTGTGTTTTCCAGAGAAATAAAGTAAATTTTTAAATAATACTCGTTGGCGATTATTTTGGCATTCCGTATTATCGATTTTCAGGGTTATTGATTTTCCTCTGTTGTCCATTTATAGCAAAGATGTTCTACAACAGAATGATGGCTTTTCTTTTTTTGGGGATTAACCTTTTTGAGGGGGGAGGGTAGTATTGACTTGCGGACAAGACTTGCTTATTATAATTTTTAAAAAAATGTAAACATTTTTTTTTCAGTTCTTCAGCAGCAACAACCACAAAAGCCCCATGGTCGCTTCGGCGATAGATGGGCAAAAGCCCCATGGTCGCTTCGGCGATAGATGGGCAAAAGCCCCATGGTCGCTTCGGCGATAGATGGGCAAAAGCCCCATGGTCGCTTCGGCGATAGATGGGCAAAAGCCCCATGGTCGCTTCGGCGATAGATGGGCAAAAGCCCCATGGTCGCTTCGGCGATAGATGGGCAAAAGCCCCATGGTCGCTTCGGCGATAGATGGGCAAAAGCCCCATGGTCGCTTCGGCGATAGATGGGCAAAAGCCCCATGGTCGCTTCGGCGATAGATGGGCAAAAGCCCCATGGTCGCTTCGGCGATAGATGGGCAAAAGCCCCATGGTCGCTTCGGCGATAGATGGGCAAAAGCCCCATGGTCGCTTCGGCGATAGATGGGCACAAAAGCCTGCTGTGGTCTCTTCGGAGGTTAGTTTTTTTACTTTGTTAAAATCGCAAGTTTTGTCCGCAAAGTTTCTCCCTTAAATAAGTTTATCCTTTCCCAATGTTAAAGCCAGTTAAATGGTGTCCAAGTTCTTGTCAAATGAGAAGACGCTCAGCAAATGCTCCATTGGTTAGATGCAATGCTTTGTTTGCTTTGAATGGTTGATCTTTTTATAGGTTGTTTTTATGTTTGAAATTTTTTTAATTACTTAATTTTCAGCTTTGGGAGTGTATCCAGAAGCCGTAAAAATTTTTAAGAGGTTTTTTTTAATTATTTACTGTGGTTTCAAGATCATTTTTTAGGCCGGTGAATTGTTGCTGGAAGACCGTCTATTTGATGAGTATGCTTAAGAAGAACAAGAATCAGCAGAAAATATCACTGAAGAACTCCAATCTTTTGTTTGAATTCAGAAAATTAGGTTGCCGATTATTAATGAATTAAAAATGAAAATATTGTTAGCTTTTATTTTGTATCTGGCCAAAAGAAAGGGTATTTTCCCCCCAAGAGGGTCCTCGTACCCTTCACTGTTCATTAAACAATTTTTCGACTTCCTATGGATCAACCAATAGGTGAGGAAGGAGGATTAAAAATAAATCACTCGGGACGGGTTCGAACCCGCGACCCCCTTTTCTTCTCTATCTACCATCGAAGATTCCTAGTTATTCTTTTAAAATTGATTTTTAAGGTCGTACTGTTAATTATAATGCTTATAAAGGGATAATATGGGGTCGTTATTATTGATAAATTTACAATACCAGAAATGATTTAAGGCCAGAGAAATATTTGGTATTTTCTTCATAAGTTGGGGTATGTATGTATCACAATAAAAATCTAAATATCCTAAAAATAGTTCAAGTGCAAACATCAACTTTTTTAACTCAAATTTACATTGAAATAAATCTTCCAAAAAATTTAATACTGTTACAATTTTTAAAATTTCTCTCTGATCAAAAATATTTTTTCCGCCTTGTTATCCTTTTTTCCTGTTATAAGTTTTCGGCACATTAAAGAATAAGCGGCTTTCGACAATTTATTTTTCAACATTTTCTAGCATTTCTCCTTCTTTAAAATATGAAAAATGAGAAAAGCGGCATAAAATTAAATGCCATCAAAAATATTTTTGAAGAGTTTTGTTGACAGCCGATGTGTTTTTTTCTTCAAAACAGTTGTCATCAACCTTGTTTTTCGACACAAAAAGCGACGCCAAAAGATGACTAGAAAAAGATGAATATTTTTGTGAAGAAGAAGAGGACAATAAAATGGAAGAAGCAAAAAATTCTACGGCACAAATGGCGCGCAAAAAATTTTTTTCAATGTGTGCCACTTCTCTTTTTGGCATTTTTTCTCTTCCCTGATTTTTGCCTATTTTTCTATCCAATCTCCCGCCCATTTTTCCTTCCTTGTCTTCTCATTTTTATTTTCACATCTGCCTCTAACGCGCCGGAGAACGCCGCATTCATTTTAAAGGCGATCTAAATGCCGATAAGAAAAAGATGGCAATTTCTTTGCAAATAAATATTTTATTTTCGTTTTCTTCAAATTTTCGTTTGTTTTAGTTTTCTTCAATTTCCTTTTAAATTCCTTTAATTTTAGTCTGTTTTGTTCCTCAAATGTTAGCCTTTAATTATTATTTTCTATATAGGCTTTATTCAATTCTTCTAAAGTTGTATTGTGGCCGGTTGGTTAGCGAGTTGGATTCGAGTTTTTTAATCGTAGCGGTTCGAACCCCTTTGGGGCCCTGATACTTTTTACTTATTTTTTAATGTATATTAACATGTTTTACAACTTTCAATCAATCTTTTTTGCATTTTTAAATTTTTATTTGCTAGAATTCTGTTTCCCACTACTATTTATAACTCCTAAATTGATTGATGTACTTTCATTTTGCCTTAATTATTATTTTTTATTTAATTCCATCGATCATTTTCATTATTTTTTTCCATTTAGTTGATGTGTGCCATAAGCATTAGAACACAAAATTGTGTAATATAATGGATGGGGTTTTGAGTTCTGGAGGAAAACGGGGTTACTTAATGGTTTAATAAGGATATTTAGATTTTACACATAAAAATGCCTTATAAAATACCCTAACTGTGAGAATTTGCCCTAACTTTCCTTCATTTTCTATCTTTTTTAAATCTTAAAGATTTATTCTATCAAAAAATTTTAAAAATATGGTTTATATTTTACTTCAAACCCTTCTAAAATTTTTTTTGTTGCCCACCTGCCTCTATAAACGTTCAATCCTTTATTTACTTTCCTATTTCCGCCAAAAAAGTCGGGTTTTTTCTGATTTTTCTGTTTAAATTTTTTGACCGTTTGAATAGAGAGATTATCTTTTAGAGGGTTAAATTATAGACAAAATCCTTCCTTTAAAAATTTTTAAATTTAATGAATGACCTATATATCCCTCTCTCTACCCTTTTCCGGTTTTTCTTTCTGATCCTCTCCTTACCTGTTTAAACTCTTTTCAAGATAGCCGCGCGCGATTACCGCTCTCGGGGAGTTTAAAGGTGTGAGAAAATAGAAGCGGTAAACAAGAAAAAAAAAGAAAAATCACAAAAATGACCGGATTATTCGAGAAATTGTATTGCGCAATAATTGTAAATAAAGCAACAAACACAAGAAATTCTCGAATACAAAGGCATAAAAAATGTCGGCATTTTTTTGGAAAAAAATTTTCTGGCGGCATTTTACCTGTGGATTGTTTAATTAGAGGGGAGGGAAATAAAATAAAAATATATAGAAAATGGCCCAACTATTTTGGGATATTTGAACTATAGAAGGGATACTGTACATCCTCACCTAGTCGCGAAATATTGCCTGAGGCAATAACCACACAAAATATTTTTTATTATTTCTGGTATCGTAATATGAGCTTAATTTTACTTAATAATAAATTAATAAACTCCTGTTATCCCTTTAGAAGGGATACTATATATCGATAATTCTTCAATGAAATATTAGTTCCTCAGGGGAATTAATTGAAAAATACGGTAAATAATTCTTAGCTTATCTTGTTCAACAAAATATATTAAATTCACTCAGTTTATAGTTAATCCTCCTCTCATTAATATTTTTTTACTGATAAGTAAATTTCTGTTTATTCTAAAATCTAAAAAAACACCGAAGGGGTCATCATTAAATTAGAAAAAAAATAAATAAAAAATCCTCCCTCCAAAAATAACCCAAAAAAAACTGATAAGATGTGCGAAAACCTTGTTTTCCTTTCCCCTTTATTTTTCCCTAATGGCGCAATCATCTCAACAAAAAATTTTCAGGGTCGTCACGGTATGGCGCTGTTGGCACACAAAAACCCTCAACAACAGTTGGTCATTTATGGCAGAAAAACGACGCCATCGAAACAACAAAAATGAGGGAAAATGTGAAAATGAGAGAAAGTGGGGGGATGATCAATGTGGGGGGAAGGAAGAGGGGTTTGGCGCCATGGGGAAGGAAAAAGCTTCGACAGAAGGGGAGGGAAGAATGGCATTTTTTGGAGGAAATGAATATATTTGTTTTAGAAAAATGAGATAATGGAGGAGTTGATGAAGAGGGGGGAAGGGAGGGGATATATAGAATAGACAACAGAGCACATTTCCTCTCAATTTTTAGCTACCATTTCCCCTTTTCTACCATTTCCTCTTCCTCAAAAAGCCTTACAGTCCATTCTCCTTCATTTTTCCTTCCTACTTCCTTCACCTGTCCTTCCTCTCTATATATCCCTCCAAGCTCTGTTCGCCCTTCTGTCGCGCGCTTTTCAGTAAAAAGAACCTTCCTTTCCTCCTTCATTTTTCTTCCATTTTTCCCTCTCTCTCATTGCGCATTATAACTTCAAAAATATATAAAACCTTTTCTTCTTTCTTGTCACAAAAATGGACGCTCCATTTTCCCTCATTTTACAAGGATATTTAACAGGAATGTTTTATAACACCTTTTTGTGACAATTAGAGAGATTGCCTGAGGCAATAAACACACTTTCTAATTAATTTAATAATTTGTTAATTTATTTGGACATTCTTTTGTATTATAAAAGAACTTGAGGAGGAAAATAAAGTCTGTAGACGACCAAGTTTTGGAGGATTTTGAAAATTATTTGCAAAAGAATGTCTACTCTGACAGCCTTTTTTCCTCCTCTAATCTGTTGTTTTTTTTAAATTTTTAAAATGTAAATTTGTAATTTTTTTCTCCTTTTATTCGCGCGTTGCAAAAAATGATTTATCCATTTTTCTTTATTCTTTACCGAAATTTCCCTCATTTTTCACATTCAAACTTTAAAAAATTTGTCTTATTTTTTATTATGTTTTTTGAAAAATAAAAAATTTTTTAGACTATTTTCCTAAATTTTTAAAAAATGAATGAAGAAAATAAATTTGTAGACGTTTGTGGCGATTTTGATGAAGAAAATAAAGAAAATTGTTTTAATATTAGACAATCTAAAATTAAAATTAAAGAAGAAAATATTAGAACAATCAGAGGAGATGGAAGTGAAGGTAATTGAATAATTTTTACTCAAAATGTCATAAATTCGTTTTTAATGGGACAATAGATCTGGGTTTATAGTGTTTTGAATCTTGGGATGATATTACGGTAGTGATCTTTTGGAATAAATGAAGTTGAATGTATTTGACAAAATGGAACATAGGGAAGAAACGACAAAATAGAACATAGTTAGAGGACGACAAAATGAAACCAGACTTTTGAGAACACGACATTTAGGAATCAGACATTTGATAATACGACATTTGACACTCCTACATTTAAGAAATTTAAAATTATTTCAAAAATACGATAAAACCTTAATAGTAAATAATGAAAAAATAATTTAAACTATTTCAGAGACTGCATCATCCTCCCATGTTCGTAGAGGACCTTCCAGAAAAGAAAAATCTTTGGGAAAATTGTGTGCTCCATTTCTTGAACGTGTATCTTTGGAAGCAGCACAGGGGCGTGATGTACATTTGGAAAGTGTTGCCAGAAGTATGAACGTTGAGAAGAGGAGAATATATGATATTGTAAGGAGAGACATTCCTTTAAACAATCAGTCGGCTTCCCTTAAGGCCTCGGGGGCTGGGAAGTATTGTATCTGGAGGGAAGTATTTGGAGGGAGTATATCGTTTTAGACAGCTCTCCACCACTCAGTGGTCAACCAGATTTAAGACATGTATCTCTTAAATGGGAGGGAATGCCTCCTTTAGAGGAGGGGGTCCAACCTTTTTTAGTGAGGTCCGACCATTATTTAACTCCAAAAAATCCCAAAAAACTTAAAAATATTTTAAAGGTAAACGTAATGGAAGCTTTAGAAGTTATGCAAAAAACAAACAAATCATTCTATAAATGGCACGGACTCGATAGATTGCCTGAATTAATGTTTGCATTGCAAAGGGACGCCCAAAAGGGAGAATTACCAATAAAAATAGCAAAAGTAGAGAAGGCAATGTGTAGTTTTACGACAAATTTTAATCTCAATTTTAATGAAGAAAAAATAAAATTGAAAGAGGAGAAGCATTCAACAGAAGAATTACCGGAAGATGAGGAGGAGGATTCGGCTTTTGGACCTTTAACAAGTAGAGATAGATGTGGAAAGAATTCTTTGGCCCAATTATGCAGAAGATTTTTGATGGTGTTGCTTTGTAATCCAAATAGAGCTGTCAGTCTGGATGTTGTTAGGTAGATAAAAAGCTAAAATAAATTTTTAAAATAGTCAGAAAAAAAATTAGTCTCCCCCCTTTGGGGAGTGTCGTGATTTTTGATCCTTATTGAGCCGTAACTTTTTTTAAATTCAATCTATTCAAATGATTTATATATTAATCGAAAGCTCTGGTTGTGCGGATCATTTCATCTAAAAGGGTTAATTTGATCAGATTATTCTACAAAAAGTTACAGCTGAATAAGTATACGCAATCGTGATTTTTGATAGTTTTCCGATTCTAACTTTTTGTAGGATGTTTTGATTAGCTCAAACCTATTAACTAAAATAATCCTCACATTAAGGGCTTTCGATTGGTATATTAATTAGTCAAATCAATTAAGAATAAAAAAAGTTATGACACAAAATATTGCCTCGAGATTGAATTTTTATAATTTATTTTTTAGCACAATGCTAATCAAAGATTTGGATTCTGAAGGTTACGAACCTCCTTCACGTTCAAGATGTCGACGTCTATACGACATTGGTAATTTTTGATTAAATTTTAAATTAAATTTAAAAAATTTAAAGCAAACGTTCTGGCAATGATGAGTTTAGTAGAGAAGAAGCATCATTTGTTTGGAACAAAGAAGATTCCACTCTTTGTATATTGCGGACCTGAACCTGACGGTTTGTATAATTATTTAAAAATTTTTAAAAATATAAAAATAATTTTTTAAATTCAATTTTAAGTAAAAATAGATGAAATTAAAATAGAGGGAGCCAATCGGGTTCGAACCCAGGCAGTTAAAGGGAGTAACCGAGAATCCTAACCATTCGGCCACCGATGTATATGATACTAATATAAATTTTTCAGATATATTTTGGCGGAATTTAAAGATTTTTCTCTAAAAGGCACCAATGTATCTCCCTGCTTCATAAAATTGAATTTAAAAAATTTAAATATTCCAATTTTAGCAGAACCTACCAACTCAGTATTGCGCATGACTGAATTCCTTTCTCGAGCTCGTACAAGAATAGCTGTTGTTTCAAGTGTTTCATCTTCCTCTTCCACTCCTCATCCTTCTTCTTCCACTCATCCACCAATTCCTTCTCCAGATGTTGTTGGAACTTCAAATTCCCCCAAATATTTTAAAGAAGAATTTAATGAGGAGAATAAAAAGAACAAAAAAATAATAAAAAAGATGAAGATTGAACAAGAAGAAAGCAACAACAACAGAAATATTGCTTCAATTCCAACATTAACATCTCCTTCAAGTGAAGACATTGAAAATAAAAATTCTGTAAAACGTCGAAAAATGAATCGAGTAATATGTCAGCAACAGGAAGAGGAACACAACGAAAACGACGAAAATTTTATTTTGCCAAAACCGCGTCCTTTACGTCCACAACAATTAAACGTTTATTCTCTTCCTCCACCTCAACAACAAATATTTTTGTTGCCTTCAAGTTTTCCTTCTTCCTCAACGCAACAAACATTTTATTGTTGGCCAATACAACAACAACAACCTCACCAACAACAAACATTACAAACCCAACAAACCCATATATTTACAACACCAACAGAATTATTTTTAAACAATTCTCCCTTAAATTACTCATTAATACCACTACAACAACAACAACAACAGCAACAACACACACAAAAACATCAACAAAATACTAACAAGTCTCCATCAAAAAACCCTCCAATAAATGTGCGTCATTCTGTCCAGTCAATATTGGGTTATACTATTCAGAATCTGAATGGTAATTTTTTGAAAATTAAAAAAAACTCAAAACTTTTGATTTACAGGAAACATTTCTTGCCAACAAAACCAACAACAACAAACAAACCCTCTTTCCTCATCCATATCCTCATCTCCTAGAGCATTTAGACCATTACACAACAAAAACAACAAGTAATAAAAGGAAGAAAAAAATAATCAGCAACACAAAATCAAGAAAATCGGGAAAAAACAAAAATACACACACCCTTCTCAAAAAAAACTCCTCAGACACGGTGCTTATTTTTTATATTCAATAATTTATATGATTTTTTAGGGCTATCCGCATTTTCTAAAAATTAACTAAAATTTTCGAAAAAAATTTAATTGGTAAGAGAGGTCCTGAAATTAATTTTTTGGAGTCTTAAAAAAATTTTTTTTTTGATTTGCGTGTAGCCCCTAATTTCACCACTTTTTTTTCTATCGCCCTATACACACAGACCCACACTTTAACAAAATTATTTTTTTTAATTTTCAAATTTTCAATTAATTTTTTCACTAATTTATTTATAAATTACCAGTATTTCACACTCTACATTTTTTAAATCAGAAAAAAAATTTTTCTATGGAAATATTTTTGTGTAAATTATTGTGGTGTGTTCACGCATTCCGTGGGTTAACTTGAAAAAAATTTTCCTAGATTTTTTTAAATTTTTATTTTACCGTTTCCATATCCAATCTAGCCTCCAAATGATGCCCATCAATTAAAGACCATTCTCTAACCAAGTCGTGAACTGGCAAATCGCGCGAAAAACTAATTCTGCCAATATCCACCAATTTAAAACGAATACGAAAATTGGAAACTGGGCCTTCTTCGACTGTTACAAAGCCTTTAAAATTTTTTTGAATTTTTTTTTGAAAATTTTTCAAAATTTTTTCTTACCATTATTCATAACAGTAGTTAGGGCTACACGTGTACCACCAGAATAAACGGTTATGTAACCATTTTCGCTGTGTAATTCGTCTCTGTCATGAGCTGACCAAGCAAAGGCGCTGTTTAAAAAATTCCATTTTTAATCAAGAAAAGATTAGAAATTTTTTACGTGTAATTAAAAGCTGGCTCAGCATGCAATTTTGGATTTGTTAGGCTTATAGAAATTTCTTCACCATAAGTAAATTTTGGAATTGTGGGGAACATCTTTAAAAATTAAAAAAAATATATTTTTGAAGTAAAATACTTCTGTGATTTTTCTAAAGATATGTTCAAATTTAAAGTAACTCTCATTAAAAGCGACAAAGTTTCAATTACCAAAGGATATTTTATACATATTGAGGTTTTTTTTCTCAAAATAATTTCTTAAAAATTTTTTTTAAATTTTTTACCGCCTTTCCATCATGTTCTGAACGCCAAACACCCAAAAGCCTAGAAGAAAAAATTACTTTAATTTAAAAAAAAAATTAAAATACCAAGAAATCGGTTTAAGTGAATCTGGAGCTAGAAAACCATCATAATCTTTAATAAAAAATTTAGAAAAAATCAAAAAAATTTTTTAAATTAAAAAAATACCTCTAGCATTTCGAGAATCAATTAAAGGAATAATTGTAAAAAATAATAAAGTTTGAACAACACATTGAAAATTTGAAAATAAATGTTGAAAATAATGTTGGCGAAGCATTTGAAAGAAATAACAATAAAATGTTGCCGGGAAGCCTGAAAAAAAATTTTTTTAATTTTTTTTTAAATCAAACAACCAAAAATAGGTAAAATAAATTATTAATTTTATTTTTTAGCCTATTTTCCCCCAATTGTTTTTTTTTCAAAAAATATATTTAATGAAATATTGCTCTTACTAAAAAGGTGAAAGAAAGGGTAAAGGCTTTAACGCCTTTAAAGCCCATTTATTATTATTTTTAAAACTGAAACCAATATAAAAAAAATTTTTTAGTTTCTATTATTTAGTAGGAAAATAAAAATAACTAAAAATTTTCTTTCTCAAAAATAAAAAATTTTTTTTTCAAACTTGACTCAGTTAAAAATAATCAAACAAAATTATTTTCTATTGTCCCCTTCGCTTAACGTTTTTAAAAAAAGAAGAAAAAATTTTATATTAATTTTATATATATTAGAGGTCGTTCTGTTCGATTGCGCACAAAAATTTTTATTTTTTAATTTCTTTTGCAAGAAGAAGGTAAAAATTAGTGGAACCGGCTAGAGAGAGAAGGTTGTTGTGTTAAATGAATTTGAGTGACGAGAGCAAGGCCAATAAAAAAATTTTTTTAGAAAAGAAGGAACATTAAAAGAAAAAAAATACCAAAAATGTTTTAAAAGCGAGAAAATACCAAAAATAAATTTAAAAAAATAAAATTAAGGGATACATTAAGGGGTCCTTTATCGACCACAGTTAAAAGGTCTTCCCAGTGGTTACACACCAAAAGTTTAAATTATTTAAAAAATCAAAAACAAACGTATTTTGCCCGTTTCCTTTGTTTTTCCATTTTCTTTTTATTTTTGTTGTTGCTGTTTTGCTTGGCAATAATGATTAAACAATAAAAATCGGCAGCAAAATTAAATACAAATTGAAGCAAAGAAGTAATTTCTTTGTTGATTATTCATTGTTGCTGCTTGTTGTTTTTTGCTAATTAAAGCATAATTTGTTGTTATTGTTTTTAGTAGCGTTCTTATTGCGCAAAAAATAGGTAATGAGAGGAACTGAAAAATAAATAAAAATTTGTAAAATATTATAAAAGTAACTTCAACAGGAATAAGGCCATTTGTCACCTCTAAAAAAGGCGACATGGCTAATCGAAAAGCTAATCGAAAAGGTGAAAGTTGAAATTCTAAGGAAAATTTTATCAGGTGGAAGAGGAGGAGGAGGAAGAAGGGAAACTTTTTTTTAATCATAAATCCAATTCAAAAAAATTTTTTTCAATTCTTTTTTTCCTTTTCAAAAACCAATCTTTACACTTTTTGCCGATTATTGTCTCTCAACAGAAAAAAATAATAAAAAATCTTTTTTTAGCCAAAATTTATGTGTTTTTATTGTTGTTGTCCGTCTTGGTCTTGTTGCTGTTGTTCTCTTCCTTTTTTTATTTTTATTCTTCTTCTTTGGCGGCAAAATACGACCTTCTCTTCTTAGTCAAATGAAAATAACGACACATTTGAAAAAAACCACATTTTTTCTGATCTGCCCATTATTTTCAAAAAAAATGTGGAAGAAAAAATCCTCTTCCCTCCTAACCTCTTCACGCTCATTTTTAAGAACCAGACAAAAATATTCTTAAAAGCAATTCACCAAAAAATCCTCAAAAAAATCTTCACTTAAATCATTTATAAAAATTTAAAATCGTTTACCCTGTAGTCCCGAGCCGTTTGAGAAAGACTATAAAACGTTGTTTGAAACCAAACGGAACTCGAGATGGGGAAGACGATTGAAAAAAATAATAAAATGGAAAACTCCTCTTTTGCCTAATGAACTCGAGAGTTTGCTATAACATTTAAGGTACTTTTTTGTTTGTAATCAAAAAAAATTTTAGTTGGTCAAAAATTTAATTTAAATCTTCAAAATCCAAAGAAGAAAAAAAATAAAAAAATCCAACAGAAAAAATTCCCAAAAATTTAAAGAAGGTACCACTATTTTTTTCGTTCTCGTATTAATTTTTATTCATTAAATTATTAATAAAATTAAAGCTTTCTAAACTAGTTTTTCTCTGATACAAGGCTATAAAAAAAGAGAAAATATATAACCAAAGATATATAACCACACAAAAAACATTTTTCTTATGTAAATATCCCTCCAAAAATATACTAAATGCGCGTAAAAATTATTATCTTATCCATTTTTGTAAAAATTTTATTGATTTTATTTTTGTTAAAATTTCCCCTTTACAATTGCGAATTTAATCCGGATTTTAGAGCATTTGTTCATAACAGGTAAAAGTTTAAAACAGTAGGTTCTCAGTTGTTCGTAATCATTACACAAAAAACCGGGTGTACGTAAAATCGAGGACAAAAAACCCCCAAAAAAATTCAAAAAAAAATTTTTTTTACAAAAAAAGATATGGACTACCAATAGTAAATCAACTAGAAAGGAGAGATTTGGGTAATGATGCAAGTACAGGTGGAGGACCCGTAGGAAATGAGGAGGCTGTTGTTATTGTTCATGGAATTACAAATAAAATTACTCGATTTAACGTAAAAGAATTTCAAAAAAATTTTGGAAAATTTTTTTAAAAAAGGGAATAATCGAAAAACTTCGTTCTCAAGGTTTTCAAGTTTTTGGGACTACTTGGGGTGATGGAGGGACTACACCCGTTGGTTTGGTAGAACTTAGATGTGCTTATGTTAAACAAATAAGGTATAGGTTTTTTCTAATCCAAAAAAAATATAAAAATAAAAACTTTAAAAATCCCGAAAAAAATAAGGAAATTATAGGCTAAAAATAAACACCACAAAAATATAACTTAAATCCAGAAAGGAAAATATAAAAAATCCAAAATTTTTTTTAAATTATGCCTATTTTCAGAAGCATGTTAATCGCAGTTCGAGAATATACAAACAAAAAAGTGGATGTTATAGCATACTCGATGGGATCGCCGATAGCCAGAAAAGTACATAGAGATCGGACTGAGAGGGTCGTACGAAAATTGACACCTCGAAAAAATCTCGATCCTCGAAATTGATTGAGAGCCCGCCTCGGTCCAATCTCTACTTAAAATGTTAAAAATTTAAACCCACCAAAAAACATTCTCAGGCAATCCTTGGCGGAACTTGTGTTGACACTCGCGAATTATTAGGCCCTCCACTCACAGAACATGTTGATACATTTTTAAGTGTTGCTGGAACAAATAATGGAGCATTGCCTTGTCTTGTACCAATTCCCGTTGGAACATGTAATAAAAAGAATGGTCTACATTGTGAATCTGAATTTCTATCTGATATAAATAAATTAAAAGGTTATGAAGGAACAAATATTTTTAGTATATTTTCGACATCTGATGAAAAGGTAATTTTTAATTATTTTTATTTATTTAAAAACTCTTAAGATTGGCCTCAAAATGTGTTCCCGTCTAGTTTCCCCAATTATTGGCGAAACTGGTTATGTACGTAAAGAAGGATTAACACACGATCAAGTTATGGACAATACTATAGATACACAAATTAATTTTATTTTTAAACATAGACCAAGATAGATTTTTTTAAATTTTTTAACGAAACATAAACGAATATTTAAACGAAAAACACCTGAATTTTATAATTTTATATATAAAAAATATGTATAAAATATATAATTAATTTTTATATTTAAAAATACTTTTTTAATAATAAAAAAAATTGCGCTTTTTGAGGGGAGAAAAAATAAATCGCTAAATAAAATATTAAAAATATTAGAATTTAGAATGTTCGTGGCAAATTAAAAGAGAGAGAGAAAGGGATTTAAAAAACACCGAAAACGAAATTTTAAAAAATTAAATAAATTAAAATACTAGAAACACAAAAAGTTGAGCTTTAGATACAACAGAGAGAAAAATTTAAAAAGAAAATTGTTTGATAGAAATTGAAAAAACAATTACAAAATATTTAAAGGACAAAATTTTGTAGAAAAAAAGTAGAGAGAGATTTAAAGTGATAAAAAATAAATATGAAAAAATATTAACAAGTTGAAAATTTGAAAAATATGCACTAGAGGATTTAGAAGGCATGAAATTTTTAAAATACATAATATAAACTAAGAGAAAAATCAGAAAAAGAAAATCAGAACAATAATAAAAAAATAACAGAAAAAAATTATAAATTTTTGAGTAGCTGTGGCTTTTAATTATTAAGTGAATATTTTTGGTTAAAAAATAATAATTACAAATTATGATCACATAAAAGATAAATAAATAGTATATGAGGCGTTAATAATTTAAAAGACAAAGGACAAACAAAACAAAAAACGATTAAAATTTTTAAAATAATTTTTAAAATAAAAATTAGTATATACAGTCGGACCTCACTTATGTGAATCAAAGTAGGAAGAAATCAAGTTAACTAATCGTTGCCGCAGGCAAGGATTAACCGACAAACAAACTGAAAGAATAAAAAAGGAAGAAAAGGCCTAATCCAAAATGTCAACGGTCTAATGCTGCTCCCTTTACCAGTGATCTTTTGGACACTACAAGAAAGGAGGAAAACGTCAACGCTCGATTGCTGCTCTCCTTCCCGGTGACATTTTGGCTTGTACATTTTTTTGTTTGAAAGGACTTAACGATAAGTGAGGCCCGATAGTATTTAATAAAAGTGTGTAGGTAGAATCCCCTTCACCAAATTTTAAAGTAAAAATACAAACTTACCCCCATCGTAGCAGCACCAAAACATTATGGAGGAAACACAGTCCCACTAAACGAAGCAGAATTATCTTCAAGTAAATGTTCAACAAATTCAGTATAATCTTGACGAGTGGCAAAACGACGACCAAATTCAGCAATAGCTTGTTTCCTTTTTAGGTGAGTCATTTGATAACTTTGAAAATTTGAGAAATATGTATTTTTTAATTTTATTTTTAAGGTTTTCACCCAATTCGTCCCATTGAACAAAAATACCCAATTCGTCCGACTGAGCAAAAAAGCCAATTCGTCCCACTGAATAAATCACCCAATTCGTCCCACTGAACAAAAATACCCGATTCGTCCCATAACAAAAACCCCCAAATCGTCACAACCCCAATTCGTCTCAGTTAAAAAAATATTTTCTTTACTTGTCAATTTCAGCAGCTTTTCTTCTTGCAACATTACATATTGTTTGTTTTAATAATAAAGGTAAAGATCTAGTAGATACAACAGTTCCATTATGTAAAGGCCCAGGACGTCCTTGTTTAGTCCAAATACCAGTAATTTGTATTCTTCTTAATCCTCTTTCAAATGGGTAAATATAAAAAACTAAATGATCTATTGTTTGTTGTTGTTGTGTTTGAATATTTGAATTTAAAATTGTTGTTGTTGAATGTTTAAGAGTATTTATATCATTTGTTGTGAATGGAAACATTTCAGCTTAAAAATAGAAAACAAGGTAACAAAAATTTAGGGTTTTGGTCCAGTTTATGAGTCCAATAAAAAATTGTGAATCCAATGAAACGTTGTAATTCCATTGAACCTTTATGAATTCAACTAAAACATGAATAAATTACTCTATGTCCATAAAAATCCATCACATTAGTAAAGTGTACCCCTACACATATCCAACACTGGCGTAGGTCTAACTTATAGAAGCAAGGACATTTGAATTTAAGAACGGATTAGGAACGAGCTCTGGCCGATACTGTTTCATTGGACTTATAAACCTTTGTCTGGACTTATAGAATTTTATTAGACTCATAAAGCTTTACTAGACTAATAAAGGTTCATTGGAGTTAAAATTAACCAGAAGCAATTTTTTTAATTAAAAATAAACATCAAACCAATTGGAAAGGTTGACAAATCTTCTAATCTTTCTAACCAAACAATAAAAATCCTCAAATCAGCCGAACGCTTTGACCATTTTTGTAAGTTTGTTGTAGTCTTTTGTTGTTGTAAATATTCAATATTTGTTGTAGCTGTTGTATTAGTTGAATTAACGGTGGATGATTCATTTCCAACTGAAGCAGAACTTAATGTTCGATTATTAGATTGGGTCCTGTAAAAGACGTTCTGTTTAATTTTTAAAAAATTAAAAAAATTTTACGATGAAGCTTGTGGTGGATATGTTGTAGGCGGAGATGACATTACAAGTCCTCCTCCTGCTGCATCTTTAATTCTTGAAGGGTTGCTGTTGGAAGAAGCGAATGATTCTAAATTTTAAATTAAAAATTATTTATTTAGCTTAAAAATTAATAAAAAAAGACGACAAAAATATAAAAAATATTGTTAGTGTCAGTTAATAAAGCAAAAAACAAGCACTAATTACATACAAATAAGCGTGCAAAAAAAACAAACAATTAGTGACAATAATTAAAAAATCTCCCTTCCCCATTATATTAGAATTATGATTTTTAAATTTTAAAATATACTTATTCAAAAAATTTTTTTTAAACAAACCCCTCGTTACATCCTTCTCCACCAATTTATCATTTTTTATAATTCCTTCCTTTTCTCCTTTCATATCAACACTCTTCTTTTTCTTTTCATTTTCTTCCTCTTCCCTCAAATCTTCCAATTCTTCATCAATAACTTTTGCAAGAGAAGATTTTCTTCTTCCACATTCTGAAGAAGCTTGAGAATTTTGTGATGTTGTTACTTTACTTGTTCTTCGAAAAAATAGAGATTTTATATAAGAAAATGTTGATGTTGTCGTTGATGTTGAAGCTATAGAATCATTACGTTCTAATGGTGGTTTAATTAATGTTGGTATTTGTTGTCTACTTGAGGTTGGAGAAGAGGACTTTTTATCACTAGAAAATTTGTAAAATTTTTTGTTTGAAACAGGGATGTATGCCAAAGTTTTAAACGCCAAAATTAGGCTAAAGCGTCATGGCACATATCCCTGATTGGAAACACTGATCAAAAATCTTCTTACCTAGCAAAATAATTATTAGATGAAGTAGAGGTAGATGCTACCGAGGATGTCTCCAAATGACTAAAATTATTTACACTATCATTATTTGAATCTACTGGAGACATATTTGTAGGGGTATGTGTTGTAGAAGAACCAGCTGTTGCTGTAGTTGAAGCCTTATCAGAAAATGTAACATCTTCAACTCGTAAATTCCCAAGCAGAATTTCTCTAAAAACTGTAGAAGTTCGACGTCCATGAGACATTGGCGGTGGACTTGATGGAGGACTACTATGAATGTTGTTAATGTCTCTAAGATCAATCTTTCCTAAATTATAACGTCGATGTCTAGCACTTTGAATACTTGTACGCCTTTGAGCTGTAACAGCATGTTTTCTAACTTGAATAGATGCTGCAGAATTGCTAGAAGACGCACGTATGCGTTGTTGTACGCCCATAATTTCTTCGTCCTCCGCCTATAAAATTCAAAGAAAAATTTCATATAGAAATCTCTCAAACCTTAATCATTGCAATATTTTTGCAACACAAACTTCCACCACTTTCAGCTGATCCTTTTGATGAATTATGAGCAGAAATTAAAGAAAGTCGTCGTTGTTTTTCTAAACTAAGAGGTTTACTTGTTGAAAAACGAGCAGAACGAATAGGTAAAGGTGGTGTTGCTACTGGTGTTGTTGTTGCAGCTATAAGAGAATCCCTCTTTGACACAATACTAGAAGGTTCTTCCTCCTCATCTTTATCCTTTTCATCTAAACTATCATCAATCTGTTGATTCTCTGTTCCAGAAATAATTAGGTCTCTTTCCATTGCATTAATTTCATCAATACTTTGTGCCCAAATAAGCATTGCACGCTTTTTAAAAAATTCGTATTCATCACCCAGAAGGGTCGAATAATATTTTTCATCTTTTTTAATATCCTCTTTCTCATCAAATTTATTGTTAATCATGATATTGTTGTTTAATAAAGGTTGTTTATTATTGTAATAATATTCATTAATATTTTTAATATCCGTGTCATTATTATAAGAATGTTTATCTATACAATATTCCCCCATAATGTTATTAGTATTATTATTTGTGTTAATATTATTGTTATTAGCATTTAAGCCTAAAAATATACAAGCATTTTTTTTAATTATAGAAAAATGTTCCAGAAAAGAAAAAACTGAAACAAAATTATAAAAAGCCCATCCCTGAGGTTGTTTCCTCAAATAAGGAAAGTAATAAATGAAGCAAGCAAAGAGTGCATTAATAGAGTATAAGGTTGGCAGATTAAGATCAAAGAAGACCAAATATCCAGAGATTTTCGGTTCGGAAATCGGATATGGATATCCGATGTTTCCATAGAATCCACCAACCTTACATTAGTGTAAAGCAAAAGCAGTGAGAGTGCAAAAAACAAACAAAAAACGAAACAAAAAAGTGCAAGGAACAAATAAAAATTCAAAAAACCCACTAAATTGCTGTTGAACACTATCAATAGAAGAAGGTCGCAAAGTTGCTGTTCTTCGAACACTTGATGCTGCTTTGGATGATCCATTTCCTCCATTTACTGTTGAAGCATTTGTTGTTATTGTTCGTCCAGTTGGTGTTACAAAAGAAATATCAACATGATCATCTTTCCAATTTAAGCAATAGTCTATACCATCAAAAACAAAATTTTCAGCAGAAGAAGCTTCTCGTTTTTCGTTTTTATTTGTTGCTGTGTTTGTTGAAAATGTACCGCCATCTAAGAAAAAAATATTTTTTAAGCAACGTAAATGCTTTAATATACTATAGGTCCGTCGCTATTAGAAGCCCATCTCTAGCCCGAACGGAGAGATTGATTTAAAAATAAATGCTACCAAGGAGACCTAGAAGGAGACCAACCAAACAAGACCCCCCACTCAAGGAGACCCATTGAAAATTACAAGCCTAGTCTTATTTAGAACATTTATGGTATACTTAAAAATATTTACTTTTATAAATTTTTTCTCTCATTTCCAAAGCTTTTCCCAATTCACTTAATAATCGACAATATTCTGCACTTGTTTGCCTTAGATCAATCTAAAAATAAATTTTTTACACTTAAAAAAATAATTTAAAAAAAACTTGTACATTATTTTGTAAAATATCTTCAATACATTTTTGTCCTTCTTTTACATAAAAAATTGAAACAGTTTCAGTTAAATGAACAGGATGTTGATCTACTGTTGTATAAAGAGAATCGAAGAAAATATCACTGTAAAAAATTAAGAAATTTTTAAATGAAAGATCTTATAGATAAACTCAAACCTCCATCCATGTGGTAGGGGGTTGGCGGATCCTGGGAAATCTCCGAGTACCCCGGGTCCGAATCGAAAATTTCTGAATATTCTGTCTTCTTCGGATCTGGAGCTAACCATACATCTCTGAGGACCGAGAAGTATGTAATTCTTGAGAGTATATTATAGTAAGGTCCAATAATTTAATTAATTAAAAAGAACAAACTATGATGAGCTATCCAAAGGTGTCAGTTCATTAAGATAAGATGTTCGATTTATCAATCCCAAATCATAAAGAAAAACTCGAAGAGAATTACAATGAGAAACAGGACTGAAAAAAAAAAGAATTTTAAAAAATTTTCAAGAAATTTCAAAGAAGAAAACCTTTCAGGTATCGGAGGTTTTGTAAGTAAAGGACCCAAAGAATTATTAATCCAAACATTTCTAGTATCTCGATCACCAATTGGAGCTCCATTGCCAGCAGCTAAACGAGCTTGAATTTGTTCAAGTTGTGATTGTATTGCCAAAACTTGTGGTGGAACAGGCTCCAATTTTGGGAATTTTTTGTCGCTATAAAAAAAGAAAATTTTTAGATAAAAAATTTAAAAAATCAACAACTCAACTATTCACATTCTGGTTCAAATGCTTCTTTTGGTATTTTAAATTGTTTTGTTGCTGTTGTTGTGGTTGTAATATTTGGAGGAGGGGCTGAAGAAGAAACTCCACTACTTGTAGTTGAAGCAACACTTGTATTTGTAGCAGTATTTCCACTACCACCACCATTACAATCCGAAATATTTTTTGTTTGGACACTTAAAAGGTCAATAGAAGGTAATTGTTGTTGTTCACTATCACGAATTTTACAGGTTTCGGAATTTGTTTGTGTTTGTTGTTTAATTAATTGTTGATGTTGATGCTGACTGACAAGTACTAAATTTTAATATTTTTTTTTCAAAAATAAAGAAAACAGAAAATCAGGTCAAGTTATATAAAAAATGGTTAATTTTGGTTTCATTGTCTCCTATTTCAACAAAATATAGGAGAAAAAGACCCTAAAAATCCAGATTAAAGTTCAGGCTTCATTTTAAAATTTAGGTCAACCAACAAAATTTGTCAGGTCAACCCCCAACAAAGACTCAAAAAAAAACAAACCATTATTATTCTGCTTACAAATCTTCTTTCGGTTAGGAGGCGCTTTCGGCATAAGTCTAAACAAACTTGCCCATGGAGCATTAAATGGTGTACGAAATATAGCAATTACACAAGGAAGACCTAAAAATGAATAAAAAATAAATTTAAAAGAAAATTAATAAAAAACCTTTTGATAAAGTTGGAATATTTTGTGCTTCATAAAGTGAAATTAAAACATTTTGTTGACGTAATAAAAAATGTTCAAATTTGTCAAGTTTTAATCCAAATTTTTTAATTAACACCAATTCATTTATTGAAGAAAAAGAAAATTTTTTTGTGACGAAATTGCTAGTTGATGATGTTTTTGTTGTTGGAATTTTTGTAGAAAATAAGGAATGTAATAAAGATTGAGCTGCATCATGAACACGTTGACTTGCTGGTTTGTATTGTTCTGGAGTCTTGAAAAAAATATAAAAAAGTTGACTCTTAATACCCTCAACAAAAGAAATTCTCCCTTTCCGTTGATTCTCCCTTCTCCTTATTATAATCGTTGCTAAAGGCAAAGATTAACCGGTCGCAAATAAACAGAGGAAAGGAAGAGTGGACCCTATCCAAAATGTCAACACTGAAATGCTGTTTTCCTTCCTGTTGACATTTTGGACACTACCAGAAAGGAAGAAAAATTTAATAAAAATGCCAACAAAAAATTCTTCTCCCTTCCCCGTTGATCTTTTGAGCCCTCTAAAAATATTCTAATGTTAGTCCTTACACTTGAGGCCCGAATTAATTTACAAAAAAAAAATAAAATAAAAATTTACCAATTTATGCCCTCCCGTCATTCCCAATTCAATAGCCAATGCAACAGTATCCAAACATGACTCAATACGAGCAAGTTTAGGAGCCGAACAAAACCACACACTCATACAGAAATAAGCCGCAACAACCGTTGAATGCATATCCTTTGAATGTAGAGGTGGAGGTTTTTTTAATTGTTGTTCAATAAAACGGCAAAGAGATGTTACAATTAAAGAGCCGGTTGAAAGTTCACCTTTTAAAAAAATAAGAAAATGTTCAAAAATTTTTTAGAAAAACCTTTTGAAAACAAAACAGATTGTGGAAGAGAACAAAAAGAATTTAGACAATCAAATGCCGCCAAACAACAAAGGGTTTCATTTGCCCACAATGGTTTACATAAATTATCACAAATTGCACTTATAAATGAACGAACAAGTGAAGTAGAAAATGGAGCTGAAAAAAATTATAAAAAAATTTTTTGATAAAATTACAGACAGACTCCTTCCTTACTATCCCATATAATACGTTTTTAAAATTATGATTTTAGTCGCTGCTTGGGAAGGTCTGCCCAACAGGGATGGGCCTGGTTGAGAAAAAAAAGTCAGGTTAGGTTACGGATCAGGTTTTAAAAATATTTATTGGATCTGACTTCGGATTACGAGCGAAAAGGACCAGATTTCAGATATCGGACACGACCCATCAATAATAAGGGGTATCGCCCAAGTAAAATAAACAAACCTTCAACAATTTCTTTACAAATTTCAGCTTCTTCATCATTTCCTTTTTTGTTATTGTTTTCATTCTTCCAAACTTTCAACATTGCTGCTCTTTTCAATTCAGGTTCAGCTACTTCAACACAAAAAATAGCTGCAAGTCCAAGCGCATATTGAATATTAAAAGGATCAGTTTCTTGTCGAAGAGAGCAATAAAGTACACGTTGAATAGGTTCACGAATATCAATATAACGAGAAAATGATTCCAATAAATTTGATGAAGATGATGAAGAAAATGAACCTTCTTGACGTTTATTAATTTTTTGTGAAGAAGAATTAAGGGGAGATGAAGAATTTTGATTGTTGTTCCCTTTAAAAAAGAGGTGAACAGAAATAAAGTAAGAGAGAGGTAAAAGCTTATTATGTTAGCTTCGAGCAGGTATCTGTCCTGCGTCCTCCTAACAGTTATTGCAGAGAGCCATAGGGGCGCCGCTGCTTTCACCTTCTCACCTAATAAATCTCTTAAACCCCAGCCTAGATAGCGATTTAAAACGACAGCGAGCTGATATCTTCTTCTAATAAACAGAAATAATAAAAATAATACCAAGAATATTAGCATAACCAAATAATGAAGGCCAAGGTAATATTGAAGCAAGGGCTCTTAAACAAGCTGCACGCATTTCTATTTGACTTATAGAAGGATGAAGTCTTAAAAAATAATAGGAAAAAATTTTTTAAAGTAAAAAAATTTACAAAATTTGAAGTGATTCATTATGTACAAGTTCTATTGCACGCAAATAATTTGGTAATAAAATTTGAACACCTTTTAATGCCAATTTAAAAAGATTGTCAGCACTAGAGAAGATAAAAGAACTGAGAAGAATTCTGTCATTCTGTTTGAAATTTAAAAAAATTTTATTTTCTTATAAATCTTAAATCCGCAATCGTGTCTTTAATTCCTAACCTTTTCCCCTCCTTAAATCTTCCCTTATCCTTTCCCAAAAAAATCTTTTTACCGAAATTAAAGCTTCATGTGCCAATGCAAAAAACCTAGCCAATTGATCATCCCTCAATTGTTCATTTGTATGTTTTGAACAAACAATTCTACAAAGTGCACAAAGGGCAGCTGACCTTCCAGAAGATATTCCATCAATACTTGGAAATTCTGTTGGGGAAGAATAATTTGTTGTTGTTGTTGCTAGAGGTTGCTGTTGTTGATGATACGAATCCCCTCCACCACTACTGCTTAACATACTGCTACTTTGAGTGTTAGAAGAACGAGATATTGAAGTTGCTTAAAATTTTAAGTTTTAAAAAATCAAAAATTTTGAAGTTTTGACATTTTATAAAATTACCAAAAAGACATTTTAAAAAAATTTCCACGTTTTTTAAAAAAATTTTTTGTACTCTTGTGTTATATGCCCCCATTTTTATAGCTCCATTTCCTATTTACAAATTGTAAAAACTTTTCCGGAATATAATAAAATATTTTACAAATTTAAAAACTTTTCCGGAATTTAATAATATATTTTACAAATTGTAAGAACTTTTCCGGAATTTAATAATATATTTTACAAATTGTAAAAACTTTTCCGGAATTTAATAATATATTTTACAAATTGTAAAAAGTTTTCCGGAATTTAATAATATATTTTACAAATTGTAAAAACTTTTCCGTAATTTAATAATATATTTTACAAATTGTAAAAACTTTTCCGTAATTTAATAATATATTTTACAAATTGTAAAAACTTTTCCGTAATTTAATAATATATTTTACAAATTGTAAAAACTTTTCCGGAATATAATAAAATATTTTACAAATTTAAAAACTTTTCCGGAATTTAATAATATATCTTACAGATTGTAAAAACTTTTCCGGAATTTAATAATATATTTTACAAATTGTAAAAACTTTTCCGGAATTTAATAAAATATTTTACAAATTGTAAAAACTTTTCCGGAATTTAATAATATATTTTACAAATTGTAAAAACTTTTCCGGAATTTAATAATATATTTTACAAATTGTAAAAACTTTTCCGGAATTTAATAATATATTTTACAAATTGTAAAAAGTTTTCCGTAATTTAATAATATATTTTACAAATTGTAAAAACTTTTCCGGACCATTTTGTAATCTTAAAGAGAAACTAGAAAAGAAGGTAAAGAGAAGGAAAGAAGGAAATGGAGGTTATAAAAATTGGGGGCATACAACACAAGAGTACCAAATTTTTTGTCTAAAAAATTTCTTACCAAAAGAACGCCTAAGTGTTGTTGTCGTTGTTATTGTTGTATTATTATTAATCCCACCGCTATTAGAGATTATTTGCTGCTGTTGTTGGTGTTGAAAATGTGCTGGTATTGGTGCTGATTGTCGTTTAGAAAAATTATTAGTAGTAGAAACGTTATTGTTACTCTTATTGCTACCAGTGCTGCTAGTGGTAGTAGTACAGCTATCGCCCACAGAAGACAAGGATTTGTTTGAAGCTGGAGGATGGAGAAGAGGTTGAGAAGGAAGAGGAGGAGGGACGACGACAAGTGCTTGGCCACAATCTGAACAAACAAATAAAAAATTTTTTTGAAAAAAATATTAAATATAAATTACTGAAGATAAAGGATATTATTATTAAATATTATATCTCATAAAAAAAGAGGGAAAAAGTGTTAAGTGATTGATTATAATGTGTCAAATTATAATTGGAAAAAATAGGCAAAAAATTGTTTATAGCATTAGATCAAGAGATTAGTGTAGGACTTAAGAAAAAACATTCTTGAAAGCTTTGAGGAGGTATGAGACAAATTGCTAAAGATTGGTGTGTAAGATTGGGATTGGGCTTAAGCAAGAGACTTGATATAGAATAAAAGCAAGAAAATTGAGCTGTGAATAGTGCTTGGTATGGGGTTCCGGGAGATAGCTCCGGAGGAGGAATTGAAGCCAAGTTTTGAAAATCCCAGAGCCAAAGCTAAGATTTAAAAAAGGATAGAGCCAAACCAGAATACCGTTAAAAGGAAAAAAAGAAGTAAAGGACGATCCATGTTGTTCAAAGAAAAATGTATACGAATATCCAAAACAATTTTAAAATTTTAATATAAAATTTTATTGACTTGAAAAAAAATCCACGTTTAATATATTTATTTGACAGCGCCTCGCCGCCATTTTTATTTTAAATTTTTATTTCCACCCCAAAATAAAATCTCACACTATCTCCCCTCTCCTCCCATCAACAAAATCTTTTCCCCTCACCTCAAATTTTTATTGTAAAACTATCCAAAAAGAGAGTAATAACCTGTACAAATAGGAAAGGGAGAAGGGAGAAAATTGAGGGAAAATGAGAGGTGAATGGATGTGTGAGTGATATGCTTGATGCTGCTCCCCCTCTTACTCAACAAGCATTCGCGCATTTTGAAAAAATAAAAAAAAAATAGAAAAATGGATATGTGTACTTATAGAGGTACTTCAGAATACAAAAAAATTTTTAGGAGTATTTTCCAAAAATAAAAATCCAAAAAAAAAATAAAAATAAGTTCAGTCTATATTAGCTGTGTGGCAAAATAATTTTTTTTCGATTAAAAAAAGACCCAAAAAAATTTTTAAGAGGAAACCACAACAACAAAAAAACGTAAAAACCTTTTTCTCCTTTCCCCTATTTTCTCCTCTTTTTTCCTTCCGTTTTTCTGTGTTCAATAAAAAAATTTTTTTGTGAGCACGCGCGAATGATTTTAGTATAAGAAATATTTAAAGAGGAAGTATAGACAGAAACAACACATAAAAGCAACAACAACACGTTTACGGAGCATAAATCAGAAGGGAAAGAATAATAAATTTTTTACGAGAAGGATCAGGCGTGTAATAAAGGAGGAAAAGAGGGGAAAAAATGAGGAGACAAAATAAATAAATAATAAAGTACAAAACAAACAAAAACGAAAAAATTGCGCAACTAATAATTTTGTTAAGAATTTTTAAAAATAAAAAAATAGTCGTAAAATAACCTAGCAAATAAAAAATGATCAAAAAATATTAATAAAAGGCTTATAAAAAATTTAAAAATAGAAAAAGAATTAAAAAACTTTGAGGAAAATAAGAGATGTAGCTAATAAAAAAATACTGACAAAGCTTTTTTTTAAATTTTTTTTTGCTAAAATTTGGCTAGCCTCCTCCCTCCCCTCTTATCTGTCTAAATTTATGAATATTTTTTATATTTACTTAAAAATTAAAAGTGAACAAACACAAAATTATTTTTAAATAAATGTTTGTCAGCATTTAGGAAAATGGGGTTGTTAAGAGAAAAAAGGAGAGGGGAGAAGAGAGAGAGATTTATTGCCTAACCAGAAAAAAAATTTTTGAAAAAAAATATATAAATTATTAGAGATAAGAAACATTTTTCAAAAAATTCCCCCAATTTTTATAAAATTAAAATAAACTAACCTCCTTTACCAGCCCCATCATTAATTGATGTATTATTAATTTGAAAAATAGCTGCATCAAAAAGCCAATCCAAAAATAAATTTAATAGAGTGGTCGATGAAGGTTTTAATAATTTTGTTCTTTTAAAATTAATTAAAAGTTGTTTTTCATCATAAATTAATTGATTATCTTTTAAAAAAATAATTTTTTTAATTTAAAAAAAATCTAAAAAATACTTTTAAGAATAAACCAAACATGTTGTGAAGCCAAAACTTGTCCAGAAATTTGTATTGCTGTCATTTCTGTATTTGTATCTGCATTAGTATTTGAAGTTACAGTCATCATTTGATAATCAGAAGAAGTAAGTCTTTGTTCTTGCTAAATTAAAAAAATTTGGGGGATTTAATAATTCTAATAAAAAAACACCATAAAAAATCGAAAATTTGAAAAAATCAGAAAATTTCTGGTTAATAAAATCAGAAAATTTTTTCGAAAACCCCTTTCTCCCTATTTTTAAAATTTAAAACAAACCTTTATATTACTCGCATTATTAACTAGAGCAGCTTCTAACCATAAAGAATGCAATTCTTCACTTTCATTAAAATCCAACAAAATATCATCTCCTTAAAAGAAAAATTTTGAGAAAAAATTTTTTTCGCTTACCAAAAAATAAATCAACCATCTTTTTCAATCCAAAAATAATTAAGAAAAATGAAAGTTTAATTTGTTCAACAAAAAAATTTATTGAATTAGAAGAAAGTTGACAAGATTTTTCAGCCAACAAGGCAAGTGCTAATAGAAAAATTTAATAATAAAATTTTTTAAATTAAAAAAAACCTTGTTCAATAAATTTTGTTGGACGTCCAAGAAGAATAAATAAATTTAACCAAACATTTTTTAATGTTGAAATTCTTTCAGGATTTAAAATTAGTGTTGATAGAAATTGTCCAAATATATTGTCATCATCTTCAGAAAAAATATGTATTAATCTTCTTATAATTAAAATATTCTAAAGATGTGGAGTAATTTTGACTTGGATTTTGGATGAATTTAGGCTTGATTAAGCCTAAAGCTAGGCATGGACTAATCTTTGAATATAAGGGTGGGGCTTATACCATTAAAGACAAGAAAAACCCCCTAGGGAGTCAAACCGGATCAATCTCTTTTTTATTAAATGCTTGAATAAAAAACATTCAATTAATGGAAAATAATTAGTAAAATGGAAAGTTAAACTTTGTTCTTAAAAATCGAAAAAACCAAACTTTAGGGTCAGCCCTTGCTCCGTTAAAAAAATTTTTTTCACTAACCAAAAACAACATTTTCTTCTTGTACTTCCATTTGTTGTTGTTGTCCAAACAAATGTTTAAGCAAAAGTGAAGTTGAATGAAGTATTGAATTTGCCCAACATTCAATAAATTGGATCTAGAAAAAATTTATAAAATTAAAAAAAATATACAAAAAAAACCTGAGCTCCACATTTATTAGAAAGACAAGAAAATGTTGTCCAATATGCTGGTGAAGGGATACAATCATTTAAAGATGCTTTTAACCAGCAATCAAAGAGATTTTGACAAAGATCCTTAGACATTAAATAGCCAATAGATTCTTTAAAAATTTAAAATATTTTTGTTTTTATCCGAGGCCTAGGCTTGGAATACCTTTCGAAATGGATATTGGCCCCAAGAAACCCCCAAAGGAGGTACAAGCCAATTTTCGAGTCTCCAGTTCGGGATATTTGCCTGGAGCCTAGGAAAATCGCAGAAAGGTTAAACTGGGAATGGGCAAAGAAAAATTAATTTCCTAGGTTCTAGGTCGACTATCCCGGGAATTTTAAGCCCACTCATCCTTTTCAGAAAATTCAAAAGAAACCTTGAGATTTACAACATCCAATAGTAATTAATTGATCATTTACATTCAATAAAAATAATAGACAACGAGCCCAGACTTCGTCTTTAAATTCATCTTTTGAAGAATTTGTTAAATGTCGAATTGCTGTCAAAATTGTTTGAATTTGGGTTCCTTGACGGCTCAAAATTAAATGATTATCTGATGTTGAGAAAGTTGATTTTTCTTGAAAAATATGTCGAAATGCTTCGAGGAATTTTCTGAAAAATAAAAAAATTTTAAGTCAAAGTTAAGAGAACTTTTCTCATTATAAGAGAAATTATTAATCCTGGAATAAATTAAAAGATGCCAGCAAACGGACTCGTACCCGAGACCCAAGCTTGGATAATCAAGCACACTAACCAATCTACCACAAACGGTCAACAGCGAAAATTAATAAAATAAGGAGAACTTTCATTGAAATAACAAAAACAAAACTAAAAGACACTAAAAAATATTTTTAAAAAACCTACTTGAAATATTTGTCTGGGTATAACAAAATTTGTTTGGGACAATATTGACGAGGAGAATCTGTTGTTAATGCTGAACTCCAAGCAATATAAATACGAACAGCAGAACGCAGAGTTTCATAACATTGATTTGGAATAAATGGGAGAGTTAAGCTGTGATTTGTGACCTAGAAAAATAGAGAAATGAAATTGGATTGGACAATGACAAAGAAATTCAAACTGGGTTCCAACTTTTTTTTGGCTCTCACAACTCCGAAAAAAGACGTCCTCGAAGTGTTCAAGACTGAAAACCCCCGGCCCCGAACTTTTGAATTAAGAATGGAAATGGAAAAAAAGTAGCCCCTCAATCGGGGTCCAACCCTTGAAAAAAAAAACCAAAAATTCAAAAAACAACCTGCATAATCCACTCCAAATCTGAATCAGTAGAGAAAGATTCGTCTTGACTTGATGACGTCGACAAAGGTTTATCAACTTTTTCAACCAATTCTTTAACCAAAATATGTGCCACAGCCTCACTTGCACTACTAAAAAAGAAATTAACTTCTCTAAAAAACAATAAAAAAACCTTGTAAATTGAGATAAAATTCCAAATTTAGGTTCAGTTAATTCAAGGCAAGGCCATTCTTCTTCAACTTTTTCCTGCATATTTTTTGTGTAGAATATTGCCAAAAAAAAGTAGAGTTCAAAAATAAATTTTTATTGCAATTTTTTTGCTGTTGTTGTTAAAATAAAATAAATTAAAAATATTTATTGTTTGTTCAATATTTGTTGTTTCTGTTGTTGTTGCTGTATTTATTGCACATTAAAAAAGAACAGTTCCACCTGTTTATACTAAAAAAAAGACGCTGAACAAATATAGAAGCTTTTAAATTTTTGATTAAAATCGTTGAAGAAAAAATTTTTTTGTTTACTCAACAGAAATAAAAATATTTTTTATATGAAAAAATGATTCATTGCCTTTTAAGAAAAGATCGATATTTTATCTCCACCCAAAGGGCAGATTAAATCGATAGATCAACACGAGTTGATAAAAAAATATATTTTCGAAAAATTCAAAAATAACTTTAAAAATGCCATCAGACAAAACGGTCAAATTCGGCATTTCGAAAACTAGCCAAATTTGACATTTTTAAATTTACCATTTTGAAATTCGGTATTTGGAATTTACCCTTTTAGAATTTACCATTCTGAAATTTACGCTTTTAAATTGACCATTTCGGAATTTACCCTTTTGGAATTAACCATTTCGAAATCTTACATTTTAAAATTAGATTAACTGACCTTCCACGCGATCCTTTCTTCCATTTTGCTAAAAATAAATTTGCCATCAATTTTCACGTTAAAAAATATTTGATTGCGACGTAGCAAAAACAAATTATTAATTGTCTTGACAATATTTTACTTAATGTTTATCGAATAATTAAATACATTAAAAAATTATATATGTAGTAATTTAATTGTGGCATCAGTTAAATAAATTAGTTAAAAACGACGCCAACATATTCAAGAAGTACATATACACTATGCTTCTTGAAAAAAAAAAGAAAAATATTTGCCAGATAACGTATTTTCCCGAATAATTCCCCATGCCAGAGATGGGTTGAAACAATAAATTCCCCACCTCCAAATACTGAAATTTAAATAGCGAAGGGAATTAATCAAGAAAATACGATATTTTTGTGTCAATCTCTCTTGTTTCTGGGTATTAAATTAATTAAATGCCAAATTATTCCTCTTCCTTTTAAACTTCCTTTTTAAAAAAAATTCAAATATAAGGTTGTCTTGCTTTTAATGCATTTAAGGCATTATTTAATTTTACTGCTGGTCCCAATTTTAATTTTAATTCATTTTGTAATTGTTCACAAGTTAATAAAACTAATGAACTTCCATCAATTTCTTGTTGAATAAAACGTTCTCCATTACTTTCAGAATTTGTAACAAAATTGACCCATTTTGAAACATCTTCTGACTGAAAAAATAAATTTAAAAAATATTGGAAAAAACCAAAAAAAATTTTTTTAGAAAATGAGAAAGCAAAATCAACAACAAAAGCAAAGCCAGAAACAACAATTTTCAAAACAATTAAATGCCCAAACTTTACGAAATTCATTTCTTGAACAAGCAGCATATTTATTAAATTCAATAACTTGTGGTGATCAACAACAAGAAGAAACCAATAAAAAATCAAAAACAACAGAAGCTAATAGCTACAATTTATTAGCAAGATTAGCATTACGTGAAGTCCGCGAACTTTGTTTTGTTGATCAAATAAGAATGCATAAAGATTTTAAAAGAAATTATTGCAAAAGGTAAGGAATTTTTTTCCTCCAAAAATTCATGAAAAAAATTTTTTTCAAAGATGTTTCAATTGTTGGTTGGCACCAGAAAGTGGAAAAAATTTTTTTTCATTAAAGGTTTTTTAAAAGAAAAAAATTTTTTAAATTTCTTTTAAAGATTAAACAAATTTCAAAACAAAAAACAATTGTTTTAAAATGTCAATCATGCCAGAATAACAAAACAATTCCATTCAATGTCAATTACAAATCAAGAAATGACAAGATGAATAATGATTTTTGATTAGATTAGATAGGTATATTTTTTGTTATTATTTTTATTTTATAGTTTGTCGATTTTTAGTAGAGAGAAATAAAATGTTTTTTAAAATCACTAGACCCAAAATAAATTTCTCTGAATCCATTGAGACTTGGTCAATGAATGTTGAAAGTTTGGGGAAGCCTCCCATCCCCCCCCCCTAAAGGCTCAGAGCCTGTGATCCAAAAGGTCAAGGGAATGGTTCTCAAAAGACAAATGAGGAGACCTCTCAGATCTCGTGGTCGAGAATCCTCCCCCTAAAAGTTCAAATCCTGTGATATCCAGAAGGTCCAGGGTATGGTTCTCAAAAAGTAAATGAGACCCTCCTCAGATCTTGCTTGGCCTAGACCTCTTCTCAATGCTCATCTAATTTATAGAATTCCCCCCCCCCCACCCCAATAAAATTCATTTCAATTTAAAAATAGTTAAAAAAATTTATTTACCGTCCATGAAAAAATACTTTTTGCTACCAATGCTTCAATTTCAACATTCTTTTCACCACCACCATTTCCTCCTCCTCCACCTCCACTTCCAGTAGGTGTAGGTGTATTTATTGGAGATTGTAAAAATATAGGTTGATTTTGTTGTCTAATAAATTGTTGTTGTTGTTGTTGTTGAGTAAAAAATGGATTTATTGTTGTATTTGGAGTCATAACTAATTGCTGAGGAATTTGTGTTGGAGGAGATTGAGAATGAAGAAATGGAAAATTGTTTGAATCTACAAGAAAAAAAATTTTAATAAAAAAATAGGGAGCATATTAGGACGGGCATATCGGGGTATTTAAGTGTATGAACAGCTACTTTACTTGAGTTCACGACCTATATATGGCAAATGGAACTTGAAAAAGGTACTTTGTCCTATTGAAGAAAAGTTTTATGTTTCCGATATGTCCGCCCCTACTAAAAAATATTAAAAAAAAACCTTGTCCACTTAAAAATGCTTGTGATTGAGGAGGAAGAAACTGTGAAGCAAATAATGGTTGATGTGTTGGTAAAAAATTAAATGGAGCACCATATGGACGTGGTATTTGTGGTTGTTCATCGCCAGATGAAGAAGAGGATTGAACCTTTAAAAAAATATTTCAAAATTTTTTTTAATTTTCAAAAAATACTTCAAATCCTTTTGCAATACAAGCAATTTGTTCACTCAAATTTGTTGTTGGTATTGTTCCTGGCCATTTATTATTTGATGAAATTGTTGCTGTATTATTTGTAGCAATACTTTGAGGTTGTAATGTTGAAAATGCTGAACCTAATGGACTTGTCATAATTTTTGCTGTTGATGTTTTTGTTTTATTAGCATCTGGTGTAGATGAATTATTATTTGTGGTGGGTGGTGATTGAATTGATGATGAACGCATTTTTGATGTTGCTGAATTATTTATTTCTTGGGGAGTAGTTGTAGAAGCATTTCTTTAAAAAATTAGGGAAAATATTTAAAAAAAATCTTTAATCAAACTTCGAAATGTTTTATAATACCAAAAGTTTGGAATACCAAACCCCCCAAAAGCCCCTGAGAGGGGTATCCCGAACAGAGAGACGACGCTTTGGCATCTCCCCCACATCCTGATAAATTAAAAAAAAAACGTTTCTTAAGTCAAGGATTCAATATTTGGGTAAATCTTATAATAAGGTCCTTCTAAATTTCATAATAAAGAAACTAACTTTTCATTTCCATTTAATGATGATGAAGCCTTGTTATTTCCTTCATTTATTAATAATGCTGCCTTTTGTTGTTGTTGCTGTTTTTTTGCGTATTTTTTCATTCTTCTACATTCTTTACTACAATATTGTTCATGTTCTTTATCCCTTCCAACTTCACTAAATCGTCGACGGCAATATGAACAACAACCTTCTTCAAGTGATTCATCTGAACGTCTATGTTCACTTTTTTCTGGTTTTTCATTTGAAGTTGCAGATGTAGTTGAAGTGAGTGAAAAACTAAACAAAATGAAAAAAAATAAACAAATGTTAGAGCTGTCCAGAACACGAAAAATTTCTCAAGACTGGAGGCTAAAAAAATTATAGACAAATTTAGACCCAAGCACAAGCCGAGAAAACGCTCAAGAAGAATCTTTAATTCAAGACCAAGTGTCTTGGACGCCTCTAACAACCGGGCAGACAACATCAACCTCCCCTTCTATTACTAAAAAATTAAAAAAAACCTCTTTTCCTTGTCATGTTTTTTTGACGACGAGCCAGGTCTATCCAAACTCTTCCTTGCTGATTTTTCTTCTAAAAATTAAAAAAAATTAGAAACATTCCAGAAAAATTAAAAAAAACCAGCAGCTAAAGCCAAAGTTCTTTTTCTTCCACCCAAAACTTCTTCAGCATATTCATCTGGATCTGATGTTTGAAAAGGTGTTTTTCCTGGTCCAAAATCCATTTTTAAAAGATTTTCTAATTCTCTACGTCTTCCTTGTTTTGCTGGTTTATCTTCAACTTTTGATGACGACATTTTTTTCAATTTTCTATTTGGTGGTGATTTTGAAAATGATGAAGAATTATCTTTTCCAACACCTCCTTCTGAAGATGATGTAGATTGTTTTCTTTGTCGTTTCTTTGATTTGCTGCTGCTAGTATTTGATTCTGCTGATGAAGAAGAATTATTTTTATTTGACGTTGATAATGATTTTTCTTCTTTTTCTGGAGAAACAACAAAAAAAATTTTTGATTAAAAAAGGCAGATTAAAAAAGTGACTAATAAGATTTCGGATCATGATTTGAAATAAACACATTATAAGCTCATATTCGGACTTACAGGGACCAAAAAAATTTTCAAGAGACCACCAATGTTCTTAAAGATTACTCAAAAAAATTAAAAAAAATTTTCTTGACTGTGTATTAATTAAAAATGTCGAACGCCATGGATAACAAAAAAAGAATAATCAGACATTTTAAATAGGCAATGCTCATTATTCAAAAAATCAATAATTTCAATAACTCTCTCTGCCCCACTTATAAAATCAATCAATTTTGAAAATTTAAATAGAAAAAAAATAAAAAACCTTCATTTCCATTCTCATTTGTTGTCGCTGTTGTGGCATCATTTTTATTTTTTCTTTGGTTAATAACATTTTCATCTATAACCAACTTTTCCAACAACTTTTGATGTTCACAAGGAAAAGGCTCAACATCTTCCTTTAAAAAATTTTTTTAATTAAAAAAAATGAAAGTGTAAGAAAGGAAGATACGGGTGGCGCCAAGATGAGATAATTCCTGGCCTCGGATTAAATTTTTGTGCTAACTCTTATTCAAAAAAAGTGAAGGAAAGGAAGATCCAGGAGGGGTTAAAAATTACAAAGAAACCATAGCCAGTTACCTCACCAATGCTCCTAATGACTTGCGACTGCCCATCACAAAAGCAAGTTTCCTGTTCTTGTGTTAAATTTTAGTGCTTAATCTTATCCCGAGATACAAATTATAAAAAGAAATTCTTTCAAAAAAAACCTCAATTTTAAAACCATCAATATCATGAACAAGTGGCCCATACTTCTTTCCATTCGAGTCAAACATTTTTTCACGAATTATTTTTGCTTCTTTTTGAAAAACATTTTCTATTGATTTTGTGCCACCACCACTACTTGGAGGTTCAGAAGTAATTTCTTTAAGAATTAAAATTTTTATTATTAAAATTTTTTTAAAAAACCTCCTCCTCTACAAAGCACTGGTGGAGGTTCATTTTCTTCTTCATCAAATCCTTGTTGTTGCTGTTGACCTTGTTGCTGTTGTAGTATTATAGTTCCATCAAAATGAGGTATTTTAGGATGTTTTTGAATTTCTTTATGAATAAAAATTTTTTTTTAATTATTAATTTTTTTTCAAAATATTTAAAACCCTAGAAACCCCAGAAAAATTTTTAAAAAATTTTAAATTTCAAAAAATTTTCTTAAAAATTTACCATTATCAGCAGTCAAAGTATCACCACTTCCCTTCTTTTTTCTAACTCTTGTTGGTTTTGTTTGTTGTTGTCCTCCTTTTCCTAATTCAATTTTCTTTTCGCCAACATCAAAAGAATTATTATTATACAAATTTTGTTGTTGTTTTTGTTGTAACATAAATACTTGATGTAAATATTGCGCATGCGGACTATTACTATAAAAAATATTTTCGCCATGTTGTTGATTTGTAAGCATAATATTGGCATTATTAACAAGACTTTGTTGAATGGAAGGAGTCGAAGAAACCTTCAATTTTTTAAAGATAAAACGTTTATTTATCAATTTTTTCCCCTGATTTTATTGAACCCAACGAAATTGACAAAACCCGCTAAAAATTTTGACTCATAAAAGGGCGGGGTCCGACCCTAATTTATTATAGGACCGGGCATCTCGTCCAAACCTCCGGACATTTAATTGAAACCGACTCTGAACTTGACAAAAGCCAACAAGATTTCTGACCCAGAAAAGTCGGAATTCACCCCACTTATTACTTAATTAATTTAAAAACCGTGGTTTCCAAGGATGGCGTTGCTGTTGTATTTGTAGTAATTGAAGAAACAATTGTTGCTGTTGTTGTTGATGCTCTCCCTCTTGATGAATTTTTAGGTAAAATATTTGGCATTGTATTTGTTGTTGATCCTCCTGAAGGTTTTGCTGCAAGAACAACAAATTTTGATGAAGCAGAAGAAATTGGAGTTAAATTAGTTGAAGTTATAGGCAAAAAAGTTTGTTGTTGTGGTTGTTGAGATTGAGGAATTCCAATAATATTTGGATTTGAAATAGCTTTAAAAATTTCAGAATTTGTAAAAAAAATTTTCAAAAATTCATACGCATAAAAAGTCCATTTCCAGTATGAAAAAATAAATTTCTTGCTGTCATCAAATTTGCTGTTGTTGGTGTTTGAGGAGAAGCAACAACAGCTTTTGTTGGTGATGATGATATACCTTGCTGAATTTGCTGTTGCTGTGATTGTTCCAATGTTTGTTGCTGTTGTTGTATTAGTTGACCTGATGAATCAATCTGTTGCACTGGAGAAAAAAATATTTGTTGAGGCATTATTTGAACAAATTGTTGTGGTTGTTGCTGTTGTTGTCCAGAAACATTTACAATAGGTGTAGCAGAAGAAGGTTGCTGCAATTTATAGAATTTCAGTTTTTCTTTAAAAAAATTAAAAAAAACCTGTCTAATTACAAAATTAGTTCCATAATTAGAAAATAGATTTCCACTAGACGCCTGAAAATAAAAATTTTGTAATTTAAAAAAAATTGAAAAAAATACCAATGCAAATTGAGAATTTGAAGGAAGCAACATTCCCGTCGAAGGAAAAGTTTGCTGAGCAGTTGAATTACAAATGGTTGCTGCTGTTGGTGTTGTATCAGCAACAACATTACTTTCCATTGGGATAGATGCAATCTGAGCCTATCAGAGATAAGAAATAATTTTTAAAAATCTAAGAAAAAAATATTTAAAAAAACCTGTGGAGGACTCGCTCCAAAAATTTGTGGAGAAATACAAGGCACAGCAACTGCAGGCTGTATTTTTACAGAATTTTTCCTTTGTTCATCAACAAGTATTTTTGGTTTTATTGGAGCTTTCTTTTTTGGTTGTTTTGGCTTAGTTAATGGCAAATTTGTTGATGTTGTTGATGAGGTTGAAGTTGAGGACATTAACGTTTTTGTTGAAGTACCTTCTTCCAAATTTGTTGGAGAAATATCTGCTCCAGAAGCAACTTTATTTACTGTGTTTGTCAATAAATCGTTAGAATCTAACAGAGGAGAAGATGAAGGAAATTGATTTGCTAGAAAAAATTTTTTTTGAAATTTTATGAAAAAAAAATTTTTTACAATTAATTGAAGAAGAACAAGACATTTTTGATGAATCTTCAAATAAAGTTGAATTATTTGACGTTGTTGTTGTAGTAGCAATTAATTGATTAGGCCTTTTTATTGGAGATTTTTTATTATTTTTTGGAGGAGTTATACACAAAGGTGGAGGTTGTATTTGAGTTGATGATGCTGTGGTTATTGCTGGAGAAACCGACGAAGAAGAAATTGTTGTTCTTATGCTAAATTAATTTTTTAAAGTATAAATGAGTTTTTCAAGTTGATCCGAACTTAGTTTAAAGATACCGAGGTAGGAAAAATCTTATCTGAAATAAGGGGGTATCGTTTAGGTTCCTACCCTCCCTCATAAAGGAGCAAGTAAACTTATAATCTCACATAAACAAAACATTGTTTGTTTAAAATCAAACTTTTCTGACAACATTGAATTTATTGGTTAAGTGGGATAATTGTAGAATTTTCAGAAAACAAAGTATTTATCAGAAAATTATCCCACTTAACCAAAACTACGATTTTGGTTAAAATTAAAGCTTTTTAGTTGAGTGGGATAATTTTAGAATTATCATGTCTTATAAAAGTTTTCTCAATTCAATGAGGTCCAAAAAGTATAAATAAACCTTTTATTATTGTTATCCATAATTCCACCACCACCAACAATACTTGAAATTGGAGCAGGTTTAAGAGTAAAAACAATTTTTGGTGCTGTTGTTAAACTTCCACAAGTTGTTGTTGAAATATTTTTTGATGATTGTGAATTAATTGAAGTTTGTATAATTATTGGAGATGAAGAATTTGATGAATTATTTGAAGAAGAACCACCAAGATTTGAAGACATTTCAACTAATTTTGATGTATTTATTTTAACTGAGGGTGCAGAAAAAATTGTTGAAGATGTTTTTGTTGTTTTATTTTCTTGTATTAAAGCTTTTGTTGAAGCTGGATTTAATGAATAAGGGGAAATTCCTGACATTGATGCTAAAAAGTTAAAAGGGGAATAAATTTGTGGTATGATATTGGAGTGGATAAAATCCCCTAAACGAATTTTTATAATCTTTAGAGAATGACGATTTTAATAAAAAAATTAAAACTTAAAAAACGCATTATAAAATTTTGAAAAATTATAAGGGAGGATGACATTTTATCCCATTATTAAAAACAGGATTTTCTACCAAAAAATTGCAGAAAAAAACCTTGTGGAAATTGTTGTTGCTGTAAATTAGTAATATTTCTGCCATTTTCATTATTTGAAGGTACTACTTGATGATGTATAGGAATCAATTTTGGTTTTGCTGATTTTGGAGCAATTCTAGCAACTGGTGGAGGTTGTATACTCATTTTTCGTAAAGTTACTTGATGAGAATTATTTATATTGATATTTTTTGTAGTTGTAAGAGGACTGGAAAAAGGAAACATTTTAATATTTTATTCAAACACAGGAACAAGAAAAAATGGTTTTATCAAGATTTAAGCAGCAAGGTGACATTTTATCCCATTATTAAAACAGGATTTCCTATCAAAAAAATCACCGATAAGGGCTGCAGGTTGACATTTTATCCCACTATTAAAGAATAAAGCCTCATATGAATTTCCGATGACAAGAATTGTGGACTTAAGAGAATATTTAAAACCTATTTCTGTTTGAGGCAGTTGAACCAGACTGAAAGGAACAAATCGTCGCTGTGGTACTTGCAACACACGCTGTTGGCGTGTTTGACGGAACAGAACACTAAAAAAAAATTATTTTCAAAATCCATTCAATTAAAAAAGAAACCTCCAAGCCTTGTTTATTTTTATCACTTGCCAAATATTGATTATTTTCTGTTGCCACAACAAATCGAAGAGGTAAATGATTTGAAGATTTGATTGTTGTATTTAATTCTGATGAAGAACAAATTTTGTCTAAAATAAAAGAAAGTGTTGAAGAAACGCATTTATTGGTGTCATCATCATCCCTTTGTTTACAAGCATTTTTATTTGTTGTAGAAATGGTCAAGTTATCCATATATTTAAAAAAATAAAATTTTTTTCTCTAAAAAAAAAGTTTTTTTATTGTTTTTTGCACACACACACATGTACAGTTGCTCAACTCTAAAACCTACACACAATAACAAGCCAAAAATGTCTTTCAAAAAAAATTATTTTTAAATAGCCATCCATCCCCCACTAGTCAATATGTCGTATAAAACAGAGAAAAATAATTTTTTTTTTTTATATTTGGCTAAGGGGGGATTGAATAGGGGAAATGTGAAGGACACCATCCCTTACAGCTCTTATTTTTTCAAATTGTTTGTGTGTGTGCAAAAAAAGTAGCCAATCAGCAAAAGAGCGATTGTCTAACATAAATAAATTTTTAAGATGCTGAAAAATTGCTTAAAAAAATTATTTTGAGAAAGTAATGTTTGAAAAAGTAAATTCGCATATTTACGAATATAAAAAGAAGAAAAGTAAAGAAATATAACTTGAATATAAATTATATAATCTTATTAAAAAATTTAAAAATCAAGTAGATTTAACCGGGAACTGTTCCATTTCTTCACTTTCTGTGTTGTCAATTTCTATAAATAAATTGAAATTAATAAGATTGTTGACGGACGTTTGACCGAACCGGACCCAAAAAACTGGGGTCGGAAAACTGTCGATAACCGTAGAAAACGGAAACCAAAAACAGCCCAGTTTCGGTTTTAAAAGTACCTCCCTAAAGAAGGAATTTTGTGTTATTATTAGGACAGTTGAACTCCCAAAATCCCTATATCAAAAACAAATCTCTATATAAAACCCCCAACCCCATTAAATAATCAAACAAAAAATCTAATTTAAAAAAAACAAACTTGAAATTTTGTCAAATAAAGGTGTCACTCTTTCCAATAAATTTTTATCCAATATTTGAGCTCCTCCAATTTTCAAAAATTCATAAAAATAATGAGAAAGGGCCAAAAATAAATTTGCATTTTTTGAAGCATCAATAGATTGCTTGTCACATTCAATAACATATTCACATACAAATGTACAGGCTTCTTGGCAATTTTTACTTAAAAATGTTGCGCTGAAAAAGAATTAAATATAAAAAGAAACTTTGTAACGTAGTGAAAAAGATTTTTAAAATGCCTAGATTTTTAGATTAAAGGACTCAAGGTAATAACATAATACCGGTTCTGGGTTTCGAGTCGAGGAAATCCTGGTTCCTCAGGAAGCCCAGAAAAATACAGACCTAGGCTCCAGGAAAAGATCAGAAAGCCAAAATTCTTGGCCTTGCCATCCAAGAAAAATTTGACCTAACGAAAGACCAGATCCATTAAAAATTTCAAAAATGCCTGGAACAGGAATCCAAGTTCAATCACAATCAGTATTGAAAAAAATTAACAAAACCTACTCATCATCCCCAAGCCAATCTGCATCATCTTCCACACATCCAATAAAAAATTCTTGTAAATGAAGACAAGCAATAAGTTGGTCAATATCAACCTCAAAAAAATCTAATTTAAAATTCTAAAAATTCAAAAAAAACTTTGTCAGGTTCATCCAAAATCACTCGAAGACGTCCACTCGATAAACTAGCCAGAAGTTTGAGAAATTTCAAATCGGAACGTAACCAATCATTTCCAAGACATTGAGAAGCAAAATTGCTCATTTCATAACTTAACCGAACATACTCTTCTGCTGAAATTTTATAAGTTTTTTTAAAATTTGACTTTAACTACCCGGCCCATTTATTCGCGTCTGCAGAATTTGCTTTTTTGACCCTTCAGCGTTCCGCCTTTTACTGTTTAAAATGCGTGAGGGCCCATCACTAATATTCAGCCTAATTTGACTACACAAGATTTAATTACAAGCGTAAAATGGTCAAAGTTCTTATAATGAGATTAGCACAGCCCATGCCTTGCGAATAAATAGGGCATGAAGTTAAAGTAAAAAGGGTTCATTAAAAAGAAAATTTTACGTATTCCAAACGTTCTAAACAGCCTTTGGAGAACAACACGCAAATCGGCAGGCCAAGAAAGACTAACAAACCGCGCTCGTTGCGAAGCCATTTCTTCAGGAGAAGAGCACGCCAAACATTCCAAACACTGCCTAATTTGTCCAAGTAAATCAAGTTGAGGCAATTGTTGAGTGTCTGTTTTAATCATGGCGAGAATTGTGTTTAAGCTTGAATTGATATCATCCAAAAACCAATCATTGGAATAACCTTCCTCTTCCATTTTTTCTTCAAAAAATAATCAAAAAGAGAAAATTTCTGAAAAAATTTTAAAAAAGATTGGACCTGTGGGTTATCCCAAACCAGTTTATTACAGGCATATTTGTGCGAACTATAAGATAAAGGTCTCATAATGGTCAGAGGATCAATTCCCTCGTCCTATCTAATAAAAAAGTATTCGAGAAAGTGAAATACGTATGCAAAAACAGGTTGGGATAGCCCACAAGTTAAAATTATGTTTAAAAAATATCTATATGTTTAAAAAACCTATCAAAAATCAAAAAAATTCATTTAAATATTTATAAATAATTTACAAATAAAATTACCAGATTTTTAAATATTTTTTTCAACATTTTTAAAAAATACGAAAATGTATTTTCTCTATAAAGACGATATTTTTTAACATATAATATCGTTCATCATCCTTGTTATCCTCTTCCAACATTTACTTTTCACTCTTTGAAGATCCTGAAGTAGTTCGTTCGCGTTCCTTCTCTTTGCGCTTCTCTTCACCGTTTACGGCATTTTCTGGAAAAGCGAATGTTTAATGAACTTATTAAAAAATTAAAAAGTATACCAACAATACGGCGAGTATCACCTTCCGGATGTGCATGTTTATGTTCAACCTAAATTTTATAAACGTATAGTCCAAATACATTTAAAAATAAATCAAAAGGTTATGGAAGAATCAGAAAACAAAACACAAGTCCTTGATAACCCATAACCGAGAATATCTTCCGGTGTACCATGTGTTCAAAACCCGGATCTGGGCAACGAATCAACTCAATAGTTCAAGCTGTTTATACCAAAGGTTTAACAAGAACAAAAACCAGGGGAGGTTTGAACTTCCGTGAACGACAGGAATCGAGTTCCGTCAAGAAGGTCAACGACCCAAACTGATCATGGATTACATCCTAAACCTTACACAACCTTTAAAAGACAACGAAAAACCTGTTCAGCCTTCGAACGCTTTCCTTTGGTACCCTTTGGAACTTCGTCGATTTCACCACTAGAAAAACAGGTAATTCTTCGGTTTTCGCCCCCCCCCCCTTCTTTTTCTAACCATTTTTACATCTTTACTTCCCTTTCTCCCTTATTTTTTATGAGTACCTAGTCGAGCGTGTCGAATGACACCAAAATCAAAAAAATCGGACTTGATTTGACCGAGATACAGACCCCTGAAAATTGAGAACCATAGGGGCGATTTTTTGGGATAAAAAATATGCAAATGATAGCTCATTCGAAAGAGCTCATCGAGATGAGTCGAATGTTACTAAAATCAACGTGACTGGACAAGATTTGACAAAGTTATGACATTACTTAGAGTCGGCGACTTATGTCATAACTTTGTCGAAAACTTGTCCAATCACGTTGATTTTGGTGTCATTCGACTCAACTCGACGAGCTCTTTCGAATGAGCTATCATTTGTAAAAATTTTCGTCCTTATGGTTTTTCGCCCCTATGGTTTTTCAATTTTTAGGGGTCTGTATCTCTGTAAAATCAAGTCCGATTTTTCTGATTTTGGTGTCATTCGACACAGCTTGATAAGTCTATAACATAAAATTGACTGGACCATTTTTTAATACTTTGAGGAAGAAAAAAGGAGGGGGGCGAAAAACCGAAGAATTACCGAAAAAACAAATACTTTATCAATATTAGCTATTAAAAAACCGTTCATATTCATTAGCCAAATCAGCTGCAGACGAGGACATTTTTTGAAAATAAAATGAAAACTTTTGCTTTGTAATAAATCTGAAAAATTAACAAAAGATAACTGATTGTTACTACAAAATAAAGTAAAAAGAATAAACAACGAAAAAGTAAAACAATAAACAAAAGAAAAGTAATCAATTAAGCGAAATGGAAAACAACAAAAAATCGTTTTTTTTCTCTTACCGAACTATTTCTTCATAAAAGGAAAAAAGAGAGTTGAACAATTTGACAAAACATATTTTGCCAATAAGGGCAAATATACACATTTTGCCAACAGAATATTTGGCAAAACGTTACTTTTTAGCCTTCTTGGCAAAATATGGTTTTGGCGAAATGTGTATCGTAAAAAGGATGAAATGTCATTCATTCTGAATATAGATATAATGCCAACATTTTTTAATTTTTCAAATAAATATCGTAACCACATTTGGCCAATTTTCAAATTTTGCTCAAAACTAAAATTTAAAAACTTGGCCCAACCTTTGTCCAAAAATCTGTTTTTAATCATTTCAGCCTTTAGTTAATCTCGGAAATTATATTATTGTACATTTTTGACGTCAATTTACAACAAAAATATGAAGGCAAAAAGATCAATTTCCTTAACTGATATGGACAATTACTATGAATTAAATGATGACGATAAATAGTTTCTTTTTAATATTTTTAAACTAAGATTTAATTTTTCTTTTTTAGTAAAGCCGAAGAAAGATTCCTTAAAAAGACTAAAGGAGGAAAACATTCAAAAGCCGAAAAAGCCCAGAAAAGTTTGGCACTCAAGAGGGAATGGAAGACTATAGTAAATGAAGAGACGTTGTTCAACAATGTTTAGAAAGTTTTGTAAATATTTATTTTTATTTATTTTACAATATTTTATTTTGAGATCTCTATATTATTTTTTACATTAAAAAATATTTTTTATATTAAAAAAAATAAACCTAAATACACACTAAAGCCCGTCCTTATTAGAAGCCCGTAATATAGAAGCTTACTTAAGGTGGCGCTTATCTCGCAAATAAAGCCAACTCTCCAGTATAGCCCATATCTGATGCAAGCCCAACCAAGGAGGTCTATCACCCCATTATGAGCCCAAGCCCACTAAAAGCGAACAATTGAAAGATAGAAGCACAGGGCTTTAATTAGAGCATTTAAGGTTTCACAAGTCCTATTATTTATTTATTTATTTATTTATTTATTAGTCTCCCGTACTTGTATGAAATTTACTGCTAGCAATAATTGCTGCTTGTTTATGTTGATGACCCCCTCCATTTTTATTATTGTCCAAACGACGACTCTTTTCTCCTAGCATTTTTAAAATTTTTAAAAATTTTTCAAAATTATTTTACCATTTTCCAAAGCCTCATCATTACCTCCCAAAGAAAGTCTATCAACACAATGTTCAATCATCCATTTTGCTGTTGCTGCTGCTTTTGAACTTCTTCCACTAACAATTCCTCCTCCCTTATGTTGCAATTTATTATTATTATTTGTAGATAAAGGTTGATCATCATCCCACATACTTCCTCCTTCTTCTGACCGTAACAATTCTTCATCCTCGTCTTCCTCTAATTCTCCTTCTTCTTCATCTCCACTACTTTCTATTGTTGTTGATGTATTTGTTGTTATTGGTAAATGTCCACTGCCATTATTATTATTGTTATTTGCCACTAATCCAGTCAAACTTTAAAAAAGAGGAAAAATTTGTTTTTTGGAGATATTTTTGAAATTTCCAAAAATCAGCAACTTTTTGTCCGGAGGTTCATATTTTTAAATTTTCCTCAAAAAAATTTTTTGAGGTTTTTGAGGTTTAGTTAGCCGTGCTACTCTTACTTAAATTTCCTTAAATTACCCTATCGCCCCAAAATTTCCTTTTCATTTACTCTCATTTATAAAAATTTACGAATTGTCAAAGACTCATAATGGTCAGTCAAATAGTAAAATTTAAATTTAAACCCTTTAGTAGCCTTTGATGATTGTGTTTGCTGTTTTTGTTGTTTCCTCTGTGCCGCTTTCAATAAAAGAGCCATACAAGCTGTTCGATGAAATGTTCTAGCATCATCCAAAGCTGTTCGCCCCCAACGATCACGAATAGTTTGGTCAACTTTTGCAATTTGTAAAAGAAATCTTAAAATAACTGTTTGTCCTTCAGAAGCAGCTAAATGAAGAGCTGTACGTCCATCATAATCAACAATATTTAAATTCATTCCTTGAAGGTGAAGTCTGAAGGAAGATTTTTTAAAGAAATTAATAAATTCAGTAGTCGAACCTCAAGTTTAGATCCCCCTTTAAGACTGGAAAATAACACCTCATAATGAAGTGTAACTTACTTAAATGGGAGGGAGTGCTTTGATCTCCTTTCCTTCACTTAATGGCTAATCAAATTCCAAAAATTTTTAAATTTTGATACCCCCAGATTTTTTAGATATTTAATTGGACATTGGGTGGAGGAAGTAAACCTCGTAAGCGATACCCTCCATTCTAAGTTACTGCTCATTATAAGGTGTGGTTTTTCAGCTTAAATGGGGTATCCAAAAATGAGGTTCGACTAAAATTAAAAAATAAATATATACTTTCTAACAGTCTCCAAGTCTCCATTTTTACAAGCAAATAATAAATTTACAACCTAAAAAATTTTCAAAAAATTTCAGAAAAAAATTTAAAAAAAACCAAGTCAGTTTCCTTATTTCCAATTCGCCTTCTAGGATCAATTTTCTTTGAATCAGCATGCAATAACGAGTCATAATTGTGAAAATTAAAAATATCAACCAATTTTTGACAAAATAAAACACCTCTAGTTGTATTTCCCATTCTGTCTAGTCGAGGAGAAAATAAACAAATACCCATTAAATTTGGAATTACCTTTAAAAAAATAAAATTGTTTCTGGAAGACCCCATAATGAAAGGTGTCCTCGGACCTCATTAATCTTTATATGGACTACTCAATTTAAGGCACGAATTGGGAAGGTTTGGAAGATCCCAATAGAAGGAGCTGTCTTTTTGGGAGGTATCTTATATTGAGATCCCGACTTTAATTTAAAAAATAAATAAAGAAATAAACCAGAATCATTCCACCAGAAACACCAGATTTTGCAGGCAGACCAACATCAAAAGCAAATTGTCCCGAATAATCATACATTCCACAAGAATACATTAAAGAAAGAACATCACGACACGCCCGACTTTGAATACATGGTTGGTCAGTTAATGAACAAACACCTCCATTAGCTAAAGTAGCTGCCATTACCTTTGAAAAAAATTTTAAGAAAAATTTTTTTATTTAAAAATACAGCGGCAGCCTCGCAATTAGTTTCCAAAGAACACAATTGAAAATAAAAATCCAATTCATCTCGAATACTTTCTATATCAGAAGGAAAACATTTATTTTCTTTCATATAGTAGGACAATGCATAATTCCTATCCGCAGTCTTTTTTCTGACAAAAATCTGAAAATTTATTTTTAAAAAACTTCTTTCATGCTCCCGGAATTGTGCTTTATCTGAAGTCGACCCTTATCATAAAATACGCCCAATATTAGTTACACCTATTTAAAATACGTTTTCTTTAAAAAATAGAGAACATCAACAGGTCGGAGGAGGAGAAGAGGAAGGGAAGGGAAGAAGCGTCTAAGGCAACACCACATTTTTAGTAAAATACCCCTCACAATAAAACATCTTTTTAAAAAATTGATCATCGAAGGGTTGAAACCCACCTACCCCTGGCTACGGCCCTGGGTCTGACTTTCAAAATGCTTATCAAAATTTATTTAAAAAATTAAAATTATTTACGTTGCATTGTTGAAGCCAATATACCCTCCACCAGCCAACTTTTTATATTCATTCAATGCCTAATAAAAAAATTTATAAAAAAAATTAAAGAAAAAATTCATACAAAATCGTATCTATCAGCCATAGGCAAGCCTTTCTTCATTAAAGACGTAACAATTATAGCCCCAGAATTAATCATTGGATTGTGAGGTTTTCCACTAGAATCAAGACAAATTTCATTAAAAAGCCTTCCTGAAGGTTCATGTCCAACAAAAGAATGAACATAATCACCCAAAATTGAAGCAACAATTGCATAATTGAATGCTTTTGAAACTGATTGAAAACACCAAGGAAAAAGAGAATCGCCTAGAGAAAAGCGTTGTCCATCTATTGTGCAAATTGAGAGTCCCCACTGAAAAAAGGAAAAAGAAAATTTTTCGAATTCAATTTTTAACTAATAAATACCACCTTAAGGTTGAAAAATCTCTTAGAATGAAGCATATCTTAAATTGGGAGGCAACTCCCTCCACATCTCCCTCAAAGCTCGCTCTACAAAGGCAATTCCTTCCCACATCCACCTCCACACAAACAACCTCCCCCACATCACTCTCCACCTAAAGGTCAACTAGGTTTAAAAAACTTATCCTAATATGAGGAGTAAATAACCTAAATTTGGAGGTATCTAAAAATGAGGCCCGACTAGAATTTGAATAAAATTTTTCATTATACTCGATTCGGATCTGCTCTAGCCAATTGAGGAATATACGTTGCAACATCTCCACCTTCCTCTGATCGACACTGAAAAAAAAAGAAATAATTTTAAAAAATCCAAAATATTAAAAAAACCTCTTCAAAAATTTCTCTAATTTTTGCAGTAAATTCTGTCCAATTGGGTATAATTAATTGATTACGAAGTGCACGAGAAACCAGATCAATACATGGACGAACACAACTGAAAAATATTCAAATATTTTTTCTATTTTTACAAGCAGGAAGACACTATGACCAACCAGATTTTAAACTTTTTAGAGGTATCTACAAGTGAGATCCGACAGGAAAAGCTTGTTACAGTCAGAACTCGCTTGTAACTATATCCTTTGGAGTTCTAAAAAATTTATAATGAGAGGATCCTAAATAGAAAGGTTCCGGTTAGGCAGTTACCCTACACAATGGCCAACCGGTTTAAAAAATTTCTGGGGGTATTCCAACTGGACCCGTTTCTAAAACATATTTACAACTCGAAAACCCTTTTAAAAGTACACCATTAATATGTATTCTAAAAAATAAACAAACGCTTTAAATTGTTCACGGCCCAAATGTCTACCAAAATGAAGCTCTTCCCCATGCACTTCCTCACCATGTTTATTGGTCACTTTGTGCATTCCATCAACAGTAGTTGTTGTTGCTTCTGCATTATTTTCAATATCTAAACATTGCCGCATTTTTTCTAGCATTGGGGCTAGGCTGAAAAAAATTTTTGAAAAATTTTCTTTGAATTTTTTTTAAATTACCGTTGATCATCAGAAGTAAGTCCAAAGCCTTTGAGAGTCTAAAAAATAAATTTCAAAAATAATCAAAAAAATTAAAAAAAATTTCTCTTACATAAAGAAGTCTGCCAACATGTGCCTCATCTCGATGAGGAATTTTAAAAAGATCAAAAACCAAATCTTCAGGAGAATTTTGTCGATCACCAACCACAAAAGCTTCCGAATGAGGTAAACATGTTGGGGTTGTTGTTGCGCTTTGTTTCATATTTCTAAAAAAATTTTTTTTATTTTTAAAAAATGGATTTGCTGACTATATTTTGCCCCTCAAAACTATTCCTAAAAAATTTTTTTAATAAAATAAATCCACGAGATAGTTTTGTGCTAATAACGTCCCCTCTCCCCTCAATTTTGCTAATCATAAGGACACTACAAAATCACAGGATTTTTTTTCAAAAATAAAAAAAGCTTAAGAAAAGCTGCCACATTCTCTCTCTCTTATTTTAGTCTCCCCTTTTTCCCACTTAAAGAAAATATAAAAAAAGTGTGTTCATTTTAAAACCATTAAACTAAAATGCGTTTCTTTTAATACCCCTTTTTATGAAAGGACAATCTGCGTCATGCGTAGCAAAAAAAATTTTTTTTTTAATTTTTAAAAAATACACGAGGGATTAGCTATTAATAGAAAAAAAATATTTTTAAAAAGTAAACAGAAAAATTAGAAGAATTTTTGTAAAGTCTCCCAAGTAGTTTTTTAAAGTCACATCTACTAGAGCCTAGAACCTCCTAGAAAATGGAACAAAAAAATTTTTTCAAGAATTTTTGTAAAGAATGACAAGAATGCTTCCCTAGTTAATCTAAGAAAACCTATATAACCACCTAGGAAAATGACGAAAAATAATAGCAAATACCTTTTCTAGCAGCAAACTAGCTGCATATAAAAATATAAAAAAATAATGCAAATAAAAAGTAACCTTACTCTATTGAATATTGCCGCTGCTTTTGCCATTTTTCAGTGAGTATGTGCCAATAAAAGTAAAATAATATTATAATAAAGTCACAAATATTAAATAAAGCTATGTAATAGTAGAATTTGTCCTTGAAACAAAAGAAAAAAATTAAAAAAACCTCCCGTAAAATTTTTGGCTTTTCTTTTCCGTAAAGAGTATAAAAACACAGTCGAATTTCAATAACAGCCTCCGTTAACACGTCTCCACTCAAACTTATCCATTAAATTCGTCCCTAAAACGCCTCCAAAATTTGGTCCCCGAGAGAGATATCCTACTGAAATTCGACTGTATTATGATTTTAACTTGCTAAATTATTTAACTATTTTCCCTAATCAAAAAAAGATAATTTAGAATGCATTAGAAAAGCATTTAAATAAGAAAAATATTTAAAAATAGTCTCTTATTTTACTTCAAATACATAAAAAAATTTTTCAAAAAAATAAAACAAAAATTCATTTTACACATATTTTTTATTCCTTTCAAATTTTTCTTCTCAATTTGGCGGCAAAGCATTTTGAATAAGTTCTTTTGCTGCTGGAGATATTGAATCAGGAAAGCGAACATCAAATTCAACAATTAAATCACCACGAACGTTTGTACGTGGATTTGGAAGGCCACGAGCTCTGACCCTAAAATTATTGTTAATTTTATGAGGAATTTTAAAAAAATGGATTTTAAACTGCCTAATAAATTTTTTGGAATCTAGACGGGAACATGCAATAATACCAAACCCACCAAAAGCTGCCAAAATACAACGTGGAAAGTAAAGAAACATAATAGGTATCAGGATGGGCCCTCACGCATTTTAAACGTAGAAAGGTAAAGCTAAACGCGGAAAGGTAAAAAAGCGGAAGACAACCCTCTTGGGAGGTTCACTCCTCTAAAACCAAAAGATTCCCAAAATCCAGGAAATTTAAAAAAAATTAAAAAATTTTATACCGATGAGTAGATCCAGGCTTGACTATATTTGCAATCTTCAAAGGAATTTGATCACCTTCTAATGTAGGAATTCGTAAAGAAAGACCACAGAGGGCATCTCTCAATGGAATTGTGTGTTTATAACTAAAAAATTTGACAAAATTATTAAAAATAAAAAATCCAAAAAAACCGAATGTCCGAATCTTCACGTTTAAATTTGGGATGTGGCTTGTCTTTAATAACAAAAATAATGTCAGCCGGTACACGATTTGGATAAACATCTCCTTCTTTAGGAAAAGTTATTTTTGTCCCATTCTTCCATCCAGGCTTGACATTAATTGTTAAATATTTGTCTTCAGTCCTTGAAGTGCCATCTGGGTTTACAATTTTTCTAAAAAATTGTAACTTATTTAAATCAAATTTTTAAAAATTCTTATTTAATGTTAGGCTAAAAACACCGTCTAACTAAAACACTGACCAGAAACGAGAAAAATCTAGCGGCAAATTATTCGGTCAAACAACAAATATCAACAGAAATTTAAAAAAACCGAGACATATTAAAAAAATGGAGTGCCCGTTAATTGAATTTTGATCCACCTAGTTTCTGAATAGTATTCTGGTCAATCGGTGTTAGATCTAAAACAGGTCAGTCCGTGAAACACTGGAGACCGGAAAATGCTGGTTCCTAATTCATGAACAGGTCACTCAATGTTTCACCCAAAATAGGTCACTCGATGAAAAACCAAAAGAATGGTCAGACAGTGTTTCACCCCAAACCGCTAAAAAACAACAAAAAACCTAGTAATTTTCATCTTTTTTGTACATCCTTTACACAAATCTTCTAGACTGACAGGCAATTCATGGACTATTGCAGTATCTTGTTTAGGCCGTCTAGGCATTCCACCACCATGTCCACCCAATCCTCCAAAACCACCAGGGAAACCACTAAAGAGACCATCTCCAAAAACTACCTAAAATTTTGAATTTTTAAATCAGAAAAAATTTTTAAAGAATAAAAATTACATCAGCATTGCCATTATCACCAAAAGTGAATTCAGTAAACATTCCATTTCCAAAAGCTTGTTGGAACATACGCATTGGGTCTCCCCTGGAAAAATTTACAAAAATTAGTTGTAAAAGTGATCAAAAAACTAACTGGAATGTGTAATGGTAACCTCCAGGCATGCCGCCAGCTCCAGCAGGACCAGCCCCAGCTCCTCCATTAGCCAGGCCTTCCTCGCCAAATTTATCATAGACTTCCTTCTTTTTGGAATCAGACAAGACGTCGTATGCTTCAGCTATCTCCTAAATTAAATTTTATAAGTTTATTTACCCTTAGAGATAGAAATAGACCCATCCGTGTGACTTTCCTGGTCATTCTCCCAGGATTTTTGGAAATAAAGGTGTAATCAAAAATTTGAATGAGCTAACATTTGTAAAATCGAATTTTTCCCCAAAACTTTGACCAACAAAAAATTAAAAGGAGGAACTAATATTCTAAGTGCCCAGTCATTTACGGGAACTTGTTAACCACCAAAAACCCCAAAAAACTAAAAAGTAACCTTAAATTTAGCTTCAGCACCAGCTTCCTTATTTTTATCAGGATGATATTTCAACGCCATCTTTCTATAAGCCTTTTTGATTTCATCTTCAGAAGCGCCTTTGGAAATTCCCAAAATTTTGTAGTAATCTTTGCCCATTATATTGCTTGTAAAATAGAATTAAATAATCAAAAGAGATCGAGAATATAAATTTGCTTTGAAAAATCTAAAAAAAGAGGGAGATTAATTAAATTAAAAAAAAAGAATATCAAATGATTTAAAAGAAACGGATAAAACAAATAAAAATAGAAGCAAATTGCAAGATAAAATTTGCTTGTACTTTGAGATTCAACTTTTTACAAAATACCAAATTTATAAAAAAATGTCAGTGGAGAATCTGTGACATTTTACAAATTTTTCTTCTTTGTGGCATTTTGTAAATGATACCTTTTGTCGCGAAATAAAAGGAACTTAAAATGGGATAAATTGTCATTTTTCTCCAACTTTGTGGAATTTTCTCGAATTTTTGAGAAGAAAAAGTTGGCATTCTGAAAAATTTTTTTGAATTTTTGTTCGAGTATCTCTTTATTTTTACTGTATCATTGATAATTTATTTTGCTTGATCGGGGATTTTTTGACGACTTTTATCTAATTCCCTCTTATTTTTAGAACAATAATGTCAGCAAAAAAGACAAATTCGTCAATTGATGTTAAACAAGAAGAAAAGAAAAATGAACAACCAAAAATAGAACCAACACCAATAGTTATAGTTGATGAAATTCCAGATATTGGAGAGAATGATAAAGATGTTAAGACTGCGGTTGAAGTGGAAGATTTATCGTTGACAAAAGTGACAACTGATAAAAAAGTTGTTAAAAAGAAGAAAATGGTGTTTGCGGATTCGAAGGAAGTGCAGGTTTTTAAAAAATTATTTTTTGAGGTCCCAAGATCCTTTTTTGGAGAGAAATAGAGGACTTTTTTACCAGGATAGGACATAACCAGAAAATAACCTGTCCTCCGTTTTTCGTTCGCGGTTTCGTTCTCGATTCCAGGGCCGTGACAACTGATAAGTCCCCATGCTCCCCGCCCCGAAAAAAATCAAAAAGCCTGGATATGGCCCTGTTTTCGACCCCTAGTTTTTTCGATCTCCGATTTTCTGTTCCAGTTATATTAACCGTTTATGCCCCCCTCCCCTCTATTCATTACCGATTCACAAAAATTTTTTTAGTGTGAGCTTGGACCGGATAAAAAGGAAGGTGCTCCTCCCGCTGTAGACTCGCTTCTGTATTCTGCATATTACCATCCTGTAAGTCAATTGACTCCACATGAGCATGCAGACATTTGTGAATGTATTCAGACGACACCTTTCAAAATGTCTCTTTTTTCTGATCTTAAAACGAAGATGAATGATAAAGAATATACTTTTAATAATATGAAGAAGATTTGGCCTGAGAAGGATAATAAGAAGGATAATAAGGGGACTGGTCGAGTGACTGAGAAGGATAATGAGACTGGTCGATTATATATTTGATGATTTGGGTATCTTATTATAGGGATATTTTATAGGGAGATATTTTTTGTTGTGATGCCTTACAATTAGAATTGTTTTTGAAAACCCTCAAAAATTTTCTGAAAATTTTTCCCTTTCTTTTTTTTTAATTTTGTTTTAGCGCCATTTTCTGTCTCAAGATGTTACAATTCTAAAATCCATTCTTTCGGAATTTCCCTTAATGTTGAAGACAAAAAATGTCCATGCATCAAAATGTCCAAATTTAATGAATTTAAAATGGCGCTCATCCACAAAAGCCCTTAAAAATTTTTTTCTTTTAGTTAATAAAATAAATGAAATTTCTCTACTTTGTTAGTAAAATAAAAATTGTACATAGAGCAATTTAAATATTTTTTTACATCTTTTCAGAATTTTAATTTAAAAAAATATTTCTTCTTTTTAAAATGGCTGCAATTGATGTTAAACAAGAAATTCAACAACAACAACAACAAGAAGTACTTCAACTTTTAGATCCCCAAATTCAAGATTATTTTAAAAAAGAATTGGGACATACTCAACTAACTTCTGTGCAGGTTTTTTTTTAATTTTATTTCTTAAAAAAATTTTATTCTTAAAGAAATGTACAATCGAAAAAATGCTTTCAAATTTTGATTGTATTGTTCAATCACCAACGGGGTCTGGGAAAACTTTGGCTTTTATATTGCCTATGATGCATATTTTACTTAAAAAGAAGGAAAAGGTCTTCATTTTTCTTAAAAATTTATCTAGGGATTCTTAAGTGTTTTAAGGCTGGGAGTATTTTTCCAGAAATTTTTGACAGGACTAAACATTGTTTAACCCACAAAGGGCTCGAACCTTTAATATTTAACCATTGACTCAAACTCCTCATTTGACAAAATTTTTAATCTTCTCTATTTAGATTGAACAAAGCAAAGAAGCTTCATGCAAAATTATTGGTCTAATTATTGTCCCCAGCAGAGAATTAGTTAATCAAATATTTCAATTATGTAAACCAATATGTTCAACACTTGAATTTCGAATAATTCGTCTATTTGGTTCGAGTGGAGCACGAAAAAAGAGAATGAAACTTGATATTGATTATTTTAAAGGAAATTGGTTTTTTTTAATTTTACGAAAACTTTTTAAAATTTATTTTAGCGTTGTCGTTACAACTCCTGGACGTTTTGATTCATTTATTAGCCAGCACAATCAATTAAAAGAATATTTAAAATTTTTGGAAGTTTTGATAATTGATGAAGCAGATAAATTTAAGGATCAAGATACAAGAAAAAGGTTTTCTTTTTTGTTTTTAAAAATTCTTTTTTGATATTAGGACAGAGATTTAAATTCTCATTAAAATAGCCCCTTTAATCATTTACAAACTTTTTAAAAAGAGAATCACTAAAAGAATAAAAATTGGACTCCATTTCTGGGGGTCATGGGTTCGAACCCGTTCAGGTCCCTCGATTTTTTTCTTCATTCAAGTTCATCCCCTTATCTCCAAAAACCTTAAAAACGTTCCTTAAGGGTCCAAAATATTTTTTATAAGGTCATATATTTTTTTCCTTCTAGCATTTGTTCAGTACTCTCTATTTTGCCCAAACAGCGACGTTCTGCTCTTTTTTCTGCTACAGAAATGGCCGACAAATTTGAAACAAAAGTTAATGAATTAGCTCGTTTTGGACTTAGAAATCCGATAAAATTAACTATTGGTTCGGATGATATAATACAAATGAATAAAGATGGAAAAGAAGGTGATGAAGATCAGGAGGAAGAAAAGAAGGAAATAAAACAAGAAGACGGTTCAATTGTTACACCAAAGGAACTAATCAATTATTATGCGGTTTGAACTTATCTCGTACTTTTTGGATATTCCCCTTCCCCTTTGTCTCAGAATTTTTTTAAGATGACATAATAGTCAGATTTTCTTCCTTCTGTAATTCCCTATGGCTTATTCAAATGAGATACATTAATAAAAGGAAGTCTGACAAGTACATCCTACGGAAGCTCAAAAGGAAAGGGGTATCCAAAAAGCGCTTTTTTGTAAAAATAGAAAAAAATTTTTTTAAGTGTGTCCCAGCAGAATTCAAATTTTTGGCTTTGATCAAATTTCTAAAATCTCAACACAATGAAAAAATACTTGTATTCTGTTCAAATTCAGCACAATGTGAATATTTTGGAATAATTGTACGTTCACTTTTAGAAGATGATGAAAGAGTTGTAATGGAAATGCATAGAAAAATGGAAGGAAAAAGACAAAAAGTGGTAAGAAAAATTTTTTTAACCGGGTAGCCTATTTCCACTTAAGCAGCCCGAATCCGTTCGGGTCCACCAAAAAATTTTTTTGGTTCGTTCTAACACGAGTTGGATTGGACAAGATACTATAAGGTCAGAGAGGCCCAAAAAGAATTTAAGAGTGCCATGCAAAATAGACTTTCGAGGCAGACTATGGGGTCATGGGTTCGAACCCGCTCGGATCCCCAAAAATTAAAGTCATCCACTATAAATAATTAAAAAAAATTTTTTTCAACAGTTGGACGTATTTCGTAGTACAAAAAGAGCAATATTATTCTCAACAGATGTTTTAGCTCGTGGAATTGATGTATTAGACATTGATTGGGTATTACAATACGATTTTCCAAAATTATCAAAACTTTATGTTCATCGAAGTGGAAGAGCTGGAAGAATGGGAAGAATTGGGAAATCTTTAATATTATTAACTAATGAAGAATCTGCTTATATACAATTTTTAGAAAATCAAGAAAAAGTTGTTTTAGAAGAAAGTGAATTTGGAGGTTTAACTGAAGAGAAAGCACTCAAAATTAAAGAAAAAATACAACAAATGGCTAGTGAAGACAGGTTTCTTTCTGCTTAAATAATGGAAGACTTAGAAAAGCTTGGCAATAGCAGGGACCTAGAAGATCCTAGTAAAAGAAATTTCGGGAAAAGATTTTTTAACGAAGACCCAAACCGACACTAAGAACACCAATACCCCGTAAGACATCGAACAATCCATACTAGAGCATTTCACATATTAGGGCAGTCCGTCTAGGGTGTAAAAATTTTAAAAAGGAACCCCAGTAAAAATAACTCACCTAGAAAAATATTTTTCTGATATAATTTTAATTTATTTTTTTAGAAAGTTTCTCGAGCTTGGAACTGCTGCGTTTGTTTCATTCATTGAATCATACAACAGACACGACACTCAGATTGTTTGTAAAGTTAAAGGTTTTCTTTTTGTTTTGAAATTTTTTTTTTAAATTTTCAAATTTAAAAAAGATTTGGATATTGTTGGTTTAGCAAATTCTTTTGGCCTTATACGCTTTCCAAAAATTCGTGAATTAGCTGGACGACAAGAATTAACTACAAAATTTCAATCAAGATTAGATATAAAAATTAATGAAATAAAATATAAAGATGATAAATTAGAACAGAAGAGATTAGAAATGGAAGAAAAAAATAAAAAGAAAATGGAAAAACATGAAAGAAGAAAAATGAGAAGAATGGCTGCAAGTGATGGGGGAGGACAACAAAAACAGCAAAAGTTCAAAAGTGGAAAAATGATAAAAGGTTTCTTTTTGGACTTTTCTTTTTAAAAATATTAATTCTTAAGAGTTTAACGAAATATTAGCTGACCCATAGCTAGGGGGCGGGGAAGGGGTCAATCTCTAAATTTTTCGTCCCAATCTTTAATTATTAATATTTGAGTTTATTGGACTCGTAAGATTAACGGGGTATTCTCTGATTTTTGATATGTTTAAAAACCCTATAAAGAAAAAAATTTCAAATTTCGACCTAGGAAAATAAAAAAAATTTTTTCCGAAAATATTTTTTCTTATTTCAGGAAAAATGACAAGTATGGAAGAGCTTAATAATACAAACAATGAAGACGAAGAAGATGATGAAGACGATCAATCAAGCGTAGAAGATAACAACAACAACAAACAATCGCATCAAAATAGGGGAGGAAAACCAACATTTTCAAATAAAAGGAAGAGAAAACAACCAGAATGGGAACAATTACAAAAAGGCGAAAAATTACTTAAAAAATTTAAGAAAGGAAAAATAACAAAAACAGAATTGGAAGAAGAAATGGATGATGCTTTTGATTAAAAACATGAAAAAAAGAAAATTTTTGAAGAAACAACAAATATTTAAGAGAATATTTTTTCCATTAAATTATTTTAATTTTGTTTAATTTTTGTTAAAAAAATAATAATTTAAAAAATGAAAGAATGATCCTCCTAATGAAGCAAAGAATAAATGAGAGTTTGGTGGGTGGACAGACACTATACAAGACCCAGTGGTCGTAGGTCCCGAAATCAATTATGTCCATCCCGATATGTCCGAATGCCAGGGAAAATACTAAAAAAATAATTAAATTAAAAAATAAACCCTTTAACTCTCTCTCCATTTTTCTCCAATCTCTATTTATTAATATAATCCAAATATTCCAATTTGCATATAGGAAGTAATTGATCAGCAAATTCTTTCAAATTTTTAATTGCCCCATCATAAGGTTGTCCATCCGGAACTAATATTGAAGCTTCAACCAAAAAAGATTCTCCAAATTGTTTTAATTTGTTATAATTTCCAATTGTGTCAGAACACATTACTTGATACATTATTACCTGAAAAATTATTTTTTTATGATTATTTTAAGGAAAAATAAAACCCGAATATCTCGTTTTGTAAAAAGAAATCCATTAGCAATGTATTCATATTCCATTCTAAAAAATATTTTTATACATTCAGAATTTTTTAAAGTCAGAACCGTTAAGGAACATACAGCAGAACATTGTAAAATCATCCCACTTAACCAAGACCTAATTTTTGTTTGAAAATTAAAACTTTTTTGAGCAAACTTGATGTTTTTGGTTAAGTGGGACAAAATCTAAAATTTTCTTCAACCAAAGTCAGAATTTTCAGGGATAATTTTAGAAATTATCCCACTTAACTAAAACAACATTTTTGTTTAAAATTACGATTTCTCGGGTAAATTTGAATTTTAGGTTGTGGGATAATTCCGTCAGAATGTTTTCTATTTTTTATGTTTTCGTTTCCAAAAATTAAAAATATTCTAAAATAAAAAACAACCTCAATCCCAACGACTTTACAAAGCTCATCATATCATTTGAATAAATTAAAGAATCAATAACTTTGCGAACAATAACATCTTTAACAGCTGTCTCGGGTATAGCAATATAACGACAATGCCAATGAAGATTATCAGTTTTGAAACGACGGCGCATCTGGACTTGAACTGGAGAATCTGTGCCTGTTTCTAAAAATAAGGAATTAATTTTCAAGACTTTAAAAGGGCGTAGCAAGGGACTAGAGAGAGTAGGAGTTGTCTGAAAATCTCCCTTCTCAAATAGAATCCTCAAGTACAAAAAATAGGGAAAATCGAAAAAAGAAAAGTCCAGCGGTTGTTTTCTTTCCAGCGGGATGTCCTAATTTCAATCCCTATTGGCTCGAAGATTTTGGCGGTTCTCTAAAAAATTTGGTGGGTCACGGAGTCTACCAAAAAAGGCATTCCCTTACCCTCACATCCCCAAAAAAATCAAAATAAACCTCCTTACTCAATTTAAAAACCATATTATGTTCAAAAAAAGCAACAGGTCCACCAGGATCACATAAACCTTTTAATCTTTCAATAAATTGTCCCTTCTCCAAATTTGTAATGCTTCCATATAAAATACATTCTGTGCTTTGATATTGACTTGAAGGCAATTTTGCTGTTGTTTCTTTTGAAGTTGTAGAACCATAAATACTTTGAGGTAATTGACTTGAAGAAATATTTTCCATATTTGGCCGGAATTTTTAAAAATTATGACAGACAGGAAATAACGCAAAAAAAAAATCTAAAAAGAAATTAAAAGTTAAAATTAAACCTTCATTAAAAAAATTTTATTTCAAGTAGCCTATCATTTCCATATCATCACGATTTTCTAAGAATCTAAAATCAAAACAATTAAATTAGTATATTAAACACAAAGGAGATGGGCAAAAGCAGACTATCCTCTTGATTTTTTTCAGAAAATCCTGCCAGCAAATCATGTTATACAAGGCATGTTAAATACACATGCCCATCTCCTAAATTCTCCTCCTTCCACTTTACTAACTTTAAACATAAAATTTTCTTTAAAAAATTTAGAATGGTTCATATAAACCCTCATTTTAAACGAATAAAATTTTAAAAAACAACCTAACAATCCATTTATTTTTTCTCAAGAAAAGGTCTCTATAATAGTTTGAGGAATAGAACAAATAATAATATTTTTTAGAAAAATATTTTGAGAGAATTTTTAGAGAAGAGAGACAAACATTAACTATAAAGGGTATTATTTATAGAAAAAATAAGGGGGAAGAGACAACAAATTTTTTTAATAATTTTCGAAGGAAACAAAAAAAACTTTTTTTTTAATAAATTTTTCCTTCCTATTTTTAATTTTTAAACTTCCTGTTTGAGAAAAAAAGGGCAGCATCAAAACACACAAATTTAATATCCATCTCTCTCATCATCATCCTTCTCCTTTACTTCTTCCTCACTCTAGATTAGATGAACATACTTTTGAATCTCCTCGTAGAAGGCGAGCACTAATGCACCACCAGTACCACGGAAGACCTTTAAAAAAGATTTTTAAATTTCAAAAAGGCTTAAAAATCAAACATTGGAAAGCGCTCCTTTGAACAAAGCCTTAGGACCCTCATTCTTGATGATCTTGATGGCGCAGTCCAAAGTGTCTAAATTAAAAAGATTAAACAATTTCAAAGAATGAAAACACATACTCTTGTAGAGAATATCCTTGCGTCCAGATTGCATCATCATACGTCGACGAACGGTGTCCCAAGGATAGGAAAGAATTCCAGAAGAGACAGTCACAACCTAGTTGAGAGATAGAAAAGTAATATAAGGTAAAGGAAAGTTCCGGAGAGCCTCGTATCAATAGAAACACAGCCAACTCCCAAAAGATTTGAAGATCATAAAGCAGTTGACCCACATTAAAGCACCCCAAGAATGAGACCCTCAAGTAAAGCCCACACTGAAATTCGAAGGTTGACCCCTTGATACGCCCTTGCTTTAGCTATAAAGGTAACCACGCTCCTTTTAATTTCAAATCTCAAACCCAACTTAATACCCACAAGGAATAAAATAAAAAGAAAAACCTGAGCAATAGCCCAGCTCACAAAGAAGTTCAATTTCTGTCCATCTTTAGCAAAATACATCTTTGCAGTGTCAAAACAGCCAAAATATGCTGCACGGTAGATGATAATGCCCTGAACAGAGACGAAGAATCCCCGATACAAACCAATAGGACCATCAGATTTGAATATTTTGACGAGACAATCAGCAAGTCCGTTGAACTCACGAGCTCCGGCCCTTAAAAACAAATTTTGAAAAAAAGTTTTTCTATCAATATTCATGACAGCTTTTTATACTTTCCAACGTCCGCGGCCAAACGAGTACGAGCAAAGTCCAAAGGATAGACAAAAGCCAAAGAAGTAGCACCAGCAGCACCACCAGAAGCCAAGTTCATCAAAAAGAATTTGCCAAACTGTTTGTTCTTGTCAACACTAGAAAATGTAACGAGAAAATGTATAAAACCCATTAGCTAAGACATAGGCAGGCCCGTAACCGGGGTCAAGCAGAGGGCTTTACCGGCTAAGTCCCAAGGAGTTCGAAAACCACGACCCAAAACCGAACGTTTACCCAACCCATAACATCCCCTAACAAAGATACCCTTCCATGAAGATCCTCTTGTAAGTGTCCTTGAACGCAAAGTTGAGAGCTTGCGTTGGAAAGTAACGGATCACGTTAGCCAAATTACCACGCCAAAAAGCAAGGACTCCCTGTTCTTTGGGCACACGAACAAGCACATCAATTATTCCTTTATAGCGTTTATCGGCAGCGATGTGCTGAGAAGCGTCTTGAACCTTAAAAATGATTAAAATTTAAATTTAGAAGAAACTCAAGAAAACCTGTAGCAACAACTTGACACGTTCAATAGGCGCCACAGCCGTCTTAGAAACCGCAGCGGCAGTTCCTCCAGAAGCCAAATCAATCGCAAACTTTTTGGCATCGAAGCCATCCTTCTTTTTGCCACCATCGCCGCCGCCAGCTTTCTTTTTGTCTTGCTCGCCCATTTTTGTTTGTTGTTACAATTTGTTAGAATTATTTAGACAAGAATATAGATAAAGTCACACAAGGTTAAACTTGTCTTTATAATCTGAAAAAAGGGATTTTTAGGTTGAATTAACAAGGAATTGTAAGCGCGAAAATAAAAAAGGAACAAAGGTTCCGAAAAAGTAAGGAAAAATAAAAAAAAATACGAACAGCGCCCAAAAGACAGACGATTATCCCTACGTAAAAAGAGAAAAGTTTGCAGTTCGGTATCGGCTTTTATAGTAAAGCAGAGGAACTTTAAATTGTAAAACTAAGGGGATTTCAAAATGTCGAATTTAATTAATCGAAAAATAAAATGTCGAAACCCTTAAGAAAAGACAATTCGCCTAAAATTGAGAGAAAGATCATTGGAGAAGATGAACAAATTCGAAGAACAAAGTTCAATACTTCAATCAATATTTCAAAAAATAAACAAACGACCCCTCTCACTGAATTTCAATAAACAAAATACAAAGTCTGTGAATGAATCAGAAACCTTTTTTGACCTCCCTAAAGGCTTTAAAAAATTCTAAACTAAACTAAACTAAAGTGAATTCCTCCAGTCTTTCTTCTTATAAAAATGAAAAGAACAAAAAATTTTATAAAAATGTTCCTTCTAATGATCTCTCGTCAAAAAAAAAGTGGGAAGAGGTTCTTTTTAAAAATGCAATAAAAAATTTTTGAACAACGAACACACTATTAACCTTAAGAGAAGGACAAATATATATAAAATTGATTTTTGATGAGAGACAATGAATGATAAAGAAAAAGAGAAAAAATAACTAGACAAAAATGCGTGTAACTATGGGAAGAGAGTACAAAATACAAGAAATTGGACACTAGAGTATAGGGATAGTAGAGTACGGAAATGATAAGGATAGAGAATTTAGAGTGACATTAGAGTCTGGCTAAAGAAGGATCGAGAAACTTTAAGAAAATTGAGTCTAGGGATGTTAGAGTCTCAGATTTAAAAATTTAATTTTTCAGTCTCTTGCTGCGCATTGAAATGAAAACTTGAGAGAGTAAGAGAGTAGTAGAGTACGGAAATGAGGATGGAGAAATTTAGAGTGACATTAGAGTCTGATTAAAGAAGGATCGAGAAACTTTCGAAACGTGACCTTTCGAGTCTCGTTTTTGAGTCCCGCCGTTTGAGTCACACCGTTCGAATCCCTGGCCAGTTGAGTCCTGGCCAATCCCTGGCCAGTTGACGGTTGAATTTTCCCCGTCTTTGGAACAACCATCCCCTTGGAGACGGATGTTGTTCAATGAATGATTCAAAAATTTATAATTTTTTGAAATTTAAAAGTGTGAGAGAACAAAAGTTTGTCTGTGTATTTGCTGACGAAAAGAATAAACTTTGTTAAATACACAATAAAAAATTAAGTGAAAAAATTGAAGCAAAGAAAAAGTAAAAGCTCTAAAGTTCAATCGTCATTTGTCTTTTTTTTAAATTCAAAGTTTTAATAGAAGAAAGGGAAGTCAATGATCAGACAAGGAAAAAATTTTTTAGACAGATCATTTTATACTTCAAGGAAAATCACGTTCAAAAAAAAATTAATTTTTTTTGAAATGAAAAAAATATAATGAATTCTCTATTGATCTTAAACAAAGAACAAAGCCTTTGAAAAAGGAAAAGAAGATTTAAAAGAAACCTGAAACAAAAACCTGAAACAAAAACTTGAAACAAAAACCTGAAACAAAAACTTGAAACAAAAACCTGAAACAAAAACCTGAAACAAAAACCTGAAACAAATACCTGAAACAAATACCCTTAAACTTGTGTGGCACGATGAATTCAAGACCGATCTGGATGATCTATAGCTTATTCAAAAGAGCATTAAAAACAGTGTCTAAAGCCAGGGGGCCGATCTGTTGACAATTATTTTTTAGAAAAATAAAAATTTTAGAAGGGTCTTTTACTATCAAAAATCGTAAAATTTCCCCCCTTTTATTCATTAATTTATTCATTTCATGCTAAAAATATATTTAAAAATATATATTTAATTTTTTATGCTAATTCTGCTCTCACTATTTATTAATATACGGCTTCATCAATCAAAACTATTTTTGTTTTTAATAATTCATGACCACCTATATAAAGTACTTTATAGAAGAAAAAAAACTTTGTTAAAAAGCCACCACTTTACATAAACTTATATTCTTGTGTTTTATAAAAGGACACACACACAATTTTGCATAAATTAGTGCGCAAAAATAGAAAAAAAATTTTTGTCCTTTTATTTTTTTTGACTAGGTTAGTAAATTAGTTAGAAAATGCGCGCGGGTTACAGAAACATTTCTCTGAAACAAAACTTCTTTAATGAAGCAAAAACTTGAAACAAACATTAAATTGTTTAATTCAACTTTAATTAACTCTATATTATAATTAGCTTTCTCTCTCTCTCATAAAAACACTCAAACATTAATTAAACTTGAAACACTTCACAACAATAACAATAAAACACTTGACAAACTTAAAAATAAACAAATAAAATTAAACTTGAAACAAAAACACAATTTATTTTCCGGAAAACACAGATAAACACCATTTAAATTAAACTTGTGTTTTACAATTTCAAGTTTTACAAACAAACTTTACAAATGTTTTGTAAAACATGTTTTTGGTAAATCAAATAATTATAAAATTAAAAACTTGAAGCATGTTTCAAGTAAAACTTAAATATTTCTTTAATTTATTTTCTTTTATGTACTTTTCATTCAAATAATATTAAATAAATTTATAATTAAATATAATAATTAAACCCCAACAATATAAATAAAATTTTTAAAAGAAAAATTAATCAAATTTTGCCTTTATATTAGACAAAAATTAAATTAATTTTCTTTCTCTCTTAAAAATGCTTTAAAACATTTGTGTGTATTTTTAAGACCAATAAATTATATATAAACAGAAAATAAAAATAAATAATCCTAGTTAACAATTGTATTGACAAATGGAGACATATATTTTAAGCCTTTATATGCGCTAACAACAAATAATTTATCTTGTGTCAATTGCAGGAAGGCGCCCCGTGTTTTTAGTTGAATAAAGCTAAAGGTAAGTATTTCTCTATATTCTTTTATATGAATTCCGGAAAAACACACAAATAAACACAAAACACAAACTCATAAACAAATTCCGGAACATGTTTTACAATTGGGAAACATGTTTATGATGTTTAAAATTATTTTTAGCTATAGACAAGCTTTAGACAAACTTCCTTCTAGTAATTTCCGGAAAACACAGACATTCCGGAAAATGTTTTACAATTGTAAATTTCTTAAACATAAATAAACTTAAAGAATAAACATTGTTTTCAACAACCTGTTCAAGTTTAAAAAAACTTTCACCTTTAATAATTTCCGGAAAACATTTCACAAATTCCGGAACATGTTTTACAATTGTATAAAACCTTTTCAAAAACATGTTTTATTTTCATTAAACATTTTACAAATCAATTTTAAAATTTTTCTCTTTCTTTTGTTTCTTTTGTTTAAAACATTCCAAAAACAAATGTTTTTATAATCCCCTTAAAAATATATTTATTGCAAACTTCTCAAGCCTCTCCCCTCTACAAAACTTTTCTCCAAAATTTCCAGGCACTTATGAATTTGCCAAATACCAACTATTAGCAAAAAAGCTTTTTTAAATGTTTATATTTATTTAAAGTGTCTTCCCTCTCATCAGTTCAAAATTCTCTCTTCATTTATTTTTTCTTTAAAAGACACACAAAAATGTGCCAAAAATCGACGACGCGTTATTTGTCACGAATATTCCTTCCAAAAAATTTCTAAAAAAAATTTTTTTTCTCAATCAAATTGCTTCATTCCTTTATCCTTAACTATATTTTTTTCAAAAAAAATATTTTTCTTTATCCTAAAAATGGGAAAAAACTGACGACTGGCGTGTTTGGAATAAAAAGATATTTGATCCTTCCTTAAATAAATATTCTTTTCCTTATGCTTCATCTTTTTTTTGCTAATAAAATTTCCCCTCTTTTAGTGTTTACCTTGTTCATAAATAATATGTAATATTACCTACTCTCAATTTCACTTATTTATTTTTTTACCTTTGCCAATTTTTACTTTTAGGTATATAAAAGCTTGCTTCTTGTTTTTTTTGAAAAAAATATATAAAAAAATATTTTTACCTGAAGCAAAAAAAATATTTTTTTAGTAATGAAGTTTTTTTGCTTCTGCTTCAAATTATAGAAGAAAAAAATTTTTCCTTCCAATTAAAAGCACATTCATTCAAAATAATATTTTTTGCTGCTTTTTACTTTTACTTACATTCCTTAATTTTTCAAAAAAAAATAATAAATAAAATTTTCTTCCTTCAATTTTTTCTTTCCTGTTATAAATAACTAGTAGTTAGCTTGATAAATGACCTTAAAAAATGCCGAAAAAACCTTTATAAATAAACCTAAAATTTAATATTACAAACAAACATTGTATTTTTCCTGCGTTTTCTGTATTTTCTTACTTATTTAAAAAATTACACACAACAATAAATCAGGAAAAACACAAAAATTCCGGAAAACACAATTCAGATAAATATTCAAGCTCAGAAAACACAAACAATCAGAAAAACAAAAAACACAACAATAAATTCTGGGAAACACAAACATAAGTACAGAAAAACAAAAAAATTCAGAAAAACATTAAAAGAAAAAGAAATACATTTCAGAAAAACACAAAATGTTTTGTTATCTTTAAAAACATTCCTATCAATTTTGATGGGAAACATCAATGCTTCAACAACAACAAAAACAACAACAAAAACATTATTTACACAACGTTTTCCCAGACAAACATTGTTTAAAACATTTTCTTAAACAAACACATTTAATTATTAAAACATTGTTTGTTTCACACTTAAACAACATTAATATCAACAAAATTAATAAGCCTATTATCTCTTCCCTATTATTATTTTCCTTAATTACTGACAGATTATTTTTATTATTTTATATAATTTTTGCCTTCTCAATAACTAACACCTTATCTGGTATTTCTTTAAAAAATATTAAAAAAAACAAAAAATTTTCTAGAAGAAACTTCCCTTGGAGCCCCCACTCTTTTTTCCACCGCCGCAACGAGCCCACCGCCATGGGAGGTGGTGGTTCTTCCAGAAGTGGTGGCGCATCAGCAGCACTTTTACTAGCAGCAGCTCATCAAACACAGAGGCATAACCGATGCTATTCGTAATTAAATTTTTAATAAAAAAATTTTTTAACAGTTGGACCGAATTTTTAAATACCCCCACCCAACCTTATAATGAGCTTGTACATTAAATTGGGGGTATTATCGCTTAAGTAGCTCTACTAAACAGCCCCCCTAGGTTTCTAAAAATAAGGTTCAGCTGTTAAAATTAAAAAAATTAACTTATCTCCCCTTTCCCTCTCGTAGTTGCATGTCCGCCGTCTATGAACAATTATTCAAGGAAGGCGATCTAGGAAAGTTTGTTAAATTAATTTTTCTACAAAAAATTTTTTTTAATTTTCTTTCAAGTTTCTTTTTTGAGCCACGCAATTTTACTGCACAATGTGATGAACAACCAATGAATACACATGGAATTGGACTAGTTCCATGTCGAGGAATTTGCCTTTCATTAGCCCAAGAATTTGTTATTATGGGTAGGGGAAAATAATTTTTTCTGAAAAAAAATTTCAGGAAAATTTCAGAAAATTTTAGAAATTTTCTGAAAAATTTTTTAAAAATTTTCCAAAATTTTCAAAAAAAATTTCAAAAAATTTTCAAAAAAAATTTTTTTTAATTTTTTCGAAATTTTCGGAAAATTTCGGAAATTTCAAAAAAATTTTTCAAAAAATTTTCAAAAATTTTTTTCCCAAATTTCCAGGAAGGAAAACAGGAAAACGTTTATGGATGAGAGGATGTGCCCATTCATTATCTAGACATGGATATATTAATAGAACAATTGCTTTTTTTGCTGAATTTGATATGTGCCGGGAAGTATTAGCTTCAGAATTATTCCGGCTTTCTTCAAATAATAAAATTGGTGGAAGATCTGTTGAACATTTTCATGGAGGAATTGGATCTTCTTCTTCAGTTGGTGGTGGTAGTGAGGCTGGGGGTCTGATGGATTCTCAACCAATTTTGGGGGTCACTTTAGTACGTGGGTGCAGGCTTCAATTTACAAATGTTATACCATTCGAAAGAGCTCGTCGAGCTGAGTCGAATGCCACCAAAATTAGATCTAGGAAAAATTTCTGAACCGAGATATAGGTCCCTAAAGTTTGAAAAACCATAGGGGGGACCAAGCACTTTTTTGGGGTGAAAAATTCGAAAATGCAAATTATACCTCGTTCGAAAGAGCTCATCGAGCTGAGTCGAAAGACACCAAAATCAACGAAATCCGACTTGATTGGACCGAGATATAAGCCCCCTAAAAACCTAAGATACAAAGGGGCGATTTTTGGAATAAAAAATTTTTTATACAAATAATACCTCATTCGAAAGAGCTCGACGAGCCTGTTTCGAATGAGACCAAAATCACCATGATTAAACAAGATTAGAAAAAGTTATGACACAAAAAAACAAAGAACCTAAACCTATGGGGCGTCGGCGAGGCGCTTGTGCAAAACCCGCGCTTCGCGCGGGGTTTTGCGGCACGCGCCTCGCGGGGAAATCTACGGGCGATGGGTCTGGGCTCGTAACATAAACCTATTCTTATCTCCCTTGTTCTGGACGTATTTGGAGCCTCTGTATCAGCAAAAATCTCCACAGATGCCATAGGTAAGGAGCTAAAAGAAAAGATCAGAACTTTGTCCAATCAAGTCGGATTTTGTTGATTTTGGTGTCTTTCGACTCAGCTCGATGAGCTCTTTCGAACGAGGTATAATTTGCATTTTCGAATTTTTCACCCCAAAAAAGTGCTTGGTCCCCCCTATGGTTTTTCAAACTTTAGGGACCTATATCTCGGTCCAGAAATTTTTCCTAGATCTAATTTTGGTGGCATTCGACTCAGCTCGACGAGCTCTTTCGAATGGTATAACATTTGTAAATTAAAGCCTGCACCCACGTACTAAAGTACAGCCCAATTTTGGTAAAAAAAAATTTTTTTTTGCCCATCACATTGTGCCACTTCGTGAATTTTAAAAAAATTTTAAAAAAATTTTTTTAAAAATTTTTGAAAATTTTTGAAAATTTTTGAAAATTTTTTTGAAAAAAAATTTTAAATTCACAACAGGCCTGCAGCTGTCTAGGCGACCGATGCAACACCCAAACATCAGGTTCCATATCCATCAAAACAATTCCCAACAAAATTCTGCTTGCAACAATATTATTATTTTTATTAATTAATCTATTAAAAAATAATATTTTATAAAATATTTCTTTTATATATCATTAATTAAAATTAATTAAATTAATTAAAATTAAAAAAAATTTTTTTCTCTATTTAATCTTTAATAATAAAATAAAAACATTAAAATGGCGGAAAACAAAAAAAAATAAAATAAAAGGTAAAACATGTTGCGCAATTAAATATTAAATAATAATGGGCGTACATAAAAGAGAATAAAATATAATAAAATTAACAGGAAAAAGAAGAATTGAAAAAATACAAATTTGAAAAATGAAAAATACAAAAGAAAAACTTTATTTTTAATATTCATTTATAATTAATGTTGAGTTTTTAAAGGAAAATGTGTGTTTTCCGGAAAATACAGAAAAGTGTTTTGTTTGTTGTATGATTACGGAAAATACAAAAACATGTTTTTAGAAATGTTTTTCTAATAAATGTTTTTGAAACATGTATTTTCCGGATGTGTTTTTCGGGAAAAAACAAAGATGTTTTTACAAATGGTTTGTTTGAATGTTTATGGAAAAATACAAAAACATGCTGTTAAACATGTTTTTAAAAATGTTTTTACAAAACACATGTATTTTCCGGAAAATTAAAAACAATTTTAAAAGTAAAACACAAGCAACATTATATATAGAGTTGGGAATGAAGAGAGAGGTTAGCAGAGATAATAGAGTAAATATTAAAATAAGATGAACATATCAATGTAATTTTACGAATAACAATGCTTTTTGTGGCAAATAAAAAAGGAAAAAAATTTTTTAAAGAGAGACCGACCGAGAGTGATGGAAAAGAAGATTTGAGAGAAGCCACCTTAATTAAAAAAAAATAAAAAAAAAGAAATATCAAGGAAATAAATGGGAGAGAGTGTCCAAATCAGTTAATCAAGTCTAAAAAAATAAATAAAAATCTAAAAATGACACACAAACATTTTGGTGGACGGATAAAAAATAAAAAGAAAATGAAAAATTTTAAAATAATAAAATAGAAGTGTAAATATATTGAGAAGAAAAAAAAAGAGCTACGCGTAATAATATAAAATTTTTTTTGGAAGGAGGTGAGTGTGTTTTTAAAAAAACTGGCCAAAATTAATTTTAATAATTTTTTTTTGCAACTTAAGGATTTTTTGTAGGCAAGAAAATTGGGCAAAAATAAAAGTGTGAATTTTTAAATAAATTTTTTAAGTAAAATTTTAATTTTTCTAAATTTTCTCCCATCTAAAAATTGTTTAAAAATTGTTGCTATTATTATTAGATGATTGGTGACCACTATTCCCTCCTCCACTACCACTACTACTTCCCTGTTGTTGTTGACTACTATTAAAATGTTTAATATTTTCTAATGGGGTAATCATGTTGAATCTTTAATTAAAAAATTTTTTTTCAAGGCTAAAAAAATTTTCAAAAAATTTTTTAAAAAAAAAATTTCAAAAAATTTTTCAAAAAAAATTTAAAAAAAAAAAATTCTTTTACCCTCTAGCAGCAGCAATGGAAGAAGCAGCAGCATTTCCTCCATTTTGTTGAAATGAACGTTGAAAAAAATTTAAAGCAGAATTTCCTATTGACATCTGATTAACAACGTTTGCTGTTGCCATTGCTCCATTATTATTTGAGGCGCTACCTGAGTTTCCTAAGTGTAGAAAAAAATTTTTTTTTAAGTTAAGATTGAGTAAAGGAAAGGGGATAGTAAAAGGAAGAGGAAATTTTTTGGAAATATATTTTTGGAAACAGAAAATTCAGAAAAAAAAGAAACAGAATTTTCTCTAGACATAACAGGGACTTGAAGCAAAAATAAAAAAAATTTTTTTGAAGATTTGAAATTTTTTTTGAATTTTTAAAATTGAAACAACCCTTCTCCCCCACTTTTCCTTAAAAAAATCTTTTTTTCTTTTAATTCAGAAAATTCTGTTCCTTTTTTAAATTCTCTTAAAGAAAGCCCCCAAAACAACTGTTTTCTTACCACCCACCGTTCCCAGCATTTCCACCACTACTACTACTACTAGTACCTCCTGAAAATGGATAGCATCCATATGAACTTAAAGCTGCTGCTGTACTTGCTGCTAATTGTTGTTGCTGCTGCTGCTGAGATTGTTGTTGTTGTTGAGCAGAATGTTGTTGCTGCATTGCATTAGCTGCTGCCATTTGGAATTGCTCGGCTACTTAAAAAATAAAAAAATTAATCTGAAGCAAAAAAAAAGTTGAAGCAAAAAAAAATTTCTGAAGCAAAAAAATTTTTTTTCTGAAGCAAAAAAATTTCTGAAGCAAAAAAATTTTTTTGAAGCAAAAAAAATTTTTCTGAAGCAAAAAAAATTTTTCTGAAGCAAAAAAAATTTCTGAAGCAAACTGCTTACTAAGCGAAAAATCTTGTTGCTGTTGTTGTTCAGCAGCATTTGCAGTACTATTATTATTTTGATTTCCACCACTACCACAACCTAATTGACCCAAATGTTGTCCTAGCCCATCAAAAGGATCAAAAGCAGAATCTAAACCAGAAACAGCCATCATTGCAGCATTCCCTGCTGCAGCCGCCAACTGCTGCGCAGCAGCGGCAGTAGTAGAACCATTTGAAGATGAACAATAACCACCAACATTTCCAACGTTTTTTCTTTAAGAAAAAAATTTTTTTAATCAAAAAATTTTTTTAAAAACAAACGGAAATCGCATATCACTCCTTCGATCAGTATGTTTAGTCATGTGTTTGTCAAGATAAAGGGCTTGTGAATAAGATTTTCCACAAAAAGGACAAATGTGAACCTTTAAAAAAAGAAAAGAAAAAAATTATTTTTTAAATAAAATTCGAAAAAAATTTTTCCCAAAATTTTTTTAAAAATTTTAAAATTTTTTTAATTTTTTATATTTACATATTAATCACCTTCGAACTTGCCTTCAAATGCTTGCTCTCCTTATGTCGTGGAATATGTTCAAGAAGTGTTTGTTCGTCAGCAAAACATTTGTAACAACTTTAATAATTTTTTAAAGTTTTGAACATTTGTAAAACATTGAAACCTGTTACACTTGTATGGCCTATCAGATTGATGACAACGAGAATGGGATTGTAAATTCGATAACTAAAAAATTACAAATTGTAAAACTTTAAAAACATTGTTTGGATAAAACAATGTTTGTTTAAGTTGTTTAAAAAAAGAGGGTTATGTTGGAAGTTTACTTAAACATGTTTTACGAACAAAACACGATTGTTTATGTTTGTTTAAAGATAAACAACTTGTTTTAAATTTATGTTTTACTCATGTTTTAAGTTGTTGTTTGTTTCTTGTTTATATGTTTTGTATGTTTGTTTAGTTAATGTTTGTTTCAAACATGTTGAATGTACCAAACATTGAAAACAACTTTGTTTAGTAATTGTAAAAACAAAAACATAAACAAATCATGTTTTGTTTAGGAGTTTTGTTTTGTTCAAACTTGTTTTTAAAAATTTAAACAACCAAACAAACATTGTTTACTAATAAAAACAAGGAAACAAACTTGAGAAAATGCCTTCTCACAATTAGCATATTTACATTTATAAGGTTTTTCACCAGTATGTGTTCGTATATGTTGTTGTAAATGAGAAAGTTGTGTAAACTAGAGAAAAAAAATTTTTTTAACAATAAAATTTTTAAAATAACCTTCTTTCCACAAAATTGGCATGGACCAAAAGCACGAATACCCAAATGAATTCGCATATGTTGACTCAAATAAGAATTATTAGCAAAAGCTTTTGGACAATGAGGGCATTTAAATGGTTTTGGTTCTCTTTGATTTCCACCACCGCCGCCACCCCCTGTACCAGAAGAACTACAAACAACGGCTTCATCAACAGAAGATGCTGATTGACCGATACTGCTACTAATAACACTGCTACCACCACTTAATTGTCCAACTGCTGCAGCAAGTTGCTAAAAAAATTATTATTTGTTTGTTTAAAAACAATGTTTTGATTATGTTTGTGTTTTTGTTTGTGTTTAAACGATGTTTTGTTTAGACAATGTTTAGTTGTAAAAATGTTTTTAAAGATGTTTGTCTGAAAAATGTTTAGACAGTGTTTGGTTGAAGAAATGTTTAAATGTTTGTTTTAATGTTTTTAAGTGTTTGTTTGGAAAAATGTTTTTGATGCTTATTTTGAAATATGTTTTTAATGATGTTTAGGTTGTTTAACCATCAGAAATATTACAGAAACATTTTTAATAGACCATAATTTAATAAAAACATTTAAAAAACCTGTTGCTGTTGTTGATGCTCCAAAAGTTGTGCTTGCAAAGCTTCAGCAGCAGACATTGCTTGTTGCCTTTGTTTATTATTATGGTGATGTTGTTGCTGCTGTTGTTGTTGATGGTGATGTTGTTGATGATGTTGTGACCTTGGAGATTCAGATGAAGAAGATGATGAAGAACCTGATTGAGGCACCGAACATGTGTTGTTAGCAGCAAAAGAAGAAGCAGCCTGTAGCAGCGAATGGGGAAACATTTTTTTATTTAAGAAAAGTTTTTGTTTTTTTTAATTTTTTTTAATTTGATGACTTTCTTCTCTCTATATTTTTTTATTTTTTAATTTAATAGGAATTTACTCATTAATTTAAAAAATAATACGAGTTAAAAAATTCTAGAAGAGCGCATATTAAAATCAAAAATTCTTATATTTACACGAAATAAAGAAAAATAAAAATAAAAAATTTATTAAAATGACATTTACAATGCCAAATATTCCTTTTTTCTTACTGTTAAAAAATAAAAGAAAAAATAGAAAATCTTAAAAATAAAAAATTATAAAAGTACAACAGCCGAATTTTACTAGGTTAAAAAAAATTTTTTGTGTTTGTGCTTGTTTTCTTAAGAATTCAGTTATTCCAAAAAAACTTTTTAAGAAAAAATAGAAAATAAAATGTTCAATAATAAAATGTTCAAATAATTAGCTAGAATAAAAACAATGTTTAAATTAAATGAAACAATGTGTTTCTGTTTTTTAGCGTGGATGTTTGTTTGTGTGTTTTCCGGAAAATTAAAGTTTAACATATTTTTAAGAACATACACAAAAGATGTGTTTCATGTTTGAGTGTTTTTAAAAGAAAATACAAAATGTTCGGCTAACTAACAAACTAAAAAAGAAAATACAACAACCAATGGAGAAAAAACACACAAGTTTTGATTAATGTTTTATAGTAAAATAAAACAGTCACTAAACTAAAAAATAAATATATATTTATGATATGAAATACAACCTTGATCAAAAATTTTATTTAATGATAATTTGTTTTTTCGCGCATTTTTTTTAATTATAAATGTATATGGTATTTTTAATGTAATCGCTTAATCAAGGTCAATTTATTTATTTTTACCCTCTTCATGGTCATTCTGCCATATCAACAAAAATTTGAAAAAAAATGCAAACAGAAACAAAATCTGAAAAATATTCAAAACAAACATAAACACACAAACAGAAACATTATGGAATTAAAAAATACAAAACAAAACTAAAAACGTTCAAAATAAGTTAAAACAAAAAAACACAAAAACATCCAGATAACAAAACACATTTCTAAAAACTTAAGCTTGAACTTAAAAAACAAAAAACACAAAAACACCCAACTAACGAAAATACATTTGCCAAAAATTAAGCTTGATCATAAATTACAAACAAAAACAGAAAAACATTCAAAACAAAGAAAATAAAAACAAAACACAAAAACATCCAACTAATAAAAATACAATTCCAAAATTAAGCTTGAACTTAAAGTATATTTTAAACCTAAAAACATTTTTTCCCAAACTTTTTATAAATTATAGTCATCAATATATGTAGCTAGCAATCGTCGCTTTATTTTTCGTCAAATCACTAAAAGATTTTGTGACAGAAATTTTTTTTAAAAAAACAAGTGGCTCTCTTTTCTCTCTGTCATTTTTATTTTTGTTTGTCCTTGGAAAAAATTCCTTTTTTTTTCTTTTTATTTCTTAAAAAAATTTTTTTTCTTCTTTAGATATCTTCTTCCCTATATCTTCGCCCAAAAGACCGTATACAAAAAATATGAAGAAAAAAAAATTTTTTATTGGAGGAAAAAAAAATAATTTTTTAGAGGGGTGTGCAACAATCTCTTAACTTTTTCGTCCCTTTTTTTCATTGGTTTAATAAGGTAAAAAGAATAAAATGAAAAAGGAGAAGATTGATGATAAAAATAAAAAAATATATTTTATAAAAATTAACCAAAAAAAAATTTTTTTCTTCAAAATCCCTTTCTTTACAATCTTTTTTTTTATATTTTAAATCACAATTTAATTTTCCCCATTTTTAAATTTTAAAGTAACAACAGAGTTCAGTACAAAAGAACATCTCCCTCCACTCTCACCAACCTATTAAAAAAATACCTATTTTTGTTGCAAATTAAAAACTTAAAAATACACTAAAATTGCGAAAAAAAAATAAATATAAAAATAAAATGGAAAAAGAATTTAACAAAACAACACAAAAATCAAAAATTAAATTTTCAATCTATTAAAAAAATTTAAAAAAAAATAGATAAACTAAAAGATAAATTTTAAACAATTAAAAAATATATAAATGTTGATAGAGCGAATAAAAAGAAACAAGAAATGAAAAAAGGAGAAATTTAAAAAAAATTTATATATGAAGGAAAAAAAGAGGCGTGTGTGTGTAGAGTTGTGAGCAGCCGATATATACACACACAAGTGGTGGGCGATTGGTTGGTTTTTGATTTAAGAAAATAAAAAAATTGACAAAATATATTTTAAAAAAATAGAAAGAAAGAAAAGATTAATTAATAAATATATAGATAATAAAATTCGCAATATTTTTTAATCAAAATTTATAAAAAAAATTTATATAGACATTTCGTCCACACAAACAGAAAAATCATGCCACTTCGGCGCTGCTGTCAACAAAAACAAACAATAGCAACAACAATAACAATTAAAACATCAAGAAACACAAACACAACAAAACAACAAATAACAACAGATTAAAACAAAAACAATAACAACAAGACAAAAACATTGCAACAAATCTAACAACAAAAATTAGAACAAAACAACAACAAAAACAACAAATAAAAACAACAAGTAAAACACAAAATAAACAAGAACAATTAAAACATAAAATTAAAACAAAAACACAAGAAAAGAAATACAAAAACACATATAAATTTAATTTTTGTTGTTGTTCTAATTTAAAACTCAAAAATACAAAAATTAGAAACAAAAATACCAAAAAAATACAAGAAAAATTAAGCTAAAAAATAATCTAGTGCCTAACTAAATTTTAAAACATTTTTAATACTAAATAAATTAAAAAATTTTTTAATGAAAAAATAGTCAAGGAAGTAAAAAATATTTAAAGAGGTAGAAAAGTAGGCGGAGTTTCAAAAGTTTAAATTTAAATAAAAAAAACACAAAAAAATACAAAGAGAAAGAGAGAGAGAAACATTTTAAAATAGAGGGAAACACACACACACACATTTGTTCTTGTAAAAACACCAATAAAAACAACAAACACAAATATTTGTTGCCTTGTTGGGTGTTTATAAATAAAAATGTTTATAGCTGTATGACACTAATAAAATGTTATTTTAAAATTTTTATTACCTCTTTTCTTTAAAAAAAATTAAAAAATATATACACTTTCCTTATGACATTTTTAATTGTACCAAAAATTTAAAAATTATTTAATAAAATTAAAAAAAAATTTTTCGTAATTAAGAACAGTCGAAAAGCAAAGGTCTAAAACTAACATAAGAGTATTTAAGATTTTTAGAAAAGTTCACGCCCAAAATTACTGGCTGTCATGAAAAGGATGTAGATATACAAGAGTAAGAAGAAAACAAATTTAAAAAAAAGAGAAAGAGGATGAAACTATTATAAACCAATAAAAATAAAACTTAAAACCCGAAAAACTCAAGAAGATTTTCAAAAAAAAATTTTTTTTTCTGGTATAAAATCGTTTGAAGTAAAAAATATATGAAAATAAAATTAAAAAAAAATTTTTTTTTGAATCAAAATATATTTTTTTTGATTTATTTAACTAAATAATTTTTAAAATCCTCTCTTTTTATCCTCTCTCAATAACTATAACAAAAAATTTAATTTTTTCCAATCTTCAGTCTAAAGCCTACAAAAAATTTTTTCTCTCTCTATTAAAAATACTTCCGCACCACACAAAAAAATTTTTTTTTCGTATGTCTTTTAAAACCAAAAAATGATAATTTAGAAAAAAAATAGCTATAAAATTACCAACAAGCAATCCCTCCCTTGTCCCCTCCCTTCCACTCTTCTCTATCCCTCCCCCCCCCCTTACCCTCCAAATCACTTTTCTTTAAAAGAAAATATATTTATTTTCCCCCCAAATATTTTTTTTATTTAAAAAATAATTTTTCTAATCACACAACCAGTTTTATATATATTTTTTATCATTTTTAATATGTGAAGCAAGAAAAAAAAATGAAAAATTTTGCGAATATATTAACGCAAAAATTGATAAATTTTTGCTTTTAATAAATCTAAAAATATAGCAAAAGAGAAAAGATAGACCATAGAATGAAAAATTTTTTTAAAGGAAAAAAAATAAAAATTAAATAGAAAATTAATAAAAATTTAGACTGGTACGCAAGACGTTTTTCTTAATCAAATAGAGTTGGATTTGTGAATTTTGTTAATTTTCTCCTCTGAATGATTCAATGTTGATTTCAACGGAGGAATCAAGAGAGCTTCAGGTTATGAGTGAAAATCTGCTTTTTCTTTATTTCAAATAAAAAATTTTTTTGTAGATTTTTTTAATAATCCACCACTCGATTCAAGTCGAAATCAACAATGAATCAACTGCAGAAAAAACGGAGAAAATTTTCTCCGCGAAAAAAATTTAGAAAAAAAAATAAATAAGAGAAACGTAAAACTTTTTAAAAAAACCTCCCAACTGTTGATAAATTAAAGTAGAAAAAAAAACATTTGATGCTATGAAAATAGTTCAAAAATTAACTTTTCAAAAAAGAAAGATAAACTTTAGTTTTTGGTCAAAAGATTAGTATATAGTAGGGTAATTAGACACAACGAAAACAAAAACTACAGAAGAAAAAACAAAAGAAAATACAAATTGTAAAACATGTTGGAAAAAGTTTTTAAAACAAATAAAAGAGAGTTGTAAAACAAATAGCAAAAACATTTGATAAAAACAAGAAACAAGTTGAATTAAGAGAAAGTTGTAAAACAAGTTGAAAACCAAGTTGGATTAAAAGTACAAATTGTAAAAATATAAGTTGTAAAACAAATTGAAAAAAATACAACCGGGGGAAGAGAAAAAAAAATACAAGCGGCAAGAGAGAAACCGATGAAATTCCAAAAGCTACCAAGTACCTCAAAGATAAAATATTTTTAAAAATTCACAATTTAACAAAAAAAAGTGCTTGAACAAACAAAAAAATATTTATCTAAAAAATTATTGGGGGCACACAAACAAAAAAATAATTAAAGTCGTGTAGCAGTAGTGGTTGTGGGGGGGGGGGGAAGTGTAACGGTGATAAACACCAACCACTAATATATTTTCAAAAAAAAACTACGGTAAATTGGAGAAGAAAGCTTCAATGAAAGGAAAAAAATTAAAAGAGAAAGAAAGGGGGGAAGTTGTTGTTATTTCCCCTCCTTTTTTGTAAATATATGTGTGCGCGACACAAGACATTTATTTATATTTTTATCAAGGCTGGCAGCAGAGGAGGAAAAAAATAAAAATTATTAAAGTAGAAAGAGAGACACGTTCGTGGTTAGTTAGTGGTTATTATTATTACCTATTTAAAGGTAAAAGAAATTTTAAAAAAACACAGAAGCAATGGCACGAACAATGGCACGAAAAAAAACTAAGCAATGAAGGGAAGAAGAAATTATGGTGAGTGTTTTTAATATAAGAAATTACAAAAAAATAATAAGAATGTTAATTAATAAATGAATAAATAAAATGTAAATTAATAGAAAAAATAAAGGGTAAAAATAATAACAATATTATTATTATAGAAGCAAAACTTAAATGTTTGTTTTGAATATGAAAATTGTAAAAAAATTAGAGAGTTGTAAAAACAACAAAAGAGTATTTTGTAAAAATAAAAAGAGAATTGTAAAAACAAGTTGGAAAAACAAAAGAACAAACAATTCAATAAAAATAAACTTGACCCAAAACAACAATAACAACAAGTTTTGAACATGTTTTACAATTTAAAAATAAAAGTTTGTTTAATTGTAATGTTGTTCTTTTTTGTTTTTACAACTTTTTTTTACAATTCTCTGTTGTTTTTACATTCTCCTTTTGTTTTAAAAGAAAATTTGTATTAAACACAAGGTGTTTGCTTCAAGTTTTTAAAAATTTAGAAGCAAAAAATACTGTAAAGCAGCAAGGAAATAATTTTCCTTTTATCCTTTGAAGATATATTATAATGCATTAATTGGAAAATGTTCGCGCATTCTTTTTAAAAAAATATTTTTATATATGGCAGCAGACTAATAAGATACCTATATTTAATAATATGCCTAATATATATCCATTTTAGTCTTTTATAAAAATAAAAAAATTTAAAAAAGGTTAAATGGTTTTGGAACAGAAAAAAAACATTTTTTAATATCCCCAACATGGTAGCTGTTTTTAAAAAAAAAATAAGAAAAAAGGCAATTTTTATAAAAGCTTTAAAATAGGGGAAGAAACATTTGACAATTTTTATATAACCAGAAAAAAATTTTATTTTTAATAGTCAAAAAAAATTTTTTTTCCTTAAATAAGAACGGAAGTAATTGAACGAATGAATTTATAAAATAAGAATAAAAATAGAAAATTAAAAAAAAATTATTTTTTTTTGAAAAATAAATAAATATATTCAAAGGTTGTTGCAATAATTTTAGTAAAAAAAATAAAAAAAAATAGAAAAGAATTTTTTCTAAATTACAAAAAAAAATAAAAATTATCATTTAATAGCTTCATTAACCAATTACTATTTATAAATTTATATTTTCTAAGGTTAATTAATTTTTTACAAAAAAAATTAATGAAAAAAATCATATAAACCCGGAACTTTTCTTTCTAACAAAAAATGCCCCCACCCCTCACTCCTTTCCAAAAAATAGTTGTTTTATCTATCCAGTTTTTTTTCAAAAAAAGGAGAAAAAATAAAATAAAACAAAAAAAATTAAAATAAAAAATGGCTAGCAGCAGCTTTAGAGTAGAAGCAGTTCTTGTTTCATCGAAGAAAAAATATCCAACCATCCCCAAACAAAAAATGGGAGGAGATAAAAAAAATAAAAATATAGAAAAAAGATGGTGGAAAGAACGGTGGAAATAAAAATAAAAAAAAAATTTTTTCAAAAGAGAAAATAGTATATAGAAGCAAGACATAAGAAAGGTCGTCGTCCGTCCCTGCTTGCTGTCGTTGCCACTTTCCACTATTTTTTATATTAATAGTGGTTGGTTGGGGGGTTGGTTGGAGAGGGTTGGGGGGTTGGTTAGTTGGGTTCTTTTCCTTATTGTCACACACACACTCAAACAAATAAAAACTGGCTGGTTATACACACTCAAAAACACTCAAAAAAATACGATATAGAGAGAGAAAAATTTTAAAGAAAATAGTAGTTAGAGATGTTTTTTCGCCCTTTTTTTAGCTGACAGCCGTTTTTTCTTTCGTCGTGCTCTCTCATAGATTTTTAAGAGAAAAGTCTGTCATGTCACTGACAAAAAATACCCCTCGAAGCAAAACTAACGACTACGACGACTAAAAATATTGATTAGTGGCGCACAGACTTTTTTTAAAAAAATAAAAAATATATGAAATTACTTGAGTATATACTGGAAAATAAGAAAATTGAAAAAAAAAAATTTAAAAAAATTTTTGAAAAATTTTTTTAAATTTAAAGTAAAAAGAATTAAAAATGTAGCAAAAATAAGCATCAAGCTAAATAAAAGTTAAATCAAAAGTTTCAGAAAAATAAGCTTAAAAATGTTTTAGAAACAATGTTGAAATGAAATTCTGAAAATGTTTCCAGAAAAAAAAATTTACAAAACAATGAAGAACACGAGTTTAACTTAAAAAATCAAAAAAACATGTTTTGCGCAGAATCAGAAAAACATTATTTAAAAAATCAAAAAAAAAACATGTTCGTAAAAATCTGAACATGTTTTGCAAGAAAACAAGAGAAACATCAGAATTGTTTGTGTTGTGAACAAATCAGAAAAATGTTTTGAAACATGTTTTGAATGTTTTGAACAAATCAGAAAAACATCATTTAAATGAAAAATCAGAAAAACATGTTTATAAAAAAGATTAGAGAACAATAAGTTAAAAATTTTTTTAAATTAAATAAAGAAGAATAATTCTTTAAAATTGTTTGAAATTGCTAACAAAAAAAATAAATAATATATGTTAATTTAAATAAATTATTTTTTAAACCCAATTTCCCTTTGTCCCAAAAAATTAATATAAAAAACAAACAAAGAAATATTTAAAAAATATATATTTCAGTTCAAAATTTTTTTTAAAAAATTAGAAAAAGAAGAACAAAGAAATTTTTTAGAAGCACTCAAAGCGCGTCGCTTTTCCGATAATTTAAAATAATATAAAGGAGGGCGTGGCGCTGCTACTATATGTAACTAATATGTACTTTTTGTTTAAAAGTTCAGATTGGTTAGAGAAAAAACATTGAGAAAATACACAAATAAATTTTCAGAATATTTACAAAACAAAATAAAAATCAGAAAAACATGTTGTTTTGATGTTTTAGTTATGTCAATAAAAACATGTTTCCAACATCAAACAAACATCAAACAAAAAAACAAAGTATTTGATGTTTTTCTGATCTATAAATTCTGAAGATTCCCTACTTTTAAAAACACAAACATTTTTTCATCAGAATTTTGTAAAAACATAACCGTAAACTAACCATTTGCTGTAAACTTTTGTTGTTTATGTTGAGAAAAATGTTTTTACTCTTTTTCTCTAACATTATAAAACAAACAGTATTTTTAACATGTTAGAGATAAAATTTCTTTATTAAATGGCCGCCTTTTTCTCTACATATAATGTTGATTGGCTAGTTTTTATTAACTCTCTTCCTTGTTGTATGTTTTTATTGTTGTTTTTCTTTTTCATTCTGATTTAGGGCGGTCTTAATGTTAACAACCACCACCACCACATGCTACTTATCATTTTATTTTTGTGTTGTTTCAAAAAATATTTAGGAAAAAAATAAATTTGTTGCCAAATATAAATAATTAGCCTTGTGACACACATTTTATTTATTTACATATTTTTTTAAATTTTTTATATTAAAATTAAATAATTTTTTTTAATATTGTAGGAAGAGAGAGAGATAAGAAAAATTATTTTAAGTATGATACCGTTATAAAAAATTTTTTTAATTTTTTTTGAATTTAAAAAAGTTTTTTTCCTATCCTAAAGATAAAAAAAATAATTAATTTTTAGAAAAAAATTTTTCAATTAATATTTTCCTCAAGAATCTGGCACGTAAAAAGGTCCCAAAGAAGAGTAACAGAAAAACCATTAAGAAAAAATGAATTTTAACAAAATAAAATTTTTTAAATTTAAAAATAATTTTTATCCTTCTATATTTTCTAGAATTTTCTCGTAATTTTTTTTGAATATTTTTTGTCGATCACCTCTATAATAATTTATTTTTCGCTTGCAAATATTCTCTTCAAGGTTGAGCACAATCATACTCTGGTTAAAATCGTTATTAGAGGGAGAGCTCAACACACACACAAATCTTTCCCTAGTTTTTTTATTTTTCAAAAACAACTTGTATAAAACACACACAAAATATGTGTCACAGTTGTTGTTTTCAACATATTACTATTTTTTTAATAAATAATAAAATGGTTAAAGGGGGAGGAAAGGGCAGTAGTTTTATTCCCCGTTAAAGCTTTAATACAAATAGTGTATTTTAAGCCGGAAACTGTTTTAGTAGTTGAGAGAGGCGTTTACACAAACGCTTAAAAAAATTTTTTTTAGTCATTTTTAATGAAAAGAAATTTTTTTTATATTTAAAGCTTGTAGACGGATAATTTGTTGATAGTTTTTTAAAGAAGTTTAGAAAATTTCTCTTTAATCAGACGAATTTTTAATTGTTTTTTTTTCAAGAAAAAAACAATATTATGTAGGTATTTTTAGCCTTTCTTTAAATAGAAAAATATTTAAATATTTTTATCGCCATATATTGCTTACTATTTTTATTTGTTTAAAATCGTTTTATTTTTATGACCAAAAATTTTAAAAGAATTTTTATCTACATATTAAACTGATTATTTTCTTTGAATTTAAAAAAAGACTTCGCGTTTTCGCATTTTTTTACATAATTTTTCAATATAAACTAGGGTAGCAACCCAACCCTTCGTAGTCTTGAGTGTCGGGGATCGGTTGGTTGTCGAGTTAGAGCCTTCTCTGGATTCTAGGGGTATTATTCTAGGGTATTATTCTAGGGGTATTCTAGGGTATTTTATTTTATTCTAGCTACCCTAATTTAAACATCTTTTAAAAATTTTTATTTTTTTCAGACCAAGAAATATATTGACTATAGCTAGTATTTTATTATTATCAACAAAAAAAATTCCCATCAAATGTATGCTGAATGTCAACTTGAAAGTATTCAACATATTCATGCTTTACGCACTGAATTAGAAAATTCTTTAATTTCTGATGATTCTCCTATTGATTCTGAACGGCGACAGCAACAACTTCGTCAATTAAGAACTGTATTTCGCTCTGATGAGGCTGTACATATTCAATTTTCGGTTTATTTTAAATTTATTTTTCTGGGAAATTTTTGGCTTTGGCTTGCTAATTTTTTGTGTCAAGTGAAGCTTTATGAGTCTATTGGAGCTTTATAAGTCCAATTAAAAGGTTTATGAGCCCAATAATAACTTTCAAGTCCAAACAAAATGTTTACAAGCTCAATGGACTTTATAAAGTTTTTTTAACTCACAAAGGTTCATGGGACGCATAAACTATTCTAGACTTACGCCATTTTTATTTTAAGGGTCCAATAATTGAAGAGGAACAACAACAACAAACCTCTAATCACCAACAAAATATTCGCCCACCATCTTCTTCAAGATTTACTGTTTCACCAACCCCACCAAATGCTTTGCCTTCATTTGCTTCAAGTATTGAAAATAGAAAACAAGCATTACATGTATTAATTACTAAACCAATTTTTGAAAAAGGTAAATTTTAAATTATTTTTTTTTAAATTTAATTTCAATTTTTGAAGAAGGTAAAAAAGGAGAAGAAAACAAAAACAACAAGAAAATTCAAACTCCAAATTCAATTGTTGTTCCACCACCCCAACAAACATCACAACAATCAACAACATCAGCTTCATCTCCAGCTTCATCAATTGACTCGGGCGTAGCTTCTCCAGGTTCAAATGCTGATGAATTTTTACTTTTTGCTGGTAATAACAGTCCATTTTGTCAACTCAATCGACAACATAGAAATTCTTTACCAAATCCTTTGGGTCCTTTTGAATCCCAAACACTTCCAAAAGCTAGAGGAGGACGTGTTTTTAATTTTACTACAACGACAACAACAAATAAATGTGATGGTGGAGGATTTTCTTCTTTAATTGAGGCTTTGTCTTTACTGCCAGGTGCTCATATAAATGATGAAGGAGAGTGTAAAACAAATAGAGGAGAAGATAAAAACAAGGGAGGATATGTCAACAACAAACCTTTTGAGTTGCAAAATCCTCCGATTGGAAAGGTTTTTTTATTTTTTTTTGTTATTTATTATTGGATATTTAAACAGATTTTTGGGAGAAAATTTTTATTTTTTTAGGTTTTTTGGAAATTATTTTTTTTTAGGTTTTTGGGAAGCAAATTTTTAGCAAAAGAAATTTTAGGTGACGTGATTTTTGTTTTTGTAAATGAAAAATAAATTACTAAAAATTTGTAACTAAAATAATTAAGTGGGGGAGAGAAGGGATTAGCTTATTAAGAAGGTTTTTCCCTCTTTAGCTTTTGCACATGAAGATAAAAAAATTCCTTTTAGTTATTTAACAAATTGAGAGGGGGATTTTTAAATAATTTATACTCCATTTTTAGCCTCATAATAAATAAAATTCCTTTTATGGAATTTATTATTTTTGTTTTTTCTAAAAGTAATGTGCGCGCGTGTGTATTTAAAAGCTTTTGAGAAGGAATTTAAGGAGAGAGATTTTTAAATATTTTATTTTATATTTTTTGGGAGTAAAAGTTTATTTTTAGAAGGTTATAAAGTAAGAGGGATTTTAAAGAAATAAATATTTTTGAGAGCAATTTAAGTAAAGAGGAAAATTAAAAATAGAAAGTGGAGAAAAAAAATTTTATAATAGGATTTATTGAGAGGATTAGAGGGGGAATTATTGAGGGGTTTTTTAATCAAATAATAGATATTTTTGGAAAACTTGGTAAATATCCGTCATAATTTTTAATTTTTAGAGTTATAATCGATTGGATCAGTCATCAACAACATCACTTTTACTGCAAAAATTTAACGCTGGAATTGGAGAAAAAAGGAAAGAAGAAGGTGATGGTTTACCTCCACGTTCAGCAACAATGCCTCCTTTAAAAAGCATTTTAAAAAAGAAGCAACAATCATCATCAATTGGTGCTTCAAATCCTTCATTAACAACAACAATGCCAACACCTTTGGGTTATTCAAATCAGAGGAAAGGAGGAATGTTTTCAAGGTTTTTTTTATTTTTTTAATGTTAATGGGTAGGGGCCTCACCTTTCTAATACTTTTTTACGGTTTACTGGTAAACCTTGACATTTTGTTGCTGAACATTTGACCTAACGGATGTCGCGTTTGTCCTCAGTTTTCCCCTCATTACTCCCAACAATTACTGAATCTACCTAGAAATTAATTTAAATATATTTTTTTTAAAGATTTGTTCCATTCCGTTCAATTTCTGAAGACCATCAAGATGAACAACGTCAACGATCACCACCTTTGTACAAATATAATTTATTTTCAAGCAGCAACAAAAACAATAATGTTTCTTCTTCTCCAACAGACTTTTCTACCTCAACATCATCTTCTAATGGAACAATTGGTTTTTTTAAAAATTTTTAATTATTTTTAAGTAAATACTTATAAAAAAATCGAAATAGGTGGAATGTTTTTTAATTTAAGAGCATTTCTCTCTGAAGGGAATCGAACCTTTTGCCCCCGAGTAGGTAGGCAGAGATTTTACCCACTACACCAAAATGCTAATTTTGTTGAATAGTTTTTTATCTGCTAGGTTATTATTTGTCGTGTATTTGAAATAAAGCAAAAATAAAATTGTTTTCCTTAAACGGGCTCGAACCTTTCACCCTCGAGTAGGTTAACTTAAAATTTTACCCACTACACCAAATTGGTAATTTTCTTGGATGACTTTTTATTCTGCTAGGTTATTATTTGTCGTATTCTATTCTTTATTTTTACATTTTTCTTGTTTTAATTTTTATTTTATTTAAGAAGAAGAAGAAATAGACAGTGGAATTGCTGATTGTTTTTACTGCTATTCTGGCAATATTAATAAAAATGAAATAAATCAACAACAACACAAACAGCAAAAACGTGTCTCATTTTCTGAACAAGTACAAGCAAGAGTTTATCGTTCAACTTCTTCTATTCTTGGGTAGATTTTTTTTTTAAATTTTGGGTTGATAATTTTAAAATTTTGTAGTCAACGTAAGAAAAATGAAAAGAAAGCACGTAGTCGTGCAACTCGTCGTTGTAATTCTGATGAATCAGAGACAACAACAACAAATTCTTTTGATGTAACAACTAATGATGAATTTAAACGGTTTTTTTTATTTTTTATTTATTTTTATTAATTTTAATATTTTTTAAAAGGTCTTACTTGGGCATTTATAAAGACAATTTATCAACTAATAATAGTGGAAACATTGTTTGTAAATCTATGGTTTCGTCTACTAGTGATGGTACTACTAATGGTGCTAATAGTGGAGGAGGAATGTCTGTGCTAGCTCAATAGAAAATTTTTTTTGTTAGAAGAAAAGGATAGAGGTTTTTTTGTTTAGTTTTTTGGGTAAATAAAAACCTCCCGAATATATATTTAATTCTTAGTTTTAGTCAAAATATTTAAGTTATTTATACGAGTTTAATTTTTTATAAATATTTTTAATTGATGAGAAAGCATCTCTCTCTTTTATCTATTTGCAGATGTAATATGTGACCTCTAGGAAAATAAACAGTGGTAGAGATACATAAATGAGATTTATAACATTTGTAAGGTTCTTCGGTTCGGTCCCAGATATCCAAAAATTAATTTCAGTTAAATTCCGAATATCCAAAAATTTTCAGGAACCGACAACCCTAAATACCACTGTTAATTCAAAATCTAAAATATTCCCCTTTGTTTTATTATCTTCTGACACTCTCCGCAAAATTTTTAGTTTTTTTGTTGCATTCTCTATCAATCTCTATCTATTAATTATTTTTAACTTTATTTTTTAATTTATTTAGTGATTGATTTGTTTTTCCTGTTCGCAAAAGAAATTTTTTCTAAAAGAAAAATCCCTTTTTTATTTAAATATTTATAAGTATATATTTTAAAAATATATATAGTTCAATCAGTTGACCTCTTTGATTTATTTTTGAGGTGAATTTCTGTTAGGTTTTGATCAAATTTAAATTTTAGTAGGCTTAAATCCTTAATTTTTTTAAATGGGATTGAGCCAGAAGGTCAAAACCCAGTAGTTTAACCCTTCTGATATTCCGGAAAAGTTTTTACAATTTGTAAAATATATTATTAAATTCCGGAAAAGTTTTTACAATTTGTAAAATATTTTATTAAATTCCGGAAACGTATTTACAATTTGTAAAATATATTATTAAATTCCGGAAAAGTGGACCTTCTAAAAATTCTTAAATATACAGAAATTCATCTTTTTTGTTTTTTATGTTGTTTTTGTTTTATCAATTGTTGCAAAATACAAAAATGACACCTTTTAAAAAATATTTTTTGACAATTTAACGCTCTCTGTTATTGTTCAAAAAATATTTTTTTTGTTTATCTTTGCTTTAGTATTTAAATTTTTTAGTTGGCAAATTTGTTAAAAATTTCATAGGTAAAAAGTTAAAAAAAATATTTAAATTAACGATAAGCTTTTTTTTAAAGCTTTAGAAAAAAATATGTGTATTTTGATTTCTCTCAATCATTTGTATTATTATTTTAAAATGCGTGTAGCAATTTGTATAAAATTTAAAAAATAATGAAAACTTGATTCTTGATTAGTTTAAAAATATATTTATTTTTATACGAAATATTTTTAATTTTTTTCTGACGTTGAAGAGATTTCGACGTGTGGAGTTAATAAATATACTCGAATCAGGTTATAGTTCTTAGAAAGCGATTAATCGGTTGGTGACATTGCACTATAACCTGATTCGATTCTAATTTGCAAGAAAACAGGGGTCGGTCGGAGATACGGAACTGTTGGAACTCGGAAATGGTTTATCTGAAATCGGAAATTAAAAAAAATTCCGACCGACCCCTGGTAACAGGTGCCCAATGATGAAGCTTTGAAGATGATGGACATGTGAAGATTAAAATTGGAATGAAAATAGAAGATTAAAGGATAAAATTGAAGGTTAAAATTTGAAGGTTTTACAAGGTTTTTTAAAAGTTTTAAGGTTTTTTTAATATTTTTAAAGTTCGATAGTTCTCGTTAAGGAGTTTTGTTCGCAACTTTTAGTACGTATTTCCACTTATTGTAGAGCTAATCCTGTCATTTACTATAAGAAAATGGGGCTAAGAGGCGAATCAAATTACACTAATAAATTGAGTATAAATATTTATAAGATGCGCGCAAATGCTGAAAAAATTTATAAGAGTGGAAAAGAAACTTTTTTATGTTACTGTAGACTAGGTTGTGTTTAATTTAGTTTTTATTTGTGTTTAGAGAGAGTTTGCTTGTGGAAAAAATTAAAAGTTGGTCGAGAAATTCAAAAAAATCCTCCAGACAATTCTTCAAACATCTTCCATTGTTGGAGAAAATTCTGCAGGCATTTCTGAATTGGAGAACCCGTCAGCAATTCTTTTTGATTTTGTTCGTCTATTTTGGAACCAAACTTTGACCTGTATTGGAGAGGTATTTAATTAAATTAAAGGTGAAAATTAGAGTTTTAAAAATATTTTAGACATTTTATGAAATCTGACGCTATTTTTTATAGCTAAATTCCAATCCAATTAAGGGTAAAAATTGTCGGTATTAAGTGAAATTTTTGTCTGTGTGTTGTTTGCATAATATTAGGCACAAATCGTTTGTTTTATATTTTAAATTTAACTCTAAAGGATAATTGAGATATTGCCTTGCTTTCTTTTTAATGTTTAATTGTGTGTGTTTATGTAATACAAAACTGATTTTAGTTGGTATTCTATTAGTGTGTGTATGTTTTTAATAATGTCTAAAAATGTTGGCCTTTTAGCGGGAAATAATTCTCCTTTTTAGTCCCTTTTCTGGGCCTTTTTTCAATCTTTTTTATGCCGAAATTGTAATTGATAGCCAATTTGTGCTTTAATGGAAGGCCAATTTATTTGGCAAAAAAATAGGTACATGGCGTATGAATAAATTTTTGAGGTTGAAGGGAATGTAACCTGTGTTTCAGAAAGTAATAGTTTTTTTGCAAGTTGTTTTCTTTCTGATCCAACAATATATTTGTTGTTTTTGAATGCGTGTTCGAGATGTGATAATTGTTGGGGAGAGAATGCTGTTCTAAATGTTTTAATGTTTGAAGGGGTTAATGTATTTACTCAAATAATTACCCCCCTCCAGTTCCCTTACCTGATTCTTTTTGTTTTTTGCATTTGTTGGAACAGAGGAAAGCCTGATCCCATTGTCAATGCTAATGCTATAGTTTAAACTTTCATTTCAATTTTTTTAATATTCCAATCTTACGTGTTTGTAAAATTAAAGGGTCAAAAACATTTGTTGTTTGTGTTGGTTGTTGCAAATTGCTGTCATTTTTTGTTGTTGAGGAGGGACTACCGTTGTTTTGCTCTAAATATGTTGTAGCCCAGTGTGTGAAGCATAATTGTGCTGCTGATATTGAAGGGGAAATTGGTTGTTGTTCTTCTTGTATGTTCTGTTCTTGTTGTTTCTCATCTTCAAAAACATTTTTAGGGTTATCAAAATTTGTAGTTGGACGTCTTTTCCGTTTAAATTGTTTCTTTAATGCTTTTTCTCGTTTGATATTGTTGTTGTTTTCAAGTATACTATCAACACTAAAGCCTGAGGATAGTGACATTTGTGTGTTTTAATTAGAGGGCTTCTTTATAGGGGATTTAAGGAGTTTTTGGGAATGATTGGCCAATTAGTGAGAATTTTCAAAATTATAAAAATTGGGCGGAGAATGGTAAAAAGAGGAAAGATATTTTGTTCTGTGCGGGAGATTGACTGGACAAAGCTGGGCCAGGTTTTTAGTAAATATATAAATAGGTAAGTTGATATGACTGCCAACATTTCCTCTCTCAACAATCTACCTATTCTCTCCCTTAATAATGTAAATATTATATAGGTAATTGTAATTTAAGGGCGGTAAACATAGAGAATTTTAATGGGATTTATTTGAAGACTTAATTATAAATAGAGGTGGTAGTGTGCTATTGTAGAGTGAAGTTGTATATCTTAAAATTGTTTTGACTATATTCTCGGATACCTCAAGCTTAAGACATTTCAATGGGTTAAACCCTGAGGACCTTACACCCTTTGAAAGTGAATGTCGAGGGATTTGGAGGGATGAAGGGGATAGAGAGGCAATACCGGATCATAAGTTCTGAACTCAGGACAGGGACTTATCTCCATAGATGGGAGTATGGGGAGAGAGTCAAATTCAAAACTTTACGATTTATGATAATTCAAACATGGGGATTTCTTACTTTTATTTTACAACAATTACATAATGTGAGTGTATTATAGTATATAGAAAACAAGGAAAACAAATATATAGAAACAAGAATCAAGTAATATTTATATATTGTGTCACTGCACTCATCTTCTTGTTTATGCTATCTCCGTTTGATTATTCCCTCTGTTGGAATACTTTGTCGGCACTTAGATCCGCGAGCGTGTGATAGGATCCGGGATCTATAAAATGGGTAAATTAGTAGTTGGATAAGTGAATCAAAAAAATGGCCGGTGTCTACCTGTCATCTCGTCCTCAGGCCCGTCCTCATGCGCTCTGATAGCTGCACTTCTCTTCCTTTTGGCACTCTTTTTGCTGGCACTGCTGACACTATCGTCAATATCCTCGATTATGTTGGAACTGGGAGCTGGATCACTAGTGGCTGTTGTAGCCGTTTCTTTAAAATAAAATTTTTTAAACTTTCAAAAACTCCAAAAGCTTACCCGTAATCAATTTAGATGTACCACTAGTTCCACTCTCTTTCGAAGAAATTGTTGGCACCGAAGTCGGAGTTGATGGAGACATTGGAATCAATGATATAACGTCTGAACCCGCAACAGGAGGCGGCGTAGTCGGTGGTGTTGGACTTGGAACAGAAGATTTTTTACCACCAACTTCTGCAATCTTGCCTAATCCTTTGCCTTTCTTTGATGTTTTTGTAGCTTTAGTAGTTTTTCCTGGTGTAGGTTTAAGTGGTGATGGTTGAAGAGGAGAAGCAGGAGGAAGAGGAGCAGTTGTTGTAGGCTTTGCTTTTGACTTAACACCTTCTTGTGGCGCGCCAGTCGCTGTTGGAGCTTTCTGAGTAGTTTTTTCAGCTGGGGTATTTGTCGAGATTACACTTTTATTACCAGAAATCTGAAATTTTTGAAAAAAATTAAAAAAAAATTTTTTTGAAGAAAATTAAAGAAAAAAACCTTTTCTCTTGTTGACGGTGGAATAGCCGTTTCTGACCCTGCCGCTTCTTTTCCCGCGATCATCGCTGACTCCGGTTGCCGAATTTCACTTTTCAGTGAAGTAGTAGTTTTCTTATTCTTCTTTGATTTACCGCAGCATATCGCCATCAATAAAACCGCCGAAAAAACAGACGAAAATGCGAGCACCAGTAGAAGATTGAAAAGGACGAAAAGCTGTTGCATTGTAATATGACGAGAGAGAAGATAATTGATATATGTTAAGTGGGGGTAAAAAAGAGGTGGCTTTTATATGGAAATTTATAGAGGGACGTGGAAATTTACTTAGGAAGTTGGTAGTTTCTGCTGCTGTATTTTGGGGAGCAGGTCAACGTACTGTCCATTCAAGAATATCGAGGGATGGTAGGGGGATGTCCTGGTATGGGACTTTGACTTAATTTTACTACAAATTTAAGAGGAAAGTTGTAAAAATATTTATATGTGAGAAAATCATAAAAGGGTTATAGAGAGATCGTTTAAATTTGAAAAATAAAAAAACTAAGAAAAAAATTGTTAACTAATTTAAACCAAATTATTCATCACTTCGAATTCGTCTTCTTCCCTTTGAATGCCGTTTTCTAGTCTTTTGTTGCTGCCATGGGAAATGGAAAGGATTTGCTGGTTTCCAATCACGCCACCCTGCACGTTCGGGTAAATTGAAGGGATACTCACGAACCCGAACTTTGAATACCTTAAAGTTAAAAATTGGATAAGAAGGAGAAAAAATTTATTAACCTTAACCATTAGAAAAACAAAAAGAATTGAAGCTGCGATTACAAGGTAGACTAGGCGATAGAAGCTTTTCTGAAATAAGTCTAAAGTTAAATTAAAATTATAAAAGGAAAACCTCGTCAAATACATCTTCAAATTTGGGTATTTTTGAAAGTAATGAGTTGAGAAATTCCACAAGTCTGTTGTTTTTCATTAGAAGCGATTTAACTAGCTCAGTACTAGAAAGTTTTTGGATTAGAAGCTTTTTAGTGATAAGCTATCGCTAGCCTCTATAATCCAGCATTTGAGAGATAGTACATAAAAGGAATAGTTTTGTCAGAGATAGAAAGTAAATTGAAAATGACATTTTCGTATCCCCTCAAAATCTCTATTCCTTAAAATCTCTACAGGCTAAAATGCCTTATAATCTCTACACAGCTAAAATGCATTAAAATCTCTACTCGGCTAAAAATTATTAAAATAACTATTCCTTAAAATCTCTATTCCTCATAATCTCTACACGGGTGAAACGCCTTAAAATCTCTACACGGCCAAAAATAGGATAAAATGTCTATTTTTTCATTCGGAAGCCTTTTGAGTGCCAACGTTCAGTGCGGAAACGTTGTTCTGATTTCTGGCTTATCTTTTGATATTATTTTGCTTGTATTGTTTTTGCCGCTGCGGATGAACCCAGGCATGTCCAGCGGAACGACAGCAGCCGCTTCGATACGATCACCGCAAGCAAAATGAACACGACCGCAGCGAAGCAGTCGTGTATTATATCTTCGATATTTACGGCGGATACAAGCAGATATCCGCAGCCATTTTTAAATCAATTGTACAGGTCTGGGTACAATTGATTACCAGGTCTGGGTTTTCCAATGAAAAGTTCATATTTTACACTTTTGTTGAGACTCTACCATCCATTTGCACGGTGTAGAGATTTTAATTATTTTTACCCCAGTAGAGATTTTAAGGAATAGTTATTTTAAGGAATAGAGATTTTAAGCATTTTTAGATTAGTAGAGATTTTAAGGAATAGCGATTTTAAGGAATAGAGATTTTGTATGGGAGCCGACATTTTATCCAATAGATAGTGTGTAAAAAGTGGAGACGGTTAGAGAAAAATGTTGACTAAATGACATTCTATCCCCTATTTTACATTTCGGATTTTTTTTAGAATTTTTCAAAGTATTAAAAATCAAAATGCTCAAAGTAAATTTAGTTCGTCGTTGACATTTGATTTATTCATTCTGATTTTCGACATTTAATTGACAGACATCAAATTTGTTTTCTTCTTTTTCAGATTTTTGCTTAATTTTTTGTTTAATTTTTAATTATTTGTTCAACTTCTGTTAGAATATGCAATCTTCGAGTCCAAGACATGATAATAATTCTGCAAGAACTGATGTTGAATCACGAGGCTCTGGAACAACTACAATCACCCAAGTTAATCAACCTGAGGATAATACGGTTAATTTTTAATTTTACGATAAAACCAAATTTTTATTTGTAGGAGAATGGCAATCACTTGCTATTGAGATTAGAACAACCATCAACATCAGAAAACACAACAGAAAGAAATTCGCCTAGAGTTCAGTGGACTGAGGACACAGTGGACAACGAAAACTTAGGGAAGCGAAAATCAAAATGTTGTTGTATTTTTAAGAAGAAACGAGACTGGAATGATTCTGATAGCTCGGATGAGGCAAATTTTAATTTTTAAAATAAAATTTTAAAGGTCTCCTTAAGGGGTTTCTTCCCGAGGATTTTCCCTTTGAATTTATAAAATTTATAAATTAAAGGATTGCGAAAGCGACCATTGCCGCGGTCATAAAGGAAAAGCTCAAAAACCTGAGGGTGGTGGAGGCGGCGATGATCACGATGGGGGACCACCTGTTCAAACCTGAACTAATTCGAAGTTATCAGGATTTTTCAAATTTACCTTATATGCATACAAGTATTAAGACTTTATTTAAAATCACATTTAAAATGTACAATTTAAAGTGAAAGTTTAGAAAATAAGTGAAGATAAAGAAATGATATTTTTCGTTTCTAATTTTTTAGGTAGAGAATTCTATAGTCTAAGGTAGGGTAGTTATGCGACATGTTTTTGAACAGAAAAATTCTTTAAATGATAGGTCGAAGAAGTAATTGAAGTTGAAGGGCTTTATCATTGCGTAACAAAGCTGAGTTGGTATCAAGCAGCTCGTTAGCTTCAAGTTTGCCACGAATATCCAGTTCTTGACTGTATCTGTAAAGAGTGTAAAATTGGACAAGGTTTTATTTTTTAGGATAGGGGCGAGTTTTTGGAAAGTTTACCAGAGCTTGACTAAAATTTTACCTCGATTTTGAAAAGAATTTTTTGTCAGTAATTGTTCTCAAAACTTTTCTTTCACTACAAATCATTAACATATATTCGACAGATCTGCCAGTGTGATCAACATCCACGGCGGTAAGAGTAACTCGAAGCTCGTCGTTAACGCAGGACAAGTTTTGTACAATTTGAAAGTCTAATTTCCACTCCCATCTAGGCAAGGTTAAAGAAGATGATTTGGTGAAAATCTGAGGAGATTAAGGTTTAGAAAACAATTAGAGTTAACTTTAAAAGTATGATCGTGATTTTTTAAGCGAAGCTGTTCTGATGTTATATACATTTTCTTGTCCCATTGAATATCGGTATAATTTCTAAGCAGAAATTGTGTGCCGTTTGTATCATTGGAAGTACTAAAAAAATTTTTCGAGTTTTTAGATTTAAAAATTTCTACTTTATTAATTTAACTCTACTGGCAAGTGGAAGTGAGATAAACTTGAAGGCAAGATGTGTATAAGGCCTAAAAAGCTTTTCGTGCAGCTTGACAATTAATGGTTCTTCAACTTCTATTGCGTATAGCTGTTCAGCTGTCATGAATGGAAACCTATAAATCAACTGTTAAAAGAGGTTTATCTTAAAAAGATTAAAACCTAATATAGGGCAAGATTTGGGCGAGCAAGGGTGCACACGTATTCCCTCTTCTCTCTGGGTGTGCTGGCGCGTTCAACTGAATTTCTGGTTTGTTATTTTTTGTTTAAAAATAATACCCATTTAAGAACGCTCTCCCAAACAAAATATTCATTTGGAACAACAAGTTCGTTTGATCTCAAAAACTCAACAAGCTGGTCTCTGTCCAAATCCAGCCACTCCCTTTCCCATTCAGCACTGGTCATTAACTGCTTGAACTCTTTGGCAAGAATTTCAATGCAAACTTTGATCAATGATTGGTGAAAGGCTTTTGTTGAATAATTAAACCAAAAATGGAAAAGTTCTTTTAACTTCATATCAGGTAATACATATTTAATGGCGAATTCAATACAAATCTTTGGGGAATTTTTTTTTAATTTTTTAAAAATTCAATTACTTTTTTAAGACATGTAACATTATATTTATCAGCCAATATTAGAATAGGCAGAGCATTTTCTGAATTTAAAACAACATGGTTGCAGTATTGAAAACGCAAAAATTGGCCAAAAACAGCTTGACATTGAGGTTCTTCTGTCAATTCAATTTCCTAATGGATGGAATAGAAGGATCAACAACTTTAAAGAAATACCCGCTTTTCGCCATGCCATTTCTGGCTGAGCATTCTGTCAAAGACTTCGCTGCTTCTGCAGAGAATAAGCCGGTGTGCTGGATATCTAGAAGAGATTGGATTTGGATTGGGTATTTTTATGATTATCATCTAAATATTTTTTAAAAGAGCACTTTTTACACTAACATTTCCTCGCCAACAACCAATGTTAGATCACTCAGATGAGCATTATTGTAATACTTTGCGAAGTCGTTTAGCACATCTCTGTCCATTCCATAACAGTCAATTCCCACTAAAGGGTAATCCATTTTATATTTTAAAAATTATTTTAACAAGAATTTTCAGAATTGACGAAAACGTGAAATAAAATTTACAACTAACTTTGTTCATTGCCGTCAGTCAAAAAGTCTGGCGCTTCAGAACTACCACCACCAGTTGATGCCCTATAACAACTTCCACCATTGCCGTCATCTCCGATAAAATTGTTGCCGCTGATTGAGGCGATTACGACCATTGTCTGGGAGCGAATATACAACAAGTAGTGGTTGTGGCAGTACTAATAGTTAAAATATACAAGTGCTAGTTAATAAAAAAGAACCGGACAACGAACAACAACAACACAAAAACGGAGATAAATGCGTATGAATTAAAAATAAAAAGAAGGGATGGGAGTAATAATGAACGAAATGACGATAAAATATATACGCTGGCAGTGTGTGTATCTACTCAATTGAAAGAAAAGGGAAATTTATAAGTAGTGAATGAATGCAAAATTCAATGGGGAGGGGATGGGGGAAGGACGTAAAGAAGAAGTGGTTGTCAAAAAATGAAAAAACACTCAAAAAATAAGGGAGAAAGGTAGTGCAATGCGCAAAATGAATCATAAAACAATCGAGCATTGCCGTGTTTTTTTAATTTGGTAGTAGTAATTTTAAGGTAAATTAAACAAGGGAGGAGAAGGGAAGTATCATGAAAAATGGTTATTGTTTATTGGACTTTGTTTTTTTATTTGGTTCTTGTTTTTAATAAAAATTTTGCATTTTGGCCTCTTTTTCTTTTATAAAAATTTTTTATTTTTTAATCGAAAGATTTTACTTTTTTGCAAATTTTTCTAAAATTTTAATCTAATTAAATTTTTTAAGATTAGTCTTTGATTACTTAAAATTTTACTACTATTTTTATTCAATGACTTCACTTAACAAACAACAAGATATTGATTACATATCAGAAATTTTTGTAAAAAATTATCAACAATTACCATCAATAATTGAAGATTCAATGGATTGGGCACATTGTAATGGATTAATTTTTAGAACAAAGGAACACAAAGACAGGTTATTTAAACAAAAATTTGATTTTTAAATTAATTTTTTAAGAAGCGACATTTGCCAAATTGCACCATTTTCTCTTTTTCCGTCGCCTTTTCCGAAAAGATTGTTTGATCAAGCATTGTCTGTACAAAAGGTTGGAGTTTTAAAAAATAAATGGGGTTATTTTATAACTGAATGGGAAACCGGTTGAGTTCCACTAATTTACGAGTCGATTTTTTTAATGTTCCACACTTTCTAATTGGCAAATTTCACCTTTGTTTATTGCTTGGGTAGAATTAAAGTTCGTTCCTTTTTCCTCGAAGTATTAAAAATGGCCACACTTTGAGGAAGGAAAGAGGAGGGGGAACGATCTTGAATTTTGCCTTTGCTTGATTTTTTTCAATTTCAGGCCTTAAATCTTCTTTATTTTAAAGTCTCATGGGATTATGAATTTTTAAAACAATCACATCAACAAGTTATAAAATCAGATGAATTTACTCGTCGTTTAATGTCAATTCTTGATATTGTTTACAAGGAAGGTATAAAACAACCAATTACTTTACTTACTCAAAGAGCTGATTATATGTGCCATTATGATGGAATAATTACAGAAAATGAAATAAATTTTGATAAATTTCAGTTAAAACAGGTTTTGATTTTTTAAGTTTTTGATTCGTTAAAAATTTTAAAGATTGAAGTAAACAATATAGCGGTCAGTATGGGTGGACTTGCTGAAAAGACAACTAAACTTCATCGGCGTGTATTCAAAAAAATGGGAATGAATGTGCCAAATAATGATGTTATGCCGTTAAATGAACCAATTAAAACACTTTGTGATGGACTTTATAATGCCTGGTTTATTTAATTTTTTTACTTTTTGTAAATTTAAATAGGAAACTTTTATCTAATCCTCATGCGGTTTTATTAATGGTTGTTGAAAAAAACAGTCAAAATCAATTTGATCAACGCGCTATTGAATATGGATTGGAAGAACTTTCAGAAGGGAAAATGATTATTATTCGATTGACTTTTGTGGAATGTGCTGAGAGGTTTATTAGAAACTAGAGCAACCAAATATTTTTTAAGACTTGTGTTGGATGAAAAAACTTTCAATCTTCTTCTTGGTGATAAAACTGTTGGGATTGTCTATTTTCGTACTGGATATTTACCTGAAGATTATGTTTCAGAAAACGCCTGGAATGCTCGACTTTTGATGGAACGTTCTACAGCAATTGTATAAAAATAAAATTAAAAAATGTTAATATTAGAATTTTTTTAGAAATCCATAAATAAAACATTTTTACTCGACTCTATTTTGATATTTTCAGAAATGTCCTTGGATTGGATTACAAATGGCCAATACAAAGAAAATCCAGCAGGTTTTTTTGAAAAAACTTTTCCAATTTTAAAAGTGTTTTTTAGGTTTTGAGTTGCTCTGGTATATTGGAGAAATACTTGACATCTGCAAATGATGTGGAAAATGTTCGTTCAACATTCGCTTCATTGTGGGGACTCGAGCGCGATGATGATGAGACACGAGAAATTATAAAGGTTTTGGATTTTTAAATTTTTTAAAAGAATTTTAAGGATGCCATACAAAATCCACAAAAATATGTTTTAAAACCTCAATTGGAAGGAGGTGGAGGGAATTATTTTGATAAAGAAATAACTGAAAAATTGCAAAGTTTTACTTTTGAGATGCGTGCTTCACATATTCTAATGCAAAGAATTCGGCCTTTAATTGTTAAGGTTTGGGGAAATTTTTCAATATTTTATGAATAATTTCAAGAATTTTCGGTTATTGTTGATAATCCCAAACCAGTTTTTGCTGACTTATAATGATCTCATAAATGTTCAGAGCATTAATACTTTCCCTCTATTCCACCAAAAAGTGATTTATTCTTTTGGGAAATATTGGGAATTGGAATGATTTTTTTTAATATTTCTTATGTCTGACCATTATGAGTCCGGAAAAACTTGTTTGGGATAATCCACAAGGACCAAATTTTTTCAGAATTGTTTAATTCGCCCATTCGATGATGAAAATTCTAAAAAATTACAAAATGTTGTTAGTGAACTTGGAATTTATGGTTCTTTAATTGGAATTGGTGGAAAAGATGAGGAAGTTAAATTAAATTTAGTTGGTGGTCATATACTTCGAACAAAATTAGAAAATGTTAATGAAGGTGGAATTGCTGTTGGTGCTTCTGTTGTTGATTCTCCATTTCTTTTTTAATCAAAGAGGATATTTTTTAATTAATGTGATGTAGTGGTAATTTTATTTTTAATTTATATCCTTTTTAAAATTAGATTTTTTATGAAAAAAATTTTTTGGTTAAAATTTTCAAATAAAATTCTTTTCGAAAAATATCCCAAAGTTGATTTAGAAATAAGGACAGAAAATCCCTCTTTTTAGATTAATTAATTAAAAAGAATATTTTTAGTTTCCTTTTTCAAAAACAGATTTTTTCGACAAAATCACATTTATTACGTTTTAAATACATGAGAGAGTTTTGAGCAAAAAGAAAAATTGGGTCCTTGGATAATTAATTTTAAAAGAGATACTTTTTTAAGCACTTGGAAAAAGGTATTAGATATATAAATAATCTTATCTTTTTTATAAATTTTTTTAGAGTCCAAATTGGCCCTCCAATTTAGGGGGGACAAAAACTCTCTCCCTTTTTCTTTAAACCCTTTCAATTCCTTTTAGACTCTAGTTCCTCTTTCCCTCATTCCCATTAAACAAAATTAAGTAATGAATGAGGGAAATAAAGCGACCGTTTAGTTGCAAAAAAAGGGGCTGAAAATTAAAACAAAAAAGAATTTTTTGGACAGCTGTCCGATACTTTGACTCTCTATCTTTTGTCTTCTGATTTTTATCCTATTTTTATTTTTCCTCATTCTCATTAAATCGATTTAATCTAATGAATCATTTGTCCTCCTATTTCATTTAACTCATTACAAAAAATGTTATTAGAGTATGGGAGCCATCTTCTTATCTTTGAAGGTCATCGAGCTCCATTTCTTATTTTACAAATTGTAAATACTTTTCCGGAATTTGATACTTTTCCGGAATATTTTAAATATATTTTTTAAAAAATTTCCGGAATATTTTAAAAATTGTAAAAACTTTTCCGGAATATAATAAAATATTTTACAAATTGTAAAAACTTTTCCGGAATTTAATAAAATATTTTACAAATTGTAAACACTTTTCCGGAATATAATAAAATATTTTACAAATTGTAAAAACTTTTCCGGAATTTAATAAAATATTTTACAAATTGTAAAAACCTTTCCGGAATTTAATAAAATATTTTACAAATTGTAAAAACTTTTCCGGAATTTAATAAAATATTTTACAAATTGTAAAAACTTTTCCGGAATTTAATAAAATATTTATCCCTTCATAAGTTATAGGGTCGGGACTGAACTGAGGTGTATCCATCGAGCTTTTCTTGTGAATAATTGGCTCAGAACTCTAATTGTCTTTAATTTTATTTTCTTTGATTTTAAGCGCCTTTTGTTGAATTTAGATAAGGGAATAATGAGAGCACAATCTCGATCTAGCCGCCAGTCTTTTTGACTAAAATGAGGTCCATTTTGTTACTTTGAAAGAGTAAAATAAAAGAGGCAGTCGAAAAATGTTAGATTGATTGTAACAACAAAACAACAACAGAAGCATTTATTATTTTTTATTTGTTGTGTTGTCCACTTAAATAATATAGAAAGTAATTATTCGGACGTCCGCACAAACACAAAAATACTACACTAAAAATAATAGCCAAAAAAACTTTTCTTTTATTTTTAAAGGTTAAGAGGCTCCAAAAGGGCACTCTCCTTCAACTAACTTTCTGTCCCTTTCATTATTTCTCTGAATTTTTTAAAAAATTAGGCAAATTTGTCTTTTAAAAAATTTTGTTTTAGATATGATTTTTAATTATTATTGACTTTTAATCCAAAAAATGGGAAATAGTGCAAGTGAACATCATCATCAAGGAGGACGATTTTTTCGCCCAGAAAACCTTTCAAATGGTAGGGCACTTTCACTTAATTTTTTAATTTTTTTCTTTAAAGATCCTACAGCATTCCGTGTATTTATTAAAAAGAAGAATAAATTTATTCCTGGCTGGCTTAAAGTCAATGACGATGAAATACTTTTTATGCGTGGAAGTAGCCATTTTCAATGTTGGTCTTTGGCACATTTACGACGCTATGGATATACTTGTTCTGGAGTTTTCTTTTTTGAAAGTGGAAGACGTTGTGCAACAGGAGAAGGATTACATACATTCCAATCACATCAAGCAGAAAGAATATTTCATGTAAGAAAAGTTTTTTTGTTGAATTATAAATATTGGAAGGTTGGAATGTCTGGATGGACGTAAGGGGGGTATTTTTTACTCCATCCCGAGATATGTCCGTCCATATATGTCTACTTATTTAAATATTTTTATAGATGGTACAAAGCAAAATAAAAATTGAAGAATATGCGCGTTATTCTCGACTTGGAACAACCACAAATAATAATACTCCAGTCAGAGTGAATTCATTGGTTCCAGCCCCATTGGCACCTCAACGTATTCATCCTGTTCAAAGATTTTCTAGTGAAGGTTCTTTAGAATTTTTTAAAAATTTTTTTAATTTAATTTATAAGGCGCCCCGTCACCTTGCAATGTCCCTACACCTACTGTGCCAACTGCTCCACCTCCTTATACAGCCTTATACCAAGAGGTTCGACGCGCACAACAAAATGCTTCTCCTTCATGCCCTTCAGTCATTTCAGCAGTTTCAACTGTTGCTGGGGCCAATTGTTGTACAAATAGAGTAGAAAGGCCAAGATCTGTTGTGTCAAATATTGAACATGGAACTGCTATTCATCCTCACCGTACATTGCGTCCACATGCAATAAATGGGAACACAAGTAGTTCAACACTTAATCAACATTTTCTTCGGCAACAACAGCATGGGTGGGGGTTTCTCTAATTCTCTCTAATATTCTATAAATTTTAAGTTATATAACACCCTCAATTCCTTCACAAATGCATCATTCATTAGCAATATCAGCATCAGGGTCTTGTCTAATGGATGCTTCATTCCATTCTGCACTTGATGCAAATGGTTCAATAACAAATGGAGGCTGGGCAAGTCAACAACAATTGGAGAGAGGAGAAATTGTGTTAGTGTATTCTTACAAGATTTCTTTTTTTTCTAGATAAAATTTTTTTAATTTTAGAATGGAACATGTTTTGGGCAACAATGAAGATTCTGCTAGCACTGGCGGAAGACGTCGACTTCTTGGTTCTGGAAGGCACATCTCTTCCAATCAACAGCAACGTGGAACATTACCCCTTCGAGTGCCAGTGCCACCGCCAGTCCAGTCAACTTCTGATTACAATAATCAAAGGTTAATTTTTAAAAAATAGAAAATTACAAAAATAATTTCTAGTTTGTCTCATTCTTGTGCTGCTTGTTCTCCCTCAAATCTATCAAATAATAATTGTCCTCCTCCTCCACCTCCTCCACGTGATCAAAAACGTTTAAAGACACATGCATATGTTAATGTTGATTTAAAAACATCTAAAGGACAATCATCAAATTTGAGTGTTCGTGAATTGCAACAACAGCAAAAGAATAATACCTCAACAGATAGAAGGATGGAATTTTTAATTTCTGGACCTGGAGCGTTTCAATTGTTTGTTTAAAAAATTTAATTTATTTTAAAAATTAATATTTAAATTCTGGTACTTTATTGATCCACCCCCTTGTTTGAGTTCCAGAGTTGCTTTCATTTTTTCGGCAATTATTTTCTTCAAACTAAGTGAATAATTGAAGGAAGAAAAATAGGAATAACTCGAGGAAAAATAACTCCACAAAATACCCAAATCCCTATGAACCTTGATCTTTATTTTCTTCACAGATCTTCCCCCAATCGACCTTGTGCAATAAGCAATAACTCGTTACAACCTCCATCAATAAGCTTCAACACAAACTCTTCAACCCCTTCCTGTTCAGCATTTTCACCAACTTCTTCCCCAATGCAACATTCTTTTCATGCATTTTGTCCAATTAATAACAACGAGAATTTACAACAACAATTTCAAACATCTCCATATTCTTTATCCCCTTATCGACAACAACAACAAAATCAACAACAACTTGGTTGGAGTCGTCGTGAAATAGAAGATCCTTGTCATCGTTTAATGTCTCAATCAATTAGTGGTGCTTTACCTCCATCTCCTAGCGGTATTTTTCCTTATAATGGAAATGGAAGTGTCAACAATAACGACAGTCGACAATTGTCTTTGTATGGAAAAACTTCGAATAGGTTTATTAAAATTTTTTTGGAAATTTTTACAAAATGTTTTTTTTTTAGTTTGGAGCAAATCGCAACAGGAAGAACTGCTGCTGCTCCTGTTCCTTTACCTTTACAATATTCAACAACAAAACAACAAAATGGTTATCGTACCGGGAGTAGACAACAACTTTTGCAACCTAATAACGAAGGAGGAGGAGGAAGTAGTAGCTGTTCAACATTAATTACATCTTCAACAAATACAATGGGAGGTGATTTATAAACAAACGTCAAGTAAATCAACTTTTTCTCTTGGGATTTTTTTTTCAAGAATTTTTAATTAGTGGGGGTGGCATTAGGAAAAGAAAAAAATATTCTAATAATATGTTCTAAAAACATCTGTTATTCTCTTTTTTGTTAATTTTTTTATAATCTGCTCAAAAATATACCTTTATTCTTTGCGCTTTTCAATTTATATTGACTTATTATAGGGCAAAATTTCTAAAAAAAAATTTTTTTGACAAACTTTAGGTGTGGTCCAATTAATTTCCCCTATAATTTAATCAAAATTTTATTAAAAATAAAATTATTTCACAATTATTTTTAATATTTCCCCCTATTTGGCTTTCTTTCTCTCTCTTTTGTTTATACTAAAAACAAAGAAGTATTTGCGCGGTTGTTAGGGGGGATTTGTATATATTTAGGTTATAGTGGTGGAGGATTTATAGTTTTAGCCTTAATATTTAATAAACTTCGAAAAACAAGTTTTTTTTCGTTTGGGAGGGGATTAGTATGGCTTTTCTAATTTATTTTCAGTTTTGTTTTGCTCTTTTTTCTTAAATCTTGACATCTTCCGTTCAATTCTTATCAAAATTTTATTTTTTTTTGTTTATTGTTTTATTTATAAGCCTTATGAAAGATCCAAAACTATCTAAATAAGTCTAATTCATGTGAATGAACTCTCAATTATATATCCCAAAACTTTGTGCCAAATTAGTATATCTATCTAATATCCTCTCTAAAAATATAAATGCCACTTTTTTTGTGCCGCTCTAAAAATATGCTTTGTTGGCCAGTCCACTCTACCGGCTAATAACAAAACAACCACCTTCCCTCTAAATTCTCTCATTATTCTTTTGCATGCGTACGACAAAAGTATAATAACATAGGGGGAATAATAACATGGATGAGCTTTTCCTCTTTTATGCGGGAAGTTAGCCGTTGGGCAATACTGAAAAGAGAAACCCTTAATTTTGGAATTGTTTATTAATTAAATTGTAAAATAGGCCAAGTATTTCCTTTGTTAAAATTGATTGAAGGGATATATGAGGGAGCCCATCCCAGAAGGGAAAATTTCCCATCCCAGAAATTTTCCACCTGGGTTAGATCCTCTGAGTTGAACCTGGATATATTATAGTAGTGTAGACTGGTCAACAAAAAGAATTTTTAAAAGATATTTTATTGACTCATAAATTACAAAAAAAAATTTTTTTTTTATTCCGAAAGGTTTTAATTTTGTTGTCTTCTTTTATTATTTTTCTTCCTTTCCCCTTGGAAACGAAATGCCTTTCAAAACGTAATTTCCGCATACATTTTAAGGCATTATATTGCCCATTCTTTTTTAAAACAATAGTTAACAAGAAATGATATTAAAAAATTCTTTCAATTTTGTTGTCACACATTTTTTTAAACCATGCAAATATTTATTTCCGTGTGGTAAAGGAGCAATCTCGGAATGATTGTCTAGATGATTGCCTTTCTCTCTGACTGATTTTGCCTTTAAGTTTGAGAATTTTAACTTGAAAATTTATATTTTTTTCTAGACCACCCATATTCTTCTCTAAAAAATTTTTTCAACACTCATTTCGTCCAAAATTTTTTTTGTTTATTTTCAACCCTTCCCAGACTTGTTGTTTTTTTTCTCACCGTTTTCCTCTTCGTTAATCTCCTTCCAAGTTTAAAGGGATAATGCTATGTTGTGTTTAAAGTTGTAATAAATAGAAAGGAGAACATTTTTTAAGCGAAAAATAAATTGTTTAAAGTTTATTTTTAAGGGAAGATTTTTAAAGTTTTTTGCCAGGCTAAAAAATCCAGAAGAAAATTAGGAGGAAAATATAAAATATTTTTCTGAGGAGAATATAAGGAGAGAATAAGATATCTAGAGAGAATCTCATTGTTATTTATTGGTGCAATGTTGAAAAATGACTAGTAATTATACAAGACTTGTACCTGGCAGAGCTAGACGAGTCAAAATTTACAGAAATGGTGATGCTCATCACAAGGGTTTAAATGTGAGAGAGATTTTTCTTAATTAAAAAAGTTAAATTTGGTTTAAATAGGTTGTACTAAATTACAAACAAGGCCAAGATATCAACACATTATTAGATTCTATTAGTGAAAGAATTGGACTGGTATTGGGCGCGAAACGTTTATTTACCACTGATGGAACTCAAATAACTTCAGCAGAGGAGTTGGAACATAATGGGGTATCTTTTTAATTTTTTTATGCCTTTGGAATCAACCCAGGAGGATCAGATTGTTCAGTAGATCAAATTAAATATTTTCGCGGATCAAGGAGTTGTTGGGATTAAAGAGACATAAAAATGAAATCTCTCATTTAACTGTCGGACATGGCAAAAGGAACAGGCAACCGTATTCTTGATCCTGAGTCATCTTTATCCGCCCAAACATTTGGGGTTAACCTCCTACTGGGTTTTGACTTCCTGGGATGGACCCATTTTTTCAACTAAATCCAAAGGAATATGTCGCCTCTTCTGGCACATTCACACCAGCAGCATATGGTCAACCAGGAGTAAATCGACTGGGACAGAGCGGAGGTTCATTACGCCGTCCTCGTCGTGACAGTGCCTCTAGATCTACACAAGAAAATAATTCTTTGGGCTCTTCATATTCTGCTACAAGGCAAACAAGAAGTATTGAAAGAACAAGTGAGAAGGCGGCATCAGCACCAAAACAAAGGACAAAGAAGCTTAGCAAGAAAAAGGGTTTTTTAAAATGAGAGTAATTTAAATGTTTGATTTTTAAGTAAAAGAAAAGGCTCCTCCACCTCCAGAAGAACCTGCTGCCGCGCCCCCAACAGCCGATAATAATGAAGAGGCAACAAATGAAGATTCAGAGGTGAACAATCAAAATGGAGAGGTAAAATCACCAGAGGGAACAACAGAGGTAGAGGTGATAGAACATGAGCAGCATGATGATGAAGAGGAAAAGGTGGAGGAAGAAGAAAAGGCTGAGGTTAGGTTTTAATATCTCCTCGGGTCTCACTTGAGTAGGTTTCTATTAGAGAGTGGGCTTATATTTTTCGGTGGGTCTCGTCTCCTCGGGTGAGCTTATATTAGAGAATTTAAGGTAAATAAAAATCAACAATATTCCTTTTTAAAGGAAGAAACTTCTGAACCTCCTGAAGAGGAGAAAGAAGAAGAACATAATGAAGAGACTGCAGCTACACCAGCAGAGGAAGGTTTATTAATTATTTTTTAATTAAAAAAATTCAGAAAAAAATTTAGAAGAATCAGAAAGAAATGTGGAAGAAGAACATGAAGAAGAGAAAAAAGGTGTTAGAAATATTCTTCAAGAGGTAGGAAGCAAAGAAAGTTCTGGAAAAAAGTCCAGTTGGACCTGAACTTCTGGGCCATATCAATCCTGGAAAAAATTTCTTGGCTGGACCTCGGGAACAAATCCCAAATAGTCTTCGATAAGAAAACACTTCAACATTATAAAAAATCAACCTTGTTCTTCTCTAATTTCTAACAAAGAGCTGGTGGTTTCTTCAATCATTTCACAACTTCTTTCCTCCTCTTCTTCCATTTCATTAAATTTTTGGGTGGAAGCAGCTGCTGGATTTGTTGTATTTACCATTTCAAGAGGATAATTACGACGATAAGTTTGGTTTCCAACTTGGTAAGTAGGCACTTCGAAGGGATTTTGCATTGCCAATTTTGTTTTGGATTTGTAGCGAAGAGCGATTTTTGTTGTTGACAATTTGGTGAGTAGTCGGAGTAAAATATTTCGCAAACAATTCTTTAAAAGTTCAGGAAGGGTTGTTTGTCGCCTCTATAGGATTAAAAAATGTTTTAAAAATAAATTACGAGAAAAATTAGAAATATTAGAAAAGGAACACTCAGAAAATCATCAAAAATTTTCTGAGTGTTTAACCTTCCAAACAAATTTTACGAAAAAACAAATTAAAGCTCTAATATTCTTTTATTAAAAATAAATTTAAAAATACTATCTATCATTAACACCAAGTTTAGAAGCATTTTTCTTCCTTTCTTCAATTTTTGCAACTTCTCTAGCCAATTGTTTCCTCAATTCTTCATATCTAGGCGTATATTCTTTTAAAATATCAGCTTTTCCTTCTTCAATTTCTGATTTCATTAGAGCAAATGGATTGTAAATTTTAAATATAACAGTCGTGCCAACAATAGCTCCACCAAGAAAAACACAAAATTTACGTGCATAATCCCAACTTGTTGATGGCAACATAAATTGAATTTAAAGTATGTTTAAATCCCTGAAAATTATAAAATTTTACTTGAAAATTGTCAAATATGAAAAATTCTGGGAGAGTGACTAGATTGTTTTGTATATTTTACTTTTTTACACTTTGAAATAGCTTGAGTTTACATTTTAAAGTTCTTCGCGAAATAGTGTGTTTTCCAGAGAAATAAAGTAAATTTTTAAATAATACTCGTTGGCGATTATTTTGGCATTCCGTATTATCGATTTTCAGGGTTATTGATTTTCCTCTGTTGTCCATTTATAGCAAAGATGTTCTACAACAGAATGATGGCTTTTCTTTTTTTGGGGATTAACCTTTTTGAGGGGGGAGGGTAGTATTGACTTGCGGACAAGACTTGCTTATTATAATTTTTAAAAAAATGTAAACATTTTTTTTTCAGTTCTTCAGCAGCAACAACCACAAAAGCCCCATGGTCGCTTCGGCGATAGATGGGCAAAAGCCCCATGGTCGCTTCGGCGATAGATGGGCAAAAGCCCCATGGTCGCTTCGGCGATAGATGGGCAAAAGCCCCATGGTCGCTTCGGCGATAGATGGGCAAAAGCCCCATGGTCGCTTCGGCGATAGATGGGCAAAAGCCCCATGGTCGCTTCGGCGATAGATGGGCAAAAGCCCCATGGTCGCTTCGGCGATAGATGGGCAAAAGCCCCATGGTCGCTTCGGCGATAGATGGGCAAAAGCCCCATGGTCGCTTCGGCGATAGATGGGCAAAAGCCCCATGGTCGCTTCGGCGATAGATGGGCAAAAGCCCCATGGTCGCTTCGGCGATAGATGGGCAAAAGCCCCATGGTCGCTTCGGCGATAGATGGGCACAAAAGCCTGCTGTGGTCTCTTCGGAGGTTAGTTTTTTTACTTTGTTAAAATCGCAAGTTTTGTCCGCAAAGTTTCTCCCTTAAATAAGTTTATCCTTTCCCAATGTTAAAGCCAGTTAAATGGTGTCCAAGTTCTTGTCAAATGAGAAGACGCTCAGCAAATGCTCCATTGGTTAGATGCAATGCTTTGTTTGCTTTGAATGGTTGATCTTTTTATAGGTTGTTTTTATGTTTGAAATTTTTTTAATTACTTAATTTTCAGCTTTGGGAGTGTATCCAGAAGCCGTAAAAATTTTTAAGAGGTTTTTTTTAATTATTTACTGTGGTTTCAAGATCATTTTTTAGGCCGGTGAATTGTTGCTGGAAGACCGTCTATTTGATGAGTATGCTTAAGAAGAACAAGAATCAGCAGAAAATATCACTGAAGAACTCCAATCTTTTGTTTGAATTCAGAAAATTAGGTTGCCGATTATTAATGAATTAAAAATGAAAATATTGTTAGCTTTTATTTTGTATCTGGCCAAAAGAAAGGGTATTTTCCCCCCAAGAGGGTCCTCGTACCCTTCACTGTTCATTAAACAATTTTTCGACTTCCTATGGATCAACCAATAGGTGAGGAAGGAGGATTAAAAATAAATCACTCGGGACGGGTTCGAACCCGCGACCCCCTTTTCTTCTCTATCTACCATCGAAGATTCCTAGTTATTCTTTTAAAATTGATTTTTAAGGTCGTACTGTTAATTATAATGCTTATAAAGGGATAATATGGGGTCGTTATTATTGATAAATTTACAATACCAGAAATGATTTAAGGCCAGAGAAATATTTGGTATTTTCTTCATAAGTTGGGGTATGTATGTATCACAATAAAAATCTAAATATCCTAAAAATAGTTCAAGTGCAAACATCAACTTTTTTAACTCAAATTTACATTGAAATAAATCTTCCAAAAAATTTAATACTGTTACAATTTTTAAAATTTCTCTCTGATCAAAAATATTTTTTCCGCCTTGTTATCCTTTTTTCCTGTTATAAGTTTTCGGCACATTAAAGAATAAGCGGCTTTCGACAATTTATTTTTCAACATTTTCTAGCATTTCTCCTTCTTTAAAATATGAAAAATGAGAAAAGCGGCATAAAATTAAATGCCATCAAAAATATTTTTGAAGAGTTTTGTTGACAGCCGATGTGTTTTTCTTCAAAACAGTTGTCATCAACCTTGTTTTTCGACACAAAAAGCGACGCCAAAAGATGACTAGAAAAAGATGAATATTTTTGTGAAGAAGAAGAGGACAATAAAATGGAAGAAGCAAAAAATTCTACGGCACAAATGGCGCGCAAAAAATTTTTTTCAATGTGTGCCACTTCTCTTTTTGGCATTTTTTCTCTTCCCTGATTTTTGCCTATTTTTCTATCCAATCTCCCGCCCATTTTTCCTTCCTTGTCTTCTCATTTTTATTTTCACATCTGCCTCTAACGCGCCGGAGAACGCCGCATTCATTTTAAAGGCGATCTAAATGCCGATAAGAAAAAGATGGCAATTTCTTTGCAAATAAATATTTTATTTTCGTTTTCTTCAAATTTTCGTTTGTTTTAGTTTTCTTCAATTTCCTTTTAAATTCCTTTAATTTTAGTCTGTTTTGTTCCTCAAATGTTAGCCTTTAATTATTATTTTCTATATAGGCTTTATTCAATTCTTCTAAAGTTGTATTGTGGCCGGTTGGTTAGCGAGTTGGATTCGAGTTTTTTAATCGTAGCGGTTCGAACCCCTTTGGGGCCCTGATACTTTTTACTTATTTTTTAATGTATATTAACATGTTTTACAACTTTCAATCAATCTTTTTTGCATTTTTAAATTTTTATTTGCTAGAATTCTGTTTCCCACTACTATTTATAACTCCTAAATTGATTGATGTACTTTCATTTTGCCTTAATTATTATTTTTTATTTAATTCCATCGATCATTTTCATTATTTTTTTCCATTTAGTTGATGTGTGCCATAAGCATTAGAACACAAAATTGTGTAATATAATGGATGGGGTTTTGAGTTCTGGAGGAAAACGGGGTTACTTAATGGTTTAATAAGGATATTTAGATTTTACACATAAAAATGCCTTATAAAATACCCTAACTGTGAGAATTTGCCCTAACTTTCCTTCATTTTCTATCTTTTTTAAATCTTAAAGATTTATTCTATCAAAAAATTTTAAAAATATGGTTTATATTTTACTTCAAACCCTTCTAAAATTTTTTTTGTTGCCCACCTGCCTCTATAAACGTTCAATCCTTTATTTACTTTCCTATTTCCGCCAAAAAAGTCGGGTTTTTTCTGATTTTTCTGTTTAAATTTTTTGACCGTTTGAATAGAGAGATTATCTTTTAGACCACTTCTTGCTGCCTGTATTGCTGAACCACCTCCTACAGCACCCAATAATCCTATGCCACTTGATGAACCTTGTTGCTGATTAGGAATGATGCCAAAGAGATCCTTGAGTTAAGGGAGACTTTAAAGACTAACTAGTTGACTAACTTGTTGAAGGGAAGGCATAAAAACTCCAGGCCCTAAAGCTGCGGCTACCATAGCTGCTGCTGGATTGATTAACTGTTGATGTGCCATTGAAGCAGCAGCAATTAGTTGAGCCTGAGCTTGGGCTTGGATGAGCTGAAAATTGTACAGGGTAAAGTCGAAAACATATCGAGCTTACTCCGAGTTGCCCAAGTACATTGGAAGTACCTAACGTGTTTGCAACTCCATTTGGCGTGAAAGTGCCGGGATAGCCGGGAATACCTGCCACGGCTGCTGCTTGACTACTTGCTGCCATTAACTGTTGGGTCTGTTGAGCAGTTGTTAACTGCGCACTATTGCCTGCCAACGGATTAAGAAGTCCCAATTGTGCAGCCATTTGCTGCATTCGGCGTACTTGCCGTTCTCTTTCCGTATCTGCCAATTTAACAACTAGGCTACTAGACGCGCCCATTGTTTGGCATCCATGAAGAGCAAGTATAGCACGCTCTGCTTCAGAAGCTTGTGAGAACTTTACAAAGGCGCATCCCTATATTGCACTGATTGTTGACCTTTCAAACTAAAAATTCCCACCTTTGAGACATTGTCTGCCCCTCTTAATACTGTTACTTCTTCAATACGCCCATATGGAGCAAACATAGCCCGTACCTGTCAAAATTATATGCTTAGCCTAAGAAAGAATAAACCATTTTTTACTTGGTCTTCATTGTACTGCTTAGAAAGCATCCCCACAAACAACTTTCTGTCTTCAGTGCTCTGTTTAGGCGAACCACTACGACTCTCAGTATCTGCAGGCTTAATCTGCATTGGTCGATTCATCTATATACATAAATGAGATTTAATATTTCTATACATACCCCTGGTAATGCTTTCTGGTCATGAAGTGCCGCTTGACATTTTAGAGCACTTTCACGATGGCAAAACGTTAGGAAAGCGCATCCCTAAACAGGATATTTTTGTATTTTTATAAGGACACTACCTTGTGCATTCCAGTATATTTGTCTTTAAGAATAGTAAATTCAAAGATTTTGCCAAACGACTCAAATATGTGTCTCAAATCCTTTTCCTCCAAATTGCGAGGGATCTGGAAATTTTTTGTAATCTACTATTGTTTTTTCAGGATAAATCCTTCAATTCCCCTCTAATATGATTTAATTTTAACGGTAATACCTGTCCAACAAATAATTTTATGGCATCAACATCCTTTACTGGAAATCCATTACTGTCAGTTGATGCACATCTTTTTACATTGTTCCCAAAACTATCAACTACATCAATACTTCCATTTTCGGAACGTGCTATCATAACTTTTGGACAATTTTATGTATCTGTACCTATCATTTTCATATCTAATCTCGTGTAAAAGCCTGAAATCTTCGAGTTACATACTACTGGAAATCAAAAAGATATTAATGTGCGAAGGGAAAGTGAATGAATGAGCGATATTTTGCTGTGAAGAAAAGCAAGACAACTGGAATAAAGTGGCCAAAAGATGCAGGCAGCTGTGAGGAGGAGAATGGCATTTTCGACGAGAAAATGACAAATGGAAAGAAGCTGAATGAATACAAAAGATAGAAAGCACGAAAAGGGACGGATAAAAAAGAGGCTTTAATTGCCAACGCATGCATGTGCCGGTCGTGCTTGTCTCATACATAAAGCTATGTTTGAGGTCGATATATACTATGTTGGTTTAAGTGGGGATTTTCCTCCTGCTTTAAATTTTAAAAATACATATATGTATTTAGATTTGGAATTTTTGATAGTACTGGGTTTGCCGTGTTTTGTGAATTTAAAAATTGTTTGATTTTTATTATTTCCCGTTTTACTGCTCAATTAAATTATTCATTATTCAAGTGGTGACCTTTTGTCCACACTTGGCGTTGGCGACCTTTTGTCCGTGCTTGGTCTTGGCGACCTTTTGCCCATTTTTGGTCTAGGCGACCTTTTGTCCGTGTTTGGTCTTGACGACCTTTTGTTAGTTGCCCAATTATCTTCAAGCCCTTTTGTTTTACATCATTTTTTGCCAAATTTTTTCATTTCAACGGTTATTTTTTTAATTCGAAGCATTTTTAGTTTTACTTTTTAGGGATTAATTATCATTTCAATTTTTATTTGATATAAAATGTCTCAAATGCTGAAACGTTTGCAAATAGTCGCGTTCAATATGCCAAAATTGGATGGTCGCTTAATTCTCGCGTACAGATGCTTTTCTTCGATTAAGTTTGAGCCAGCTGGAGGAGGAAATCTTTTGCCTAGCGCTGATCCGAATGAATATGGTATGATTTTATCTGTTGGTCTTCTTTCGATTAAAAGATTAGGGGATTTATGTCGTTTCCCTTCCCACCCAATTTTTCCCTTTATGTATATGATCAGTCATTTCTTCCTAGCAAAATTTCACACGATGCTGCAGGGAAATTTTGCAAGGAAGAAATGATGCCCATTTTGTTCATCAAGGAAAAAATTTGGTGGGGGGAGGGAAACTACATCATAAGAACAAAGATTAGTGGTTTTTCTATCATTCCTGATTTTTTCAACTTAAAATTAATTTTTAGGCGATGTGCCGGATTCTATTGAGCAGGCATATGGTCAAGAAAAGAAGATGATAATTGCTCGCCTCATGGGTGATGACGTTAGTTAAATTTTGCAGTTTTTGTATTGTATAATACATATGTACTTTAAGCGCTACGAGCCAAAACTATTCTATCGAGCGGAGAACAGCACTCGCGACTATCCTAATTTGGTTCCTTGTCACTTGAACGAGAAGCACATGGTTTGCAAATGTTTGTTTTTTTATTCTTTTATTGAATTTCTAAGGATCTATGGAATTCCATTTCGATTTTAGAAAAGAAAAAATTTTTCTAGTTCACTGGTCCAGAAAAAAAACAATTAGGAAGTGTCCTTTCGATATTTTTTCAAGTTGAACGAGTGTGTTGACATGATTTCGCGTATTAGCTTAGAATTTGTTTACGAACTGATAATATTCGGATCCAACACACTCGACTTCCACTCATTTTTTCTAAGGACAAGTAGGCTAGAAGATTACCGGTTATTTTTAGCTTGCATTAACTTTTATGTTTCTTTTAAGTATTTTAACAGTTTTATATGTTTAGGTGAACCTGATGCTTCATATCTTATGGAATGGATTATTCGGAAAGATGGAAAGCCTCATCGGTGTGAGTGTGGACATTGGTATTTTTAGTTTTTAATAAATATTGATTTTTAAATATATTGATTTTTTTAGGTTCAAGGCGGTTGACGCTGAGCCCGAAACCGTTTAAGAATTATTCGATAAAGCAGGTTTTAATAGGATTAAGAATTTCTTTGGTTAAAGTTTATGTTCATTATTGTTTTAAGTATATGCAGTTGTAAAAAATAAAGTGATACCTAAATGACTTGTTTTTATGATGTAATGTTGGCGAGTCTTAAATTTGACTGGATGTACTTTCCTTCAAAGGGGTCAACCATGGAGACCTTAACCCCGGAGATTTTAGGAAGTATGTATGACTAACAGGCCATTTTTCAGTCGAATTGAGATTCATTAATATACATGTCATTCATGTCTTTACACATATCTTTATCGTTTTTAAATATTATGTTTAATTTATAATAGAATATTTTATTTATTTGTCTACTTGATGTTTGTCTATCGAAGTTTTCAAGTTTTTGGACCTAGTCGTTTAGCATTACAACAATGTATCAGACGATTATACTCAACAGAACTCGGTTTCTAATTTTTTACTTTAAAAAATACTTTCTTTGCGTCTTCTAGATGCTCATGATTATGCATTTATGGGAGTAGGAGCCGATACGAGTGCGATACGTGGTGTACTGGAGAAGTCTCAAGGCATCGACGTTAGTGATTAAAAGATTACTTAGTGGTGTTCGGAAGTAGAAAGACCGGGGAGTTAGAATAATAATTTTTCGTAAAAGGTATAAATTTTCGAATGTAATAAAAGCTTTTTTCTACCTATCACGCCTCTAGTTAAATTCTTTCTGTTTAGGGGGTTAGAGGTGAATTATTCACAATAGTGAGACCCGAACATTGCTAATTTCTAATCAATTTTAATTAACCCTTTTTAGAGGTACCATTCAAGAATTTACTTTCGTCTGCTGGTTTCAACACGTGAAGAGCCAAATATGGTTTGAAAATTAACAAGTAAATATATTTTTGATAATTAAGGTTTATGCACAAGCTGGTGAAAACAAAGTCGTTGGATGCATCTGTATGTTTTGAATTCTTTTGTTGATTAGGGATTTTAGAAATCATTTAAGTCAGAAGAGGGGATATTTTATGACTTTCTTTGAAACTCAATGAATATTCTATAAATTTTCTATCGTCTCATTTTTAGGTGAGAAAGACAGCAAACATGTGAATTATTGGATATTAAAAAACGATGGAAAAGCTAGACGTTGCGAATGCGAACAATGGTAACATTAAAGAATTTTAGATGTAGTGGAAATTTCTTTTTTAAAAATAGATGATGTGGGAGTAGGCAAGCTTGATCTAAAATTTTTTTATTTAGGTTCAAAGTGGTGGACGCTGAACCAGAAAGTGTCTGAACATACTGAAAAAAATTTTCTTTCATCATTTTTAAGCTATGTAATTTAAAATCGTTTAAAAAATTATCTTTCTAGAAACAAGTGAACAAGTGTTGAAATTCTGAATTTAGTCAATTTTGTGTGTGGATCTGAAAAATAATTAGTCCAAGTCTGCTTCAAGTTTTATGTCTTACTTGAAGAAAAATAATGTAAAAAGAAAAGAAATTATGTAAAAAAAACACTCCATAATTTGTAAGGCACGATAAATGTTTACAATAGGAAAGGTTAGACAAGCGAAGTCAGGTTGAAGGTTTGATCGGAAAAAGAAACAATGGATCAAAGATGTTACCCACCAACCGTGTCATCTTATTAGAATCGTTTTTTAGTTAGTGAAATATGGTACTGAATTTTTATAAGGAACAAATTTTCACAAATCCGGAAAAAGAAAAAAACCTGGCTCTACCCCCATGTCTTCTTATATAAGTTACATTTTTACAATAATGTTTGTTTGTGTGAATACATTGCAATTATCAATTTAATTTTCCACATTTACAATAAAAACCTCCTGTGAACTCGTAGGATGTGTTGGCACCTCAATATAATTCGGACGAGGCTGATTGTTTCCTCCAAATTTTTTATTATCACTTTCGTCGGATGTACCTTCCTCGTCTTCATCGTTAGAGCTTGGATCAGTTTCATCAGCCTTATCATCCTAAATTTTCTTAAATTGTGAAAGCATTAATATATTAGAAAACCTTCTGTTGAGTCGTTGCGCCATGTACGGGGTCAGCGTTTTGAGCCCCTGTTTCGTGTCGTTTATCTTTAAGGTCTGCAGCACGCGCCCGATTCGCACCAAGAAGCCCATCTGCGGCAAGAACACGATAAAATAGAACACAATTCGTTGTGGTGAGTGAGAAGACCAACAGACTGTTAATCACTTGCAGATACCATTGAACCAAGCCACTTACATAATGGTAGAAAAGCCAACCTTCAATAATTAATGTTAAAGGAATAGATTTTTCCTAGAAATAAATTGTATACCTATTAATGCTGCGCTGACGGCAAGACGAAAGAGGACAAAAGTAGAAATGTTGAGCATGGCAACTGAATAGGAATGACTCATGATTTAAATAGGAATATAAAAATACCAATTTTAAATGCAGTCGAATTCTTTTTCTGTCGGTAGAGATTCATCAATGAGCGGGTGTGTAAAAAAATACTGAAAATAAAATTTTACAACTTTTACAAACCTTTTTAAATAACCTGTTAACTTCCATAAGCAAACCAATAACGACAATATATAGAAATTGTCCCGTAATATGAGTAACCGTAAATCCTGTAAGTACAACCACATGATGAAATAGAAGTTCGATTATACGAGCCGATCGTTCATTCACAACAAGATCAATAAAATCGTGAACGAGGTAACCAAACGACATTAAAACCTTAAAATAAATATTTTCGGATTAACTTTTTAAAGTAAAAAAAATTTACCAAATATTCAGCACTCTTAGTTCGTACTGTTATCAAAGTACTCTTCTCATTATGAATGTACTCTTCAATATTAACCAAAATATACAGAGCCCACAGGCCAGAGAGGACTGAATGAAACAGCGAAACAATCTCGTTTGAAATGCGCCATTTCTTGTTAGGAGGAACAAGCTAAAAAGCATGATACTATTTCAGGGACATTTCTTGACTTAAAAACATTAGTAATCTTCTAGTTTACTGGTCTATAGGAAAAAATAAACTAGAAGAGCTTTTTAATGCTTTTGATAGTTGTCAGTAGAAGCCCACAGCCCAAAGGTAATCGTGTATGCGGAGAGTTTGAACTCGAACAAACCGGACTCAGGCCTGGGATTCGAAAAAATGTTGAACTTTTATTGAACTGAAAATTGAGCTCGTATGACTCATAACCTACTGACAAATGTCAAATAAATCAAAGAGTAATCTTGCCCTTCGTATCTAGGAACAAGTAAACCAGAATACCAAAACATTCAATGTTTTTAATTAAAATTATAATTTTATCAAAACCTGAAGAGATTTGCTATCCATATTCTTGTTCCGATTTCGACGAAATGTGCGAATTTTAAAGTAGCTAAACGTCCGAAAAGTCCATTTGCCGAAGAGATACCATCTCACAATAAACTGAAGAAGCCGAAAGAAGAAAAACGACGACAGAGCCTAAAAAAGTAAAAAATATGTCGAATACTAAATTCTAAAAAAACATACAATGAGAAAAGGCAGCCACAATTTATCCCATAAGTATCCCTTGCTCAAATCCATCGTTTCTATAAGATGTTGTAATCAAAAAATAATATATGACTAGGATGAAGGGAAGAGATTCGTGATTACTAATCAAGCTGAAATTCTGTCTAAAGTAAAGATTTTGAGTTTTTAAGGGAACATGATCATCGAGTCCCGCCGGTTGAGTCCCGGAGCCATATTTTGGGCCATAACTCTTTCAATTCTTAATCGATTTAGGCAATCAGTATATCAATCGGAGGCTCAACCGGCGGAACTCAATGATCCCCTACTATGACGTAGAATGTTCATTATTTCTTTAGTTACTTATTAAGCTATTAGAAAAAAGTCACAATATTATTGTGCACTAAATTAAATGAATTAGATTTAAAAAAATGTAAGCAAAAAATTTAAGCTATTAGAAAAAAATCACAATATTTTCTTTTAATATTTATGCTGAATAAATGGAGGATATATTATCATAGTCTAGATTTTTTAATAAGGCACGAAAAAGGCTTAAATTAATATAAAAATATATAAATAAAAAATTTAAAAATTAGTTAAAAGTTTAGCTAGAATAAATAGAATTCTGGGATTATTGGGAAAAATAAGCAAAAAAACAACTCATTCAATTGACGCATGAAATAGTCTTGTGATTGAATTTGACAAGGACAAAGGTTTAAGCATTTTTTTTGTATCACGAAAAACTCTCTCACGATATTTATTTGGACGATCACATTCCACACGAAGATTTCGATAAGCACGCGACGCATTTAGCACAGTTTCACGAACTAGAGTACTGAAAAATATGAAAGATGTCTAAAAAAATTTTAAAGAAAAATTAACCTTGCTTGGGATATATGAATACATGCACCTATAATTAATTCGATAATCGACTAGAAAAATTAGAAAAAATAAATACCATCAAAAAGTGGACCAAATTGTAAACGTGGATCTTGAACTTCAATGTGAACACGCAAAAGAACTGGGCTCGATAAATATAATACAATTAGTACATCACAAAATCTAGTAGCAATCATATCTCGTCTATAAGGTTTTGTATTTTCTGACCAAACAACATGTACCTGGTTATTTTATGTCAGAATTTATGTATCAAATTCAAAAAAAACCTCATCATTTCCCAAGTGTTTTAAGCGTTGTGTAGCGTCTCCAGTCAAAAGTGTTGAAATGTGAAAAATAAGCTCTGTGTTTGCAGTCGCATAATAAATAGCTGTTTGTCTTATAAATATAATTACGTTTTTCTGTAGGGAAAATAAAATTAATACCCATTAGGAAGGCCTCCATTATATCCGGAAAATTCAGATGAACCAATATGAACAGGCCAACCTTAAAAGTTAAAATTGAAAAAATAAAAAAAGTAAAAACCTAATCCATCAAAAAATTTGTTAAAAGTTTCTGATCCTGTATTGTTTGATAAAATTGATTGTTTATCCTGAAAAATTGCATAGACAATTTTTAAAAAAAGATAATTACTTGAAAGTCATTTCCTCCACCTACGAAAATTACAGCAACTTTGTGCACTTCTCGACAAACGGTAGAGTCCAGATGTCGAATCTCTCGGTAGAAATTTGATGGAGAATCTTTAGCAGAATCAAAAAATCCAAAAGTAGCATTAAATTTTCGCCAGCAGTTGTATTTACTTTATGAAAAATTTAGTGAAATATAGAATAAAAAAATGTAAACCTCCCATCTCCAGTACTTGAATCAATAATGCTATCGTCTTTATCAAGATGATCAATTATTTCTGCCTTTGATGCTTCAGATTTTAAATGATCACATCCATTGAATGTTGTGACTTCTTCAGGAAAACGAGTACTTGATTGTATAAATTGTAGAATTTCAGGTACAGAAATATCTAGTGGAATCAAATCTGCTTTGTGAGAAAAAGTTGAGGATGATAAATTTATGGGAATTTGCGATGAGTGGCGTGGGATAGGAAATGGCAACTCCTTAATTGATAGGATCAGTGTTAGAAAACAAAGAATTAAACCTGGAATGGATCAAAAATTTCATCAACTAGAGAAGATTTCTGCCGAGCACTCTGTGTTGATTGGAAAAAAGGATTCGTTTCATCAGAAATTGAGTTTAGCCAATTATCCGCTGAAAGATTCTGTTCTTCCTCATCTTCAATCATCTCCATTTGATAGGCATAACGACCAAGAGCCGTTCTACACCAAAGAATCTGAGGATCTTCTCTTCCCAAACTAAATATTTTCTTTAAAAAATTTTGCAAAGAAAAAAAACCTAAGGATGGATGAATTTGTTTCCATGTAAATATTGCACTCATCACTCTCGTCTTTTTCAATTGCTGCTTCTTGGATGGAATTCCATTGGGTAATTTGAAAGCCTGGTAGAGGAAATTGACCCTAAAAGAAAAAATTATTAATGTTGTTAATGTTACTAACCGAGAGTCGAATTACAAAGCCCTCGAAAAGATTATCTTTATCAGTTTCAAATCGTTCTGCCAAGGTTTCTTTCCATTGTAAAGCAATACATTCTTTAGCACAAATTGAACAAAGTTGCCATTTCAAATCGTTTAACATGTTCACATTTTTGGTCTTTGACAAAGACAATTGAACGGCATCAATAAGTTGAGAATGAAAACCAACACGCATAACTGATGCAATATTAGCTAAATGATTTGTGACTAATTTATTGTGATCGTGTAAAACTACCACAAAATAAAGGTAAAACTCGCGCAGCATATTGATGATCGATCAGAAGATGTAAAAGTCTATCAAATAATACTACATCAGCCCTTTCTAGAATTAAGAGGGAAAGTGCATTAACACAAAGCGTCAAAGAGAATTGGTCAAGTTGTTGTTGTGATTGACGCCGTGTTTCAAGAAGAGAAATTATAATCTAATAGAATAAACTGGTGAAATTTGAAAAATAATGTTTATAAAACCTTTTCAGCATCTGGATGATTTAAAGATAGCAATGCGGCAACGCGAATCTAAATTATTTAATTTAACAAAAAAAAGATTATACTCAAAAAATTACCGCTCTTGCCGAAAATTCTTGATTTTTGATAAGCCTTTGCAACGTTGAAATTGTTTCAGCGGAAATAATGGCCATATCTTTAAACAATAAAAAATTTATTAATTTCCAAATTTTCCGATAAAAACCTTCTAGACTGTTTATGGAAGGAATATGTTCAAGCGCTAATGGCGCAACTTCAGTACGTAAACATTCAGTTATGCGATGAAGAATAAAAATTCTCACAAGTGGAGGCAATGGCTGTGCACTTACCAAAATGGTAAACATGATAGGAAGTGCGTGCGGCGCCACGTCTAAAGCGCAACGCAAGACTTGTATTGCCAACCAATGGATGAGAGGATTGGCTTCATTATTTGATTGGGCTCCCTCTCCTACTTGAATAAGCATATCCACAGCTCGGCCATATGTGGCAATAGTTTGCACAGCTAACTAAAAAAGAAAATTTTTCAATAATTGACATTAGAAAGAAAATAAAATCACTTGTTGGGAGCGATTCCATTCAGAAATTGAAGTATCCACCAAACAAATAATCCTCATCCATGTTCTAATCCAAACAATTGCCAATCCGCTGTTGTTTTGAGTAATCGCAGCCTAAATTTACAATATTTTTTCCTTATTTAGAGCAAAATTTTTAAATCAATATTCAGTTAAAAAAACCGACTAATCTGTTCAAAAAAGCCGACTAATCTGTTCATGCGTAAGGGATTATATTTAATTCAGATCAGTAGACTAAACTAGCGTGAATTGTTTTGAAAATATTTGCATATTCAAAATTTAAAAAAAGGGCAAGTCACCTCACAAGGGCAGGTGTCAGTGCTACTACTATCGCTTGTTGTTTTTAAGTTATTACAGCTCTGTAAATCGTTAGAATAAATTATAAAAAATAAGAGCTAGAATAAACCGTATTTTCAGAAAAGTTAGGGATCTCATCAATAGAATCGTTGACCTTTTGTGGTACACCAGCATCAATAGAACACACATCTATCGCAAATCTGACGTGGCAAAAAAATAGTTAAAATTTAAAATTATAAATCATTACAAATTTAAAATCAATGCTTTAGTGATATTAATAGTAATCCTAGACCATTGTTCAATAATCTGAATTTTCCAAGAAGCAGTGTGAAATACAACCAATACACAATCCCATAAATGGTTATCAATGTTAATTTCACGTAGTACTTGAACGAAGACCAAAGTGCCTAGCAAAGTACGAGTGAAACCTGCAGCTGTTGCTTGTCCAAATGCATCTGACCTTGTAACACACAAATCCACTACAGAGATTAATCTTTTAAGTAGTTCCTAATGAATAAAGGTTACGCCTATTAAAAAATTAAATTAAAAAACCTGCCAAACAGACTTGGAAATATGCACGATTTGCATGCCTGAAGGATTTGCCAAATCTCTAACAATTTTAAGTATATTATGAGCAATAGAAATTGCAGATGGCAAACGATCATTGATGACAAGAAGATATGGTGAACGGAAAAAGGAAAAAAGCATCCGAAGTAATAATTGTGTCCAGTAGTCTGTGGATACACGCTTTGAATCAAGAAAATTGGGTAATTCTGGTTGTGATAGCCAAATACGTATTAAGGCAATAACTTTTTGTATAACGTTAACACAGGAAAGTGGAAGCCTAAAAGATTGATTTATATGTATGTATTTTACAATAAATTCGCCAACCTCATAGATTCACGCATCATTGTAAGTAAAACATTTATGGCTTTTTGTGAAGAAAAAAGTGCCTAAGAAAGCAACATTATAATATTTGAGAATAAATTGATACTTGTTTAAAGAGTGGAAGTCCAGAGGAAGATACATTATTATTATTGCTACGTTCAGAAGTTAATTGCAAGTTGTTGGAGGAAGAAGTACAAGAAGGCAGAGTTGAATCAAATGGTTCCGCAATACGAACAAAAAATCGGATGAGCCAATATCTTTAAAATACTGATAGCTTTTAAAAATACACGATTTAAACAAACTTAGCAATAGTTTCGGGTTCTGCAGTTTCCAGAAGCGGCTTGTCATCTCTAACATCTTCAGCAAAAGTAGTCTCTAAACTGTTATTCACATCAATTCCATTTGACGCATCAGGGAATAACTCACAAATATACAAAACAATTATACGATCCAATAAAAATCTTGCAGTTTCCAAACGTTGTAGAGGATTACACCAATTTATTCGCATGGTCTCACGAATTATATATTCAAGGAATTTATCAAGGTAAATCTGACAAAAATATGTTCAATTGTTAAAATAATACTTGATAAATAAAACCTGAAGTGTTTTTGCCTTTTCACGAGTAGATGTTGTAATGTCAGTCGAAATTTGTTGTTGTTGATCTACTTCCGTTGATGTACAAACCAAGATTGGAATACATTTCGCAATGTAGGGCTCAAACTGAGAATTTGAATATTCATAATTTGTAGAGTTGAGTTCAAAACCCTCACAAAACATCTTTAAAATAAATTTAAAATTATAAAATATAACCTAAAACAACACATACAGTCAAAATTCGATCAGTATTCATTTCATTGTTAAGTGGAAAGTGAGGCAAAACACTTTGAAAGACGACGTCAAGATTATGATTTGTTCGGCCATGAACAGCCAGGATTTGATACCTAAAAATTTTTATACATTTAAAAATAATAAAAAAACCAAATAATGAAAAGTCGGATGGCAAGTTTTCTAACAGCAATTTCGTTTCGAGGATGGAGTACCATTTTTAAAATAAATTCAATTCCATTTCTTTGCCAACCTATTTTAAATTAAATTTAAATGTCTATTTTGGTAATCTTGCGCTTTACTGGTCCCTAGAAAAAAAAGTGGAAAAAGTGCTAGTTCGACATTTTTGAGGTATGCCAGAAGGTAATTGAGCTTGCTGAGTTTGAATCTGAGCTTAGAATTTGTTTATTTCGAACCCCGGATCCGAATTCGACCAAGTCGAATTTGAGGTAAAAATTCAAAATTTCAAATTTTATGTCTAATCGGACTAGTCTCTTCGAGCTGAGTCGATTGGTATCAAAATTAATACGTTTCGACATATTTAGACTAAGTTATGGTGTCTGATTTATATGCGGAAGTCCAACCAATTGTGTAGTTAATTCATCATAACTCAGTCTAAAGTTGTCGAAACACATAAATTTAATATCATTCGACTCAGCTTGAAGAGATGCGTCAGAATCACGATAGCCTAGTAGTTTCGAATTCTTACCCCGAATTCGACTTGGTCGAATTCGGGTCCGGGGTTAGAAATAAACAAATTCTAAGCCCATATTCGGACTCAGCACACTCGATTACCTACTGGCAGACCTCAAAAATGTCGAACTAGCACTTTTTCCACTTTTTTTCTAGGGACCAGTAAAGCGCAAGATTACCTCTATTTTTAATCATTTTCCAAATCCTAATTTTCTAATTTCAGATTTTTTTGAAAAAGGTAAAAAATCGAAAATCACCAACTAATTTACAAACCAATTCCAACAAATTCCGGAGCATTTAGTAAAACTTGTTCAAGTATGTCCAAAGCGGTCGTATAAGTTGCGGCTGCAAAATTTAAATTAGTTAGATAAAATAGAATTTAACAAAGAGAAAAATTTATCCAAAAATTTCTGATGGATATAACCTAATACCAAATATCCACTATCTCAACTTCTATCAAAAAATAAACTCATTTGTGAACCAAATTCAACATAAAATAAACTAAAAAAATTTAATACCGGTAAGATCAGCAATTGTTTGTTGCTCAATAAGCTGGCCATAATGGGAAAGCATTAATGAATCGATCAGATGATAAATTTCAAATCCAAAACTCTCGATCAACTGCCTCTTTTCCTGAAAAAAAATAAAAATAAACTGAACAAAAACTAATGTTCATTACACTATAAAATTAAACCTTACTTCAATGGTTAGATTTTCAAAAATCAACTTGAAATGTTTTGTTCTTGAACCAGCATCACGACCAACATCTGCAAACCGCTGAAGCGAAGAGTGAAAATCTTGCGGTTTCTTCCAAGTAAACATTGATCAAAATTTCTAAAAAAAAAGATTAAATAAAATTCATTCAATGTAAAGAAACTAACATGAAAATTTGTAAAAACCTACGAAAATATGCAAAATCCAAGCAAGAATGAGAAATTCCTTAAAACGATTGTACTATCTCACTTTTCTTTTTTTCTATACCTAGAGAAATAGTAAGTAATGGTTAAGAAGAGAGAGAATGCAAAACTAAAATTTAGTGACTTTACAAACAATCGAAACAATTCGTAAAAGCATGAAACGGAAAAATTCAAGAGAATACTTTACGACTTGCAGAAAACCTTAAGTACAGAGAAACTAAAAATCAGATTTGAATAAATATTTTATTTTTACAACATATGTATTATACATAATTAAAAATATAAAAAAATATATTAAAAATAAAATTTCAACTAAAATCTTTAAAAGCCATACAAGTTATACCCAATGAATGACCCTGATACATTTGAACAACTGAACTCGACGCCAATTCCCACATACGAATAATTCCATCAGATGAAGCTGTCAGCATATACTAATAGAAATTTTAACAATCATTGACTTAAAAAAATAAAATTTCTTACAGCTGAATCATTAGTGAAAGCGCAATCCCAAACCCATTTACTATTTGGAGCTGAATATGTGCTTAACTAAAATTTTGAATTAATAAAAGAAATTCTTTAAAAATATAGAACGAATCTTTGAGTCATTCCTGAAGACCTATTGACCCTGAAGCCCAGCAACTTTTGAAAAGGAATGGTACAAACTCGCAATACCGCACCATAGGTTCTAAAATACACAATAAGTCTTCAGGATGTAGGTCTTCGGAGTTGACCCCGTATCTTTTTTCTTCTAACAATATAAAAAAAAATTTTATCATACCAAATTATGATCGCTAACGCTCCACAATTTAGTTGTCTGATCAGCTGAACATGTTGCTATTGCCAAGCTAATAAAAATTAGATTGAAAATGTAAACATAATATGAACAAATTAAAAAACCTGTCAGGCCGGTACCTACACTTTAATGCAAATGATTTGTGAGCACGCAGTTTCATGCGATACTTTGCATTGCTTATTAAATCTACTGGTAGAGATGAACGATGTGGCGGTGTAACAGTCATAGATGGATTTTTCAACATTTCTAAAATTTAAAAAATATTTATGATAAATTAATTTATAAGAAAACCTTGTTCAATTTGCTTCAATTCCTCATTTTCCTCGCCAAGTTCAGATTGTGGCACTTCTTTTGCACCATATCGTTGTTTTCGTCGAGGAGCAGGCACATAAAAAGCGCTACCATCTCCACCCATTTCTGATAGGGGTGGTGGTGCAATAGGAGGAAGGCCTGTATCTATCATTGAACTTGAGTAAAATTCCTAAAAGTGAAAAAAAATTGTAAAATTTTAGAAAACTAAAAAATACTGCTGTCGACTCATCTTCCTTCAATTCTTGGGGAGTCGTTTGCCTTTGAAGCTTCTGCGTTGATCCATTGTCAGCAGTGGTATCGAGATGTGGTATTGTTTTAGCCAACCCGCCACCTTTATGGTTAATCTCCCAAAAGAAAAGATTTCCTCTATTCGTGACGGCTGCACATTGTCGACCCAGTCTATCTATATCAATGTGCACAATCTAAAAAAACAAGTAGAAAAATAAAACCTTTTTTAAAATAATACATATTCAGAAACATCAACTTCAGTAGACAATGTATCATCTCGATCAGATCGCAAATCCCATATATAGACAGCTCCAGTTGCGTCGGAAATTAACAATTCAATTTGATTTGGATGAAGAGCAATTGAATGAACTGGTGTATTTACCTAACATCAATGAATAAAAACGTAGGAATACGAACCTGGAATATACGCTGACAATTAAGCTGATTGATACGCATGTCCCAAATCTGCAATTTATATTCTTAAAAGAACATTGAGAGAATGTAAAACCTTAGCCATGCAATCCTCACCACCAGTATACAACCAAACGCCATCACTTTGAAATCCGACAGATGTAATGTTTTTCTCGTGAACTCTTGAAAGAAAAAATAATTTAATAACAAAGTCAAAACGCTTACGCTGAATTATGCAATCCTGAATTTGTAAGACAGTTGAGATCATAGATACGCAAATTCTGCCAACCACCAATTAAAAATTGCGCACCATCTGGAGTTATACACATTGTATTGACTTGAGATTCCTTAAAATCATATTTTTATTAAAAGGAAAACCTCATCAAATACAGATGCGACAATTAATCCACATTAACCTTATAATGTAATGCTTCCAATTGCATTTGTGTTGCCACATCCCAAAGTCTAATTGTGCTGTCCATAGAAGCGGAGATAAGGAGGGGTTTTAATCCGTAACCCATACTTGGAGTTTGCGAGTAAATATTTGACAGTGACAAAGCTCTAAGTATTAATTGAATAAAAAATTAATAATGGCTAGAATCCTAAGCAAAAAATATAGAAAAGAATATTTAAAGTAACAATTTTATCGGTCATTTTATAACAATGGATATAGGCAACAAAACACAAAATAAACGTAAATCTTGTGATTATTCATGCCATCATTTTTCTAAGCAACAATTTCGAATCTGACAGGAGCCAACATTTCAATTTGTAATGCTTTTCGAACTTTGACCAGATGTGCACTACGTGGCTCTTGCGGTTTACCTAATAGATTTTTGATTAATTTGAATTCCTTAATATTTCCTAAACCCTGCTCCCCTATGATAATTTAAAACTAATTTTTAAACTAACGTTTAAGCGGAACAAATTTAGCCTTTCCTTCTTTAAAATCACGTTTCTGTTGGTCATTCTCCTTGCATCGTTTCAGAAACTCGGAACGCGAACCAGACGGCTTAACATGCTCTACACGAACATTAATCCGTTTGGGAATGATGCGATTCCTTAATTATAGAAATAATTATATCTTACAAACTAAAGGAATACCTAACACGTTTGTTGACGATAACGCCGAGAGCGTGTTTGGTCACGTTGAAGACCTTGCCTACAAATATAAATAAAAGTAATTTGATAAATTTAAAAAATCCCCGACCTGTTTTTCCATGATATGCTTTATGAGGCATTCCTTTCTGGAAAGCTCCATTTCCCTTAACAGTAACAATGTCTCCACGCTTATAAACTCTGTAGAATGTAGAGAGTGGCTCAATTCCATGTCGACGGAAAGGACGAGCAAACATATAACGAGTTCCACGACGATAACCTTTAGGATTAACCATTATTTATTTGTTGTTTCTAAAAATGTCTAAAATCTAAAAAAAATGATAAAATATTAATTAATGAATTTTAAAAGTATTTAGAGGCAAAAAAACTTCAATTGAATAAAACAAATAATATACAGATTTATACAAAAGATACTTTAGGTACATGATATAAATGCAATATATTTTATAAGATGGTCATTTTGCAGATTCAAATTAAAAAAGTGCGAAATTAGAAAAATACAAATTGTATAGGTAAGAAAGAACTGGAATAATAATCCGTTTTAGGCATAAGAATGGTTTTTGGTTTTTAAATGAGATTATAACAATAAATTATAAAGACTCATCGTTTAAGTGAGCATTGTAAATTGTAATTTACAAAAATAAAAACAAGGATGGCAACAATAAAACATACATTAAATAATGTCTTTTTGTTCGAAATAGTCGTAATATTATTGCTTATTGAAATAAAGTGGCAGGAAAGGCAATTGGCATGAAAATTTAAAGCTTACAACTTTTCTATCTGAAAATTAAAATTCCAGACTTTTAAAGTTCTATCCCAATAGTAAGTAACCTTGACAAGATTTAAAAGTTATAAGCCTCAAATTTCATCAAGAAAAGATGAAAGGCAATCAATGTTTTTTAACATTTATTTGGCTTGCCTTTTATAACGTTTATCGTTGGATAGTGGCACTGATTCTTTCTTTCGTTGTTGTTGTTTAATCTGCTGCGGTAACGGTTTAGGTTTTCGACGCCCGGGCCTAGGGCCACATTGGCTATCACTATTTATTGGAGGACCTGGAATGAGTGGGAGCACTGAACAACCTGTAGTTAATACTGGAGGAGGTGCATTAGGCAAACGTATTGGCAAAGGTTCGCATTGATTAATTATGGAACAGCTTTCTAACGAATTGACAGGTTGTGTGTTTGACGGTGAAGCAGTTTGATTAGTCGAAATTGGCACTTGAGCACTAATTGAAGGCGCGGGATCAGTCAATTCATAAGGAGGTGGAGGATCTGCAGGAGGTACAACAATCTAAAATAGTTCGCTTTACGAGCACAAAAAATTTTTTCTTACAGAATTTGACTGAATCAAAGGAGTTTCTGCGACTAAAGCTGAATTTCTAGAAGTAACATTAACGACTTCAGGAACAGCCCCCACAGAACGAGCCACAAGATCACCTCTGGAATTCGTTGGAGCTGAACGAGAGTGATTGTTTGTTGAGCGTGATGGTCTTTCTCGTTCATTGCGTTGAGGTGCAGGTCGATTATGAGACACCGCAGGTCGATTACTAGGTACTCCACCGTGACCACGGCGCTAAAAGAAAAATAAAATATGAAATTTCAAAATAATTGTTACCAGTAGAGTGCCAGGATGACGTAAAGTGTCCGAAAAATTCGCAGGGGGCAACTTGTTTGGATTTGTACTTGGTGTGTGCACTAAAATAAGACAAAAAGTATCAATAACATTACTTTTAAAGAAACCTGCGCAACATTTAACAAACAAAGCCATGAACATGAGAACAACAATTCCGACAAATACGCAGCCCCACCAATTTTCCTTTAGTTGATAATGGTTAAAAATATTTTAAATAAAAAAACCTTGACAAGTTGAGTAAACTCCTTAATTGCTTCTCGATTAAACAGCAAATTCTTCAAGCGTGCTAAAGGCCCATTTGAATCGACGGAACGACATTTTCGGAATATATCGCAATAACCCTTAATTAAGATTAATAAAATAACTTATTGAAAATTTAAAAATATACCAAATAATTATTGCATGGCGAGCCTGGAGGAAGAAGTAAGAAGCCGGCGCTTCGACCCTCCTGTGATAAATTCGCAAGCGCCAACTCTGGAAGACTTACAGAAGGAAGACACACTAAAATAAATATTAGCATGAACGAATTTACTTATGAATAAAAATAACCGCCATTCTTCTCACAAGCAAGCTGACAAAGGTCTTCTGGTCTGCCTTCGGTCAAGAAACAATCTCGCAAATTATAATGCGCACATAACGAACCATTACAGCTTCCTTGATGACAAACCTGAATCAAGATTTTGAAAATATAAGTAGTCATAACTAAATACCTTTGTGCTATCTTGACATGGCTTTCCGTTAGGCTTGTGATTGCTAGGTGGACAACTAGCTCTAGAACCATCACAAAATTGACGATGTTGACACTCTGAATCTTCCTAAAAATGGGATTAATGTATGAAAATAAAAAATATGTGAATTACACGACAAGGACGACGATCACCACCGGCATAAAATGAGCAATTGTCAGGATTACAACATAATCCTTCAGAAGGACTGCAAAGTTTGCCAGGCTTTCTGCGACACATTGTAGACATGAAAATGTTTAAATCAGTAAAAAATAAAATTGGCAATTTGAACTAACTCAGTAGCACCCTCTCTCGGAGTACAGCATCGGTCTCCCATCTCCTGACAATCTAAAGCTGTAAAACCACAATCACATTGCTCGTCATCTTCTTTGATTTGATTGCCACAGAACGATTTCAATTCTGTTTGGAAAAATAAATAAGACATAAATACGAAAAATTTTAAGCTTACGATCCGTAAAACAATTCTTTTTCCTCCCAAGTGTGAAAGCCTTCGGACTCTGAAAATTAAATGAAAATAAATGAACAAGTTAAAATGTTATTAAACCTGTCCAAGAACCTCGAATAATACTTCACTAATGTTTGCAATTGAACATTGTGAAAATTTTGAGTTATTAGGCTTGTCACCTAAATAGAATATAAGTAGAGTAGATAAAAAAGAGGAACCAGAGGTTGCTGAAGCAAACATAATGAAATTTCCGTCAGGAAGACCAGGCTGACACTCTATTGGGAAATCATGCTAAAAGAAATAAAATTGCAAAAACCGATACAAAACATACAGGTGAACCAAAATTGTGACCAATCTCGTGAGCTAGTGTTAACTGTGAAACACGAGGCGGAACTCTATTGCCATAATTGACTAGTGTAATGATTCCTGTATTCAATGAACGGCTAACACCGCCACGTTGGTGTTCGTTGTAACGTTGATATTTTTGGCAGATTCCACCAGCCGTACCTAGAAGGAAATTCGAGTATAACCTTTAAGAAGAAATAATACTTTGAGAAGGTGATGCGACCCATGCTAAACCCAAAGTTCCACCAATAAAATCACGATAAGTTAAGGAATAAGCCAGACAGAAAGCGCTATGGTCTTTTTGTGAATTCATATTCAAGTAGTTTGACACGTCAACATTCTCCTCACAAAAAGGATTCCCTGCAGTTGCTGCTCTTTCGCCTTTACACGTGGATGGTGTATAAATTGTAGTTCGCTTGATAGCAAAATTGATTCCATGAATTCCATTGAAATTGGTACTTTCGTAAATTTGGTTGACAGCCTTGATATGAGTGTAAAGGAGAGCAACAATCTCCTCACGAGTTCTAAAATACGGCCCATTACAAATAAAGCTGAAAATATAACCTGATATGATCCCCGTTTCCTTCCTTGTTATAGATGTGCTCATATAATTTGTGATCAGCTTGAAGGTATATAGTACATGTACGCGCCTCATAAACTCTGAAAATTAAGAATATAAAAACAAATCTAACAATAAGCTAAAAACCTTCGACCGCCAACATCTTTCCAATCGGTTTTGATTGAACGCTTTGTTCTATTAGTTGTGTAATACCTTTAAAAAACTAAATGAATAGAAAATCCCCTACAAGACCTTTGATTAAAACTATTATGCATTCGTTCAAACTCAAGATCAAGGATAGTCATATTATTGAAATTATTCTCGGTGAGAATATAATCATCGTCAACAATTGCTGATTGTTGCAAACTTCTCATATCTTGGTGTAGTTTCTTTGTTAGTGCACAACTATGATAAGCGCCTAACAAAAATAAACATTTTAGAAATGTTAAAGAATCACATATCAACACAAAATAACGCAAACTAACGTGTCGGGCTAAAACGCGGAACGGACAAAACGCGGAACGACAGAACACGGAACGACAAAACGCGGTCTTACCAAAACACGGAACGACCAAAATACGGACCATACCAAAACGAGGAACAGATAGAACACGGACTTACCAAAACACGGAACGACCAAAAGGCGGAACGACCAAAACACGGTCAAGGGAAATAATAATTCTTTATGATTTTAAAATATTTTTAATATTATGAAAAATGATTATTCAAAAATGATAAAAATTTTTTAAATCAAAATATTTTTAAAAATCAGAATTTTTCAGAATTTTTTTATAAATTTTTAAAATATTCTGATTTAAAAAATTCTGATTGCAAGAAATATTCTGAATATTCTGATTTAAAAATTCTGATTTAAAGAAATATTTTGATTTTAAAAAATTCTGGTTTGAAGAATATTTCTGATTTATAAGCCCATTATTTTAAATATTTTTTTTGATAAATTTAAAATAGGTACATATGTTAAAATCATAAAGAATTATTATTTCCCTGGACCGTGTTTTGGTCGTTCCTCCTTTTGGCCGTTCCGTGTTTTGGTAAGTCCGTGTTCTATCTGTTCCTCTTTTTGGTATGGTCCGTATTTTGGTCGTTCCTCGTTTTGGTAAGACCGCGTTTTGTCGTTCCGTGTTCTGTCTGTTCCGTGTTTTGGAATTCCTCGTTTTACCCCTCACCCCAAACTAAAACCCTAAACTTAAAAGTAATCAAAAATAAACCGTTATTGGGGTCCTTCTTTATAAAACGATTATGAGTAATATGTTCATCTGCGTATACAATTGAATGGAAATGAATCGGCCGTTGACCAACGTCGAAATATCTATTAGCTTTTTCGACAGTGAATGTTTTTCCATCACCGGTTGTTATATAACCATCGAATATACCATCTAGCAAAGTTCCATAAACTATTGAATTTGGGTCACCTTCAAAATTGCAATAAAAATTAGATTAAATTAAGTCACAAAAGTTAAATATACCATCAAGATAGCCCTCATAAATGAAGTCAGAAGGCCTGATCACGTTAGAATGGTAAATACCGTCGACATCAATGATATGGCTATAATCAAATACATTTTTATTGAAATTTAATGGTTGGAGTTTTAAATGAAATGTTCTAAAAATGAAAGGATGTGTTCAAGATTCATAAATAATAAATAAAATAAACCTGTTGTATGTATGAGATCTGAATTTAACATCCGTAGTAGAATGACTGTTTAATTCACGGCTTCGTCGAAATTGAACAGGTTTATAACTGAGTTGCTCATAAGTATCGAGATATATATTAAGACAAAATACTGAAAATAAAGCTTAAATATATAAATCTAAGTAAAAAATAACCTCGTCTTTAAATAGGTAAGTCTAAAAGATACCTGAGTTGAAAGCAAGAAGATTGAAAAATATAAATTGAAAGCAGAACATTAATTGTAATAAGTTGATCAAATTCAAGCTGAGATTGTGTCTAAAATAAAAATTCAGGGTTTTCATGTAAAGCACTAGCATTCGCTGGAATATTTTCTTACAAAAAATTTCACACGTACTATCTAAATTTTAAAATTTTTAAGGCGATAAAAAATCTTATTTTTCAGTTGTTTTGAGTAATTGACAAAATAACAAATAGTTAACATTTTAACATTTACCAAGACGAAAATTAACAAAAATAATTTTGTATTGTTGCGCAAATTTTTTGTTCAAATTTATTTGGCGTCACTTTTTTCTGAAATCTGGATTTTCACAGATTTTTGTTAATCTCCGGAGATTACGCGTTTTTCTTGTTTTTTTTCATTTTTTTATTTATTTCATCTGTTTTTTTTATTTTTTATTCGTTTATTCGTTGTCCCCATTGCTGCGCGCGCTTAAAATTAGCCAAAAAATAATTTTTAAAAATTTTTTAAAAAATCTAAATTTTTTTCAAATTGAAGGCCAGTCCCGACTTCTGGACATGCTTCCTTTGGATGGCTGGCCGGTTAAATTTGTTTTTTTTTGTCTTTTTTAATTTGAGTTTGAAATTTTTTAATTTGTTAGGCGCTCGTTCGTGCTCTACATGGTGGTGTGTGGTGGCCCTGACTGGATGGCATCAACCAAACGGTGGGTTTTTTCCTAGTTTATTTTGAACTTTTTAATTTAAAAATGAAATTTTTTTTATTTTTATGTTTGTTCTTCATGTGGTGGCCTTTGGAGAACATGCTTATGGTCTTCATGGTGGTGGTCTGGTGGCCTGTTTTTTTTAATAAAAAATTTTTTTTAATTTTTTTAAAAAGTTATGCTTGTGGTGGTGGTGGTTCTCGTCATGCTCATGGTGGTTGGTGGCTCTCTTCATGCTCTTGGTGGTTGGTGGCCCTCTTCATGCTCTTGGTGGCCTGCTGATGTGATGTTGGAATGTGGTCGGGGTGTGGTTTTTTATAAAAAAATTTTAAAAAAATAAAATTTAATAATGGGAGGGGATGATTTTCAGCCAGGTTCTACTCCATGCACTGGTGGTGGCTCGTCTACATGCTCATCCTCGTCTACATGCTCTTCCTGATGAACCCTTGGCCCGGTAAATCTTCAAATTTTTTAAATGAAAAATTGCAATGCTAAAAATGCGCGAGCGAATGACCCCACCCTTTCTTCATTTTCTTGTTTTTTCATGTCCTTGTCTCTTTTGTCTTTGTCTTTTTCAATTTTCTTTTGTTTCAAGAAATTTTTGAAAGTTTTAGCTCAACAAGTTGTTTGGATGGTATGGACAAAACAGAATATGCTTCATTGGATGGAATCAGTTGTTGGAGGTTTTTAGTTCATTGGGAAGGGGAGGGGGGTTTTACGGGGAAAAGCCCGGGAGGGTAGAGGGTATTATTGATTTTCGTTACATATCTCTCTGCCGTGTTTTTATCGATTTTATTTTTGGCATTCTGTTTAATGACAATTCATCCCATTTAAATTAGGTACATTTGAGTCTTGCACCAATTGAGTCTTGCGCAAATTCATCTTCAACAACTTTTTCTTCATTTACTTTGATCCATTTATTAACTCCATAGAGATAGTTTTCGTTAATTTTACGCGTATTTCCTTCTTTTTCAACGTATTTTGATTGATTTTTAATGTTACGCATGTTTAGTTAAATACTTTTCAGATTTTAATATTAACCTCTTTTAATTACTAAAATGACTACTCTTCTAATTACTCCAACTTTAAATTCAACTAATCAATTTGCTACCAGTTTTGCCCTTCATTTACTGAAATCTGGTCGATTTACTAAGAGACAACTCTTTGCTTTGGTTTCGCCTAAAGATGGAACAAAAATTTCAAAATCGCTGGAACCTTATTTTGAAGGAGGGCAACTCAACATTTTGTTTGGCTCTGCTAATTCTCAAAAGATTGTTAAGAGAGTTGTCGAGGTTAATGAGGTTTGTGATTTAAGTTTGGTATTGTCTAGTGTCCATAAAAGCTTCCGGGATTGCGCCCTGTTTGTTTTTGGTTAGCCTTATGACAGACATAGGATTTAAGACCGTGTACTTTAGATTCCGGGGACGGCCCGTTTGTCTTCTCTGGACTCTCTGTTAGTCAAGATTCAAGACCGTGTTACTCTTGGTTCTGGGGACGGCCCGTTTGTCTTCTCTGGTTTCCTTGAGATAAGATTCAAGACCGTGTTCTTCGGGTCCGGGGACGGCTCGGTTGTCTTCTCAGGTTTCTCTTTTAGATAAGGTTCAAGACCGGGTACCTCAGGGTCCGTAATTGGCGTGTTTTTCTTCTGTGGTTTCTCTTTGAGATAAGAGTCAAGACCGGGTACTTCAGGTTCCAAGGACGGCCCGTTTGTCTTATCCGGTTTCTCTGTGTGCTAAGATTTAAAGTAAGACCGGATACTTTAGTTCCTTTTTTCTTTATTCATCTTAATCGGTCTTTAAAAATACTTTTATAGATTCGCGCAGTTTATGTCATAATAGATGAGGAGAGCAACATTCATAATGAACAAACCAACTAAGGCCTAGAATCTCACTCTATTGCCTCAAAAACTCATTCATTCCTAACATCATTGTGTTCACTGCTTGACTGTCTTAGGCAAACCAATGTAATTCCTCCAATTGTTGTTCTCTTCCATTCTTTTGGTACTGTGAAGGAGGAGTTTTTTCTTCCGCAATCTGGTATTTTTTAAATTATTTATAAACTGCGCCCTCTGTTTATGCCTTTGAAATTTTTTCAATGTGCAACAGAAACTGTTGAGAATGGTTTCCTTTATTGTCCAGGATTCTTTTGTATAAATAAGTTTTTAGCTAATTTTACTGCATCAGAGGGTTATCAATAGTTTTTTTTGAGAAAATCGCTTGCGTTATGCACAAATTGAAATTAGAGCTTCCATTCTCGTCTTTATTTTTTGAAAGATTATATGCTTTTCCCACAAATATCCGTGTATTTTCTAATGCTAGCAGAAAAAAATAGAAATCTTAAATTTATTTAATATGGGAATTTCGCATTCTAAAGTTCAAACGTTTTCTTTTTTCGATGTTTAGTTTCTGTTTTTAATCGACATTCTTTGCTCATTTTTATTTAAACAAAAAAAATATTGGACACTTGTCATCATTTTTCATTTCTTTCTTCCATTTTTCATTTTTCACTCTTATTTATTGACAACAAAAATGTCATTTTACTAGTAAATAATCCGAAATTAAAAAAAGCCAACGTTTTAACTTTTACAATAAATTCCAATATTTTGGAAACTTGTCTGGAACAATGCATTCTTTTCTTTCTTTTTTCCTTTTAAAAAGGTTGTAAATGAATTTTTCATATTTTATGTTTTTGGCATTGCTTACGTCAAAACTATTCCATTTGCTTTATTAGACAGCGAATGTTTTTGTTTAAACTTTTCACAATTTAAATTTTCTACAAAGGTTTTTTACTAATCTTAAAACATTTCTTAAAGTTTATCTCTTTCTTAAACCATCTTTTTTTTATTTTTCAAATTAGTATCCATTTTACTCTATTATTTGTGCAAAATTAAATCCTTGGTCTTTATTTGTATTTTTTATGTTTTCTCTTTTCTTGTTTAACAAAAAAAGCAATTAACTAAATTTGTTTTACTCCAGCCAATTACATTTACTCTATATCCATTTACATAATTCTTTCTCAAACCATTTATTCCCTTCTAGATTACATACTTTAATACTTCCGATAACGGATTTTCTTTTTTTTATTAAAATAATAAAATTGCGCACTTTTTAATTATATTATTGTCATGCATGGGCAATATTTATAAAGTGGATTTTTTACGAGTTGTGCATTGACATGAGCACATTGAATTTTTACGCCAATTAGAGAATTAATTCACCCCACAAAGCTCTTTCCGAGAGCAACATCAATTCTGCTCTACCTCATATATAAAATGGGTTAGAACTCTATTCTCTTTTTGCTTTATTTATTTGTCCTCAGCGCCATTATTTTTTTCATTAAAAGGACACCGCTAGTATTGCCGCCCTTTCGCACGTTAAAAAAATTTTTTTAATGAATTAATCTACTTTTTTTATTTTAACTCTTTTTAGGTGAATTATGCGCAAACGAAGAAGAAAAACAACAGCTTTTTCTATCAACACAAGTGAACTTCTTCGTCTTTATTTTAAATTTTCTTCACATTCTTGCCTTACTTTTATATTTTGTTGTTTTTTCTGTCTAATTGTTTATTGCTCTTCTGTTCATGGACGATCTTCACCTGTTGCTCTCACGGATGTTCTTATTCAAACTACTTTAGGAAAAATTATTGGGTTTAAACAGGTTTTGAATGCTTTTTATTTATTTAACTTAATTTTATAGAAGTTTGATGGTAAATCTGTTCACACATTTTTGGGCGTTCCCTATGCAAAAAGGTTTATTTTACAAGCATTTTAAAAAATGTTTATTTAAATTTTCAGTCCAACTGGTTCAGGTCGATTTGGACTTCCTGAAATGGTTAGTTTCAAAAAGCATCGAAGCTGACCGTTTGGTTTAATTTCAGATTGAACCTTGGGAAGGAGAATTCCGAGCAGATAAACCAGCCAGAACTTGTTTCTTTTCCAGAGGTATTTTAATTCTTCCTCATTTGTAATTTTTTTAATTTCAGATACCATGTTTCCTGATTTCCCTGGTGCAGAGATGTGGAATCCGCCTAATGATATTGACGAGGATTGCCTTGCAATGAATATTTGGGTTCCTGAGCATCACGATGGCACTGGTGTGTATATATTTAATTAAATGTTGTTTATCTTTTTAGACTTTTAACATTTTTACTTTAGTTCTTGTGTGGATTTATGGAGGTGGATTTTACTCGGGCTCTCCTTCTCTTGATTTATATGATGGGCGAGTTTTGGCTGTTCAAGAGCGTGCAGGTACTTTTATTCATCAGGAATTTTAACTCAAATATTTTCAGTTGTTATCAATATCAATTATCGGCTAGGTCCTTTTGGATTTTTGTATTTTGGCGATGATACATCAGTTCCTGGTAATATGGGACTACAAGACCAACAAATGGCTTTGAAATGGATACATGAGCATATTGCCCATTTTGGTGGTGATCCTCGGCGTGTTACTCTTTTTGGTAATTTTATATTTTTTTATATATGCAATATTTCTCATAATACAAGGTGAGAGTGCGGGTAGTGCTTCAGCAATGGCACATATGTTTGCTGATGGAAGGTTTTTTTGTAGAATAGAATTTTTCAATTTTTTTTAGTTATTCTCTTTTTTCGCGCATTATTGCACAAAGTGGGTCGATCATTAATAATTGGGCTACAAAACCAAAAGCTTCCATCCTTCAAATTTCTCTACAATTGGCACATCATTTGAATTGCAGCAATGGAAATAACTCTACAAAAGCGTAACAATTAATTTTTAAAATCAAAAATTTTTTCTGACTTAATAGGATGCAGAATATAGTGGAATGTATAAGACGTGTACCAACATCAATTATTCAACGGGCTGGTGATGCTGTTTCTCAATCGCTAAGCCTTCCCATGGATTTTGCATTTGTTCCAATAGGTTCAATTTTTATTATCTATTCTTTGATTGTTTTTTATTATTAAAAGATGAAGATACGCATTTCTTTCGTGGTAATGTTTTTGACAAATTGCGCCGAAAAAATTTCAAACGTGATGTTAGCATTCTTGTGGTATTTTTCTATTTTTATCGTTTCCTAATATTTTTTGAATATTTAGGGAACTGTTAGGGACGAGGGAACATACTGGTTGGTTTTGTCTATTTTTAGAAATGAGCTTTTAATTTTTAACCTTTTTTGTGTAGGTTGCCCTATTGTTTACAAAAGAACGGGTTTGGCTTTAATCACACAATATCTCCTGAGGATCATATAAACCAAGCATTGATTTCTGAGTAAGATTTTAAAATAATTTGTAAAGATTTTTTAAAATAATTAGAACAGATTACACCAAAGCTTTTGATGCATTTCTTCCTTATTTTGGCAATTCCAATGTAAGAAAATAATGAAAAATTTTATTCATGTTGTTTTTTGTAAGTTGGTACGTCATGCACTTATGCACGCATATTCACATCTTCCTACAGAAAAGCAAGAACAAAGATGGCGGGATGGTGTTGCACGTTTTTTGGGTGATTAGTAAGTAAACTTTTTAATTTTGGATTTTTTTAATTTAAAAAATTTAAAATTTAGTTTCTTCACATGTGATAGTATTGAGTTTGCTGATATTGTGTTTGTTTAAAAAATGCTTATTTTATTTATTTAAAATATTTAGTTCTGATGAATTGTATGGTTCTGTCTACAGTTTTTATTTCACGCGGCGATCATCAGTTTGTTTTATTTTTAAATTGCCTTGATTTGTTTAACTTACAGGCAAATCCTTGGCCACAATGGATGGGAGCAATGCATGGCTACGAAATTGGTATGCTTTAATTTTGTGTGAGATTTACTAGTTGAAATACAAATATTAGAATATGTTTTTGGATTGCCTTTAAGAAGTCCACATCTTTACGATCCGTCAGAATTGGAATTGGAAATATCATTTTCTACAAAAATTATGGAGTTTTGGGGACATTTTGCGCGAACTGGGTTTGATTAAATTTTTATATAAAATTTGATCATTTGTTTTTAGGGAGCCAGTAGAATTTTGGCCAAAATATAATCGGATAACGAGAAAGTATAATTTTTATTTCTTTATATTTGTCTATTAATTTCTCTTTAGATCTTTGGTTCTAAGCGAGGAAATTGCTACTGGCACTAGTCATCGTATTTATGTAGATGTGCACGGAAAACTTTGTAGATTGCTCGAGGAAGCTCAAGCAGTAGCTGGAATTACTGGAGGTTTCTTAAGTTTTATATTTTTTTCTATACGTTCTTCTTAGAACAGAGGTCCCGTATTTGCCCCGACGGTCGGGCAACTACAGTTAATTATGGACAAGAGATTTCAATGGAAGATGTTAAAGAAGAAATGCAACTAAATAGAGGAATCAGTGGTATTAATAGAATTCCTTCAATCAAAATTTATATTTCATTAATAATCTTATCATTAGCGTTATTAAGATCTCCTGAAATATCTTTCCTGTATTCATCATTTATTTTCAAATAAAATTCAAAATTTTTTCGGTAAATTTGATTCTGAAAAATTCGCTTCCTTCGATTTTGACTTTATTTTTTTTATATTTAATTTGACAAATAATTTTGTTTCAAATTCTACATATTTAGGTAAAAATTATTGAAGAAGAATCTACACTAATTTTGGACAAGGTTTGTAATGAAAATTGATATGGTCCCCTTGTTTATCCTTTCTCATAAATATTTTCCGCTCATTTTATATAATTTATTGAGCGACGCACGCATGAGTTTCCCCTAATTTTTACCACACTATATCGCGCCCGAGTTTTACATTCTCTGTCATAAACATTTCACTTCTTTTGTTCTCTACTTTAGTTAAAAAATGAAGGAAATGCTTTAAGACGCTTCTTCTAAAATCCATATCCCCTCATACTCTGTTAAGGCATTTGTTTGTGAGTAGTAGTAGTACTAAATTCCAGCTGTCGATTCTCGCTTACCCATAAAGGATTAAGCGCTATAGGAAAGGAGGTCACCAGTCCATCTTTCTCCTCATTTTGCAACTCCCTGTTAAATGGTGAACAATCCTTGTAACTCACAAATTCCTTCTTTTTAGAGGCACACATGCTCGGTTAGACAGCCTCTTTTCTCAAAATTTAGCTAGCCTTCATTCACTAGTCAAAAACAAAGGGAGCTTTCGTTTAAATTCCAAATAATAATTTGTTTACAAAAATATAGATTTTGAATTATTGATTTTCTTGCAGATTTATTAATTTATTCAATGGGTGATCTTTACAACCTAAAATTATTATCAACAACAGCTACAACAACAGATAATAACAATTCCAACTTTTGGCCACCAAATATTGATGAGCGCGTTGCGCATTTAGACTTTGGAACGTCGACAATGGAAGATGTTGGAAATACGAGCGCATTATTTGGTAGTGTTATGGGTGGTGATCCACGGCTTGTCTCAACTGATTCTTTGGATATTGAAATGCTCAGAATGCGATGTGAAAATAATAAACAAAATGACTACAAATTAACTTTTGAGGACGATAGCGGACAGTGGACAACAAGTGGTATTGGAGCAAGTTTTATGACAAATGCTAGTGCAAGTCCAACGGCATTGCAAACAAGGAAGGCTCTTCGATGTTTTCGTGGAAAAGAAGGCGAACAGGTTAGCGATGAGAGTAGTTTTTTTTCAATATTATTTTTTAGACAACGTATAATCAACATCATCCAAGTTTGAGACTGTTGGAGCGATTAAATTCTGTTGATGATGAGGATACAGCAAAAATCAATGAAAGGAGAAAGATTGGCAGTGAAAAATGGCGGGATAAAATATTAGATGAAATATTCAACAATAACAACGGCAGCACCAGCTTTTCTCAAATCTACAAGAATTCTAGCAATAGAAAACCATCAGCAATAACTTGGGGAAGAATTGGTTGCAATTTTGAAGCGGCAGGATCAGAATCGAATGAACAACTTTCGCGACCGCTTGCTTTTGATTCTGACAAAGTTAACAGGTTAAATAATTTTTTTTATCAAATTGTGTAACAAATCAATTATAGTTTGCCTGTTTTGCACACTAATACAAGTGGACGAAACAATGGACAAAGTAAAAATAATGCTTTCATCAAAGGAGACTCTTCACCGGCAGTTGCTCCCTCTCAAAGTTCAAGAAGAACACAAACAAAAATTGATTTTAATGATGATAGAAATGAGGATGTAAACAACGAGTATTCTGAATTTTACCTTGGAGATGGACGCTATATTGACATGAATCATAATGGTTTGTTTTTTCAAGATTATTTCGATTATTGTTTTTTCTTTAAGAGATTGGATTTACTCCAAATAACACAAATCAAATGAAGCAACATGACATTAAGCAAAATCTTCAGGCTGAAAACAAACTTCAAAAATGCGATGACACTAAAAAACATCAATTATCTAACCGTCAAACTACTTCATTGGCATTGACATCGTCGGCAAACAATGCTAAAAAAGAAATGCCTAGAACCTTTGCTGATCTTTCTCCAAGCAAAACTGCGCCAGATTTACAATTTATTGCATTGTCATATAAGGTAACATTTTCTACTTGTGTCTCACTATTTCTAAATTTTTATTTCACTTTCAAGGTTCCTTCAATATGTACAAATTCCTCAACAATTGCCGCTACAACTTCTTTTGATGATTTATTGAAACAAGCAAAAGAAGGAAATCTTGGCGCTGTTTTAGAATGTTATCCATCAGAAAAGATGCTTTTTGAACCTGGTAGAGACGATATTTGCGAGGATGTAGCACCTGATTCTGGGTTAGGATCTTCGCATTCTGAAGGTTTGTTACACTTTTTCTTTTTAATTGATTAACAATATATTTTATAGGACCTTCACATATTGAAGATTGGCATTCACTCTCTGTACTTTTACCGAGGTTCATTTTTTGTTTAATGGATGACAGATTATTTAAAATTTTTTATAGACACGTAGTCGATGCCTGCTCCTTTTTTAAAACCAACAGTTTCCTTTTGGGTGTGAATGACAATAACATTGATAAACGACGTTGTTACTGTTGCCATGCCTCAACAATGGGTTCTGGAAGAAGATTTTATGAAAATAAGTGGCAAAAATTGTTAAATCAAAAACAAAACAAAAATGGGTGTTGCTGCTGCGATAATGAGGCTTGTGTCAAAAGTTCAATCGCAACATTCAATCCACAACGTCATCGTTTGAGAAGCAACACTTGTTTGGCTTCAACAGTTACTGATGATTTGTTTTTCTCTTCTTATCCTATTGGAAGTTCCTCAACTTCACATGAAAATTATACTCTTAAACGTCTTCATCAACGAGAGCTGGCGATTATTGGCTTGCCGATTTATGAACAAAAGCGTGGAATTGTTGAGCGTGTTGTTGCTGGTGTTGGCGAACAAGTACGAGGAGCCCCTACATCTGTGGTTACTTTTTTGTGTTTATTGTTAGTATTTTAACCAACATATTTTTTAGGTATTGTTGGCAGCATTGGAAGCTTTATTTGTGGATGGTTTACATTCAAATATTCAACCATGGGATGTTATTAGACAATTAACTGGAAAAGGTTTGTTAAGCTTCCTTAATTCATCAATTTATAAATTCGTTTAGGGCCTGTCACAGCATCAATTTTTCAATTATGCGAGGAGCTTGAGGTTTCAGAGAAGCCGAAAAATTCTCTTGTCAGTCATTTCTTTCAAGGATTAATTGCGCTTCATTCTGTTGATTGCTGGTAATTTTTATGCTTTTTGAAGCCTAGAGAACTTTTTGTCCCCAATAGGATTTAATCGCTCAAATTTAATTTCTGTAAACTATTTTTGAATGTTTTTTTTCTTCAGGTTTTCTTATATTGTGCTAAAGGAACATCAATTACGCAAATTTTATGTAGAAACTTCTTTTCTTCTTGGAGCCAATACTTCATACAGATGCCTTTTTGCTCGTTTTATTGACTATCTAGAATTATTGTCAGTGCTCAATCTTTGCAATAGAAGAGGATCATTGTCGTCAAATAAAAAATTTAATAAAAAACGCCGCCCATTAGTGACAACATCATCTTTGGGAGTTTGTGAAAGAAATGCTGATGTCAATAGTGTTGCGTCAAAATTACCAAGTGATTCACGTGTTCCAAAAAGCTCGTCATTACCATCAAGGATAACATTGAATTCAAATAATGTTGTTGCAGTCAAGGATGAGAAACCTCCACACAATCAGATAAATAAAGGTTTTTTTTAATTATCAAAAATAAAGATAAAATTTTATTTGCAGCGGAAGGCAAAACAATAAATGCGTCAGTACCTAAAAAGCGAAGATCGATGATTCCAGTGCTCAGGTTTTTTTTTAAATTTTTCTCATGTTAAAACTTTCCTTTTTTTATTTAAAGTTCTCGAAGCAAATCAAATGCCACTTCTTATTATCTTCATGTTTATCATTCTCGGAGTAGTTCAAGGCGATCAACACCAATGCATATTTGTAATGTTAAAGAAAATGTTTCTGAAGATGAGCCAAAAAATATAACAAAAAAAGGAACGCTTTTGAATGCTTATAAAGGAGAACAAATTGGCGTTATTTCAGTACGTGGCCAATATTCACGATGTGTTCGTCTTGGTTCTGAAGATGGAAAGTTAGTTTTACGAAATGGTGTGATACCTACTGACAAATTAGAGTTTCTTCATACTGACTAAGAAAAGAATAATAGAAAAAATGGTGCTTTGGTATAAAAATTAAAAAAAATACATATGAAGCACAAATTCTTGGGAATCTCTTTTCCCTATTACTAATATGTATAAGGACGCAATTACATATTTAATTTTTTTCTTTTTTTTTATTCCTAAAAAATGATTATTATTTTTATTTTTTTCTTATTGCACAAGACAAACGAATTTATTTAATTCTAGTCGGCACAAAAATTGTTGCTTATATATAATTTTTTATTGTATTGTGTATTTTTATTAAATTAACAAAATGAAGAAGTGAGGATATCGCTTATAAACGAAATAGTAATCAGAGACCTGCTCATTAAATTGCCTGCGGGTATCCGCCGTATATACCCGAATAACGGATACCAAAATCCATGTCCAGAAGCAGGTCCGCTGGGAACAACATTTGATCTAAAAATTTGAAATGACAGATGATTCTAGTAAATGTTCATAAGCGATATCCTATCCAATGGGGTCAGTGCAATAATTTTTTTTAATTTGTAAAATTTCCAAAAAGAATATATAAATTACACTGATGCCTCAATAATTCAACTCTCTACATTATTTCTAAGCGTTTAATCTTTTGAATAAAAATTTTTCGCTCGTTAAAAACATTCAAGAATTAAAGGGTTATTTTCTTTAAATTTACTTTTTTATAATTTTGACGAAAATTATTGGCAAAATGTCCGGTGATGAAATGTTCCCTGGCAGAATGTCCGCTGGCGAACAGTCAGCTTGGCCTTAAGTAATGGGTGGCCTTTTTTAATGTTTTGTTTTTCGTTAGGCGTTAACTTTTTTGTTTAAATACAAACAATTTTTTGACAATTTTAAGGTGTTTATTATTTAAATCTAGATTACAATTTTAATAAAAATGATTCAAGATCAAAATCAGAGTGATGAGATGGTTAAAACGATTCAAAGCTTGGGTAATTTTTGTTTGAATATGATTTTTTTATCTGAATATATTTATAGTTGAAAATGAAGAGGTTTTGGGTATCAAAATTTCATCTGCGACTATTATTGAACAGAGTAAGAGAATTGTTAACTACATTTAGCTAATTCAATTTTTTTCTAGAGATGGGCGAGAGATTGGAACAACTTCGTGTTTTAAGAAAAGAGGAGAACGACAAAATGGAAGCTCAAAAGAAACAAATTGAAGTTTTGGAAAAAGCTCGTTATTATGCTGTGCGCCATGGACATAAGTATGATTCTGTTATTAGATTTTACCTTTAAAGCTTTTTTTAGTGTTGAAACAGAACTGAAACGAAAGCGGACTGTTATGGGAGAATTTAAAAAGCTTGTTGAGAATAATAGTGTGGTTAGTATTTGAGGTTAATCTTTTTTGGTTTATAATTTTAGGCGGATCTGGCCTCGGAACTTAGTGAATTGGATATGATCAAGGAAGATTTTCGCAGTCAAAGGGCTCGCGCTCCATGGCTTCCTGAAAAACAGGCAATTCTGGGAGAATTAAAACAACACGAGAATGAATTGGTTCGTCTTCAAAATGAAATTTCTCGTACTGATGGACTCATTTCTGAACGTGAGGATTTATTGGCAAAACACAAGCAGATTCCGTTCAAAAATTTTTGCGTTACTTTGGGAAATTACTTACATAAGACGAGACAAATGGATAATGCAATGAAAAATGAGCTGAAAATTCAGGAAACGGTATGATTTTATAAAAAAATGAAGAAATTCTTTTCATCTTATTTCTAGCTTTTGGAGAAGACAAAAAGATTGGAGCATGAGGCAATTCAAAAGTCATTATCTCCGGAGATTAATCAAGACGAGGAAATTGATGTTGTTAATGTTCAGGAAGTTGTTGTTGAGAAGGCTCCAGAATCTAATGTTGAACGTGCTGTCAATCATTCGCCTGCGGTTACAAACCATTCGCCTGCAATTACTGTGAATCGATCTCCTATGGTCATCAATCAATCTCCTGCAACGGTGGATTTATCGAAGACTACTCAACGATCGAAATTTACTCCGGATCCAATTGAAAAACACAGGAATACTCCAAATAGAGTTTGATTTTATTTTTATTTTCTAATTAATTTTCTTCCTTTTTTTCAGTCTGTTACGGATATTATACAAACTGGGACAAATGATGAGCAAGCTAATAATGTGATTGAACAAGATGATGATCTTCTGATGCATTTTAATGGAATTGATGTTTTTCGAACTGATGGTAATGAAGAAGGTGATGATATTATTCCGGCTGGTGGTGTTACATCAAACTTTTCTTTTGGGTTCAACTTTAATTCGCCAACTCGTGGAGAGACAACTCATAATAAGGATACGCAGAATGAGGAAACTTTTGGGTTTAATTTCAATTTTTGATTTAATTTAAAGAATTTATGTTGCTTTTAATGTTGCTTTTATTTTTTGATTTTATTTTGTTGAATTTAAACTTAGTCTTTTTTGTTGTTTTGAACTTTTAGTCTTTGTTGATTTCCTGCTGTTATAAATTTATTGCTTTATTTTCTTTTGTTCTTAGTTTTTTTTTACTCTAAATGCTTTAACATTGCATTTGTATTTTCTTTAAAATTTTATCTTTTTGCTGTCCATTGGTTAGATGCAATGATTTGTTTGTTTTGAATGGTTGATCTTTTGATAGGTTATTTTTATGTTTAAAAATTTTTTTACTTAATTTTCAGCTTTGAGAGAGTATCCAGAAGTCTTAAAAATTTTTACGAGGTTATTTTTTAATTATTCACTATGGTTTCAAAAGTTTTTAGGCCGGTGAATTGTTGCGGGAAAACCGTCTATTTGATGAGTATGCTTTAGAAGAACAAGAACCAGCAGAAAAAATCACTGAAGAACTTAAATCTTTTGTTAGAATTCAGAATTCATTCACACGGTGATGATGTTATTCCGGCTTGTGGTGTTACATCAAATTTTTTGACATGTCCGAAGTATAAAGGAGTACAGGTTTATATATAAAATTGGGGTGGAAGTGTAAGGGTAAGCGGGCCCAATTCTATCTGTTTTTAAGTCTTTTCATTCATCTCATTCATTCTCTAATGTCATAAATAATTTTTCACTTTATTGCTTGAATCGTAATTTTTTCGAATATTCTACCATTTTCCTTGTGGTTGATCTTTTAAAAAATTGCGTTAATTCTTTCTAATTGACGCGCGCTTATTCTAGAAGAAACTAGACAATTCTATACAATATTACGTCAAAACTTTCCGCCTTAGTGTCTTTTTACCTTCGTCATTCATCATCTCATCTGCACTAATTTTTCTTTTCACACCGCAAACGTGAAATATGGGTCAGAAAATGCAAAAAAACATCTTTGGTTTTTGTCGTCATTAAGCTATCAATTTACAAAAGATCATTGCTGTCTTTTGATCATAGAATTTTTATATCCTTTATTATTTTTAATGAGCGCGCGTATATAAACAAAACTGCAAAACTGACTTGTATAGATAATTATAGTGAATTTATAATTAATTTTCCTTTTCTTTTAATTAACAACTGGTTGTTTGTTTCTTATCTGTAGCATATAAATATTAGGTGATCAAACATCGTTTTACTTGTAAATATTCTTTGAAATTTGTATTTTTTTCATAAAAAAGAATATTTTCTAATCTTTATATAAAATACCAAATCTGTCAGTTCTTTTTGTCTTGTTTTGTTCTTCATTTTTTTCGTACAATTTAAAAAATTTTTATAAATCTGAACGCATAATCCATCATTTTTATCAAAATTTTATTCTGATTTAAAATAATTTTTGGACCTTTTTTCAATCAAATTTTTTTTCAATAATGGTTCCGATTAATGGCCTTTAAAAAATCTCCCTTTATTTGCCACGATTTTAATGTTTTTTGTTTAAAATTCTATTTTTAGTAGGGGGGGAAATTTAAAAAATTTGTTTAATATTTTTATAATTCTTTTATAATTCTCTATTTTCACTTTTTTATAATCTTCATTCCTCTCTTCCAAAAAAAATTTTTTTGACTTTATAATATTTATTATTAAATTACTGCCACAACCAAAAATAAATGCTGTTATTATTCTTTCCATATAAAATTTCTTCTCAATTTATTTTTGTACAATTTTTTTGAATTTCTCATTGGATTTTTATTTGTTTATATGCGTGTGAGTGTTTGTTTACTTCTCCCAAGATGAAGCAAAACAATGTTTTGAGAGTAGTTGGGAGAAAAGTAAAAGGAATTTGCTTCATTTTATGTTTACGTGTGGAAAAAAAATAAAATTTTTTAAATATAAACAGCATCAAGGATCTTTACAAATATTATATTTGTATATTTTTTTGAGAATTTTAAGTTTAATACCTCTACAATATTTCGACTTTATTTCTCATTTTTAAAAAATTATTTTTCCAAACCTTCGCAACAAACCAAGTAATTGCTTCTCAATTCCTTGATATAATTTTTTTAAAATAACATCTTCAGACTCTTTTATCAGAAAATTCCACAGATTCTGAAGATTCACTAGTCATTTTATTTTATTCATTTTATTCCTTGTTTATCTCATCTCCCCCGTATACATTAATTTTACACATTAACAAAAAAAAGTGTGTATATTTGAAATGAGAGAATGAACCCACAAACAAACACTCACATTTCTTCTACTCCTTTCCTGTTTCCCCCATATCTTTCTTTGCCCTCCACACACTCCTTTTAAGGCCAATTTAAAATTCGCGGACGAAAATTATATTTATATGTCTCGTGACTTTATTGGATTGGCCAAGCGAATATATTATATATTTTTTTCGTTTTTTGTTCTTACTTTTTTTCTTTTTACCCAAATAATTTTTAAGTAAAATATTAAGTTAGGAGAGCTAAAGAAAAGTGAAAAATGTTTGAAAATTGTGTTGATTTTTCTTTAAATTTTTGAATTTCTCTAAGATTTTTGAATTTTTCCTTTCTGTTCTTCTTCTAAAAATTTTTCTAATCTTTTTCCTTTCTATTGCTTTTCCTATTTTTTCTTCGGTTCATTAAATTTTGTTTTCACTTTTTTCTCTTTGCATAATAAACAAATTTATCACTAAAAAGCAATTTAATTTTTATCTTTTTTTTCAATTTTATTTTCACTCGCGACGGCGTAGAATATTTTTTTGTCACTTTTAGAAATTTATGGGGGAGTATTATTTTTTTATTCTTACAAGAACGTGTAGAAAAAAATTTTTTTTGAAGTGTAGCAGTTTGTAGGGGGAAGGAGGAGGAAAGTGGGAAATTGAAGAGGGTAATTTTTTCGTTTTTATAAAATAAAAAGGGGGTTATTATACGAAGAAAAAAAATTTTTTTTGCCCATCTTATATTCATAGCAAAATAATGTTGTTTACGTCTTTTTATTTGCTACGAACAAATTTGGCGTGCATGTGTTTGTGTTTATGCATTTCTGCGTCCCCATTCTCTTCTCTCTTTTTTAGTTAAATTGCTGCCAGCTGCTCGTATTTTTTCTTTTATCTTTTTTGTCTTTATTTCAAAAAGACATTTTTTTGTCAGCCGGAAACGTAAAAAAATGTTCACAAAATATTTTTTAAAGTCCGGCAAAATTTTAATTTTTTTAAAAAGCACCAAAATTTATTTAAAATATTCTCAAATTTTCTCTTTAAAATTAAAATTACTATTCATAGCGCTCTCACTTTTTTTGTGGTTGTTTGCTTGCTGTTTGGAGGGTTGGATTTTGGCCGCTATATTTTTTGAACCATAAATCCTTCTTTTTTTCCTCCGAATTTTCCCACAAATTTTTTTATTTTTTCTTTACCAACACTCGTATATTTATATTTATTTTTAATGGTTGAATCTACTCAAAACCATCAATTATTCTCTATATACTTTTTTGTACAATTCCGCCTGCGTTGTCTGATTGTATTAAATATATAGAATTATTAAATAGTTGAAAGAAAGTGCATTTTTATAAATAATTTAAACAAAGTTTTGGCAAAAATCTTTAGTCTAAAGAATTTTTTATGTTTGTTTATGCTAGAATATTTAATTTAAGTTTTCTAAAAAATTTTTTTGTTTGGGTGACAAAGTTTAAAGGAAAGGAAAGGAGAGTGTGTTGGCAATATAGCTAGAATCATTTGGGGGGAAATATTTATTTTTTAGAGAGGGACGTATTTTCTTAATTGTTTGCATTTTAGCTTTATTCTTTATAAGTTCAAATTTTTATTTTATACAATGTGGGAATTTTTTATACTAAAATTTTTTAATAAACAAAAAAATTTTTTTTCAATAAACAAAAGCTATATCAACAAAGTCCTCATTTTTATTGTCGAATATTTTATTTTCTAATTATTCTTTAAATATCAATGTTCACTTATTATTTTTATCTATTCTTTATTGGAACATTTTGGAAAATTTGGGAAAATTTTGGAAAATAAAAAAAAGTTCCTGGAAAATCTTCCGATATTTGGAGAGCAGAAGACTATTACCAAAGGTTTTTTATTCCTACTTTTCCTTCCCAATATTCCTTCTCCTATTACCTTCCTAGGTCACCTTAAATTTTTTTTTATTATTTATTATTTTATCTCCCTCATTCAGTTGTTTATCTTTTTTTTTAAATTCTATTGCTTTATCCTTTATTATCTACGTGAAAACCCTCTCTCAAAAAAACAAGTGAATTGTTAGGTTGGGTAGGATATAATTGAGTGTATTGTTTATAAGAAAAAATTTGAGTGGCAAGGGGAGGGGTAGTGGGAGGATATGGACGCGCGCGAAAAAATTTTTCTTCACACTTGTATTTTTCTTTTTTAGCTTCTCTCTTAAAATACTTTACTTAAGGGGGATGAAGGCTTTATTATAGAATTATAGATTTTTATAATGAGGTGTAATTTTTATAATGGCAAAAAAATTAGTTTTTGGGAGGGAATTCACACAATGGGGGGAATGAATTAAAAAAAATTTTTTTAAGTTAATTGTTGTCAAGAAAATTGTTTATCGGGATCAACCCTGACTTTTAAAAGGAAATATCGAGGGATTTAGAGGGATTAACGGTACCCAGCTCTATGAAGGTATATTCACTTTTGATATTTCTTTTTAGAAATTCTTCAGGGTTAAACGGCTCTTCAAGGATATAGGTCTTCAGGGGTGTACTTTTTTTATTTTCTACTATAAACTATTCTATGAACATTATTTGATATATCTTTTCTTTTATAAATCTCGTGCTTTTTGGCCAAATACACACACTAGGGAATATATTTATAGAAGAGGATATCGGATGTTGATGGTTGTCACATATTCGATCCTTGGTCTATTTTGTTGCTCGCTCCTGTAAAAATTTTTTTTTCTTTTTCACAGTTTGTTGGGGCCGCATCCATCTCCCATCCATTCTATATGTGTATAAAATGCCCTTCACTAACTAGCAAGTTTTTCCCTCAACCACTTTCTTCTATTATTTTCGGCAGCATTTTCTTTTTTCATTTTTCCTCATTCATTCTCTTTCCTCTTTTTTTAATGTTTAGTTGACATTTTCTCTCATTTTGCACATTTTATATATATCAGCTGCTATATTTTTTTTGTTTAAAAATAATAAGAAAATCCAAAAATTATAAAAAGATTTTTAGCTTGAAAGGGAGTAAATGAATTTTTTTAAAGATTAAAAATGATTAAAAATAGTTTTTTTTTGCAAAAAGGAGGGTTTTATTTCTTTTATTGCTACTGGTACTCATAAATTTTCTTATTTAATTTTATTTGTGTGTGTAAAATGATGTGGTGTGATTTGGAGGGTTTTGTGGGGTTTTGTCTTGAGAAAGTGAGAGGGAGAGTTTGTGTGTGTTTGTTGATAACCATTAAAAAATTTAAAAAAACCTTTAAAAAATTTTTTTAATTTAATTTTTTGAATTTTCTTTTTCTTAATCTTTGGTCCTACGTTCCCAACATTTTTCTTTAAAAAACACAGATAACAATTTTTTGAATAAGATGGTTTGTTACCTATATTTTTTTCTTCCACTCTTTTTCTCTACTCATCAATTATATTTTTCTATTTTCTTCCTTTCAAGTTTCTGCAAAAAAATCTTCACATTCATCTTTTTCTCCTCCTCAATTTTTTCGACCGCCTGTAAATAAATATATTTATTTTTATTTATTTGTGTGCTGCAAAAGAAGAAGATTGCATCATCTTGTGACAGCACACACAACAACAGGAGTAGGGAGAGGTAATCGTTGCTGCCACACTCCTACTAAACTAACTAAAAAACTCTTTATTTTCTACCTCCATTACCTTTTTTTACTAAAAATTTTTATTAAAAAGTAGGAGGGAGGAGAGAGAACAGGGGGAGAAAAATAAAATTTTGGTGCACCTCAACTGAGTTTTTTGATCAGAACTTTTTTATTAATCATTCGGGAATTCTGATTTTTTTCTCATCTTGTAGCCCATTTAATGCTCTATCAAATGGTACCAAAAACATTAAAAATTATCCACCCCCTGTTGAGTTGTAGGGCCGGGACTGCCGTTAAGTCAGGACTCAGTTGAATTGCTCCGCATAAAATTTCCTTTGCTTTTATTTTTGTTCAAATTATATTTATGTAAAGGCTTGCTTGTTATTCATGAAAATTGAGTACATGCATACTCACACAAAATTTTATTTTATTTTTTGTTGTTAAAAATTTTACATTTAACCAACCAAAAGCCTTTGCATAAATAAAAATATTTTTTTTTATTTTTCACATTAAAAATGCAAAAACTGGAAAAAAATTAAAAATTTTGTTCGAGGAAAAAAGTGTTTTATTTACGTGGAAAAATTATTGGGCAAATTGACAATATATAAATGACTAAAATTGAGAATAAAAGGTTTTTAAAACTTTTTTTTGGCTTTTAAAACTTTGAAAAAAATTGTGTATAAACAAAATGTTTATAAATTTTAACTACAAAATTATTGTAGTTAAAAAAAATTTTATTTTGTGTGCAGCATTTTTAATTTTTTTTCCTGGCAATTTTTTTTGTAAACCTTTTTTAATATATTTTTCCAATTAATTATTTTTTTTTGAAAGGTGCTTGTTTTTCAATCAACTCCTTCCTCACTTTAAATCCTCTCTTTATCAATCTTCTCTTTTTTACATCAATTTGCTGACAAAAGCTTTGATGAAAAGCTTTATTGAAAGCTTTATTTAATGCTTGTTTAGTAGCCCTCACCTACACATTCTCTTAATATTTTTTCTTCAATATTTCCCCACTCCCTCCAATCTTATCAAAAAACAAAAAAATTCATTTTATTATTTTTTAACTCCACCCCTTATTTTTACTAAAACACCTTGTCAGTTATAAATTAATTTATAAAGCAAGGAAAATTTATTTCAGACAAACTGGCTTTTCTAAATTTCAATGAAAAAATTTTGTTGATTTTTTTTAATTTTTGGAAAAGCTTGATTCTTTTTTAAAAAATATTTTCTTTTTTTTTTATTTTAACTTGAATTTAAAAAAGTTGAGGATCTTAATTTAAGAGGCTCTTAAAAAATAATTTTTTACTTCCTCTCAATATTTTCCGTAAAAATTTTGTTGAGCATTTTGCCGCCACTTAATCGGATTTTAATTTTTAATTCTTTTTTTTTCTCGATATATTTTTTTTGTTTGTCAATATTGTCTATATAAGTTTGTGTTTATTTTTGCTGGTCTAATTTTTATTTAAAATCTAGTATTTTTAAATTACTATTTGGGATCACTTGGGTCATTAGGGAATTTATTTTGGATTTTTTGAGCCCACACCTGAGGACTTCTAAAATAAAGACTGGGTCACCTTCTTCAAGATGGATACTTTTTTTCTATTTTTTTATCAGTCTGTCTATAAGAATTATTTTTTTCCTTTTTCAGATATTTTTTTTAAATTTATTTATATGTAGAGGTATAGTGTTTTTAGTTTCCAAGTACTTTTATATTTATAACTGGACTGGCGCTTGCTTATCTTCTTTATTTTCAGTTTATGTTGTTTATTTGAATTTTTGATGAGAGTAAAAAAATATGGGGAGGGGAATGTTTGTCTGTGTGTGTAAAAACACTCCGACAATATGGCGCCGGAGGCCCTCCTTCACACTCAAAAAATTTTTTTCTATGGAGAGGGACCAACAACAAAGGATGTTGGAGGAGGATCACATTACTCTTCTCCCTTACATATTTTTTAGAGTACATTAAAGGTTATTTCTTAAACAAATTTAGTATTTAGTCTTAGTGGGGCATTTAAAAAATCTGGTAGACAAAAGGGAAGCATTAACAAAATTTTTCGCAGACTTTTTTTGTTGATCATATGTTTTTTGTTTTAAGTATAGATCTCTCATTTTGGAGGGGAAAGGTTTTGTTGAAGAAAAAACTAATGATCAAATGTGACATATATTTGTAAATGTGATGTGTTAAGCTTACGTGTCTCTAAAATAGAGGAAGCTTTTCAAAAAAAGTGGAAATAAAAAGCGATTTTAAAAGGAAAAAAAAGTACATTGTTTCCCAAATATAAGGGTGGAGAAAATATATTTTTTGCTTCCTTGTTTATTTTTGTGTGAGTAAATATTTCCGAGTGCATTTGAGCGGCATCTTATAATTTAAAGATGGATTTTAAAGGTGAATTTATCATTTGACTATTTGAATTAATTTAAATTTCACCTCTAAAAAATTTTATTATCATATACAATTATAGTATTCCTTCTATTATCCTTCTATTTTTCTTCTGCTAGGTCGTTTTATTAAAAAAATCTCTATGAGATTTTTTCTACATCCTTCTATATTTTCTAGAATTTTCTCGTAATTTTTTTTGAATATTTTTTGTCGATCACCTCTATAATAATTTATTTTTCGCTTGCAAATATTCTCTTCAAGGTTGAGCACAATCATACTCTGGTTAAAATCGTTATTAGAGGGAGAGCTCAACACACACACAAATCTTTCCCTAGTTTTTTTATTTTTCAAAAACAACTTGTATAAAACACACACAAAATATGTGTCACAGTTGTTGTTTTCAACATATTACTATTTTTTTAATAAATAATAAAATGGTTAAAGGGGGAGGAAAGGGCAGTAGTTTTATTCCCCGTTAAAGCTTTAATACAAATAGTGTATTTTAAGCCGGAAACTGTTTTAGTAGTTGAGAGAGGCGTTTACACAAACGCTTAAAAAAATTTTTTTTAGTCATTTTTAATGAAAAGAAATTTTTTTTATATTTAAAGCTTGTAGACAGATAATTTTTTTATAGTTTTTTAAAGAATTTTAAAAAATTTCTCTTTAATCAGACGAATTTTTAATTGTTTTTTTTTCAAGAAAAAAACAATATTATGTAGGTATTTTTAGCCTTTCTTTAAATAGAAAAATATTTAAATATTTTTATCGCCATATATTGCTTACTATTTTTATTTGTTTAAAATCGTTTTATTTTTATGACCAAAAATTTTAAAAGAATTTTTATCTACATATTAAACTGATTATTTTCTTTGAATTTAAAAAAAGACTTCGCGTTTTCGCATTTTTTTACATAATTTTTCAATATAAACTAGGGTAGCAACCCAACCCTTCGTAGTCTTGAGTGTCGGGGATCGGTTGGTTGTCGAGTTAGAGCCTTCTCTGGATTCTAGGGGTATTATTCTAGGGTATTATTCTAGGGGTATTCTAGGGTATTTTATTTTATTCTAGCTACCCTAATTTAAACATCTTTTAAAAATTTTTATTTTTTTTCAGACCAAGAAATATATTGACTATAGCTAGTATTTTATTATTATCAACAAAAAAAATTCCCATCAAATGTATGCTGAATGTCAACTTGAAAGTATTCAACATATTCATGCTTTACGCACTGAATTAGAAAATTCTTTAATTTCTGATGATTCTCCTATTGATTCTGAACGGCGACAGCAACAACTTCGTCAATTAAGAACTGTATTTCGCTCTGATGAGGCTGTACATATTCAATTTTCGGTTTATTTTAAATTTATTTTTCTGGGAAATTTTTGGCTTTGGCTTGCTAATTTTTTGTGTCAAGTGAAGCTTTATGAGTCTATTGGAGCTTTATAAGTCCAATTAAAAGGTTTATGAGCCCAATAATAACTTTCAAGTCCAAACAAAATGTTTACAAGCTCAATGGACTTTATAAAGTTTTTTAACTCACAAAGGTTCATGGGACGCATAAACTATTCTAGACTTACGCCATTTTTATTTTAAGGGTCCAATAATTGAAGAGGAACAACAACAACAAACCTCTAATCACCAACAAAATATTCGCCCACCATCTTCTTCAAGATTTACTGTTTCACCAACCCCACCAAATGCTTTGCCTTCATTTGCTTCAAGTATTGAAAATAGAAAACAAGCATTACATGTATTAATTACTAAACCAATTTTTGAAAAAGGTAAATTTTAAATTATTTTTTTTTAAATTTAATTTCAATTTTTGAAGAAGGTAAAAAAGGAGAAGAAAACAAAAACAACAAGAAAATTCAAACTCCAAATTCAATTGTTGTTCCACCACCCCAACAAACATCACAACAATCAACAACATCAGCTTCATCTCCAGCTTCATCAATTGACTCGGGCGTAGCTTCTCCAGGTTCAAATGCTGATGAATTTTTACTTTTTGCTGGTAATAACAGTCCATTTTGTCAACTCAATCGACAACATAGAAATTCTTTACCAAATCCTTTGGGTCCTTTTGAATCCCAAACACTTCCAAAAGCTAGAGGAGGACGTGTTTTTAATTTTACTACAACGACAACAACAAATAAATGTGATGGTGGAGGATTTTCTTCTTTAATTGAGGCTTTGTCTTTACTGCCAGGTGCTCATATAAATGATGAAGGAGAGTGTAAAACAAATAGAGGAGAAGATAAAAACAAGGGAGGATATGTCAACAACAAACCTTTTGAGTTGCAAAATCCTCCGATTGGAAAGGTTTTTTTATTTTTTTTTGTTATTTATTATTGGATATTTAAACAGATTTTTGGGAGAAAATTTTTATTTTTTTAGGTTTTTTGGAAATTATTTTTTTTTAGGTTTTTGGGAAGCAAATTTTTAGCAAAAGAAATTTTAGGTGACGTGATTTTTGTTTTTGTAAATGAAAAATAAATTACTAAAAATTTGTAACTAAAATAATTAAGTGGGGGAGAGAAGGGATTAGCTTATTAAGAAGGTTTTTCCCTCTTTAGCTTTTGCACATGAAGATAAAAAAATTCCTTTTAGTTATTTAACAAATTGAGAGGGGGATTTTTAAATAATTTATACTCCATTTTTAGCCTCATAATAAATAAAATTCCTTTTATGGAATTTATTATTTTTGTTTTTTCTAAAAGTAATGTGCGCGCGTGTGTATTTAAAAGCTTTTGAGAAGGAATTTAAGGAGAGAGATTTTTAAATATTTTATTTTATATTTTTTGGGAGTAAAAGTTTATTTTTAGAAGGTTATAAAGTAAGAGGGATTTTAAAGAAATAAATATTTTTGAGAGCAATTTAAGTAAAGAGGAAAATTAAAAATAGAAAGTGGAGAAAAAAAATTTTATAATAGGATTTATTGAGAGGATTAGAGGGGGAATTATTGAGGGGTTTTTTAATCAAATAATAGATATTTTTGGAAAACTTGGTAAATATCCGTCATAATTTTTAATTTTTAGAGTTATAATCGATTGGATCAGTCATCAACAACATCACTTTTACTGCAAAAATTTAACGCTGGAATTGGAGAAAAAAGGAAAGAAGAAGGTGATGGTTTACCTCCACGTTCAGCAACAATGCCTCCTTTAAAAAGCATTTTAAAAAAGAAGCAACAATCATCATCAATTGGTGCTTCAAATCCTTCATTAACAACAACAATGCCAACACCTTTGGGTTATTCAAATCAGAGGAAAGGAGGAATGTTTTCAAGGTTTTTTTTATTTTTTTAATGTTAATGGGTAGGGGCCTCACCTTTCTAATACTTTTTTACGGTTTACTGGTAAACCTTGACATTTTGTTGCTGAACATTTGACCTAACGGATGTCGCGTTTGTCCTCAGTTTTCCCCTCATTACTCCCAACAATTACTGAATCTACCTAGAAATTAATTTAAATATATTTTTTTTAAAGATTTGTTCCATTCCGTTCAATTTCTGAAGACCATCAAGATGAACAACGTCAACGATCACCACCTTTGTACAAATATAATTTATTTTCAAGCAGCAACAAAAACAATAATGTTTCTTCTTCTCCAACAGACTTTTCTACCTCAACATCATCTTCTAATGGAACAATTGGTTTTTTTAAAAATTTTTAATTATTTTTTAAGTAAATACTTATAAAAAAATCGAAATAGGTGGAATGTTTTTTAATTTAAGAGCATTTCTCTCTGAAGGGAATCGAACCTTTTGCCCCCGAGTAGGTAGGCAGAGATTTTACCCACTACACCAAAATGCTAATTTTGTTGAATAGTTTTTTATCTGCTAGGTTATTATTTGTCGTGTATTTGAAATAAAGCAAAAATAAAATTGTTTTCCTTAAACGGGCTCGAACCTTTCACCCTCGAGTAGGTTAACTTAAAATTTTACCCACTACACCAAATTGGTAATTTTCTTGGATGACTTTTTATTCTGCTAGGTTATTATTTGTCGTATTCTATTCTTTATTTTTACATTTTTCTTGTTTTAATTTTTATTTTATTTAAGAAGAAGAAGAAATAGACAGTGGAATTGCTGATTGTTTTTACTGCTATTCTGGCAATATTAATAAAAATGAAATAAATCAACAACAACACAAACAGCAAAAACGTGTCTCATTTTCTGAACAAGTACAAGCAAGAGTTTATCGTTCAACTTCTTCTATTCTTGGGTAGATTTTTTTTAAATTTTGGGTTGATAATTTTAAAATTTTGTAGTCAACGTAAGAAAAATGAAAAGAAAGCACGTAGTCGTGCAACTCGTCGTTGTAATTCTGATGAATCAGAGACAACAACAACAAATTCTTTTGATGTAACAACTAATGATGAATTTAAACGGTTTTTTTTATTTTTTATTTATTTTTATTAATTTTAATATTTTTTAAAAGGTCTTACTTGGGCATTTATAAAGACAATTTATCAACTAATAATAGTGGAAACATTGTTTGTAAATCTATGGTTTCGTCTACTAGTGATGGTACTACTAATGGTGCTAATAGTGGAGGAGGAATGTCTGTGCTAGCTCAATAGAAAATTTTTTTGTTAGAAGAAAAGGATAGAGGTTTTTTTGTTTAGTTTTTTGGGTAAATAAAAACCTCCCGAATATATATTTAATTCTTAGTTTTAGTCAAAATATTTAAGTTATTTATACGAGTTTAATTTTTTATAAATATTTTTAATTGATGAGAAAGCATCTCTCTCTTTTATCTATTTGCAGATGTAATATGTGACCTCTAGGAAAATAAACAGTGGTAGAGATACATAAATGAGATTTATAACATTTGTAAGGTTCTTCGGTTCGGTCCCAGATATCCAAAAATTAATTTCAGTTAAATTCCGAATATCCAAAAATTTTCAGGAACCGACAACCCTAAATACCACTGTTAATTCAAAATCTAAAATATTCCCCTTTGTTTTATTATCTTCTGACACTCTCCGCAAAATTTTTAGTTTTTTTGTTGCATTCTCTATCAATCTCTATCTATTAATTATTTTTAACTTTATTTTTTAATTTATTTAGTGATTGATTTGTTTTTCCTGTTCGCAAAAGAAATTTTTTCTAAAAGAAAAATCCCTTTTTTATTTAAATATTTATAAGTATATATTTTAAAAATATATATAGTTCAATCAGTTGACCTCTTTGATTTATTTTTGAGGTGAATTTCTGTTAGGTTTTGATCAAATTTAAATTTTAGTAGGCTTAAATCCTTAATTTTTTTAAATGGGATTGAGCCAGAAGGTCAAAACCCAGTAGTTTAACCCTTCTGATATTCCGGAAAAGTTTTTACAATTTGTAAAATATATTATTAAATTCCGGAAAAGTTTTTACAATTTGTAAAATATTTTATTAAATTCCGGAAACGTATTTACAATTTGTAAAATATATTATTAAATTCCGGAAAAGTGGACCTTCTAAAAATTCTTAAATATACAGAAATTCATCTTTTTTGTTTTTTATGTTGTTTTTGTTTTATCAATTGTTGCAAAATACAAAAATGACACCTTTTAAAAAATATTTTTTGACAATTTAACGCTCTCTGTTATTGTTCAAAAAATATTTTTTTGTTTATCTTTGCTTTAGTATTTAAATTTTTTAGTTGGCAAATTTGTTAAAAATTTCATAGGTAAAAAGTTAAAAAAAATATTTAAATTAACGATAAGCTTTTTTTAAAGCTTTAGAAAAAAATATGTGTATTTTGATTTCTCTCAATCATTTGTATTATTATTTTAAAATGCGTGTAGCAATTTGTATAAAATTTAAAAAATAATGAAAACTTGATTCTTGATTAGTTTAAAAATATATTTATTTTTATACGAAATATTTTTAATTTTTTCTGACGTTGAAGAGATTTCGACGTGTGGAGTTAATAAATATACTCGAATCAGGTTATAGTTCTTAGAAAGCGATTAATCGGTTGGTGACATTGCACTATAACCTGATTCGATTCTAATTTGCAAGAAAACAGGGGTCGGTCGGAGATACGGAACTGTTGGAACTCGGAAATGGTTTATCTGAAATCGGAAATTAAAAAAATTCCGACCGACCCCTGGTAACAGGTGCCCAATGATGAAGCTTTGAAGATGATGGACATGTGAAGATTAAAATTGGAATGAAAATAGAAGATTAAAGGATAAAATTGAAGGTTAAAATTTGAAGGTTTTACAAGGTTTTTTAAAAGTTTTAAGGTTTTTTTAATATTTTTAAAGTTCGATAGTTCTCGTTAAGGAGTTTTGTTCGCAACTTTTAGTACGTATTTCCACTTATTGTAGAGCTAATCCTGTCATTTACTATAAGAAAATGGGGCTAAGAGGCGAATCAAATTACACTAATAAATTGAGTATAAATATTTATAAGATGCGCGCAAATGCTGAAAAAATTTATAAGAGTGGAAAAGAAACTTTTTTATGTTACTGTAGACTAGGTTGTGTTTAATTTAGTTTTTATTTGTGTTTAGAGAGAGTTTGCTTGTGGAAAAAATTAAAAGTTGGTCGAGAAATTCAAAAAAATCCTCCAGACAATTCTTCAAACATCTTCCATTGTTGGAGAAAATTCTGCAGGCATTTCTGAATTGGAGAACCCGTCAGCAATTCTTTTTGATTTTGTTCGTCTATTTTGGAACCAAACTTTGACCTGTATTGGAGAGGTATTTAATTAAATTAAAGGTGAAAATTAGAGTTTTAAAAATATTTTAGACATTTTATGAAATCTGACGCTATTTTTTATAGCTAAATTCCAATCCAATTAAGGGTAAAAATTGTCGGTATTAAGTGAAATTTTTGTCTGTGTGTTGTTTGCATAATATTAGGCACAAATCGTTTGTTTTATATTTTAAATTTAACTCTAAAGGATAATTGAGATATTGCCTTGCTTTCTTTTTAATGTTTAATTGTGTGTGTTTATGTAATACAAAACTGATTTTAGTTGGTATTCTATTAGTGTGTGTATGTTTTTAATAATGTCTAAAAATGTTGGCCTTTTAGCGGGAAATAATTCTCCTTTTTAGTCCCTTTTCTGGGCCTTTTTTCAATCTTTTTTATGCCGAAATTGTAATTGATAGCCAATTTGTGCTTTAATGGAAGGCCAATTTATTTGGCAAAAAAATAGGTACATGGCGTATGAATAAATTTTTGAGGTTGAAGGGAATGTAACCTGTGTTTCAGAAAGTAATAGTTTTTTTGCAAGTTGTTTTCTTTCTGATCCAACAATATATTTGTTGTTTTTGAATGCGTGTTCGAGATGTGATAATTGTTGGGGAGAGAATGCTGTTCTAAATGTTTTAATGTTTGAAGGGGTTAATGTATTTACTCAAATAATTACCCCCCTCCAGTTCCCTTACCTGATTCTTTTTGTTTTTTGCATTTGTTGGAACAGAGGAAAGCCTGATCCCATTGTCAATGCTAATGCTATAGTTTAAACTTTCATTTCAATTTTTTTAATATTCCAATCTTACGTGTTTGTAAAATTAAAGGGTCAAAAACATTTGTTGTTTGTGTTGGTTGTTGCAAATTGCTGTCATTTTTTGTTGTTGAGGAGGGACTACCGTTGTTTTGCTCTAAATATGTTGTAGCCCAGTGTGTGAAGCATAATTGTGCTGCTGATATTGAAGGGGAAATTGGTTGTTGTTCTTCTTGTATGTTCTGTTCTTGTTGTTTCTCATCTTCAAAAACATTTTTAGGGTTATCAAAATTTGTAGTTGGACGTCTTTTCCGTTTAAATTGTTTCTTTAATGCTTTTTCTCGTTTGATATTGTTGTTGTTTTCAAGTATACTATCAACACTAAAGCCTGAGGATAGTGACATTTGTGTGTTTTAATTAGAGGGCTTCTTTATAGGGGATTTAAGGAGTTTTTGGGAATGATTGGCCAATTAGTGAGAATTTTCAAAATTATAAAAATTGGGCGGAGAATGGTAAAAAGAGGAAAGATATTTTGTTCTGTGCGGGAGATTGACTGGACAAAGCTGGGCCAGGTTTTTAGTAAATATATAAATAGGTAAGTTGATATGACTGCCAACATTTCCTCTCTCAACAATCTACCTATTCTCTCCCTTAATAATGTAAATATTATATAGGTAATTGTAATTTAAGGGCGGTAAACATAGAGAATTTTAATGGGATTTATTTGAAGACTTAATTATAAATAGAGGTGGTAGTGTGCTATTGTAGAGTGAAGTTGTATATCTTAAAATTGTTTTGACTATATTCTCGGATACCTCAAGCTTAAGACATTTCAATGGGTTAAACCCTGAGGACCTTACACCCTTTGAAAGTGAATGTCGAGGGATTTGGAGGGATGAAGGGGATAGAGAGGCAATACCGGATCATAAGTTCTGAACTCAGGACAGGGACTTATCTCCATAGATGGGAGTATGGGGAGAGAGTCAAATTCAAAACTTTACGATTTATGATAATTCAAACATGGGGATTTCTTACTTTTATTTTACAACAATTACATAATGTGAGTGTATTATAGTATATAGAAAACAAGGAAAACAAATATATAGAAACAAGAATCAAGTAATATTTATATATTGTGTCACTGCACTCATCTTCTTGTTTATGCTATCTCCGTTTGATTATTCCCTCTGTTGGAATACTTTGTCGGCACTTAGATCCGCGAGCGTGTGATAGGATCCGGGATCTATAAAATGGGTAAATTAGTAGTTGGATAAGTGAATCAAAAAAATGGCCGGTGTCTACCTGTCATCTCGTCCTCAGGCCCGTCCTCATGCGCTCTGATAGCTGCACTTCTCTTCCTTTTGGCACTCTTTTTGCTGGCACTGCTGACACTATCGTCAATATCCTCGATTATGTTGGAACTGGGAGCTGGATCACTAGTGGCTGTTGTAGCCGTTTCTTTAAAATAAAATTTTTTTAAACTTTCAAAAACTCCAAAAGCTTACCCGTAATCAATTTAGATGTACCACTAGTTCCACTCTCTTTCGAAGAAATTGTTGGCACCGAAGTCGGAGTTGATGGAGACATTGGAATCAATGATATAACGTCTGAACCCGCAACAGGAGGCGGCGTAGTCGGTGGTGTTGGACTTGGAACAGAAGATTTTTTACCACCAACTTCTGCAATCTTGCCTAATCCTTTGCCTTTCTTTGATGTTTTTGTAGCTTTAGTAGTTTTTCCTGGTGTAGGTTTAAGTGGTGATGGTTGAAGAGGAGAAGCAGGAGGAAGAGGAGCAGTTGTTGTAGGCTTTGCTTTTGACTTAACACCTTCTTGTGGCGCGCCAGTCGCTGTTGGAGCTTTCTGAGTAGTTTTTTCAGCTGGGGTATTTGTCGAGATTACACTTTTATTACCAGAAATCTGAAATTTTTGAAAAAAATTAAAAAAAAAATTTTTTTGAAGAAAATTAAAGAAAAAAACCTTTTCTCTTGTTGACGGTGGAATAGCCGTTTCTGACCCTGCCGCTTCTTTTCCCGCGATCATCGCTGACTCCGGTTGCCGAATTTCACTTTTCAGTGAAGTAGTAGTTTTCTTATTCTTCTTTGATTTACCGCAGCATATCGCCATCAATAAAACCGCCGAAAAAACAGACGAAAATGCGAGCACCAGTAGAAGATTGAAAAGGACGAAAAGCTGTTGCATTGTAATATGACGAGAGAGAAGATAATTGATATATGTTAAGTGGGGGTAAAAAAGAGGTGGCTTTTATATGGAAATTTATAGAGGGACGTGGAAATTTACTTAGGAAGTTGGTAGTTTCTGCTGCTGTATTTTGGGGAGCAGGTCAACGTACTGTCCATTCAAGAATATCGAGGGATGGTAGGGGGATGTCCTGGTATGGGACTTTGACTTAATTTTACTACAAATTTAAGAGGAAAGTTGTAAAAATATTTATATGTGAGAAAATCATAAAAGGGTTATAGAGAGATCGTTTAAATTTGAAAAATAAAAAAACTAAGAAAAAAATTGTTAACTAATTTAAACCAAATTATTCATCACTTCGAATTCGTCTTCTTCCCTTTGAATGCCGTTTTCTAGTCTTTTGTTGCTGCCATGGGAAATGGAAAGGATTTGCTGGTTTCCAATCACGCCACCCTGCACGTTCGGGTAAATTGAAGGGATACTCACGAACCCGAACTTTGAATACCTTAAAGTTAAAAATTGGATAAGAAGGAGAAAAAATTTATTAACCTTAACCATTAGAAAAACAAAAAGAATTGAAGCTGCGATTACAAGGTAGACTAGGCGATAGAAGCTTTTCTGAAATAAGTCTAAAGTTAAATTAAAATTATAAAAGGAAAACCTCGTCAAATACATCTTCAAATTTGGGTATTTTTGAAAGTAATGAGTTGAGAAATTCCACAAGTCTGTTGTTTTTCATTAGAAGCGATTTAACTAGCTCAGTACTAGAAAGTTTTTGGATTAGAAGCTTTTTAGTGATAAGCTATCGCTAGCCTCTATAATCCAGCATTTGAGAGATAGTACATAAAAGGAATAGTTTTGTCAGAGATAGAAAGTAAATTGAAAATGACATTTTCGTATCCCCTCAAAATCTCTATTCCTTAAAATCTCTACAGGCTAAAATGCCTTATAATCTCTACACAGCTAAAATGCATTAAAATCTCTACTCGGCTAAAAATTATTAAAATAACTATTCCTTAAAATCTCTATTCCTCATAATCTCTACACGGGTGAAACGCCTTAAAATCTCTACACGGCCAAAAATAGGATAAAATGTCTATTTTTTCATTCGGAAGCCTTTTGAGTGCCAACGTTCAGTGCGGAAACGTTGTTCTGATTTCTGGCTTATCTTTTGATATTATTTTGCTTGTATTGTTTTTGCCGCTGCGGATGAACCCAGGCATGTCCAGCGGAACGACAGCAGCCGCTTCGATACGATCACCGCAAGCAAAATGAACACGACCGCAGCGAAGCAGTCGTGTATTATATCTTCGATATTTACGGCGGATACAAGCAGATATCCGCAGCCATTTTTAAATCAATTGTACAGGTCTGGGTACAATTGATTACCAGGTCTGGGTTTTCCAATGAAAAGTTCATATTTTACACTTTTGTTGAGACTCTACCATCCATTTGCACGGTGTAGAGATTTTAATTATTTTTACCCCAGTAGAGATTTTAAGGAATAGTTATTTTAAGGAATAGAGATTTTAAGCATTTTTAGATTAGTAGAGATTTTAAGGAATAGCGATTTTAAGGAATAGAGATTTTGTATGGGAGCCGACATTTTATCCAATAGATAGTGTGTAAAAAGTGGAGACGGTTAGAGAAAAATGTTGACTAAATGACATTCTATCCCCTATTTTACATTTCGGATTTTTTTTAGAATTTTTCAAAGTATTAAAAATCAAAATGCTCAAAGTAAATTTAGTTCGTCGTTGACATTTGATTTATTCATTCTGATTTTCGACATTTAATTGACAGACATCAAATTTGTTTTCTTCTTTTTCAGATTTTTGCTTAATTTTTTGTTTAATTTTTAATTATTTGTTCAACTTCTGTTAGAATATGCAATCTTCGAGTCCAAGACATGATAATAATTCTGCAAGAACTGATGTTGAATCACGAGGCTCTGGAACAACTACAATCACCCAAGTTAATCAACCTGAGGATAATACGGTTAATTTTTAATTTTACGATAAAACCAAATTTTTATTTGTAGGAGAATGGCAATCACTTGCTATTGAGATTAGAACAACCATCAACATCAGAAAACACAACAGAAAGAAATTCGCCTAGAGTTCAGTGGACTGAGGACACAGTGGACAACGAAAACTTAGGGAAGCGAAAATCAAAATGTTGTTGTATTTTTAAGAAGAAACGAGACTGGAATGATTCTGATAGCTCGGATGAGGCAAATTTTAATTTTTAAAATAAAATTTTAAAGGTCTCCTTAAGGGGTTTCTTCCCGAGGATTTTCCCTTTGAATTTATAAAATTTATAAATTAAAGGATTGCGAAAGCGACCATTGCCGCGGTCATAAAGGAAAAGCTCAAAAACCTGAGGGTGGTGGAGGCGGCGATGATCACGATGGGGGACCACCTGTTCAAACCTGAACTAATTCGAAGTTATCAGGATTTTTCAAATTTACCTTATATGCATACAAGTATTAAGACTTTATTTAAAATCACATTTAAAATGTACAATTTAAAGTGAAAGTTTAGAAAATAAGTGAAGATAAAGAAATGATATTTTTCGTTTCTAATTTTTTAGGTAGAGAATTCTATAGTCTAAGGTAGGGTAGTTATGCGACATGTTTTTGAACAGAAAAATTCTTTAAATGATAGGTCGAAGAAGTAATTGAAGTTGAAGGGCTTTATCATTGCGTAACAAAGCTGAGTTGGTATCAAGCAGCTCGTTAGCTTCAAGTTTGCCACGAATATCCAGTTCTTGACTGTATCTGTAAAGAGTGTAAAATTGGACAAGGTTTTATTTTTTAGGATAGGGGCGAGTTTTTGGAAAGTTTACCAGAGCTTGACTAAAATTTTACCTCGATTTTGAAAAGAATTTTTTGTCAGTAATTGTTCTCAAAACTTTTCTTTCACTACAAATCATTAACATATATTCGACAGATCTGCCAGTGTGATCAACATCCACGGCGGTAAGAGTAACTCGAAGCTCGTCGTTAACGCAGGACAAGTTTTGTACAATTTGAAAGTCTAATTTCCACTCCCATCTAGGCAAGGTTAAAGAAGATGATTTGGTGAAAATCTGAGGAGATTAAGGTTTAGAAAACAATTAGAGTTAACTTTAAAAGTATGATCGTGATTTTTTAAGCGAAGCTGTTCTGATGTTATATACATTTTCTTGTCCCATTGAATATCGGTATAATTTCTAAGCAGAAATTGTGTGCCGTTTGTATCATTGGAAGTACTAAAAAAATTTTTCGAGTTTTTAGATTTAAAAATTTCTACTTTATTAATTTAACTCTACTGGCAAGTGGAAGTGAGATAAACTTGAAGGCAAGATGTGTATAAGGCCTAAAAAGCTTTTCGTGCAGCTTGACAATTAATGGTTCTTCAACTTCTATTGCGTATAGCTGTTCAGCTGTCATGAATGGAAACCTATAAATCAACTGTTAAAAGAGGTTTATCTTAAAAAGATTAAAACCTAATATAGGGCAAGATTTGGGCGAGCAAGGGTGCACACGTATTCCCTCTTCTCTCTGGGTGTGCTGGCGCGTTCAACTGAATTTCTGGTTTGTTATTTTTTGTTTAAAAATAATACCCATTTAAGAACGCTCTCCCAAACAAAATATTCATTTGGAACAACAAGTTCGTTTGATCTCAAAAACTCAACAAGCTGGTCTCTGTCCAAATCCAGCCACTCCCTTTCCCATTCAGCACTGGTCATTAACTGCTTGAACTCTTTGGCAAGAATTTCAATGCAAACTTTGATCAATGATTGGTGAAAGGCTTTTGTTGAATAATTAAACCAAAAATGGAAAAGTTCTTTTAACTTCATATCAGGTAATACATATTTAATGGCGAATTCAATACAAATCTTTGGGGAATTTTTTTTTAATTTTTTAAAAATTCAATTACTTTTTTAAGACATGTAACATTATATTTATCAGCCAATATTAGAATAGGCAGAGCATTTTCTGAATTTAAAACAACATGGTTGCAGTATTGAAAACGCAAAAATTGGCCAAAAACAGCTTGACATTGAGGTTCTTCTGTCAATTCAATTTCCTAATGGATGGAATAGAAGGATCAACAACTTTAAAGAAATACCCGCTTTTCGCCATGCCATTTCTGGCTGAGCATTCTGTCAAAGACTTCGCTGCTTCTGCAGAGAATAAGCCGGTGTGCTGGATATCTAGAAGAGATTGGATTTGGATTGGGTATTTTTATGATTATCATCTAAATATTTTTTAAAAGAGCACTTTTTACACTAACATTTCCTCGCCAACAACCAATGTTAGATCACTCAGATGAGCATTATTGTAATACTTTGCGAAGTCGTTTAGCACATCTCTGTCCATTCCATAACAGTCAATTCCCACTAAAGGGTAATCCATTTTATATTTTAAAAATTATTTTAACAAGAATTTTCAGAATTGACGAAAACGTGAAATAAAATTTACAACTAACTTTGTTCATTGCCGTCAGTCAAAAAGTCTGGCGCTTCAGAACTACCACCACCAGTTGATGCCCTATAACAACTTCCACCATTGCCGTCATCTCCGATAAAATTGTTGCCGCTGATTGAGGCGATTACGACCATTGTCTGGGAGCGAATATACAACAAGTAGTGGTTGTGGCAGTACTAATAGTTAAAATATACAAGTGCTAGTTAATAAAAAAGAACCGGACAACGAACAACAACAACACAAAAACGGAGATAAATGCGTATGAATTAAAAATAAAAAGAAGGGGGGGAGTAATAATGAACGAAATGACGATAAAATATATACGCTGGCAGTGTGTGTATCTACTCAATTGAAAGAAAAGGGAAATTTATAAGTAGTGAATGAATGCAAAATTCAATGGGGAGGGGATGGGGGAAGGACGTAAAGAAGAAGTGGTTGTCAAAAAATGAAAAAAACACTCAAAAAATAAGGGAGAAAGGTAGTGCAATGCGCAAAATGAATCATAAAACAATCGAGCATTGCCGTGTTTTTTTAATTTGGTAGTAGTAATTTTAAGGTAAATTAAACAAGGGAGGAGAAGGGAAGTATCATGAAAAATGGTTATTGTTTATTGGACTTTGTTTTTTTATTTGGTTCTTGTTTTTAATAAAAATTTTGCATTTTGGCCTCTTTTTCTTTTATAAAAATTTTTTATTTTTTAATCGAAAGATTTTACTTTTTTGCAAATTTTTCTAAAATTTTAATCTAATTAAATTTTTTAAGATTAGTCTTTGATTACTTAAAATTTTACTACTATTTTTATTCAATGACTTCACTTAACAAACAACAAGATATTGATTACATATCAGAAATTTTTGTAAAAAATTATCAACAATTACCATCAATAATTGAAGATTCAATGGATTGGGCACATTGTAATGGATTAATTTTTAGAACAAAGGAACACAAAGACAGGTTATTTAAACAAAAATTTGATTTTTAAATTAATTTTTTAAGAAGCGACATTTGCCAAATTGCACCATTTTCTCTTTTTCCGTCGCCTTTTCCGAAAAGATTGTTTGATCAAGCATTGTCTGTACAAAAGGTTGGAGTTTTAAAAAATAAATGGGGTTATTTTATAACTGAATGGGAAACCGGTTGAGTTCCACTAATTTACGAGTCGATTTTTTTAATGTTCCACACTTTCTAATTGGCAAATTTCACCTTTGTTTATTGCTTGGGTAGAATTAAAGTTCGTTCCTTTTTCCTCGAAGTATTAAAAATGGCCACACTTTGAGGAAGGAAAGAGGAGGGGGAACGATCTTGAATTTTGCCTTTGCTTGATTTTTTTCAATTTCAGGCCTTAAATCTTCTTTATTTTAAAGTCTCATGGGATTATGAATTTTTAAAACAATCACATCAACAAGTTATAAAATCAGATGAATTTACTCGTCGTTTAATGTCAATTCTTGATATTGTTTACAAGGAAGGTATAAAACAACCAATTACTTTACTTACTCAAAGAGCTGATTATATGTGCCATTATGATGGAATAATTACAGAAAATGAAATAAATTTTGATAAATTTCAGTTAAAACAGGTTTTGATTTTTTAAGTTTTTGATTCGTTAAAAATTTTAAAGATTGAAGTAAACAATATAGCGGTCAGTATGGGTGGACTTGCTGAAAAGACAACTAAACTTCATCGGCGTGTATTCAAAAAAATGGGAATGAATGTGCCAAATAATGATGTTATGCCGTTAAATGAACCAATTAAAACACTTTGTGATGGACTTTATAATGCCTGGTTTATTTAATTTTTTTACTTTTTGTAAATTTAAATAGGAAACTTTTATCTAATCCTCATGCGGTTTTATTAATGGTTGTTGAAAAAAACAGTCAAAATCAATTTGATCAACGCGCTATTGAATATGGATTGGAAGAACTTTCAGAAGGGAAAATGATTATTATTCGATTGACTTTTGTGGAATGTGCTGAGAGGTTTATTAGAAACTAGAGCAACCAAATATTTTTTAAGACTTGTGTTGGATGAAAAAACTTTCAATCTTCTTCTTGGTGATAAAACTGTTGGGATTGTCTATTTTCGTACTGGATATTTACCTGAAGATTATGTTTCAGAAAACGCCTGGAATGCTCGACTTTTGATGGAACGTTCTACAGCAATTGTATAAAAATAAAATTAAAAAATGTTAATATTAGAATTTTTTTAGAAATCCATAAATAAAACATTTTTACTCGACTCTATTTTGATATTTTCAGAAATGTCCTTGGATTGGATTACAAATGGCCAATACAAAGAAAATCCAGCAGGTTTTTTTGAAAAAACTTTTCCAATTTTAAAAGTGTTTTTTTAGGTTTTGAGTTGCTCTGGTATATTGGAGAAATACTTGACATCTGCAAATGATGTGGAAAATGTTCGTTCAACATTCGCTTCATTGTGGGGACTCGAGCGCGATGATGATGAGACACGAGAAATTATAAAGGTTTTGGATTTTTAAATTTTTTAAAAGAATTTTAAGGATGCCATACAAAATCCACAAAAATATGTTTTAAAACCTCAATTGGAAGGAGGTGGAGGGAATTATTTTGATAAAGAAATAACTGAAAAATTGCAAAGTTTTACTTTTGAGATGCGTGCTTCACATATTCTAATGCAAAGAATTCGGCCTTTAATTGTTAAGGTTTGGGGAAATTTTTCAATATTTTATGAATAATTTCAAGAATTTTCGGTTATTGTTGATAATCCCAAACCAGTTTTTGCTGACTTATAATGATCTCATAAATGTTCAGAGCATTAATACTTTCCCTCTATTCCACCAAAAAGTGATTTATTCTTTTGGGAAATATTGGGAATTGGAATGATTTTTTTTAATATTTCTTATGTCTGACCATTATGAGTCCGGAAAAACTTGTTTGGGATAATCCACAAGGACCAAATTTTTTCAGAATTGTTTAATTCGCCCATTCGATGATGAAAATTCTAAAAAATTACAAAATGTTGTTAGTGAACTTGGAATTTATGGTTCTTTAATTGGAATTGGTGGAAAAGATGAGGAAGTTAAATTAAATTTAGTTGGTGGTCATATACTTCGAACAAAATTAGAAAATGTTAATGAAGGTGGAATTGCTGTTGGTGCTTCTGTTGTTGATTCTCCATTTCTTTTTTAATCAAAGAGGATATTTTTTAATTAATGTGATGTAGTGGTAATTTTATTTTTAATTTATATCCTTTTTAAAATTAGATTTTTTATGAAAAAAATTTTTTGGTTAAAATTTTCAAATAAAATTCTTTTCGAAAAATATCCCAAAGTTGATTTAGAAATAAGGACAGAAAATCCCTCTTTTTAGATTAATTAATTAAAAAGAATATTTTTAGTTTCCTTTTTCAAAAACAGATTTTTTCGACAAAATCACATTTATTACGTTTTAAATACATGAGAGAGTTTTGAGCAAAAAGAAAAATTGGGTCCTTGGATAATTAATTTTAAAAGAGATACTTTTTTAAGCACTTGGAAAAAGGTATTAGATATATAAATAATCTTATCTTTTTTATAAATTTTTTTAGAGTCCAAATTGGCCCTCCAATTTAGGGGGGACAAAAACTCTCTCCCTTTTTCTTTAAACCCTTTCAATTCCTTTTAGACTCTAGTTCCTCTTTCCCTCATTCCCATTAAACAAAATTAAGTAATGAATGAGGGAAATAAAGCGACCGTTTAGTTGCAAAAAAAGGGGCTGAAAATTAAAACAAAAAAAGAATTTTTTGGACAGCTGTCCGATACTTTGACTCTCTATCTTTTGTCTTCTGATTTTTATCCTATTTTTATTTTTCCTCATTCTCATTAAATCGATTTAATCTAATGAATCATTTGTCCTCCTATTTCATTTAACTCATTACAAAAAATGTTATTAGAGTATGGGAGCCATCTTCTTATCTTTGAAGGTCATCGAGCTCCATTTCTTATTTTACAAATTGTAAATACTTTTCCGGAATTTGATACTTTTCCGGAATATTTTAAATATATTTTTTAAAAAATTTCCGGAATATTTTAAAAATTGTAAAAACTTTTCCGGAATATAATAAAATATTTTACAAATTGTAAAAACTTTTCCGGAATTTAATAAAATATTTTACAAATTGTAAAAACTTTTCCGGAATTTAATAAAATATTTTACAAATTGTAAACACTTTTCCGGAATATAATAAAATATTTTACAAATTGTAAAAACTTTTCCGGAATTTAATAAAATATTTTACAAATTGTAAAAACCTTTCCGGAATTTAATAAAATATTTTACAAATTGTAAAAACTTTTCCGGAATTTAATAAAATATTTTACAAATTGTAAAAACTTTTCCGGAATTTAATAAAATATTTATCCCTTCATAAGTTATAGGGTCGGGACTGAACTGAGGTGTATCCATCGAGCTTTTCTTGTGAATAATTGGCTCAGAACTCTAATTGTCTTTAATTTTATTTTCTTTGATTTTAAGCGCCTTTTGTTGAATTTAGATAAGGGAATAATGAGAGCACAATCTCGATCTAGCCGCCAGTCTTTTTGACTAAAATGAGGTCCATTTTGTTACTTTGAAAGAGTAAAATAAAAGAGGCAGTCGAAAAATGTTAGATTGATTGTAACAACAAAACAACAACAGAAGCATTTATTATTTTTTATTTGTTGTGTTGTCCACTTAAATAATATAGAAAGTAATTATTCGGACGTCCGCACAAACACAAAAATACTACACTAAAAATAATAGCCAAAAAAACTTTTCTTTTATTTTTAAAGGTTAAGAGGCTCCAAAAGGGCACTCTCCTTCAACTAACTTTCTGTCCCTTTCATTATTTCTCTGAATTTTTTAAAAAATTAGGCAAATTTGTCTTTTAAAAAATTTTGTTTTAGATATGATTTTTAATTATTATTGACTTTTAATCCAAAAAATGGGAAATAGTGCAAGTGAACATCATCATCAAGGAGGACGATTTTTTCGCCCAGAAAACCTTTCAAATGGTAGGGCACTTTCACTTAATTTTTTAATTTTTTTCTTTAAAGATCCTACAGCATTCCGTGTATTTATTAAAAAGAAGAATAAATTTATTCCTGGCTGGCTTAAAGTCAATGACGATGAAATACTTTTTATGCGTGGAAGTAGCCATTTTCAATGTTGGTCTTTGGCACATTTACGACGCTATGGATATACTTGTTCTGGAGTTTTCTTTTTTGAAAGTGGAAGACGTTGTGCAACAGGAGAAGGATTACATACATTCCAATCACATCAAGCAGAAAGAATATTTCATGTAAGAAAAGTTTTTTTGTTGAATTATAAATATTGGAAGGTTGGAATGTCTGGATGGACGTAAGGGGGGGGGGGTATTTTTTTTACTCCATCCCGAGATATGTCCGTCCATATATGTCTACTTATTTAAATATTTTTATAGATGGTACAAAGCAAAATAAAAATTGAAGAATATGCGCGTTATTCTCGACTTGGAACAACCACAAATAATAATACTCCAGTCAGAGTGAATTCATTGGTTCCAGCCCCATTGGCACCTCAACGTATTCATCCTGTTCAAAGATTTTCTAGTGAAGGTTCTTTAGAATTTTTTAAAAATTTTTTTAATTTAATTTATAAGGCGCCCCGTCACCTTGCAATGTCCCTACACCTACTGTGCCAACTGCTCCACCTCCTTATACAGCCTTATACCAAGAGGTTCGACGCGCACAACAAAATGCTTCTCCTTCATGCCCTTCAGTCATTTCAGCAGTTTCAACTGTTGCTGGGGCCAATTGTTGTACAAATAGAGTAGAAAGGCCAAGATCTGTTGTGTCAAATATTGAACATGGAACTGCTATTCATCCTCACCGTACATTGCGTCCACATGCAATAAATGGGAACACAAGTAGTTCAACACTTAATCAACATTTTCTTCGGCAACAACAGCATGGGTGGGGGTTTCTCTAATTCTCTCTAATATTCTATAAATTTTAAGTTATATAACACCCTCAATTCCTTCACAAATGCATCATTCATTAGCAATATCAGCATCAGGGTCTTGTCTAATGGATGCTTCATTCCATTCTGCACTTGATGCAAATGGTTCAATAACAAATGGAGGCTGGGCAAGTCAACAACAATTGGAGAGAGGAGAAATTGTGTTAGTGTATTCTTACAAGATTTCTTTTTTTTCTAGATAAAATTTTTTTAATTTTAGAATGGAACATGTTTTGGGCAACAATGAAGATTCTGCTAGCACTGGCGGAAGACGTCGACTTCTTGGTTCTGGAAGGCACATCTCTTCCAATCAACAGCAACGTGGAACATTACCCCTTCGAGTGCCAGTGCCACCGCCAGTCCAGTCAACTTCTGATTACAATAATCAAAGGTTAATTTTTAAAAAATAGAAAATTACAAAAATAATTTCTAGTTTGTCTCATTCTTGTGCTGCTTGTTCTCCCTCAAATCTATCAAATAATAATTGTCCTCCTCCTCCACCTCCTCCACGTGATCAAAAACGTTTAAAGACACATGCATATGTTAATGTTGATTTAAAAACATCTAAAGGACAATCATCAAATTTGAGTGTTCGTGAATTGCAACAACAGCAAAAGAATAATACCTCAACAGATAGAAGGATGGAATTTTTAATTTCTGGACCTGGAGCGTTTCAATTGTTTGTTTAAAAAATTTAATTTATTTTAAAAATTAATATTTAAATTCTGGTACTTTATTGATCCACCCCCTTGTTTGAGTTCCAGAGTTGCTTTCATTTTTTCGGCAATTATTTTCTTCAAACTAAGTGAATAATTGAAGGAAGAAAAATAGGAATAACTCGAGGAAAAATAACTCCACAAAATACCCAAATCCCTATGAACCTTGATCTTTATTTTCTTCACAGATCTTCCCCCAATCGACCTTGTGCAATAAGCAATAACTCGTTACAACCTCCATCAATAAGCTTCAACACAAACTCTTCAACCCCTTCCTGTTCAGCATTTTCACCAACTTCTTCCCCAATGCAACATTCTTTTCATGCATTTTGTCCAATTAATAACAACGAGAATTTACAACAACAATTTCAAACATCTCCATATTCTTTATCCCCTTATCGACAACAACAACAAAATCAACAACAACTTGGTTGGAGTCGTCGTGAAATAGAAGATCCTTGTCATCGTTTAATGTCTCAATCAATTAGTGGTGCTTTACCTCCATCTCCTAGCGGTATTTTTCCTTATAATGGAAATGGAAGTGTCAACAATAACGACAGTCGACAATTGTCTTTGTATGGAAAAACTTCGAATAGGTTTATTAAAATTTTTTTGGAAATTTTTACAAAATGTTTTTTTTTTAGTTTGGAGCAAATCGCAACAGGAAGAACTGCTGCTGCTCCTGTTCCTTTACCTTTACAATATTCAACAACAAAACAACAAAATGGTTATCGTACCGGGAGTAGACAACAACTTTTGCAACCTAATAACGAAGGAGGAGGAGGAAGTAGTAGCTGTTCAACATTAATTACATCTTCAACAAATACAATGGGAGGTGATTTATAAACAAACGTCAAGTAAATCAACTTTTTCTCTTGGGATTTTTTTTTCAAGAATTTTTAATTAGTGGGGGTGGCATTAGGAAAAGAAAAAAATATTCTAATAATATGTTCTAAAAACATCTGTTATTCTCTTTTTTGTTAATTTTTTTATAATCTGCTCAAAAATATACCTTTATTCTTTGCGCTTTTCAATTTATATTGACTTATTATAGGGCAAAATTTCTAAAAAAAAATTTTTTTGACAAACTTTAGGTGTGGTCCAATTAATTTCCCCTATAATTTAATCAAAATTTTATTAAAAATAAAATTATTTCACAATTATTTTTAATATTTCCCCCTATTTGGCTTTCTTTCTCTCTCTTTTGTTTATACTAAAAACAAAGAAGTATTTGCGCGGTTGTTAGGGGGGATTTGTATATATTTAGGTTATAGTGGTGGAGGATTTATAGTTTTAGCCTTAATATTTAATAAACTTCGAAAAACAAGTTTTTTTTCGTTTGGGAGGGGATTAGTATGGCTTTTCTAATTTATTTTCAGTTTTGTTTTGCTCTTTTTTCTTAAATCTTGACATCTTCCGTTCAATTCTTATCAAAATTTTATTTTTTTTTGTTTATTGTTTTATTTATAAGCCTTATGAAAGATCCAAAACTATCTAAATAAGTCTAATTCATGTGAATGAACTCTCAATTATATATCCCAAAACTTTGTGCCAAATTAGTATATCTATCTAATATCCTCTCTAAAAATATAAATGCCACTTTTTTTGTGCCGCTCTAAAAATATGCTTTGTTGGCCAGTCCACTCTACCGGCTAATAACAAAACAACCACCTTCCCTCTAAATTCTCTCATTATTCTTTTGCATGCGTACGACAAAAGTATAATAACATAGGGGGAATAATAACATGGATGAGCTTTTCCTCTTTTATGCGGGAAGTTAGCCGTTGGGCAATACTGAAAAGAGAAACCCTTAATTTTGGAATTGTTTATTAATTAAATTGTAAAATAGGCCAAGTATTTCCTTTGTTAAAATTGATTGAAGGGATATATGAGGGAGCCCATCCCAGAAGGGAAAATTTCCCATCCCAGAAATTTTCCACCTGGGTTAGATCCTCTGAGTTGAACCTGGATATATTATAGTAGTGTAGACTGGTCAACAAAAAAGAATTTTTAAAAGATATTTTATTGACTCATAAATTACAAAAAAAAATTTTTTTTTTATTCCGAAAGGTTTTAATTTTGTTGTCTTCTTTTATTATTTTTCTTCCTTTCCCCTTGGAAACGAAATGCCTTTCAAAACGTAATTTCCGCATACATTTTAAGGCATTATATTGCCCATTCTTTTTTAAAACAATAGTTAACAAGAAATGATATTAAAAAATTCTTTCAATTTTGTTGTCACACATTTTTTTAAACCATGCAAATATTTATTTCCGTGTGGTAAAGGAGCAATCTCGGAATGATTGTCTAGATGATTGCCTTTCTCTCTGACTGATTTTGCCTTTAAGTTTGAGAATTTTAACTTGAAAATTTATATTTTTTTCTAGACCACCCATATTCTTCTCTAAAAAATTTTTTCAACACTCATTTCGTCCAAAATTTTTTTTGTTTATTTTCAACCCTTCCCAGACTTGTTGTTTTTTTTCTCACCGTTTTCCTCTTCGTTAATCTCCTTCCAAGTTTAAAGGGATAATGCTATGTTGTGTTTAAAGTTGTAATAAATAGAAAGGAGAACATTTTTTAAGCGAAAAATAAATTGTTTAAAGTTTATTTTTTAAGGGAAGATTTTTAAAGTTTTTTGCCAGGCTAAAAAATCCAGAAGAAAATTAGGAGGAAAATATAAAATATTTTTCTGAGGAGAATATAAGGAGAGAATAAGATATCTAGAGAGAATCTCATTGTTATTTATTGGTGCAATGTTGAAAAATGACTAGTAATTATACAAGACTTGTACCTGGCAGAGCTAGACGAGTCAAAATTTACAGAAATGGTGATGCTCATCACAAGGGTTTAAATGTGAGAGAGATTTTTCTTAATTAAAAAAAGTTAAATTTGGTTTAAATAGGTTGTACTAAATTACAAACAAGGCCAAGATATCAACACATTATTAGATTCTATTAGTGAAAGAATTGGACTGGTATTGGGCGCGAAACGTTTATTTACCACTGATGGAACTCAAATAACTTCAGCAGAGGAGTTGGAACATAATGGGGTATCTTTTTAATTTTTTTATGCCTTTGGAATCAACCCAGGAGGATCAGATTGTTCAGTAGATCAAATTAAATATTTTCGCGGATCAAGGAGTTGTTGGGATTAAAGAGACATAAAAATGAAATCTCTCATTTAACTGTCGGACATGGCAAAAGGAACAGGCAACCGTATTCTTGATCCTGAGTCATCTTTATCCGCCCAAACATTTGGGGTTAACCTCCTACTGGGTTTTGACTTCCTGGGATGGACCCATTTTTTCAACTAAATCCAAAGGAATATGTCGCCTCTTCTGGCACATTCACACCAGCAGCATATGGTCAACCAGGAGTAAATCGACTGGGACAGAGCGGAGGTTCATTACGCCGTCCTCGTCGTGACAGTGCCTCTAGATCTACACAAGAAAATAATTCTTTGGGCTCTTCATATTCTGCTACAAGGCAAACAAGAAGTATTGAAAGAACAAGTGAGAAGGCGGCATCAGCACCAAAACAAAGGACAAAGAAGCTTAGCAAGAAAAAGGGTTTTTTAAAATGAGAGTAATTTAAATGTTTGATTTTTAAGTAAAAGAAAAGGCTCCTCCACCTCCAGAAGAACCTGCTGCCGCGCCCCCAACAGCCGATAATAATGAAGAGGCAACAAATGAAGATTCAGAGGTGAACAATCAAAATGGAGAGGTAAAATCACCAGAGGGAACAACAGAGGTAGAGGTGATAGAACATGAGCAGCATGATGATGAAGAGGAAAAGGTGGAGGAAGAAGAAAAGGCTGAGGTTAGGTTTTAATATCTCCTCGGGTCTCACTTGAGTAGGTTTCTATTAGAGAGTGGGCTTATATTTTTCGGTGGGTCTCGTCTCCTCGGGTGAGCTTATATTAGAGAATTTAAGGTAAATAAAAATCAACAATATTCCTTTTTAAAGGAAGAAACTTCTGAACCTCCTGAAGAGGAGAAAGAAGAAGAACATAATGAAGAGACTGCAGCTACACCAGCAGAGGAAGGTTTATTAATTATTTTTTAATTAAAAAAATTCAGAAAAAAATTTAGAAGAATCAGAAAGAAATGTGGAAGAAGAACATGAAGAAGAGAAAAAAAGGTGTTAGAAATATTCTTCAAGAGGTAGGAAGCAAAGAAAGTTCTGGAAAAAAGTCCAGTTGGACCTGAACTTCTGGGCCATATCAATCCTGGAAAAAATTTCTTGGCTGGACCTCGGGAACAAATCCCAAATAGTCTTCGATAAGAAAACACTTCAACATTATAAAAAATCAACCTTGTTCTTCTCTAATTTCTAACAAAGAGCTGGTGGTTTCTTCAATCATTTCACAACTTCTTTCCTCCTCTTCTTCCATTTCATTAAATTTTTGGGTGGAAGCAGCTGCTGGATTTGTTGTATTTACCATTTCAAGAGGATAATTACGACGATAAGTTTGGTTTCCAACTTGGTAAGTAGGCACTTCGAAGGGATTTTGCATTGCCAATTTTGTTTTGGATTTGTAGCGAAGAGCGATTTTTGTTGTTGACAATTTGGTGAGTAGTCGGAGTAAAATATTTCGCAAACAATTCTTTAAAAGTTCAGGAAGGGTTGTTTGTCGCCTCTATAGGATTAAAAAATGTTTTAAAAATAAATTACGAGAAAAATTAGAAATATTAGAAAAGGAACACTCAGAAAATCATCAAAAATTTTCTGAGTGTTTAACCTTCCAAACAAATTTTACGAAAAAACAAATTAAAGCTCTAATATTCTTTTATTAAAAATAAATTTAAAAATACTATCTATCATTAACACCAAGTTTAGAAGCATTTTTCTTCCTTTCTTCAATTTTTGCAACTTCTCTAGCCAATTGTTTCCTCAATTCTTCATATCTAGGCGTATATTCTTTTAAAATATCAGCTTTTCCTTCTTCAATTTCTGATTTCATTAGAGCAAATGGATTGTAAATTTTAAATATAACAGTCGTGCCAACAATAGCTCCACCAAGAAAAACACAAAATTTACGTGCATAATCCCAACTTGTTGATGGCAACATAAATTGAATTTAAAGTATGTTTAAATCCCTGAAAATTATAAAATTTTACTTGAAAATTGTCAAATATGAAAAATTCTGGGAGAGTGACTAGATTGTTTTGTATATTTTACTTTTTTACACTTTGAAATAGCTTGAGTTTACATTTTAAAGTTCTTCGCGAAATAGTGTGTTTTCCAGAGAAATAAAGTAAATTTTTAAATAATACTCGTTGGCGATTATTTTGGCATTCCGTATTATCGATTTTCAGGGTTATTGATTTTCCTCTGTTGTCCATTTATAGCAAAGATGTTCTACAACAGAATGATGGCTTTTCTTTTTTTGGGGATTAACCTTTTTGAGGGGGAGGGTAGTATTGACTTGCGGACAAGACTTGCTTATTATAATTTTTAAAAAAATGTAAACATTTTTTTTTCAGTTCTTCAGCAGCAACAACCACAAAAGCCCCATGGTCGCTTCGGCGATAGATGGGCAAAAGCCCCATGGTCGCTTCGGCGATAGATGGGCAAAAGCCCCATGGTCGCTTCGGCGATAGATGGGCAAAAGCCCCATGGTCGCTTCGGCGATAGATGGGCAAAAGCCCCATGGTCGCTTCGGCGATAGATGGGCAAAAGCCCCATGGTCGCTTCGGCGATAGATGGGCAAAAGCCCCATGGTCGCTTCGGCGATAGATGGGCAAAAGCCCCATGGTCGCTTCGGCGATAGATGGGCAAAAGCCCCATGGTCGCTTCGGCGATAGATGGGCAAAAGCCCCATGGTCGCTTCGGCGATAGATGGGCAAAAGCCCCATGGTCGCTTCGGCGATAGATGGGCAAAAGCCCCATGGTCGCTTCGGCGATAGATGGGCACAAAAGCCTGCTGTGGTCTCTTCGGAGGTTAGTTTTTTTACTTTGTTAAAATCGCAAGTTTTGTCCGCAAAGTTTCTCCCTTAAATAAGTTTATCCTTTCCCAATGTTAAAGCCAGTTAAATGGTGTCCAAGTTCTTGTCAAATGAGAAGACGCTCAGCAAATGCTCCATTGGTTAGATGCAATGCTTTGTTTGCTTTGAATGGTTGATCTTTTTATAGGTTGTTTTTATGTTTGAAATTTTTTTAATTACTTAATTTTCAGCTTTGGGAGTGTATCCAGAAGCCGTAAAAATTTTTAAGAGGTTTTTTTTAATTATTTACTGTGGTTTCAAGATCATTTTTTAGGCCGGTGAATTGTTGCTGGAAGACCGTCTATTTGATGAGTATGCTTAAGAAGAACAAGAATCAGCAGAAAATATCACTGAAGAACTCCAATCTTTTGTTTGAATTCAGAAAATTAGGTTGCCGATTATTAATGAATTAAAAATGAAAATATTGTTAGCTTTTATTTTGTATCTGGCCAAAAGAAAGGGTATTTTCCCCCCAAGAGGGTCCTCGTACCCTTCACTGTTCATTAAACAATTTTTCGACTTCCTATGGATCAACCAATAGGTGAGGAAGGAGGATTAAAAATAAATCACTCGGGACGGGTTCGAACCCGCGACCCCCTTTTCTTCTCTATCTACCATCGAAGATTCCTAGTTATTCTTTTAAAATTGATTTTTAAGGTCGTACTGTTAATTATAATGCTTATAAAGGGATAATATGGGGTCGTTATTATTGATAAATTTACAATACCAGAAATGATTTAAGGCCAGAGAAATATTTGGTATTTTCTTCATAAGTTGGGGTATGTATGTATCACAATAAAAATCTAAATATCCTAAAAATAGTTCAAGTGCAAACATCAACTTTTTTAACTCAAATTTACATTGAAATAAATCTTCCAAAAAATTTAATACTGTTACAATTTTTAAAATTTCTCTCTGATCAAAAATATTTTTTCCGCCTTGTTATCCTTTTTTCCTGTTATAAGTTTTCGGCACATTAAAGAATAAGCGGCTTTCGACAATTTATTTTTCAACATTTTCTAGCATTTCTCCTTCTTTAAAATATGAAAAATGAGAAAAGCGGCATAAAATTAAATGCCATCAAAAATATTTTTGAAGAGTTTTGTTGACAGCCGATGTGTTTTTTTCTTCAAAACAGTTGTCATCAACCTTGTTTTTCGACACAAAAAGCGACGCCAAAAGATGACTAGAAAAAGATGAATATTTTTGTGAAGAAGAAGAGGACAATAAAATGGAAGAAGCAAAAAATTCTACGGCACAAATGGCGCGCAAAAAATTTTTTTCAATGTGTGCCACTTCTCTTTTTGGCATTTTTTCTCTTCCCTGATTTTTGCCTATTTTTCTATCCAATCTCCCGCCCATTTTTCCTTCCTTGTCTTCTCATTTTTATTTTCACATCTGCCTCTAACGCGCCGGAGAACGCCGCATTCATTTTAAAGGCGATCTAAATGCCGATAAGAAAAAGATGGCAATTTCTTTGCAAATAAATATTTTATTTTCGTTTTCTTCAAATTTTCGTTTGTTTTAGTTTTCTTCAATTTCCTTTTAAATTCCTTTAATTTTAGTCTGTTTTGTTCCTCAAATGTTAGCCTTTAATTATTATTTTCTATATAGGCTTTATTCAATTCTTCTAAAGTTGTATTGTGGCCGGTTGGTTAGCGAGTTGGATTCGAGTTTTTTAATCGTAGCGGTTCGAACCCCTTTGGGGCCCTGATACTTTTTACTTATTTTTTAATGTATATTAACATGTTTTACAACTTTCAATCAATCTTTTTTGCATTTTTAAATTTTTATTTGCTAGAATTCTGTTTCCCACTACTATTTATAACTCCTAAATTGATTGATGTACTTTCATTTTGCCTTAATTATTATTTTTTATTTAATTCCATCGATCATTTTCATTATTTTTTTCCATTTAGTTGATGTGTGCCATAAGCATTAGAACACAAAATTGTGTAATATAATGGATGGGGTTTTGAGTTCTGGAGGAAAACGGGGTTACTTAATGGTTTAATAAGGATATTTAGATTTTACACATAAAAATGCCTTATAAAATACCCTAACTGTGAGAATTTGCCCTAACTTTCCTTCATTTTCTATCTTTTTTAAATCTTAAAGATTTATTCTATCAAAAAATTTTAAAAATATGGTTTATATTTTACTTCAAACCCTTCTAAAATTTTTTTTGTTGCCCACCTGCCTCTATAAACGTTCAATCCTTTATTTACTTTCCTATTTCCGCCAAAAAAGTCGGGTTTTTTCTGATTTTTCTGTTTAAATTTTTTGACCGTTTGAATAGAGAGATTATCTTTTAGAGGGTTAAATTATAGACAAAATCCTTCCTTTAAAAATTTTTAAATTTAATGAATGACCTATATATCCCTCTCTCTACCCTTTTCCGGTTTTTCTTTCTGATCCTCTCCTTACCTGTTTAAACTCTTTTCAAGATAGCCGCGCGCGATTACCGCTCTCGGGGAGTTTAAAGGTGTGAGAAAATAGAAGCGGTAAACAAGAAAAAAAGAAAAATCACAAAAATGACCGGATTATTCGAGAAATTGTATTGCGCAATAATTGTAAATAAAGCAACAAACACAAGAAATTCTCGAATACAAAGGCATAAAAAATGTCGGCATTTTTTTGGAAAAAAATTTTCTGGCGGCATTTTACCTGTGGATTGTTTAATTAGAGGGGAGGGAAATAAAATAAAAATATATAGAAAATGGCCCAACTATTTTGGGATATTTGAACTATAGAAGGGATACTGTACATCCTCACCTAGTCGCGAAATATTGCCTGAGGCAATAACCACACAAAATATTTTTTATTATTTCTGGTATCGTAATATGAGCTTAATTTTACTTAATAATAAATTAATAAACTCCTGTTATCCCTTTAGAAGGGATACTATATATCGATAATTCTTCAATGAAATATTAGTTCCTCAGGGGAATTAATTGAAAAATACGGTAAATAATTCTTAGCTTATCTTGTTCAACAAAATATATTAAATTCACTCAGTTTATAGTTAATCCTCCTCTCATTAATATTTTTTTACTGATAAGTAAATTTCTGTTTATTCTAAAATCTAAAAAAACACCGAAGGGGTCATCATTAAATTAGAAAAAAAATAAATAAAAAATCCTCCCTCCAAAAATAACCCAAAAAAAACTGATAAGATGTGCGAAAACCTTGTTTTCCTTTCCCCTTTATTTTTCCCTAATGGCGCAATCATCTCAACAAAAAATTTTCAGGGTCGTCACGGTATGGCGCTGTTGGCACACAAAAACCCTCAACAACAGTTGGTCATTTATGGCAGAAAAACGACGCCATCGAAACAACAAAAATGAGGGAAAATGTGAAAATGAGAGAAAGTGGGGGGATGATCAATGTGGGGGGAAGGAAGAGGGGTTTGGCGCCATGGGGAAGGAAAAAGCTTCGACAGAAGGGGAGGGAAGAATGGCATTTTTTGGAGGAAATGAATATATTTGTTTTAGAAAAATGAGATAATGGAGGAGTTGATGAAGAGGGGGGAAGGGAGGGGATATATAGAATAGACAACAGAGCACATTTCCTCTCAATTTTTAGCTACCATTTCCCCTTTTCTACCATTTCCTCTTCCTCAAAAAGCCTTACAGTCCATTCTCCTTCATTTTTCCTTCCTACTTCCTTCACCTGTCCTTCCTCTCTATATATCCCTCCAAGCTCTGTTCGCCCTTCTGTCGCGCGCTTTTCAGTAAAAAGAACCTTCCTTTCCTCCTTCATTTTTCTTCCATTTTTCCCTCTCTCTCATTGCGCATTATAACTTCAAAAATATATAAAACCTTTTCTTCTTTCTTGTCACAAAAATGGACGCTCCATTTTCCCTCATTTTACAAGGATATTTAACAGGAATGTTTTATAACACCTTTTTGTGACAATTAGAGAGATTGCCTGAGGCAATAAACACACTTTCTAATTAATTTAATAATTTGTTAATTTATTTGGACATTCTTTTGTATTATAAAAGAACTTGAGGAGGAAAATAAAGTCTGTAGACGACCAAGTTTTGGAGGATTTTGAAAATTATTTGCAAAAGAATGTCTACTCTGACAGCCTTTTTTCCTCCTCTAATCTGTTGTTTTTTTTAAATTTTTAAAATGTAAATTTGTAATTTTTTTCTCCTTTTATTCGCGCGTTGCAAAAAATGATTTATCCATTTTTCTTTATTCTTTACCGAAATTTCCCTCATTTTTCACATTCAAACTTTAAAAAATTTGTCTTATTTTTTATTATGTTTTTTGAAAAATAAAAAATTTTTTAGACTATTTTCCTAAATTTTTAAAAAATGAATGAAGAAAATAAATTTGTAGACGTTTGTGGCGATTTTGATGAAGAAAATAAAGAAAATTGTTTTAATATTAGACAATCTAAAATTAAAATTAAAGAAGAAAATATTAGAACAATCAGAGGAGATGGAAGTGAAGGTAATTGAATAATTTTTACTCAAAATGTCATAAATTCGTTTTTAATGGGACAATAGATCTGGGTTTATAGTGTTTTGAATCTTGGGATGATATTACGGTAGTGATCTTTTGGAATAAATGAAGTTGAATGTATTTGACAAAATGGAACATAGGGAAGAAACGACAAAATAGAACATAGTTAGAGGACGACAAAATGAAACCAGACTTTTGAGAACACGACATTTAGGAATCAGACATTTGATAATACGACATTTGACACTCCTACATTTAAGAAATTTAAAATTATTTCAAAAATACGATAAAACCTTAATAGTAAATAATGAAAAAATAATTTAAACTATTTCAGAGACTGCATCATCCTCCCATGTTCGTAGAGGACCTTCCAGAAAAGAAAAATCTTTGGGAAAATTGTGTGCTCCATTTCTTGAACGTGTATCTTTGGAAGCAGCACAGGGGCGTGATGTACATTTGGAAAGTGTTGCCAGAAGTATGAACGTTGAGAAGAGGAGAATATATGATATTGTAAGGAGAGACATTCCTTTAAACAATCAGTCGGCTTCCCTTAAGGCCTCGGGGGCTGGGAAGTATTGTATCTGGAGGGAAGTATTTGGAGGGAGTATATCGTTTTAGACAGCTCTCCACCACTCAGTGGTCAACCAGATTTAAGACATGTATCTCTTAAATGGGAGGGAATGCCTCCTTTAGAGGAGGGGGTCCAACCTTTTTTAGTGAGGTCCGACCATTATTTAACTCCAAAAAATCCCAAAAAACTTAAAAATATTTTAAAGGTAAACGTAATGGAAGCTTTAGAAGTTATGCAAAAAACAAACAAATCATTCTATAAATGGCACGGACTCGATAGATTGCCTGAATTAATGTTTGCATTGCAAAGGGACGCCCAAAAGGGAGAATTACCAATAAAAATAGCAAAAGTAGAGAAGGCAATGTGTAGTTTTACGACAAATTTTAATCTCAATTTTAATGAAGAAAAAATAAAATTGAAAGAGGAGAAGCATTCAACAGAAGAATTACCGGAAGATGAGGAGGAGGATTCGGCTTTTGGACCTTTAACAAGTAGAGATAGATGTGGAAAGAATTCTTTGGCCCAATTATGCAGAAGATTTTTGATGGTGTTGCTTTGTAATCCAAATAGAGCTGTCAGTCTGGATGTTGTTAGGTAGATAAAAAGCTAAAATAAATTTTTAAAATAGTCAGAAAAAATTAGTCTCCCCCCTTTGGGGAGTGTCGTGATTTTTGATCCTTATTGAGCCGTAACTTTTTTTAAATTCAATCTATTCAAATGATTTATATATTAATCGAAAGCTCTGGTTGTGCGGATCATTTCATCTAAAAGGGTTAATTTGATCAGATTATTCTACAAAAAGTTACAGCTGAATAAGTATACGCAATCGTGATTTTTGATAGTTTTCCGATTCTAACTTTTTGTAGGATGTTTTGATTAGCTCAAACCTATTAACTAAAATAATCCTCACATTAAGGGCTTTCGATTGGTATATTAATTAGTCAAATCAATTAAGAATAAAAAAGTTATGACACAAAATATTGCCTCGAGATTGAATTTTTATAATTTATTTTTTAGCACAATGCTAATCAAAGATTTGGATTCTGAAGGTTACGAACCTCCTTCACGTTCAAGATGTCGACGTCTATACGACATTGGTAATTTTTGATTAAATTTTAAATTAAATTTAAAAAATTTAAAGCAAACGTTCTGGCAATGATGAGTTTAGTAGAGAAGAAGCATCATTTGTTTGGAACAAAGAAGATTCCACTCTTTGTATATTGCGGACCTGAACCTGACGGTTTGTATAATTATTTAAAAATTTTTAAAAATATAAAAATAATTTTTTAAATTCAATTTTAAGTAAAAATAGATGAAATTAAAATAGAGGGAGCCAATCGGGTTCGAACCCAGGCAGTTAAAGGGAGTAACCGAGAATCCTAACCATTCGGCCACCGATGTATATGATACTAATATAAATTTTTCAGATATATTTTGGCGGAATTTAAAGATTTTTCTCTAAAAGGCACCAATGTATCTCCCTGCTTCATAAAATTGAATTTAAAAAATTTAAATATTCCAATTTTAGCAGAACCTACCAACTCAGTATTGCGCATGACTGAATTCCTTTCTCGAGCTCGTACAAGAATAGCTGTTGTTTCAAGTGTTTCATCTTCCTCTTCCACTCCTCATCCTTCTTCTTCCACTCATCCACCAATTCCTTCTCCAGATGTTGTTGGAACTTCAAATTCCCCCAAATATTTTAAAGAAGAATTTAATGAGGAGAATAAAAAGAACAAAAAAATAATAAAAAAGATGAAGATTGAACAAGAAGAAAGCAACAACAACAGAAATATTGCTTCAATTCCAACATTAACATCTCCTTCAAGTGAAGACATTGAAAATAAAAATTCTGTAAAACGTCGAAAAATGAATCGAGTAATATGTCAGCAACAGGAAGAGGAACACAACGAAAACGACGAAAATTTTATTTTGCCAAAACCGCGTCCTTTACGTCCACAACAATTAAACGTTTATTCTCTTCCTCCACCTCAACAACAAATATTTTTGTTGCCTTCAAGTTTTCCTTCTTCCTCAACGCAACAAACATTTTATTGTTGGCCAATACAACAACAACAACCTCACCAACAACAAACATTACAAACCCAACAAACCCATATATTTACAACACCAACAGAATTATTTTTAAACAATTCTCCCTTAAATTACTCATTAATACCACTACAACAACAACAACAACAGCAACAACACACACAAAAACATCAACAAAATACTAACAAGTCTCCATCAAAAAACCCTCCAATAAATGTGCGTCATTCTGTCCAGTCAATATTGGGTTATACTATTCAGAATCTGAATGGTAATTTTTTGAAAATTAAAAAAACTCAAAACTTTTGATTTACAGGAAACATTTCTTGCCAACAAAACCAACAACAACAAACAAACCCTCTTTCCTCATCCATATCCTCATCTCCTAGAGCATTTAGACCATTACACAACAAAAACAACAAGTAATAAAAGGAAGAAAAAAATAATCAGCAACACAAAATCAAGAAAATCGGGAAAAAACAAAAATACACACACCCTTCTCAAAAAAAACTCCTCAGACACGGTGCTTATTTTTTATATTCAATAATTTATATGATTTTTTAGGGCTATCCGCATTTTCTAAAAATTAACTAAAATTTTCGAAAAAAATTTAATTGGTAAGAGAGGTCCTGAAATTAATTTTTTGGAGTCTTAAAAAAATTTTTTTTTTGATTTGCGTGTAGCCCCTAATTTCACCACTTTTTTTTCTATCGCCCTATACACACAGACCCACACTTTAACAAAATTATTTTTTTTAATTTTCAAATTTTCAATTAATTTTTTCACTAATTTATTTATAAATTACCAGTATTTCACACTCTACATTTTTTAAATCAGAAAAAAAATTTTTCTATGGAAATATTTTTGTGTAAATTATTGTGGTGTGTTCACGCATTCCGTGGGTTAACTTGAAAAAAATTTTCCTAGATTTTTTTAAATTTTTATTTTACCGTTTCCATATCCAATCTAGCCTCCAAATGATGCCCATCAATTAAAGACCATTCTCTAACCAAGTCGTGAACTGGCAAATCGCGCGAAAAACTAATTCTGCCAATATCCACCAATTTAAAACGAATACGAAAATTGGAAACTGGGCCTTCTTCGACTGTTACAAAGCCTTTAAAATTTTTTTGAATTTTTTTTTGAAAATTTTTCAAAATTTTTTCTTACCATTATTCATAACAGTAGTTAGGGCTACACGTGTACCACCAGAATAAACGGTTATGTAACCATTTTCGCTGTGTAATTCGTCTCTGTCATGAGCTGACCAAGCAAAGGCGCTGTTTAAAAAATTCCATTTTTAATCAAGAAAAGATTAGAAATTTTTTACGTGTAATTAAAAGCTGGCTCAGCATGCAATTTTGGATTTGTTAGGCTTATAGAAATTTCTTCACCATAAGTAAATTTTGGAATTGTGGGGAACATCTTTAAAAATTAAAAAAAATATATTTTTGAAGTAAAATACTTCTGTGATTTTTCTAAAGATATGTTCAAATTTAAAGTAACTCTCATTAAAAGCGACAAAGTTTCAATTACCAAAGGATATTTTATACATATTGAGGTTTTTTTTCTCAAAATAATTTCTTAAAAATTTTTTTTAAATTTTTTACCGCCTTTCCATCATGTTCTGAACGCCAAACACCCAAAAGCCTAGAAGAAAAAATTACTTTAATTTAAAAAAAATTAAAATACCAAGAAATCGGTTTAAGTGAATCTGGAGCTAGAAAACCATCATAATCTTTAATAAAAAATTTAGAAAAAATCAAAAAAATTTTTTAAATTAAAAAAATACCTCTAGCATTTCGAGAATCAATTAAAGGAATAATTGTAAAAAATAATAAAGTTTGAACAACACATTGAAAATTTGAAAATAAATGTTGAAAATAATGTTGGCGAAGCATTTGAAAGAAATAACAATAAAATGTTGCCGGGAAGCCTGAAAAAAAATTTTTTTAATTTTTTTTTAAATCAAACAACCAAAAATAGGTAAAATAAATTATTAATTTTATTTTTTAGCCTATTTTCCCCCAATTGTTTTTTTTTCAAAAAATATATTTAATGAAATATTGCTCTTACTAAAAAGGTGAAAGAAAGGGTAAAGGCTTTAACGCCTTTAAAGCCCATTTATTATTATTTTTAAAACTGAAACCAATATAAAAAAAATTTTTTAGTTTCTATTATTTAGTAGGAAAATAAAAATAACTAAAAATTTTCTTTCTCAAAAATAAAAAATTTTTTTTTCAAACTTGACTCAGTTAAAAATAATCAAACAAAATTATTTTCTATTGTCCCCTTCGCTTAACGTTTTTAAAAAAAGAAGAAAAAATTTTATATTAATTTTATATATATTAGAGGTCGTTCTGTTCGATTGCGCACAAAAATTTTTATTTTTTAATTTCTTTTGCAAGAAGAAGGTAAAAATTAGTGGAACCGGCTAGAGAGAGAAGGTTGTTGTGTTAAATGAATTTGAGTGACGAGAGCAAGGCCAATAAAAAAATTTTTTTAGAAAAGAAGGAACATTAAAAGAAAAAAAATACCAAAAATGTTTTAAAAGCGAGAAAATACCAAAAATAAATTTAAAAAAATAAAATTAAGGGATACATTAAGGGGTCCTTTATCGACCACAGTTAAAAGGTCTTCCCAGTGGTTACACACCAAAAGTTTAAATTATTTAAAAAATCAAAAACAAACGTATTTTGCCCGTTTCCTTTGTTTTTCCATTTTCTTTTTATTTTTGTTGTTGCTGTTTTGCTTGGCAATAATGATTAAACAATAAAAATCGGCAGCAAAATTAAATACAAATTGAAGCAAAGAAGTAATTTCTTTGTTGATTATTCATTGTTGCTGCTTGTTGTTTTTTGCTAATTAAAGCATAATTTGTTGTTATTGTTTTTAGTAGCGTTCTTATTGCGCAAAAAATAGGTAATGAGAGGAACTGAAAAATAAATAAAAATTTGTAAAATATTATAAAAGTAACTTCAACAGGAATAAGGCCATTTGTCACCTCTAAAAAAGGCGACATGGCTAATCGAAAAGCTAATCGAAAAGGTGAAAGTTGAAATTCTAAGGAAAATTTTATCAGGTGGAAGAGGAGGAGGAGGAAGAAGGGAAACTTTTTTTAATCATACATCCAATTCAAAAAAATTTTTTTCAATTCTTTTTTCCTTTTCAAAAACCAATCTTTACACTTTTTGCCGATTATTGTCTCTCAACAGAAAAAAATAATAAAAAATCTTTTTTTAGCCAAAATTTATGTGTTTTTATTGTTGTTGTCCGTCTTGGTCTTGTTGCTGTTGTTCTCTTCCTTTTTTTATTTTTATTCTTCTTCTTTGGCGGCAAAATACGACCTTCTCTTCTTAGTCAAATGAAAATAACGACACATTTGAAAAAAACCACATTTTTTCTGATCTGCCCATTATTTTCAAAAAAAATGTGGAAGAAAAAATCCTCTTCCCTCCTAACCTCTTCACGCTCATTTTTAAGAACCAGACAAAAATATTCTTAAAAGCAATTCACCAAAAAATCCTCAAAAAAATCTTCACTTAAATCATTTATAAAAATTTAAAATCGTTTACCCTGTAGTCCCGAGCCGTTTGAGAAAGACTATAAAACGTTGTTTGAAACCAAACGGAACTCGAGATGGGGAAGACGATTGAAAAAAATAATAAAATGGAAAACTCCTCTTTTGCCTAATGAACTCGAGAGTTTGCTATAACATTTAAGGTACTTTTTTGTTTGTAATCAAAAACAATTTTAGTTGGTCAAAAATTTTAATTAAATCTTCAAAATCCAAAGAAGAAAAAAAAACCAAAAAATCCAACAGAAAAAATTCCCAAAAATTTAAAGAAGGTACCACTATTTTTTTCGTTCTCGTATTAATTTTTATTCATTAAATTATTAATAAAATTAAAGCTTTCTAAACTAGTTTTTCTCTGATACAAGGCTATAAAAAAAGAGAAAATATATAACCAAAGATATATAACCACACAAAAAACATTTTTCTTATGTAAATATCCCTCCAAAAATATACTAAATGCGCGTAAAAATTATTATCTTATCCATTTTTGTAAAAATTTTATTGATTTTATTTTTGTTAAAATTTCCCCTTTACAATTGCGAATTTAATCCGGATTTTAGAGCATTTGTTCATAACAGGTAAAAGTTTAAAACAGTAGGTTCTCAGTTGTTCGTAATCATTACACAAAAAACCGGGTGTACGTAAAATCGAGGACAAAAAACCCCCAAAAAAATTCAAAAAAAAATTTTTTTTACAAAAAAAGATATGGACTACCAATAGTAAATCAACTAGAAAGGAGAGATTTGGGTAATGATGCAAGTACAGGTGGAGGACCCGTAGGAAATGAGGAGGCTGTTGTTATTGTTCATGGAATTACAAATAAAATTACTCGATTTAACGTAAAAGAATTTCAAAAAAATTTTGGAAAATTTTTTTAAAAAAGGGAATAATCGAAAAACTTCGTTCTCAAGGTTTTCAAGTTTTTGGGACTACTTGGGGTGATGGAGGGACTACACCCGTTGGTTTGGTAGAACTTAGATGTGCTTATGTTAAACAAATAAGGTATAGGTTTTTTCTAATCCAAAAAAAATATAAAAATAAAAACTTTAAAAATCCCGAAAAAAATAAGGAAATTATAGGCTAAAAATAAACACCACAAAAATATAACTTAAATCCAGAAAGGAAAATATAAAAAATCCAAAATTTTTTTTAAATTATGCCTATTTTCAGAAGCATGTTAATCGCAGTTCGAGAATATACAAACAAAAAAGTGGATGTTATAGCATACTCGATGGGATCGCCGATAGCCAGAAAAGTACATAGAGATCGGACTGAGAGGGTCGTACGAAAATTGACACCTCGAAAAAATCTCGATCCTCGAAATTGATTGAGAGCCCGCCTCGGTCCAATCTCTACTTAAAATGTTAAAAATTTAAACCCACCAAAAAACATTCTCAGGCAATCCTTGGCGGAACTTGTGTTGACACTCGCGAATTATTAGGCCCTCCACTCACAGAACATGTTGATACATTTTTAAGTGTTGCTGGAACAAATAATGGAGCATTGCCTTGTCTTGTACCAATTCCCGTTGGAACATGTAATAAAAAGAATGGTCTACATTGTGAATCTGAATTTCTATCTGATATAAATAAATTAAAAGGTTATGAAGGAACAAATATTTTTAGTATATTTTCGACATCTGATGAAAAGGTAATTTTTAATTATTTTTATTTATTTAAAAACTCTTAAGATTGGCCTCAAAATGTGTTCCCGTCTAGTTTCCCCAATTATTGGCGAAACTGGTTATGTACGTAAAGAAGGATTAACACACGATCAAGTTATGGACAATACTATAGATACACAAATTAATTTTATTTTTAAACATAGACCAAGATAGATTTTTTTAAATTTTTTAACGAAACATAAACGAATATTTAAACGAAAAACACCTGAATTTTATAATTTTATATATAAAAAATATGTATAAAATATATAATTAATTTTTATATTTAAAAATACTTTTTTAATAATAAAAAAAATTGCGCTTTTTGAGGGAGAAAAATAAATCGCTAAATAAAATATTAAAAATATTAGAATTTAGAATGTTCGTGGCAAATTAAAAGAGAGAGAGAAAGGGATTTAAAAAACACCGAAAACGAAATTTTAAAAAATTAAATAAATTAAAATACTAGAAACACAAAAAGTTGAGCTTTAGATACAACAGAGAGAAAAATTTAAAAAGAAAATTGTTTGATAGAAATTGAAAAAACAATTACAAAATATTTAAAGGACAAAATTTTGTAGAAAAAAAGTAGAGAGAGATTTAAAGTGATAAAAAATAAATATGAAAAAATATTAACAAGTTGAAAATTTGAAAAATATGCACTAGAGGATTTAGAAGGCATGAAATTTTTAAAATACATAATATAAACTAAGAGAAAAATCAGAAAAAGAAAATCAGAACAATAATAAAAAAATAACAGAAAAAAATTATAAATTTTTGAGTAGCTGTGGCTTTTAATTATTAAGTGAATATTTTTGGTTAAAAAATAATAATTACAAATTATGATCACATAAAAGATAAATAAATAGTATATGAGGCGTTAATAATTTAAAAGACAAAGGACAAACAAAACAAAAAACGATTAAAATTTTTAAAATAATTTTTAAAATAAAAATTAGTATATACAGTCGGACCTCACTTATGTGAATCAAAGTAGGAAGAAATCAAGTTAACTAATCGTTGCCGCAGGCAAGGATTAACCGACAAACAAACTGAAAGAATAAAAAAGGAAGAAAAGGCCTAATCCAAAATGTCAACGGTCTAATGCTGCTCCCTTTACCAGTGATCTTTTGGACACTACAAGAAAGGAGGAAAACGTCAACGCTCGATTGCTGCTCTCCTTCCCGGTGACATTTTGGCTTGTACATTTTTTTGTTTGAAAGGACTTAACGATAAGTGAGGCCCGATAGTATTTAATAAAAGTGTGTAGGTAGAATCCCCTTCACCAAATTTTAAAGTAAAAATACAAACTTACCCCCATCGTAGCAGCACCAAAACATTATGGAGGAAACACAGTCCCACTAAACGAAGCAGAATTATCTTCAAGTAAATGTTCAACAAATTCAGTATAATCTTGACGAGTGGCAAAACGACGACCAAATTCAGCAATAGCTTGTTTCCTTTTTAGGTGAGTCATTTGATAACTTTGAAAATTTGAGAAATATGTATTTTTTAATTTTATTTTTAAGGTTTTCACCCAATTCGTCCCATTGAACAAAAATACCCAATTCGTCCGACTGAGCAAAAAAGCCAATTCGTCCCACTGAATAAATCACCCAATTCGTCCCACTGAACAAAAATACCCGATTCGTCCCATAACAAAAACCCCCAAATCGTCACAACCCCAATTCGTCTCAGTTAAAAAAATATTTTCTTTACTTGTCAATTTCAGCAGCTTTTCTTCTTGCAACATTACATATTGTTTGTTTTAATAATAAAGGTAAAGATCTAGTAGATACAACAGTTCCATTATGTAAAGGCCCAGGACGTCCTTGTTTAGTCCAAATACCAGTAATTTGTATTCTTCTTAATCCTCTTTCAAATGGGTAAATATAAAAAACTAAATGATCTATTGTTTGTTGTTGTTGTGTTTGAATATTTGAATTTAAAATTGTTGTTGTTGAATGTTTAAGAGTATTTATATCATTTGTTGTGAATGGAAACATTTCAGCTTAAAAATAGAAAACAAGGTAACAAAAATTTAGGGTTTTGGTCCAGTTTATGAGTCCAATAAAAAATTGTGAATCCAATGAAACGTTGTAATTCCATTGAACCTTTATGAATTCAACTAAAACATGAATAAATTACTCTATGTCCATAAAAATCCATCACATTAGTAAAGTGTACCCCTACACATATCCAACACTGGCGTAGGTCTAACTTATAGAAGCAAGGACATTTGAATTTAAGAACGGATTAGGAACGAGCTCTGGCCGATACTGTTTCATTGGACTTATAAACCTTTGTCTGGACTTATAGAATTTTATTAGACTCATAAAGCTTTACTAGACTAATAAAGGTTCATTGGAGTTAAAATTAACCAGAAGCAATTTTTTTAATTAAAAATAAACATCAAACCAATTGGAAAGGTTGACAAATCTTCTAATCTTTCTAACCAAACAATAAAAATCCTCAAATCAGCCGAACGCTTTGACCATTTTTGTAAGTTTGTTGTAGTCTTTTGTTGTTGTAAATATTCAATATTTGTTGTAGCTGTTGTATTAGTTGAATTAACGGTGGATGATTCATTTCCAACTGAAGCAGAACTTAATGTTCGATTATTAGATTGGGTCCTGTAAAAGACGTTCTGTTTAATTTTTAAAAAATTAAAAAAATTTTACGATGAAGCTTGTGGTGGATATGTTGTAGGCGGAGATGACATTACAAGTCCTCCTCCTGCTGCATCTTTAATTCTTGAAGGGTTGCTGTTGGAAGAAGCGAATGATTCTAAATTTTAAATTAAAAATTATTTATTTAGCTTAAAAATTAATAAAAAAAGACGACAAAAATATAAAAAATATTGTTAGTGTCAGTTAATAAAGCAAAAAACAAGCACTAATTACATACAAATAAGCGTGCAAAAAAAACAAACAATTAGTGACAATAATTAAAAAATCTCCCTTCCCCATTATATTAGAATTATGATTTTTAAATTTTAAAATATACTTATTCAAAAAATTTTTTTTAAACAAACCCCTCGTTACATCCTTCTCCACCAATTTATCATTTTTTATAATTCCTTCCTTTTCTCCTTTCATATCAACACTCTTCTTTTTCTTTTCATTTTCTTCCTCTTCCCTCAAATCTTCCAATTCTTCATCAATAACTTTTGCAAGAGAAGATTTTCTTCTTCCACATTCTGAAGAAGCTTGAGAATTTTGTGATGTTGTTACTTTACTTGTTCTTCGAAAAAATAGAGATTTTATATAAGAAAATGTTGATGTTGTCGTTGATGTTGAAGCTATAGAATCATTACGTTCTAATGGTGGTTTAATTAATGTTGGTATTTGTTGTCTACTTGAGGTTGGAGAAGAGGACTTTTTATCACTAGAAAATTTGTAAAATTTTTTGTTTGAAACAGGGATGTATGCCAAAGTTTTAAACGCCAAAATTAGGCTAAAGCGTCATGGCACATATCCCTGATTGGAAACACTGATCAAAAATCTTCTTACCTAGCAAAATAATTATTAGATGAAGTAGAGGTAGATGCTACCGAGGATGTCTCCAAATGACTAAAATTATTTACACTATCATTATTTGAATCTACTGGAGACATATTTGTAGGGGTATGTGTTGTAGAAGAACCAGCTGTTGCTGTAGTTGAAGCCTTATCAGAAAATGTAACATCTTCAACTCGTAAATTCCCAAGCAGAATTTCTCTAAAAACTGTAGAAGTTCGACGTCCATGAGACATTGGCGGTGGACTTGATGGAGGACTACTATGAATGTTGTTAATGTCTCTAAGATCAATCTTTCCTAAATTATAACGTCGATGTCTAGCACTTTGAATACTTGTACGCCTTTGAGCTGTAACAGCATGTTTTCTAACTTGAATAGATGCTGCAGAATTGCTAGAAGACGCACGTATGCGTTGTTGTACGCCCATAATTTCTTCGTCCTCCGCCTATAAAATTCAAAGAAAAATTTCATATAGAAATCTCTCAAACCTTAATCATTGCAATATTTTTGCAACACAAACTTCCACCACTTTCAGCTGATCCTTTTGATGAATTATGAGCAGAAATTAAAGAAAGTCGTCGTTGTTTTTCTAAACTAAGAGGTTTACTTGTTGAAAAACGAGCAGAACGAATAGGTAAAGGTGGTGTTGCTACTGGTGTTGTTGTTGCAGCTATAAGAGAATCCCTCTTTGACACAATACTAGAAGGTTCTTCCTCCTCATCTTTATCCTTTTCATCTAAACTATCATCAATCTGTTGATTCTCTGTTCCAGAAATAATTAGGTCTCTTTCCATTGCATTAATTTCATCAATACTTTGTGCCCAAATAAGCATTGCACGCTTTTTAAAAAATTCGTATTCATCACCCAGAAGGGTCGAATAATATTTTTCATCTTTTTTAATATCCTCTTTCTCATCAAATTTATTGTTAATCATGATATTGTTGTTTAATAAAGGTTGTTTATTATTGTAATAATATTCATTAATATTTTTAATATCCGTGTCATTATTATAAGAATGTTTATCTATACAATATTCCCCCATAATGTTATTAGTATTATTATTTGTGTTAATATTATTGTTATTAGCATTTAAGCCTAAAAATATACAAGCATTTTTTTTAATTATAGAAAAATGTTCCAGAAAAGAAAAAACTGAAACAAAATTATAAAAAGCCCATCCCTGAGGTTGTTTCCTCAAATAAGGAAAGTAATAAATGAAGCAAGCAAAGAGTGCATTAATAGAGTATAAGGTTGGCAGATTAAGATCAAAGAAGACCAAATATCCAGAGATTTTCGGTTCGGAAATCGGATATGGATATCCGATGTTTCCATAGAATCCACCAACCTTACATTAGTGTAAAGCAAAAGCAGTGAGAGTGCAAAAAACAAACAAAAAACGAAACAAAAAAGTGCAAGGAACAAATAAAAATTCAAAAAACCCACTAAATTGCTGTTGAACACTATCAATAGAAGAAGGTCGCAAAGTTGCTGTTCTTCGAACACTTGATGCTGCTTTGGATGATCCATTTCCTCCATTTACTGTTGAAGCATTTGTTGTTATTGTTCGTCCAGTTGGTGTTACAAAAGAAATATCAACATGATCATCTTTCCAATTTAAGCAATAGTCTATACCATCAAAAACAAAATTTTCAGCAGAAGAAGCTTCTCGTTTTTCGTTTTTATTTGTTGCTGTGTTTGTTGAAAATGTACCGCCATCTAAGAAAAAAATATTTTTTAAGCAACGTAAATGCTTTAATATACTATAGGTCCGTCGCTATTAGAAGCCCATCTCTAGCCCGAACGGAGAGATTGATTTAAAAATAAATGCTACCAAGGAGACCTAGAAGGAGACCAACCAAACAAGACCCCCCACTCAAGGAGACCCATTGAAAATTACAAGCCTAGTCTTATTTAGAACATTTATGGTATACTTAAAAATATTTACTTTTATAAATTTTTTCTCTCATTTCCAAAGCTTTTCCCAATTCACTTAATAATCGACAATATTCTGCACTTGTTTGCCTTAGATCAATCTAAAAATAAATTTTTTACACTTAAAAAAATAATTTAAAAAAAACTTGTACATTATTTTGTAAAATATCTTCAATACATTTTTGTCCTTCTTTTACATAAAAAATTGAAACAGTTTCAGTTAAATGAACAGGATGTTGATCTACTGTTGTATAAAGAGAATCGAAGAAAATATCACTGTAAAAAATTAAGAAATTTTTAAATGAAAGATCTTATAGATAAACTCAAACCTCCATCCATGTGGTAGGGGGTTGGCGGATCCTGGGAAATCTCCGAGTACCCCGGGTCCGAATCGAAAATTTCTGAATATTCTGTCTTCTTCGGATCTGGAGCTAACCATACATCTCTGAGGACCGAGAAGTATGTAATTCTTGAGAGTATATTATAGTAAGGTCCAATAATTTAATTAATTAAAAAGAACAAACTATGATGAGCTATCCAAAGGTGTCAGTTCATTAAGATAAGATGTTCGATTTATCAATCCCAAATCATAAAGAAAAACTCGAAGAGAATTACAATGAGAAACAGGACTGAAAAAAAAAAGAATTTTAAAAAATTTTCAAGAAATTTCAAAGAAGAAAACCTTTCAGGTATCGGAGGTTTTGTAAGTAAAGGACCCAAAGAATTATTAATCCAAACATTTCTAGTATCTCGATCACCAATTGGAGCTCCATTGCCAGCAGCTAAACGAGCTTGAATTTGTTCAAGTTGTGATTGTATTGCCAAAACTTGTGGTGGAACAGGCTCCAATTTTGGGAATTTTTTGTCGCTATAAAAAAAGAAAATTTTTAGATAAAAAATTTAAAAAATCAACAACTCAACTATTCACATTCTGGTTCAAATGCTTCTTTTGGTATTTTAAATTGTTTTGTTGCTGTTGTTGTGGTTGTAATATTTGGAGGAGGGGCTGAAGAAGAAACTCCACTACTTGTAGTTGAAGCAACACTTGTATTTGTAGCAGTATTTCCACTACCACCACCATTACAATCCGAAATATTTTTTGTTTGGACACTTAAAAGGTCAATAGAAGGTAATTGTTGTTGTTCACTATCACGAATTTTACAGGTTTCGGAATTTGTTTGTGTTTGTTGTTTAATTAATTGTTGATGTTGATGCTGACTGACAAGTACTAAATTTTAATATTTTTTTTTCAAAAATAAAGAAAACAGAAAATCAGGTCAAGTTATATAAAAAATGGTTAATTTTGGTTTCATTGTCTCCTATTTCAACAAAATATAGGAGAAAAAGACCCTAAAAATCCAGATTAAAGTTCAGGCTTCATTTTAAAATTTAGGTCAACCAACAAAATTTGTCAGGTCAACCCCCAACAAAGACTCAAAAAAAAACAAACCATTATTATTCTGCTTACAAATCTTCTTTCGGTTAGGAGGCGCTTTCGGCATAAGTCTAAACAAACTTGCCCATGGAGCATTAAATGGTGTACGAAATATAGCAATTACACAAGGAAGACCTAAAAATGAATAAAAAATAAATTTAAAAGAAAATTAATAAAAAACCTTTTGATAAAGTTGGAATATTTTGTGCTTCATAAAGTGAAATTAAAACATTTTGTTGACGTAATAAAAAATGTTCAAATTTGTCAAGTTTTAATCCAAATTTTTTAATTAACACCAATTCATTTATTGAAGAAAAAGAAAATTTTTTTGTGACGAAATTGCTAGTTGATGATGTTTTTGTTGTTGGAATTTTTGTAGAAAATAAGGAATGTAATAAAGATTGAGCTGCATCATGAACACGTTGACTTGCTGGTTTGTATTGTTCTGGAGTCTTGAAAAAAATATAAAAAAGTTGACTCTTAATACCCTCAACAAAAGAAATTCTCCCTTTCCGTTGATTCTCCCTTCTCCTTATTATAATCGTTGCTAAAGGCAAAGATTAACCGGTCGCAAATAAACAGAGGAAAGGAAGAGTGGACCCTATCCAAAATGTCAACACTGAAATGCTGTTTTCCTTCCTGTTGACATTTTGGACACTACCAGAAAGGAAGAAAAATTTAATAAAAATGCCAACAAAAAATTCTTCTCCCTTCCCCGTTGATCTTTTGAGCCCTCTAAAAATATTCTAATGTTAGTCCTTACACTTGAGGCCCGAATTAATTTACAAAAAAAATAAAATAAAAATTTACCAATTTATGCCCTCCCGTCATTCCCAATTCAATAGCCAATGCAACAGTATCCAAACATGACTCAATACGAGCAAGTTTAGGAGCCGAACAAAACCACACACTCATACAGAAATAAGCCGCAACAACCGTTGAATGCATATCCTTTGAATGTAGAGGTGGAGGTTTTTTTAATTGTTGTTCAATAAAACGGCAAAGAGATGTTACAATTAAAGAGCCGGTTGAAAGTTCACCTTTTAAAAAAATAAGAAAATGTTCAAAAATTTTTTAGAAAAACCTTTTGAAAACAAAACAGATTGTGGAAGAGAACAAAAAGAATTTAGACAATCAAATGCCGCCAAACAACAAAGGGTTTCATTTGCCCACAATGGTTTACATAAATTATCACAAATTGCACTTATAAATGAACGAACAAGTGAAGTAGAAAATGGAGCTGAAAAAAATTATAAAAAAATTTTTTGATAAAATTACAGACAGACTCCTTCCTTACTATCCCATATAATACGTTTTTAAAATTATGATTTTAGTCGCTGCTTGGGAAGGTCTGCCCAACAGGGATGGGCCTGGTTGAGAAAAAAAAGTCAGGTTAGGTTACGGATCAGGTTTTAAAAATATTTATTGGATCTGACTTCGGATTACGAGCGAAAAGGACCAGATTTCAGATATCGGACACGACCCATCAATAATAAGGGGTATCGCCCAAGTAAAATAAACAAACCTTCAACAATTTCTTTACAAATTTCAGCTTCTTCATCATTTCCTTTTTTGTTATTGTTTTCATTCTTCCAAACTTTCAACATTGCTGCTCTTTTCAATTCAGGTTCAGCTACTTCAACACAAAAAATAGCTGCAAGTCCAAGCGCATATTGAATATTAAAAGGATCAGTTTCTTGTCGAAGAGAGCAATAAAGTACACGTTGAATAGGTTCACGAATATCAATATAACGAGAAAATGATTCCAATAAATTTGATGAAGATGATGAAGAAAATGAACCTTCTTGACGTTTATTAATTTTTTGTGAAGAAGAATTAAGGGGAGATGAAGAATTTTGATTGTTGTTCCCTTTAAAAAAGAGGTGAACAGAAATAAAGTAAGAGAGAGGTAAAAGCTTATTATGTTAGCTTCGAGCAGGTATCTGTCCTGCGTCCTCCTAACAGTTATTGCAGAGAGCCATAGGGGCGCCGCTGCTTTCACCTTCTCACCTAATAAATCTCTTAAACCCCAGCCTAGATAGCGATTTAAAACGACAGCGAGCTGATATCTTCTTCTAATAAACAGAAATAATAAAAATAATACCAAGAATATTAGCATAACCAAATAATGAAGGCCAAGGTAATATTGAAGCAAGGGCTCTTAAACAAGCTGCACGCATTTCTATTTGACTTATAGAAGGATGAAGTCTTAAAAAATAATAGGAAAAAATTTTTTAAAGTAAAAAAATTTACAAAATTTGAAGTGATTCATTATGTACAAGTTCTATTGCACGCAAATAATTTGGTAATAAAATTTGAACACCTTTTAATGCCAATTTAAAAAGATTGTCAGCACTAGAGAAGATAAAAGAACTGAGAAGAATTCTGTCATTCTGTTTGAAATTTAAAAAAATTTTATTTTCTTATAAATCTTAAATCCGCAATCGTGTCTTTAATTCCTAACCTTTTCCCCTCCTTAAATCTTCCCTTATCCTTTCCCAAAAAAATCTTTTTACCGAAATTAAAGCTTCATGTGCCAATGCAAAAAACCTAGCCAATTGATCATCCCTCAATTGTTCATTTGTATGTTTTGAACAAACAATTCTACAAAGTGCACAAAGGGCAGCTGACCTTCCAGAAGATATTCCATCAATACTTGGAAATTCTGTTGGGGAAGAATAATTTGTTGTTGTTGTTGCTAGAGGTTGCTGTTGTTGATGATACGAATCCCCTCCACCACTACTGCTTAACATACTGCTACTTTGAGTGTTAGAAGAACGAGATATTGAAGTTGCTTAAAATTTTAAGTTTTAAAAAATCAAAAATTTTGAAGTTTTGACATTTTATAAAATTACCAAAAAGACATTTTAAAAAAATTTCCACGTTTTTTAAAAAAATTTTTTGTACTCTTGTGTTATATGCCCCCATTTTTATAGCTCCATTTCCTATTTACAAATTGTAAAAACTTTTCCGGAATATAATAAAATATTTTACAAATTTAAAAACTTTTCCGGAATTTAATAATATATTTTACAAATTGTAAGAACTTTTCCGGAATTTAATAATATATTTTACAAATTGTAAAAACTTTTCCGGAATTTAATAATATATTTTACAAATTGTAAAAAGTTTTCCGGAATTTAATAATATATTTTACAAATTGTAAAAACTTTTCCGTAATTTAATAATATATTTTACAAATTGTAAAAACTTTTCCGTAATTTAATAATATATTTTACAAATTGTAAAAACTTTTCCGTAATTTAATAATATATTTTACAAATTGTAAAAACTTTTCCGGAATATAATAAAATATTTTACAAATTTAAAAACTTTTCCGGAATTTAATAATATATCTTACAGATTGTAAAAACTTTTCCGGAATTTAATAATATATTTTACAAATTGTAAAAACTTTTCCGGAATTTAATAAAATATTTTACAAATTGTAAAAACTTTTCCGGAATTTAATAATATATTTTACAAATTGTAAAAACTTTTCCGGAATTTAATAATATATTTTACAAATTGTAAAAACTTTTCCGGAATTTAATAATATATTTTACAAATTGTAAAAAGTTTTCCGTAATTTAATAATATATTTTACAAATTGTAAAAACTTTTCCGGACCATTTTGTAATCTTAAAGAGAAACTAGAAAAGAAGGTAAAGAGAAGGAAAGAAGGAAATGGAGGTTATAAAAATTGGGGGCATACAACACAAGAGTACCAAATTTTTTGTCTAAAAAATTTCTTACCAAAAGAACGCCTAAGTGTTGTTGTCGTTGTTATTGTTGTATTATTATTAATCCCACCGCTATTAGAGATTATTTGCTGCTGTTGTTGGTGTTGAAAATGTGCTGGTATTGGTGCTGATTGTCGTTTAGAAAAATTATTAGTAGTAGAAACGTTATTGTTACTCTTATTGCTACCAGTGCTGCTAGTGGTAGTAGTACAGCTATCGCCCACAGAAGACAAGGATTTGTTTGAAGCTGGAGGATGGAGAAGAGGTTGAGAAGGAAGAGGAGGAGGGACGACGACAAGTGCTTGGCCACAATCTGAACAAACAAATAAAAAATTTTTTTGAAAAAAATATTAAATATAAATTACTGAAGATAAAGGATATTATTATTAAATATTATATCTCATAAAAAAAGAGGGAAAAAGTGTTAAGTGATTGATTATAATGTGTCAAATTATAATTGGAAAAAATAGGCAAAAAATTGTTTATAGCATTAGATCAAGAGATTAGTGTAGGACTTAAGAAAAAACATTCTTGAAAGCTTTGAGGAGGTATGAGACAAATTGCTAAAGATTGGTGTGTAAGATTGGGATTGGGCTTAAGCAAGAGACTTGATATAGAATAAAAGCAAGAAAATTGAGCTGTGAATAGTGCTTGGTATGGGGTTCCGGGAGATAGCTCCGGAGGAGGAATTGAAGCCAAGTTTTGAAAATCCCAGAGCCAAAGCTAAGATTTAAAAAAGGATAGAGCCAAACCAGAATACCGTTAAAAGGAAAAAAGAAGTAAAGGACGATCCATGTTGTTCAAAGAAAAATGTATACGAATATCCAAAACAATTTTAAAATTTTAATATAAAATTTTATTGACTTGAAAAAAAATCCACGTTTAATATATTTATTTGACAGCGCCTCGCCGCCATTTTTATTTTAAATTTTTATTTCCACCCCAAAATAAAATCTCACACTATCTCCCCTCTCCTCCCATCAACAAAATCTTTTCCCCTCACCTCAAATTTTTATTGTAAAACTATCCAAAAAGAGAGTAATAACCTGTACAAATAGGAAAGGGAGAAGGGAGAAAATTGAGGGAAAATGAGAGGTGAATGGATGTGTGAGTGATATGCTTGATGCTGCTCCCCCTCTTACTCAACAAGCATTCGCGCATTTTGAAAAAATAAAAAAAATAGAAAAATGGATATGTGTACTTATAGAGGTACTTCAGAATACAAAAAAATTTTTAGGAGTATTTTCCAAAAATAAAAATCCAAAAAAAAATAAAAATAAGTTCAGTCTATATTAGCTGTGTGGCAAAATAATTTTTTTCGATTAAAAAAAGACCCAAAAAAATTTTTAAGAGGAAACCACAACAACAAAAAAACGTAAAAACCTTTTTCTCCTTTCCCCTATTTTCTCCTCTTTTTTCCTTCCGTTTTTCTGTGTTCAATAAAAAAATTTTTTTGTGAGCACGCGCGAATGATTTTAGTATAAGAAATATTTAAAGAGGAAGTATAGACAGAAACAACACATAAAAGCAACAACAACACGTTTACGGAGCATAAATCAGAAGGGAAAGAATAATAAATTTTTTACGAGAAGGATCAGGCGTGTAATAAAGGAGGAAAAGAGGGGAAAAAATGAGGAGACAAAATAAATAAATAATAAAGTACAAAACAAACAAAAACGAAAAAATTGCGCAACTAATAATTTTGTTAAGAATTTTTAAAAATAAAAAAATAGTCGTAAAATAACCTAGCAAATAAAAAATGATCAAAAAATATTAATAAAAGGCTTATAAAAAATTTAAAAATAGAAAAAGAATTAAAAAACTTTGAGGAAAATAAGAGATGTAGCTAATAAAAAAATACTGACAAAGCTGTTTTTTTAAATTTTTTTTGCTAAAATTTGGCTAGCCTCCTCCCTCCCCTCTTATCTGTCTAAATTTATGAATATTTTTTATATTTACTTAAAAATTAAAAGTGAACAAACACAAAATTATTTTTAAATAAATGTTTGTCAGCATTTAGGAAAATGGGGTTGTTAAGAGAAAAAAGGAGAGGGGAGAAGAGAGAGAGATTTATTGCCTAACCAGAAAAAAAAATTTTTGAAAAAAAATATATAAATTATTAGAGATAAGAAACATTTTTCAAAAAATTCCCCCAATTTTTATAAAATTAAAATAAACTAACCTCCTTTACCAGCCCCATCATTAATTGATGTATTATTAATTTGAAAAATAGCTGCATCAAAAAGCCAATCCAAAAATAAATTTAATAGAGTGGTCGATGAAGGTTTTAATAATTTTGTTCTTTTAAAATTAATTAAAAGTTGTTTTTCATCATAAATTAATTGATTATCTTTTAAAAAAATAATTTTTTTAATTTAAAAAAAATCTAAAAAATACTTTTAAGAATAAACCAAACATGTTGTGAAGCCAAAACTTGTCCAGAAATTTGTATTGCTGTCATTTCTGTATTTGTATCTGCATTAGTATTTGAAGTTACAGTCATCATTTGATAATCAGAAGAAGTAAGTCTTTGTTCTTGCTAAATTAAAAAAATTTGGGGGATTTAATAATTCTAATAAAAAAACACCATAAAAAATCGAAAATTTGAAAAAATCAGAAAATTTCTGGTTAATAAAATCAGAAAATTTTTTCGAAAACCCCTTTCTCCCTATTTTTAAAATTTAAAACAAACCTTTATATTACTCGCATTATTAACTAGAGCAGCTTCTAACCATAAAGAATGCAATTCTTCACTTTCATTAAAATCCAACAAAATATCATCTCCTTAAAAGAAAAATTTTGAGAAAAAATTTTTTTCGCTTACCAAAAAATAAATCAACCATCTTTTTCAATCCAAAAATAATTAAGAAAAATGAAAGTTTAATTTGTTCAACAAAAAAATTTATTGAATTAGAAGAAAGTTGACAAGATTTTTCAGCCAACAAGGCAAGTGCTAATAGAAAAATTTAATAATACAATTTTTTAAATTAAAAAACACCTTGTTCAATAAATTTTGTTGGACGTCCAAGAAGAATAAATAAATTTAACCAAACATTTTTTAATGTTGAAATTCTTTCAGGATTTAAAATTAGTGTTGATAGAAATTGTCCAAATATATTGTCATCATCTTCAGAAAAAATATGTATTAATCTTCTTATAATTAAAATATTCTAAAGATGTGGAGTAATTTTGACTTGGATTTTGGATGAATTTAGGCTTGATTAAGCCTAAAGCTAGGCATGGACTAATCTTTGAATATAAGGGTGGGGCTTATACCATTAAAGACAAGAAAAACCCCCTAGGGAGTCAAACCGGATCAATCTCTTTTTTATTAAATGCTTGAATAAAAAACATTCAATTAATGGAAAATAATTAGTAAAATGGAAAGTTAAACTTTGTTCTTAAAAATCGAAAAAACCAAACTTTAGGGTCAGCCCTTGCTCCGTTAAAAAAATTTTTTTCACTAACCAAAAACAACATTTTCTTCTTGTACTTCCATTTGTTGTTGTTGTCCAAACAAATGTTTAAGCAAAAGTGAAGTTGAATGAAGTATTGAATTTGCCCAACATTCAATAAATTGGATCTAGAAAAAATTTATAAAATTAAAAAAAATATACAAAAAAAACCTGAGCTCCACATTTATTAGAAAGACAAGAAAATGTTGTCCAATATGCTGGTGAAGGGATACAATCATTTAAAGATGCTTTTAACCAGCAATCAAAGAGATTTTGACAAAGATCCTTAGACATTAAATAGCCAATAGATTCTTTAAAAATTTAAAATATTTTTGTTTTTATCCGAGGCCTAGGCTTGGAATACCTTTCGAAATGGATATTGGCCCCAAGAAACCCCCAAAGGAGGTACAAGCCAATTTTCGAGTCTCCAGTTCGGGATATTTGCCTGGAGCCTAGGAAAATCGCAGAAAGGTTAAACTGGGAATGGGCAAAGAAAAATTAATTTCCTAGGTTCTAGGTCGACTATCCCGGGAATTTTAAGCCCACTCATCCTTTTCAGAAAATTCAAAAGAAACCTTGAGATTTACAACATCCAATAGTAATTAATTGATCATTTACATTCAATAAAAATAATAGACAACGAGCCCAGACTTCGTCTTTAAATTCATCTTTTGAAGAATTTGTTAAATGTCGAATTGCTGTCAAAATTGTTTGAATTTGGGTTCCTTGACGGCTCAAAATTAAATGATTATCTGATGTTGAGAAAGTTGATTTTTCTTGAAAAATATGTCGAAATGCTTCGAGGAATTTTCTGAAAAATAAAAAAATTTTAAGTCAAAGTTAAGAGAACTTTTCTCATTATAAGAGAAATTATTAATCCTGGAATAAATTAAAAGATGCCAGCAAACGGACTCGTACCCGAGACCCAAGCTTGGATAATCAAGCACACTAACCAATCTACCACAAACGGTCAACAGCGAAAATTAATAAAATAAGGAGAACTTTCATTGAAATAACAAAAACAAAACTAAAAGACACTAAAAAATATTTTTAAAAAACCTACTTGAAATATTTGTCTGGGTATAACAAAATTTGTTTGGGACAATATTGACGAGGAGAATCTGTTGTTAATGCTGAACTCCAAGCAATATAAATACGAACAGCAGAACGCAGAGTTTCATAACATTGATTTGGAATAAATGGGAGAGTTAAGCTGTGATTTGTGACCTAGAAAAATAGAGAAATGAAATTGGATTGGACAATGACAAAGAAATTCAAACTGGGTTCCAACTTTTTTTTGGCTCTCACAACTCCGAAAAAAGACGTCCTCGAAGTGTTCAAGACTGAAAACCCCCGGCCCCGAACTTTTGAATTAAGAATGGAAATGGAAAAAAAGTAGCCCCTCAATCGGGGTCCAACCCTTGAAAAAAAAACCAAAAATTCAAAAAACAACCTGCATAATCCACTCCAAATCTGAATCAGTAGAGAAAGATTCGTCTTGACTTGATGACGTCGACAAAGGTTTATCAACTTTTTCAACCAATTCTTTAACCAAAATATGTGCCACAGCCTCACTTGCACTACTAAAAAAGAAATTAACTTCTCTAAAAAACAATAAAAAAACCTTGTAAATTGAGATAAAATTCCAAATTTAGGTTCAGTTAATTCAAGGCAAGGCCATTCTTCTTCAACTTTTTCCTGCATATTTTTTGTGTAGAATATTGCCAAAAAAAGTAGAGTTCAAAAATAAATTTTTATTGCAATTTTTTTGCTGTTGTTGTTAAAATAAAATAAATTAAAAATATTTATTGTTTGTTCAATATTTGTTGTTTCTGTTGTTGTTGCTGTATTTATTGCACATTAAAAAAGAACAGTTCCACCTGTTTATACTAAAAAAAAGACGCTGAACAAATATAGAAGCTTTTAAATTTTTGATTAAAATCGTTGAAGAAAAAATTTTTTTGTTTACTCAACAGAAATAAAAATATTTTTTATATGAAAAAATGATTCATTGCCTTTTAAGAAAAGATCGATATTTTATCTCCACCCAAAGGGCAGATTAAATCGATAGATCAACACGAGTTGATAAAAAAATATATTTTCGAAAAATTCAAAAATAACTTTAAAAATGCCATCAGACAAAACGGTCAAATTCGGCATTTCGAAAACTAGCCAAATTTGACATTTTTAAATTTACCATTTTGAAATTCGGTATTTGGAATTTACCCTTTTAGAATTTACCATTCTGAAATTTACGCTTTTAAATTGACCATTTCGGAATTTACCCTTTTGGAATTAACCATTTCGAAATCTTACATTTTAAAATTAGATTAACTGACCTTCCACGCGATCCTTTCTTCCATTTTGCTAAAAATAAATTTGCCATCAATTTTCACGTTAAAAAATATTTGATTGCGACGTAGCAAAAACAAATTATTAATTGTCTTGACAATATTTTACTTAATGTTTATCGAATAATTAAATACATTAAAAAATTATATATGTAGTAATTTAATTGTGGCATCAGTTAAATAAATTAGTTAAAAACGACGCCAACATATTCAAGAAGTACATATACACTATGCTTCTTGAAAAAAAAAGAAAAATATTTGCCAGATAACGTATTTTCCCGAATAATTCCCCATGCCAGAGATGGGTTGAAACAATAAATTCCCCACCTCCAAATACTGAAATTTAAATAGCGAAGGGAATTAATCAAGAAAATACGATATTTTTGTGTCAATCTCTCTTGTTTCTGGGTATTAAATTAATTAAATGCCAAATTATTCCTCTTCCTTTTAAACTTCCTTTTTAAAAAAATTCAAATATAAGGTTGTCTTGCTTTTAATGCATTTAAGGCATTATTTAATTTTACTGCTGGTCCCAATTTTAATTTTAATTCATTTTGTAATTGTTCACAAGTTAATAAAACTAATGAACTTCCATCAATTTCTTGTTGAATAAAACGTTCTCCATTACTTTCAGAATTTGTAACAAAATTGACCCATTTTGAAACATCTTCTGACTGAAAAAATAAATTTAAAAAATATTGGAAAAAACCAAAAAAAATTTTTTTAGAAAATGAGAAAGCAAAATCAACAACAAAAGCAAAGCCAGAAACAACAATTTTCAAAACAATTAAATGCCCAAACTTTACGAAATTCATTTCTTGAACAAGCAGCATATTTATTAAATTCAATAACTTGTGGTGATCAACAACAAGAAGAAACCAATAAAAAATCAAAAACAACAGAAGCTAATAGCTACAATTTATTAGCAAGATTAGCATTACGTGAAGTCCGCGAACTTTGTTTTGTTGATCAAATAAGAATGCATAAAGATTTTAAAAGAAATTATTGCAAAAGGTAAGGAATTTTTTTCCTCCAAAAATTCATGAAAAAAATTTTTTTCAAAGATGTTTCAATTGTTGGTTGGCACCAGAAAGTGGAAAAAATTTTTTTTCATTAAAGGTTTTTTAAAAGAAAAAAATTTTTTAAATTTCTTTTAAAGATTAAACAAATTTCAAAACAAAAAACAATTGTTTTAAAATGTCAATCATGCCAGAATAACAAAACAATTCCATTCAATGTCAATTACAAATCAAGAAATGACAAGATGAATAATGATTTTTGATTAGATTAGATAGGTATATTTTTTGTTATTATTTTTATTTTATAGTTTGTCGATTTTTAGTAGAGAGAAATAAAATGTTTTTTAAAATCACTAGACCCAAAATAAATTTCTCTGAATCCATTGAGACTTGGTCAATGAATGTTGAAAGTTTGGGGAAGCCTCCCATCCCCCCCCCCTAAAGGCTCAGAGCCTGTGATCCAAAAGGTCAAGGGAATGGTTCTCAAAAGACAAATGAGGAGACCTCTCAGATCTCGTGGTCGAGAATCCTCCCCCTAAAAGTTCAAATCCTGTGATATCCAGAAGGTCCAGGGTATGGTTCTCAAAAAGTAAATGAGACCCTCCTCAGATCTTGCTTGGCCTAGACCTCTTCTCAATGCTCATCTAATTTATAGAATTCCCCCCCCCCCACCCCAATAAAATTCATTTCAATTTAAAAATAGTTAAAAAAATTTATTTACCGTCCATGAAAAAATACTTTTTGCTACCAATGCTTCAATTTCAACATTCTTTTCACCACCACCATTTCCTCCTCCTCCACCTCCACTTCCAGTAGGTGTAGGTGTATTTATTGGAGATTGTAAAAATATAGGTTGATTTTGTTGTCTAATAAATTGTTGTTGTTGTTGTTGTTGAGTAAAAAATGGATTTATTGTTGTATTTGGAGTCATAACTAATTGCTGAGGAATTTGTGTTGGAGGAGATTGAGAATGAAGAAATGGAAAATTGTTTGAATCTACAAGAAAAAAATTTTAATAAAAAAATAGGGAGCATATTAGGACGGGCATATCGGGGTATTTAAGTGTATGAACAGCTACTTTACTTGAGTTCACGACCTATATATGGCAAATGGAACTTGAAAAAGGTACTTTGTCCTATTGAAGAAAAGTTTTATGTTTCCGATATGTCCGCCCCTACTAAAAAATATTAAAAAAAAACCTTGTCCACTTAAAAATGCTTGTGATTGAGGAGGAAGAAACTGTGAAGCAAATAATGGTTGATGTGTTGGTAAAAAATTAAATGGAGCACCATATGGACGTGGTATTTGTGGTTGTTCATCGCCAGATGAAGAAGAGGATTGAACCTTTAAAAAAATATTTCAAAATTTTTTTTAATTTTCAAAAAATACTTCAAATCCTTTTGCAATACAAGCAATTTGTTCACTCAAATTTGTTGTTGGTATTGTTCCTGGCCATTTATTATTTGATGAAATTGTTGCTGTATTATTTGTAGCAATACTTTGAGGTTGTAATGTTGAAAATGCTGAACCTAATGGACTTGTCATAATTTTTGCTGTTGATGTTTTTGTTTTATTAGCATCTGGTGTAGATGAATTATTATTTGTGGTGGGTGGTGATTGAATTGATGATGAACGCATTTTTGATGTTGCTGAATTATTTATTTCTTGGGGAGTAGTTGTAGAAGCATTTCTTTAAAAAATTAGGGAAAATATTTAAAAAAAATCTTTAATCAAACTTCGAAATGTTTTATAATACCAAAAGTTTGGAATACCAAACCCCCCAAAAGCCCCTGAGAGGGGTATCCCGAACAGAGAGACGACGCTTTGGCATCTCCCCCACATCCTGATAAATTAAAAAAAAAACGTTTCTTAAGTCAAGGATTCAATATTTGGGTAAATCTTATAATAAGGTCCTTCTAAATTTCATAATAAAGAAACTAACTTTTCATTTCCATTTAATGATGATGAAGCCTTGTTATTTCCTTCATTTATTAATAATGCTGCCTTTTGTTGTTGTTGCTGTTTTTTTGCGTATTTTTTCATTCTTCTACATTCTTTACTACAATATTGTTCATGTTCTTTATCCCTTCCAACTTCACTAAATCGTCGACGGCAATATGAACAACAACCTTCTTCAAGTGATTCATCTGAACGTCTATGTTCACTTTTTTCTGGTTTTTCATTTGAAGTTGCAGATGTAGTTGAAGTGAGTGAAAAACTAAACAAAATGAAAAAAATAAACAAATGTTAGAGCTGTCCAGAACACGAAAAATTTCTCAAGACTGGAGGCTAAAAAAATTATAGACAAATTTAGACCCAAGCACAAGCCGAGAAAACGCTCAAGAAGAATCTTTAATTCAAGACCAAGTGTCTTGGACGCCTCTAACAACCGGGCAGACAACATCAACCTCCCCTTCTATTACTAAAAAATTAAAAAAAACCTCTTTTCCTTGTCATGTTTTTTTGACGACGAGCCAGGTCTATCCAAACTCTTCCTTGCTGATTTTTCTTCTAAAAATTAAAAAAAATTAGAAACATTCCAGAAAAATTAAAAAAAACCAGCAGCTAAAGCCAAAGTTCTTTTTCTTCCACCCAAAACTTCTTCAGCATATTCATCTGGATCTGATGTTTGAAAAGGTGTTTTTCCTGGTCCAAAATCCATTTTTAAAAGATTTTCTAATTCTCTACGTCTTCCTTGTTTTGCTGGTTTATCTTCAACTTTTGATGACGACATTTTTTTCAATTTTCTATTTGGTGGTGATTTTGAAAATGATGAAGAATTATCTTTTCCAACACCTCCTTCTGAAGATGATGTAGATTGTTTTCTTTGTCGTTTCTTTGATTTGCTGCTGCTAGTATTTGATTCTGCTGATGAAGAAGAATTATTTTTATTTGACGTTGATAATGATTTTTCTTCTTTTTCTGGAGAAACAACAAAAAAAATTTTTGATTAAAAAAGGCAGATTAAAAAAGTGACTAATAAGATTTCGGATCATGATTTGAAATAAACACATTATAAGCTCATATTCGGACTTACAGGGACCAAAAAAATTTTCAAGAGACCACCAATGTTCTTAAAGATTACTCAAAAAAATTAAAAAAAATTTTCTTGACTGTGTATTAATTAAAAATGTCGAACGCCATGGATAACAAAAAAAGAATAATCAGACATTTTAAATAGGCAATGCTCATTATTCAAAAAATCAATAATTTCAATAACTCTCTCTGCCCCACTTATAAAATCAATCAATTTTGAAAATTTAAATAGAAAAAAAATAAAAAACCTTCATTTCCATTCTCATTTGTTGTCGCTGTTGTGGCATCATTTTTATTTTTTCTTTGGTTAATAACATTTTCATCTATAACCAACTTTTCCAACAACTTTTGATGTTCACAAGGAAAAGGCTCAACATCTTCCTTTAAAAAATTTTTTTAATTAAAAAAAATGAAAGTGTAAGAAAGGAAGATACGGGTGGCGCCAAGATGAGATAATTCCTGGCCTCGGATTAAATTTTTGTGCTAACTCTTATTCAAAAAAAGTGAAGGAAAGGAAGATCCAGGAGGGGTTAAAAATTACAAAGAAACCATAGCCAGTTACCTCACCAATGCTCCTAATGACTTGCGACTGCCCATCACAAAAGCAAGTTTCCTGTTCTTGTGTTAAATTTTAGTGCTTAATCTTATCCCGAGATACAAATTATAAAAAGAAATTCTTTCAAAAAAAACCTCAATTTTAAAACCATCAATATCATGAACAAGTGGCCCATACTTCTTTCCATTCGAGTCAAACATTTTTTCACGAATTATTTTTGCTTCTTTTTGAAAAACATTTTCTATTGATTTTGTGCCACCACCACTACTTGGAGGTTCAGAAGTAATTTCTTTAAGAATTAAAATTTTTATTATTAAAATTTTTTAAAAAACCTCCTCCTCTACAAAGCACTGGTGGAGGTTCATTTTCTTCTTCATCAAATCCTTGTTGTTGCTGTTGACCTTGTTGCTGTTGTAGTATTATAGTTCCATCAAAATGAGGTATTTTAGGATGTTTTTGAATTTCTTTATGAATAAAAATTTTTTTTTAATTATTAATTTTTTTCAAAATATTTAAAACCCTAGAAACCCCAGAAAAATTTTTAAAAAATTTTAAATTTCAAAAAATTTTCTTAAAAATTTACCATTATCAGCAGTCAAAGTATCACCACTTCCCTTCTTTTTTCTAACTCTTGTTGGTTTTGTTTGTTGTTGTCCTCCTTTTCCTAATTCAATTTTCTTTTCGCCAACATCAAAAGAATTATTATTATACAAATTTTGTTGTTGTTTTTGTTGTAACATAAATACTTGATGTAAATATTGCGCATGCGGACTATTACTATAAAAAATATTTTCGCCATGTTGTTGATTTGTAAGCATAATATTGGCATTATTAACAAGACTTTGTTGAATGGAAGGAGTCGAAGAAACCTTCAATTTTTTAAAGATAAAACGTTTATTTATCAATTTTTTCCCCTGATTTTATTGAACCCAACGAAATTGACAAAACCCGCTAAAAATTTTGACTCATAAAAGGGCGGGGTCCGACCCTAATTTATTATAGGACCGGGCATCTCGTCCAAACCTCCGGACATTTAATTGAAACCGACTCTGAACTTGACAAAAGCCAACAAGATTTCTGACCCAGAAAAGTCGGAATTCACCCCACTTATTACTTAATTAATTTAAAAACCGTGGTTTCCAAGGATGGCGTTGCTGTTGTATTTGTAGTAATTGAAGAAACAATTGTTGCTGTTGTTGTTGATGCTCTCCTCTTGATGAATTTTTAGGTAAAATATTTGGCATTGTATTTGTTGTTGATCCTCCTGAAGGTTTTGCTGCAAGAACAACAAATTTTGATGAAGCAGAAGAAATTGGAGTTAAATTAGTTGAAGTTATAGGCAAAAAAGTTTGTTGTTGTGGTTGTTGAGATTGAGGAATTCCAATAATATTTGGATTTGAAATAGCTTTAAAAATTTCAGAATTTGTAAAAAAAATTTTCAAAAATTCATACGCATAAAAAGTCCATTTCCAGTATGAAAAAATAAATTTCTTGCTGTCATCAAATTTGCTGTTGTTGGTGTTTGAGGAGAAGCAACAACAGCTTTTGTTGGTGATGATGATATACCTTGCTGAATTTGCTGTTGCTGTGATTGTTCCAATGTTTGTTGCTGTTGTTGTATTAGTTGACCTGATGAATCAATCTGTTGCACTGGAGGAAAAATATTTGTTGAGGCATTATTTGAACAAATTGTTGTGGTTGTTGCTGTTGTTGTCCAGAAACATTTACAATAGGTGTAGCAGAAGAAGGTTGCTGCAATTTATAGAATTTCAGTTTTTCTTTAAAAAAATTAAAAAAAACCTGTCTAATTACAAAATTAGTTCCATAATTAGAAAATAGATTTCCACTAGACGCCTGAAAATAAAAATTTTGTAATTTAAAAAAAATTGAAAAAAATACCAATGCAAATTGAGAATTTGAAGGAAGCAACATTCCCGTCGAAGGAAAAGTTTGCTGAGCAGTTGAATTACAAATGGTTGCTGCTGTTGGTGTTGTATCAGCAACAACATTACTTTCCATTGGGATAGATGCAATCTGAGCCTATCAGAGATAAGAAATAATTTTTAAAAATCTAAGAGAAAATATTTAAAAAAACCTGTGGAGGACTCGCTCCAAAAATTTGTGGAGAAATACAAGGCACAGCAACTGCAGGCTGTATTTTTACAGAATTTTTCCTTTGTTCATCAACAAGTATTTTTGGTTTTATTGGAGCTTTCTTTTTTGGTTGTTTTGGCTTAGTTAATGGCAAATTTGTTGATGTTGTTGATGAGGTTGAAGTTGAGGACATTAACGTTTTTGTTGAAGTACCTTCTTCCAAATTTGTTGGAGAAATATCTGCTCCAGAAGCAACTTTATTTACTGTGTTTGTCAATAAATCGTTAGAATCTAACAGAGGAGAAGATGAAGGAAATTGATTTGCTAGAAAAAATTTTTTTTGAAATTTTATGAAAAAAAAAATTTTTTACAATTAATTGAAGAAGAACAAGACATTTTTGATGAATCTTCAAATAAAGTTGAATTATTTGACGTTGTTGTTGTAGTAGCAATTAATTGATTAGGCCTTTTTATTGGAGATTTTTTATTATTTTTTGGAGGAGTTATACACAAAGGTGGAGGTTGTATTTGAGTTGATGATGCTGTGGTTATTGCTGGAGAAACCGACGAAGAAGAAATTGTTGTTCTTATGCTAAATTAATTTTTTAAAGTATAAATGAGTTTTTCAAGTTGATCCGAACTTAGTTTAAAGATACCGAGGTAGGAAAAATCTTATCTGAAATAAGGGGGTATCGTTTAGGTTCCTACCCTCCCTCATAAAGGAGCAAGTAAACTTATAATCTCACATAAACAAAACATTGTTTGTTTAAAATCAAACTTTTCTGACAACATTGAATTTATTGGTTAAGTGGGATAATTGTAGAATTTTCAGAAAACAAAGTATTTATCAGAAAATTATCCCACTTAACCAAAACTACGATTTTGGTTAAAATTAAAGCTTTTTAGTTGAGTGGGATAATTTTAGAATTATCATGTCTTATAAAAGTTTTCTCAATTCAATGAGGTCCAAAAAGTATAAATAAACCTTTTATTATTGTTATCCATAATTCCACCACCACCAACAATACTTGAAATTGGAGCAGGTTTAAGAGTAAAAACAATTTTTGGTGCTGTTGTTAAACTTCCACAAGTTGTTGTTGAAATATTTTTTGATGATTGTGAATTAATTGAAGTTTGTATAATTATTGGAGATGAAGAATTTGATGAATTATTTGAAGAAGAACCACCAAGATTTGAAGACATTTCAACTAATTTTGATGTATTTATTTTAACTGAGGGTGCAGAAAAAATTGTTGAAGATGTTTTTGTTGTTTTATTTTCTTGTATTAAAGCTTTTGTTGAAGCTGGATTTAATGAATAAGGGGAAATTCCTGACATTGATGCTAAAAAGTTAAAAGGGGAATAAATTTGTGGTATGATATTGGAGTGGATAAAATCCCTAAACGAATTTTTATAATCTTTAGAGAATGACGATTTTAATAAAAAAATTAAAACTTAAAAAACGCATTATAAAATTTTGAAAAATTATAAGGGAGGATGACATTTTATCCCATTATTAAAAACAGGATTTTCTACCAAAAAATTGCAGAAAAAAACCTTGTGGAAATTGTTGTTGCTGTAAATTAGTAATATTTCTGCCATTTTCATTATTTGAAGGTACTACTTGATGATGTATAGGAATCAATTTTGGTTTTGCTGATTTTGGAGCAATTCTAGCAACTGGTGGAGGTTGTATACTCATTTTTCGTAAAGTTACTTGATGAGAATTATTTATATTGATATTTTTTGTAGTTGTAAGAGGACTGGAAAAAGGAAACATTTTAATATTTTATTCAAACACAGGAACAAGAAAAAATGGTTTTATCAAGATTTAAGCAGCAAGGTGACATTTTATCCCATTATTAAAACAGGATTTCCTATCAAAAAAATCACCGATAAGGGCTGCAGGTTGACATTTTATCCCACTATTAAAGAATAAAGCCTCATATGAATTTCCGATGACAAGAATTGTGGACTTAAGAGAATATTTAAAACCTATTTCTGTTTGAGGCAGTTGAACCAGACTGAAAGGAACAAATCGTCGCTGTGGTACTTGCAACACACGCTGTTGGCGTGTTTGACGGAACAGAACACTAAAAAAAATTATTTTCAAAATCCATTCAATTAAAAAAGAAACCTCCAAGCCTTGTTTATTTTTATCACTTGCCAAATATTGATTATTTTCTGTTGCCACAACAAATCGAAGAGGTAAATGATTTGAAGATTTGATTGTTGTATTTAATTCTGATGAAGAACAAATTTTGTCTAAAATAAAAGAAAGTGTTGAAGAAACGCATTTATTGGTGTCATCATCATCCCTTTGTTTACAAGCATTTTTATTTGTTGTAGAAATGGTCAAGTTATCCATATATTTAAAAAAATAAAATTTTTTTCTCTAAAAAAAAAGTTTTTTTATTGTTTTTTGCACACACACACATGTACAGTTGCTCAACTCTAAAACCTACACACAATAACAAGCCAAAAATGTCTTTCAAAAAAATTATTTTTAAATAGCCATCCATCCCCCACTAGTCAATATGTCGTATAAAACAGAGAAAAATAATTTTTTTTTTATATTTGGCTAAGGGGGATTGAATAGGGGAAATGTGAAGGACACCATCCCTTACAGCTCTTATTTTTTCAAATTGTTTGTGTGTGTGCAAAAAAAGTAGCCAATCAGCAAAAGAGCGATTGTCTAACATAAATAAATTTTTAAGATGCTGAAAAATTGCTTAAAAAAATTATTTTGAGAAAGTAATGTTTGAAAAAGTAAATTCGCATATTTACGAATATAAAAAAGAAGAAAAGTAAAGAAATATAACTTGAATATAAATTATATAATCTTATTAAAAAATTTAAAAATCAAGTAGATTTAACCGGGAACTGTTCCATTTCTTCACTTTCTGTGTTGTCAATTTCTATAAATAAATTGAAATTAATAAGATTGTTGACGGACGTTTGACCGAACCGGACCCAAAAAACTGGGGTCGGAAAACTGTCGATAACCGTAGAAAACGGAAACCAAAAACAGCCCAGTTTCGGTTTTAAAAGTACCTCCCTAAAGAAGGAATTTTGTGTTATTATTAGGACAGTTGAACTCCCAAAATCCCTATATCAAAAACAAATCTCTATATAAAACCCCCAACCCCATTAAATAATCAAACAAAAAATCTAATTTAAAAAAAACAAACTTGAAATTTTGTCAAATAAAGGTGTCACTCTTTCCAATAAATTTTTATCCAATATTTGAGCTCCTCCAATTTTCAAAAATTCATAAAAATAATGAGAAAGGGCCAAAAATAAATTTGCATTTTTTGAAGCATCAATAGATTGCTTGTCACATTCAATAACATATTCACATACAAATGTACAGGCTTCTTGGCAATTTTTACTTAAAAATGTTGCGCTGAAAAAGAATTAAATATAAAAAGAAACTTTGTAACGTAGTGAAAAAGATTTTTAAAATGCCTAGATTTTTAGATTAAAGGACTCAAGGTAATAACATAATACCGGTTCTGGGTTTCGAGTCGAGGAAATCCTGGTTCCTCAGGAAGCCCAGAAAATACAGACCTAGGCTCCAGGAAAAGATCAGAAAGCCAAAATTCTTGGCCTTGCCATCCAAGAAAAATTTGACCTAACGAAAGACCAGATCCATTAAAAATTTCAAAAATGCCTGGAACAGGAATCCAAGTTCAATCACAATCAGTATTGAAAAAAATTAACAAAACCTACTCATCATCCCCAAGCCAATCTGCATCATCTTCCACACATCCAATAAAAAATTCTTGTAAATGAAGACAAGCAATAAGTTGGTCAATATCAACCTCAAAAAAATCTAATTTAAAATTCTAAAAATTCAAAAAAAACTTTGTCAGGTTCATCCAAAATCACTCGAAGACGTCCACTCGATAAACTAGCCAGAAGTTTGAGAAATTTCAAATCGGAACGTAACCAATCATTTCCAAGACATTGAGAAGCAAAATTGCTCATTTCATAACTTAACCGAACATACTCTTCTGCTGAAATTTTATAAGTTTTTTAAAATTTGACTTTAACTACCCGGCCCATTTATTCGCGTCTGCAGAATTTGCTTTTTGACCCTTCAGCGTTCCGCCTTTTACTGTTTAAAATGCGTGAGGGCCCATCACTAATATTCAGCCTAATTTGACTACACAAGATTTAATTACAAGCGTAAAATGGTCAAAGTTCTTATAATGAGATTAGCACAGCCCATGCCTTGCGAATAAATAGGGCATGAAGTTAAAGTAAAAAGGGTTCATTAAAAAGAAAATTTTACGTATTCCAAACGTTCTAAACAGCCTTTGGAGAACAACACGCAAATCGGCAGGCCAAGAAAGACTAACAAACCGCGCTCGTTGCGAAGCCATTTCTTCAGGAGAAGAGCACGCCAAACATTCCAAACACTGCCTAATTTGTCCAAGTAAATCAAGTTGAGGCAATTGTTGAGTGTCTGTTTTAATCATGGCGAGAATTGTGTTTAAGCTTGAATTGATATCATCCAAAAACCAATCATTGGAATAACCTTCCTCTTCCATTTTTTCTTCAAAAAATAATCAAAAAGAGAAAATTTCTGAAAAAATTTTAAAAAAGATTGGACCTGTGGGTTATCCCAAACCAGTTTATTACAGGCATATTTGTGCGAACTATAAGATAAAGGTCTCATAATGGTCAGAGGATCAATTCCCTCGTCCTATCTAATAAAAAAAGTATTCGAGAAAGTGAAATACGTATGCAAAAACAGGTTGGGATAGCCCACAAGTTAAAATTATGTTTAAAAAATATCTATATGTTTAAAAAACCTATCAAAAATCAAAAAATTCATTTAAATATTTATAAATAATTTACAAATAAAATTACCAGATTTTTAAATATTTTTTTCAACATTTTTAAAAAATACGAAAATGTATTTTCTCTATAAAGACGATATTTTTTAACATATAATATCGTTCATCATCCTTGTTATCCTCTTCCAACATTTACTTTTCACTCTTTGAAGATCCTGAAGTAGTTCGTTCGCGTTCCTTCTCTTTGCGCTTCTCTTCACCGTTTACGGCATTTTCTGGAAAAGCGAATGTTTAATGAACTTATTAAAAAATTAAAAAGTATACCAACAATACGGCGAGTATCACCTTCCGGATGTGCATGTTTATGTTCAACCTAAATTTTATAAACGTATAGTCCAAATACATTTAAAAATAAATCAAAAGGTTATGGAAGAATCAGAAAACAAAACACAAGTCCTTGATAACCCATAACCGAGAATATCTTCCGGTGTACCATGTGTTCAAAACCCGGATCTGGGCAACGAATCAACTCAATAGTTCAAGCTGTTTATACCAAAGGTTTAACAAGAACAAAAACCAGGGGAGGTTTGAACTTCCGTGAACGACAGGAATCGAGTTCCGTCAAGAAGGTCAACGACCCAAACTGATCATGGATTACATCCTAAACCTTACACAACCTTTAAAAGACAACGAAAAACCTGTTCAGCCTTCGAACGCTTTCCTTTGGTACCCTTTGGAACTTCGTCGATTTCACCACTAGAAAAACAGGTAATTCTTCGGTTTTCGCCCCCCCCCCTTCTTTTTCTAACCATTTTTACATCTTTACTTCCCTTTCTCCCTTATTTTTTATGAGTACCTAGTCGAGCGTGTCGAATGACACCAAAATCAAAAAAATCGGACTTGATTTGACCGAGATACAGACCCCTGAAAATTGAGAACCATAGGGGCGATTTTTTGGGATAAAAAATATGCAAATGATAGCTCATTCGAAAGAGCTCATCGAGATGAGTCGAATGTTACTAAAATCAACGTGACTGGACAAGATTTGACAAAGTTATGACATTACTTAGAGTCGGCGACTTATGTCATAACTTTGTCGAAAACTTGTCCAATCACGTTGATTTTGGTGTCATTCGACTCAACTCGACGAGCTCTTTCGAATGAGCTATCATTTGTAAAAATTTTCGTCCTTATGGTTTTTCGCCCCTATGGTTTTTCAATTTTTAGGGGTCTGTATCTCTGTAAAATCAAGTCCGATTTTTCTGATTTTGGTGTCATTCGACACAGCTTGATAAGTCTATAACATAAAATTGACTGACCATTTTTTAATACTTTGAGGAAGAAAAAAGGAGGGGGGCGAAAACCGAAGAATTACCGAAAAACAAATACTTTATCAATATTAGCTATTAAAAAACCGTTCATATTCATTAGCCAAATCAGCTGCAGACGAGGACATTTTTTGAAAATAAAATGAAAACTTTTGCTTTGTAATAAATCTGAAAAATTAACAAAAGATAACTGATTGTTACTACAAAATAAAGTAAAAAGAATAAACAACGAAAAAGTAAAACAATAAACAAAAGAAAAGTAATCAATTAAGCGAAATGGAAAACAACAAAAAATCGTTTTTTTCTCTTACCGAACTATTTCTTCATAAAAGGAAAAAAGAGAGTTGAACAATTTGACAAAACATATTTTGCCAATAAGGGCAAATATACACATTTTGCCAACAGAATATTTGGCAAAACGTTACTTTTTAGCCTTCTTGGCAAAATATGGTTTTGGCGAAATGTGTATCGTAAAAAGGATGAAATGTCATTCATTCTGAAATAGATATAATGCCAACATTTTTAATTTTTCAAATAAATATCGTAACCACATTTGGCCAATTTTCAAATTTTGCTCAAAACTAAAATTTAAAAACTTGGCCCAACCTTTGTCCAAAAATCTGTTTTTAATCATTTCAGCCTTTAGTTAATCTCGGAAATTATATTATTGTACATTTTTGACGTCAATTTACAACAAAAATATGAAGGCAAAAAGATCAATTTCCTTAACTGATATGGACAATTACTATGAATTAAATGATGACGATAAATAGTTTCTTTTTAATATTTTAAACTAAGATTTAATTTTTTCTTTTTAGTAAAGCCGAAGAAAGATTCCTTAAAAAAGACTAAAGGAGGAAAACATTCAAAAGCCGAAAAAGCCCAGAAAAGTTTGGCACTCAAGAGGGAATGGAAGACTATAGTAAATGAAGAGACGTTGTTCAACAATGTTTAGAAAGTTTTGTAAATATTTATTTTTATTTATTTTACAATATTTTATTTTGAGATCTCTATATTATTTTTTACATTAAAAAATATTTTTTATATTAAAAAAAATAAACCTAAATACACACTAAAGCCCGTCCTTATTAGAAGCCCGTAATATAGAAGCTTACTTAAGGTGGCGCTTATCTCGCAAATAAAGCCAACTCTCCAGTATAGCCCATATCTGATGCAAGCCCAACCAAGGAGGTCTATCACCCCATTATGAGCCCAAGCCCACTAAAAGCGAACAATTGAAAGATAGAAGCACAGGGCTTTAATTAGAGCATTTAAGGTTTCACAAGTCCTATTATTTATTTATTTATTTATTTATTTATTAGTCTCCCGTACTTGTATGAAATTTACTGCTAGCAATAATTGCTGCTTGTTTATGTTGATGACCCCCTCCATTTTTATTATTGTCCAAACGACGACTCTTTTCTCCTAGCATTTTTAAAATTTTTAAAAATTTTTCAAAATTATTTTACCATTTTCCAAAGCCTCATCATTACCTCCCAAAGAAAGTCTATCAACACAATGTTCAATCATCCATTTTGCTGTTGCTGCTGCTTTTGAACTTCTTCCACTAACAATTCCTCCTCCCTTATGTTGCAATTTATTATTATTATTTGTAGATAAAGGTTGATCATCATCCCACATACTTCCTCCTTCTTCTGACCGTAACAATTCTTCATCCTCGTCTTCCTCTAATTCTCCTTCTTCTTCATCTCCACTACTTTCTATTGTTGTTGATGTATTTGTTGTTATTGGTAAATGTCCACTGCCATTATTATTATTGTTATTTGCCACTAATCCAGTCAAACTTTAAAAAAGAGGAAAAATTTGTTTTTTGGAGATATTTTTGAAATTTCCAAAAATCAGCAACTTTTTGTCCGGAGGTTCATATTTTTAAATTTTCCTCAAAAAAATTTTTTGAGGTTTTTGAGGTTTAGTTAGCCGTGCTACTCTTACTTAAATTTCCTTAAATTACCCTATCGCCCCAAAATTTCCTTTTCATTTACTCTCATTTATAAAAATTTACGAATTGTCAAAGACTCATAATGGTCAGTCAAATAGTAAAATTTAAATTTAAACCCTTTAGTAGCCTTTGATGATTGTGTTTGCTGTTTTTGTTGTTTCCTCTGTGCCGCTTTCAATAAAAGAGCCATACAAGCTGTTCGATGAAATGTTCTAGCATCATCCAAAGCTGTTCGCCCCCAACGATCACGAATAGTTTGGTCAACTTTTGCAATTTGTAAAAGAAATCTTAAAATAACTGTTTGTCCTTCAGAAGCAGCTAAATGAAGAGCTGTACGTCCATCATAATCAACAATATTTAAATTCATTCCTTGAAGGTGAAGTCTGAAGGAAGATTTTTTAAAGAAATTAATAAATTCAGTAGTCGAACCTCAAGTTTAGATCCCCCTTTAAGACTGGAAAATAACACCTCATAATGAAGTGTAACTTACTTAAATGGGAGGGAGTGCTTTGATCTCCTTTCCTTCACTTAATGGCTAATCAAATTCCAAAAATTTTTAAATTTTGATACCCCCAGATTTTTTAGATATTTAATTGGACATTGGGTGGAGGAAGTAAACCTCGTAAGCGATACCCTCCATTCTAAGTTACTGCTCATTATAAGGTGTGGTTTTTCAGCTTAAATGGGGTATCCAAAAATGAGGTTCGACTAAAATTAAAAAATAAATATATACTTTCTAACAGTCTCCAAGTCTCCATTTTTACAAGCAAATAATAAATTTACAACCTAAAAAATTTTCAAAAAATTTCAGAAAAAATTTAAAAAAAACCAAGTCAGTTTCCTTATTTCCAATTCGCCTTCTAGGATCAATTTTTCTTTGAATCAGCATGCAATAACGAGTCATAATTGTGAAAATTAAAAATATCAACCAATTTTTGACAAAATAAAACACCTCTAGTTGTATTTCCCATTCTGTCTAGTCGAGGAGAAAATAAACAAATACCCATTAAATTTGGAATTACCTTTAAAAAAATAAAATTGTTTCTGGAAGACCCCATAATGAAAGGTGTCCTCGGACCTCATTAATCTTTATATGGACTACTCAATTTAAGGCACGAATTGGGAAGGTTTGGAAGATCCCAATAGAAGGAGCTGTCTTTTTGGGAGGTATCTTATATTGAGATCCCGACTTTAATTTAAAAAATAAATAAAGAAATAAACCAGAATCATTCCACCAGAAACACCAGATTTTGCAGGCAGACCAACATCAAAAGCAAATTGTCCCGAATAATCATACATTCCACAAGAATACATTAAAGAAAGAACATCACGACACGCCCGACTTTGAATACATGGTTGGTCAGTTAATGAACAAACACCTCCATTAGCTAAAGTAGCTGCCATTACCTTTGAAAAAAATTTTAAGAAAAATTTTTTTTATTTAAAAAAATACAGCGGCAGCCTCGCAATTAGTTTCCAAAGAACACAATTGAAAATAAAAATCCAATTCATCTCGAATACTTTCTATATCAGAAGGAAAACATTTATTTTCTTTCATATAGTAGGACAATGCATAATTCCTATCCGCAGTCTTTTTTTCTGACAAAAATCTGAAAATTTATTTTTAAAAAACTTCTTTCATGCTCCCGGAATTGTGCTTTATCTGAAGTCGACCCTTATCATAAAATACGCCCAATATTAGTTACACCTATTTAAAATACGTTTTCTTTAAAAAATAGAGAACATCAACAGGTCGGAGGAGGAGAAGAGGAAGGGAAGGGAAGAAGCGTCTAAGGCAACACCACATTTTTAGTAAAATACCCCTCACAATAAAACATCTTTTTAAAAAATTGATCATCGAAGGGTTGAAACCCACCTACCCCTGGCTACGGCCCTGGGTCTGACTTTCAAAATGCTTATCAAAATTTATTTAAAAAATTAAAATTATTTACGTTGCATTGTTGAAGCCAATATACCCTCCACCAGCCAACTTTTTATATTCATTCAATGCCTAATAAAAAAATTTATAAAAAAAATTAAAGAAAAAATTCATACAAAATCGTATCTATCAGCCATAGGCAAGCCTTTCTTCATTAAAGACGTAACAATTATAGCCCCAGAATTAATCATTGGATTGTGAGGTTTTCCACTAGAATCAAGACAAATTTCATTAAAAAGCCTTCCTGAAGGTTCATGTCCAACAAAAGAATGAACATAATCACCCAAAATTGAAGCAACAATTGCATAATTGAATGCTTTTGAAACTGATTGAAAACACCAAGGAAAAGAGAATCGCCTAGAGAAAAGCGTTGTCCATCTATTGTGCAAATTGAGAGTCCCCACTGAAAAAAGGAAAAAGAAAATTTTTCGAATTCAATTTTTAACTAATAAATACCACCTTAAGGTTGAAAAATCTCTTAGAATGAAGCATATCTTAAATTGGGAGGCAACTCCCTCCACATCTCCCTCAAAGCTCGCTCTACAAAGGCAATTCCTTCCCACATCCACCTCCACACAAACAACCTCCCCCACATCACTCTCCACCTAAAGGTCAACTAGGTTTAAAAAACTTATCCTAATATGAGGAGTAAATAACCTAAATTTGGAGGTATCTAAAAATGAGGCCCGACTAGAATTTGAATAAAATTTTTCATTATACTCGATTCGGATCTGCTCTAGCCAATTGAGGAATATACGTTGCAACATCTCCACCTTCCTCTGATCGACACTGAAAAAAAAAGAAATAATTTTAAAAAATCCAAAATATTAAAAAAACCTCTTCAAAAATTTCTCTAATTTTTGCAGTAAATTCTGTCCAATTGGGTATAATTAATTGATTACGAAGTGCACGAGAAACCAGATCAATACATGGACGAACACAACTGAAAAATATTCAAATATTTTTTCTATTTTTACAAGCAGGAAGACACTATGACCAACCAGATTTTAAACTTTTTAGAGGTATCTACAAGTGAGATCCGACAGGAAAAGCTTGTTACAGTCAGAACTCGCTTGTAACTATATCCTTTGGAGTTCTAAAAAATTTATAATGAGAGGATCCTAAATAGAAAGGTTCCGGTTAGGCAGTTACCCTACACAATGGCCAACCGGTTTAAAAAATTTCTGGGGTATTCCAACTGGACCCGTTTCTAAAACATATTTACAACTCGAAAACCCTTTTAAAAGTACACCATTAATATGTATTCTAAAAATAAACAAACGCTTTAAATTGTTCACGGCCCAAATGTCTACCAAAATGAAGCTCTTCCCCATGCACTTCCTCACCATGTTTATTGGTCACTTTGTGCATTCCATCAACAGTAGTTGTTGTTGCTTCTGCATTATTTTCAATATCTAAACATTGCCGCATTTTTCTAGCATTGGGGCTAGGCTGAAAAAATTTTTGAAAAATTTTCTTTGAATTTTTTTTAAATTACCGTTGATCATCAGAAGTAAGTCCAAAGCCTTTGAGAGTCTAAAAAATAAATTTCAAAAATAATCAAAAAAATTAAAAAAAATTTCTCTTACATAAAGAAGTCTGCCAACATGTGCCTCATCTCGATGAGGAATTTTAAAAAGATCAAAAACCAAATCTTCAGGAGAATTTTGTCGATCACCAACCACAAAAGCTTCCGAATGAGGTAAACATGTTGGGGTTGTTGTTGCGCTTTGTTTCATATTTCTAAAAAAATTTTTTTTATTTTTAAAAAATGGATTTGCTGACTATATTTTGCCCTCAAAACTATTCCTAAAAAATTTTTTTAATAAAATAAATCCACGAGATAGTTTTGTGCTAATAACGTCCCTCTCCCCTCAATTTTGCTAATCATAAGGACACTACAAAATCACAGGATTTTTTTTCAAAAATAAAAAAAGCTTAAGAAAAGCTGCCACATTCTCTCTCTCTTATTTTAGTCTCCCCTTTTTCCCACTTAAAGAAAATATAAAAAAAGTGTGTTCATTTTAAAACCATTAAACTAAAATGCGTTTCTTTTAATACCCCCTTTTTATGAAAGGACAATCTGCGTCATGCGTAGCAAAAAAAATTTTTTTTTTAATTTTTAAAAAATACACGAGGGATTAGCTATTAATAGAAAAAAATATTTTTAAAAAGTAAACAGAAAAATTAGAAGAATTTTTGTAAAGTCTCCCAAGTAGTTTTTTAAAGTCACATCTACTAGAGCCTAGAACCTCCTAGAAAATGGAACAAAAAAATTTTTTCAAGAATTTTTGTAAAGAATGACAAGAATGCTTCCCTAGTTAATCTAAGAAAACCTATATAACCACCTAGGAAAATGACGAAAAATAATAGCAAATACCTTTTCTAGCAGCAAACTAGCTGCATATAAAAATATAAAAAAATAATGCAAATAAAAAGTAACCTTACTCTATTGAATATTGCCGCTGCTTTTGCCATTTTTCAGTGAGTATGTGCCAATAAAAGTAAAATAATATTATAATAAAGTCACAAATATTAAATAAAGCTATGTAATAGTAGAATTTGTCCTTGAAACAAAAGAAAAAAATTAAAAAAACCTCCCGTAAAATTTTTGGCTTTTCTTTTCCGTAAAGAGTATAAAAACACAGTCGAATTTCAATAACAGCCTCCGTTAACACGTCTCCACTCAAACTTATCCATTAAATTCGTCCCTAAAACGCCTCCAAAATTTGGTCCCCGAGAGAGATATCCTACTGAAATTCGACTGTATTATGATTTTAACTTGCTAAATTATTTAACTATTTTCCCTAATCAAAAAAAGATAATTTAGAATGCATTAGAAAAGCATTTAAATAAGAAAAAATATTTAAAAATAGTCTCTTATTTTACTTCAAATACATAAAAAAATTTTTCAAAAAAATAAAACAAAAATTCATTTTACACATATTTTTTATTCCTTTCAAATTTTTCTTCTCAATTTGGCGGCAAAGCATTTTGAATAAGTTCTTTTGCTGCTGGAGATATTGAATCAGGAAAGCGAACATCAAATTCAACAATTAAATCACCACGAACGTTTGTACGTGGATTTGGAAGGCCACGAGCTCTGACCCTAAAATTATTGTTAATTTTATGAGGAATTTTAAAAAAATGGATTTTAAACTGCCTAATAAATTTTTTGGAATCTAGACGGGAACATGCAATAATACCAAACCCACCAAAAGCTGCCAAAATACAACGTGGAAAGTAAAGAAACATAATAGGTATCAGGATGGGCCCTCACGCATTTTAAACGTAGAAAGGTAAAGCTAAACGCGGAAAGGTAAAAAAGCGGAAGACAACCCTCTTGGGAGGTTCACTCCTCTAAAACCAAAAGATTCCCAAAATCCAGGAAATTTAAAAAAAATTAAAAAAATTTTATACCGATGAGTAGATCCAGGCTTGACTATATTTGCAATCTTCAAAGGAATTTGATCACCTTCTAATGTAGGAATTCGTAAAGAAAGACCACAGAGGGCATCTCTCAATGGAATTGTGTGTTTATAACTAAAAAATTTGACAAAATTATTAAAAATAAAAAAATCCAAAAAAACCGAATGTCCGAATCTTCACGTTTAAATTTGGGATGTGGCTTGTCTTTAATAACAAAAATAATGTCAGCCGGTACACGATTTGGATAAACATCTCCTTAACTTTAGGAAAAGTTATTTTTGTCCCATTCTTCCATCCAGGCTTGACATTAATTGTTAAATATTTGTCTTCAGTCCTTGAAGTGCCATCTGGGTTTACAATTTTTCTAAAAAATTGTAACTTATTTAAATCAAATTTTTAAAAATTCTTATTTAATGTTAGGCTAAAAACACCGTCTAACTAAAACACTGACCAGAAACGAGAAAAATCTAGCGGCAAATTATTCGGTCAAACAACAAATATCAACAGAAATTTAAAAAACCGAGACATATTAAAAAAATGGAGTGCCTGTTAATTGAATTTTTGATCCACCTAGTTTCTGAATAGTATTCTGGTCAATCGGTGTTAGATCTAAAACAGGTCAGTCCGTGAAACACTGGAGACCGGAAAATGCTGGTTCCTAATTCATGAACAGGTCACTCAATGTTTCACCCAAAATAGGTCACTCGATGAAAAACCAAAAGAATGGTCAGACAGTGTTTCACCCCAAACCGCTAAAAAACAACAAAAAACCTAGTAATTTTCATCTTTTTGTACATCCTTTACACAAATCTTCTAGACTGACAGGCAATTCATGGACTATTGCAGTATCTTGTTTAGGCCGTCTAGGCATTCCACCACCATGTCCACCCAATCCTCCAAAACCACCAGGGAAACCACTAAAGAGACCATCTCCAAAAACTACCTAAAATTTTGAATTTTTAAATCAGAAAAAATTTTTAAAGAATAAAAATTACATCAGCATTGCCATTATCACCAAAAGTGAATTCAGTAAACATTCCATTTCCAAAAGCTTGTTGGAACATACGCATTGGGTCTCCCCTGGAAAAATTTACAAAAATTAGTTGTAAAAGTGATCAAAAAACTAACTGGAATGTGTAATGGTAACCTCCAGGCATGCCGCCAGCTCCAGCAGGACCAGCCCCAGCTCCTCCATTAGCCAGGCCTTCTCGCCAAATTTATCATAGACTTCCTTCTTTTTGGAATCAGACAAGACGTCGTATGCTTCAGCTATCTCCTAAATTAAATTTTATAAGTTTATTTACCCTTAGAGATAGAAATAGACCCATCCGTGTGACTTTCCTGGTCATTCTCCCAGGATTTTTGGAAATAAAGGTGTAATCAAAAATTTGAATGAGCTAACATTTGTAAAATCGAATTTTTCCCCAAAACTTTGACCAACAAAAAATTAAAAGGAGGAACTAATATTCTAAGTGCCCAGTCATTTACGGGAACTTGTTAACCACCAAAAACCCCAAAAAACTAAAAAGTAACCTTAAATTTAGCTTCAGCACCAGCTTCCTTATTTTTATCAGGATGATATTTCAACGCCATCTTTCTATAAGCCTTTTTGATTTCATCTTCAGAAGCGCCTTTGGAAATTCCCAAAATTTTGTAGTAATCTTTGCCCATTATATTGCTTGTAAAATAGAATTAAATAATCAAAAGAGATCGAGAATATAAATTTGCTTTGAAAAATCTAAAAAAGAGGGAGATTAATTAAATTAAAAAAAGAATATCAAATGATTTAAAAGAAACGGATACAACAAATAAAAATAGCAGCAAATTGCACGATAAAATTTGCTTGTACTTTGACATTCACCTCTTTACAAAATACCCCCTTTATCAAAAAATGTCAGTGGAGAATCTGTGACATTTTACAACTTTTTCTTCTTTGTCGCATTTTGTAAATGATACCTTTGTCGCGAAATAAAAGGAACTTAAAATGGGATAAATTGTCATTTTTCTCCAACTTTGTGGAATTTTCTCGAATTTTTGAGAAGAAAAAAGTTGGCATTCTGAAAAATTTTTTTGAATTTTTGTTCGAGTATCTCTTTATTTTTACTGTATCATTGATAATTTATTTTGCTTGATCGGGGATTTTTTGACGACTTTATCTAATTCCCTCTTATTTTTAGAACAATAATGTCAGCAAAAAAGACAAATTCGTCAATTGATGTTAAACAAGAAGAAAAGAAAAAATGAACAACCAAAAATAGAACCAACACCAATAGTTATAGTTGATGAAATTCCAGATATTGGAGAGAATGATAAAGATGTTAAGACTGCGGTTGAAGTGGAAGATTTATCGTTGACAAAAGTGACAACTGATAAAAAAGTTGTTAAAAAGAAGAAAATGGTGTTTGCGGATTCGAAGGAAGTGCAGGTTTTTAAAAAATTATTTTTTGAGGTCCCAAGATCCTTTTTTTTGGAGAGAAATAGAGGACTTTTTTACCAGGATAGGACATAACCAGAAAATAACCCTGTCCTCCGTTTTTCGTTCGCGGTTTCGTTCTCGATTCCAGGGCCGTGACAACTGATAAGTCCCCATGCTCCCTCCCCCGAAAAAAAATCAAAAGCCTGGATATGGCCCTGTTTTCGACCCCTAGTTTTTTCGATCTCCGATTTTCTGTTCCAGTTATATTAACCGTTTATGCCCCCTCCCCTCTATTCATTACCGATTCACAAAAATTTTTTTAGTGTGAGCTTGGACCGGATAAAAAAGGAAGGTGCTCCTCCCGCTGTAGACTCGCTTCTGTATTCTGCATATTACCATCCTGTAAGTCAATTGACTCCACATGAGCATGCAGACATTTGTGAATGTATTCAGACGACACCTTTCAAAATGTCTCTTTTTTCTGATCTTAAAACGAAGATGAATGATAAAAAGAGAACAATATACTTATTTTTAATAATATGAAGAAGATTTGGCCTGGAGAAGGATAACAATAAGAAGGATAATAAGAGGACTGGTCGAGTGACTGAGAAGGATAATGAGACTGGTCGATTATATATTTGATGGATTTGGGAATTATCTTATTATAGGGATATTTTATAGGGAGATATTTTTTGTTGTGATGCTCTTACAATTAGAATTGTTTTTTGAAAACCCTCAAAAATTTTTCTGAAAATTTTTTTCCCTTTCTTTTTTTTTAATTTTTGTTTTTTAGCGCCATTTTCTGTCTCAAGATGTTACAATTCTAAAATCCATTCTTTTTCGGAATTTCCCTTAATGTTGAAGACAAAAAAATGTCCATGCATCAAAATGTCCAAATTTAATGAATTTAAAATGGCGCTCATCCACAAAAGCCCTTTAAAAATTTTTTTTTCTTTTAGTTAATAAAATAAATGAAAATTTCTCTACTTTGTTGCTTAGTAAAATAAAAATTGTACATAGAGCAATTTAAATATTTTTTTACATCTTTTCAGAATTTTTTAATTTAAAAAAATATTTCTTCTTTTTAAAATGGCTGCAATTGAAGTGTTAAACAAGAAATTCCAACAACAACAACAACAAAGAAGTACTTCCAACTTTTAGATCCCCAAATTCAAGATTATTTTAAAAAAGAAATTGGGACATACTCAACTAACTTCTGTGCAGGATTTTTTTTTAATTTTATTTCTTAAAAAATTTTATTCTTAAAAAGAAATGTACAATCCGAAAAAATGCTTTCAAATTTTGATTGTATTGTTCAATCACCAACGGGGTCTGGGAAAACTTTGGCTTTTATATTGCCTATGATGCATATTTTATACTTAAAAAAGAAGGAAAAGGATCTTCATTTTTCTTAAAAAAATTTATCTAGGGATTCTTAAGTGTTTTAAGGCTGGGAGTATTTTTCCAGGAAATTTTTGGACAGGACTAAACATTGTTTAACCCACAAAAGGGCTCGAACAGCTTTAATATTTAACCATTGACTCAAACTCCTCATTTGACAAAATTTTTAATCTTCTCTATTTAGATTGAACAAAGCAAAGAACCGCTTCATGCAAAATTATTGGTCTAATTATTGTCCCCAGCAGAGAATTAGTTAATCAAATATTTCAATTATGTAAACCAATATGTTCAACACTTGCGAATTTCAGAATAATTCGTCTATTTGGTTCGAGTGGAGCACGAAAAAAGAGAATGAAACTTGATATTGATTATTTTAAAGGAAATTGGTTTTTTTTTAATTTTACGAAAACTTTTTAAAATTTATTTTAGCGTTGTCGTTACAACTCCTGGACGTTTTGATTCATTTATTAGCCAGCACAATCAATTAAAAAGAATATTTGAAAATTTTTGGAAGTTTTGATAATTGATGAAGCAGATAAATTTAAGGATCAAGATACAAGAAAAAAGGTTTTTTCTTTTTTTGTTTTTAAAAATTCTTTTTTTGATATTAGGACAGAGATTTAAATTATACTCATTAAAATAGCTCCCTTTAATCATTTACAAACTTTTTAAAAAGAGAATCACTAAAAGAATAAAAATTGGACTCCATTTCTGGGGGTCATGGGTTCGAACCCGTTCAGGTCCCTCGATTTTTTCTTCATTCAAGTTCATCCCCTTATCTCCAAAAAACCCTTAAAAACGTTCCTTAAGGGTCCAAAATATTTTTTTATAAGGTCATACTATTTTTTTCCTTCTAGCATTTGTTCAGTACTCTCTATTTTGCCCAAACAGCGACGTTTCTGCTCTTTTTTCTGCTACAGAAATGGCCGACAAATTTGAAACAAAAAGTTAATGAATTAGCTCGTTTTGGACTTAGAAATCCGATAAAATTAACTATTGGTTCGGATGATATAATACAAATGAATAAAGATGGAAAAGAAGGTGATGAAGATCAGGAAGGAAGAAAAAGAAGGAAATAAAACAAGAAGACGGTTCAATTGTTACACCAAAGGAACTAATCAATTATTATGCGGTTTGAACTTATCTTTCGTACTTTTTTGGATATTCCCCTTCCCCTTTGTCTCAAGAATTTTTTTAAGATGACATAATAGTCAGATTTTTCTTCCTTCTGTAATTCCCTATGGCTTATTCAAATGAGATACATTAATAAAAGGAAGTCTGACAAGTACATCCTACGGAAGCTCAAAAGGAAAGGGGTATCCAAAAAGCGCTTTTTTGTAAGAAATAGAAAAAAATTTTTTTTAAGTGTGTCCCAGCCAGGAATTCAAATTTTTTGGCTTTGAGTCAAATTTCTAAAAATCTCAACACAATGAAAAAATACTTGTATTCTGTTCAAATTCAGCACTAAATGTGAATATTTTGGAATAATTGTACGTTCACTTTTAGAAGATGATGAAAGAGTTGTAATGGAAAATGCAATGTAGAAAAAATGGAAGGAAAAAGACAAAAAGTGGTAAGAAAATTTTTTTAACCGGGTAGCCTATTTCCACTTAAGCAGCCTCCGAATCCGTTCGGGTCCACCAAAAAATTTTTTTTGGTTCGTTCTAACACGAGAGTTGGATTGGACAAGATACTATAAGGTCAGAGAGGCCCAAAAAGAATTTAAGAGTGCCATGCAAAATAGACTTTCGAGGCAGACTATGGGGTCATGGGTTCGAACCCGCTCGGATCCCCAAAAATTAAAGTCATCCCCACTATAAATAATTAAAAAAATTTTTTCAACAGTTGGACGTATTTCGTAGTACACAAAAAGAGCAATATTATTCTCAACAGATGTTTTTAGCTCGTGGAATTGATGTATTAGACATTGATTGGAAGTATTACAATACGATTTTCTTCCAAAATTATCAAAACTTTATGTTCATCGAAGTGGAAGAGCTGGAAGAATGGGAAGAATTGGGAAATCTTTAATATTATTAACTAAGCTGAAGAATCTGCTTATATACAATTTTTAGAAAATCAAAGAAAAAGTTGTTTTTAGAAGAAAGTAGAATTTGGAGGTTTAACTGAAGAGAAAGCACTCAAAATTAAAGAAAAAAATACAACAAATGGCTAGTGAAGACAGGTTTCTTTCTGCTTAAACTAATGGAAGACTTAGAAAAAGCTTGGCAATAGCAGGGACCTAGAAGATCCTAGTAAAAGTGAAATTTCGGGAAAAGATTTTTTTTAACGAAGACTCCAAACCGACACTAAGAACACCAATACCCCGTAAGACATCGAACAATCCATACCCTAGAGCATTTCACATATTAGGGCAGTCCGTCTAGGGTTAGTAAAAATTTTAAAAAAGGAACCCCAGTAAAAATAACTCACCTAGAAAAATATATTTTCTGATATAATTTTAATTTATTTTTTTTTTTAGAAAGTTTCTCGAGCTTGGAACTGCTGCGTTTTGTTTCATTCGATGTGAATCATACAACAGACACGACACTCAGATTGTTTGTAAAGTTAAAGGTTTTCTTTTTTGTTTTGAAATTTTTTTTTAAATTTTCAAATTTAAAAAAAGATTTGGATATTGTTGGTTTAGCAAATTCTTTTTGGCCTTATACGCTTTCCAAAAATTCGTGAATTAGCTGGACGACAAGAATTAACTACAAAATTTCAATCAAGATTAGATATAAAAATTAATAGAAATAAAATATAAAAGATGATAGAATTAGAACAGAAGAGATTAGAAATAGGAAGAAAAAAATAAAAAAGAAAATGGAAAAACATGAAAGAAGAAAAATGAGAAGAATGGCTGCAAGTGATGGGGGAGGACAACAAAAACAGCAAAAGTTCAAAAAGTGGAAAAATGATAAAAGGTTTCTTTTTGGACTTTTCTTTTTAAAAATATTAATTCTTAAGAGTTTAACGAAATATTAGCTGACCCATAGCTAGGGGTGCGAGGAAGGGGGGTCAATCTCTAAATTTTTCGGTCCCAATCTTTAATTATTAATATTTGAGTTTATTGGACTCATCAAGATTAACGGGGTATTCTCTGATTTTTGATATGTTTAAAAAACCCTATAAAGAAAAAAATTTCAGAATTTCGACCTAGGAAAATAAAAAATTTTTTTCCGAAAATATTTTTTTCTTATTTCAGGAAAAATGACAAGTATGGAAGAGAAGCTTAATAATACAAACAATGAAGACGAAGAAGATGATGAAGACGATCAATCAAGCGTAAGAAGATAACAACAACAACAAACAATCGCATCAAAATAGGGAGGAAAACCAACATTTTCAAATAAAAGGAGAGAGAGAAAACAACCAGAATGGGAACAATTACTAAAAAAAGGCAAAAAAGAAAAATTACTTAAAAAATTTAAGAAAGGAAAAAGAAATAACAAAAACAGAATTGGAAGAAGAAATGGATGATGCTTTTGATTAAAAACATGAAAAAAAGAAAATTTTTGAGAGAAACAACAAATATTTAAGAGAATATTTTTTCCATTAAATTATTTTAATTTTGTTTTAATTTTTTGTTAAAAAAAATAATAATTTAAAAAATGAAAGAATGATCCTCCTAATGAAGCAAAGAATAAATGAGAGTTTGGTGGAGTGGACAGACACTATACAAGACCCAGTGGTCGTAGGTCCCGAAATCAATTATGTCCATCCCGATATGTCCGATATGCCAGGGAAAATACTAAAAAAATAATTAAATTAAAAAATAAACTTCCTTTAACTCTCTCTCCATTTTTCTCAATCTCTATTTATTAATATAATCCAAATATTCCAATTTGCATATAGGAAGTAATTGATCAGCAAATTCTTTTCAAATTTTTAATTGCCCCATCATAAGGTTGTCCATCCGGAACTAATATTGAAGCTTCAACCAAAAAAGATTCTCCAAATTGTTTTAATTTGTTATAATTTCCAATTGTGTCAGAACACATTACTTGATACATTATTACCTGAAAAATTATTTTTTTATGATTATTTTAAGGAAAAATAAAACCCGAATATCTCGTTTTGTAAAAAGAAATCCATTAGCAATGTATTCATATTCCATTCTAAAAAATATTTTTATACATTCAGAATTTTTTTAAAAAGTCAAGAACCGTTAAGGAACATACAGCAGAACATTGTAAAATCATCCCCACTTAACCAAGACCTAATTTTTTTTGTTTGAAAATTAAAACTTTTTTGAGCAAACTTGATGTTTTTGGTTAAGTGGGACAAAATCTAAAATTTTCTTCAACCAAAGATCAAATTTTCAGGGGATAATTTTTAGAAATTATCACTTAACTAAAACAACATTTTTTGTTTAAAATTACGATTTCTCGGGTAAATTTGAATTTTAGGTTGTGGGATAATTCCGTCAGAATGTTTTCTATTTTTTATGTTTTCGTTTCCAAAAATTAAAAATATTCTAAAATAAAAAAACAACCTCAATCCCAACGACTTCTAAAGCTCATCATATCATTTGAATAAATTAAAGAATCAATAACTTTGCGAACAATAACATCTTTAACAGCTGTCTCGAGTATAGCAATATAACGACAATGCCAATGAGAATTATCAGTTTTGAAACGACGGCGCATCTGGACTTGAACTGGAGAATCTGTGCCCCTGTTTCTAAAAATAAAGAATTAATTTTCAAGACTTTAAAAGGGCGTAGCAAGGGACTAAGAGAGAGTAGGAGTTGTCTGAAAATCTCCCTTCTCGAATAGAATCCTCAAGTACAAAAAATAGGGAAAATCGAAAAAAAGTCCAGCGGTTGTTTTCTTTCCAGCGGGATATCCTAATTTCAATCCCTATTGGCTCGAAGATTTTGGCGGTTCTCTAAAAATTTGGTGGGTCACGGAGTCTACCAAAAAAGGCATTCCTTACCCTCACATCCCCAAAAAAATCAAAATAAACCTCCTTACTCAATTTAAAAACCATATTATGTTCAAAAAAAAGCAACGGATCCACCAGGATCACATAAACCTTTTAATCTTTCAATAAATTGTCCCTTCTCCAAATTTGTAATGCTTCCATATAAAATACATTCTGTGCTTTGATATTGACTTGAAGGCAATTTTGCTGTTGTTTCTTTTGAAGTTGTAGAACCATAAATACTTTTGAGGCAATTGACTTGAAGAAATATTTTTCCATATTTGGCCGGAATTTTTAAAAATTATGACAGACAGGAAATAACGCAAAAAAAAAAAAAAATCTAAAGAAATTAAAAGTTAAAATTAAACCTTCATTAAAAAAATTTTATTTCAAGTAACCTATCATTTCCATATCATCACGATTTTCTAAAGAATCTAAAATCAAAACAATTAAATTAGTATATTAAACACAAAGGAGATGGGCTTAAAAGCAGACTATCCTCTTGATTTTTTCAGAAAATCCTGCCAGCAAATCATGTTATACAAGGCATGTTAAATACACATGCCCATCTCCTAAATTCTCCTCCTTCCACTTTATAACTTTAAACATAAAATTTTCTTTAAAAAATTTAGAATGGTTCATATAAACCCTCATTTTAAACGAATAAAATTTTAAAAAACAACCTAACAATCCATTTATTTTTTCTCAAGAAAAGGTCTCTATAATAGTTTGAGGAATAGAACAAATAATAATATTTTTTAGAAAAATATTTTGAGAGAATTTTTAGAGAAGAGAGACAAACATTAACTATAAAGGGTATTATTTATAGAAAAAATAAGGGGGAAGAGACAACAAATTTTTTTAATAATTTTCGAAGGAAACAAAAAAAACTTTTTTTTAATAAATTTTTCCTTCCTATTTTTAATTTTTAAACTTCCTGTTTGAGAAAAAAAGGGCAGCATCAAAACACACAAATTTAATATCCATCTCTCTCATCATCATCCTTCTCCTTTACTTCTTCCTCACTCTAGATTAGATGAACATACTTTTGAATCTCCTCGTAGAAGGCGAGCACTAATGCACCACCAGTACCACGGAAGACCTTTAAAAAAGATTTTTAAATTTCAAAAAGGCTTAAAAATCAAACATTGGAAAGCGCTCCTTTGAACAAAGCCTTAGGACCCTCATTCTTGATGATCTTGATGGCGCAGTCCAAAGTGTCTAAATTAAAAAGATTAAACAATTTCAAAGAATGAAAACACATACTCTTGTAGAGAATATCCTTGCGTCCAGATTGCATCATCATACGTCGACGAACGGTGTCCCAAGGATAGGAAAGAATTCCAGAAGAGACAGTCACAACCTAGTTGAGAGATAGAAAAGTAATATAAGGTAAAGGAAAGTTCCGGAGAGCCTCGTATCAATAGAAACACAGCCAACTCCCAAAAGATTTGAAGATCATAAAGCAGTTGACCCACATTAAAGCACCCCAAGAATGAGACCCTCAAGTAAAGCCCACACTGAAATTCGAAGGTTGACCCCTTGATACGCCCTTGCTTTAGCTATAAAGGTAACCACGCTCCTTTTAATTTCAAATCTCAAACCCAACTTAATACCCACAAGGAATAAAATAAAAAGAAAAACCTGAGCAATAGCCCAGCTCACAAAGAAGTTCAATTTCTGTCCATCTTTAGCAAAATACATCTTTGCAGTGTCAAAACAGCCAAAATATGCTGCACGGTAGATGATAATGCCCTGAACAGAGACGAAGAATCCCCGATACAAACCAATAGGACCATCAGATTTGAATATTTTGACGAGACAATCAGCAAGTCCGTTGAACTCACGAGCTCCGGCCCTTAAAAACAAATTTTGAAAAAAAGTTTTTCTATCAATATTCATGACAGCTTTTTATACTTTCCAACGTCCGCGGCCAAACGAGTACGAGCAAAGTCCAAAGGATAGACAAAAGCCAAAGAAGTAGCACCAGCAGCACCACCAGAAGCCAAGTTCATCAAAAAGAATTTGCCAAACTGTTTGTTCTTGTCAACACTAGAAAATGTAACGAGAAAATGTATAAAACCCATTAGCTAAGACATAGGCAGGCCCGTAACCGGGGTCAAGCAGAGGGCTTTACCGGCTAAGTCCCAAGGAGTTCGAAAACCACGACCCAAAACCGAACGTTTACCCAACCCATAACATCCCCTAACAAAGATACCCTTCCATGAAGATCCTCTTGTAAGTGTCCTTGAACGCAAAGTTGAGAGCTTGCGTTGGAAAGTAACGGATCACGTTAGCCAAATTACCACGCCAAAAAGCAAGGACTCCCTGTTCTTTGGGCACACGAACAAGCACATCAATTATTCCTTTATAGCGTTTATCGGCAGCGATGTGCTGAGAAGCGTCTTGAACCTTAAAAATGATTAAAATTTAAATTTAGAAGAAACTCAAGAAAACCTGTAGCAACAACTTGACACGTTCAATAGGCGCCACAGCCGTCTTAGAAACCGCAGCGGCAGTTCCTCCAGAAGCCAAATCAATCGCAAACTTTTTGGCATCGAAGCCATCCTTCTTTTTGCCACCATCGCCGCCGCCAGCTTTCTTTTTGTCTTGCTCGCCCATTTTTGTTTGTTGTTACAATTTGTTAGAATTATTTAGACAAGAATATAGATAAAGTCACACAAGGTTAAACTTGTCTTTATAATCTGAAAAAAAGGGATTTTTAGGTTGAATTAACAAGGAATTGTAAGCGCGAAAATAAAAAAGGAACAAAGGTTCCGAAAAAGTAAGGAAAAATAAAAAAAAATACGAACAGCGCCCAAAAGACAGACGATTATCCCTACGTAAAAAGAGAAAAGTTTGCAGTTCGGTATCGGCTTTTATAGTAAAGCAGAGGAACTTTAAATTGTAAAACTAAGGGGATTTCAAAATGTCGAATTTAATTAATCGAAAAATAAAATGTCGAAACCCTTAAGAAAAGACAATTCGCCTAAAATTGAGAGAAAGATCATTGGAGAAGATGAACAAATTCGAAGAACAAAGTTCAATACTTCAATCAATATTTCAAAAAATAAACAAACGACCCCTCTCACTGAATTTCAATAAACAAAATACAAAGTCTGTGAATGAATCAGAAACCTTTTTTGACCTCCCTAAAGGCTTTAAAAAATTCTAAACTAAACTAAACTAAAGTGAATTCCTCCAGTCTTTCTTCTTATAAAAATGAAAAGAACAAAAAATTTTATAAAAATGTTCCTTCTAATGATCTCTCGTCAAAAAAAAAGTGGGAAGAGGTTCTTTTTAAAAATGCAATAAAAAATTTTTGAACAACGAACACACTATTAACCTTAAGAGAAGGACAAATATATATAAAATTGATTTTTGATGAGAGACAATGAATGATAAAGAAAAAGAGAAAAAATAACTAGACAAAAATGCGTGTAACTATGGGAAGAGAGTACAAAATACAAGAAATTGGACACTAGAGTATAGGGATAGTAGAGTACGGAAATGATAAGGATAGAGAATTTAGAGTGACATTAGAGTCTGGCTAAAGAAGGATCGAGAAACTTTAAGAAAATTGAGTCTAGGGATGTTAGAGTCTCAGATTTAAAAATTTAATTTTTCAGTCTCTTGCTGCGCATTGAAATGAAAACTTGAGAGAGTAAGAGAGTAGTAGAGTACGGAAATGAGGATGGAGAAATTTAGAGTGACATTAGAGTCTGATTAAAGAAGGATCGAGAAACTTTCGAAACGTGACCTTTCGAGTCTCGTTTTTGAGTCCCGCCGTTTGAGTCACACCGTTCGAATCCCTGGCCAGTTGAGTCCTGGCCAATCCCTGGCCAGTTGACGGTTGAATTTTCCCCGTCTTTGGAACAACCATCCCCTTGGAGACGGATGTTGTTCAATGAATGATTCAAAAATTTATAATTTTTTGAAATTTAAAAGTGTGAGAGAACAAAAGTTTGTCTGTGTATTTGCTGACGAAAAGAATAAACTTTGTTAAATACACAATAAAAAATTAAGTGAAAAAATTGAAGCAAAGAAAAAGTAAAAGCTCTAAAGTTCAATCGTCATTTGTCTTTTTTTTAAATTCAAAGTTTTAATAGAAGAAAGGGAAGTCAATGATCAGACAAGGAAAAAATTTTTTAGACAGATCATTTTATACTTCAAGGAAAATCACGTTCAAAAAAAAATTAATTTTTTTTGAAATGAAAAAAAATATAATGAATTCTCTATTGATCTTAAACAAAGAACAAAGCCTTTGAAAAAGGAAAAGAAGATTTAAAAGAAACCTGAAACAAAAACCTGAAACAAAAACTTGAAACAAAAACCTGAAACAAAAACTTGAAACAAAAACCTGAAACAAAAACCTGAAACAAAAACCTGAAACAAATACCTGAAACAAATACCCTTAAACTTGTGTGGCACGATGAATTCAAGACCGATCTGGATGATCTATAGCTTATTCAAAAGAGCATTAAAAACAGTGTCTAAAGCCAGGGGGCCGATCTGTTGACAATTATTTTTTAGAAAAATAAAAATTTTAGAAGGGTCTTTTACTATCAAAAATCGTAAAATTTCCCCCCTTTTATTCATTAATTTATTCATTTCATGCTAAAAATATATTTAAAAATATATATTTAATTTTTTATGCTAATTCTGCTCTCACTATTTATTAATATACGGCTTCATCAATCAAAACTATTTTTGTTTTTAATAATTCATGACCACCTATATAAAGTACTTTATAGAAGAAAAAACTTTGTTAAAAAGCCACCACTTTACATAAACTTATATTCTTGTGTTTTATAAAAGGACACACACACAATTTTGCATAAATTAGTGCGCAAAAATAGAAAAAAATTTTTGTCCTTTTATTTTTTTTGACTAGGTTAGTAAATTAGTTAGAAAATGCGCGCGGGTTACAGAAACATTTCTCTGAAACAAAACTTCTTTAATGAAGCAAAAACTTGAAACAAACATTAAATTGTTTAATTCAACTTTAATTAACTCTATATTATAATTAGCTTTCTCTCTCTCTCATAAAAACACTCAAACATTAATTAAACTTGAAACACTTCACAACAATAACAATAAAACACTTGACAAACTTAAAAATAAACAAATAAAATTAAACTTGAAACAAAAACACAATTTATTTTCCGGAAAACACAGATAAACACCATTTAAATTAAACTTGTGTTTTACAATTTCAAGTTTTACAAACAAACTTTACAAATGTTTTGTAAAACATGTTTTTGGTAAATCAAATAATTATAAAATTAAAAACTTGAAGCATGTTTCAAGTAAAACTTAAATATTTCTTTAATTTATTTTCTTTTATGTACTTTTCATTCAAATAATATTAAATAAATTTATAATTAAATATAATAATTAAACCCCAACAATATAAATAAAATTTTTAAAAGAAAAATTAATCAAATTTTGCCTTTATATTAGACAAAAATTAAATTAATTTTCTTTCTCTCTTAAAAATGCTTTAAAACATTTGTGTGTATTTTTAAGACCAATAAATTATATATAAACAGAAAATAAAAATAAATAATCCTAGTTAACAATTGTATTGACAAATGGAGACATATATTTTAAGCCTTTATATGCGCTAACAACAAATAATTTATCTTGTGTCAATTGCAGGAAGGCGCCCCGTGTTTTTAGTTGAATAAAGCTAAAGGTAAGTATTTCTCTATATTCTTTTATATGAATTCCGGAAAAACACACAAATAAACACAAAACACAAACTCATAAACAAATTCCGGAACATGTTTTACAATTGGGAAACATGTTTATGATGTTTAAAATTATTTTTAGCTATAGACAAGCTTTAGACAAACTTCCTTCTAGTAATTTCCGGAAAACACAGACATTCCGGAAAATGTTTTACAATTGTAAATTTCTTAAACATAAATAAACTTAAAGAATAAACATTGTTTTCAACAACCTGTTCAAGTTTAAAAAAACTTTCACCTTTAATAATTTCCGGAAAACATTTCACAAATTCCGGAACATGTTTTACAATTGTATAAAACCTTTTCAAAAACATGTTTTATTTTCATTAAACATTTTACAAATCAATTTTAAAATTTTTCTCTTTCTTTTGTTTCTTTTGTTTAAAACATTCCAAAAACAAATGTTTTTATAATCCCCTTAAAAATATATTTATTGCAAACTTCTCAAGCCTCTCCCCTCTACAAAACTTTTCTCCAAAATTTCCAGGCACTTATGAATTTGCCAAATACCAACTATTAGCAAAAAAGCTTTTTTAAATGTTTATATTTATTTAAAGTGTCTTCCCTCTCATCAGTTCAAAATTCTCTCTTCATTTATTTTTTCTTTAAAAGACACACAAAAATGTGCCAAAAATCGACGACGCGTTATTTGTCACGAATATTCCTTCAAAAAAAATTTCTAAAAAAAATTTTTTTTCTCAATCAAATTGCTTCATTCCTTTATCCTTAACTATATTTTTTTCAAAAAAAATATTTTTCTTTATCCTAAAAATGGGAAAAAACTGACGACTGGCGTGTTTGGAATAAAAAGATATTTGATCCTTCCTTAAATAAATATTCTTTTCCTTATGCTTCATCTTTTTTTTGCTAATAAAATTTCCCCTCTTTTAGTGTTTACCTTGTTCATAAATAATATGTAATATTACCTACTCTCAATTTCACTTATTTATTTTTTTACCTTTGCCAATTTTTACTTTTAGGTATATAAAAGCTTGCTTCTTGTTTTTTTTGAAAAAAATATATAAAAAAATATTTTTACCTGAAGCAAAAAAAATATTTTTTTAGTAATGAAGTTTTTTTGCTTCTGCTTCAAATTATAGAAGAAAAAATTTTTCCTTCCAATTAAAAGCACATTCATTCAAAATAATATTTTTTGCTGCTTTTTACTTTTACTTACATTCCTTAATTTTTCAAAAAAAAATAATAAATAAAATTTTCTTCCTTCAATTTTTCTTTCCTGTTATAAATAACTAGTAGTTAGCTTGATAAATGACCTTAAAAAATGCCGAAAAAACCTTTATAAATAAACCTAAAATTTAATATTACAAACAAACATTGTATTTTTCCTGCGTTTTCTGTATTTTCTTACTTATTTAAAAAATTACACACAACAATAAATCAGGAAAAACACAAAAATTCCGGAAAACACAATTCAGATAAATATTCAAGCTCAGAAAACACAAACAATCAGAAAAACAAAAAACACAACAATAAATTCTGGGAAACACAAACATAAGTACAGAAAAACAAAAAATTCAGAAAAACATTAAAAGAAAAAGAAATACATTTCAGAAAAACACAAAATGTTTTGTTATCTTTAAAAACATTCCTATCAATTTTGATGGGAAACATCAATGCTTCAACAACAACAAAAACAACAACAAAAACATTATTTACACAACGTTTTCCCAGACAAACATTGTTTAAAACATTTTCTTAAACAAACACATTTAATTATTAAAACATTGTTTGTTTCACACTTAAACAACATTAATATCAACAAAATTAATAAGCCTATTATCTCTTCCCTATTATTATTTTCCTTAATTACTGACAGATTATTTTTATTATTTTATATAATTTTTGCCTTCTCAATAACTAACACCTTATCTGGTATTTCTTTAAAAAATATTAAAAAAAACAAAAAATTTTCTAGAAGAAACTTCCCTTGGAGCCCCCACTCTTTTTTTCCACCGCCGCAACGAGCCCACCGCCATGGGAGGTGGTGGTTCTTCCAGAAGTAGGCATAACCGATGCTATTCGTAATTAAATTTTTAATAAAAAAATTTTTTAACAGTTGGACCGAATTTTTAAATACCCCCACCCAACCTTATAATGAGCTTGTACATTAAATTGGGGGTATTATCGCTTAAGTAGCTCTACTAAACAGCCCCCCTAGGTTTCTAAAAATAAGGTTCAGCTGTTAAAATTAAAAAAATTAACTTATCTCCCCTTTCCCTCTCGTAGTTGCATGTCCGCCGTCTATGAACAATTATTCAAGGAAGGCGATCTAGGAAAGTTTGTTAAATTAATTTTTCTACAAAAAATTTTTTTTAATTTTCTTTCAAGTTTCTTTTTTGAGCCACGCAATTTTACTGCACAATGTGATGAACAACCAATGAATACACATGGAATTGGACTAGTTCCATGTCGAGGAATTTGCCTTTCATTAGCCCAAGAATTTGTTATTATGGGTAGGGGAAAATAATTTTTTTCTGAAAAAAAATTTCAGGAAAATTTCAGAAAATTTTAGAAATTTTCTGAAAAATTTTTTAAAAAATTTTCCAAAATTTTCAAAAAAAATTTCAAAAAATTTTCAAAAAAAATTTTTTTTAATTTTTTCGAAATTTTCGGAAAATTTCGGAAATTTCAAAAAAATTTTTCAAAAAATTTTCAAAAATTTTTTTCCCAAATTTCCAGGAAGGAAAACAGGAAAACGTTTATGGATAAATTTTTGATTAAAATCGTTGAAGAAAAAATTTTTTTGTTTACTCAACAGAAATAAAAATATTTTTTATATGAAAAAATGATTCATTGCCTTTTAAGAAAAGATCGATATTTTATCTCCACCCAAAGGGCAGATTAAATCGATAGATCAACACGAGTTGATAAAAAAATATATTTTCGAAAAATTCAAAAATAACTTTAAAAATGCCATCAGACAAAACGGTCAAATTCGGCATTTCGAAAACTAGCCAAATTTGACATTTTTAAATTTACCATTTTGAAATTCGGTATTTGGAATTTACCCTTTTAGAATTTACCATTCTGAAATTTACGCTTTTAAATTGACCATTTCGGAATTTACCCTTTTGGAATTAACCATTTCGAAATCTTACATTTTAAAATTAGATTAACTGACCTTCCACGCGATCCTTTCTTCCATTTTGCTAAAAATAAATTTGCCATCAATTTTCACGTTAAAAAATATTTGATTGCGACGTAGCAAAAACAAATTATTAATTGTCTTGACAATATTTTACTTAATGTTTATCGAATAATTAAATACATTAAAAAATTATATATGTAGTAATTTAATTGTGGCATCAGTTAAATAAATTAGTTAAAAACGACGCCAACATATTCAAGAAGTACATATACACTATGCTTCTTGAAAAAAAAAAGAAAAATATTTGCCAGATAACGTATTTTCCCGAATAATTCCCCATGCCAGAGATGGGTTGAAACAATAAATTCCCCACCTCCAAATACTGAAATTTAAATAGCGAAGGGAATTAATCAAGAAAATACGATATTTTTGTGTCAATCTCTCTTGTTTCTGGGTATTAAATTAATTAAATGCCAAATTATTCCTCTTCCTTTTAAACTTCCTTTTTAAAAAAAATTCAAATATAAGGTTGTCTTGCTTTTAATGCATTTAAGGCATTATTTAATTTTACTGCTGGTCCCAATTTTAATTTTAATTCATTTTGTAATTGTTCACAAGTTAATAAAACTAATGAACTTCCATCAATTTCTTGTTGAATAAAACGTTCTCCATTACTTTCAGAATTTGTAACAAAATTGACCCATTTTGAAACATCTTCTGACTGAAAAAATAAATTTAAAAAATATTGGAAAAAACCAAAAAAAATTTTTTTAGAAAATGAGAAAGCAAAATCAACAACAAAAGCAAAGCCAGAAACAACAATTTTCAAAACAATTAAATGCCCAAACTTTACGAAATTCATTTCTTGAACAAGCAGCATATTTATTAAATTCAATAACTTGTGGTGATCAACAACAAGAAGAAACCAATAAAAAATCAAAAACAACAGAAGCTAATAGCTACAATTTATTAGCAAGATTAGCATTACGTGAAGTCCGCGAACTTTGTTTTGTTGATCAAATAAGAATGCATAAAGATTTTAAAAGAAATTATTGCAAAAGGTAAGGAATTTTTTTCCTCCAAAAATTCATGAAAAAAATTTTTTTCAAAGATGTTTCAATTGTTGGTTGGCACCAGAAAGTGGAAAAAATTTTTTTTCATTAAAGGTTTTTTAAAAGAAAAAAATTTTTTAAATTTCTTTTAAAGATTAAACAAATTTCAAAACAAAAAACAATTGTTTTAAAATGTCAATCATGCCAGAATAACAAAACAATTCCATTCAATGTCAATTACAAATCAAGAAATGACAAGATGAATAATGATTTTTGATTAGATTAGATAGGTATATTTTTTGTTATTATTTTTATTTTATAGTTTGTCGATTTTTAGTAGAGAGAAATAAAATGTTTTTTAAAATCACTAGACCCAAAATAAATTTCTCTGAATCCATTGAGACTTGGTCAATGAATGTTGAAAGTTTGGGGAAGCCTCCCCTTCCGCCCCCCCAAAGGCTCAGAGCCTGTGATCCAAAAGGTCAAGGGAATGGTTCTCAAAAGACAAATGAGGAGACCTCTCAGATCTCGTGGTCGAGAATCCTCCCCCTAAAAGTTCAAATCCTGTGATATCCAGAAGGTCCAGGGTATGGTTCTCAAAAAGTAAATGAGACCCTCCTCAGATCTTGCTTGGCCTAGACCTCTTCTCAATGCTCATCTAATTTATAGAATTCCCCCCCCCCCACCCCAATAAAATTCATTTCAATTTAAAAATAGTTAAAAAAATTTATTTACCGTCCATGAAAAAATACTTTTTGCTACCAATGCTTCAATTTCAACATTCTTTTCACCACCACCATTTCCTCCTCCTCCACCTCCACTTCCAGTAGGTGTAGGTGTATTTATTGGAGATTGTAAAAATATAGGTTGATTTTGTTGTCTAATAAATTGTTGTTGTTGTTGTTGTTGAGTAAAAAATGGATTTATTGTTGTATTTGGAGTCATAACTAATTGCTGAGGAATTTGTGTTGGAGGAGATTGAGAATGAAGAAATGGAAAATTGTTTGAATCTACAAGAAAAAAATTTTAATAAAAAAATAGGGAGCATATTAGGACGGGCATATCGGGGTATTTAAGTGTATGAACAGCTACTTTACTTGAGTTCACGACCTATATATGGCAAATGGAACTTGAAAAAGGTACTTTGTCCTATTGAAGAAAAGTTTTATGTTTCCGATATGTCCGCCCCTACTAAAAAATATTAAAAAAAAACCTTGTCCACTTAAAAATGCTTGTGATTGAGGAGGAAGAAACTGTGAAGCAAATAATGGTTGATGTGTTGGTAAAAAATTAAATGGAGCACCATATGGACGTGGTATTTGTGGTTGTTCATCGCCAGATGAAGAAGAGGATTGAACCTTTAAAAAAATATTTCAAAATTTTTTTTAATTTTCAAAAAATACTTCAAATCCTTTTGCAATACAAGCAATTTGTTCACTCAAATTTGTTGTTGGTATTGTTCCTGGCCATTTATTATTTGATGAAATTGTTGCTGTATTATTTGTAGCAATACTTTGAGGTTGTAATGTTGAAAATGCTGAACCTAATGGACTTGTCATAATTTTTGCTGTTGATGTTTTTGTTTTATTAGCATCTGGTGTAGATGAATTATTATTTGTGGTGGGTGGTGATTGAATTGATGATGAACGCATTTTTGATGTTGCTGAATTATTTATTTCTTGGGGAGTAGTTGTAGAAGCATTTCTTTAAAAAATTAGGGAAAATATTTAAAAAAAATCTTTAATCAAACTTCGAAATGTTTTATAATACCAAAAGTTTGGAATACCAAACCCCCCAAAAGCCCCTGAGAGGGGTATCCCGAACAGAGAGACGACGCTTTGGCATCTCCCCCACATCCTGATAAATTAAAAAAACGTTTCTTAAGTCAAGGATTCAATATTTGGGTAAATCTTATAATAAGGTCCTTCTAAATTTCATAATAAAGAAACTAACTTTTCATTTCCATTTAATGATGATGAAGCCTTGTTATTTCCTTCATTTATTAATAATGCTGCCTTTTGTTGTTGTTGCTGTTTTTTTGCGTATTTTTTCATTCTTCTACATTCTTTACTACAATATTGTTCATGTTCTTTATCCCTTCCAACTTCACTAAATCGTCGACGGCAATATGAACAACAACCTTCTTCAAGTGATTCATCTGAACGTCTATGTTCACTTTTTTCTGGTTTTTCATTTGAAGTTGCAGATGTAGTTGAAGTGAGTGAAAAACTAAACAAAATGGAAAAAAATAAACAAATGTTAGAGCTGTCCAGAACACGAAAAATTTCTCAAGACTGGAGGCTAAAAAAATTATAGACAAATTTAGACCCAAGCACAAGCCGAGAAAACGCTCAAGAAGAATCTTTAATTCAAGACCAAGTGTCTTGGACGCCTCTAACAACCGGGCAGACAACATCAACCTCCCCTTCTATTACTAAAAAATTAAAAAAAACCTCTTTTCCTTGTCATGTTTTTTTGACGACGAGCCAGGTCTATCCAAACTCTTCCTTGCTGATTTTTCTTCTAAAAATTAAAAAAAATTAGAAACATTCCAGAAAAATTAAAAAAAACCAGCAGCTAAAGCCAAAGTTCTTTTTCTTCCACCCAAAACTTCTTCAGCATATTCATCTGGATCTGATGTTTGAAAAGGTGTTTTTCCTGGTCCAAAATCCATTTTTAAAAGATTTTCTAATTCTCTACGTCTTCCTTGTTTTGCTGGTTTATCTTCAACTTTTGATGACGACATTTTTTTCAATTTTCTATTTGGTGGTGATTTTGAAAATGATGAAGAATTATCTTTTCCAACACCTCCTTCTGAAGATGATGTAGATTGTTTTCTTTGTCGTTTCTTTGATTTGCTGCTGCTAGTATTTGATTCTGCTGATGAAGAAGAATTATTTTTATTTGACGTTGATAATGATTTTTCTTCTTTTTCTGGAGAAACAACAAAAAAAATTTTTGATTAAAAAAGGCAGATTAAAAAAGTGACTAATAAGATTTCGGATCATGATTTGAAATAAACACATTATAAGCTCATATTCGGACTTACAGGGACCAAAAAAATTTTCAAGAGACCACCAATGTTCTTAAAGATTACTCAAAAAAATTAAAAAAAATTTTCTTGACTGTGTATTAATTAAAAATGTCGAACGCCATGGATAACAAAAAAGAATAATCAGACATTTTAAATAGGCAATGCTCATTATTCAAAAAATCAATAATTTCAATAACTCTCTCTGCCCCACTTATAAAATCAATCAATTTTGAAAATTTAAATAGAAAAAAAATAAAAAACCTTCATTTCCATTCTCATTTGTTGTCGCTGTTGTGGCATCATTTTTATTTTTTCTTTGGTTAATAACATTTTCATCTATAACCAACTTTTCCAACAACTTTTGATGTTCACAAGGAAAAGGCTCAACATCTTCCTTTAAAAAATTTTTTTAATTAAAAAAAATGAAAGTGTAAGAAAGGAAGATACGGGTGGCGCCAAGATGAGATAATTCCTGGCCTCGGATTAAATTTTTGTGCTAACTCTTATTCAAAAAAAGTGAAGGAAAGGAAGATCCAGGAGGGGTTAAAAATTACAAAGAAACCATAGCCAGTTACCTCACCAATGCTCCTAATGACTTGCGACTGCCCATCACAAAAGCAAGTTTCCTGTTCTTGTGTTAAATTTTAGTGCTTAATCTTATCCCGAGATACAAATTATAAAAAGAAATTCTTTCAAAAAAAACCTCAATTTTAAAACCATCAATATCATGAACAAGTGGCCCATACTTCTTTCCATTCGAGTCAAACATTTTTTCACGAATTATTTTTGCTTCTTTTTGAAAAACATTTTCTATTGATTTTGTGCCACCACCACTACTTGGAGGTTCAGAAGTAATTTCTTTAAGAATTAAAATTTTTATTATTAAAATTTTTTTAAAAAACCTCCTCCTCTACAAAGCACTGGTGGAGGTTCATTTTCTTCTTCATCAAATCCTTGTTGTTGCTGTTGACCTTGTTGCTGTTGTAGTATTATAGTTCCATCAAAATGAGGTATTTTAGGATGTTTTTGAATTTCTTTATGAATAAAAATTTTTTTTTAATTATTAATTTTTTTTCAAAATATTTAAAACCCTAGAAACCCCAGAAAAATTTTTAAAAAATTTTAAATTTCAAAAAATTTTCTTAAAAATTTACCATTATCAGCAGTCAAAGTATCACCACTTCCCTTCTTTTTTCTAACTCTTGTTGGTTTTGTTTGTTGTTGTCCTCCTTTTCCTAATTCAATTTTCTTTTCGCCAACATCAAAAGAATTATTATTATACAAATTTTGTTGTTGTTTTTGTTGTAACATAAATACTTGATGTAAATATTGCGCATGCGGACTATTACTATAAAAAATATTTTCGCCATGTTGTTGATTTGTAAGCATAATATTGGCATTATTAACAAGACTTTGTTGAATGGAAGGAGTCGAAGAAACCTTCAATTTTTTAAAGATAAAACGTTTATTTATCAATTTTTTCCCCTGATTTTATTGAACCCAACGAAATTGACAAAACCCGCTAAAAATTTTGACTCATAAAAGGGCGGGGTCCGACCCTAATTTATTATAGGACCGGGCATCTCGTCCAAACCTCCGGACATTTAATTGAAACCGACTCTGAACTTGACAAAAGCCAACAAGATTTCTGACCCAGAAAAGTCGGAATTCACCCCACTTATTACTTAATTAATTTAAAAACCGTGGTTTCCAAGGATGGCGTTGCTGTTGTATTTGTAGTAATTGAAGAAACAATTGTTGCTGTTGTTGTTGATGCTCTCCCTCTTGATGAATTTTTAGGTAAAATATTTGGCATTGTATTTGTTGTTGATCCTCCTGAAGGTTTTGCTGCAAGAACAACAAATTTTGATGAAGCAGAAGAAATTGGAGTTAAATTAGTTGAAGTTATAGGCAAAAAAGTTTGTTGTTGTGGTTGTTGAGATTGAGGAATTCCAATAATATTTGGATTTGAAATAGCTTTAAAAATTTCAGAATTTGTAAAAAAAATTTTCAAAAATTCATACGCATAAAAAGTCCATTTCCAGTATGAAAAAATAAATTTCTTGCTGTCATCAAATTTGCTGTTGTTGGTGTTTGAGGAGAAGCAACAACAGCTTTTGTTGGTGATGATGATATACCTTGCTGAATTTGCTGTTGCTGTGATTGTTCCAATGTTTGTTGCTGTTGTTGTATTAGTTGACCTGATGAATCAATCTGTTGCACTGGAGGAAAAATATTTGTTGAGGCATTATTTGAACAAATTGTTGTGGTTGTTGCTGTTGTTGTCCAGAAACATTTACAATAGGTGTAGCAGAAGAAGGTTGCTGCAATTTATAGAATTTCAGTTTTTCTTTAAAAAAATTAAAAAAAACCTGTCTAATTACAAAATTAGTTCCATAATTAGAAAATAGATTTCCACTAGACGCCTGAAAATAAAAATTTTGTAATTTAAAAAAAATTGAAAAAAATACCAATGCAAATTGAGAATTTGAAGGAAGCAACATTCCCGTCGAAGGAAAAGTTTGCTGAGCAGTTGAATTACAAATGGTTGCTGCTGTTGGTGTTGTATCAGCAACAACATTACTTTCCATTGGGATAGATGCAATCTGAGCCTATCAGAGATAAGAAATAATTTTTAAAAATCTAAGAAAAAAATATTTAAAAAAACCTGTGGAGGACTCGCTCCAAAAATTTGTGGAGAAATACAAGGCACAGCAACTGCAGGCTGTATTTTTACAGAATTTTTCCTTTGTTCATCAACAAGTATTTTTGGTTTTATTGGAGCTTTCTTTTTTGGTTGTTTTGGCTTAGTTAATGGCAAATTTGTTGATGTTGTTGATGAGGTTGAAGTTGAGGACATTAACGTTTTTGTTGAAGTACCTTCTTCCAAATTTGTTGGAGAAATATCTGCTCCAGAAGCAACTTTATTTACTGTGTTTGTCAATAAATCGTTAGAATCTAACAGAGGAGAAGATGAAGGAAATTGATTTGCTAGAAAAAATTTTTTTTGAAATTTTATGAAAAAAAAATTTTTTACAATTAATTGAAGAAGAACAAGACATTTTTGATGAATCTTCAAATAAAGTTGAATTATTTGACGTTGTTGTTGTAGTAGCAATTAATTGATTAGGCCTTTTTATTGGAGATTTTTTATTATTTTTTGGAGGAGTTATACACAAAGGTGGAGGTTGTATTTGAGTTGATGATGCTGTGGTTATTGCTGGAGAAACCGACGAAGAAGAAATTGTTGTTCTTATGCTAAATTAATTTTTTAAAGTATAAATGAGTTTTTCAAGTTGATCCGAACTTAGTTTAAAGATACCGAGGTAGGAAAAATCTTATCTGAAATAAGGGGGTATCGTTTAGGTTCCTACCCTCCCTCATAAAGGAGCAAGTAAACTTATAATCTCACATAAACAAAACATTGTTTGTTTAAAATCAAACTTTTCTGACAACATTGAATTTATTGGTTAAGTGGGATAATTGTAGAATTTTCAGAAAACAAAGTATTTATCAGAAAATTATCCCACTTAACCAAAACTACGATTTTGGTTAAAATTAAAGCTTTTTAGTTGAGTGGGATAATTTTAGAATTATCATGTCTTATAAAAGTTTTCTCAATTCAATGAGGTCCAAAAAGTATAAATAAACCTTTTATTATTGTTATCCATAATTCCACCACCACCAACAATACTTGAAATTGGAGCAGGTTTAAGAGTAAAAACAATTTTTGGTGCTGTTGTTAAACTTCCACAAGTTGTTGTTGAAATATTTTTTGATGATTGTGAATTAATTGAAGTTTGTATAATTATTGGAGATGAAGAATTTGATGAATTATTTGAAGAAGAACCACCAAGATTTGAAGACATTTCAACTAATTTTGATGTATTTATTTTAACTGAGGGTGCAGAAAAAATTGTTGAAGATGTTTTTGTTGTTTTATTTTCTTGTATTAAAGCTTTTGTTGAAGCTGGATTTAATGAATAAGGGGAAATTCCTGACATTGATGCTAAAAAGTTAAAAGGGGAATAAATTTGTGGTATGATATTGGAGTGGATAAAATCCCCTAAACGAATTTTTATAATCTTTAGAGAATGACGATTTTAATAAAAAAATTAAAACTTAAAAAACGCATTATAAAATTTTGAAAAATTATAAGGGAGGATGACATTTTATCCCATTATTAAAAACAGGATTTTCTACCAAAAAATTGCAGAAAAAACCTTGTGGAAATTGTTGTTGCTGTAAATTAGTAATATTTCTGCCATTTTCATTATTTGAAGGTACTACTTGATGATGTATAGGAATCAATTTTGGTTTTGCTGATTTTGGAGCAATTCTAGCAACTGGTGGAGGTTGTATACTCATTTTTCGTAAAGTTACTTGATGAGAATTATTTATATTGATATTTTTTGTAGTTGTAAGAGGACTGGAAAAAGGAAACATTTTAATATTTTATTCAAACACAGGAACAAGAAAAAATGGTTTTATCAAGATTTAAGCAGCAAGGTGACATTTTATCCCATTATTAAAACAGGATTTCCTATCAAAAAAATCACCGATAAGGGCTGCAGGTTGACATTTTATCCCACTATTAAAGAATAAAGCCTCATATGAATTTCCGATGACAAGAATTGTGGACTTAAGAGAATATTTAAAACCTATTTCTGTTTGAGGCAGTTGAACCAGACTGAAAGGAACAAATCGTCGCTGTGGTACTTGCAACACACGCTGTTGGCGTGTTTGACGGAACAGAACACTAAAAAAATTATTTTCAAAATCCATTCAATTAAAAAAGAAACCTCCAAGCCTTGTTTATTTTTATCACTTGCCAAATATTGATTATTTTCTGTTGCCACAACAAATCGAAGAGGTAAATGATTTGAAGATTTGATTGTTGTATTTAATTCTGATGAAGAACAAATTTTGTCTAAAATAAAAGAAAGTGTTGAAGAAACGCATTTATTGGTGTCATCATCATCCCTTTGTTTACAAGCATTTTTATTTGTTGTAGAAATGGTCAAGTTATCCATATATTTAAAAAAATAAAATTTTTTTCTCTAAAAAAAAAGTTTTTTTATTGTTTTTTGCACACACACACATGTACAGTTGCTCAACTCTAAAACCTACACACAATAACAAGCCAAAAAATGTCTTTCAAAAAAATTATTTTTAAATAGCCATCCATCCCCCACTAGTCAATATGTCGTATAAAACAGAGAAAAATAATTTTTTTTTTTATATTTGGCTAAGGGGGATTGAATAGGGAAATGTGAAGGACACCATCCCTTACAGCTCTTATTTTTTCAAATTGTTTGTGTGTGTGCAAAAAAAGTAGCCAATCAGCAAAAGAGCGATTGTCTAACATAAATAAATTTTTAAGATGCTGAAAAATTGCTTAAAAAAATTATTTTGAGAAAGTAATGTTTGAAAAAGTAAATTCGCATATTTACGAATATAAAAAGAAGAAAAGTAAAGAAATATAACTTGAATATAAATTATATAATCTTATTAAAAAATTTAAAAATCAAGTAGATTTAACCGGGAACTGTTCCATTTCTTCACTTTCTGTGTTGTCAATTTCTATAAATAAATTGAAATTAATAAGATTGTTGACGGACGTTTGACCGAACCGGACCCAAAAAACTGGGGTCGGAAAACTGTCGATAACCGTAGAAAACGGAAACCAAAAACAGCCCAGTTTCGGTTTTAAAAGTACCTCCCTAAAGAAGGAATTTTGTGTTATTATTAGGACAGTTGAACTCCCAAAATCCCTATATCAAAAACAAATCTCTATATAAAACCCCCAACCCCATTAAATAATCAAACAAAAAATCTAATTTAAAAAAAACAAACTTGAAATTTTGTCAAATAAAGGTGTCACTCTTTCCAATAAATTTTTATCCAATATTTGAGCTCCTCCAATTTTCAAAAATTCATAAAAATAATGAGAAAGGGCCAAAAATAAATTTGCATTTTTTGAAGCATCAATAGATTGCTTGTCACATTCAATAACATATTCACATACAAATGTACAGGCTTCTTGGCAATTTTTACTTAAAAATGTTGCGCTGAAAAAGAATTAAATATAAAAAGAAACTTTGTAACGTAGTGAAAAAGATTTTTAAAATGCCTAGATTTTTAGATTAAAGGACTCAAGGTAATAACATAATACCGGTTCTGGGTTTCGAGTCGAGGAAATCCTGGTTCCTCAGGAAGCCCAGAAAAATACAGACCTAGGCTCCAGGAAAAGATCAGAAAGCCAAAATTCTTGGCCTTGCCATCCAAGAAAAATTTGACCTAACGAAAGACCAGATCCATTAAAAATTTCAAAAATGCCTGGAACAGGAATCCAAGTTCAATCACAATCAGTATTGAAAAAAATTAACAAAACCTACTCATCATCCCCAAGCCAATCTGCATCATCTTCCACACATCCAATAAAAAATTCTTGTAAATGAAGACAAGCAATAAGTTGGTCAATATCAACCTCAAAAAAATCTAATTTAAAATTCTAAAAATTCAAAAAAAACTTTGTCAGGTTCATCCAAAATCACTCGAAGACGTCCACTCGATAAACTAGCCAGAAGTTTGAGAAATTTCAAATCGGAACGTAACCAATCATTTCCAAGACATTGAGAAGCAAAATTGCTCATTTCATAACTTAACCGAACATACTCTTCTGCTGAAATTTTATAAGTTTTTTTAAAATTTGACTTTAACTACCCGGCCCATTTATTCGCGTCTGCAGAATTTGCTTTTTTGACCCTTCAGCGTTCCGCCTTTTACTGTTTAAAATGCGTGAGGGCCCATCACTAATATTCAGCCTAATTTGACTACACAAGATTTAATTACAAGCGTAAAATGGTCAAAGTTCTTATAATGAGATTAGCACAGCCCATGCCTTGCGAATAAATAGGGCATGAAGTTAAAGTAAAAAGGGTTCATTAAAAAGAAAATTTTACGTATTCCAAACGTTCTAAACAGCCTTTGGAGAACAACACGCAAATCGGCAGGCCAAGAAAGACTAACAAACCGCGCTCGTTGCGAAGCCATTTCTTCAGGAGAAGAGCACGCCAAACATTCCAAACACTGCCTAATTTGTCCAAGTAAATCAAGTTGAGGCAATTGTTGAGTGTCTGTTTTAATCATGGCGAGAATTGTGTTTAAGCTTGAATTGATATCATCCAAAAACCAATCATTGGAATAACCTTCCTCTTCCATTTTTTCTTCAAAAAATAATCAAAAAGAGAAAATTTCTGAAAAAATTTTAAAAAAGATTGGACCTGTGGGTTATCCCAAACCAGTTTATTACAGGCATATTTGTGCGAACTATAAGATAAAGGTCTCATAATGGTCAGAGGATCAATTCCCTCGTCCTATCTAATAAAAAAGTATTCGAGAAAGTGAAATACGTATGCAAAAACAGGTTGGGATAGCCCACAAGTTAAAATTATGTTTAAAAAATATCTATATGTTTAAAAAACCTATCAAAAATCAAAAAATTCATTTAAATATTTATAAATAATTTACAAATAAAATTACCAGATTTTTAAATATTTTTTTCAACATTTTTAAAAAATACGAAAATGTATTTTCTCTATAAAGACGATATTTTTTAACATATAATATCGTTCATCATCCTTGTTATCCTCTTCCAACATTTACTTTTCACTCTTTGAAGATCCTGAAGTAGTTCGTTCGCGTTCCTTCTCTTTGCGCTTCTCTTCACCGTTTACGGCATTTTCTGGAAAAGCGAATGTTTAATGAACTTATTAAAAAATTAAAAAGTATACCAACAATACGGCGAGTATCACCTTCCGGATGTGCATGTTTATGTTCAACCTAAATTTTATAAACGTATAGTCCAAATACATTTAAAAATAAATCAAAAGGTTATGGAAGAATCAGAAAACAAAACACAAGTCCTTGATAACCCATAACCGAGAATATCTTCCGGTGTACCATGTGTTCAAAACCCGGATCTGGGCAACGAATCAACTCAATAGTTCAAGCTGTTTATACCAAAGGTTTAACAAGAACAAAAACCAGGGGAGGTTTGAACTTCCGTGAACGACAGGAATCGAGTTCCGTCAAGAAGGTCAACGACCCAAACTGATCATGGATTACATCCTAAACCTTACACAACCTTTAAAAGACAACGAAAAACCTGTTCAGCCTTCGAACGCTTTCCTTTGGTACCCTTTGGAACTTCGTCGATTTCACCACTAGAAAAACAGGTAATTCTTCGGTTTTCGCCCCCCCCCCTTCTTTTTCTAACCATTTTTACATCTTTACTTCCCTTTCTCCCTTATTTTTTATGAGTACCTAGTCGAGCGTGTCGAATGACACCAAAATCAAAAAAATCGGACTTGATTTGACCGAGATACAGACCCCTGAAAATTGAGAACCATAGGGGCGATTTTTTGGGATAAAAATATGCAAATGATAGCTCATTCGAAAGAGCTCATCGAGATGAGTCGAATGTTACTAAAATCAACGTGACTGGACAAGATTTGACAAAGTTATGACATTACTTAGAGTCGGCGACTTATGTCATAACTTTGTCGAAAACTTGTCCAATCACGTTGATTTTGGTGTCATTCGACTCAACTCGACGAGCTCTTTCGAATGAGCTATCATTTGTAAAAATTTTCGTCCTTATGGTTTTTCGCCCCTATGGTTTTTCAATTTTTAGGGGTCTGTATCTCTGTAAAATCAAGTCCGATTTTTCTGATTTTGGTGTCATTCGACACAGCTTGATAAGTCTATAACATAAAATTGACTGACCATTTTTTAATACTTTGAGGAAGAAAAAAGGAGGGGGCGAAAACCGAAGAATTACCGAAAAACAAATACTTTATCAATATTAGCTATTAAAAAACCGTTCATATTCATTAGCCAAATCAGCTGCAGACGAGGACATTTTTTGAAAATAAAATGAAAACTTTTGCTTTGTAATAAATCTGAAAAATTAACAAAAGATAACTGATTGTTACTACAAAATAAAGTAAAAAGAATAAACAACGAAAAAGTAAAACAATAAACAAAAGAAAAGTAATCAATTAAGCGAAATGGAAAACAACAAAAAATCGTTTTTTTCTCTTACCGAACTATTTCTTCATAAAAGGAAAAAAGAGAGTTGAACAATTTGACAAAACATATTTTGCCAATAAGGGCAAATATACACATTTTGCCAACAGAATATTTGGCAAAACGTTACTTTTTAGCCTTCTTGGCAAAATATGGTTTTGGCGAAATGTGTATCGTAAAAAGGATGAAATGTCATTCATTCTGAAATAGATATAATGCCAACATTTTTAATTTTTCAAATAAATATCGTAACCACATTTGGCCAATTTTCAAATTTTGCTCAAAACTAAAATTTAAAAACTTGGCCCAACCTTTGTCCAAAAATCTGTTTTTAATCATTTCAGCCTTTAGTTAATCTCGGAAATTATATTATTGTACATTTTTGACGTCAATTTACAACAAAAATATGAAGGCAAAAAGATCAATTTCCTTAACTGATATGGACAATTACTATGAATTAAATGATGACGATAAATAGTTTCTTTTTAATATTTTAAACTAAGATTTAATTTTTCTTTTTTAGTAAAGCCGAAGAAAGATTCCTTAAAAAGACTAAAGGAGGAAAACATTCAAAAGCCGAAAAAGCCCAGAAAAGTTTGGCACTCAAGAGGGAATGGAAGACTATAGTAAATGAAGAGACGTTGTTCAACAATGTTTAGAAAGTTTTGTAAATATTTATTTTTATTTATTTTACAATATTTTATTTTGAGATCTCTATATTATTTTTTACATTAAAAAATATTTTTTATATTAAAAAAAATAAACCTAAATACACACTAAAGCCCGTCCTTATTAGAAGCCCGTAATATAGAAGCTTACTTAAGGTGGCGCTTATCTCGCAAATAAAGCCAACTCTCCAGTATAGCCCATATCTGATGCAAGCCCAACCAAGGAGGTCTATCACCCCATTATGAGCCCAAGCCCACTAAAAGCGAACAATTGAAAGATAGAAGCACAGGGCTTTAATTAGAGCATTTAAGGTTTCACAAGTCCTATTATTTATTTATTTATTTATTTATTTATTAGTCTCCCGTACTTGTATGAAATTTACTGCTAGCAATAATTGCTGCTTGTTTATGTTGATGACCCCTCCATTTTTATTATTGTCCAAACGACGACTCTTTTCTCCTAGCATTTTTAAAATTTTTAAAAATTTTTCAAAATTATTTTACCATTTTCCAAAGCCTCATCATTACCTCCCAAAGAAAGTCTATCAACACAATGTTCAATCATCCATTTTGCTGTTGCTGCTGCTTTTGAACTTCTTCCACTAACAATTCCTCCTCCCTTATGTTGCAATTTATTATTATTATTTGTAGATAAAGGTTGATCATCATCCCACATACTTCCTCCTTCTTCTGACCGTAACAATTCTTCATCCTCGTCTTCCTCTAATTCTCCTTCTTCTTCATCTCCACTACTTTCTATTGTTGTTGATGTATTTGTTGTTATTGGTAAATGTCCACTGCCATTATTATTATTGTTATTTGCCACTAATCCAGTCAAACTTTAAAAAAGAGGAAAAATTTGTTTTTTGGAGATATTTTTGAAATTTCCAAAAATCAGCAACTTTTTGTCCGGAGGTTCATATTTTTAAATTTTCCTCAAAAAAATTTTTTGAGGTTTTTGAGGTTTAGTTAGCCGTGCTACTCTTACTTAAATTTCCTTAAATTACCCTATCGCCCCAAAATTTCCTTTTCATTTACTCTCATTTATAAAAATTTACGAATTGTCAAAGACTCATAATGGTCAGTCAAATAGTAAAATTTAAATTTAAACCCTTTAGTAGCCTTTGATGATTGTGTTTGCTGTTTTTGTTGTTTCCTCTGTGCCGCTTTCAATAAAAGAGCCATACAAGCTGTTCGATGAAATGTTCTAGCATCATCCAAAGCTGTTCGCCCCCAACGATCACGAATAGTTTGGTCAACTTTTGCAATTTGTAAAAGAAATCTTAAAATAACTGTTTGTCCTTCAGAAGCAGCTAAATGAAGAGCTGTACGTCCATCATAATCAACAATATTTAAATTCATTCCTTGAAGGTGAAGTCTGAAGGAAGATTTTTTAAAGAAATTAATAAATTCAGTAGTCGAACCTCAAGTTTAGATCCCCCTTTAAGACTGGAAAATAACACCTCATAATGAAGTGTAACTTACTTAAATGGGAGGGAGTGCTTTGATCTCCTTTCCTTCACTTAATGGCTAATCAAATTCCAAAAATTTTTAAATTTTGATACCCCCAGATTTTTTAGATATTTAATTGGACATTGGGTGGAGGAAGTAAACCTCGTAAGCGATACCCTCCATTCTAAGTTACTGCTCATTATAAGGTGTGGTTTTTCAGCTTAAATGGGGTATCCAAAAATGAGGTTCGACTAAAATTAAAAAATAAATATATACTTTCTAACAGTCTCCAAGTCTCCATTTTTACAAGCAAATAATAAATTTACAACCTAAAAAATTTTCAAAAAATTTCAGAAAAAAATTTAAAAAAAACCAAGTCAGTTTCCTTATTTCCAATTCGCCTTCTAGGATCAATTTTCTTTGAATCAGCATGCAATAACGAGTCATAATTGTGAAAATTAAAAATATCAACCAATTTTTGACAAAATAAAACACCTCTAGTTGTATTTCCCATTCTGTCTAGTCGAGGAGAAAATAAACAAATACCCATTAAATTTGGAATTACCTTTAAAAAAATAAAATTGTTTCTGGAAGACCCCATAATGAAAGGTGTCCTCGGACCTCATTAATCTTTATATGGACTACTCAATTTAAGGCACGAATTGGGAAGGTTTGGAAGATCCCAATAGAAGGAGCTGTCTTTTTGGGAGGTATCTTATATTGAGATCCCGACTTTAATTTAAAAAATAAATAAAGAAATAAACCAGAATCATTCCACCAGAAACACCAGATTTTGCAGGCAGACCAACATCAAAAGCAAATTGTCCCGAATAATCATACATTCCACAAGAATACATTAAAGAAAGAACATCACGACACGCCCGACTTTGAATACATGGTTGGTCAGTTAATGAACAAACACCTCCATTAGCTAAAGTAGCTGCCATTACCTTTGAAAAAAATTTTAAGAAAAATTTTTTTTATTTAAAAATACAGCGGCAGCCTCGCAATTAGTTTCCAAAGAACACAATTGAAAATAAAAATCCAATTCATCTCGAATACTTTCTATATCAGAAGGAAAACATTTATTTTCTTTCATATAGTAGGACAATGCATAATTCCTATACGCAGTCTTTTTTCTGACAAAAATCTGAAAATTTATTTTTAAAAAACTTCTTTCATGCTCCCGGAATTGTGCTTTATCTGAAGTCGACCCTTATCATAAAATACGCCCAATATTAGTTACACCTATTTAAAATACGTTTTCTTTAAAAAATAGAGAACATCAACAGGTCGGAGGAGGAGAAGAGGAAGGGAAGGGAAGAAGCGTCTAAGGCAACACCACATTTTTAGTAAAATACCCCTCACAATAAAACATCTTTTTAAAAAATTGATCATCGAAGGGTTGAAACCCACCTACCCCTGGCTACGGCCCTGGGTCTGACTTTCAAAATGCTTATCAAAATTTATTTAAAAAATTAAAATTATTTACGTTGCATTGTTGAAGCCAATATACCCTCCACCAGCCAACTTTTTATATTCATTCAATGCCTAATAAAAAAATTTATAAAAAAAATTAAAGAAAAAATTCATACAAAATCGTATCTATCAGCCATAGGCAAGCCTTTCTTCATTAAAGACGTAACAATTATAGCCCCAGAATTAATCATTGGATTGTGAGGTTTTCCACTAGAATCAAGACAAATTTCATTAAAAAGCCTTCCTGAAGGTTCATGTCCAACAAAAGAATGAACATAATCACCCAAAATTGAAGCAACAATTGCATAATTGAATGCTTTTGAAACTGATTGAAAACACCAAGGAAAAAGAGAATCGCCTAGAGAAAAGCGTTGTCCATCTATTGTGCAAATTGAGAGTCCCCACTGAAAAAAGGAAAAAGAAAATTTTTCGAATTCAATTTTTAACTAATAAATACCACCTTAAGGTTGAAAAATCTCTTAGAATGAAGCATATCTTAAATTGGGAGGCAACTCCCTCCACATCTCCCTCAAAGCTCGCTCTACAAAGGCAATTCCTTCCCACATCCACCTCCACACAAACAACCTCCCCACATCACTCTCCACCTAAAGGTCAACTAGGTTTAAAAAACTTATCCTAATATGAGGAGTAAATAACCTAAATTTGGAGGTATCTAAAAATGAGGCCCGACTAGAATTTGAATAAAATTTTTCATTATACTCGATTCGGATCTGCTCTAGCCAATTGAGGAATATACGTTGCAACATCTCCACCTTCCTCTGATCGACACTGAAAAAAAAAGAAATAATTTTAAAAAATCCAAAATATTAAAAAAACCTCTTCAAAAATTTCTCTAATTTTTGCAGTAAATTCTGTCCAATTGGGTATAATTAATTGATTACGAAGTGCACGAGAAACCAGATCAATACATGGACGAACACAACTGAAAAATATTCAAATATTTTTTCTATTTTTACAAGCAGGAAGACACTATGACCAACCAGATTTTAAACTTTTTAGAGGTATCTACAAGTGAGATCCGACAGGAAAAGCTTGTTACAGTCAGAACTCGCTTGTAACTATATCCTTTGGAGTTCTAAAAAATTTATAATGAGAGGATCCTAAATAGAAAGGTTCCGGTTAGGCAGTTACCCTACACAATGGCCAACCGGTTTAAAAAATTTCTGGGGGTATTCCAACTGGACCCGTTTCTAAAACATATTTACAACTCGAAAACCCTTTTAAAAGTACACCATTAATATGTATTCTAAAAAATAAACAAACGCTTTAAATTGTTCACGGCCCAAATGTCTACCAAAATGAAGCTCTTCCCCATGCACTTCCTCACCATGTTTATTGGTCACTTTGTGCATTCCATCAACAGTAGTTGTTGTTGCTTCTGCATTATTTTCAATATCTAAACATTGCCGCATTTTTTCTAGCATTGGGGCTAGGCTGAAAAAATTTTTGAAAAATTTTCTTTGAATTTTTTTAAATTACCGTTGATCATCAGAAGTAAGTCCAAAGCCTTTGAGAGTCTAAAAAATAAATTTCAAAAATAATCAAAAAAATTAAAAAAATTTCTCTTACATAAAGAAGTCTGCCAACATGTGCCTCATCTCGATGAGGAATTTTAAAAAGATCAAAAACCAAATCTTCAGGAGAATTTTGTCGATCACCAACCACAAAAGCTTCCGAATGAGGTAAACATGTTGGGGTTGTTGTTGCGCTTTGTTTCATATTTCTAAAAAAATTTTTTTTATTTTTAAAAAATGGATTTGCTGACTATATTTTGCCCCTCAAAACTATTCCTAAAAAATTTTTTTAATAAAATAAATCCACGAGATAGTTTTGTGCTAATAACGTCCCCTCTCCCCTCAATTTTGCTAATCATAAGGACACTACAAAATCACAGGATTTTTTTTCAAAAATAAAAAAAGCTTAAGAAAAGCTGCCACATTCTCTCTCTCTTATTTTAGTCTCCCCTTTTTCCCACTTAAAGAAAATATAAAAAAAGTGTGTTCATTTTAAAACCATTAAACTAAAATGCGTTTCTTTTAATACCCCCTTTTTATGAAAGGACAATCTGCGTCATGCGTAGCAAAAAAAATTTTTTTTTTAATTTTTAAAAAATACACGAGGGATTAGCTATTAATAGAAAAAAAATATTTTTAAAAAGTAAACAGAAAAATTAGAAGAATTTTTGTAAAGTCTCCCAAGTAGTTTTTTAAAGTCACATCTACTAGAGCCTAGAACCTCCTAGAAAATGGAACAAAAAAATTTTTTCAAGAATTTTTGTAAAGAATGACAAGAATGCTTCCCTAGTTAATCTAAGAAAACCTATATAACCACCTAGGAAAATGACGAAAAATAATAGCAAATACCTTTTCTAGCAGCAAACTAGCTGCATATAAAAATATAAAAAAATAATGCAAATAAAAAGTAACCTTACTCTATTGAATATTGCCGCTGCTTTTGCCATTTTTCAGTGAGTATGTGCCAATAAAAGTAAAATAATATTATAATAAAGTCACAAATATTAAATAAAGCTATGTAATAGTAGAATTTGTCCTTGAAACAAAAGAAAAAAATTAAAAAAACCTCCCGTAAAATTTTTGGCTTTTCTTTTCCGTAAAGAGTATAAAAACACAGTCGAATTTCAATAACAGCCTCCGTTAACACGTCTCCACTCAAACTTATCCATTAAATTCGTCCCTAAAACGCCTCCAAAATTTGGTCCCCGAGAGAGATATCCTACTGAAATTCGACTGTATTATGATTTTAACTTGCTAAATTATTTAACTATTTTCCCTAATCAAAAAAGATAATTTAGAATGCATTAGAAAAGCATTTAAATAAGAAAAATATTTAAAAATAGTCTCTTATTTTACTTCAAATACATAAAAAAATTTTTCAAAAAAATAAAACAAAAATTCATTTTACACATATTTTTTATTCCTTTCAAATTTTTCTTCTCAATTTGGCGGCAAAGCATTTTGAATAAGTTCTTTTGCTGCTGGAGATATTGAATCAGGAAAGCGAACATCAAATTCAACAATTAAATCACCACGAACGTTTGTACGTGGATTTGGAAGGCCACGAGCTCTGACCCTAAAATTATTGTTAATTTTATGAGGAATTTTAAAAAATGGATTTTAAACTGCCTAATAAATTTTTTGGAATCTAGACGGGAACATGCAATAATACCAAACCCACCAAAAGCTGCCAAAATACAACGTGGAAAGTAAAGAAACATAATAGGTATCAGGATGGGCCCTCACGCATTTTAAACGTAGAAAGGTAAAGCTAAACGCGGAAAGGTAAAAAAGCGGAAGACAACCCTCTTGGGAGGTTCACTCCTCTAAAACCAAAAGATTCCCAAAATCCAGGAAATTTAAAAAAAAATAAAAAAATTTATACCGATGAGTAGATCCAGGCTTGACTATATTTGCAATCTTCAAAGGAATTTGATCACCTTCTAATGTAGGAATTCGTAAAGAAAGACCACAGAGGGCATCTCTCAATGGAATTGTGTGTTTATAACTAAAAAATTTGACAAAATTATTAAAAATAAAAAATCCAAAAAAACCGAATGTCCGAATCTTCACGTTTAAATTTGGGATGTGGCTTGTCTTTAATAACAAAAATAATGTCAGCCGGTACACGATTTGGATAAACATCTCCTTCTTTAGGAAAAGTTATTTTTGTCCCATTCTTCCATCCAGGCTTGACATTAATTGTTAAATATTTGTCTTCAGTCCTTGAAGTGCCATCTGGGTTTACAATTTTTCTAAAAAATTGTAACTTATTTAAATCAAATTTTTAAAAATTCTTATTTAATGTTAGGCTAAAAACACCGTCTAACTAAAACACTGACCAGAAACGAGAAAAATCTAGCGGCAAATTATTCGGTCAAACAACAAATATCAACAGAAATTTAAAAAAACCGAGACATATTAAAAAATGGAGTGCCCGTTAATTGAATTTTGATCCACCTAGTTTCTGAATAGTATTCTGGTCAATCGGTGTTAGATCTAAAACAGGTCAGTCCGTGAAACACTGGAGACCGGAAAATGCTGGTTCCTAATTCATGAACAGGTCACTCAATGTTTCACCCAAAATAGGTCACTCGATGAAAAACCAAAAGAATGGTCAGACAGTGTTTCACCCCAAACCGCTAAAAAACAACAAAAAACCTAGTAATTTTCATCTTTTTTGTACATCCTTTACACAAATCTTCTAGACTGACAGGCAATTCATGGACTATTGCAGTATCTTGTTTAGGCCGTCTAGGCATTCCACCACCATGTCCACCCAATCCTCCAAAACCACCAGGGAAACCACTAAAGAGACCATCTCCAAAAACTACCTAAAATTTTGAATTTTTAAATCAGAAAAAATTTTTAAAGAATAAAAATTACATCAGCATTGCCATTATCACCAAAAGTGAATTCAGTAAACATTCCATTTCCAAAAGCTTGTTGGAACATACGCATTGGGTCTCCCCTGGAAAAATTTACAAAAATTAGTTGTAAAAGTGATCAAAAAACTAACTGGAATGTGTAATGGTAACCTCCAGGCATGCCGCCAGCTCCAGCAGGACCAGCCCCAGCTCCTCCATTAGCCAGGCCTTCCTCGCCAAATTTATCATAGACTTCCTTCTTTTGGAATCAGACAAGACGTCGTATGCTTCAGCTATCTCCTAAATTAAATTTTATAAGTTTATTTACCCTTAGAGATAGAAATAGACCCATCCGTGTGACTTTCCTGGTCATTCTCCCAGGATTTTTGGAAATAAAGGTGTAATCAAAAATTTGAATGAGCTAACATTTGTAAAATCGAATTTTTCCCCAAAACTTTGACCAACAAAAAATTAAAAGGAGGAACTAATATTCTAAGTGCCCAGTCATTTACGGGAACTTGTTAACCACCAAAAACCCCAAAAAACTAAAAAGTAACCTTAAATTTAGCTTCAGCACCAGCTTCCTTATTTTTATCAGGATGATATTTCAACGCCATCTTTCTATAAGCCTTTTTGATTTCATCTTCAGAAGCGCCTTTGGAAATTCCCAAAATTTTGTAGTAATCTTTGCCCATTATATTGCTTGTAAAATAGAATTAAATAATCAAAAGAGATCGAGAATATAAATTTGCTTTGAAAAATCTAAAAAAAGAGGGAGATTAATTAAATTAAAAAAAGAATATCAAATGATTTAAAAGAAACGGATAAAACAAATAAAAATAGAAGCAAATTGCAAGATAAAATTTGCTTGTACTTTGAGATTCAACTTTTTACAAAATACCAAATTTATAAAAAAATGTCAGTGGAGAATCTGTGACATTTTACAAATTTTTCTTCTTTGTGGCATTTTGTAAATGATACCTTTTGTCGCGAAATAAAAGGAACTTAAAATGGGATAAATTGTCATTTTTCTCCAACTTTGTGGAATTTTCTCGAATTTTTGAGAAGAAAAAGTTGGCATTCTGAAAAATTTTTTTGAATTTTTGTTCGAGTATCTCTTTATTTTTACTGTATCATTGATAATTTATTTTGCTTGATCGGGGATTTTTTGACGACTTTTATCTAATTCCCTCTTATTTTTAGAACAATAATGTCAGCAAAAAAGACAAATTCGTCAATTGATGTTAAACAAGAAGAAAAGAAAAATGAACAACCAAAAATAGAACCAACACCAATAGTTATAGTTGATGAAATTCCAGATATTGGAGAGAATGATAAAGATGTTAAGACTGCGGTTGAAGTGGAAGATTTATCGTTGACAAAAGTGACAACTGATAAAAAAGTTGTTAAAAAGAAGAAAATGGTGTTTGCGGATTCGAAGGAAGTGCAGGTTTTTAAAAAATTATTTTTTGAGGTCCCAAGATCCTTTTTTGGAGAGAAATAGAGGACTTTTTTACCAGGATAGGACATAACCAGAAAATAACCTGTCCTCCGTTTTTCGTTCGCGGTTTCGTTCTCGATTCCAGGGCCGTGACAACTGATAAGTCCCCATGCTCCCCTCCCCGAAAAAAATCAAAAAGCCTGGATATGGCCCTGTTTTCGACCCCTAGTTTTTTTTCGATCTCCGATTTTCTGTTCCAGTTATATTAACCGTTTATGCCCCCTCCCCTCTATTCATTACCGATTCACAAAAATTTTTTTAGTGTGAGCTTGGACCGGATAAAAAGGAAGGTGCTCCTCCCGCTGTAGACTCGCTTCTGTATTCTGCATATTACCATCCTGTAAGTCAATTGACTCCACATGAGCATGCAGACATTTGTGAATGTATTCAGACGACACCTTTCAAAATGTCTCTTTTTTCTGATCTTAAAACGAAGATGAATGATAAAGAATATACTTTTAATAATATGAAGAAGATTTGGCCTGAGAAGGATAATAAGAAGGATAATAAGGGGACTGGTCGAGTGACTGAGAAGGATAATGAGACTGGTCGATTATATATTTGATGATTTGGGTATCTTATTATAGGGATATTTTATAGGGAGATATTTTTTGTTGTGATGCCTTACAATTAGAATTGTTTTTGAAAACCCTCAAAAATTTTCTGAAAATTTTTCCCTTTCTTTTTTTGCAATTTTGTTTTAGCGCCATTTTCTGTCTCAAGATGTTACAATTCTAAAATCCATTCTTTCGGAATTTCCCTTAATGTTGAAGACAAAAAATGTCCATGCATCAAAATGTCCAAATTTAATGAATTTAAAATGGCGCTCATCCACAAAAGCCCTTAAAAATTTTTTTCTTTTAGTTAATAAAATAAATGAAATTTCTCTACTTTGTTAGTAAAATAAAAATTGTACATAGAGCAATTTAAATATTTTTTTACATCTTTTCAGAATTTTAATTTAAAAAAATATTTCTTCTTTTTAAAATGGCTGCAATTGATGTTAAACAAGAAATTCAACAACAACAACAACAAGAAGTACTTCAACTTTTAGATCCCCAAATTCAAGATTATTTTAAAAAAGAATTGGGACATACTCAACTAACTTCTGTGCAGGTTTTTTTTTAATTTTATTTCTTAAAAAAATTTTATTCTTAAAGAAATGTACAATCGAAAAAATGCTTTCAAATTTTGATTGTATTGTTCAATCACCAACGGGGTCTGGGAAAACTTTGGCTTTTATATTGCCTATGATGCATATTTTACTTAAAAAGAAGGAAAAGGTCTTCATTTTTCTTAAAAATTTATCTAGGGATTCTTAAGTGTTTTAAGGCTGGGAGTATTTTTCCAGAAATTTTTGACAGGACTAAACATTGTTTAACCCACAAAGGGCTCGAACCTTTAATATTTAACCATTGACTCAAACTCCTCATTTGACAAAATTTTTAATCTTCTCTATTTAGATTGAACAAAGCAAAGAAGCTTCATGCAAAATTATTGGTCTAATTATTGTCCCCAGCAGAGAATTAGTTAATCAAATATTTCAATTATGTAAACCAATATGTTCAACACTTGAATTTCGAATAATTCGTCTATTTGGTTCGAGTGGAGCACGAAAAAAGAGAATGAAACTTGATATTGATTATTTTAAAGGAAATTGGTTTTTTTTAATTTTACGAAAACTTTTTAAAATTTATTTTAGCGTTGTCGTTACAACTCCTGGACGTTTTGATTCATTTATTAGCCAGCACAATCAATTAAAAGAATATTTAAAATTTTTGGAAGTTTTGATAATTGATGAAGCAGATAAATTTAAGGATCAAGATACAAGAAAAAGGTTTTCTTTTTTGTTTTTAAAAATTCTTTTTTGATATTAGGACAGAGATTTAAATTCTCATTAAAATAGCCCCTTTAATCATTTACAAACTTTTTAAAAAGAGAATCACTAAAAGAATAAAAATTGGACTCCATTTCTGGGGGTCATGGGTTCGAACCCGTTCAGGTCCCTCGATTTTTTTCTTCATTCAAGTTCATCCCCTTATCTCCAAAAACCTTAAAAACGTTCCTTAAGGGTCCAAAATATTTTTTATAAGGTCATATATTTTTTTCCTTCTAGCATTTGTTCAGTACTCTCTATTTTGCCCAAACAGCGACGTTCTGCTCTTTTTTCTGCTACAGAAATGGCCGACAAATTTGAAACAAAAGTTAATGAATTAGCTCGTTTTGGACTTAGAAATCCGATAAAATTAACTATTGGTTCGGATGATATAATACAAATGAATAAAGATGGAAAAGAAGGTGATGAAGATCAGGAGGAAGAAAAGAAGGAAATAAAACAAGAAGACGGTTCAATTGTTACACCAAAGGAACTAATCAATTATTATGCGGTTTGAACTTATCTCGTACTTTTTGGATATTCCCCTTCCCCTTTGTCTCAGAATTTTTTTAAGATGACATAATAGTCAGATTTTCTTCCTTCTGTAATTCCCTATGGCTTATTCAAATGAGATACATTAATAAAAGGAAGTCTGACAAGTACATCCTACGGAAGCTCAAAAGGAAAGGGGTATCCAAAAAGCGCTTTTTTGTAAAAATAGAAAAAAATTTTTTTAAGTGTGTCCCAGCAGAATTCAAATTTTTGGCTTTGATCAAATTTCTAAAATCTCAACACAATGAAAAAATACTTGTATTCTGTTCAAATTCAGCACAATGTGAATATTTTGGAATAATTGTACGTTCACTTTTAGAAGATGATGAAAGAGTTGTAATGGAAATGCATAGAAAAATGGAAGGAAAAAGACAAAAAGTGGTAAGAAAAATTTTTTTAACCGGGTAGCCTATTTCCACTTAAGCAGCCCGAATCCGTTCGGGTCCACCAAAAAATTTTTTTGGTTCGTTCTAACACGAGTTGGATTGGACAAGATACTATAAGGTCAGAGAGGCCCAAAAAGAATTTAAGAGTGCCATGCAAAATAGACTTTCGAGGCAGACTATGGGGTCATGGGTTCGAACCCGCTCGGATCCCCAAAAATTAAAGTCATCCACTATAAATAATTAAAAAAAATTTTTTTCAACAGTTGGACGTATTTCGTAGTACAAAAAGAGCAATATTATTCTCAACAGATGTTTTAGCTCGTGGAATTGATGTATTAGACATTGATTGGGTATTACAATACGATTTTCCAAAATTATCAAAACTTTATGTTCATCGAAGTGGAAGAGCTGGAAGAATGGGAAGAATTGGGAAATCTTTAATATTATTAACTAATGAAGAATCTGCTTATATACAATTTTTAGAAAATCAAGAAAAAGTTGTTTTAGAAGAAAGTGAATTTGGAGGTTTAACTGAAGAGAAAGCACTCAAAATTAAAGAAAAAATACAACAAATGGCTAGTGAAGACAGGTTTCTTTCTGCTTAAATAATGGAAGACTTAGAAAAGCTTGGCAATAGCAGGGACCTAGAAGATCCTAGTAAAAGAAATTTCGGGAAAAGATTTTTTAACGAAGACCCAAACCGACACTAAGAACACCAATACCCCGTAAGACATCGAACAATCCATACTAGAGCATTTCACATATTAGGGCAGTCCGTCTAGGGTGTAAAAATTTTAAAAAGGAACCCCAGTAAAAATAACTCACCTAGAAAAATATTTTTCTGATATAATTTTAATTTATTTTTTTAGAAAGTTTCTCGAGCTTGGAACTGCTGCGTTTGTTTCATTCATTGAATCATACAACAGACACGACACTCAGATTGTTTGTAAAGTTAAAGGTTTTCTTTTTGTTTTGAAATTTTTTTTTAAATTTTCAAATTTAAAAAAGATTTGGATATTGTTGGTTTAGCAAATTCTTTTGGCCTTATACGCTTTCCAAAAATTCGTGAATTAGCTGGACGACAAGAATTAACTACAAAATTTCAATCAAGATTAGATATAAAAATTAATGAAATAAAATATAAAGATGATAAATTAGAACAGAAGAGATTAGAAATGGAAGAAAAAAATAAAAAGAAAATGGAAAAACATGAAAGAAGAAAAATGAGAAGAATGGCTGCAAGTGATGGGGGAGGACAACAAAAACAGCAAAAGTTCAAAAGTGGAAAAATGATAAAAGGTTTCTTTTTGGACTTTTCTTTTTAAAAATATTAATTCTTAAGAGTTTAACGAAATATTAGCTGACCCATAGCTAGGGGGCGGGGAAGGGGTCAATCTCTAAATTTTTCGTCCCAATCTTTAATTATTAATATTTGAGTTTATTGGACTCGTAAGATTAACGGGGTATTCTCTGATTTTTGATATGTTTAAAAACCCTATAAAGAAAAAAATTTCAAATTTCGACCTAGGAAAATAAAAAAAATTTTTTCCGAAAATATTTTTCTTATTTCAGGAAAAATGACAAGTATGGAAGAGCTTAATAATACAAACAATGAAGACGAAGAAGATGATGAAGACGATCAATCAAGCGTAGAAGATAACAACAACAACAAACAATCGCATCAAAATAGGGAGGAAAACCAACATTTTCAAATAAAAGGAAGAGAAAACAACCAGAATGGGAACAATTACAAAAAGGCGAAAAATTACTTAAAAAATTTAAGAAAGGAAAAATAACAAAAACAGAATTGGAAGAAGAAATGGATGATGCTTTTGATTAAAAACATGAAAAAAAGAAAATTTTTGAAGAAACAACAAATATTTAAGAGAATATTTTTTCCATTAAATTATTTTAATTTTGTTTAATTTTTGTTAAAAAAATAATAATTTAAAAAATGAAAGAATGATCCTCCTAATGAAGCAAAGAATAAATGAGAGTTTGGTGGGTGGACAGACACTATACAAGACCCAGTGGTCGTAGGTCCCGAAATCAATTATGTCCATCCCGATATGTCCGAATGCCAGGGAAAATACTAAAAAAATAATTAAATTAAAAAATAAACCCTTTAACTCTCTCTCCATTTTTCTCCAATCTCTATTTATTAATATAATCCAAATATTCCAATTTGCATATAGGAAGTAATTGATCAGCAAATTCTTTCAAATTTTTAATTGCCCCATCATAAGGTTGTCCATCCGGAACTAATATTGAAGCTTCAACCAAAAAAGATTCTCCAAATTGTTTTAATTTGTTATAATTTCCAATTGTGTCAGAACACATTACTTGATACATTATTACCTGAAAAATTATTTTTTTATGATTATTTTAAGGAAAAATAAAACCCGAATATCTCGTTTTGTAAAAAGAAATCCATTAGCAATGTATTCATATTCCATTCTAAAAAATATTTTTATACATTCAGAATTTTTTAAAGTCAGAACCGTTAAGGAACATACAGCAGAACATTGTAAAATCATCCCACTTAACCAAGACCTAATTTTTGTTTGAAAATTAAAACTTTTTTGAGCAAACTTGATGTTTTTGGTTAAGTGGGACAAAATCTAAAATTTTCTTCAACCAAAGTCAGAATTTTCAGGGATAATTTTAGAAATTATCCCACTTAACTAAAACAACATTTTTGTTTAAAATTACGATTTCTCGGGTAAATTTGAATTTTAGGTTGTGGGATAATTCCGTCAGAATGTTTTCTATTTTTTATGTTTTCGTTTCCAAAAATTAAAAATATTCTAAAATAAAAAACAACCTCAATCCCAACGACTTTACAAAGCTCATCATATCATTTGAATAAATTAAAGAATCAATAACTTTGCGAACAATAACATCTTTAACAGCTGTCTCGGGTATAGCAATATAACGACAATGCCAATGAAGATTATCAGTTTTGAAACGACGGCGCATCTGGACTTGAACTGGAGAATCTGTGCCTGTTTCTAAAAATAAGGAATTAATTTTCAAGACTTTAAAAGGGCGTAGCAAGGGACTAGAGAGAGTAGGAGTTGTCTGAAAATCTCCCTTCTCAAATAGAATCCTCAAGTACAAAAAATAGGGAAAATCGAAAGAAAGAAAAGTCCAGCGGTTGTTTTCTTTCCAGCGGGATGTCCTAATTTCAATCCCTATTGGCTCGAAGATTTTGGCGGTTCTCTAAAAAATTTGGTGGGTCACGGAGTCTACCAAAAAAGGCATTCCCTTACCCTCACATCCCCAAAAAAATCAAAATAAACCTCCTTACTCAATTTAAAAACCATATTATGTTCAAAAAAAGCAACAGGTCCACCAGGATCACATAAACCTTTTAATCTTTCAATAAATTGTCCCTTCTCCAAATTTGTAATGCTTCCATATAAAATACATTCTGTGCTTTGATATTGACTTGAAGGCAATTTTGCTGTTGTTTCTTTTGAAGTTGTAGAACCATAAATACTTTGAGGTAATTGACTTGAAGAAATATTTTCCATATTTGGCCGGAATTTTTAAAAATTATGACAGACAGGAAATAACGCAAAAAAAAAAATCTAAAAAGAAATTAAAAGTTAAAATTAAACCTTCATTAAAAAAATTTTATTTCAAGTAGCCTATCATTTCCATATCATCACGATTTTCTAAGAATCTAAAATCAAAACAATTAAATTAGTATATTAAACACAAAGGAGATGGGCAAAAGCAGACTATCCTCTTGATTTTTTTCAGAAAATCCTGCCAGCAAATCATGTTATACAAGGCATGTTAAATACACATGCCCATCTCCTAAATTCTCCTCCTTCCACTTTACTAACTTTAAACATAAAATTTTCTTTAAAAAATTTAGAATGGTTCATATAAACCCTCATTTTAAACGAATAAAATTTTAAAAAACAACCTAACAATCCATTTATTTTTTCTCAAGAAAAGGTCTCTATAATAGTTTGAGGAATAGAACAAATAATAATATTTTTTAGAAAAATATTTTGAGAGAATTTTTAGAGAAGAGAGACAAACATTAACTATAAAGGGTATTATTTATAGAAAAAATAAGGGGGAAGAGACAACAAATTTTTTTAATAATTTTCGAAGGAAACAAAAAAAACTTTTTTTTTTAATAAATTTTTCCTTCCTATTTTTAATTTTTAAACTTCCTGTTTGAGAAAAAAAGGGCAGCATCAAAACACACAAATTTAATATCCATCTCTCTCATCATCATCCTTCTCCTTTACTTCTTCCTCACTCTAGATTAGATGAACATACTTTTGAATCTCCTCGTAGAAGGCGAGCACTAATGCACCACCAGTACCACGGAAGACCTTTAAAAAAGATTTTTAAATTTCAAAAAGGCTTAAAAATCAAACATTGGAAAGCGCTCCTTTGAACAAAGCCTTAGGACCCTCATTCTTGATGATCTTGATGGCGCAGTCCAAAGTGTCTAAATTAAAAAGATTAAACAATTTCAAAGAATGAAAACACATACTCTTGTAGAGAATATCCTTGCGTCCAGATTGCATCATCATACGTCGACGAACGGTGTCCCAAGGATAGGAAAGAATTCCAGAAGAGACAGTCACAACCTAGTTGAGAGATAGAAAAGTAATATAAGGTAAAGGAAAGTTCCGGAGAGCCTCGTATCAATAGAAACACAGCCAACTCCCAAAAGATTTGAAGATCATAAAGCAGTTGACCCACATTAAAGCACCCCAAGAATGAGACCCTCAAGTAAAGCCCACACTGAAATTCGAAGGTTGACCCCTTGATACGCCCTTGCTTTAGCTATAAAGGTAACCACGCTCCTTTTAATTTCAAATCTCAAACCCAACTTAATACCCACAAGGAATAAAATAAAAAGAAAAACCTGAGCAATAGCCCAGCTCACAAAGAAGTTCAATTTCTGTCCATCTTTAGCAAAATACATCTTTGCAGTGTCAAAACAGCCAAAATATGCTGCACGGTAGATGATAATGCCCTGAACAGAGACGAAGAATCCCCGATACAAACCAATAGGACCATCAGATTTGAATATTTTGACGAGACAATCAGCAAGTCCGTTGAACTCACGAGCTCCGGCCCTTAAAAACAAATTTTGAAAAAAGTTTTTCTATCAATATTCATGACAGCTTTTTATACTTTCCAACGTCCGCGGCCAAACGAGTACGAGCAAAGTCCAAAGGATAGACAAAAGCCAAAGAAGTAGCACCAGCAGCACCACCAGAAGCCAAGTTCATCAAAAAGAATTTGCCAAACTGTTTGTTCTTGTCAACACTAGAAAATGTAACGAGAAAATGTATAAAACCCATTAGCTAAGACATAGGCAGGCCCGTAACCGGGGTCAAGCAGAGGGCTTTACCGGCTAAGTCCCAAGGAGTTCGAAAACCACGACCCAAAACCGAACGTTTACCCAACCCATAACATCCCCTAACAAAGATACCCTTCCATGAAGATCCTCTTGTAAGTGTCCTTGAACGCAAAGTTGAGAGCTTGCGTTGGAAAGTAACGGATCACGTTAGCCAAATTACCACGCCAAAAAGCAAGGACTCCCTGTTCTTTGGGCACACGAACAAGCACATCAATTATTCCTTTATAGCGTTTATCGGCAGCGATGTGCTGAGAAGCGTCTTGAACCTTAAAAATGATTAAAATTTAAATTTAGAAGAAACTCAAGAAAACCTGTAGCAACAACTTGACACGTTCAATAGGCGCCACAGCCGTCTTAGAAACCGCAGCGGCAGTTCCTCCAGAAGCCAAATCAATCGCAAACTTTTTGGCATCGAAGCCATCCTTCTTTTTGCCACCATCGCCGCCGCCAGCTTTCTTTTTGTCTTGCTCGCCCATTTTTGTTTGTTGTTACAATTTGTTAGAATTATTTAGACAAGAATATAGATAAAGTCACACAAGGTTAAACTTGTCTTTATAATCTGAAAAAAAGGGATTTTTAGGTTGAATTAACAAGGAATTGTAAGCGCGAAAATAAAAAAGGAACAAAGGTTCCGAAAAAGTAAGGAAAAATAAAAAAAAATACGAACAGCGCCCAAAAGACAGACGATTATCCCTACGTAAAAAGAGAAAAGTTTGCAGTTCGGTATCGGCTTTTATAGTAAAGCAGAGGAACTTTAAATTGTAAAACTAAGGGGATTTCAAAATGTCGAATTTAATTAATCGAAAAATAAAATGTCGAAACCCTTAAGAAAAGACAATTCGCCTAAAATTGAGAGAAAGATCATTGGAGAAGATGAACAAATTCGAAGAACAAAGTTCAATACTTCAATCAATATTTCAAAAAATAAACAAACGACCCCTCTCACTGAATTTCAATAAACAAAATACAAAGTCTGTGAATGAATCAGAAACCTTTTTTGACCTCCCTAAAGGCTTTAAAAAATTCTAAACTAAACTAAACTAAAGTGAATTCCTCCAGTCTTTCTTCTTATAAAAATGAAAAGAACAAAAAATTTTATAAAAATGTTCCTTCTAATGATCTCTCGTCAAAAAAAAAAGTGGGAAGAGGTTCTTTTTAAAAATGCAATAAAAAATTTTTGAACAACGAACACACTATTAACCTTAAGAGAAGGACAAATATATATAAAATTGATTTTTGATGAGAGACAATGAATGATAAAGAAAAAGAGAAAAAATAACTAGACAAAAATGCGTGTAACTATGGGAAGAGAGTACAAAATACAAGAAATTGGACACTAGAGTATAGGGATAGTAGAGTACGGAAATGATAAGGATAGAGAATTTAGAGTGACATTAGAGTCTGGCTAAAGAAGGATCGAGAAACTTTAAGAAAATTGAGTCTAGGGATGTTAGAGTCTCAGATTTAAAAATTTAATTTTTCAGTCTCTTGCTGCGCATTGAAATGAAAACTTGAGAGAGTAAGAGAGTAGTAGAGTACGGAAATGAGGATGGAGAAATTTAGAGTGACATTAGAGTCTGATTAAAGAAGGATCGAGAAACTTTCGAAACGTGACCTTTCGAGTCTCGTTTTTGAGTCCCGCCGTTTGAGTCACACCGTTCGAATCCCTGGCCAGTTGAGTCCTGGCCAATCCCTGGCCAGTTGACGGTTGAATTTTCCCCGTCTTTGGAACAACCATCCCCTTGGAGACGGATGTTGTTCAATGAATGATTCAAAAATTTATAATTTTTTGAAATTTAAAAGTGTGAGAGAACAAAAGTTTGTCTGTGTATTTGCTGACGAAAAGAATAAACTTTGTTAAATACACAATAAAAAATTAAGTGAAAAAATTGAAGCAAAGAAAAAGTAAAAGCTCTAAAGTTCAATCGTCATTTGTCTTTTTTTTAAATTCAAAGTTTTAATAGAAGAAAGGGAAGTCAATGATCAGACAAGGAAAAAATTTTTTAGACAGATCATTTTATACTTCAAGGAAAATCACGTTCAAAAAAAATTAATTTTTTTTTGAAATGAAAAAAAATATAATGAATTCTCTATTGATCTTAAACAAAGAACAAAGCCTTTGAAAAAGGAAAAGAAGATTTAAAAGAAACCTGAAACAAAAACCTGAAACAAAAACTTGAAACAAAAACCTGAAACAAAAACTTGAAACAAAAACCTGAAACAAAAACCTGAAACAAAAACCTGAAACAAATACCTGAAACAAATACCCTTAAACTTGTGTGGCACGATGAATTCAAGACCGATCTGGATGATCTATAGCTTATTCAAAAGAGCATTAAAAACAGTGTCTAAAGCCAGGGGGCCGATCTGTTGACAATTATTTTTTAGAAAAATAAAAATTTTAGAAGGGTCTTTTACTATCAAAAATCGTAAAATTTCCCCCCTTTTATTCATTAATTTATTCATTTCATGCTAAAAATATATTTAAAAATATATATTTAATTTTTTATGCTAATTCTGCTCTCACTATTTATTAATATACGGCTTCATCAATCAAAACTATTTTTGTTTTTAATAATTCATGACCACCTATATAAAGTACTTTATAGAAGAAAAAAACTTTGTTAAAAAGCCACCACTTTACATAAACTTATATTCTTGTGTTTTATAAAAGGACACACACACAATTTTGCATAAATTAGTGCGCAAAAATAGAAAAAAAATTTTTGTCCTTTTATTTTTTTTGACTAGGTTAGTAAATTAGTTAGAAAATGCGCGCGGGTTACAGAAACATTTCTCTGAAACAAAACTTCTTTAATGAAGCAAAAACTTGAAACAAACATTAAATTGTTTAATTCAACTTTAATTAACTCTATATTATAATTAGCTTTCTCTCTCTCTCATAAAAACACTCAAACATTAATTAAACTTGAAACACTTCACAACAATAACAATAAAACACTTGACAAACTTAAAAATAAACAAATAAAATTAAACTTGAAACAAAAACACAATTTATTTTCCGGAAAACACAGATAAACACCATTTAAATTAAACTTGTGTTTTACAATTTCAAGTTTTACAAACAAACTTTACAAATGTTTTGTAAAACATGTTTTTGGTAAATCAAATAATTATAAAATTAAAAACTTGAAGCATGTTTCAAGTAAAACTTAAATATTTCTTTAATTTATTTTCTTTTATGTACTTTTCATTCAAATAATATTAAATAAATTTATAATTAAATATAATAATTAAACCCCAACAATATAAATAAAATTTTTAAAAGAAAAATTAATCAAATTTTGCCTTTATATTAGACAAAAATTAAATTAATTTTCTTTCTCTCTTAAAAATGCTTTAAAACATTTGTGTGTATTTTTAAGACCAATAAATTATATATAAACAGAAAATAAAAATAAATAATCCTAGTTAACAATTGTATTGACAAATGGAGACATATATTTTAAGCCTTTATATGCGCTAACAACAAATAATTTATCTTGTGTCAATTGCAGGAAGGCGCCCCGTGTTTTTAGTTGAATAAAGCTAAAGGTAAGTATTTCTCTATATTCTTTTATATGAATTCCGGAAAAACACACAAATAAACACAAAACACAAACTCATAAACAAATTCCGGAACATGTTTTACAATTGGGAAACATGTTTATGATGTTTAAAATTATTTTTAGCTATAGACAAGCTTTAGACAAACTTCCTTCTAGTAATTTCCGGAAAACACAGACATTCCGGAAAATGTTTTACAATTGTAAATTTCTTAAACATAAATAAACTTAAAGAATAAACATTGTTTTCAACAACCTGTTCAAGTTTAAAAAAACTTTCACCTTTAATAATTTCCGGAAAACATTTCACAAATTCCGGAACATGTTTTACAATTGTATAAAACCTTTTCAAAAACATGTTTTATTTTCATTAAACATTTTACAAATCAATTTTAAAATTTTTCTCTTTCTTTTGTTTCTTTTGTTTAAAACATTCCAAAAACAAATGTTTTTATAATCCCCTTAAAAATATATTTATTGCAAACTTCTCAAGCCTCTCCCCTCTACAAAACTTTTCTCCAAAATTTCCAGGCACTTATGAATTTGCCAAATACCAACTATTAGCAAAAAAGCTTTTTTAAATGTTTATATTTATTTAAAGTGTCTTCCCTCTCATCAGTTCAAAATTCTCTCTTCATTTATTTTTTCTTTAAAAGACACACAAAAATGTGCCAAAAATCGACGACGCGTTATTTGTCACGAATATTCCTTCAAAAAAAATTTCTAAAAAAAATTTTTTCTCAATCAAATTGCTTCATTCCTTTATCCTTAACTATATTTTTTTCAAAAAAAATATTTTTCTTTATCCTAAAAATGGGAAAAAACTGACGACTGGCGTGTTTGGAATAAAAAGATATTTGATCCTTCCTTAAATAAATATTCTTTTCCTTATGCTTCATCTTTTTTTTGCTAATAAAATTTCCCCTCTTTTAGTGTTTACCTTGTTCATAAATAATATGTAATATTACCTACTCTCAATTTCACTTATTTATTTTTTTACCTTTGCCAATTTTTACTTTTAGGTATATAAAAGCTTGCTTCTTGTTTTTTTTGAAAAAAATATATAAAAAAATATTTTTACCTGAAGCAAAAAAAATATTTTTTTAGTAATGAAGTTTTTTTGCTTCTGCTTCAAATTATAGAAGAAAAAAATTTTTCCTTCCAATTAAAAGCACATTCATTCAAAATAATATTTTTTGCTGCTTTTTACTTTTACTTACATTCCTTAATTTTTCAAAAAAAAATAATAAATAAAATTTTCTTCCTTCAATTTTTCTTTCCTGTTATAAATAACTAGTAGTTAGCTTGATAAATGACCTTAAAAAATGCCGAAAAAACCTTTATAAATAAACCTAAAATTTAATATTACAAACAAACATTGTATTTTTCCTGCGTTTTCTGTATTTTCTTACTTATTTAAAAAATTACACACAACAATAAATCAGGAAAAACACAAAAATTCCGGAAAACACAATTCAGATAAATATTCAAGCTCAGAAAACACAAACAATCAGAAAAACAAAAAACACAACAATAAATTCTGGGAAACACAAACATAAGTACAGAAAAACAAAAAAATTCAGAAAAACATTAAAAGAAAAAGAAATACATTTCAGAAAAACACAAAATGTTTTGTTATCTTTAAAAACATTCCTATCAATTTTGATGGGAAACATCAATGCTTCAACAACAACAAAAACAACAACAAAAACATTATTTACACAACGTTTTCCCAGACAAACATTGTTTAAAACATTTTCTTAAACAAACACATTTAATTATTAAAACATTGTTTGTTTCACACTTAAACAACATTAATATCAACAAAATTAATAAGCCTATTATCTCTTCCCTATTATTATTTTCCTTAATTACTGACAGATTATTTTTATTATTTTATATAATTTTTGCCTTCTCAATAACTAACACCTTATCTGGTATTTCTTTAAAAAATATTAAAAAAAACAAAAAATTTTCTAGAAGAAACTTCCCTTGGAGCCCCCACTCTTTTTTTCCACCGCCGCAACGAGCCCACCGCCATGGGAGGTGGTGGTTCTTCCAGAAGTGGTGGCGCATCAGCAGCACTTTTACTAGCAGCAGCTCATCAAACACAGAGGCATAACCGATGCTATTCGTAATTAAATTTTTAATAAAAAAATTTTTTAACAGTTGGACCGAATTTTTAAATACCCCCACCCAACCTTATAATGAGCTTGTACATTAAATTGGGGGTATTATCGCTTAAGTAGCTCTACTAAACAGCCCCCCTAGGTTTCTAAAAATAAGGTTCAGCTGTTAAAATTAAAAAAATTAACTTATCTCCCCTTTCCCTCTCGTAGTTGCATGTCCGCCGTCTATGAACAATTATTCAAGGAAGGCGATCTAGGAAAGTTTGTTAAATTAATTTTTCTACAAAAAATTTTTTTTAATTTTCTTTCAAGTTTCTTTTTTGAGCCACGCAATTTTACTGCACAATGTGATGAACAACCAATGAATACACATGGAATTGGACTAGTTCCATGTCGAGGAATTTGCCTTTCATTAGCCCAAGAATTTGTTATTATGGGTAGGGGAAAATAATTTTTTTCTGAAAAAAAATTTCAGGAAAATTTCAGAAAATTTTAGAAATTTTCTGAAAAATTTTTTAAAAAATTTTCCAAAATTTTCAAAAAAAATTTCAAAAAATTTTCAAAAAAAATTTTTTTTAATTTTTTCGAAATTTTCGGAAAATTTCGGAAATTTCAAAAAAATTTTTCAAAAAATTTTCAAAAATTTTTTTCCCAAATTTCCAGGAAGGAAAACAGGAAAACGTTTATGGATGAGAGGATGTGCCCATTCATTATCTAGACATGGATATATTAATAGAACAATTGCTTTTTTTGCTGAATTTGATATGTGCCGGGAAGTATTAGCTTCAGAATTATTCCGGCTTTCTTCAAATAATAAAATTGGTGGAAGATCTGTTGAACATTTTCATGGAGGAATTGGATCTTCTTCTTCAGTTGGTGGTGGTAGTGAGGCTGGGGGTCTGATGGATTCTCAACCAATTTTGGTAAAAAAAAATTTTTTTTTGCCCATCACATTGTGCCACTTCGTGAATTTTAAAAAAATTTTAAAAAAATTTTTTTAAAAATTTTTGAAAATTTTTGAAAATTTTTGAAAATTTTTTTGAAAAAAAATTTTAAATTCACAACAGGCCTGCAGCTGTCTAGGCGACCGATGCAACACCCAAACATCAGGTTCCATATCCATCAAAACAATTCCCAACAAAATTCTGCTTGCAACAATATTATTATTTTTATTAATTAATCTATTAAAAAATAATATTTTATAAAATATTTCTTTTATATATCATTAATTAAAATTAATTAAATTAATTAAAATTAAAAAAAATTTTTTCTCTATTTAATCTTTAATAATAAAATAAAAACATTAAAATGGCGGAAAACAAAAAAAAATAAAATAAAAGGTAAAACATGTTGCGCAATTAAATATTAAATAATAATGGGCGTACATAAAAGAGAATAAAATATAATAAAATTAACAGGAAAAAGAAGAATTGAAAAAATACAAATTTGAAAAATGAAAAATACAAAAGAAAAACTTTATTTTTAATATTCATTTATAATTAATGTTGAGTTTTTAAAGGAAAATGTGTGTTTTCCGGAAAATACAGAAAAGTGTTTTGTTTGTTGTATGATTACGGAAAATACAAAAACATGTTTTTAGAAATGTTTTTCTAATAAATGTTTTTGAAACATGTATTTTCCGGATGTGTTTTTCGGGAAAAAACAAAGATGTTTTTACAAATGGTTTGTTTGAATGTTTATGGAAAAATACAAAAACATGCTGTTAAACATGTTTTTAAAAATGTTTTTACAAAACACATGTATTTTCCGGAAAATTAAAAACAATTTTAAAAGTAAAACACAAGCAACATTATATATAGAGTTGGGAATGAAGAGAGAGGTTAGCAGAGATAATAGAGTAAATATTAAAATAAGATGAACATATCAATGTAATTTTACGAATAACAATGCTTTTTGTGGCAAATAAAAAAGGAAAAAAATTTTTTAAAGAGAGACCGACCGAGAGTGATGGAAAAGAAGATTTGAGAGAAGCCACCTTAATTAAAAAAAAATAAAAAAAAAGAAATATCAAGGAAATAAATGGGAGAGAGTGTCCAAATCAGTTAATCAAGTCTAAAAAAATAAATAAAAATCTAAAAATGACACACAAACATTTTGGTGGACGGATAAAAAATAAAAAGAAAATGAAAAATTTTAAAATAATAAAATAGAAGTGTAAATATATTGAGAAGAAAAAAGAGCTACGCGTAATAATATAAAATTTTTTTGGAAGGAGGTGAGTGTGTTTTTAAAAAAACTGGCCAAAATTAATTTTAATAATTTTTTTTTTGCAACTTAAGGATTTTTTGTAGGCAAGAAAATTGGGCAAAAATAAAAGTGTGAATTTTTAAATAAATTTTTTAAGTAAAATTTTAATTTTTCTAAATTTTCTCCCATCTAAAAATTGTTTAAAAATTGTTGCTATTATTATTAGATGATTGGTGACCACTATTCCCTCCTCCACTACCACTACTACTTCCCTGTTGTTGTTGACTACTATTAAAATGTTTAATATTTTCTAATGGGGTAATCATGTTGAATCTTTAATTAAAAAATTTTTTTTCAAGGCTAAAAAATTTTCAAAAAATTTTTTAAAAAAAAAATTTCAAAAAATTTTTCAAAAAAAATTTAAAAAAAAAAAATTCTTTTACCCTCTAGCAGCAGCAATGGAAGAAGCAGCAGCATTTCCTCCATTTTGTTGAAATGAACGTTGAAAAAAATTTAAAGCAGAATTTCCTATTGACATCTGATTAACAACGTTTGCTGTTGCCATTGCTCCATTATTATTTGAGGCGCTACCTGAGTTTCCTAAGTGTAGAAAAAAATTTTTTTTTAAGTTAAGATTGAGTAAAGGAAAGGGGATAGTAAAAGGAAGAGGAAATTTTTTGGAAATATATTTTTGGAAACAGAAAATTCAGAAAAAAAAGAAACAGAATTTTCTCTAGACATAACAGGGACTTGAAGCAAAAATAAAAAAAATTTTTTTGAAGATTTGAAATTTTTTTTGAATTTTTAAAATTGAAACAACCCTTCTCCCCCACTTTTCCTTAAAAAAATCTTTTTTTTTCTTTTAATTCAGAAAATTCTGTTCCTTTTTTAAATTCTCTTAAAGAAAGCCCCCAAAACAACTGTTTTCTTACCACCCACCGTTCCCAGCATTTCCACCACTACTACTACTACTAGTACCTCCTGAAAATGGATAGCATCCATATGAACTTAAAGCTGCTGCTGTACTTGCTGCTAATTGTTGTTGCTGCTGCTGCTGAGATTGTTGTTGTTGTTGAGCAGAATGTTGTTGCTGCATTGCATTAGCTGCTGCCATTTGGAATTGCTCGGCTACTTAAAAAATAAAAAAATTAATCTGAAGCAAAAAAAAAGTTGAAGCAAAAAAAAATTTCTGAAGCAAAAAAATTTTTTTTCTGAAGCAAAAAAATTTCTGAAGCAAAAAAATTTTTTTGAAGCAAAAAAAATTTTTCTGAAGCAAAAAAAAATTTTCTGAAGCAAAAAAAATTTCTGAAGCAAACTGCTTACTAAGCGAAAAATCTTGTTGCTGTTGTTGTTCAGCAGCATTTGCAGTACTATTATTATTTTGATTTCCACCACTACCACAACCTAATTGACCCAAATGTTGTCCTAGCCCATCAAAAGGATCAAAAGCAGAATCTAAACCAGAAACAGCCATCATTGCAGCATTCCCTGCTGCAGCCGCCAACTGCTGCGCAGCAGCGGCAGTAGTAGAACCATTTGAAGATGAACAATAACCACCAACATTTCCAACGTTTTTTCTTTAAGAAAAAAATTTTTTTAATCAAAAAATTTTTTTAAAAACAAACGGAAATCGCATATCACTCCTTCGATCAGTATGTTTAGTCATGTGTTTGTCAAGATAAAGGGCTTGTGAATAAGATTTTCCACAAAAAGGACAAATGTGAACCTTTAAAAAAAGAAAAGAAAAAAATTATTTTTTAAATAAAATTCGAAAAAAATTTTTCCCAAAATTTTTTTAAAAATTTTAAAATTTTTTTAATTTTTTATATTTACATATTAATCACCTTCGAACTTGCCTTCAAATGCTTGCTCTCCTTATGTCGTGGAATATGTTCAAGAAGTGTTTGTTCGTCAGCAAAACATTTGTAACAACTTTAATAATTTTTTAAAGTTTTGAACATTTGTAAAACATTGAAACCTGTTACACTTGTATGGCCTATCAGATTGATGACAACGAGAATGGGATTGTAAATTCGATAACTAAAAAATTACAAATTGTAAAACTTTAAAAACATTGTTTGGATAAAACAATGTTTGTTTAAGTTGTTTAAAAAAAAGAGGGTTATGTTGGAAGTTTACTTAAACATGTTTTACGAACAAAACACGATTGTTTATGTTTGTTTAAAGATAAACAACTTGTTTTAAATTTATGTTTTACTCATGTTTTAAGTTGTTGTTTGTTTCTTGTTTATATGTTTTGTATGTTTGTTTAGTTAATGTTTGTTTCAAACATGTTGAATGTACCAAACATTGAAAACAACTTTGTTTAGTAATTGTAAAAACAAAAACATAAACAAATCATGTTTTGTTTAGGAGTTTTGTTTTGTTCAAACTTGTTTTTAAAAATTTAAACAACCAAACAAACATTGTTTACTAATAAAAACAAGGAAACAAACTTGAGAAAATGCCTTCTCACAATTAGCATATTTACATTTATAAGGTTTTTCACCAGTATGTGTTCGTATATGTTGTTGTAAATGAGAAAGTTGTGTAAACTAGAGAAAAAAAATTTTTTTAACAATAAAATTTTTAAAATAACCTTCTTTCCACAAAATTGGCATGGACCAAAAGCACGAATACCCAAATGAATTCGCATATGTTGACTCAAATAAGAATTATTAGCAAAAGCTTTTGGACAATGAGGGCATTTAAATGGTTTTGGTTCTCTTTGATTTCCACCACCGCCGCCACCCCCTGTACCAGAAGAACTACAAACAACGGCTTCATCAACAGAAGATGCTGATTGACCGATACTGCTACTAATAACACTGCTACCACCACTTAATTGTCCAACTGCTGCAGCAAGTTGCTAAAAAAATTATTATTTGTTTGTTTAAAAACAATGTTTTGATTATGTTTGTGTTTTTGTTTGTGTTTAAACGATGTTTTGTTTAGACAATGTTTAGTTGTAAAAATGTTTTTAAAGATGTTTGTCTGAAAAATGTTTAGACAGTGTTTGGTTGAAGAAATGTTTAAATGTTTGTTTTAATGTTTTTAAGTGTTTGTTTGGAAAAATGTTTTTGATGCTTATTTTGAAATATGTTTTTAATGATGTTTAGGTTGTTTAACCATCAGAAATATTACAGAAACATTTTTAATAGACCATAATTTAATAAAAACATTTAAAAAACCTGTTGCTGTTGTTGATGCTCCAAAAGTTGTGCTTGCAAAGCTTCAGCAGCAGACATTGCTTGTTGCCTTTGTTTATTATTATGGTGATGTTGTTGCTGCTGTTGTTGTTGATGGTGATGTTGTTGATGATGTTGTGACCTTGGAGATTCAGATGAAGAAGATGATGAAGAACCTGATTGAGGCACCGAACATGTGTTGTTAGCAGCAAAAGAAGAAGCAGCCTGTAGCAGCGAATGGGGAAACATTTTTTTTATTTAAGAAAAGTTTTTGTTTTTTTTAATTTTTTTTTAATTTGATGACTTTCTTCTCTCTATATTTTTTTATTTTTTAATTTAATAGGAATTTACTCATTAATTTAAAAAATAATACGAGTTAAAAAAATTCTAGAAGAGCGCATATTAAAATCAAAAATTCTTATATTTACACGAAATAAAGAAAAATAAAAATAAAAAATTTATTAAAATGACATTTACAATGCCAAATATTCCTTTTTTCTTACTGTTAAAAAATAAAAGAAAAAATAGAAAATCTTAAAAATAAAAAATTATAAAAGTACAACAGCCGAATTTTACTAGGTTAAAAAAAATTTTTTGTGTTTGTGCTTGTTTTCTTAAGAATTCAGTTATTCCAAAAAAACTTTTTAAGAAAAAATAGAAAATAAAATGTTCAATAATAAAATGTTCAAATAATTAGCTAGAATAAAAACAATGTTTAAATTAAATGAAACAATGTGTTTCTGTTTTTTAGCGTGGATGTTTGTTTGTGTGTTTTCCGGAAAATTAAAGTTTAACATATTTTTAAGAACATACACAAAAGATGTGTTTCATGTTTGAGTGTTTTTAAAAGAAAATACAAAATGTTCGGCTAACTAACAAACTAAAAAAGAAAATACAACAACCAATGGAGAAAAAACACACAAGTTTTGATTAATGTTTTATAGTAAAATAAAACAGTCACTAAACTAAAAAATAAATATATATTTATGATATGAAATACAACCTTGATCAAAAATTTTATTTAATGATAATTTGTTTTTTCGCGCATTTTTTTTAATTATAAATGTATATGGTATTTTTAATGTAATCGCTTAATCAAGGTCAATTTATTTATTTTTACCCTCTTCATGGTCATTCTGCCATATCAACAAAAATTTGAAAAAAAATGCAAACAGAAACAAAATCTGAAAAATATTCAAAACAAACATAAACACACAAACAGAAACATTATGGAATTAAAAAATACAAAACAAAACTAAAAACGTTCAAAATAAGTTAAAACAAAAAAACACAAAAACATCCAGATAACAAAACACATTTCTAAAAACTTAAGCTTGAACTTAAAAAACAAAAAACACAAAAACACCCAACTAACGAAAATACATTTGCCAAAAATTAAGCTTGATCATAAATTACAAACAAAAACAGAAAAACATTCAAAACAAAGAAAATAAAAACAAAACACAAAAACATCCAACTAATAAAAATACAATTCCAAAATTAAGCTTGAACTTAAAGTATATTTTAAACCTAAAAACATTTTTTCCCAAACTTTTTATAAATTATAGTCATCAATATATGTAGCTAGCAATCGTCGCTTTATTTTTCGTCAAATCACTAAAAGATTTTGTGACAGAAATTTTTTTTAAAAAAACAAGTGGCTCTCTTTTCTCTCTGTCATTTTTATTTTTGTTTGTCCTTGGAAAAAATTCCTTTTTTTTCTTTTTATTTCTTAAAAAAATTTTTTTTCTTCTTTAGATATCTTCTTCCCTATATCTTCGCCCAAAAGACCGTATACAAAAAATATGAAGAAAAAAAAATTTTTTATTGGAGGAAAAAAAAATAATTTTTTAGAGGGGTGTGCAACAATCTCTTAACTTTTTCGTCCCTTTTTTTCATTGGTTTAATAAGGTAAAAAGAATAAAATGAAAAAGGAGAAGATTGATGATAAAAATAAAAAAATATATTTTATAAAAATTAACCAAAAAAAAATTTTTTTCTTCAAAATCCCTTTCTTTACAATCTTTTTTTTTATATTTTAAATCACAATTTAATTTTCCCCATTTTTAAATTTTAAAGTAACAACAGAGTTCAGTACAAAAGAACATCTCCCTCCACTCTCACCAACCTATTAAAAAAATACCTATTTTTGTTGCAAATTAAAAACTTAAAAATACACTAAAATTGCGAAAAAAAATAAATATAAAAATAAAATGGAAAAAGAATTTAACAAAACAACACAAAAATCAAAAATTAAATTTTAAATCTATTAAAAAAATTTAAAAAAAATAGATAAACTAAAAGATAAATTTTAAACAATTAAAAAATATATAAATGTTGATAGAGCGAATAAAAAGAAACAAGAAATGAAAAAAGGAGAAATTTAAAAAAAATTTATATATGAAGGAAAAAAAGAGGCGTGTGTGTGTAGAGTTGTGAGCAGCCGATATATACACACACAAGTGGTGGGCGATTGGTTGGTTTTTGATTTAAGAAAATAAAAAAATTGACAAAATATATTTTAAAAAAATAGAAAGAAAGAAAAGATTAATTAATAAATATATAGATAATAAAATTCGCAATATTTTTTAATCAAAATTTATAAAAAAAATTTATATAGACATTTCGTCCACACAAACAGAAAAATCATGCCACTTCGGCGCTGCTGTCAACAAAAACAAACAATAGCAACAACAATAACAATTAAAACATCAAGAAACACAAACACAACAAAACAACAAATAACAACAGATTAAAACAAAAACAATAACAACAAGACAAAAACATTGCAACAAATCTAACAACAAAAATTAGAACAAAACAACAACAAAAACAACAAATAAAAACAACAAGTAAAACACAAAATAAACAAGAACAATTAAAACATAAAATTAAAACAAAAACACAAGAAAAGAAATACAAAAACACATATAAATTTAATTTTTGTTGTTGTTCTAATTTAAAACTCAAAAATACAAAAATTAGAAACAAAAATACCAAAAAAATACAAGAAAAATTAAGCTAAAAAATAATCTAGTGCCTAACTAAATTTTAAAACATTTTTAATACTAAATAAATTAAAAAATTTTTTAATGAAAAAATAGTCAAGGAAGTAAAAAATATTTAAAGAGGTAGAAAAGTAGGCGGAGTTTCAAAAGTTTAAAATTAAATAAAAAAAACACAAAAAAATACAAAGAGAAAGAGAGAGAGAAACATTTTAAAATAGAGGGAAACACATACACACACATTTGTTCTTGTAAAAACACCAATAAAAACAACAAACACAAATATTTGTTGCCCTGTTGGGTGTTTATAAATAAAAATGTTTATAGCTGTATGACACTAATAAAATGTTATTTTAAAATTTTTATTACCTCTTTTCTTTAAAAAAAATTAAAAAATATATACACTTTCCTTATGACATTTTTAATTGTACCAAAAATTTAAAAATTATTTAATAAAATTAAAAAAAAATTTTTCGTAATTAAGAACAGTCGAAAAGCAAAGGTCTAAAACTAACATAAGAGTATTTAAGATTTTTAGAAAAGTTCACGCCCAAAATTACTGGCTGTCATGAAAAGGATGTAGATATACAAGAGTAAGAAGAAAACAAATTTAAAAAAAAGAGAAAGAGGATGAAACTATTATAAACCAATAAAAATAAAACTTAAAACCCGAAAAACACAAGAAGATTTTCAAAAAAAATTTTTTTTTCTGGTATAAAATCGTTTGAAGTAAAAAATATATGAAAATAAAATTAAAAAAAAATTTTTTTTTGAATCAAAATATATTTTTTTTGATTTATTTAACTAAATAATTTTTAAAATCCTCTCTTTTTATCCTCTCTCAATAACTATAACAAAAAATTTAATTTTTTCCAATCTTCAGTCTAAAGCCTACAAAAAATTTTTTCTCTCTCTATTAAAAATACTTCCGCACCACACAAAAAAATTTTTTTTTCGTATGTCTTTTAAAACCAAAAAATGATAATTTAGAAAAAAATAGCTATAAAATTACCAACAAGCAATCCCTCCCTTGTCCCCTCCCTTCCACTCTTCTCTATCCCTCCCCCCCTTACCCTCCAAATCACTTTTCTTTAAAAGAAAATATATTTATTTTCCCCCCAAATATTTTTTTTATTTAAAAAATAATTTTTCTAATCACACAACCAGTTTTATATATATTTTTTATCATTTTTAATATGTGAAGCAAGAAAAAATGAAAAATTTTGCGAATATATTAACGCAAAAATTGATAAATTTTTGCTTTTAATAAATCTAAAAATATAGCAAAAGAGAAAAGATAGACCATAGAATGAAAAATTTTTTTAAAGGAAAAAAATAAAAATTAAATAGAAAATTAATAAAAATTTAGACTGGTACGCAAGACGTTTTTCTTAATCAAATAGAGTTGGATTTGTGAATTTTGTTAATTTTCTCCTCTGAATGATTCAATGTTGATTTCAACGGAGGAATCAAGAGAGCTTCAGGTTATGAGTGAAAATCTGCTTTTTCTTTATTTCAAATAAAAAATTTTTTTGTAGATTTTTTTAATAATCCACCACTCGATTCAAGTCGAAATCAACAATGAATCAACTGCAGAAAAAACGGAGAAAATTTTCTCCGCGAAAAAATTTAGAAAAAAATAAATAAGAGAAACGTAAAACTTTTTAAAAAAACCTCCCAACTGTTGATAAATTAAAGTAGAAAAAAACATTTGATGCTATGAAAATAGTTCAAAAATTAACTTTTCAAAAAAGAAAGATAAACTTTAGTTTTTGGTCAAAAGATTAGTATATAGTAGGGTAATTAGACACAACGAAAACAAAAACTACAGAAGAAAAAACAAAAGAAAATACAAATTGTAAAACATGTTGGAAAAAGTTTTTAAAACAAATAAAAGAGAGTTGTAAAACAAATAGCAAAAACATTTGATAAAAACAAGAAACAAGTTGAATTAAGAGAAAGTTGTAAAACAAGTTGAAAACCAAGTTGGATTAAAAGTACAAATTGTAAAAATATAAGTTGTAAAACAAATTGAAAAAAATACAACCGGGGGAAGAGAAAAAAAAATACAAGCGGCAAGAGAGAAACCGATGAAATTCCAAAAGCTACCAAGTACCTCAAAGATAAAATATTTTTAAAAATTCACAATTTAACAAAAAAAAGTGCTTGAACAAACAAAAAAATATTTATCTAAAAAATTATTGGGGGCACACAAACAAAAAAATAATTAAAGTCGTGTAGCAGTAGTGGTTGTGGGGGGGGGTAAGTGTAACGGTGATAAACACCAACCACTAATATATTTTCAAAAAAAAACTACGGTAAATTGGAGAAGAAAGCTTCAATGAAAGGAAAAAAATTAAAAGAGAAAGAAAGGGGGGAAGTTGTTGTTATTTCCCCTCCTTTTTTGTAAATATATGTGTGCGCGACACAAGACATTTATTTATATTTTTATCAAGGCTGGCAGCAGAGGAGGAAAAAAATAAAAATTATTAAAGTAGAAAGAGAGACACGTTCGTGGTTAGTTAGTGGTTATTATTATTACCTATTTAAAGGTAAAAGAAATTTTAAAAAAACACAGAAGCAATGGCACGAACAATGGCACGAAAAAAAACTAAGCAATGAAGGGAAGAAGAAATTATGGTGAGTGTTTTTAATATAAGAAATTACAAAAAAATAATAAGAATGTTAATTAATAAATGAATAAATAAAATGTAAATTAATAGAAAAAATAAAGGGTAAAAATAATAACAATATTATTATTATAGAAGCAAAACTTAAATGTTTGTTTTGAATATGAAAATTGTAAAAAAAATTAGAGAGTTGTAAAAACAACAAAAGAGTATTTTGTAAAAATAAAAAGAGAATTGTAAAAACAAGTTGGAAAAACAAAAGAACAAACAATTCAATAAAAATAAACTTGACCCAAAACAACAATAACAACAAGTTTTGAACATGTTTTACAATTTAAAAATAAAAGTTTGTTTAATTGTAATGTTGTTCTTTTTTGTTTTTACAACTTTTTTTTACAATTCTCTGTTGTTTTTACATTCTCCTTTTGTTTTAAAAGAAAATTTGTATTAAACACAAGGTGTTTGCTTCAAGTTTTTAAAAATTTAGAAGCAAAAAATACTGTAAAGCAGCAAGGAAATAATTTTCCTTTTATCCTTTGAAGATATATTATAATGCATTAATTGGAAAATGTTCGCGCATTCTTTTTAAAAAAATATTTTTATATATGGCAGCAGACTAATAAGATACCTATATTTAATAATATGCCTAATATATATCCATTTTAGTCTTTTATAAAAATAAAAAAATTTAAAAAAGGTTAAATGGTTTTGGAACAGAAAAAAACATTTTTTAATATCCCCAACATGGTAGCTGTTTTTAAAAAAAATAAGAAAAAAGGCAATTTTTATAAAAGCTTTAAAATAGGGGAAGAAACATTTGACAATTTTTATATAACCAGAAAAAAATTTTATTTTTAATAGTCAAAAAAATTTTTTTTCCTTAAATAAGAACGGAAGTAATTGAACGAATGAATTTATAAAATAAGAATAAAAATAGAAAATTAAAAAAAAATTATTTTTTTTTGAAAAATAAATAAATATATTCAAAGGTTGTTGCAATAATTTTAGTAAAAAAAATAAAAAAAAATAGAAAAGAATTTTTTCTAAATTACAAAAAAAAATAAAAATTATCATTTAATAGCTTCATTAACCAATTACTATTTATAAATTTATATTTTCTAAGGTTAATTAATTTTTTACAAAAAAAATTAATGAAAAAAATCATATAAACCCGGAACTTTTCTTTCTAACAAAAAATGCCCCCACCCCTCACTCCTTTCCAAAAAATAGTTGTTTTATCTATCCAGTTTTTTTTCAAAAAAAGGAGAAAAAATAAAATAAAACAAAAAAAATTAAAATAAAAAATGGCTAGCAGCAGCTTTAGAGTAGAAGCAGTTCTTGTTTCATCGAAGAAAAAATATCCAACCATCCCCAAACAAAAAATGGGAGGAGATAAAAAAAATAAAAATATAGAAAAAAGATGGTGGAAAGAACGGTGGAAATAAAAATAAAAAAAAAATTTTTTCAAAAGAGAAAATAGTATATAGAAGCAAGACATAAGAAAGGTCGTCGTCCGTCCCTGCTTGCTGTCGTTGCCACTTTCCACTATTTTTTATATTAATAGTGGTTGGTTGGGGGGTTGGTTGGAGAGGGTTGGGGGGTTGGTTAGTTGGGTTCTTTTCCTTATTGTCACACACACACTCAAACAAATAAAAACTGGCTGGTTATACACACTCAAAAACACTCAAAAAAATACGATATAGAGAGAGAAAAATTTTAAAGAAAATAGTAGTTAGAGATGTTTTTTCGCCCTTTTTTTAGCTGACAGCCGTTTTTTCTTTCGTCGTGCTCTCTCATAGATTTTTAAGAGAAAAGTCTGTCATGTCACTGACAAAAAATACCCCTCGAAGCAAAACTAACGACTACGACGACTAAAAATATTGATTAGTGGCGCACAGACTTTTTTTAAAAAAATAAAAAATATATGAAATTACTTGAGTATATACTGGAAAATAAGAAAATTGAAAAAAAAAATTTAAAAAAATTTTTGAAAAATTTTTTTAAATTTAAAGTAAAAAGAATTAAAAATGTAGCAAAAATAAGCATCAAGCTAAATAAAAGTTAAATCAAAAGTTTCAGAAAAATAAGCTTAAAAATGTTTTAGAAACAATGTTGAAATGAAATTCTGAAAATGTTTCCAGAAAAAAATTTACAAAACAATGAAGAACACGAGTTTAACTTAAAAAATCAAAAAAACATGTTTTGCGCAGAATCAGAAAAACATTATTTAAAAAATCAAAAAAAAAACATGTTCGTAAAAATCTGAACATGTTTTGCAAGAAAACAAGAGAAACATCAGAATTGTTTGTGTTGTGAACAAATCAGAAAAATGTTTTGAAACATGTTTTGAATGTTTTGAACAAATCAGAAAAACATCATTTAAATGAAAAATCAGAAAAACATGTTTATAAAAAAGATTAGAGAACAATAAGTTAAAAATTTTTTTAAATTAAATAAAGAAGAATAATTCTTTAAAATTGTTTGAAATTGCTAACAAAAAAAATAAATAATATATGTTAATTTAAATAAATTATTTTTTAAACCCAATTTCCCTTTGTCCCAAAAATTAATATAAAAAACAAACAAAGAAATATTTAAAAAATATATATTTCAGTTCAAAATTTTTTTTAAAAAATTAGAAAAAGAAGAACAAAGAAATTTTTTAGAAGCACTCAAAGCGCGTCGCTTTTCCGATAATTTAAAATAATATAAAGGAGGGCGTGGCGCTGCTACTATATGTAACTAATATGTACTTTTTGTTTAAAAGTTCAGATTGGTTAGAGAAAAAACATTGAGAAAATACACAAATAAATTTTCAGAATATTTACAAAACAAAATAAAAATCAGAAAAACATGTTGTTTTGATGTTTTAGTTATGTCAATAAAAACATGTTTCCAACATCAAACAAACATCAAACAAAAAAACAAAGTATTTGATGTTTTTCTGATCTATAAATTCTGAAGATTCCCTACTTTTAAAAACACAAACATTTTTTCATCAGAATTTTGTAAAAACATAACCGTAAACTAACCATTTGCTGTAAACTTTTGTTGTTTATGTTGAGAAAAATGTTTTTACTCTTTTTCTCTAACATTATAAAACAAACAGTATTTTTAACATGTTAGAGATAAAATTTCTTTATTAAATGGCCGCCTTTTTCTCTACATATAATGTTGATTGGCTAGTTTTTATTAACTCTCTTCCTTGTTGTATGTTTTTATTGTTGTTTTTCTTTTTCATTCTGATTTAGGGCGGTCTTAATGTTAACAACCACCACCACCACATGCTACTTATCATTTTATTTTTGTGTTGTTTCAAAAAATATTTAGGAAAAAAATAAATTTGTTGCCAAATATAAATAATTAGCCTTGTGACACACATTTTATTTATTTACATATTTTTTTAAATTTTTTATATTAAAATTAAATAATTTTTTTTAATATTGTAGGAAGAGAGAGAGATAAGAAAAATTATTTTAAGTATGATACCGTTATAAAAAATTTTTTTTAATTTTTTTTTGAATTTAAAAAAAGTTTTTTTCCTATCCTAAAGATAAAAAAAATAATTAATTTTTAGAAAAAAATTTTTCAATTAATATTTTCCTCAAGAATCTGGCACGTAAAAAGGTCCCAAAGAAGAGTAACAGAAAAACCATTAAGAAAAAATGAATTTTAACAAAATAAAATTTTTTAAATTTAAAAATAATTTTTAAAATTAGTATAAATATTTAGATTAATCGGGGACTTTCTATAAAACTAAAAATTAAAAAATATAAATACTAAATAAACTAAATACTAAAATATATTCTCTTTCTATTCACTATCCGAGAGGCAAAAATTGAAAAAATAAAAATAAAAAAAAAGTAGTGGGCGGACACTGCTTGCCTATTATAAAGACAAGACAGCCCCATGGTCATCGACTATATATATTTTTTTTAATAAACAAAAAAAAACGACTGGAAAAATAAATAAAAGAAAGTTCGTGCCATCCTTTGATTTCTATTTTGGAAAAAAAATTTTTTTTCTAAGTAAAAAAGAGCAAAATTAAATAAAAATATCCGAGAAGCAAAAATTGAAAAAAAATAAAAAAAAAGTAGTGGGCGGATATGATAATTCATGAACCTATTAAAATTAAAAAAATAAAAATAATATATTCTTAATTAAATTAAAAAAATAAATTTATACTCTTAAGAAGTTAAAAAAAAGCTTAAAGATTCTAATAGCTCATTTCAAAAAAAATCTTTAAAAAAATTTATTTTTTTCCTTCAAATTTCCCATCATCAACTCATTAATCTATCTCTCTCTCGAAAGCAATAAATTTATATAAAAAATTATAAAAAAATAAATTTTCCTCGTCTTTTTAAAGAATTGAGCTATACCCCTTCCCCCCGTTCCATTTTTATTTCGTCTGGCTGTCTCATTATTTTTTTTAATTTTTTATGGGGGTAATGGTCATTTTTTCCAGTCACACACACAAAATAAATCCAGACAATGGGCAATCTGCCAACCGACGAAAACGAAAAAAATTTTTTTTATAAAAAAAAAAGAACGACTGGCTCGACCTATATTTTTCCCTTAATTTTCTTGGATGGATAGCTCACTCAAAAAATGGTTGTGAATAGTTAGTGTCCATCCGCTTTTTTTATTTAAAAATATTCTTTGTGCTTTTCGGACCCCACCTCTCAAAAAAAGAAAAAAAAATATTTAATTTTCCTTCTCTAAAAATTAACTGAGTTTCTTAGCAATTTTTTTTTAAAAATTCCTCGTTCGAATCGCTTTGAAATTATTTAAATGTTCCGAAGTTTAGCTTAGAAATGAGATAAAAAATAAAATTTAAAAAAAGGAAAAAAATGTGAAGGTTTAAATAAAAAATATTTAAAAAAAAATTAAAAATAAGCTCAAAAATAAAATTTTTTAATAAAAAAAATTACAAAAATATTCCAAATAGTTTCCCCCAAATAAAACCTCAACAACACCCTCCCACAACCCCCCTCCCTTTCCCCTCCAAATATAAAGAATTTTAATAAAAAAAATTTTTTTTCTAACTTCAGCTTCATAAAAACAATTTATTTTCACCCTTTTTAAAAATATTTTTTTCACTAAAAAATATCAAAAAAAATATAGAGACTCGTTCGCTTGCGCTTTTTTACTTTTATTTCATATATTGGTGCCAGCCGGTGGTTGCTGTTTGTTTTTTACGAATGAGGGAAGATGTGAGGAGGGAAGAAAAAAATAGAGAGGAGAAAAAATGGGAGGAAAAAATTACTAAAAAATAAATAAAATTGTGTGTGTAGTGGTCATGTGAGTGTCGAGAATTTAGTTGAAGAAAATGTCCATTATTTTAAGACTAAAGTCCACTAGTAGTAAATATGGAGGAATTTATAAGTCTAGACTTGAAATAAATATAGAGTTATAAAACAATTAAAAACACACAACAGAGAAAGAGAGAAAATAAATCAGAATTTAATAAAAACAAAAACAGAATTCGATAACAACAATCAGAATTTAATTGAAAAAATCAAAATAAAATAAAAACAAGACCAGAATTTAATTCAAAAAAACCAGAATTTAATAAAAACAAGACCAGAAAAACTCCTTCTGGTTTTAAGAAAAACATTGAAGACTAAACAAACAAACACCCAAACATATACTTGAAAACCAGAAAAACATAACAAAAACAAAAAAACATTTATACCAAACATCACAACATCCTCTGGAAAATAAAAACACACAACAACAAAACCTGTCTGTTTTTATTTGTGGTTGACCTGCTTTCTCCACTTCCTCTTTTACAGCTTTTTTTTTCTCAATAAATTAAGTGTACTAATTCATTTTTTTATATATTTTTTCGCGTCGCAAATTTAACAAAAATAGGAACGGATGCCCTCATTTTTTTAACCAAAAAGCCGCTTTTAAAAAATAAAAGAAAAATCAAAAAATCCATTTCAGCCGTTTTTTCTTTACAATTTTAAAAGAAAAGAATTGAAAAAAATTTTTTTTTGATGGATGGAAAAATAAAAAAAAAGGAAAAATAAAAGAAAAATAAAAATTGGGGGAAAAGCTTGAAAAAAAAACTGGTTATTAATACCAAGCTGTTTTTTAACAAACAAAAAAAGAATTCAACAACAAGTACAAAGTTAGGAGAAGAATGATGGATTGTTTGAGACAACAAAACTTGAAAACATTTAAATATCCTAGAAAAAAAAACAGAAAAATTGTCTCATAAACAAAACATCTCATAAACAAAACATTTTTAAATAAACAAACATTGAATAAAACAAACAAGAAAAATAACCAAACATTAAAACAAAACAAACTTGTAAAACACAATTGTAAAACAAAGTTTATATTTTTCTCAAAATAAATTAAAACTTAAAAGTTTGAAGCAAAAAGCTGAAGCAAAAAGCTCACCACAAACAAAAATTTTTTCAACTAAACAAACATTTAAAAAAATTATTTTTTAAACAAAAAACTACTCTATTAATATATACCATATATTCACACACAAAAAAGGAAGTTTTTTAAATAATAGAGGAGGGAAAAAATATTTTTTCCCTCTCAAAAACAAAAAAGACCACCCAAATAGTGTCAAAAAAGTGTAAACATACACAACTCTTTTATAAAAATATATTTTTGAGTTAAAAAAACTAGCTAGGTAAGTAGTAGTATATCTAAAAAATAGATGAAGCAAAAAGTGCATATCGAGAGCGGGGAAAAGGATTTAAAAAAAATTACTGGTATAGAATTTTAAAAGAAATAAAAGGTGTAAATAAGAAGAAACAAATAATTAAATTAAATAATGTTTTTAAGGTAAAAATAAATTAATAAAAATCAGAATATTTTACAAACAAATTCAGAATTTTTGTGAAAACAAATTAGAGAAAATCAGAATTTGTTTAATAAAAAATCAGAATTTTTAAAAACAATGGGGATAAGAATCAGAATTGTTTGGGAAAACAAATTGGAAAAAAACCAGAATTTGTTGTCAAAACATCAGAATTTGTTTAAAACTCATCAGAATTGTTTTTGGAAACAAAACACCAGAATTAAAAGAAAAACAGCCTCACAAACACAAACAAACACAAAACATTTATAAATATTATACTTGGGGGGTTAAACATAAAAACCACTAGCTGTTACAAACAATATAAAAAGGTAGTAGTGTGTAGAAGCAAGTAGTAACTAGAAGTAGAAGACCACACGCATGTAAAAAATAAAAGTAAAAATGGACAAAAAAAGCCTCGACTGAAAAAATAGAGGAAATTGAGGAAGGAAAAAAATTTAGAAAAAAAAGAAGGTGGCCAAATAAAGAAAAAAAAAATTTAAATATATTAATATGCCTCTAGTAAAAATATGACGAGTTTTTATTTTATGTTTAAAAAAAATTCGGAAAGGTTAAAAAAATATTTTTAGAAAAAAATTGAAAAAAAATTATTTTAAATTAATTTTGAAAAATAAAAAAAACCAGAGGTGGGTCGGAACAGTCAGAGGCGTCGGAACAGTCAGAAGTTGGTCGGAAATCAGAAACGGTTCAAAAATCGGAACTGTCGGAAATCAAAAAAATTTTTTTCGGAAATCAGAATTCCGACCCAACTCTGATAAAAAAAATTTAAACTAACAATGCCATAGTCCTTTTGCACAATTTATACACCAAACCAGATTCATCATCTTCTTCTTCTTCATCCTCCCTTTCTTGTACCTCTTGTCTTCATGTTTTTAGCTCACAAAAAAAATAAATAAATAAAATTTTTTGAAGAAATTGAAGAAATTAATTAAAAACATTTTTTTGAATAAATTTAATAAGCAACTAAAAAAAATAAAAAAAAAGCATTAAAATTTCAAACAAAAAAAAAAGTAACACTAGCTTAAATGACCACTGTCCACAAAAACAGGGACAGATAATGTGTCCAACCAACACCAAAGGAGAAAAAAAAATTTTTTTTCAGAGAACAATAATAGAATGTGGGGGGCTTCTTTAAATATATTTTTATTTGTTTGTTATCTATCCGACAAAAAAAAATTTTTTCTTTAGTGGCCAATAAATTCAAAAAAAAAGAGAAGCCTATTATTGTTTCTGTTGTTATCTAGTTTAAAAACTGAAAAAAACAATTGATGATGAAAAAATTTTTCTAGAAACCCCATTAGAGTCTCAAAAGTGTAACTCTAAATCGATTACACCAGTAGAGTCCCAAAATAAAAAAATAATTTTTAAGAACCAGTAGAGTCCCGTAATCCTCTCATTAGAGTCCCCCACAATTAAAAAAATCTTTTTCGACTCCACTAGAGTCTGAAAAAATTTAAGCCACCACGAAAAGCCCTCAAAAAATTAAAAAAATAAAAAAAATATTTAAAAAGAGTAATTTAAATAAATACTCTCTAATTAAAAAAAAATTCATTCATTAAAATTTGATTAAAATTTTATTCATAACAACTCAAATATTATTTTTAAAAACATATATTTTTTTTAATAATTCTTTTTATATAAAGATCTTGTTTTTTTTTCTTGTTGTTGGTTGATGTTCTTTTTGTTTGTTTTTTTTACTTGGATTTAAAAAAGGCAGAAGAAGAAGGTCTAATATTGTTGTTATTTGTTGTTATATATTTTTTGGTGGTGGGGGGAGATGTGTGTGCTCATTTTTTTATTTTGTAATTTCTCGAGCCTGGTTGTTTTTTATGGAAAAGTACAAAAAAAATAAAATAGAAAAAAAAAAACAAAAAAAAATTCTACAAATTTTCTAAGATATATATGGAGAGGGTTAGGTATATCACACGGTTCTTAGAACAAAACATGGATAATAGAAACGACCCGAATTACGACGTTGTCAATATTTTAATTTGGTTAAAAATATATATTCGAAAAAAAAATTTTTCTCCAAGAACCGATACCCCTCTCCACTAAACTAGGACATGGATACGGATACAAATATTATGAAAATGCCTGCGGATATCCGTCTGTATCCACCGTAAATATCCGGATACGGATACCAACATCAGTATCCGTGTCCTAGTTTGCTCTCCACTACAACTACTACTACTTATTATTTTATATACAGGAATTTCAACATTGATATAAATTCTCTTAATTTTCCATTTTTCTTGAAAAAAAAAATTCAAAAAATTAAATACTTTGTTGAAATTCCCCTCAATACATATTTAATAAAAAAAAGTAAAAAAAAAAGAGAGAGAGAACATTTTCAGTTTGTTTTTTTGCTTTTCAACTTTTGTGAGAGATCAGCAAGGCACTTTAGATCGAAAAATTACAAAACCTTTTCTTGGCACATTAAGAAAAAAAGGGAAGAAAGGGGGAAAATTAAACCAAGAATTGAAGACGAATTTTTTTGGACCAAAAACAATCCTAAAAAATTTTTTTTTCAAAGAATTTTTTTAATTTTGTAGTCCCAATTCTTGGCTTAAGAATATAATAATAATTGAGATGCTTTCGCTTTATATTTTAATTTATATGAATATCGCAGAAACTTTAATGAGAGAGAGATAAGGGAGGGGGATATGAGAGAACGCAAAAGCTTATTTATAAATAGGGTTTTCTCTTCAGTTCGGAAACAAAAAATAATTTTTTTTTTGGATATCGAAAAATTTTGATAATATTGAAGTTATCAAAAAGTCTTACATAAGAACCCAAAAAAACCCTACTTATATAAAAATAATTAAAATTATTTAAAATTTCTTCTAAAAAAAAGAGAGAAAAGGGGGTCATAATTTTGAGAACAAAAACAGAAAATTATATATAAAATTTTAAATTAGATATTTATTTAGAAGGGAATTAGAAAATTAGAAATTAAAAAACAAAGCCTTGATCTGGAAATCCTTAATTTTTTTTAAGCCAATTTAATTTTAGCTCCGAGTCAAAAATAAATCAAAGACTAATAGGGGATTAATAAACTACACCTATCCGAAAAAATAACACCAGAAAAATGGCACTTAATATCTCTCAACTCTTGGCCCGTAAAGAACCCAATAAAATCAAAATAAATTTTAGGATCCAAATAAGACTTTAAAAAAATTAACGGTTCAAGATCAAAGCTTTATTTTTTCTCTACTACGGGAACATTTTAATAATTAAAAAAGAAACCTCTTTCACAATTTTTCAATATTACATATTAGTCATTTTAAATATTACCAGTTGATAATAAACCTTTTTTTAATCTTGTTGTTGTTGCTGTTGTTGGTGCTGCTGTAAATTTTGTTCGAGTTATTTCACTTCCACCAACTAAAAGACAAGTCAAATCATCATCCTCATCAAACGAAGAAGTAGAAGAAAATGTCAAAGAATTTTTTGTTGTTAATTGATCATCTACATGTCCTCCTCCTTCACCTCCTTCAAGTGATAAAACAAGTTGATTATTACAATTTTGACGTAAAGGTTGGTATGCAATTACACGTTGTTGTAAATCTTCATTATCATCTGGATGTTCACTTTATTAAAAAAAATATTTAAAAAAATTTTTTTATTGAAAATTTTTTTCCTTAATGACCAAACGACGACTCGATAGCCTGCTTATGAATCAGAAATAAAATTGTGAGTCTACACGAAATCCGGGATCCCATCAAAAGAAAATTTTGAAAACCCCGATCACTAAAAATGATTCCCGAATTTTTCACACCTCGCCCCTCCGTATTTTTAAAGATTTTTTTTTCAAAGTTTCATCAATTTTAGAGATTACACTCGTGTATCAAACATGACCTTATCCCCCATGGTTATCTAATTTTAGAGAGTGCCTCATAAAGTAAAAGGTGTCACAGAAAATATTTCACAAAAATTAAAAATTAAAAAAAATTAAAAAAAAATACCATAACAATTTATAAGAAGCCCATAAAGCTACTGACGACGCCACCAAAATTAATAAAAAAGCCATTCGATAGGGAGCCCATTCATCCATTAAATCTTCTTCTTCTTGTTGTTTTGAAGAAGCAGCAACAACAGCAGCAACACCAAAATTTGTTTTATGACTAATTAAACGAAGAGAAGATGATGATGAACAAAAAATAAATGGTAATAATTGACTGATGGAAAAGAAGAATATTGATAAAATTGTTGACAAAATCATCTAAAAATAGAAAATTATAAAAAGACAACCCCAACAAAATCCACAAGAAAATGAAAACCCCAACAATAATTGTCAGAAAAAATTTTTTTGAATTTTTCAAAAATTACTAATCCAAGAAATTAAAGAACCAAACTTAAATTTACAACAAAATTTAAAAAATCCTCAACCAAAAAAAATAAAAAAAAATTTTTCAAAAAATTAACCTAAACCCCTCTAAAAACTCAACCAGCCTAAAACCCACTACACTTGAAAAATTATAAAAAAATTTAAAACAAAACCAAACCTAAATAAATAGCTTTTGCTTCACTTTCGTAATAATAAAATAATTGTTGAATATATTGATTTTAGTCTGATGTAGTAGTAGTAGTATATGGCGGCAGCGGCGCCACTAGCCACACCACACGCATACAAATTGGTTTAAATAAAAGTTTTAAATTTTCATCGTTTTTGTGTTTTTCTAAAAACAAAAAAAAATTTTTTTAAGAAGAAGGGATGAATTATTTAAAAAAATATATGGATGATTTGTCAGATTTCTAGACTGACATTTATGCCGATTTTTCAAGAGAATAAAAATAAAACTTTTTCAGAAAATATTTTCAGAATACTACGAAAAGTTAAATTAAAATTTAAAAATAAAAATACACACCCCCCCCCCCCCAAAATTTGAATAGAAAGACAAATAAAGAAAGAAAAATAAATATAAAAATAATAAAATAAAAATACGAGAAATGGGAAAAAAAAAAATTTTTTTTATTTTGTTCATTTTTACAAACAAAAATTGATTAAAACCCCCCAAGTAAAAGAGCAGCAGCTCTATTTTTCTACTAAACGCTTTTATATATTTAAAACGCTATATACCTAATTTATTTTTCACCATCAATCTTTCCTATTTAATTACTCTCTGATAAATAATTAATTAATTCTATGTGTAAAACAAGAAATGTGTAAATTTTTACGAGAAAACACCCACCAACCAAACAATCACACTATCACAAACAGAGCACTTTTACACGTTAAAAAAAACAAATATTAGTAAATAGAAAGAAAAAAATGGTGTATGATGCTTTAGATACATATTTATTACTCAAATATATTTTATTAACAAGAATTAAACAGAAAATATCAAACACACCAAAACCAACTAAACAAAAAAAACCACTCAATTTTTAAATAATTTTAAAATAAAAAAATAATTAATTTTTCGATGAAAATGTCAACTATTAAAAAAAGGAAAAAAAGGAGAATATGCTTTTAAATACTTAATAGACAAGAGGAGATATTGCACAAGTATAAACCCACTAATAATAAATATTTTTATTTTAAATACACACACACAAACACACACATCCACATATTCGCTCACACAAATATATAAAAATATTTATTTATAAGCGGATTAGTATTTTTTAATTGTGAATTAGTTTGTTAGTAGTGTGGTGGTGGTTAGTAGTAATATTTGTTGTTATTAAGTATTTATTAAAGAAGAGAAGAAGAAAAAAGAAGAATTTCCGATTATTACATAAAAAAATATTATTTTTATTTTTTATAGAGAAAAAAACAGAAAAAAGAAATTAAAATATTTTTAAAAGGAAGAGATAAATGAATTAAAAAAATCATCTAAAAAATTTTTTTTGAAGGAAAAAGAATTTTTCTGAAGAAAAATAGGCTAGAGACTTTAGATAAAGTGAATCAACATTAAAAAAAGTCAAAGACTTAAACAAAATTTTTTGAATAAAAAAATTATTCTAAAGACACATTTTTAAAATAAAAAATCAAAAAAGAATTTTGAAGAAACTTTTGAAGAAAATTCTGAAGACTTTAAAGATTTTACAATGATTTTTTTTAAATCCAAAATTTTGAAGAAGCATGCCTAATTTCGTTGAAGAAAAATAAAATTATAAATATTTTTAGATATCTTTTTTTATATATAAAAATGATTAAACAGCTAATAGACAATTTTTAAAAAAATGATGACTGGCTGATTGACTCTGGCTGCTAAATTGAAGTTTAGACAAACAAATCGACAAAAAAAATTTTTTTTTGGTTTCGTAAGAGAGGAAAAAAAGCATTTTTAGAGAGAAAAAGAGGTTTGTAAAAAAATAGAGAAAAAATAAAAATATTTACATAAATAAATAGAAAAAAATAAATATGAACACACACAACAGCCACGCTCCAAAAAAAATTTGTCGTGTGTATATAAGGCCACAACAACACCACCAACAACATCACCACCTATATATTCCCCCAACCCCTTCCCTCTATATATTTTTATCTAGCAAAAAAGGTTGACAGATAAAAAAAAGCTTATGCTTTTTAAATGCCTGAAAAGAGTAGCAAGTCAGAATCTGAGAGAAGGAAAAAATTTTTTTTTGCAGTTGAAGAAAAAAATTTTTTTGAAAAGCCAAATTTTGCGTGAAGACTTAAAAAAGATTCCAAAGTTTTTCTATGAATATTAAAAAAATTTTTAGTGAAGAGAAGCTGATTCGAAAGCATAGGTTTTCAAAAATTACAAGGATTCTAACAATAAGACCTCAAAAATTTTTAAAATTTTTTCACTAGAAAACCCCAAATGCTGCTGTTATCTCTTCATTCCTCCTCTTCATTTTTCACCACCACTTCAAAAATTGTAGCAAAAAAATAAAATAAAAAATAAATTCACACACACACACAAATACACAAAACACTCAAAAAGCAAAAAAAAATATTTTTCTCTCTATCTATTTTAGCCTACAAATATATTTTTATTTATTTTCGCACACTACTACACACACAACATACACACATACACATTCGTCCAATATATTCCAATCTCTTCAAATTTTCTTCATTCATTCAATATTGATTCTGTTTTATAGCGACAAACGACACAAAAAGTTATTCTTCGAAGAAGAAGAAAAAAAATTTTTTTTAAAAAAGAAGAAAAAAATAACCAAAGTAGAGTGCGAATTATTATTATTAGTCTTTTACAAGAAAAATTATTTGCTTTTTAAGCTGACTGACTTCTTAAGCTTTGCGCGCGAAATTTTCAAGTAGAAAAAAAAAAGCAAGGACAAACATAGGTAGTTGTTTTTTCTGTTCATTTGTTAATGTAAATTGGAAAAAAAAAATGATTTTTGAAGATAGTGATGACTTGGATAATTGGAAGGAGAAAATTAATTATAAGACAAAAGAAAAAAAAATATTTTTCTGAAAAGCAAAACCTTCAAGAAAAATTCAAAAGTAATACGAAGTCTAAAAATGAAAAAAAAATCCTTCACTTAATTCAGTCAGAAGTCGTTCAGAAAAAAAACTTTCTCAGCAGTAATATGAAGAATTCCAAAACACACAAGTTCAATTAGTTCAATTAAACTTTCAAAGAAAATAACAAGAGAGAAAGGAATGAATCGGTCAACAAGTTGTTGTGGTAGAAGAATAAGAATGTAGTCTTTCACGTTCATTTTTCACTCCCTGCAGAAACACTACCGCACGAAAGAATTTATATTTATAAATATTGGAAGGAAGAAAATAGGGCAAAAAGAAAGAAAATATTTTTCTCTTTCCTCTCTTACATATTAGTAGTAGAAAATACTTTAAGGAAAGTAAAAAAGTGCAAAAAAATTTTAAAAACTTTCCGGAAGTGTGATGATTAATAATGAGAAAAAAAAAACGAAAAAAAAAATCTCGAGAAAAATAAAAAAGAGAAAATAAAGAGAAAATATTGAGAAGAATAATTTTAAAATAACCCCAGAGGAATTTTAAGTTTAAAAAAAAATTTTTTTATCTTTTGCTCACCTAATATGTATTATATTATTAAAAAATAATAAATTACAAAAATAATAATAAACCTGTTAAAACTCAGCAATGAAATAAAGGCAAAACCCATCACCAAACACAAAAATTTAGAGAAGAATAGTAAATAACCATCACCAAATTATTTTTTGTTTTTGTTTTTCCCACCACCAAATATTTATTTTATTTATTTTTTTTGTCTTCACCCTTCCATCTTCATTAAATTTTCCAATTTCTTCTCAAAAAAGTTGACAATTTCTTTTCGATTTTTTTCTTCTTCCAAATTCTTCTTCAATTCTTCTAGACTTTTTTGTTGAGGAAACTTCACAAAATTTATTCCAAATTCACTACAAACTTGTTTAAGAAGCCAAGGAGAAAACAAATTTGAACAAATAATGTTTTTTAAATTTGAAGGGCCGCCAACTTCTCCCGGCAGTTTTTCTTCTTCCTCGTTTTCTAAATTTGAAAAAATGACTCCTTTTCCTTTATAAATTTAAAAATTAAAAACCTTTCTCCTTTTGAAAAAATATTATTAAATGACTCGGCCAATTATCAAAAATTTCTTTTTCAATTTTATCATCATTAATCTCTTCAGAAGACATTTTAGACCAAGCAAATTTTGTATTTTCATTGAAAAAATCATTTTGAGAAGAAGACAATGATTGAATTGCTTGTTGTTTTTGTTGTTCTTCCAATTTTACATTTGAAAATAAAAGTAGACGAGTAAAATTAAAAATCTGAAAAAATAAAAAAAAATATTTTTATTAAAATGTTCCAAAAAAGCTTGGCTATACTTTATTTTGAGTGTGGACAGTTCCTAAAAAAGCGTTTCTCCTATATTTGAATTTTTGACTCCTAAAATTTAGCCTCGTCCCCCCTAAAGTTTTGCGACGTTAAAAGGCCTGCATTTCGACCCACAGACAATTCCGGTATTTGAGAGTGATACCAGTCGACTCACAAACAGCTTGACGAGACCAAGGATATATAATCAAAAGGTTTGGAACCGCCAACCGGGTAAAGTAGGCCAAAAAATAAAAAAAATAACCTCCTCATCCCCGCCAATTCTTCCAATTTCAAAAAAGTATATTTCCGACTTTTCCATACTTTTAAGACTTGCCAAAGCTTCAAACTCAAAAAATACATGCTGATTACAAATTAATTCAGTTGTCTCCATAACAAGTCCAATATGTATATTCATCTTGTAGCTAACAGCAAAAGCATGACATAAAGCATGAAGAGAAGAAAAACGAGCAGATTTTTCAGTTTTACATTGAACAAGTGGATGAAGAGGTAGACAAATATCTGCAAGAAAATAAGTTAAAAATTAAACATAAAAATAGTGTAAGAAAAAGAATAACACCCCAAAAGGATGTGAACCTTCAACCTATAAGAAGGAAACGTTGCAGGGGAATTCAAAGATTACCCAACAAAACCAAAAGACACCCAACATCCAAAAATTGGAAGAAAAACGTTCCAGAACCTGTCAATCCTAAAAATCAAAGGCTACACATGAACTAAAAAAAATTTTTTTACAAAAAAGAATAATGAACAACAATATATTATCTCTATTCCCTACAGTCTCCCCACAAGTCACTGCAAAAGGCAAGGAAAAAATTTGGACGAATTGGAGGAATAGAGATGGTGCTCTTCACAGGCATAAACACAGATGGCGAAACACAGGGGAAGAGGTTTATAAAATAATATAAAAATACCAAGATGCGGAAGAAGAAACTCCTCCTTCACAGTACCAAAAGAATGGAAGAGAACAACAATTGAAGGAATTACATTTGTTTGCCTAAAACAGTCAAGCAGCGAACACAGCGATGTTATGAATGAACGAGTCTTTGAGGCGAATGATTGAGATTTTAGGTCTTTCTTTTCCTCGTCAGCAATGTTACTTTTATCGTCTATAATGACATAAACTGCGCGAATCTGTAAAAATATTGTTAAAGACTGATTAAGATGAATAAAGAAATAGAGGAAGCTAATCAACTAAAGTACAAGGTCTTGAATCTTACGCGGTCTTGAATCTCATCCAACAGAGAGAGTACAGAAGACAAACAAGCTAATTACTGACCCTGAAGTACCCGGTCTTGAACCTTATCCAAAAGAGGAACCACAGAAGACAAACAGGCCTCCCATGGAATCTGAAGTAACACGGTCTTGAATCTTATCTAACAGAAAAACCGGAGAAGACAAACAGGCCTCCTGTGGAACCTGAAGTAACACGGTCTTGAACCTTATCTAACAGAAAAACCACAGAAGACAAACAGGCCTCCCGTGGGACCTGAGGTACATGTTCTTGAATCTTATCTAAAAGAGAAACCAGAGAAGACAAACCCCCGGAACCGGAAGCAACACGGTCTTAAGGCTTATGTCATAAGGCTAGCCAGAGACAAACAGGCACAATCCCGGAAGCCTTTATGGACCCTTGACAATACTAAACTTAAATCGCAAACCTCATTAACTTCAACAATTCTCTTAACAATCTTTTGAGAATTAGTAGAGCCAAACAAAATGTTGAGTTGACCTCCCTCAAGAAAAGGTTCCAACGATTTTGAAATCTTCGTTCCATCTTTAGGCGAAACCAAAGCAAAAAGTTGTCTCTTAGTAGATCGATCAGCTTTCAGTAAATGAAGGGCAAAACTTGTAGCAAGTAGATTAGTTGAATTTAAAGTTGGAGTAATTAGGAGAGTAGTCATTAGAATAATTAAGAAGTTAATGTTAAAATCTGAAAAAAAAGTATATTTAATTAAACATGCGCAACATTAAAAATCAATCAAAATCTGTTGAAAAGAAAGAAATACGCGTTAAATTAAAGAAAATTGATCTCGATCGGAGTTAAAAATGATCTCGATCGGAGTTAAAAATGGGTCAAGGTAAACGAAGAAAAAGTTGTTGAAGATGAATTTGTGTAAGACTCAGATGTACCAAATTTAAATGGGATGAATTGTCATTAAACAGAATGCCAAAAATAAAATCGATAAAAACACGGGAGACAGATTGGTAACGAAAATCAATAAACGCCCCCTCCCCCTCAGGCTTTTACCCGTAAAAATCCCCTCCCTCCCCTCCCCAATGAACAAAACCTCCAAAAACAGATTCATCCATTTGAAGCACATTCTGCTTTGTCCATACCATCCATACCACTTGTTGAGCTAAAACTTTCAAAAATTTCTTGAAAGAAAATTGAAAAAAAGAACAAAGACAAAAAAAGACAAGGACAAAAAAACAAAAAAATGTAGAAAGGGTAGGGTCATTCGCTCGCGCATTTTTAGCAAGCGATTTTTTCATTTAAAAAATTTGAAGATTTACCGGGCCAAGGGTTGATGAGGAAGACCATGTAGACGAGAACAGGGCAAGTTGACCAGCCACCACCACCAGTGCATGGAGTAGAGACCTGGCTGAAATTCAACCCCTCCCGTTATTAATTTTATTTTTTTTAATTTTTAAATAAAAAACCACACCCCAACCATACTCCAACATCACATCAGCAGGCCACCAGGAGCATGTTGAGAGCCACCAACCACCACCACAAGCATGAAGAGAGCCACCAACCACCAAAAGCATGTTGAGAGCCACCAAACCACCACCAGAAGCAAAACTTTTTTAAAAAAATAAAAAAAAATTTTAAAAATTAAAAAAAAACAGGCCCCCAGACCACCACCATGAAGACCATCAGCATATTCTCCAGAGGCCACCACATGAAGAACAAACATAAAAATAAAAAAAATTGATTTTTAAATTAAAAAAATCAAATAAACTAGGAAAAAACCCACCGTTTGGATGAAGCCATCCAGTCAGGGCCACCACGAGCCACCATGTAGAGCACGAAGAAGCGCCTAATAAATTAAAAAATTTCAAACTCAAATTTAAAAAAACAAAAAAAACAAATTTAACCGGCCAGCCATCCAGAAGAAGCAGGTCCAGTTGTCGGGACTGGCCTTCAATTTGAAAAAATTAGATTTTTTAAAGAATTTTTAAAAATTATTTTTTAGCAATTTTAAGCGCGCGCAGCAGTGGGGCAACGAATAAACGAATAAAAAATAAAAAACAGATGAGATAAATGAAAAAATGAAAAAAAAACAACAAAAAACACGTAATCTCCGGAGATTAACAGAAATCTGTGAATATCCAGATTTCAGAAAAAAAGAGACGCCAAATAAATTTGAACAGAAAATTAACGCATTTCATTATGTTAATTTTTAAATTGGAAAATGTCAAAGTGTAAACTAGTTGTTATTTTGTCGATAACTCTAAAACAGTGAAGAAAATGGAAATTTCAAGGCTTCTGGAATTTTAAAAGAAAATTTTGGGTTGGAAAATGGAATAAAATTTTTTCGGGAGACGTACCTTCAAGAATGCTTGTAAAACTTGGAAAATCCCCAAAAGTTCCCACTCTGACTTGGAAAAAAAATCCCCAAAAATTCCTTGGGAAAGAATCCCCAAAAAAACTTATTACAACGCTTCTTCTAAAATTCTATTTATTTAAAAATCAAAAATTTATGAAAAACAATAATTTCCAAAAATTATCTCAAAAGAATCTTCTTTCTAAAAATGTACATCTTCTTGGTCTTGCCGGAAACAACTTCCCTTGCTTGTCAAGCTTGTCTAGCGCCAATTGCAAATGTCGAGGTGTTAAAGGTTGAGAGGATGATGAATCTTCTTTGTTGGTTTCACGCTCAGCTTTTTGGATGTCTAGCGCTGAAAAAAGTTTTTTTAATTTGAAAAAAAATTCCTATAACTAAGACAAGGATATTTTCCCCAAAGGAGCTTCTTCTTCGAGAACATTCCTAGAAAAACAGCTAGATCTTTTCCCAGATCCCCATGTCCGTTTATTTTTTCATTGGAGGAACGGAGGCAGGCATAAGAAAAAATCTACGTGGCCCACTAATCCCTAATCCTATTTTCTCTAAAAAAGTTCCATGGATTAGCGGAACCCAATAAACAAGAAAAAGCCCACTACTCCAAAGAAACCCGAAAAACCATATCCCGGTTGTTTTTTCTTCGTTAAAAAGTTCATTTTTTCTTCCAACTGAAAGAGTTCTTTGAGACTAGCGCAACCCAAAGACCCACTGGAAAGTAGAAACCCTTCCAATGATGTTGTTTTTTCTTCCAAAGATCCACTTGAAAGGTTCGATGAGATTGGGTGGGGGGGGGGGCCAAAAATAACCCCAAAAAATAAAAATAACCTTCTTCAATCAACTCTCCAGTGAACACTTTCGCCATACCAGCAATCGCAATAACCACATTTTGTCCAACAGAAACACCAGCAAATTGGCCAATCAACTAAAATATTTGTAATTTAATTTTAAAATTAAAAAATTAAGAAACCCGTCGAATCGCCGATTTTGGAAAACTGGCACGTCTCATCGTTTCATAGCGTTCAAGTTGTTCTTGGGTAAAGTTGGCGAGAAGAATTCTAAAAAAGGAAGAATTTTATGAGAAAAAAGAAGTAATCCTTGAAAACCCCCTTGAAAACCTAATCTTTCAAAAGCTGAAAACCTTAACTTTTGAAAGGGGAATATCGAGGGATTTGGAGGGGTTGAAGGGGATAGAGAGACTTATCCAGAGTTATGGTACACAATCACAATATCGCACCAGAGGTTCTAAAATATAGAACTCTATGTGAGTGAGTACTTTTCCTACTTAATCCCTCGATATACCTTTCAGTTGTAGATCTTCTGGGTGAAGACCTTCCGAGCGTAGGGCTTCAGGCGTAGGTTCTAAAGGGATGTCCCCGAAAAAAACTTAAAAAAATAATTTAAAAAATATACTGCAATTTAAGCCTTGCCAATTCATCCTCTTCAATAATCTTCTTAGGAGGCAACAAATCGTCCTCCTCCTCCAAACCTTTTCTAGGTTTACTTGTCGACGGCATCAATTGCTTTAATATTTCTTCACATTTTTCTGCATTGTCGACGTCGTCCTTTTTTGCAGATTTTTCCTCTTCAATTGAAGCAACAGATGTTGGTTGTTGTTCTAGTGGTGGTTGAATTTGGATGTCGGAAGGTTGGGGGACCTAAAGAATTTATTTTAGTTAAAGATCTCATCAGTTAAATTAATTCCCACAATCAACAACCTGATTGGAATTTCAAAAATAAAGATGGATGGAAAGGAGAGCTGGAAAATGGAGAGGATAGATAGCCGGGAAACGTCCATAAGGGTTGGACTTCACTATAATTTTACGTTCGTCTTTGACGACTCAGATCCTTTTTGAGAGGATGAGGGATCTTGATGGGAGCATGAGAGGATCTTGAGAGGGACCTGAAGAGACACTCAAGAATACTTCTCAAATCCTTCTCCAAAGGCCAACTCAGATCGTTAGTTAATCGGAAGAAACTAGGGAAACTCCCAGAGGGAAAGAAAAAACTAACAACCACCGAGGAACCGAGGATTCTCCTAAATCCTATTTTTGTGGAACCCTTCCTAACCCCGACTCGATCGTTGTCCTGCTTAAACCTAACAGTTCACAAAAAATAAAAAAAAATAAACCTCAGGTTGTAATGTTTCCGTCACAACATCCTCCAATGGATCTTCAAGAAGTCCAAAAGCTTCATCAAAGTCTACAATCTCTGCCTTCTTTGTCGTTTTACCCTGAGGATGTTGAGAAGTTGAGGATGATTCGCTGTCGTTTTGTTTCCGCTTCATTTAAAGAAATTGATAGAATTTTTTTAGATGATCTAAAATATTAAAAATTCAAAAAAAAATTTTCAAAAAATTTTCAAAAATCTTAAAAAGTCCAAAGGCGATCGCCTTTTCTGAACATTCTCTCCCGTTGAACGTTTTGTCCTTCATATTTTTTAGATATTTTGAAAAATCCTAAAAGAGTTGACATTTTGAAATTTGCCACAAAAAGATCCTTGCTTACAATTTTTCTCTAATTTTCTCTAATTTACGTACTATTTCTTCACATATTAATCTCTTTTTTCTTCAGCTTATTAACTCTCCGTTTTCGAGACGTTTTTCAACGTTTTTCAGCATTTTCCGGCTTTCTTTTTTCGATTTTTTTCGACTTATTTTTTCTTAATTTATTTCAGATTTTCTTTAATTTTCTTTCAGGTTTTCTTTAACTTTTTCAGATAAAGATGTTTAATCGTTCAAAAACTTTGATGTTTCCATATGTGAAAATGCAGCCTCTCTTGAAACGTGCTGCAACCAACAAATCTTTGTATTTTTTTACCTATTTTAGAGTAAAATTAAATTTTATTTTTTACAGCTATTCGTCTTATGCAGCGTATGGAGGTCTGTTTTCTTTTAATTTTTTCTCGTTCCCGGGCTGGAATTTCTTTATAACTGCACAAAAGTTGGGGATAAATTGTTGAAATGATTTTACAATTTATTTGCTACTTTAAGTGCAAAATGGTTACTTTCATGAATTCACGTGCTTTCTGTAAAAATCCAAAAGAATTTTAACAGAAGGCATATTTGCAACATGTGACAATTGTAGTAGGGCAAGATTAAGGAAAATAGCAGACTATTAATTAGGGAGAGGGTTAGTGTCCATGGAAACAAGACTCCCCCGAGTTCTCCCAAGGTTATATTTATAAGGCTAAAGGCCCACTTTTTGGCAACATGTAGGGTCTAGCCTTATTGGCAGAAAATCTAGTCCTGTCATCAGAAAAATTTTTGTGAGGGCTTTAACTTTAGTCGGCAGAACACCTGTACATGATTAGGGAAGGCGCCCGGCAATAACTGCAAGGAGGTCACAGGATCGTTACCTCCCCCGGGCTAAACTTTTACCTCGTTCTTACTCTATTTGACCATATTTGTGTGTTTTTTTGATTCCAGACTCCATTGTCGCATCGCTTCCCGCCATTTCTGAGTCATCTTCATAATTCTCTGACTCCTCCCCAACCATTTTTTTTCCTTTTTAATTTTTAATTTAATAATTCACTTTTTCAGCTTCTCTGTTTTTGCTGACAGTTTATATTTGTGATTGGAAGCGTTTTGCAAAATTGATTCCTGTCTACAATCAGCGTTTCAAAAAGGAATAATGGATGAATTGAAGGATGCTTATCTGGAATATATTTAGTTTGGAGTTGTTTTGAATGATAATATAGGTTTTTTTGTGTTAAAATTTATTTTTCTATATGTAAAATTATGACAAAGAAATTTCATTTTTTTTGATTGCTATTTTGTTCTTTTTCAATTTAATATCTGAATTTTATTTTCGCTTATTTTATGCTTTTTTAACAGGGCGTATATGGAGGTGGGGTAGTGGCTTATTCCTTCGTTTTTGGAAATTTTTTGGAGGGGAGGGGGATGATTTGGAAGACTCGTCTTTACCCTCATTTGACTCCTTCGTGGGATCAATACACCTCCGATTTGATGAATTATTTGATGATTTTGGGGACTCACCTTTACCCCAGATCCAGACAAACGGGGGAATTCTTTTTTGGGATCAAAAAACTCCATCCTACTGGAAATTTTCTTGGGGATCTCGATGGCTTAATTTCTAGCCTCAAAATTCCTTTTTGGGATCAGACATCCTCAATCTTCCTTATATTCTGACCTCTTTATACGCCCTAGTTAAACCTAAACTTATTTACTCGTTACAGATTTAAATTAAAATTTCCTGAAATTTATTCAAAAATCATTCAAAATGTCAATTTCTGATGGATCGGTTTCAAGCGGTGAATTGCCTGATATTGTTGATGCGGTGGAGTCTGATGGGACTGATGGTGGTGACAATGAGTCTGCTTATGAAACGGATGGGGTGGAGTCCAATTATGAAACTGATATGGTTGATGAGTTTAATTGTGAAACGGATGAGGTTTGAACTTTTTAAATTTATTTTGGGATTTCTTTGGAGGGTTATTTTTAGGCTGGGGGTTATAAATTTTGGACTTTTGGTTCCATTATATTTTCTCAATGTTCGGGTGTTTTACTTCATGTTAGCTTCCTTATTTTATCTCTTACCTCCAATTATAATCCCTTTTTATCAATTTAATTATTATGATTAAAAAAGGAAAATACCGAAAAGTAAATGGTACCATTAGGTTCAAAATTCTTCTCTTATAATCTTATAAGAAAGTTCTCTTATAATTTCATAAGAGTTCCAGTTAACGCCAAAGTAATTTAATAATTTAACATTTCTGCTTATACCATTGTGTAAAGCAGCAAAAAATTTTGGGTATGGGCACAGGGATCTAAAGCAGTCTTATACATTCTTTGAGCTTTCGAAGAATGTGGATGATCCAAAGATTTTCTGTTTTAAATCCTGATATCCTTTCATTGTTATTCATTCAGCTAATGAATGTTGATTCTTGCTTCTTTAAAAATCTTATATTATTAATTTCCGCAGGCTCTGTGAAGGGGAAAGGGGTATATTCCCAACTAAATCCTTTATTTTCCAACATAAATTAAAAACAAGAGAGATGTTGGGTTCTCTTCGGGCTGAAGCCAAAAGACGTGAAAAATGAAACAACAACATAAAAATTGATTTATCCTAACAGGGGTGGAGTATCCTGCCTTTGGCAGTTTTTCATCTTCCAACTTTCGTCAGTCCTTATTCACTCTTACGACTTCAAGGTTGTCAACTTTAAATTCCTATAAAGCTTTTAAATTTAATTTATAAAGCTTTTGAATTTATCTTCTGTCTGCCTCTGGCAACAAATGTATTATTTTGAGAGTATAATAATTTATGAAAATATAAAAAGCGCTTATAATAACAAAAATTAAAAATTTAATATGAAAATATAATTTAATTATAATATAATTAGACACATTAATTCAAAAATCTAAAAAAATTTAAATTATCTGATCCTGATGATTATTTTGATTTGCACAGCCGCTGCAAGTCTCAACTAGTTTGGTCTTCCTGATGAAATGCCTCAATTTTGGGTGCATAACCTGAAGTCAAGGATATACATTTTTATATATCAAATTACCAACTGATTTGATCAGTTTTTTCATCACGAGAATGATCCATTCATTTTGTGACCAAAAATTCACAACCTTGGATTTCTTATTAACATTTATAATTTTTTGTCTTCCAATCTTTTCTTTCAGCTTCACCTTTAAAAAGTTTTAATATTAAATAAATTGGAATGTGGATATTACGGAGTTTATGCAAAAGCTCTGACTTAATAATTTTGCAAGAATTAGGTTAAGTTTATAAATTAGGTCAAGTGAGGCTCCGAAGAACACTGAATATAAAAGAAATTGGAACAACTATATATAGGGAGTAGGATGGGCGGTAGGATGATAAAACTACCTTGAAAATGAGTGAATGTATGAAGGGCAACAATTTGAATAAGATTAAAGAGAAATATTTTAAAGTTGGAATGAGGGAATTATTTAAATATATTAAGAAATGGAGCAAAATATATAGAAAAAAATTAAAAATATTTAAATCACGGACATAACAGTGGCAAAATGGTGCGGCACAATACCTCGATTGTTAAAATAGAGGAGGGACAGGAATAACTCGGGCTTGCACGATTATATCTCTTACTTAAAATGGACGACAGTGATATATAATCTATTAAGTGTAATGAATAGTGATCGGATTTATATGGGTTTTTTACTGGCCTAGTTGGAAAAATTATGAAAAAGTTATGATTTTTTTTTAAATTTTGGTGATTTTTTCGGACAGAATTTCCATAAGGAAAAAATATTTTTCCGCAAATGAGAATAAATATGGCAACTGTTATATCAATCGAAAGCTTTCATCGAGCTGAACGTAAAATATTTTTTCTAAAATTTTCTGACCATTTTGTCCAAAGTTACACCATTCCGATCAATAATACACAATTCCTTGCGGAATTTCATGTCCTGCTTGTTGCTTGTCTTCAATAATTATCAATTCCTTTGATTTTTGGACTGTTGTTGGTTTACGGCGCGCACGTTGCGTCTTTTGTTATTGAAATTTTTCGCTCCAAGCCCCCACACAGCTGGGCAATTTTTCTTTATTCTTTTCTCATTTCGTAATAGTGAAAACTTTCAGATCATCACAGCATTTGACTTTTCTTATGATAGGTTATTTTAATTCATTTATATTCTTTCTGCAAGTACGGACACATGTCTACATAACTAGTTTATGTAGGTTCGCTAATTTTTTGTCTTCAGTAAAAACGGTCAAAGTTAAAAATGGTCAATTAGTCTTTCTTTCATTGTCTGGCGTACGCGTGCCTGCTGTTGTATTTCTTTTCCTTATGTGCCTATTGCGTCTGCCTGTTCCTCACTGCAGGCAGACATGTCTCTGCGACATTTATAAACTATTTTCTTTTCTCTGACATGTAGTTGTCTTTGTTTATCTTGTGTAAGCTACCATTTTGACATCAGAATTCATCTCTTTTCTATTCTATTAGAAAAATCGATAATATTGATTGGTGGTCTATTTTCTCAAGCGTTGACGTTCCCCCGGTAACATTCAATTCTGCTTATTACTATGCATTCATTTTATCTTAATGCTGAGAAATAAACTCTAGATTAATATTTTACTTTGCTTGCTGAATTGTTTTTGATACATTGTAAATTCAACCCCGAATGCCTAAATACTTATTACTTTTTATGGTATTAAGTATATTAAGTGCCTAGCCATTTTGTGTACCTAGGCATTTTTTTCCTAGACATCTGATACATATCGATTTTCCTGCTAATCGATAAAAAGGTCTCTTGCCAATCGATAAAAAAGTGCGTAGTAACTCTACAACAGTATGTATGTAGAAGTGGAAGGTATTTAATCTTTATCGATTATCTGGTGTACATTATCGATTAGCAGTGTATAGGAGAGATTATTGCATACTCTCGCTAATCGATAAAAAAGACTACGCTACTTTGTAGTTAACGATTAGTGAGAGATCACTTCTTATTTATCGATTAGTGAGAGTGCAATACTACGAGACAATTGTCTCTCCTATTATTGCATACTCTCGCTAATCGATAACTAAGTGAAGAGTAGCGAGAGAGTATGCTAGCATGCAATAAGAGAGTATGCTTTATCTTTTTATCGATTAGTGAGAGAGTATGCAATAATATGAGAACATTGCTCTCCTATTATCGCATACTCTCGCTAATCGATAACTACATTGGATAGTATGTAGTAACTGCGTTAATAGAATTTATTCGTAAAAGCATCATATCAAAATGCTTTAGGCATTCAGGGTTGATCCTCCTCTATTCTATTTTTCCGTTTCTCCACTCACCTTGATTAAATTTATGTCCACATGTAGATAATCGTTATTGGCGTTTAGGCATAAACTTAGAATATTTTATCATTTTCAATATCCAACTACCACTCCTTTACATCTTGGTGATAGCCAACTTTTGTTAGTCTCCTTAAATTATCAAGTTACTCGATAACCTGTTTAACCTCATATAATAAAAATTTTTTCTTTTAGGACGTTTACAATAAAGCAAGCGATATGGGACTGAAACGCGAGGATAGTTCATCATCTGATGGATCCATCCCGACTTTAAAGCCGAAGAAGCAATACGTCGTCGAGGCAATTTGTAATAAGCGCGTGTTACCAAATGGCAAGGTTGAATACTTGCTCAAATGGGAAGGACATCCGGAGAGTGAAAAATCTTGGTATACATTTTGTAAATAAACGGAACCTGGTAAGAGGGTATACTGGTGAAACCGACCATTACCCAACTTTCCCGCACGAGGTTCGAACCCGCATAGGAAAATTAGTCAATGTGTAGATCGTTTTGAATACCTTTAGCGATTTTTGAACTCAATAAGTACACTATCACAGAAGAACATGATTTTAGCTGTGATGATAGACGATAACACCCTTTAACAAAGCTCTAAAATATCGAAAAAGTACATTCTAGGAGATGGAATAATGAGAAAAAAGGTGACACACAACCCAAACTTAAGTTTACCCTTTAGCAATTAAAAAAAGGAAAAATGTAATTTAAATATCATATTTTTAGGGAGCCAGAGGAGAACTTGAATTGCCCGGAATTGATTGAGAAGTTCAACGTTTTCCAGAAGCGAATGCTTGAGGCCAAGCCTTCAGGACAAGTTGAGGAAATTATTGGCTCTGCGCGTTGTGACAATGAGGTATTTTTTAAGTTAATTCTTTAATGTTTCCGAAGGGATTAAATTTTTAATTACGAATTAAATAGAGTGGGAATAGTAAAAATGGGATGGGGGGAAATTCGTAAGTGCGCTGAGCAATACAGTTTGACCTATATTTTATATATGCCCTTGCGCGGGTGAGAAAGGGGATTCATTTCAGCAGCTTTCCTCACCTAATAGTAAAATAAAGAGTACTTATATTCGTTCGAAACGTCATAATGCCAAACTCTCAAAAGTCAAAGTGGATTGCTCAGTCATTTACGATTTACTCACATCAGTCATTTACAAATAATAAGGGCAAATGAGTGAGAAAGGCAATCAAATTCAAAAACATATGCCTGGATTGAAGGTAGAGTGAGTAAATGAGTGTGACCACGTGTAAATTTTTTGAAATTATGCAAGTAAGGAATGACTGACCATTTTGTACATTAATAAAAAAACTGGGAAGGGAGGGGGTAGGAAACCATTTGATATCCTTCCATTTTTAAAACGTATAATTTTGTAGATCTTTTACTGTGTTCAATATGCTGGGACGGACTATTCGGAGTTTCTTCCATCGCGAATTGTTTCGAAACGTTGGCCATTGTTGGTTGTTGATTTTTATGAGAAGAGATTTGAGGAAGATCGCTAAAAATACCGGTTGACTATACAAAATTTGATCAAATACTTTTATTTATTTTTTGAGTTTAATAAAATACTTTTTGTTGTTTTAAGGTTTTTTTTTTATTTTTTTAAAAATGTTTTTAACATTTACTTACCTTTTTTTATTTATTTGTGACATTTTGGGTACATTGACATTTTGTTGATGTAAAAAAGGTTCTTTAAAAATTGTAAAAGAAGAGGAAAAAAGAAGAAAGGAGGCAGTTTGAGATTTTGAAATTGCACAAAAATTCTAATTAATTTTACTGGTTGACTTGGTGAGTCATTCTCGTTGGTTAAGTCGTTTTTTCTGTTAATGACTGTGACTGGTTTATTTTAGAAATTAATTTTGTTTAAAAAAATTTTTTTCTTTTTCAGTTAAATTTTCTAATTTATTCGAAAATGTCAAATTCTGATACTGTTGATTGTTTATTTTCTGAGGCATATGCACTTATTGAACAAGGATTGTGTTATGACGAAGTTAATGATAAGGTTGTTTAATTTTTTTACTATAATATGGTGCCTTGGGAATTTTGTAGGATTTTTTATGAGAATTTTGACTGAGGTTAACTCCCAAATTTCTAAAAAATTGAATGGGTCCGTTTTTCGAATGGGTCCAAGATATATTACCGAGAGCGTGTCCATTGAGGTGGCTGTGAGCGCATATCCCTATTTTAGCCTCCTCCCCTTGAACTCTGAAACTTGGATACGCCCTTGTCACTTACACTATTTTTACAGCAAAACGCCTTGTTAATGTACCAGAAAGGATTGGACTTGTCTCAACAAGCATTCGAATTGGAAAAAGAACCAAATTCTGAGAAGAAAGAAAATTTATCGAAAACCTCTCAAGGCCTATCAAGAGTTAAAGAATTGGTTTAACAAAGAATTGAAGAAATCAAAAATACAAAAAACGAAGAAATCTCAAAAGAAAAAATTTCAGAGATTAGAGGGAATTTAAATACAACATTTGAACCCAATGCTCAATTATATTATTGGTTACCTGATGGTGTACAATTGGTTATTATTGAGGTTATTTTTTAGTAGTTAAATTTGAAAAAAAATTTTGGTTCTGAAAGACAGCCCTTAGGGTTTATCGAAAAAAGGGGGATGTTATTTGCGGACTCCGCTCTCCTGAACTGAAAATTTTACTTTTTTAATTGGCTTAATTACCATAAATGTTCTAATAAAGGTGGCATCTCCAATAGAAACCCTTGCCCCGTTAGAAGCCCACTCACCGAGACCCAGTGAGGAATAAATTTCCAGGACTCTTATCTTTCAGTGGGTCTCAAGTGAGCTTCCAACTGGGCTTAAGTTCCTATTAGTGATGGGCGTTTATTAGAATATTGTATTTAAATATATTTTTCTAGGGTGACAAAACAAACGCTCCAACACCTCCATCTTCACTCGCCATATTTATTGAACTCAAACAAGATGAAACTTGTTCAAAAAATGCTCCTCTACCTCCAGCATTTATTCAAGTTGGAACATGGGTATATCCTTTACGTGGACCTCAACTTACTACTGTTATGAAAAATGAATTGGGTATTTTTTATTTTTTTTGAGGGTTTGTAAGGGGAAAACAAATTTTGGATTTTATGGTAGTCTTGTGCCCTTTCTTAGAATGTCTGGGGAATTTGACTTTGGAGGTGGTTAGATAATTTGAATTTGGGCGGGGATTTGTGAACAGTGATGGGGTATTGGGCATTTTATGGGGCTTCGGAGCTGGGCTCAATGTAGCTCACAGACACGATATGTTTTTTGAAATCAACTCTGGCTCCAACCAGAAGCTGGGGAATTTGACTTGAAATAGCGGGGAATTTGACTTTAAGGTGGTTTGTTTGATTTGGGTGGGGAAGCTTCGACCACAGCTAGCTCCCGGAGCCATACCCAAAACTGAATAAGTATCCTCCTTGGATGACTGTTTTCCGTTAAATTTTTTTTATTAAATTTTAAAAATTCAAAGGTATTTATGTCCTTCCAAACCCAACACGAGAACACCCACAAATGTTTGTTGGAATTATTTTACCTCGTAATATTTCTTCTCAACTTGAAAAAGAATTTGTTTATGCCTTAAACCAATTTTCAACAATTAAAGAAAGCCAAGTAATTTCTGAAATGTCACAAGAACAAAAACAACGAACTTCTGAAAGAATAGCAAAATTTTTGATTGATGTTGGGGATAAATTGGCTGTTGGGGCTACTAGTGCTGCTACAAAAACTGGAAAATATATGGCTGATAAAGGAGAAGAATATAGAGCTAATTTGGTTTATTTTTTAAAATTTTTGTGGTAGTATCAGGGTTGGAATGGGTTACCTAATACACGAACCCTGGTCTTTTTTCGAAACGAAATCCGAAACTAGACACGAAATCCGAAACTCAAAACGAAATTCGAAACCCGAAACGAAATCCGAAACCCAACACGAAATTCGAAACCCAATCCGAAAATTTTGTGAAAACTAAAAAAATTTCGATTTCCTCTCGTCATTTCTACTGCTGTTGTTCTTTTGTGCTCAATATTTTACAAACAAAATTTTCCTTTAATTTTTTAAGGAACCAACAGAACAACCAACAAATATTCATCCATTAATTCAAAATGGTGTTGTAATTTTACATAAAGGAAGTAAAGTTGTTGCTAAAGTTACTCGTTTTGTTCTTGATAAAATTGGAGATGTTGGCGTTGCTATAGGCCAAAAAGTGGCAGATGGTTTAAGTGGAGATGGGACTGGAGGAAGGGCTTTTAGGTCAACTGCTACTGTTGTTGGGGGAGGAATTACAGGTTTTCATTTTAATAATTTGAAAGATTATTGGAGTAGTTGACATTAAGATCGGCAAAATCGCTTTGCGGGACCCCGCATGCAGGATTTTTTTAAATCTTTGCGGGACAGGGTCCCGCGGGATAAATCCCGCAAATCAAAAAAAAGTGCGGGATTGCGGGACGAGATCCCGTAAACGAGCCGGTCTCTAATTGACATTAAAAATAAATTTTTTTGGGGAGTTGACATTTTGACATTTCTAGAAATTTTCTTTAAATTTCTTTCAAATTTTTTTAATTTTTATCAGCATTCTCAACCATTTGGATTTCACTTGAAGAAGCGTCCAAAACTTTAATTAGATGTATTTCTGATGAAACTGTTCAAACTGTTAATTTACGGTTTTTTTTAATTTTTTTAAAAAATTTCCAAAAAAATTTTTTTCCCAAGTTATGGCCCAGAAGCTTCCCAAACAACCCATCACGCTTTACACGCTTTAGGACACACAACACTTGCAAGCTTTCAAATTTATGAATTTGGTCCTCGTTCAATAGCTGGAAGGATGGCTAGAAAAGCTGGGCTACAAATTGTACAAGGCTTTGGAACACAGACTGAAACCAAAGCAAATGTTACTCAAATTGTGACAAAAGAAAAGAGTTGATGATTGGTGTAAGAAGTATATTTTAAAGAATTTTATTTTTGTAAAAAATTTTTGAGGCCTTTTTAAGTCACTTACCTCAATTTTATTTTTTTTGTTATTTTTTTTTACAAAAATTTGGGGATTGAAATTTTTATGGTATGAAGGGTTTGTTCTCACTCTGAATTTCTGAATAAGGATGGGGTAATTTGAAATTTTTTTGAAGAGAAAACCAGCAACTAAAATTTTATTGAAAAATTTGTTGGCAAAAACAATGTGTATTTTGTTGGCAAAAACAAGCCAACAAAATACACAATGTGTATTTTGTTGGCAAAACATTTGTTGGCAAAAACAATGTGTAACTAAATAAAATGTAAAGGGGTACATAACTGGACACAATTTTTGGGTTGTTGAATGGGCAAAAAACGATTACAAAAAAAAAAATAAAAATCCAAGGGAAGGGGAACAACCAACTTTTCTCTAAACACGTTGTTGTTTAAGTAATAAAGTAGCAGAAGTTAAATATCCTGTATGTGTAGGTTGATTTGTTGGAAATGGAATTGTATCAAATATAATTTCTTTTTTTGAATTTTTTCCTCCATCTTTTTCGACTTCCTCATTTCCTTCTGTTGCCCATTTTGGATGTTTTCTTTTATTTCTTCGATTTTTATTTTGTTGTTTAGTCAAAGTATTTTCTTCAATTCCTTTATAGTTTATAGGTAAATTAGATCCAAGTAATGCTGTTTCAGCCAAAGTTTCAGATTCAACATTGATTACCTGTTTAAAGAAAATTGTTGATTTTAGAGGAAAAGTGGGACAAAATGTCCAATTTTTAAGGAAGTAGAACCTCTAATATTAAAGGTTTCTAAAGGTGTTCTGATATGGGGAAGGTTATGTTATGGATAAGAAAACCTTATTGATCAATCTGATGGAGTTTTTGATCCCTTTATAATCAAGAACTCGAAGGCTGGGGTCCTTGACTAGTAGAGGAGTCAAAAGCCCGAGGACTGTGGTTCTTGCTTATAGAAGAGTTAAGATCCCAAAGACTTGTGTCCTCGGCTTATGTCAGAAAAGGTAATGGGCATTCAGAGGTTGGTTTCTGGAGAGAAGAGGTACATAAGTCCACGACCCCTATAACCCAAAAAGGTCTCTCTAATGGTCGGGGGTTTAATCCCAGTTAAAACCTGAACCTCCTCTTAATTTTAACTCTAAACAAACCTTTAACTTCCTTGGAACAATTTCAATAGTTTCAATACTAATAAATCCATTCTTGTCCAATGTTTGTACCATTTGTTGTACTTGTTCAATACATGGAGAAAAAGAAACTAGACGGCCAAATTTATTTGGATTTAAAGCTTCAACACAAGCTTCTACAGCCAACCATGGAGAAGGTAAATCAAGAAATAAAGCATCACATTTATTAGAAATTTCAGGAGGGAAACCATTGCTGGAGCAACTGTTGTGGCAATTTATGGAAACAGTGGAGGAGAGGCCGTGAGTCTAAAAAATTTTTTTAATTTATAGAAGAGAATTTTTTTGAGTGTTGGCAAATAAAATTCGTACGATTATTTGAAGTGTAGCCCCAATTGCTGACCCCGAAAAGAAGGGGAGAAAAGGTATAATGGGCATTTTAGACAAGCATGGCCCCTAAGCTTAATGTTAGGGATATAGCGGATTCCTGGAGGAGTTCTAACCCTCAACCCCCCGGACGATTATTTAGGTGGCGCCTCAGTTAAAGTCCATCCTCCCAAAAAGTAAGGTTAACTCTGAGGGTATTCTACCAAAAAATTCTAAAGAAAAACCTCAATTTCTGCTTTAACAGCCTCAACACGTTCAGCTTCAATATCATAAGAATAAACTTTTCCCTTTGGACCAACAGTTGTTGCCAAAGCATGAGTTAGAGATCCACTTCCTTTTTTTTAATATTTTTATTGATTTTTAAATTAGAAAAAGAACCTGTCCCCGTCTCACAAACAATAGAACCAGGTTTAATATCCAAAAGTAAAATTATTGTTCCAATATCTGGAGTATACAAAATTTGGGTACGTTTTGGACATGTTTGAGTCCATAAATGTGGGGAAGGGCGTAAAATGTGAACATAACCGGCTGTGGCAGATATTGGTGTTCCATAACTAGAAGAAAAAATTTAAAAGAGGAATAAAAAAATTTTTACAGCTGGTGGGGTTCGAACCCTCAACCCTTCCACTGGGTAAACCTAACATTTTCCCAATACACCAAAAAGTCAAAAGTGTTAGGAATTGGGCTGGGGGAAAATAAAATTTTTAAAAAATTTCCAAACCGTTTTCCAATTAAAAATTCATGTCTTAAAGCACCATATTTCATGTGTATAGTTTTGCCTCTTTTAACAACAATAGAATATTTAGTACCAGGATTAACATAAATAATAACTGTATCGCCTTCTTCAACAAAATTGTTATATTTTAAGAAATGAGAACCTTTAAAAAAAGAAAATTTTTTTAGGAATTTTTTGAATGAATCTAAGAAGGAAAAAAATATTTTTTCGATGGTGGGGTTCGAACCTTCCCACTGGGTAAACAAAAATTTTCCCACTACACCAAAAATTTAAGATAATAAAAAACCTTTTTTATTATTACAATCATCCACTAAAATAGCAGTTTCTTCGTTCTTCTTTATTTTTTCCTCCATTTTTTCTAAATAAATTTAACTCCTCCTTTTTCTCCGTCAATATCAATTAAAACTGCTTTTCCTTGTTTCTCCAAATGGGTTAAACCTTTTAATAAAATGTCTTTTTCCAAACCGTAGAAGGCTAAAAAGAAAATCGTTTTAAAGTTTAAAAGGTCTAGAAATATAAAATTATTTAAATGAATTTTGGGAGAAAGAAAAATTGTTTTAGCGCCGGTGGGGTTCGAACCCTCCACCTCCCAATGGGTAAAAACCTAACATTTTCCCACTACACCAAAAATTTAAGAAGGTAAAAATTGGTTAAAAAATTCAGTTTTTCAAATCTGATTTTTTGTAATAATTTTTGAGTATAGAAAATTTATTTAAAAAAAGAAAAAAATTATACATTCTTGAATAGCGTCTTCTCCCTGTGTCAGTTCAAACAAAGTAACAACACTGTTTAATAAACCAATAGAATTTGCCCACTCGTAAATTTGTATTCCCCACTCTTCTGGACGTCTCCAATAAATATTACAACGAGTTTTCTGTTTATCACACCACTCTATATGTTTTAAATTTTCTAAATGATCAAAAACTGCGCGAATGCCAAAATCGTCTAAACGTCCTATTTTTTAAAAATAAAAGGGGAAAGTTTTAGAGGTTTAAAAGGCTTTTTAAAAATATTTTTTAGTGATTGAAAGGTATAGAAATATTCCTAAAATTCTTTAAAGGAGTTTAAAGTGGCTAGAAAATAGTTTACCGCTAGTGGGGTTCGAACCCTCAACCTTTTATAGGGGTGAACCTAACATTTTCCCACTACACCAAAAATTTAAAAATGGTACAAATTAATCTGGGTGAGTGTTCGAACCCTCAGCTTTTTCCCTATAATTTTTTAAGAAAATTTTAAGAAAAAAACAAACTATTAAGTCGTCGATTATTAAAAAGTTCAGAATTTGAAATTTCTTCAAAATTGGCAGAATAAATTTTATTAAATTGACAATAATCAAGTACAAGTCTACTCCAAGATTTTAATTGTTTATCTCTTGTTTGTAAATTTGGTTGTAATCTGAGGAAAAAAAAATTTAAAAAATTTTTTTAAAAATTGTTACGTAAAAAAAGGTGGAAAATCATATTGCCATGGCCATTGAAAAGTCATGTATATTCATAAAAGTAAAGGAAATTTTTAAATTTATTTTTAAGTAGATAACCTAAAAAACTTTAAATTTACGACGCTAATTTAAGCAAAAACTTTGTTTTATTGATTTTTGCAAAAGTAAAGGGCTTTAGGTTTATATTTATGCCTATATTATGGTTTTGGCGTTGTGTTTAAGTTAAATTTTTAGAGAACATTAATTTTCTAAGGGTTAGAGAAATAGAGAAGAAAATAGTACAGGGAAGACGGTGAGAGAAAAGTGAGTGTACCATTTTGTCTTATTTTGCCCGTTGTACCATTATGTCGTTAAGTTCTAAATTGTTTTATTTTACCATTTTGTCGTATTTTACCTGTTGTACCATTATGTCGTTGTTTTTTAGTTTTTCTGTGATTAAGTTTTAGGTAACTTTTTTTTGTTTGGGGTTGTTTTTGTTTGTTTGTTTTGGGTTTATCTTTGTTTTCTCCATCTTTTAGTGTTCTTTATTACCTATTTTGTAGGCTTTTATTTAATAAATTATTTTTTAGAGATTTAAACAATGAAATTAAACGTTGCATATCCAGCAACTGGCGCACAAAAAACTTTTGAGTTGGAAGATGAGAAGAAATATAGAATCTTCTTTGAGAAGCGTATGGCTCAGGAAGTTGAAGCTGACCCTTTGGGCGATGAATGGAAGGTTTTCTTTTTAAATTTTGAGAGAAGGGGTTTGCTTATTTTCATGTCTGGCTAACTCGAGGAACGGAGAAGACCAGGAACGACAAGTCAAGGAAAAGACAAACCAAAGAACAGAGAAGCCAACGAGCATATAGGTTAATGAACGGTCAACTCATGGAACGAGTTGGTCGTTCCTTGACTTGCCGTTTTTGGACTTGTCTGTTCCTTGACTTGTCTGTTCCTTGGCTTGTCTGTTCCGTGATTTGGAATTCCTTGACTTGTCTGTTCCGTGATTTGGAATTTTTTGAGTTGCCCCTCACCCCTTATTTTTTATCATTTTAAAGGGTTATATTCTTCGTATAACTGGAGGAAATGACAAACAAGGATTTCCAATGAAGCAAGGAGTTATTACAAATGGACGTGTTCGCTTACTTTTATCTAAAGGACAATCTTGTTATCGTCAACGTAGAAAGGGTGAACGTAAACGAAAATCTGTTAGAGGATGTATTGTTGATGCAAACTTGAGTGCTTTGGCTTGCATTATTGTTCGGAAAGGTTTGTTTTTTATGAGGCTAATTGGTGTGGGGAGGAGGGAGGGTGGCCGTTTTTAGAGTAGGCTTTCTTTAAGTAAGCTTTCTAATGGTTGAGGAGTTCTCTGTTATAGTTTTATCTTTCGTTTATTCCCAGAGTCTTTTGCTTTTGGTTTCAATATCTAATTGTTAATTAAGATGGTTTGGAGGCCCGATCTGGACCGGTCCGAAAGATCGAGTCGGAACTTGAATTTTGGCCCGAAAATGACTCGGTCGGGCCGGCCCGATAAAAATGATGCTCGAAAAAATGACTCGAACGTCGGCCCGGCTCGAAAATCCCAACCCTAATTAAGACTTATTGTTGAAGCCTTGTACGCTCTTGATATGTTATTGGGAGCGCATACTGCATTTGAACGAATCCATTCGAAAACTTTAATTTTACATTATATAATTTAGGAGATAACGAGATTGAAGGATTGACTGACAAAATTGTTCCTCGCCGTCTTGGACCTAAACGGGCAACAAAAATTCGTCGTCTCTTCAATTTAACCAAAGAAGATGATGTTCGTAAATATGTTATTCGACGTACACTTCCGGCAAAAGAAGGTTTTTTAAAGTTTTTGATCAGGAAAAATTTTCAAAAAAATTTTTTTAGGAAAGAAGCCACGTGTTAAAATGCCAAAAATTCAACGTTTGGTGACTCCAATAACTCTTCAACGCAAACGCCGCCGTATTGCTCTCAAAAACAAGCGCCGTCAAAAGCGTCGTGAGGAATCTGCAATTTACCATCAAACATTGGCTAAATATGCAAAGGTTATTTTTTTGTTATTTTTTCTGGGATTTTATTGGTAGGATACAAGTGAGGTTTTTTAGTGAAATTTTGATTAATTTTTGTGGCTATCCCTAAAACTATTAGTGTTGTGAGAAACTTTAAGGACAATATAAGTATCGAAAAACCAGTAATTTTCATTTCGGTTCTTCCGTTGGGTTTCGAATATCCGAAAATTTTTCCTGGAACCTAATGCCTTACTCATAAACATAAATTCTTTGGAGAGTTGATTTCTATCCACTTTTACTTTGCAAAATGGGTCTCTCAGTAAATTAGTTATGTCACGGGTTGAGAAAAAGGTCTGGTCGGAGTTTTCAAAATTTTCTTTGAAGCGAGTCCGTCCCGAAAGACCGATTACCTGATTACGGCTAACCTTTGATATCCCTGCTGTAATTGCCTTTGTCTTGTCAGCTATATTTTTAGCTTTTGGTGTTTGAGCGTATAGGAACGGACCTTAGATAGCCTAGAAATAATTAAAAAAATTTTCTTTTTGTTTAAGGAGAAAATTGCTGAAAAAGCTGCACGTCGTCATTCTTCTGCTTCACAATCAAAAGCTTCAGAATCAGAGCCGAGACATTCATTTACTACTGTTAAGAAAAGTAAGAAGTAATTATTGAAAGGAAGAAGAGAAGAATGAAAAGTATATTATTTTAAATAAAATTGTTATTTAATTGTGGAGATGTTGTTGTTGTTAATTGATTAAAAAAGTTGGAAAAAAAATTTTTTAGAAGATTTTTGTGTTTGAAGGATTTTATATTCCTTGATAATATTTTTTGAGAGGAGAGGAGGATTTTTAAAATTAATTTTAATTTATTAGAAAATTTAATTATGGAGAAATAAAAGGAAAATGATTGTTGGAAGGCTTCTCTCTTCAACAACAACAAATTAAATGGTCAAAATACTGGTGAGCAATAATAATGGAATTTTGGAATATTTTTTGGTTGTCAACGACAACAACAAAGGAAAACTTGGTAATATGTGGAAATTGTTGCAAGGAAAAATGAGGTTGGTTTATTTTTTATTAATTTGGACAGACATTTTTTGGTGGACTTTTTAATTTTTTTGGTTCGTGAAAAAGAATTTTTTCAAATTTTTTTGAACTTTTTTACGTGAATTTTCTTTTCAAAAATCTTTATTCCTCCCACTTTTCAGTTCTGAGAGTCCAATTTCTTATTTTAAAGATTTCTTTATTAATTTTGTGTCCGCGAAGAATGTCTGTTTACAAAATTTTTTATTAGTAATATTTTTTATTTTTCTTATTTAATTTTTTGAAATTTTTCAAAACAATTTTTTTAATCCGTTTAAATCCCTACCTTCTTTTCCTGCTAAATTATTTTTTATTTACATTAAAAAATTTTTTTTAAATTTATTTTCCTATTTTTTTCCTTTCACGCTTCTTTTTAATCACATCTTCTATTAATTAAATTTTCTAAATTTTTTTATTAGTTTTAATTTTTTTATAATTTTTTATAATTTTTTCGTGTTTATTAATCATCTAAATATAGCAACATTTAAATTTTTTCGATTCCTTGTTATCTTTTTATCAGTTAAAAAATTTATTTTATTTTTTAATTCTATTTTAATACACTAATATTTAATTAAATATTTATTTTATTTTTTTAATTTTTAAATTTTAATCATGTGTAAGAATTAAAAAAAAATTTTTTTTCGGCAATAAAAAATTAAAATAAATATTTAATTTTATTTTATATATTCTTCTCCTCTCTTATCTCTCTTTTTAAATAAGAATTTTTGATGATAAAAAAATGAATTTAAAACTAACCAAAAAATTATATAAAATTTTTATAATGTACTTAATAATTGTATATTTAGTTGTTGTAAAAAAAGGGGGAAGTTTTAAAAGTAAGATAGACATGTGGTGTGATATTAATAATAATTTTTATTTATTCATAAGGCGAAATTTGCTACATTTAAAAAAATTAAAACTTGGAAAATGTTTTAAGTTTGTGAACATGTTTCAAGTTTCTGATTAATGTTTCAAGTTTGTGAAACTTATTTTGAATTATTCCTGTTTTAAGTTTATGCTTAAATTTCAATGTTTTGTATTTTATTCAAGTTTTTTTTTGTGTTTTTCAAACAAGTTTTATATTTAAAAATTAGGTTTGCGAATAATTCAAATTTGTGAAGAATTTAAACTTGAAACTTTGTATAAACTTGAAACTTTGTTTTGAACAATTTTAAGTTTAAAAATGTCTGTAGCAAATTTGTTTAAAAGAGGCTTTTTTTAAATCAAAAGTTTCCACTAATTTTGAAGCAACTTACTAATATTCTTATTAGCTTACCTATATTTATCGTCTGTCAATAAGTCAGCCATTTATTTATTTTTTTCTTTCTTTCTTTTTTTAAATCATTTTTCTTTCTTTTATCAAATGCTCAATCGTTTATATTGTTTTCTCTAATTTTTTTTGCATTCATCTGAAAAAAAGATTTTTCTTCTTCCTTCCTTTCCTTTTTTTTCACCCAAAAAAAGTGCGCCATTATTCATTTTCCAACACATCCCTTCATAAATTTATATATCTTTTTCTTTCCCTCTTTTCTTTCCCTCCTTTTTATTTTTTTATTTGCCCACACTGACTGACTAAAAGAGAGAAGATCTTCTCTTCTTTTTTCCCTTTTCTTTTGAATATACACACTTTCTCTTTTTTTTTATCTGACAGCCGGCCAAACACTTGTAGAGGAGTGTAGAGTGTGTGTATATGACAGCCAAAAAGTAAAATAATAAAAAAAAAGACCGACAAATCGTTCCTATTTTTTTTTCAATTTTTCTATACCTAGATTATTATATTTCTTTTTTTAACCTTTTTATATTTCATATCACTAAATATTTTTTGTTTTGTGTTTCAAATTTTTTAAAAAATGTGAAATTTAGTAGCTTAATTTTCTGAACACAAAAATTTTTTTATTAACTAATATTATATTTCAAATATTTTTTTTTAATGTTAACTAATAATCTTTGTTAAAAAATATCTCTATTTTTATTAATGGGGGAACGTTAGGGTCTCCTTTTTGTTTTTCTTATTTTTTCCTTAGCTCCTTTAACGTTAGGTTCTATTTCAGTTTATTAGTCCAATCAAAATATACTAGTGTCTAATCAATATTTATTGGCTTACTATAAATATTTTTGGGTCCGAACAAAAAAGTTTAAGTCAAATCCATATGTGTGAGTCCAGTCAGACTGATGAAAATTTCTTAATTAATCTTATGTTAAAATTATGACATATTTTCGAGGGATATATTTTATTTGTACCACATTACTTATGTAAATTTGTTTGGACTAATGTAATTTGTTGCTCTTCATTTTTTTAAATTTTTTTATGAAAATATTTTTAGGAATTTTAATCCTTTTTTCAGATACACAAACAAGAAATTATTTAAATTAAATTGATATAAAAAATATTTTTTTCTTTTCACATTTTTTTAAATAAGGGCATCAAGATATGTGTGTAGTATATTAATATTATTATTTATAACCCGTCTATTCTTTTTTTAATTTTTTCCTGCTAATTTTTTTTCGCTCAATTAATTCTTATATTGTCGCGCACTTTATCCTTTCCTTCCATCTTTTTTTTTATTTTTTTTATTTTTTTTTTCGGCGAGAGTACATTTTTATTTTTATCTGCACATTTTTTTTGTTGTTAATTAGCATTCCTTTAAAGTCAATTAATTAGCATTCCAAATTAAATAAAAAATGTATATATTATAATGAATTAGTTTTTAAATTTGTAATTTAATATATATAACGTGTTTTGAATGAATTATTTTTTTTTGGGAAGGAAAAAAAATTTTTTTTGATTAGTAAAAATTTTTTCTGAAGCATTTTTTGGAAGCAAAAAAATTTTTCTTAAAAGTTATTCAAGGCTGATTGTCTCTAGAAGCTTTTTTACTTGGCATTTTAGTTGCTTAAACTTAACAAAAAGATATCAATAGGCAACACAAAAAAGTTTTAGCAACACAGCTTAACCTTTTAATTTTAGGGATTATTAAAGTCTAAAAATGCTTTAAATAATAATTTTTTTAGTTAATATACTTACACAATAATTCATTCACACGTGTAAATTTATGCGATTAGCGTGTTACTACTGTAATATTAGCGTAGTAATCGACCTTTGCATTGTTTTTTTTTCTGTCGACCTTGGGTGGAACCATTACTCTATAATCCATTAATTTTTCATTTTTATTTATTTTTATTTATTCTATTATTTTATTTATTTAGGTAAGTGTATTTTCCGGAAATAATTGTTTAATTTTTGAAGGAACTTTGTAAAACACAGACTTTTCCGGATGTGTATAATGTAAAATAAACTTTCCGGAAAGGAATATTATTTTAGTTGGAAATGTGTTTTCCGGATATAAATACAATTTAAATAAACTTTTCCGGATGTATGAAAAATACAAACTTTTCCGGATTTGTTTAAATGTGTTTTCCGGAAATGAATATTATTTTAGTTAGAGATGTGTTTTCCGGAAAATAAACTTTAATTTTTGATAAACGGAAAATACACCAACATTTTTAATTTTTTCTATTCAATTTAATGTATTTTTTCATGTTGTATTTTTCTTGTATTTTTTTCCTTCTATTAGTATTTTTAATTTTTAATCTTTCTTCACACCATTCTTCACACCTTTCTTCACACCTTTTCTCTCTACTACAACTATTGTCACCCCTTTTATTTTTCAATATGTTTAATCTCGCATTGTTGCGTAACTTTTTTATTAGATTTTAGAGAGAGAGGTGGCAGTGGGTTTACTCGTATATTTTTCTTATTCAATTCTCAAACTATTAAAAAAATTTTTTTTTAATTTCCACTAACTAATCCTCTCGAATTACAACCTGCATAACTATGGCTTCCCGCGTGTTAAAAATTTTAATTTTTTTTTCCGGAAATGTATGTTTTTTTGGAATAGTTTCTTATATATTTTTGTAACAAAATTTTCACTTACATTTTCCTTTTTTAAAAACCTTTTTTTTATTTTTAGCAAAACATTTATTTTTTTAATGGCCGACTCTAAAGTCTTTTTTTTAATCTTTTTCTTTTCCCGTCTTTTTTCTATTTTATTTTTTTATTTTTGTCTATACACACCGCCTTTGATTTCACAATATTTGGCAGCAAAAATGAAAGTTAGGGGTTGAGAGTGTTTCGCAATTTTTGAATCATCATCATTTTTGGCAATTGATTCATTGTCGCTATCATTTTTAAAATTTTTGGGGGTCGATGTTTTGGTGATTTTTTTATTTAAAAAATTGTATTACCTCCAAAAATTTTTGAATTTTTTTTCTAAATAATTTTTAAAAATTTTCCTTATATTCTCGATTTTTTTAAATATTTTTTTGTGTTTCTGGTCACTATTATGTATTATTATATTATATCTTTTCTTTTTTTATAAATGCTTCCTTTTTACCCTCTAGCAACCTTTTTTGTGGTAAATTCCAACATTTTCTCCCCCCGTTTTTTTTTGTTTGAATAAAAAGGAAACGAAGGAAAGAATGCGTGCAAAATGTTATATAACAATAAATATATATTTTTAGTTTTGAGTGATAGTAGAAAAAGGAAAAAAACCGATGGAAAGGCCGGCTGGTGCGTTCTTTTCTTTTCTTCTCGTTTCTCCCTCAAAAAATATTTATAAAATGATTACACACGCAAATGTGTGCATTTTTTCTTCTTATTCTTTTTCTCCAAACAACCACCCACAATAAATAAGTGTTAAAAATTTGCGGACATAAGTTTGCAGAAAAGTTGGGATTTTTTAAAACTTTTTTTAAATAAACTTGTTTTTGAACTTGTTTTAAATAAACTTGTTTTAAGTTTTGTATTTTTCTGTTTGAATTTTTTAGAACTTGAAGCATCTTGTTTCTCAACAAGTTGTATTTCCACTAAACAAAACTTGAAATTAACAAAAGAAAACACAAAGAAAATACAAAAAAATACATTTTGTTTTTAGAAAACACATAAAAACTTGAAGCAAGCTTGTTGTTTCATGTTTTAAATAATCAAGTTTTACAATTTTCCTTCCAAAAACATTTCCTATTATAATTTGTAGCAATTTGTCCGCAATTTTTTTTATTTCTTATTTATTTTAATCTCAGCAATTTTTGCTACTACTTTTCTCTTATTACCACCCTTATATTTTTTTTAATGTTTGTTTCCGCTACGGCCATTGATTTGTTATGTTGTTCACATTCTTATATAACGTTTTCTCTTTTTTTCCCTTCCTTTTTTCTCGTTTTACCACAAAATAAATAAATATAATGCTCGTTTCATGGCTTCTTTCAAAAAATATAAAAAAAATTTTTTTTATTTTATGACTGGCTGTTTCTCCAGACCTTTTTTTAAAAAAATTTATTTTATTGATCAATTTAAATACGTCTTAAAAAATTTATTTTTAAATTTTATTTGGCTTGACTGTTTGAAACTTTAATTTTTATTTTACAAACTCGAGAGTGATTTTTGAGCTCTTAAAAGAAAATTGTTTCTATTTTTAATAAACCTTTTACTATATAATAATCTTCTTGCTTTTTTAAAGAAGGTGAAGGGGGAAGTTTTTTCTTAATTTTCCACTCATTCATTTCCTCCCTCCCTCTTTCAATCAATTTTTTAAATTTTAAATTTAATTTTTAATCGTTTTAAATATTTATCTATAAAGCAGGCAAACACACACAAAATTATGTTTGTTTATTTTGTTTTTTTTATTAATTCTTTAGTTAAGGAGACCGCGAACACCTCAAAAATAAAATATTTTTTTTTCTATATTAATTTTAGAGACAAAACTTTTTTTCAAAAAAAAAGTAAACAAACATGCGCGATAAATAAAATTTTTGGGGGTGTATTTGTAAAAATATTTTTAATTGGAATTTTTATTTTTACTGTTCTTTTTTTTCTCTTGTTTTAAATTTTTTTTAATTATTAAATCGTTATGGTTCCTTTTTATTTTTTTTTAATAATATCCCTTTCTAAAAACTGGTTATTTTTTTTTAATTAAATTATTTTTAAATTTAATTTTGGTTGGATTAGAGACCGGACTCTGGGAGGAGGGGGCACACGAGAGAGGTCCTTATGAGATATCTGGAAAAATCCTGATCTCGAAACTGATATTTTTGTCGTACGAGAATTGTACGAGTTATCTCGAAAAAAAATCCCAATCTTGCTTATCATGATTTTTGTTCGAAATCCCATCTCGATCCGAGTTGATATTTTTCTGGGTTAATTTTTAAAGAAATGCCATTTAATGTTTTTAAATTTGCTTTTCTATTTTTAGTGAAAATAATAATTTATTATTTTTAATTTTCAAAATATTCTTTAACGAATATTTCTTTAAATCTTAACAAAATTAAGCTTCTCATTAAAATCTGGCGGTAACCGTCAACACCAACAACAGCAACGCGCCATCTGTGGGCGTTCGGGGCAACAACAACAATAAAAATAAAAGAATTGGAGGTAGAGGAACAACAACAACAACTACCTCCCCTTCTTTAATGACATCCTCATCTCAAGTACGTCATCATCAAACAACAACTAGTACAACAACAGCATCACAAATGCCAAAACTTTTGCATGCTTTATGTTGTTGTTTAAGGCCTAATCCTTTGAATGAAAGTAAGGGGGGAATTTTTAAATATAATTAGAAAGAGAGGTTTATTAATTTTTGCAAGTATTTACTGTTGTCTATTAGGAAAATATAGCCATTTAACTTACAAAATTATTGTTAGTTACTGCGTTTATGGGGGTAGGCCGGGGAGGGAAAGGTGGGGGAAAATGTGAAAAAAAGCTGAAAAATGTGAAAGAGTTAAATTGGGATAACGCCGGGAGAGGGGTCGTTACTTAAGAACCTGGTTCAAACGCAGATCATCTTCCTTTCTTCATTTATATTTCACTTTCCAAAATTTATTTCGACATATCCCGTCTGTTAATATTTATCTGGAGAATGTTATCAACTCATTAGAATTTAAAAAATTAAAAAATTTTCCAGAAAACGACTCTCGCTCCTCTACTTGTGTTAATACTAACAACAATGTTTACGATTCTTCTAGAGGAATATTACAACCAATTTCTAAGACTGGATCACCTATAGTTAACAAAACATCAGTTAGATTAGCAGGAGATTTACGTCAAAGGCTTGACCCTACAACAACAAAAAGTGGTGGAGGAAAAAGCAAATCTAAACATGGATTTAGTTTTATTATTGGTGGAGGAGGAGGTAAAGGCCATCAACAACAACAACAACAAAAAAGAATGGCAACACAAATTACAGTTGATGGAAATTCTAATATAATTGCTTCAAATAATAATTGCTCAAACAACAATAACAACAATAATAATACTAGCAATATTTCTATTGATGGACCTTTTCTTGGAAGTGATAATAAACAACAAAATGAGGTATAGTTAAAGAAAATGGGTTGTTGCCTGCTTTCCTGTATAGCCCTTAAAATAGGCTTGACCAAACAACAGCAAGTGGGAGTGGGAGCAGAGCTGTGGGAGAATTTTTCGTGTTTCTCAGATTTTTTTACCCAGCTCTGATGTGGGAGGTAATCGGGTCTAACTCTGCTTGTAAATCCCGAAGCAGCGAGGTGTTGACATCCCTACTAACATTTTTTTATCCCTACTAACAATTCCTTAACTCTATCCCCCTCCACGTAAAGGAGAGTAGATGCCTTTGTATGGTTGATTTACTTAGACCATAAACTTGAAAAAATAATTTTTTAATTATAAAATTAATTTTAAAGCATTCAACAAGTAATTGGTCATCATCACAAGGTGTTCAACAACAACAACAACAAAATAATTGCTCCTCTCCAATAACTTCACGGGTACAATGGCCATTAGCAGCAGCAGCACCTCTTTTATCTAGTCCAACACATCGAGATAGAAATAAAAAGTGCCTAATTTTGGATTTGGATGAAACATTGGTTCATTCTTCATTTAAAGTAAAAGAAACCTCTTTTAAAAATTTTCAAAAAAAATTTTTTTTTGCAGCCCGTCAAAAATGCCGATTTTGTTATTCCTATAGAAATAGACAATGTTGTCCATCAAGTTTATGTTTTAAAAAGGCCACATACTGATCATTTTTTGGAGAGAGTTGGCGCTCTTTTTGAATGTGTTCTCTTCACTGCTTCATTGGCTAAGGTTTTTTAAAGACCTGAAGCTATATAATTGAATTTTTGTATTTTTTTAAAGTATGCTGATCCTGTAGCAGATTTATTGGATAGACGTCAAGTATTTCGTTTTCGTCTTTTTCGTGAAGCTTGTGTATTTTTTGAGGGTAATTATGTTAAGGTGGGAGATTGATTTTTTGGCTAAATAATTTTTTATTTTTAGGATTTGGAAAAATTGGGGAGAGATTTACGCAAAGTTGTTATTATTGATAATTCACCAGCTAGTTATGCCTTCCATCCTAATAATTCTGTAAGGAAGAAAAAAATTTTTTTTTGGAATTTTCTGAAAATTTTTTGAATTTTTTATTCCCCCAAAATATTTTTCAGTTACCAATCCGTACTTGGTTTGATGATCCAGATGATACTGAACTTTTGGATCTTTTACCTATACTAGAAGAATTGGCTAGAGTAGAAGATATTTATTCTTTAATTGGAAACTTTCCTTCTTCTCTTCCCTCGTTACAACAACAACAACGTTATCAACAGCAACAACAACAACGACTTCAACAACAAGTAAAAAAATTTTGAAAAAAATATTTTAAGTGATCGGACCGTATTGGCCTATCAACCTTGGGCCCTCCGTTTCCACAGAATTCTGTTTTTTTTTCTCTTCCGCGTTCTGCTTCCGCATTTTTGTTTTTGCATTTTCCCTCCACTGCTTCCGCATAGTTCCGATTCTTTTAACCATTCATCGTTTTGCCTTTCAGTTCCACTTTTTAAAATGCGGGATTCGTCCATCCCTGCTACCTACGGAACATTTCTATCATTTAAATTAAAAAAAAAATTTTTTTAAAGTATTCTTCCCCTTATTATCAATCAACAACAACAACAACGAGTACAACAAGCCCTTCTTCAATAATAACACAAGCACCAATGCCTTCTTGTGATGCTAATAATAATAATACTACTAGTAAAGCATTTTCTACACTTTCAATACGTAATGGAGGAGATGAAGAGGAGGATTTAAAAAATAAACAACAAAAACAATCATCTTCATTAATATATATTCAAATGGAAAATAGAAGGGGAGGAGGTGTAGATGATGAAGAAAATAATAATAATATGAAGAAGAAAAGGGAAGAAAATTTAAGGCAAGAAGAATTGCAAAGGTTAAGGAGAAGAAATAATAACAACAGCAATGTTTATAATAATGTTTTGGATACTTCAAACATTTCAACACCAACAAACGATAACAACAACACCATTTTAAATAATAGAAACAATGCTTCTGCTTCTAACAATGTTGTAGACTATTATTCAATGTCTACTAGACCTTCAACTTCTTTTGGAGGGAAGAAATGGAAATAACAATTGGAGAGAGTTATACTTTTATGTATTTTCCGGAAAGTTTGTTTTTAATTTAAATTCCTTCCAGAAAATTTAAGTATTTTCCGTAAAACTCTTTTAAACATTTTACGGAAAACACGTTTTTAATTAATTATTTTCCGGAAAAGTTTATTTTACTCTAATACTTTCCGGATTCAAATACCTTCCGGAAATCTTGTTTTGAATTAAGTACCTTCCGGAAAACATGTAGTTATTATTTTCCGGAAAAGTCATTTAAATACTTTCCGGATTCAACAAAACAAAAATACTTTAATTAATTATTTTCCGGAAAAGTTTTGTTTCCATTTAATTTATTGTAACAAAATTTCCGTGAAGACTGTCTAATTTTTTCTTTTTATCTTTATATCTTCAAAACCTTCTTTTAATTCTCTCTATTATTTTCACTTTTTCCCTTCAAAAAACTGTATTTTATATCCGGTGAGATACCCCTTTTGTGTATATTAATATTAACAATAATTTCAGTCATCTAGTTATTTTTTTATTCTTTTTTTTCTAGTTATTGTACAAAATTTAGACTATTTTTATATTTTATTTTGTTTTATATTTTTAAGATTTTCTCTAATCTACGCAGATTATATTTAAATATATATTTTTAAGCCTTCTCCCAATTTCCCTAAATATTTTTTTTGTAATTTTATTTAAATCTTTTTTGTGCCTTTAATTAATTAATTTAATTATAAAATTCAAAAAAAAATTTTTTTTTCCTCTTCTAGGCTTCCTGATAATATTTATCCCAACTACTTAAAATTTATCTTTTGTGCCTTTTTCTCCCCTTATTTAATTTTTTAAATAATTTTGTTTTTTTTTTCTCCCTTTACACTTTTTTTTTCATTCCCGGTCCTCTAATTTTTTTTTATCTAGTTCAATTTTTTAAAAAATCTACACAAATTTTTATTTTATATATTTAGTCAAAACAATTCTCTATTTTATTATTTTGTAATTTTTTTAATCCTTAAAAGAAATATACTAATTATTATTATTATACACACCGGTTTTTGTGTTTGTGCCCTTTGCCCAAAAAATTAAAATTAAGTAAAATTACATTAAATTAAAAGCCTTTGTAATTGAAGCAAAAAAAAGAAAAATTTTCTTTAAAATTTAAATTAAAAAAAAATTTTTTTTAAGTTTAAGAATTTCAAAAAATATATTTTTTTTTGCTTCAGTTTTTTCTAAAATTTTCATTTTTATTATATATTTTTTTCTAATGTGAATAAATTTCTATAACTTCCGAACACTTTAATGATGTACTATTTTTTTAATTAAAATATTTTTATTTAAAAAAAATAGTACAGGTAAGTTAAAGAGACGGTAGAAAATTATTAGGTTAAATTTTTTTGAATTTAGATTCGGAATATTGTAATTAGAAATTAAAAGTAGGAGGATTTTTTTAATTCCACCTTTTGTTTTTCTTGCTACAACACAACAGTTACTACTAAATATTATTTTTCTTTAATACCACGGACCACCCAGCAGTAGATATAGTAGTTGAGAATGTATGGAGCCTTTGGGGGCTCATTAATTCAACTATAATATACATATACATTTTACACATTTAAAAAAAAATTTTTTTTCTCAGTTTTGCCAACCATTCATTGAGTTTCCCTCTATTCTTTTTGTTTTGCGCTACTGAACAAAAAATTTTTTTTGTGGGAATAAAAAATCTCTGGCTTTGTGGGCATTTTTTTTTGTTTAATTCTTGGAATGAGCTCCCTAAGTACAATATCTATATTTTATTTAAATATTAGGTAGTGTATATTTTATTAAAAATAAATTTTTTTTTGGTTATTTTTTGGTTTTGTTGTTGCTTAGAGAATTGTGAGAGAAGTGGAGAAAGAGGGGGGGGAAGGGTTGGTTGGTGTTTGTTGAATAAATAAAAGGTAATAATTAATTAGAAAATAATAATTTTAAAAATTAAAAAAATTGAAAAAAAAAGTTTTTTTTGTTGGTAATATTACTGTAATAATGTTAAGAATTTTTTAAAATTATAAATTCAATTCTTTGAATATTTTTTTAATTTTTTTTACGCGCGACTGGGTTAAATAATAATAATAATAAGTTTGCGTGTTGGTAGCTATTTTTTTTAAAATTAAAAAAAATTGAAAAAAATAATTAAAAAATTTAAAACGAAATTTTTAATAATTAAAGGTTGTTCATTTTAATTTAAAAAAAAGAAGTAATAATTTTTAGTTATATGTGTGGCATTAAAAAAATTATTATTATTTTCTTTTTAGACAGGTGAATTTTTCATTTTAATTAAAAGGTTTTGCTTGTTTAAAGAAATCAGAATTAAATGATAGATTTTCAAGTTTAAACTTAAAAACTTTTTTTAAATTGAAGCAGGCGGATTTTATTAGATTATTTTTAAAAAATACGCCTGCTTCAAGTTTAAAAATTTTCTAAACGCCTGCTTTCCTTCTCTCTTCTGGAACCAGGCGGATTTATTTTAAAAAAACACAAAAGTAGTTGAAGCAGGCGTATTTTAGGTTTACAATTTTCCTTGAAACAGGCGGATTTATTTAAAAGAAAATACAAAAACACAAATTTAAATTTCAAAACTTTTTCTGATTTTTCTTTTCAAATCGATTATCAGCAACAACAATTCTTTTCTTTTTTTTCTACCCGTTCAAGTAAATATATATAAAAATATTTATTAGTTAAAGGTCGTTGATACGAGAGAGAAGGGAAAAAAATTTTTACAATAAAAAAAATATTTTTTTTATTGTAAAAATAATTTTTTAAAGAGAAGAATTTAGAGAAGAAGAAGAGAAAAAAAGAGCAAAAGTTGCGCTTTTTTCTCCCAAAAAATTTGCACTTTTCACTTTTCTTTTTTATTTGTGCAAAAAAAATTCCGTTGTGTTTCTCTCCTCCTTAGTTTTTTTATTAGGCTTTTTATCGTTAAAAAGTGTTTGCTTTTACCTTATAAATATTTTTATGAAATTTTGAAGCATTGTTGTTGTTAACCCTTTTTTTTATTTTAGTTAGTTAAGTTGTTTTATTTTTTTTTCTTCTTTTGCTTGCAACAGGTTGAATTTAAATTGTGTCACTTTTTAAATAAATTTATTTTATTTGAAGCAGGCGGATTATTTCTTAAAAAAGGTGTGTATTTTGATTTTATTAAAACTTTAAAACTTTTTTGTATTCTAAAAATACTAAAATGCGTTTTATGTTTTATTAAAGTTTTGTGTTTTAAAACTTTTTTTAAGTTTTGTATTTTTTTGAAAATACATTTGATCAAGTTTTAACGCCTGCTTCTAAAACAGGCGGAATTTTAAAACTTGAAATGTTTTAAATTCAAGTTTAAACTTAAAAGCTTTAAAATTAAAACTTGCAATTAAACCTTGAAGTTTTTAAACTATAAACATCAAGTTCAATCTTAAAAACTTTTTCTTCTATTAAAACAAAGTTTGCAATTTTCTAATAAACGCAACTTCCTCATTTAATATTTTTTGTTTCTTGGTCTTTTTCACATTTTCTGTTTATACTATTTAATTTGCAATTTATATATTTTTAGTAATGTATCTTTTTTTACTTTCTGCACTGTGACAAAAAAAAGAGAAAATTAGCAATTTATTTTGTTAATTTAGGGGTGGTAATTTATTATATATATAAAGGACATAAAGGGGAAAAATCAAAAAAAAATAAGATGGAACGATTTGCTTATTTTTAATTTTATTTTATATTGAAGCAAAGATCGTGTAAAGTGCAAAAATGTTTATGTTAAACTTTAAAGTTTAATTATTTCTTAAAGAAAATACTCTGCTGGTATCTTCAAAACATATACTCTTTCTCTTCCAAGTTTAATTATTTCAAGTTTTTTTTATTTTTAAAAATAAGTTTTCAAGTTTATAAAGTCAAGTTTAAGTTTAATTATTTAAGTTTAACTCTCTCCGTTATTCAAGTTTTATTAAAAATGTTTCAAGTTTGTAATCTTATGTTTTAGCTCAAGTTAAAGCTTGTATTTTTATTCAAGTTTTTTTTGACTCTCCTCCTTATCCAAGTTTTAATAAAAATGTTTCAAGTTTAATAATATTCCAAGTTTTATTTACTCTAATGCGCATTAAATTTTATTTTTATTTTACTCCATATATATTTTTACATTCTATACTATTTTTAATTTTATTTATTTATTTTTTTACCCTATATATTTTCTCAAAAAAAATTATTTTATTTTTTACTTATTTTTATTATTTTCTTCCCCTCAATTTTTCATTATCCTCCCCTTATTTTATTTTTTTTCTCCCAGTCGGCATCACCCAGCACGGACAGAGAGGCAACAAAACAACGAAAGAGACATTTTTATTTAAAAAAATAAAGTCTGTTTGTTGCGAACTGGGTGGTCCTTTAAATAAAAATGTCCGGCTGTCTCTTCTCTCCCTTTTACTTTTCTGGGTGGGCGGTGTCGACACACAACCACCAATGTTTTGTGGGTGGTCTCCGCGCCAGTCACTAAAAAATGATCCCAAAAAAGATTAAAATAAGAGAGAAAGGCAACAAGGAGTGGCGGAACGGCTGTCAGCTACGAAAAATTGAGGAGAAGGAAAAGATACATTAAAGGGGGACATTAGAGTCTGGAACTTAAAATGTCTTTAAACGACCAAAAATGTTGTAGAACGTCCAAAATTGAAAATTTTCAAAACGTCCAGACGTCAAAATGGTTAAAAGAAAAATAAATTTCAAAATGTCAAAAGCCCAAAACGCCCAAAAAAATTTTTCTAATTTTTATAAGGGTGGTTCTATTAATAACAACAATTGTTTATTATTATTTGGGAGAAAAAAAAGAGACAACAAAAACAACCAACCTTGAGGGAAAACAGTTGGTTTATTTAAACTATTAGACAAAAAATATATTTATTTATTTATTTATTTATTCGCAACACTTTTTTCTGCCCTCTTTTTTGCTGACAGATTTTTTTATTTTTTTTGTCCTCTATTTTTCCAATAAACAATTAGGCATTATTTTTATTTAATTTCTGATTTTTATTCTAATTGTAGTCCCTTTTTTCCTCTCCCTTCCCCTTTCCTTACTCTCCCTTTCCTCCCCCTCCCCCCTATTTTTCCAGGGGGGAATGAGTGACTCTTGGCGGATTAAAAAATTACCTAATTGCCCTAAATTAAACAAGTATTTTTTAAATATTTTTAAATAATTAAGCAGCTAGTTTTTAATATTTTTTAAATTTTTTTTATTTTTCCTTTCTCTTTTTCTTTATTTTTTGGAGCGTTCTCGCGCGCAACAAGTAGTGTAGTAGTTAGTGTTGCCCCAATTTTTATTTGTTTTTTATTGTTAAATTTTATTTTTTTGTTTTTTAGACAATAAAGAGGATCTGAACGACCCAAAAAATTAAAAAAAAATTTAAACAAAAAATACCTCTACTCTCTTTTATTTTTTTCTGAAAGGGGTAGTCGTCGTTATAAACACGAATGAGTGTTAGTTTTTTAAAAACATCTTGATTATTATTTAAGTTGATCTAATATCTTTATATACCATTAGATAGGGGAGAATTAGGGCTACAAAACTAGCTAAAAATAATTTTTATAGCTTTGATTTAAATTAGGTTGAGAATTTTTAAAGGATTTTGGTTAAGGTTTAGGCCGTTTTTAGGCGGTTTCTGTTGGGTTTTTTGTGCATAACTTTTTATTAAGTAGACCTAAAAAATTTTCTTTATATTATAATGTAGAGGAGAATGTGGGCTGCAAACTTATCTAAGGATAGTATTTTATCCTCAATCCAAAAGAGATATAGCCGTTTAAGTGGGCTTATCTTGGATTTTCACCCATTTTTGTTAGTCTTTTGTTCATAACTTTTCTTCAAGTGGGCCTAAAATTCTGATCTTTATATCAAAACGTAGCAGTGGATGTAGGCTACAATCTTATCTTGAGATAAAATTTTTATCTCCAAAACTCAAAGAGATATAACACTTTAAATGAGGCTTACTTATGCATTTTTAGCCAGCTTTTGTCAGTTTTTTGTCCATAACTTTGTTTATTTTTAAGCTATAAATTTACTTCTATGCTTATTTTGTAGCCCTAGATATGCTCTATATTTTGGCATTAAAATCAAATTTTTTGGCCCACGTGCCGAAAAGTTATGTAATTCCAAAGTTCAACAACTTTTTATTTCAGTTGAGTTTTGTGGTCTAATGGTTAAGTGCTTTGCCTATAAGCCATAGTCTCCCAAAATAGGTAGAAGGTTCGAATCCTTTCCGTGAAAAATATTTTTAAAAACATGTCTTTTGTTAAATAAAATAAGTTTAATCAAAAATTGATTAAAAAAGATTATTTTTGAATTTTTAAAAGCTTTAAAAGTAATAATTATTTTTAAATAATTTTTAAATCCTCAAAATCACCCACAAATCACCTAAAATCCTTGAAAACTCCTCTTAAAATATGCCTAAAAAATTTTTAAAAAATTTTTCTTCTCTTTTTATTTCATCCCCTCTATCTCCTTCATTTATATTATTCCCAAATTGGAAATAAAAAAATTTTCAAAAAAATAAAAAAAAATTTTTTTCTTCCCTTCATTTTACACATTTTTACTGTTTATTGGCTGTTCCCTTTTTTTATTTTATTTTTTTTTAAATAAAAATAATCTTTAGTTTCTTTCCCGCCAAGCATTTTATAAAAAAAATTATAAAAAATAATATTTATTTATTTATTTTTGCACATTCGTTCTCATCATCGGTCTTTTAAGTACTTGACTATTTTTTAAGACCACTCACTCAGGCCTTCCTTTCTCTAATATTTTATGTTGCCTGTTCGAGAATTAGGAAAGGAAAACGTTAGTTAGATATTTTTTGTTAAATGGAAGGCCACACACGTTGGTTTTACGGCCCTAGCTTTTTTTTGAAGTTATGGGTTGGAGAGAGAATTTGGAGAGAATAAAGTGAATTGAGGTCCGTTAGAGTCTCCAAGCTTTAAAATTAAATAGGGACTCTAACAGTCCCCTCTCCCTTCTCTCCTTCTTTATGAGTGGTCTTTAAAAGTCTCCAACTTTTAGGGGACTCTAACAGCCCTCTCTCCCTTCTCTCCTCCTTTATGAGAGACCTATTAGGTCCTCACCCCTCAAGATATTTGTAGGACTCAAATAGCCCTTTCTCCTTCTACCCTCCTCAACTAGAGGTCTATTAGAGTCTTTTACCTTTAAAATAAAAATAAGACTCTAATAGCCCCTTCTCTTCTTCATTCCCTTTCTCTCCCCTTTTCTTCACTTTTTCGCTCCGGTAGAGAGCACAGCCGCAGCTGTTTTTGTCACACAACTTGGGTGGTCCTCCACTCCCCGTATATTTCACTTTGAAGGAAACATAAAAAAATGGCTGTGTTTGTGCAAATGCAACTGACTCTAAACAGCGTTTCTTTTATTTGCTCTTTCGTCTTTTATAACCCCCTCCTTTTCTTTTATTTTTTCAAAGAAATTTTATTGGCCTTAAAATGGGTTTAGTTTAAACGTGATTTAGAGTGAAACACATTAAAAACACAAAAAAACACAACCAGAAATATTTAAAATAAAGATGAGACTCAAATAGCCCCTTTAATCCATTCTACCCTCCCCAATGAGAGAGCTATTAGAGTCGCAAATATTTAAAATAAAAATTAAGACTCTAATGCCCCCTTTTTTAAAGCACGCTAAAACACAGTCAGAAAACACAAACAATTTAAATAAAACACTCTAAAATACAAGAAAACACAATAAAAATACAATTTTAAAATACAAAACTTTTTTAATAAAACTTGAATTATTAAAACTTGAAATAACAGGCTGTTTCAAGTTTATTTTTCTCTAATTAACACTGAAACACTTAAAGTCCACATATTCGCAACTGCCCCATATATTCGCAAAGAGTACACCAAGTTTATTTTTTAAAATAAAACTTGGGTAATAAATAAATTTTTATTTTATTTTTCTCTAACTATCACTACACATATATACGTCCCATATATTCGCGAAAGAGTGCAACTTTTTAATAAATAAAGTGTTTCTTTGTCCAATTAAAAAAAATTTTTTTTCTTTTTTTCTCTAACAGACAGAAAAAATTTTTTTAATTTTTTAAAATAATTTATAGATAACCTCTCATCTTATTTTAAACAAAAAAAACATTTTTAAGACCACCCAGAAATTTCTTTTTTGTCCCCATTTTTCTCTTTCATTTTTTTTCTTTCTCCACTTGGGACAAATTAAAAGAAACTGAAGAACTTGGGGTTTCTTTTTGGTTTCATTTTTCGTTTACTTTTCGTGGCACGCCTTTCTTTTAAAAAATTAAATTCAAAAAAATTTTTTTGTTTACCTTCCATTAGCCAGATGTTTTTTAAATAAAAATGTCAAAATGGTAACTTTTCAAAAGGGTACAAAATGGTCAATTTCATAATGGTAACTCCTCAAAAGGGTAAAATACTGTTAGGTAAAGGATAACCTTGGATACTGTAGCCCCTCTCTAATTACAGACAATTTTCAAAATGTCAACTTTCGAAATGTTAAAACTGGGTAGAGAGCAAGTTTGGATACTGTAGCCAACCCCTAATTACCTCACCTCAAATTATCCCCCAAAGGTGGAGATTACCTTTAAATGCCCCCCAAAAGTCTCCTCTATACCTTGGCAACCAAGAAGACAAAAAAATAATTTTTTTATTTAAAAAATGTCAAATATCCAAAGCATCAATGAACATTATTATACCCCACACATTCATGGCACACACACCCCTTTTTTATTTTATATTTTTTTCATCATTTTGCTTATCCAATGTGGGTGGCCTATTATGTGGCGGTTGGTTGGGAAAAAATAGGCAACAAAAAAATGGGTTGGCTGGGGAGGGGGCTGGTAGGGGAATAAAAGAGAAAAGGCCAATGAACACACACCGAGAAGAAAGAGAAATGTTGACTTAAAACAAGTCCTCACATTTCACCAATACCACATTTTGCCAATAAGGCTAAAAATTCCCATTTTGTCAACAAGGCCTTTTGACAAAATGTAGGTTTTTTGCCTTATTGGCAAAATATGGAATTGGTGAAATATGGAAGCTGGCTTTAAAATAAAAAAAATATTCACTAGACGGGGAATGGGCTGTGTTAAAGTATGGGGAAAGGGGCGGGGCTTAAATGAAAAATTTACATTTTTGTTTTAAAACCCTTTGTGTGTGTTATTTTACTAGACTATTAATATATGGCAAAAATAAAGGAAAATTGGCCATTCTTTTAATTTTTGTTTAAGCTTTATTTTTATGTTAAAGATATTTAAATGTTGCCTCAGGGCATATTTTTTCAAAAATTTTTGAAATTTTTTTAATTTGCCCTCAGGGCACAAATATTTTTAAAAATTTATTGATCAATTTAATTCTATTTTCGAGTAGATATAGGCACTGAAACGGCTTTTAACAAATTTGAATATTTTATTTATTTTTCTCTAATCATCACTGTCCACATATTCGCCAACAGCCCATATATTCGCAAGCAAAAAAGACGGGTATTTTCCTTTAAAAAGGGTTAAATTTAATTGTAGATCCGGGGCTTTAATTAACTTTTTTTAGAGAATTAGTAGGTGTACTTATCCTCTTTTTAAAAAGAGATCTAAGAAGTAAAGAAGAATTTAAGAGAAAATCTGTTGTACTTACACCCACACTTCTCTCTCTTTCTTCCCCCTCCCTCTTCCTTCTTCTCCTCTCTATTTTTATCACACTTAAAGATTAAAAAAATTTTTTTATTTTTTTAAAATAAATTTAATTTATTTCTTTTCTACTTTTATTTTAATCTTTTGCCAATTTTCTTTTTTTTCTTTTAAAAAAATTTTTTATTTTTGCAACCCATTTTTGGACATTTTTCTCCTTTCTTTCCCTTCTTTTGCTTCAAGAAAAAAAGAAAAAATTTATTTCCCAACCCTCCCATTTTTTTCTTTTTTTTCAACGGTATAATCCATTTTAGGTTCTCGTTTGAAAATATATTTTTTTTATAAAAATGCGGGTGGTCTTTAAGAAAAAAAAGTTAAGTTAAGTCACCTGACAAGACACGCCCCTTTCTTTTTAAGATAAATAAATGTATATATATAAAGCTTATAGAAAACTTGGCCTTTATCTTTTTTGACAATTATTAGATTTTTTAAGAAATTTTCGAGAAATTTTTAGAAAATTTTTTTAAAAATTACGGTATTAAATTCGCAATTAATTTTTGGCACCAAACCGGCTTTTATCGAAGCAGCTTAATTCAAGTTTCTTTTTCTAATCAAAACGGTTCCCGACATTTTGCCAATAAGGCTAAGATCCCGCATTTTGTCAACAGGCTTGTTGGCAAAACGTGTATTTTTACCTTTGTTGGTGAATTGTGTTATTGGCAAAATGTGTGACAGTGTTAATTAAACTTGAATATTTTTTTCTGTTTCTCTAATCATCACTTCAAATCCTGTTCTCGCAACAGCCCATATATTCGCAAAGTGTATATTCCGAGACTGAAATAATTTTTTTTCTGAAGAAAAAATTTTTTTAATTTTTGATTTTCTAGGAAAATAAATTTTTTCTCTAGGCCATATAAAAAACAAAAAAGAAATGATTGATCAACAACAACAGCATCTATTACTTCATCACCACAACAATAATCACCTTCCCCAACACTGTCATCAATGGATCCCTCCATTGGGTAATTCATTGTTACACAACAATCAAATGAGAAAAAGCGCAACAACAATTACAAAAGAAACTAGTTCACCGTATATTGTTGCTGAATTTATTCCTCCTAGAATGGATACAGAAAATGAAGAAAATGGGAAGAAGGAGGGGTTAGAGAACAAGAGGAAATTGGTGGAGGGAATTGAAGGTAGGGGAATAAAAAATTTTTTCTGACAGTAGAACCTTCAAAAAGTTTTGCAACACAAATTTTTTTTAACGAAAAGAGTATAGGCAACAAACAAAAATAAAAGACAGTTGTGTACTTTTAGTCGGCAAAAAAAATTTTTTCATCGCGGAAGTAGCAAAATTGTTTTTTTTATTTGTTGTTGCACTCTTTTCAGTCTGCCCGCCCTTTTTATTTTTTTATTCTCCACTTATTTTTTCGTATTTTTCATTTTTGTTTCATTCATTTTTACTCAAATAGTAATTTTAAAAATATTTTACCTTGAGTGGATTCGAACCCTTAACCTTTTTGGGGGAATTTAGGGGAAAAATAAAACAATTTTCCAACTTAACCACAAGGACATTTTTAAAATTTAAGGCTGACATGGGTCCAGTCTAAAGCTCATAACTTTTCTTTAGAGAAAGCTATAAACTTGATTTTTTTCTATAAGATAGGGGAGATTTAGGGCTACAAAATGATATATAATCTTTTATTTTAGCTTTTATTTAAACTAAGATATGGCCAAAAAACTGACAAAAATGAGTAAAATTTCATGAGTAGGCCTCATTTAAAGTATCGTATCTTTTTGGATTATAAAGATAAAAATTTTATCTCAAGATAAGATTGTAGCCCACATCCTCCGCTATCTTTTGATATAAGGATCAAAATTTTAGGCCCACTTAACAAAAATTTATGCTCAAAAAACTGAAAAAATTCCAAAATAATTGGTTTAAAATTCATAACTTTTTTGTTTTAAAAGATTTAATTTTATTCTTTAAAGAAGTTTAAAGCTCTCACTTTTCTCTATTTTTACACGTTTAGTTTATATTTGTATCTTATTTTTAAAAAAAGTTATGACTTAAAACGTCAGTCAGGTTTTACTGTCTTTAATTTTTACCCAATCATTTCTCTCTCTTTTAATTTTTATAGCAACACCTGCACATTTATTTATTCTCTCGAGAATTCATTACCGTATCTAAAAAGCCAATCTCGCCTCTTTCCTTTATTCTTTTTTTTAATGGGCGGCAACAAAACCAATCAAATAAATTTTTAGTTAAAAATTGGAGGGTTTTCAATTTAATTTTATCTCTTCTTTAAAAGAATCTTTTATTTTTCATGAAACATTAATTTTATAAAAAATAACAGAATGCCAAAAGATTTAAAACATTTCTTAAAAAAAATTTTTCTACTCAAACAGTAATTTTAAAAATATTTTTCCTCAAGTGGATTCGAACCTTTAACCTTTTTGGGAGAATTTAGGGGGAAAATAAAAGAATTTTCCGACTTAACCACAAGGGCATTCTTTCAAAACTTAAGCCTTACATGGGTCCATTTTAAAGCTCATAACTTTTCTTTGAAATTTAAGAAAAGTTAACTTTTCTTTGAAATTGTTATAAATTTGATTTTTTGCTATAAGATAGAGGAGATTTTGGGCTACAAAATGATACATTATACTTAATTTTAGCCCTTATTTTAAAAATGTTATAGTCAAAAAACTAACAAAAATGGGTAAAAATTGCATGAGTAAGCCTCATTTAAAGTCTTATATCTCTTTGTATTTTATAGATTAAAATTTTTTCTCAAGTTTAGTTTGTAGCCCACATCCTCCTCTATCTTTTGATATAAGGATCAAAATTTTAGCCCTTATTTAAAAAAAGTTATGGTCAAAAAACTGACAAAAATATTCAAAAAAATTCAGATTCTTCACCAACTTCCTCAACATTTTCATCACCCCAACCACCAACTACTACCACAACGGCAACAAAAAATATAAATAATTTGTATACAATACCCCCACAACAACAAACATTATTATCCTCTTTAGAAGAAAATGAGGAAGAAGAAAAAAATAAAAATTTAATTGACATACTTTCATATACTCCAACACCTTTAAATAATAAACAATTCGAAAATGTTTTGTCTGAAACAACAACAACAGCTTTAAGTTCTGGAGGTAGCAGTTGTGCTGATTTTGATGATCCCAAAGATAAAAAATATTTTTGTCAAAGATGTTTGAATCATAAAGAGGTAATTTTGAAGAGGGAAGGGTGGTTCTGGGGCCTTATGTTTGGCCATAACGTTATTTATTCTGAACTTTCCTCTTTGATTTTTATATCATTCGAAAGCTCTGAATGTAAGGAACATTTTTCCTAACAGGATCGATCCGGTCAGATCAATGAATAAAAAGTTACAGCCTGATAAGTACGCGAAATCGTGATTTTTGATAGTTTTCTGACTCCAACTTTTCTTTCGTCGATCTGATCAGATTGATTCTGTCAGAAAAAATAATCTACAGATCAAAAGCTTTCGATTGATATATAAATTGTTCAAATCAGCCAAGTATTAAAAAAGTTATGGCCTTTGAAACAAAAATTTTTCTTGAGACTCAAATGTCCTTTTTTGAGAAAATTTGGTTTTCTGAAGACTTTCCTTCAAAAATATACGAAACACCAAAAATTAAAATCCCAAAAAATTTTCAGGAACATCCACGTAAAGGCCACAAACCATTTTGCCGCTACAGAGATTGTCAATGTGCAGAATGTCAAATGGTCGAAAAACGTCGCCGTTTAAACAACGCTTTAAATACTCGAAAACCTGGAGAAGGAAAATTAAAAGGATTAATGGGAGGAATTAATTTGGGGCCTAAAGCAAGAAATCCAATGTGTGCGAGATGTACAGCACATGGAAAAGAAAGTGCTTTGAGAGGACATAAAAAGGTATAGGGAGGGAAAATTTTGAAAATTTTATAATTTTCTACTTTTAGGCAGTCTGTCCTTTTCGAATTTGTGAATGTGAAAAGTGTGGTTTAGTGGAGGAAAGGTAGGGTTTTTAGTTAAAATTGGTGTGGGACGTTTCCGTCTTGAGGCCCTTATTTTGGGCCATAACTTTTTTCATTCTTAACTGATTTGAATAATTTATATACCAATCGAAAGCTCCGGGTCTATAGATTATTTTACCCAACAGGATCGATCCGATCAGATTATCTCATAAAAAGTTACAGTCAAAAAATATCAAAAATCACGATTTCTGTCACTCACTCGGCCATAACCTTTTGTTACGTTGATCTGATCAGACCAATCCTGTTAAGAGAAATGGTCCTCATATTCATAGCTTTCAAGCAACACAAAAATCATTCAAATCGGTTAAGAATTAAGACAGTTATAGCCCTCGGAAACAAAAAATTTTCTCAGACTCAAATGTCCCTTTAGCCTAAATTTCAATTTAAACCCGGAATTTCGGCATTTAAAATTCCAAAATATTTTTTAGACGTCGTCTAATGGCCGCCCAAATCAAACTAAGACGTCGTCAAAAGAAGGCACGTGAAGGGGGAACAGATGACGGAAGTATTGACGATGAAGAATTTTGTGAAATATTAAATTCCTCTTCAAGTCCTCTAATTGGAATAAACAAAGAATTAAATAATTCAAAAATAATTTTAAACAAACAACAAAAAAAGCCTCGACAACAATACAAACCTAGAAAACAATGGACAAATTCAAACAATTTTTTAATTGAATCAAGAAAAGAATTAAATTTTGGAGGGGGACGTTTGAGTCTCGAAAAACAACAGACAACAAATTTTCAACATTTTCAAGAACAATTTTCTTCAAAAATAAATTTACAACAAAAACAACAAGCTTCTCTAAATTTATTTTTAAATAATTCGAATCCACGTCAATTTCCTCTCCTCCCCCAGCAACCCCAAACACAACCCACTCAACCACAGATTACTTCCAATTTAATTTCTGCCTATTTAAATTCTATAGCTTCCCAACAACAACAACAACATCAACAACAAACATCAATTAATTCACAACATATTTTTGTTGCTTCCCAACCTATTCCCTTACAACAACAACCATTAACTCCTTTACAAATAGCTACTTTAGTTAATAATACACAACAACAGAAACAGCAGCAACATCTTCCTCCCATTCTTCCTCTCCTTCCATCTTCTCTTCTTCCTTCAACAACAAATTCTTCTCTTCATCTTCCCCCCAATCTTCCTCCTCTTCCAACTTCATCATTTACTCTTCTTCCTTCATCTTCCACCATCAACACCTCTTCACCTCCTTCTTCGCAAAATGCTTCTCTTCTTCCTCTTCCCTTCCAACTTCCTTCTTCTTCATCTCTTCCTCTTCCCTCATCTTCCACCAACTCTTCCCTTCCTCCTTCTTCCTCCTCTTCCAATTTAATTTATGAATGGCTTTATTCATTACCAACTTCTTTATTAGCCCAAATCCCTCCTATTAATTTAATTCAACCCCCTTCACAACCTCTGGACACAGCAGCACAAACAAATTTACAATCAACCCTTCAAACTTTAAATTTTATGAGACTTGATAATTTGGCAGAAAATTCAAAAGCTATGGAGACTGAAGAAGAAAATGAGGATGATAACAGGAAAAGGGCTACCGCTTCTGAAGGGATACAACAATTAAGTGACAGGTAGAGGAAAATTTTTTTTGAAATTTTTTGAAAATTTTTGAAAAATTTTTGTGACTTCAAAATGTCCAAATTACAAAATGTCAAATTTTAAAAACGTCCAGACTACAAAATGTCACAATTACGAAACGTCGATTACGAAATGTCACAATTTCAAAATGTCCAGAACCCAAAATGCCAAAACTCAAAATCCTTTAGAGGGGCCGTCTATTAGGGGGGGGGGCTTTTAATTAAATAAAACCCAAAATGTCACAAGTACAAAACGTCCAAAAAATTTAAAAATTTCATCCCACTCATTTCATTTTCTAGGACTCCAGTGCTATTCTCCACACCACCATTAACACAACAAACATTAACAAACAACACCCCAACCAATTTAATAAATCCATTAATTCTCCAACAACAACAACAAACAATTATTCCTTCACAAGAATTGTCTACTTCTTCAAATAATTTGAATAATTCTTCAAATAATTCATTTTGTATAAATTCATTACTTTCATTATTTAATCAAGTTTCACAACAACAACAATGAAAAAATGAACATGTGGCCATTAAAAAATTTAAATTTTTTTAAATTAAAAATCATTCCTTTTACCCTAAAAAAATATAAAATATACCGTATTACCTCTAATAGAAATACCCGGCCATTTTATTTTTCAATCACTTTCCAAAGAGGATGTAGTCTATTAGAAGGAGGGGGCATTCTATTGTAGGAAGGGAGAGGGCATTCTATTTATCAATCAATTAGAGAGGGGCATGCTATTGTAAGAAGAGAGAGGGCATTCTACTTATTTATCAATCATTCTTTAGAGGGGCAGTCTATTAGAAATGGGAGGGCTTTTAATTAGAGAGGGGCATTCTATTGGAGGTAATATGGTATATTATTTTAAATTTATTATTATTTTTCTTTCAATTTTTTACTGGTAATGGATTAGTTTAATCAAAAAATATTCACAAAAAATTTTCCTTTCTCTATAAATTACTAAAAAATATTGTTTAGATCTCTTTTCCCCCTTTTCTTTTTTTAAATTAAAATCCGGTTATTTCTCTAGATTTTTCCCTTTCTTGTTGTTTAGAAAACACTTAAAAAAGTTATATATTTTTCATAAAAATACGCAAATCTTTTATTTTATTTAAAATTATTTTTTTGGCCTGTAATTATTTTTCTATTTTTAAAAGAAAATGTATTTTTAGAATTTTAAAATTATTTAATTAATTTAATTTCTGTGTGAAAATAAATATTTTTATTAGTGCTTAAATAAACCTTTTTTTATTTATTCAACAATATTTTTTAACAGAACAATCCAACATGAAAAATTTATTTTTTAAAGTTGTTCTGCTAATCTACTTGCCAAACTTCTCAAATTTCCATGAATCTTGTTTATTGGAGTACCTAAATATTAAAAAGATTAATTTTAATTGTTTGGTAAATGGGTGTATGGTTCGAACCCGTTCGGAGGGATTTTTTTCTTCATTATGAATGATCTTTTTCATCCATAGATTGAACCCTAGAGAGTCTAAAAATTATTTAATGCAGAGCAAAAGGTGTGGGAACCCTTTTAAATAGTAAAAAATTAAAAAAAGGAGGACGCGGGTTCGAATCCGCTTGGGGAAATTTAATTTTCATTTAATTAGAAATCAAAAAATACCCATAATTAAAGAACATATTGTGTGTCTCGCAATTTTTAAATTATTAAAAGCTCCAAGTAAATGAATTTTATCGTCTGCCAAAACAATTCTCGTTTGTGTAACGCTTTCAATTGTTGTTTTAACACGGCCATCCTTTCCAGCAATTCGGCCAATTGCTCGACTGAGGTGGTCACCACGAAGGGTTTTGACTTAAAAAAATAAATTTTTAAAGGTTATGTTTTGGTTAAGTGGTTTAAAAAGTTTTTTAAATTAAGCACTTTGGTTAAGTGGTTTAGGGAAGAGGGGTCGCGGGTTCGAGCCCGTTTGAGGAAAAATTTTTTAAATTAAAGAAAACCGTCATTAATTTCAAAGCTTTCCATAAACATATGATCAAAACGAATTAAAGCAACAGCATCTTCAATAGTAAATCCTAACAAAAATGCTTGCACAAAATCAGCAGCCTTTTGTAAATGTGTCTTGTTTCCGTCAGCATTTGGACATCGAATTTCCACATTTCTAGTTCGCAAATTGTAACTTAAAAAATTTCTTAACGGGGATTTTTGATGGTAAAGAGAGAAGAAATGGGGGTCGCGGGTTCGACCCCGTCCTAAGGTAATTTGTTTTTATTTTTCCTTTCTACACCCCGAGGTTGATCTTACAATTAGACATCTATAGGTCGATCCCTAGAAAAGCCAAAAAATTGTTCGACGGGTCCGAACCAGTCCGGGGTAATTTATCCCTTCGTCCATAATCTACAGGGTCTTAAAATTGCTTAACGCACAGCGAAGAGTGCAGGAGTCCTTCTGATTGTGAGGAAAGTACCTTTTCCTTCTGAGTCAGATATTAAATCGAATAAAAAATAAAAATAAGCTAACCGAATTTGCATTTTTAATTCATTAATAATCGGAGCTACAAGTTTTGACCAATTCTTCTTTAACGGAGTATAACGATGCGGAGGTACTGAAACTTTCCTCATCTCCCAGTTAACATTATCCTTTCCTTTTTTAGCATCAGGCTGATCAGCATCAGTAGAAAGTTTGGGAAGTTTGCGTTTCTTGTTGGTCTAAAAATAGAAAAAATCTCTCAAAAAATCCTCGAAAAATTCTTTCAAATAAAAAAAAAGAAAACCATTTTAGCCAAAATAAATCCATTATCATCCTCCTCCTCATTTATTTGTGGCTCTTCAATCAATTCATCATCAATATCTTCCAAAGGAGGCATTTCCTCATCGACAGGTTGATCTTGAACATTTTTCTCGTTCTTTCTTGAAGCCATTTTTCAAAAGAAAAAAAATTTTTTTAAATTAGAGGCTAAAATTAAATAAATATTAATAGCAAATAAGATAATGCTTTGAAAAAAAAATTTTAAAAAATATATATAAAATCTCTATAACAATAACAACATAAAATATAATCAATTTTTGAAATTAAAAGTGCATACAAAACAAAATAAAAATTATTCTGACCCAGGTGGATTCGAACCCATACCTATCAAATAAATAATTAACCAAATAATCCAACACGTATGCACTTAACCAACAGACAACATTAACAAAAAACTTTTAAATTTCATTTAAACGCATAGAAGAAAACATATAATCTATATGAGCGGCACTTTTTCGGAAATTTTTTATTCGTTCTTGGTGTCTAAAAATTTTTTAAACTTTTTAAATAATTTTTAAAAAACCTTAATGAATAAGGCAAAAATCGTTGTACAATATTTTCTATATTGGGTAATTCAATTAAATCTTCTGGTGGTATAGCCCTCAAAACACAATTTAAAACTAGCTGGGCAACCTTAAAATTAAGGAAAAAATTTTTTTTTTAATTTTAAAAATCTTTACAGAATATGTTCTGCTATTTGTATTCCATTGTGTTGAATATCCAAGTAATGCAGATAATTGAATTTTTGACAATCTTTTAATTATATTAATTAATTTTTGTAATTGATCATTCTCCGATGTGGCTACAATATCAGAAGAAAGTCGTTGCAATATTTTTAGACATCTGGAATATGGAGAAAAATTAAGGGAAAAATAGAGGAAAAACTAATTTTTTAGGAATCTTTAAAATTTAAAAATGGTCAAAAACAAAAATGGAAAAGACTCAAAATGGTCAGAAAAAATAGGGGAGGGGTTTTTAGAAAAACTTGAGGGTCTTTAGAAAAAAAAGGATTTTATAAAACTAACTGAAAAGGCAAATCCAAATCCAACGTGTAAAGCAATGCCTCAAAAAGATGATTTTGTTGTAATAAATTAGAAAGTGTTTGTTGATCAGTAATTTTTTTAGTTGCCTCTTTTTGTGTTAAAGCTTTCATAATTTTTGTATTATCTCTCCAGATTGTAAGTAAACCATCAGCAGCACCAGTAATCCAATATGAATCGGATAATTTATTAAAATCATCAGTTTCTTCTTCAATGTCCTAGAAAAAATAGAAAAATTTTTAAATGGGGGGGGGGGGTCGTGGGTTCGACCACGTTCAGGGAAAAATATTTTTTATTTAATAATCTTTAGTAATTAACAATTGAAAAATTATAAAATAAACCACAATATTAAATTTAAAATTATTGAAAATAAAATAGCATGTGAAAAAAGGAGTGTCATTGAAAAAAGGGGGGTCGTGGGTTCGACCCCGCTCGGGGAAATTAATTTTTATTTGACTAATATCCGACTTAAAACAAATCCTAGGATTATAAAAATAAGAAAACCTCGCTTTTTTGTTGTAAATTAATATCATTGGGTAATTCCCTCAAAGACCAAATCTTTTCATTATGTCCTTCTTCCACACATTCACAAATTCCTTTCTTAACATTCCATAATCTTAAAATTCCCCCTCCATCAACAGAAATTAATTTGGATGAATTTTCAATAAAAAGAATTGATAAAACAGCAAATTGATGCCCTTCAAGTGTTTTAATACAACTTTTGTCTAACAAAGAAAATATTTTTATTGTACAATCACCGCTACATGTTGCTACTAACTTGAAAAAAAATAAAATTTTAATAAAATTTTCGGATAAAAACCATAAAGAGGTTGTGGGTCTCCTAATTTCTTCTTAAAAATCTCTGAAATTTTTCTCTTCTCAATTACTCTCCACACAAATTTCTCTTCCTATTCATCGAAAAAAAATATTTAAAATTTATTCTTTTCTCAATTTCTTCGCCAACACCTTCATTGTTGGCGAGGAATTGGAGGATCGATCCTCCATCACAACACCACTCTTCCAATCCTACATCTGAGTGTCCCAATAAATTTCTTTTCCTTCCCTTTTACATATTAACAAAAGGTCAAAAACATAAAATATATATGGTAGGAATGGGTAGGGTTATCCTAACTTTTTTCGACCCAAAACTCGAAACTGATTAGATTAAAATTTTGAAAATCCAATCCGAAACCCGACCGGCTTTCTTCTCAACTCGGAACAGGAAATCTAACTTATTCTCCCGATTATAGACAAACAAAAAAAAAATAAAAACCTGTAAATTTTTTGAAAATCTTGCACACCAAACTCCTCGTTTATGTCCACTCAGTATTCCAGCATTTGCCAATTCCATAGTTTTAAGATTTATATGCCACAATTTTGCTGTTTTATCCATTGAAGCAGTAACACAAAGTTTATCATTTTGGCTAACATCAACACTATTTATATCTTTTGTGTGAGCAACAATTGTTGTTGAAGCAGAAAGTTTAAGTCTTTAAAAAAATTTTTTGAAGGTAAAATTTTTCTTTAAAAAATTCTTACAATTTATTTTCTTCATTTTCTTCCAATTTTTCTTGTTTAACCATTAAATCAACAAGAGGCCACAATTTTAGTGTAGTATCATGAGAAACACTAACAAGGAATGGTGGCTTGTTTGAATGGGAAAAGGAAATACTAAAAAATTTTTTTGAAAAATTAGAAAGGGTCTTAAAGCATGGTAGTTCTCGAATTTGTTAGAAGGGACAAGTTCTTGGATTTTTAAAAATTATGAAGTCAGGAAGAGTACTTCTTCAAAGAAATCAGCCCCAAAAGCATTCAAGATAGGTTTCTGGATAATTAAAAAATACATAAGAGGCCGTTGTTCAGAAAAAATCCAGAAAAGAAACCAGCGCCAACCTACACAATTACCTACCAGTTTCTGATTCAGTAAATAATTTTCTAACATTAACCGACTATTTATTTTTTCAAAATAGGATTGCCGCTTTATAAAAATCCTCGGAATCTCGAACCGAACAGAAAAATCCTCAGTTCAACGGTTCAATTATGAAAAGACAACTCTATTTTCAAACATAAGGCTAACGTAAAAAAACCTTGAAACTGAATGTGTATGTCCAGAAGCTATAGCCATTTGTTTAACTAAAATATTATTTGCAGACTTCTCTTCATCCTCCTCATTTTTTTCATCATCCACTTCCATTAAATCTTCTCTTTCTTTATTTTGAATATTCCAAATAATAATTGAATTATCCTTCGAACCAGAGGCTAACAAGGAGTTACTCCAAATGGGAGAATCGACACATAAAATGCTTTGAGAATGTCCTTTAATTAAAAAAATTTGATAGAAAAATAAGATAGAATTACCCTTTACTCCTCCCCAAGTTTCTCCCTATTAATGTACCAGATTTCTTTCCTTCCAAAAAATAAAAACTAGGTAATCCTTTTTGAGCGCCTGTTGGGAAAATATAATACAAAACGGGGAATTGGGAAGGAAGAAAGGTTGTCCATTCGTTTATCCATAGGAAAAAATTGGGGAGTAAAAGATTTTCCGGTCGAGTTTCGAGTCAAGTCTGCACCTCGGGTATCAGTTAACCTTTGAAAAAAAGGGTCCGTCTTCCCCAAAAAAATTAAATTTTTAAACAAAAATTTAAAAACCTTTTGCATAATTTCTCTTCCCATTCTTCACATTTAATATTAACAAATTTTCTGTATTAGAACCAACAGCAATTAAACCATCATTTTCTGTAAGATAAACAGTATCATAAACTTCATCATCCGTTTTGGTATTTTGACTTCCAACAATTGAAGCTTCCAAATTTTTTGCCAAATCAAATGTTTTTAGTTTTTTTACTTCAGATAAAGGTTGTGCTGATTGAACAATACTTGTCATTTTACTTTTAAAACTATTAGAAGTAAAAGAAAAATTAATTAGGTATGCACACAGGGATTCATGGGTTGAGAAAAAAAAGTCGGGCCGGGGTTCGGGTAGGGTTTTTAAAATTTCCTTAGGATAGGGTTTCGGGTCGAAAAAAGTCCGGGGTTCAGACATCCCGTGACATCCCTGGTATGCATGTTTTTAAGTTAAAAAGTATCTATTAAAAAATAGAAAATTTTTAGAAAAATTAAATAAATTAAAACAAAAATGTTTATAAATTGCCTAGGAAAAAAATTAAAAATCTAAAAAATAACAAAAAAACCTAACCAATAAATTATAAAACTTCAACAAATTTTCCAAAAATAGAAAGTCTAATCTTTTAATTTCTCAACATTTTCAATTGCCAATTCGGGCTGTTTTTTAAAATTAAGTAAATGTCCTTGTATTGTAGCTGGTGAACATTCAATATCAATTGAAAGCATTTTATCACGGAATTTTGAGCAAAGAGTATCTGGCACATTTGCAAAGAAACGTTTAAACATCTTTAAAATAAATTTTTTTAACAAATTTCCAAGTTTAACCATTAAACCGATACCCTCGACCCCCCCCCCCCCCCCCCCCCCCGATGTCCCTCTTAATACACCAAATCTCCGGACCACCTGATACCCGGACTTTTCAACTCAACCCCCAATCTAAAGAAAATTTTGAAAACTCAATCAAAAACCCGACCCTAATCTTGAAATTTTTTGATAAGCCTTACCCACAATCATCCCCCAACAATAAGTTTCCATCCACCCAAAATTTAAAAAAATGAAAAAAATTATAAACCTGTTCAAACATAATAGGAGTACAATTTCCAAAATGTTGTGAAACATCTACACGTCCAGGTCTAATTAATGCAGCATCTAACCTTTCCACATGATTTGTAGTCATAAAGAGGACTCTACCACCTTCTGCACTAGCTACCTTCAAACAGAAGAAATTTTAAAAAATTCAAAAAAAATTTTAAGAACCCCATCAACTGCATTTAACAATCCAGACATTGTAACACGACTAAGACCATCATAAACAGGATTATGTTGAATTACACCATCATGTCGTCCTCCAAATGCGCTGTCAACATCTTCAATGACTAGAAAACTCTGAAAAATATATAACTTGTCAATTAATCAAAATTTTTCTTGGTTATCCAACGTCAATTTTACGCCTATTTTTCTTTAGGGGAACCCAACTAACAGATCATAAACAAAAAACCGTCTTTAGTTTAATTGATATAAACTCTAAGACCCAGGCCATAAACGTAAAATTGGAGGACGAAAAAAGCAGTAACTGAAAGCTAATAATCGGTATAGTGAATAAACCTAATGGATACTATTTTTTATTCAAGTATGTTTCCTTAGCAGATTCAATTATCAAATCCTTTCGAAAGGATTCAAGTAAATAAACCCTAGAAGTTGGCAATAAATAAAAAAATTTAAAAGAAAAAACCTGTTGTTTTACTAACATTTAAAGGTGCATTATGCATTAAATGATTAAGCATTGCATCATCAATTAATCTATCACTTAAACTCAACATACAAATATTGTGTCCATAAAGAGCTGCTAAAGCTGAAATGAAACTACTTTTGCCTGTTCCTGGTGGGCCATGTAAAAGATAACCACTTGAAAAATAAATTCAATTAAAAGAAAAAAATTGAAAAATACCGCCGATAAGGAATTCCTCGATCAATATACCTAAAAATAATAGAAAAAAGTTAGCTTATTAAAAAATAAAAAGAAAAATTTTAGGCATTTTGGTTAAGTGGTATAGCACCCAAAAAGGGGGTACGGGTTCGAGTCCACTTGGCAGAATTTATTTTTATTTGTTAAATTATTGAACATAGAACTCAAGGACATTAAGATTGAGAAAAATATCAACCCAAGTAGAAAAATGTACAAGTAAATAGGAAAATAAAGGGGTCGAAGGTTCGAGCCCGTCCGGGGATATTTATTTTTATTTAATTCAAAATTAAATTTAAAAAATTTTAAATTACCATTGTTGTGAAGTAAAAAAATTAGAAATATCATCAAGCAATCTTTCTTTCACTCCAATATCCAAAATAACGGAATCTATTGGCCTTTTATTTCTTGGAGCACCCAAACGTTGCCATGAATTTCCATGAGGAATATAAACACAAAGTCCTGTTTCCAACTTGAAAAAAAAATTTTAGTGTAAATATAAAAAAATATGACTTAAAAATACTTGAGAAAGAGCATCTTTAGCAGCATTTTCAAGAAAACTTTTCCAAAATGTCGGATTTCCACCTTAAATAAGATTGGAAAAAATAGTCGGACCAATAGCAAATCACTCTCGGGACTGAAAAAGGAAGCGAAGGATAACTCAGGTTGAGGAAATGGTTTACCGAGTTTCTGATAGGTTTTTCAAAAAGTTACTTCTGTTCGTGGTTTGGTCAAAAAAAGACTGGGTTTAAATTGAGGGCATAGCCAGGGGGTCGATTTCGAGGGAGGGGGGCTTCAGGCTACGCCTTTGGTTTAGACCCTCGGGTAACCCTACCCATCCCTGATGTGATTTTGAAAAGTATAACAATTAAATTTAGGTGTACCCCTAACATTGTTTATTACTTATAGTGAAGTCCGTCCTCATAAAAATGGTCAACAAATCCAAACACTACCCCTATCCCATAAATTATAGGAAAAATTTAAGAAAAATAAAAAAAATAACCAAAAGTAGTTAAAGAAACAACTTCTAATGCTGTTCTAGTCATTCCATCTTTTTTTATCGTTTGGTTTTGTCTTTCTCTATTAACTTGTACCCAACGATTTTTAAAAAATAAATAATGAGTTCCTCTTCCAGGTGTAAACATAAAACTTGTTTTTAAACGTCCAGAATCATCAGATAATTGTGAAGTATTGACTGTTAAAATGCTTGTACGTCTTTTACTATTTTTGTTTATATAATCCAAAACCCATTGAAAGGCTCTTTAAAAAATAAAAGAAAATTTTTACTTTATATTTTTTTCTCTAAGGGGCAATTGAAGTGAAAAACAAATATTTAAGGAAAATAAGAGAGACGGACCGAGAAGAAATTCTAAAAAAAATCCAGGCTATCGAAAAATCTAGATCTTTCGAAAAATTTCATATCTCTCAGTCCGGTCTCTCTAGCGTTAAGCTACGGAAATCGAGCCTGTACCCCCGGGTTTGTACACCACGTGCAAACAAAGCGATCTCTGCTTCCTCATAAAAATCTTAAGCCTTTCCTAAGTTTTCTTAAATATGTCAGTATTATCCAATTCTAATCTTGAAATAAATTCTTTTCAACCTTTCCTAAGTTTTCTTAAATATTCCCATTTGGATTTTACCTTCCTTAAAAGCCCCTAATTTGCAAGGACTAACCCAAAACCTTGACAAGCCTATTCAAAACGTCCCCAAAAATTTTTAAAAATAAAACAAACATGTCAGTATTATCCAATTCCAATCTTGAAATAAATTTTCTTTTCAACAATTCTTTTCCAATTAAAGATAATCTTCGAAAATATGAAAGAATTATACCAACACCAACTAATCCAGCACCTCCAGTAAATAAAGGGTTTGAACCAATCAATTCAGAAAATGTCTTTCCACCCTGTCCATTAATTGAATTTGTTGCATCAATAAGAGTTGAAGGATTTAAAAGCAAATTATCCATTTTTAAAAAAAAAATAAAAATTAAACTAAAAAATCAAACTAAAATTAAACAAAATATCAAAAGTTTTAATAAAAACTATGCGAAAAAATAATTAAAAAAATTATTCAAAAATTTTATATAGGCAAAAAAATTATTTTTTTTCCAAGAATCGACAACACTAAAATAGCCTTGAGATTTTAAAAAATTACATTTACATTTTTTCATGTCTCCATTTTATCATCGACAAATTCGATATCGGCATGGGTCTAAAAATTTATTTTGATTAAAATTAAAAATATAAAATAGTGAAGAAGAGTTTTCTTTCCCAATTTCAATTAGTTTCTTTCCCAATTTCCCCAATTTCAAGAAGGCTTAACCCATGGCAAGTAGCTCAAAAAATAACCAGAAACTGCCGGAAGAACGTAGGAAGCTAAAAATGGACTCTGGAAACTGAAACCGAAACCTCAAAACAAAAATGCAAGCCTTGGCCCAAATCCAGTTTTAACTCTAATGGATCTAATAACAAAGAAAACCCGCCCAACAATGAAAATTTTTTTTTAACTAACCAAACGATAAAAACGATCATCAAATTGTTTCTTCAATTCTTCTTTAGAAATTTGCTTCACCTGGTCACGAAATTTTAAAATTTGAGTAATTTGAGTTTCATTGGAAGTAGATGCTTCCCTCCATTCATTATTTAAAGAATTAATTTCTCGAACTGTGTAAATTTAAAAATTTCGTTGAAAAATCCCATTAGAAAAAATACCTATAACTCCACGTGGTTTAATATTTTCCTTGACAGATTTCGGGAATCTTGGTGTATACATTGTAGAAAATAAAAAATTAAGACAGAATAGATAGAATTTCCTGAAAATTGAAAAAAAAATTTAGAATTCGAAAGAAAATTAAGAAAACCCTGAAAAATTAAGAAATTATAGAAATTTCCAAAAACCAATATTTTGCCATTTCCTCATTTTGCCAATAAGGGTAAAAAACGACGTTTTGCCAACAAATTAATGTACAAAACGCAACTTCTGCACTTATTGGCAAAATATGTTTTGGCAAAATATGAAAGAGACAAAATAAATTTTCTCCGCCTATATTTTCTCTTACTTCTGTACTATTTCTCTATTTTTTCACTCTAACCAATATTAAGAAAAACATAATGCCAAATATATTCTAAAATAAAATTATTTTAAAAATTATTTGAATGGGCATTTTTTCTAAGCCCGCTTGGCTTCGAATTTTTATCTTGCAAATTTTCTTTTTATTGTTTTGTTTCTTGTTTTTAATAAATATAACCTTTTTAAAGCTTTATCAATCTAGCTTCATTATTATTTAAATTTTAATTGAAAAAAAGAAATGACTTTTTCTAACGATTGTCTACGTATATTTGGTACCAAAGATCTCTTCATTATTTTAAATTTGGAAAGAACTTCTACAAATTTAACTTCAGCTAAAAGTAAGCTCTTAAACCCAACCTTCTCTTATTAAAAAATTTTTTTAGTCAAGAAAGCTTATTATCAACAATCTATTCTTTGGCATCCTGATCGTTTTGCTGCTTCAGATATTTATAGTGATGAGGAAAGAGAAGTGGCTACAAAAAAATTTCAAATACTTAGCAAGGCATATAATATTTTGAGTGACTCTGAGAAACGTTCAATTTATATGGAAACAGGTTTTGTTTAAATAAAAATTTAGTCAGTCTTTCCTCGGAGTTGGAAAACTCATCTTGTAATGAGAGGTCCCTTAAGGTGGTGGAAGTGTGGATATACCATTTATCTAGCTCCTCTCCATATAATGGCCGGAGCCGGACATCATTTAATGACCAACCAAATTTTAAATTAAAAAAAACGGAGCTTGGATTAAGGAATTCTAATTCTGTTCCTTGGGGGTATCTTATAGGGTTCGGCCATTAAAAAAATTAAATTAATTTTTTTCAAGGGAAATTTGACTTTGATGATGATGATGAAGAAAATTCAAAAGATTGGTTTTCTGTTTGGCGTGGAATGTTTAAAAAAGTTACAAAGGAAGATATAGAAGAATATTTAAAAAAATTTAGAGGATCTCAACAAGAAATGAATGATGTTAAAAATGCTTATGTTAAATATAAAGGAGATATGGACAAAATATTGGAAACAGTTATTGGAGCTGATGTTCAAAATGAAGACAGTTTAGTTAATTTTTTTAAAATTAATTTTTAGATACGACTTGGGACTGAAAAAATTGTTTCTTATAATGAGAGGACCTTAGAATGGGATTATCTTATAATTAGGGACCCTTAAAGAAAGGGGAGGGGATATCGTTTGAAATTAGACAGCTCCCCTACCTCTACCCAACGGGCAACCAAGTTTAAAAATACCTAACTTTAAAATAGAGGGGTACCCCCAATTTTTAGGGGTATCTAAAAACAAGGGTTTTTCAACTGAACTAAAATTTTGTTTAAAAAAATTCCCCCTAAAATTTCCCTCTTTTAAAGGAATTCGCGAAATTATTCGCCATTTTATTGAACTTGGAGAATTACCTTCACTTCCAAAATATAAAAATGAAAAGCCAATTTCACGTGTTAGACGAATGAAAAGAGCTGCATATGAAGCTAAACGAGCAGAAAAAGTTGTTGAAGAAATGCGTGCTTTGGGAAGTGCTGGAGGAAGTAAGGATGGTGAAGAAGAAAATGGAGGAGGTAGAGGAGGGAAAGAAGATTTGGGATCATTAATTTCGGCTAATCAAAAGAAAAGGGAGAAACAACAGGTTTTTTAAAAAATTAAAAAATTTTTTTAAACCTAAAAATTTTTTCTATTAAGGACGATTTTCTTGCTCATCTTGAACAAAAATATGGTGGAAATCCGAAACCAAAAAAATCACGAAAGAATTGATTGATATTCTACGTATTTTTATTAAGTTTTGCTTTAATTTATTTTCTTTAAAAAATTATTTTTTTGACAAAAATTAACTCATTTTAAAAATAAAAAAAGAATTGCTAACGAGTTTTTTTTTAAATCTGGCAGATTAGGTAGCCAATTTCAAAAATTTCCCCATTAGAAAATTTTGTTTTTAGAAATCTTTTTATAAAAATTATAACAAGACAAAAAAGAATAACAACAACTAAAATATATTGAGAGATTTTGAAATATATTTAAAGGGAAAATTTGTTTTTAAATTTCCCAAAATTCCCAAAAAATTTTTTAAGGATTTATATTTAAAAAATTAAACTAACCTTTTTTCCTCTTCTCCAGCATCAGAGATAAGCCAAAAACAAATAAACCTTCATTGTTAAAAGAATCCTTCCAAGGTCTCTTCTTTCTAGTTTTTCTCAATTTTCTTCTTCCTTCTCATTTTTCTCTTCCATTTTCTTCTTCCTTTTATTCCTCTTCTTCTTTTTTCTTCCCTCTCCATTTTCTCCTCCCGCCATCTTCATTTCTTCAATTTTCTCCTTCTTCAACTTCTCTTTCTCGTCCATTTTCTTACAAAATTGAATACTTTTTAATTTTTTTATTGTTCCAACTCCATAAGCTTTAAGCCTTTCTTTATTTAATTCTGTTACATTAAATTGTTTTTTATTCTTCTTTTTATTTTCTTTTTTATTTATTTTCATTAATTTTCTTTTCTTGCTTTTTCGTTGTTGTTCTTCATTTAATTTTTCAACAATTTTTTCTTGATTTAATTCAATAGGTTCTAAAAAAAGTTTAATTTTTCAATATCCCCAATTAGCTTTGCAAGAAAAAATTCCAGAAAATCCCAGCTTAAAAAACAATTAGACGGGGATTTAAAATCTATAAGAAGCAGAGTCATACTATGGGTAGCCCAGTCGGTAAGATACTTGAAAGTGAAGCGCCGAAGTAGACGTGGGAAGCATTTAGCAATGAATAACAGTTAACATATCCAACCGGAGGTTAATATAAACTAAACTTGACTCGAACAATCCATTACCTAATAAACTCTCCCTAAACCCTTACTTTATCTCACTCATCGATTTTTAATTAAAATTTTTAAACGTAAAAACCTTTTTTAATTTCTTCTTGTTCAATAGTTGGTCCTTTAAGTGTTGTTTTTGACTTAATTCCAACAATATTCTTTGAAGTACTCGGAATATTTGAAAAAGACTCTTCATCTTCCTCAACATCAAGAAAATGATCCTCAACCTCATTTTGTTGATACTCTTCTTCATCCCCCTCATCATTATTCTCTTCCATCTTCTCCTCTTCCTTCTCTTCTTGTTTTTCCTCAGATTTTTCTTCACTAAAAAATTAATTTATTTTTAAATTTAATTTCTTTAAATTAAAAAAAACCTCTTCAATTTCTTTTCCAAAATTTTTCTCTTTTCAATATTTTTAGCTTTCCTTTCAAAATATAAAATTTGTTTTTGTTCTTCAGTATCATCGCGATATTGACAAATTTTTGAGAGAGGTGCCCATGCATTTAAACAACGATCATCAGAATTTAAAATCTTTGAAAAAAAATTTAAAAATTCTTTTTAGTCATTAGAAAGGCTAAAAAATTTTTTTGAATTGTTTTTGTTCTTCAGTATAATTTTTTTGAAAATTTTTTCTTCATGGTGTAGTGGGTTACGTTTAGGCTACAATCCTCAAATAGGCAGAAGTTCGATACCCAACGGAGGAAAATAATTTTAATTATTGAAAAACATTCAAAACGACAAAGAAAATTTTTTGAAAAATTTTCATTGGCTAGTAATTGTGGTGTAGTGGATCATGTTTAGCCCACCAACGCCAAATAGGTAAAGGTTCGATACCCATCAAGGGAAAAAATTTTTAATTTTTAGAGAACAAAAAAATTAAAAAAAAACCTCATCAGTACTCAATCCAAAAGAATTTGGAGCAACTTGTCTATAACGAAAAGGCACTTCAACCATTTCAACATGTGTCCTCTTACGTTTTTTGGCTTCTTTTTCTTCTTGCAATTTTTTATGCCTTTTTGATTCCTTTTTTCTTAATGCTTCATTTATTGTACGTGGATATTGTTTTAACTATTAATTAAATTAATAAAAATATTAAAAAAAATAGTCCAGAAAATTATTCGGACCCGAGCAGGTTCGAACCTGACACCCCCTAAGTTGCTCAGAAAAAGTTTATAATAGAAAAGACGTTGGATAAAAAATATTATTTTTAATATTGGGTCATTTCCCCGTTTTCAATAAAAAATAACACAGCGAACAAGTCAAAATTAAATATTTGGGCCTCGAACGGGTTCGAACCTGACACCCCATATTATGCCAAATTTGACTTAAGAAATTCCCAAAAAAATTAAAGACCTCCAAGTATCAAATTAAAAATCTCTTACAAATTCTTGATCAGGTTCCTCAAATCTAAAATTATATTTTTGTTCAAATTGGTCAGCAAGATCCTCTTCTTGTTCATCTTTAATAATTTCTTCATATGTTGGAATTCTTCAAAAAAAATTTTTTTTAATTTAAAAATATTTTTAAAAAAACCTCTCTTCTTTTCCTTTCTCCTCTTCCTTCGAGTCTCCCAAATATTTTTTATTTAATAAAAAATCTCTCAAAAAACGCTCATCTTCACCCAATTCTTGGTCATTTTTTGTCCATCTTTCTTTTAATTTTTTCTAAAAAATTACTTTTTAAACAAAAATTAAAATTTATACCAAATGTTTATCTTCAACTTCCATTTGATTTGACCCTTTAATCCATTCATAAAAATCTTCATCTTCTTTTGCCTAAAAATTATTCATCAATAAACGAAAGGGCCAGGAGACGATAGGGTCAAAGAAAAGTAAACCAATATTAGTCTATCCCCTGTTCTCCGAATAATGGAAAATAGACGAAAAAATATCAGAGAAAAGAATTGACCTCACTCCTAAAACCTATAACAAGGATTTCGATCCGAAATCTGATACTCAATCCAATTTTTTCCAATCATTCCCATTGCTGGACCCCGCGAAAAAACGAATGGTTTGGACTTTCTATTTGTACCCAGAAATTTATCAAGTAAGTTAGAAAAGCTCACATCAATCAGAAACAAAAATTAAAAAAACCTTTTCTTCCTCAGTTTTTATTCTCTTTTTTAACAAATCCCCATCATCGTCACTTTCATCATCAGAAATTAAAGCTTTCTTAAATCTAACAGAAAAAATTTTTTTTTAATTATTAAAATCTAAAAATAATACTCATTTTTCAATTCCCAATCATTTTTATTCAATCCATTAGTTAATTCTTCCTTATAAACTTCTCCATTTTCTTCTTCCTCCTCCTCATCTTCACTTAATTTACCTCCTCTTTCAATTATTAATTTTTGTTCATATTCTTTTAAAGTCATTTTTGATTGTTGTAAATTTTTTGTTGAATTATTTTTGGATGAGTCATTACTGGAAATTTAAAAAATAATTGAGAAAATCAAAAAAAATTATTTGGGCCCTGAGCGGGTTCGAACCTGACACACCCTACGTTATGCCAATAAAGTCCATAAAAATTTAGATTTTTAGGAATTTAATTAAAAAAATAAAATGATGAAAAGTCAAATTATTTGGGACTGGCAAGAAAACCTTACGAACTGTAAGTCAGAACTTTGGACTTTTTTTTGGTACCAATCGATAAAGCACCATCGATTTACTATAGAAAATTTTTGGCTTCTTTCTTAGGAACCCTTTAAAATTTTTTTTGAAAGTTAATTAGTTTTGCGGATTCCCCAATATTTCTAAATAGAAAATCGCCTTTTAAAAGATTTTTAAATTACTCCTGAAATCCCAACCCCAAAAATATTTTTTAAATGTTAAAAACCTTTTTTTCTTCTCATGTTCATCTTCTGCCTTCTCCTTAAAAAATTTAACTTCAGTCTGATAAATTTCTGGATCACGAGATTTTAATGCACCCAAAGTTCTTAAAAAATCTTTTTCATCATTTAATGACCATTCTTCCTCCTCATCTTCTTCTTCTTCCTCAATATCTTCATCCTCTTCTAGATCTTCTTCTTCGTCGTTTCCAATCTCATTTTTTAAATTTAAAATTTTGGACGAATTCATTTTCTAGAAGATTAAATTTTAAAAAAAGTCTAAAATGATTTGGTCATCTTATAATACCAAAAGCTTGAAATACTATTACTAAATATAGCTTGAACAATCCTCAGTTAACAAAATGTTTTTTTTTATTTTGTTGCGTTCGGTTCGAAAAATTTTTTCTTGGAGTTTCCCCCATGTCTGGTTTGGTATTTCAAGGGCTTTTGGGGGTCTTTCTCTTGAAAAAAGACCCTCTTAATTCCTTATAAAATTAATTTAAAAAAATATTTCAAATGAAAAAATCAACATTTCTAATTAAAAAAGAAAAATTCTTCTTTAAGCTCTTTATTTAGAAAATTAAATTGTGAAAAATCACAACAAATATTTTTATTTATACAATAAAATATACTTAATTTATCCTTTTTAATGTTGCATTGCCCTATAACTTTCATGATGTACTGGCTTCCACAAATCTGGATATGATTGCTGATTGCCAAGATGAGAAGCAGCTGATGCGAGACAATGAGGCTTAAAAAATGTATGGGATAAAATGTCTCGAATTTTAAAAATAAGTGGAGGCGGACCTGATTTTTAGATATACCCTAGGAGTATGAGACTTCGCTATGTATCTTATACCGATGCTGAAGTGACTGCGACAAAATAGTTGTCTCATTGTCAGAATCACGTAGGGGATTGGGTTTAAAAAACCGAACGGGAATGATCCCGCGGGATTAATCAAGGTGGACCGTGTCACTCAAACCTGAAATTCCAAGACGAGATCCCTTAAATTCCGTACAGGATTCCCAATCGTGCCGCAATCTACTCCTACCCCAATGGCCAACTAAAAAACGAATAACCCTACTTGGAGTGTAACTTATAGTGTAACTTATATTCTATAAAAAAACCTTTGAATCCTTGGATACTTCCCAATCTTCATCCACTTCCATAATTGAAGCAAACTTTTCACGTCTCTGTTCTTTAAGTTTAATTAAGCTAGGTTTAAGTGATTTGTTTGACTTTGAGCCAGAGGAAGAACTTGAAGAAACTGGAGTTATTCTTGAACCAGAGGTATTTAGAGCGATTATACGTTGTTGAATTAATGGCTTGTTAGCACTAAAAATTTAAAGAAAATATTTAAAAGCTCATAAAAAGGGTCCAGGATTCAAAACAACTTTATTGGCTCAAGAAAAAATGAGGAAGGAATGCTCTTTCGAAATTTTGAGAGTCGCCAGTTGATAACCAAGTGTGCCGAGTTCGAACGAGTTCAAATTTTATTTGTTTCGAATCCTGGCGAAATCGACCAAGCCGATTTCGGTCTAGAAATAAAAATTTTAGGACTAATCTGAAAAGTCTCTTCATCACACTCGATAACCTACAGGCAAACCTCAAAAAAATATTCCTCATTTCTCAAAGGACCTGTCACTTTACCCCAAAAAAATTAACAAAAAAAGATTAAAGAAAACAAACGTTAATTTTACTGAAGGAGGTGTAGGCTCTTTAACTTTCTTCTTTTTTGGTTTGATTTTGATTTGTTTAATTTTTAAAGGTTTTTCTTCATTCTTATTAGCTTGGCCAGCTTTTGTGGTCTTCTTTGACTGATTCTTAACTTCCACAAGACCCTTCTTGTTGTTCACATTTTTTGGCGTCTTTGACGTTGAAACTTTTGCAACTTTTTCTATAGGAGTAGAATCTGATCCATTTGGATGTTCTTCGGAATTTGAAATTGAAGAAATTGTTGTTGAATGGCTGTGGCCATTAAATCTCTAAAAAATTTAATTTTTCAAAAAATCTTTAACGGGGCAAGGAGCAAAATACCGTCCGACCAAAGTACCGTCCGGGGCAAATCAAACCACTCTGACAAATAACAAATTCGATTTGCTCAGATTCCTTAGACCCTACGGCTATTGGGTTTTGGTTAGTACCATGACTCTTAAGCCTAAAAATTCTATTTTAAATTTGTTTCCTTCAAGAAAAATGGACAATATTTTTTACCCCGTGGACGTTATTTTGTCCGGACAGTTTTTTGTCCCTACATAATCTCTAAAACTCACCTTTTTTCGTTTGCAACAATTTGTTAACACACTAGGAACAAGAAGAAGAAAAAATGGAAGAGATTGAACAATAATCGATGCACCAATAACTAAAAGAAATGGCATGATGAATTTCTTTTCTTGGTTTGTGTTAAATGGAAAATTATGGTGAGGCTTTTATACACCTTTCCAAAGGTGTCTGTCACATTCCTAAATAAAAAAAATTAATTAGGGGTTCCAAAAATCTAAAAAAATAAAAAAAATTTTAGACAAATCGAAAAAAATTTTCAAAAAAAAATTTTTGGGATCAAATGTCATTTTTGGATTTTTTGTCATTTTAAATAAAGACATTTCGCCAAATCCATCAACTTAAAAAATATAATTAGCGGGACGGATTAAAGCCGCGGATTTTATATATCCCCTTTCCCTTTCTAAGCTTTTAAATTGTATTTTTATTGGTTTCTTTCTTTCTTGCGCAGACTTTTTTCCTTTTCTGCAATGTTTTCCCTTTTTTTATTGACAAAATTTTCTCTCTAATTTTTCTTCCCTTTTTAAAAATTCTAAAAATTAATTAATCATTTTATTTAGTTTTTTCTAATTAATCATTTTTCTAATTATATATTTTTTTTCATTTAACATTATTTTATAAAATGCGCGCTAACGATTATTAGAGTTATATCATTTTCCCGGGACATGCCCAATTAGGCGCGCGGCCATAACGGCGCGAAGCCATAACCTGATGGAAAATTTTTGGCCCTTAACAATTTTGGTACCAATCTCTTCATCTTAACGAGAGGAATCGTTTAATACTAAATTTGGAAAGAAACGGAAATTTTGAAGAAAGTTATGGTTTTGCGCCGTTATGGCCGAGCGCCTAGCTGTACCCCATTTTCCCCTTGATTTTTAAACATTTATTTCACTATCGATTTTCAATTTAATACTTAAATATTATTTTTAAAAAAACATCCCCTCCTTTTCTTTCTACAAATCTATTTATTTTTATAGGACTAGTTTTTTTTCCGTCTTCTAGCCAATTTGTGAATAGGTACATGTATTTTTATGTTATTTAAAAAAGCTTCTTTATATTAAATTATTTTTGGGAATTGTATAAAGAATAAATACAAATAGAAAATAATTTTTTTTCATATTTCCTATACTTAATTTTTTTTCATTTTTTTTAATAGACAGTGAGAATGTCTCAATTTTACATAACACACCCATTATATAAATGGAAAAAGCAGACTTGGTAATGGACATGGATTTTGTTATACATATCCAGATATTTAAGACGGATATAGGCGGATAACCGCAGGCATTTTGAAATTATCTATATCCATTACCAAAACTGGGAAAAATTGTTTGTGTAAATTTAAGGGATATATCCAAAATCTTGGAGGTATCAAAAGAAAAAGCCTTCGTTAAGCTTCTAATTAAGCGAAAAAAATATTCGAAAATCGAAATTTCGATACGGCTCTGTCCTCTAGTAGTCAAAAACAAGCTTAAAAAACCGTAGGTATTTAAAATCGAGTGTGTGTGTGTGTGTACTATTAGGGAGGGTGCATCTAAAATCGAACTCTCTCTTGTGTATAATTTTTAAAATATTATTTTAAAAAATTTTTTTCAGCTTTTCTAAGCATGTAAATAAAAAATATTATTTTTTTGTGAACACATCCTCTTAATAATTAAATTCAAAAAAATTCAAAATGCACTTACGTCATTATTATCGCCATCAGAATAAAATTTCAAGGCCACTATTTTATTTATTATTATTTATTTTGGCTTTTTTATTTTTAATTTGGTGGAATTCTTTAACTGAAAATGTTGTTGAAATGCCTCATAGACAACGACTACCACCACCGCCAATTTTTAAAAAATTCAGGCAAAATTCTAAATTTGAAGAGAACGAAAATAATCAAATGGTAAGGTTGTTTTTTTATTTTTTTAATTTTTTTTAATTAAAAAATTTCTGATTTTTGTGTATTTTTTAAAATTTTTATTGGGTTTAGTCATCCTTTTTTCCTCCCACAATTAAAAAAAAAATTTTTTTTTGGAATAATTTTTTAAATAAAAAATTCTGAATTGGCCCAGAAAAATTGGCCAAATCAATTTTTATTTTAAATAAAAGAGAAAAAGGAATAAAATTTATTGGTGGGTAATAGAATTTATTTTTATGAGAGATGAATAATTTTTGTGGCTCTTTTTTTTATTGCACCCAATACCACCAAAAAATATATAACGTGGAAATTTAAATTTATTTATTTGCTTAACTGTTACTAGAATTATTTTTTGGAAATTTTCAGAAGAAAAAAATTTTTTGGGCCACTTTTTGGATTTTTTTGGCTATTTTTTTTGGATTTTTTTTAAATTTTTGTACCCCCTTCTATTTTTTAATGTATTAATTTTTTGTGTATTGTGTTGTTAGTTATCCTTAAACAACAACAACAATACACAATTTATTTTTCTAAAAATATTTATTTTTTCCCCTTTATTTTTCTTTGCAAAAGCAGCAAAAATTAATTTTTTCTTAGTGTCAATTGTTTTTATTTTTATGTCGTCCAAATGATGAACTTGATCCATCAATCACTCACTCATTGACACAAAAAAAATTTCTTTTAGTTTAAAATTAATTTTCTTTTTATTTTACATCATTATATACCTAATTTATTTTCGGGTGGGCTCATCTTTTTATTTAATTTACTTTAAATCCAAAAAAAATATCCACCAAAAAATTATTTTTTATTTATTCTTAAATACCCTTATCTCTTTAAAAAATCTCTTTTCTTCTCCCCCACAATTTAAATAAAAAATAATTGGTCCGGAAAATTGACGAAAAAAATTGAAAGAGAAAAAAAGAAACTGTTGATTGCGGCGCCCCCCTTTTTTATTATGTTTGGAAAAGAATATTTTGTATATTTTGTAAAAATAATATTCAAATTATTATTAATTTTTCATCAAAATTCTAAAATTATTTTTATTAATTCTTTGGAAACGGTTGGATTTAAATTGGTTGTTAAAAGAAATTATTTTTTAAATACACAAAAATCAGAATTTTAAGGACACTAAAATTTTTTTAATAAATTTTCTAGGATAACTTTTTCAGAAAAATTTTAAAAAAATTTCAAAAAAAATTTTTTTCAGACCTTTAAAGAAGAACCAGACAATCCTCCACCACCTCCATTAATGCCTGTTGCTGTACCTCCACCAAAAAAGGCAAATGTTGTTCAAGTAACAATTTATATGGAAGCACAATGTCCAGACACAACGGGTTTTTTTAATTAAAAAAAATTTAAAAAAAAATTATTAAAAATTAACCTCAGGTTTTATCAGACGCCAATTATTGCCTTCATGGTCGAGGCTGAGTTCTACACGAAGATTAAACATAACTCTTGTGCCTTTTGGAAAAGCTAGTTGTGTAGCTGAAGAGGATGATTACAAGTTTTTTTCTGAAATTAAAAAAAATTCTGATTTTTTATTATGAAAAATTTTTTCTAATCTTTAGGATCCCAGGGATCGATTCTACATCATAGCATACCCCAAAAATTTTTTTACCCTTTTGGGTAAGTGGTTAAAATTTACGACTTTTACATCTTTTCAGGGACCAAGGTTCGATACCGTTTGGTGGTCTAAGACATTTTTTTATTATTTAAAAATGCTCTTTAGAGGGGCCGACTTCGTAGCACACTCAAAAAATTTTATGCTCCTTTGGTTAAGTGGCTAAAATGCCCGATTTTTGCGTCTCATCGGTTACTAAGGTTCGATACCCATCGGTGGTCGCCGTTTTTTATTACTATTTAAAAATTAATTTTTAAATAAAATACCCATATTCCTTGCCAAAAATTCTTCTCATTTTTCCATTTCCAGATGTGACTGCCAACACGGGAAAGACGAGTGCGAATTGAATCAGTTAATGAATTGTGCTATAGAACATTTACCAGATCCAGAAAGTCATATTCCTTTAATTGGATGTGTTCAAGGCAAAGACAATTTAATAGCAGCTTTTAGAAGTTGTTTAAATGGACATTCTTCTTCTGATTTGTAAGGAGGTTTTTTTGTTATGTAAAAAATTCTGAAATTTAAAAAAAATTCTGATTTCTCCAAAACCAGAATACACAAATTCTGATCCTCAAAAATTCTGATTTACAGAAATTCTGATTTTCATAGGTTCTGATTTACAAAAATTCTGATTTTTCAGAACCAGAATACAAAAAATTCTGATTTTTGATTTTCAATTTTCAGATTATGGACTTGTTCTATAGGCAAACTTGGCCGTCGCCTTCACGCTCTTGCTGGTAACAAAACAATTTCTATCGGTGATTCTTTTAATTTTGTTCCATGGGTTGTTTTAGATGGTCAAAGGGAAAATGATGCATTTTATGCTTTAGAAGAGAATCTCTGTAAACGGATACAAGAGCCTATACCAAAACAATGTCTCAAATTTTTGTGATATTTAATTAAGGATGGGGGGTCTAAAAATTTTTGGAAATTTTTTCTATGGGGGTCGAAATTTTTGAAATAATTTCAAAGGGGGGTTAAAAAATTTCTTTTCCAAAATTTTTTCTAAGGGGGTCGAAATTTTTGAAAAAAATTTGAAAGGAGGGTTAAAAAAATTTTTCTAGGGGGGGGGGGTCAAAATTCCTGAAAAAATCTCAAAAAATATTTTTCAAGCCAAAAAATTTCCTTAATCCAAAAAAATCAATTATATATCAAAATTCTATTCATGAGGGTTATTTTTATTTGCAGCTGCATTTTTAATTTATTTTTTTATGTCACTTTAATATATATCTAAATATTTATTTTATGTATTTTTATTTGCCTTAATAATCTCTCTAAACCAAAAAATGTTATACCACTTTATCTCCCAAATTATTTTTTTTTTGTTTTTTTAAAGCCTTGCATTTGTGGTTATATTCACTTTTTTTTAAAAAGAATTGTTTCTAAAATAATAATAATATAATTTTAGGAGAATAAATTGTTGAAATAATTAAAAAATGTTTTTTTTATAGAATCCCATTTTTAATCAGAGTCAAGACAAAATTTTTTAACAGGACCAGGGATAGCCTGATTAAGAAAAAAGTCGGATTTCGAGTCAGATTTTAAGAATTTTCTTCGGAAAAGTTAGATTTTTGGTAGCAACCCGAACCTAGCAGGGAACCCAAATTCGGTAGAAACTTAAACTCATCCCAGGCAGGGAAAATCGAACCTGCGACCTCCTACAACTTATTGCTTGTGTTATACAAAAAAAACTTTTAAAAGAAAACCTTTTTTCAAATATATAAAATAGTAGTAGTAGAAAAAAATATATTAAATATATTGGTCAACAAATGATTCCTTCCCAACCACCAATCCGTTTAAAGGATTTTTTAGTTTAATCCTCTTCATCTTCCATTTGTTGACTAACTTCTTCCTCTAATTTGTCAACTTCTGATTGATTAATTCCCTTAAAAGAAAAATTTTTTTTCTGATATTTAGGAAAATAAACAAATTTTCCTATGATTAAAAGACACTTTTTCGAGGGATAGCACACCTAAAGAATTTTTTGTACCTTTTGGTTAAGTGGTTTAAAGATCCAATTTTTTGGGACCAAGGTTCGATACCAATTTGCGCTCATGGGTATTTTTAAAAAATATTCTACTCTTCCGGGGGACTCGAATAGAAGAGACTATCACACAACAAAAATTCTGTACTCCATGGTTAAGTGGGATACAAGGAGGATTACGTCTCTTCAGGGACCAAGGTTCGATACCCATTGGTGGTTAAAGGACATTTTATCAATCAATTAAAGAAAAACCTCAAAAACTTCATTGGAATCCTCACCAATCCAACCCATTTCAATTCGATGTCCTGTAGTTCCCTCTTCTCTAGTTGTTAATAAAACGTGTATAGCACGTTTAATTAATTCTTCTTTGCCCAAATTTGATTGGCCATCAATTTCTTGAACTTTTTCAATTTCTGTTTTTGCTGCTTGAGCATTTTTTCTTTGAAATAAAAATTCAAAAAAAAAATTAAAAAATAAACAAAACCCAATAGCCCATCCAAAATATTTGTAGCATTGACCAGATGACTCAATACAATAAATTGAAGAGCCAACCTTTGAAAAATAAAATTTGAAAAAATATTTGACGGACAAGCAATCAAAAGGAAACCCCCAAAACAAATCGAAAAGCAAAATAAAAGGCACAGACCAGGTCACAAACTCAAATATTCCACAAATCGAAACCTCAAGAACCGAAGAATAATGTCAAAGGGAACGGACAGATTTGCGAGAATCGATAGATCGGATCCGGACACATCGAAAAATTATATTAACCAAAAAAGGTCAAGCTAAAAAGGGTCGGAGATTTAATTTAAAAATCGGTGTTTAGGGAAGGAGCCCAACATTATTTTAAAAAATAAAAAAATGCAACAACCTTTTCATCCCATGAAAGTATAAAAGTAGAAGCTCCAAAAGGACGAGATATTCCCAACGTGTAAATATGAACATGCTCAGCAACCTTTTTAAAAAAATTTTTTCCCTCTTGAAAATCAAACAAAGAAACCTTTCCAGCAAGTTTTTTAACAGTCAAAGGTCTATCAAATTCTTTATAATATTTGCGTGATTCATCTCTAGCATAGTCACACAAAGCAAAAACATCAGGAAAAAGGCCAGAACCAACAAATCCAATTTTATTATTAATTCGCATTATACGACTATTTGATCCCTCAAATTAAAAAAAAATTAAAAAAGGATGACAAGAAAAAATTTTCTAGTTAAAAGTTAAACCCATAGGTCTTGAACATTAACATGTCCCAGGAAATGCTGATTTATGAGAAGGCCACAAAAACGCTTCTAATAAATGTTGGAAAAAATTTAATAGGAAAACTTCACAAAAACTTTTTTAGTGTTCCCCTCGGGTAAGTATCAACCTTTGACCTGGTAATTATACGGGACTGACCACGGGCATAACTAGCAAGCGATTGTAATAACATAGCCAGCTGTATCTCTTTTTCATTAATCAGAGATGGGACAGATTACACAAAACCCTGTTCCGGACTTTTTTCTCAACCCAGCCAATCCCTGCCTTAAACCGTTAAAAAATAATAAAAAACCTCAATATCAAGTTTTGAAGGAATTGGTTGATCAACAGCAACAACAACACCCTTTTTACTACTTAAAGCAATAACAGTCACACTTGATTCAACAGCTTTAGCTGCATATTCTACTTGAAAAATACGTCCATCAGGTGAAAATGTAGAAGCAGCCAAATCATAACCAGTACCAATTGAACTCATTTTTATTTAAATTTAATTTAAAGTTGTTTGAAAATATGAAAATCTAAAAATGAAAAAAAAATGATTGTTAAAAATTGTAAAGGAAAAAAATTTTCGAATCGAATTATCACTATTTTTCTAAAAATGTACACAAAATTCCCTAGAAAATCAATGAAAAAATTTAAGACTCTAATATACTGTGAATTTGCTGATTTTTCGATTTTTGTTGTAACAGATTAGAGAAAAATATTGTCAGAGAACAACATCCTCCCAATGAGTTATTGTTAGAGAGCAATATTCTTTTTCTCTAATATCGATACACTAAAAAATCTAAAATAAGCATAACAGTACATTAGAGTCTTAAACTTTCTCGTTCAATTTTGTCCAAAATTTTTCAGAAAATTTTCTAAAATTTTTTTAACGTTCAAGGAACATCAAGACAACAATGTTTTCTTTAAATTCAACAAAATGAAAGATGGTGGAATTTCTACAACAAAATCTGATAGTTATATTTTTGCTATAGAAAATAATTCTATTCCAATATGTTTTGATCCATTGGCTGGTGAAGATGGAAGGAAATTACTATTTATACCTAAAACGAGAAGGCGAGGGCCTTTAAATATTGATGAAATAAATGAATGTAGATATGATCCAAAATGGAAGATTAAAAGGTTTCTCTAAAATTATTTTTTTAGGAGGACAATGTCCGCAAAAAAGTTGCGGACAAAAAATTTTATCCGCAAAAAATTTGCGGACAATTTTTTCAAAATTTTTCTAGGTGCTTTTTCTATTCAATATTTTGGTTTGGTTGGATTTTCTCACTTTTAATCGCCATTTTGTTGACCATTTCTCACCCAAAATGTGAATTTACAACGAGAGAATGGTGGAAAGATTCAATTATATATGAGGTTTTTTTATTTTTTAGAAGGAAAAAAATTTTTTTAATTAAAAAATTAAAGATTTGGACACTTTCTTTTTCCGATTCAAATTCTGATAAAATTGGTGATTTAATTGGAATAATTCAAAAATTGGATTATTTACGACGTTTGGGTGTTGGAGCAATCTTTTTACGTCCAATAATGCGTGTTGAAAAGAGTGGATTAGGTGTTATTGAATATAATAAATTGGCAAGTAAAATTGGAAATTTTGAACAATTTAATGAATTAATAATTAAAGCACATAAAAAAGGTTTTTTTTTTGAAAAAAAATTAAAAATTTTTTTTATTTAATAAAAACTAAAAATGGGCTATAGGCCTAGGATCCGGTTAAAATAAAAAAGTCAACTCCGTAGGACTCAGAAAGTCTCATCAAAAAATAGGTTCAAGTGCCCAAAGCCCGGACCCTTCCTCGGCTTCCATGGCTTCTTTTCCTGAATTATAGACCTAGGATCGGGTTCAAATAAACAAATCAACAATAAGCATAACCCAAACTTTTAAGAAACTCAATTTCTAACTTGAGCACTTACACACAAATCTCATAAAAAATAAACACACAAAATTCAAATAATTAAACAAATCCAAATTTCAACAGGAATTCGTGTTCTCATCGATTTTCCCCTTGTCCTAACTTCAATTTCAAATCCTTGGTTTGATAAAAGTGCTTTAGCTTCAGTCCATCCAGAAGATGCTCATTTTGCTGATTTTTTTATTTGGAGAAGAGGAATACCAAATTCAGAATTTATTTCAGAATATTGTGGTTCTACACTAAAATATTTTCATGTTAAAGGACGTCCAGATTTGCCTGTTTTACATTGGACAAATAAAAATGTTTCTGATACAATTAAGGTTTTATTTTAATTTTTTATTTTAATTCTGAAAAATAGGGGAGAGAATCTTAAGGGAAAAAATACAAAAAATACAATCAGAAAAAATCAGAAACAAAAATACAAAATTCAGAATTTCTGAAAAATTAAAAAAAATTCTGTACAAAAATCATGTGAAAATACAAGGTAAGAAAAATACAGAAACATACAATTTTAAAAATCAGAAATACCAGAACTTCTGATAAATTCTGAAAAAAATATTTTTCAGGCAGCCTTAAAATTTTGGATAAATAAAGGAGTTGATGGATTTCATTTTTCTTCAATAGAATATTTATATAGAAGTGAAGATGGAAAAAATCCAAATTGGGAAAAAATTGCAAAAATATTGCGTTCATTAAGAATATTTTTAGATGATGAAAGAGGAGGAGGGAATGCTAGAGAAAAAATGTAAATTTTTTAAATTAAAATCAGAATCTTTTAAAAAATTAAAATCAGAATTAAATATACAAGAAGAAAGACCAGAAATTAAAAACACAAAACCAGAATTTAAACAAAATACCATTGGAAATTATTAAAAATCAGAAATTAAAAATACAAAAAAACACAATCAGAAATTATTAAAAATCAGAATTAAAAGGTGAAAACAAAACCAGAATTTAAATTAAACACCACTAGTGTATTAGAAATCAGAATTTAAAATAAAAACAAAATCAGAAACCTAAAAAACACAAAAAAAGCAAAACACAAAAACACATACAAAATCAGAATAATTTATTTTAAAGCTTTCTTTTTGCTTCCCACGCCCATTTATCAGAAGCTTCAAAACGGTTATTAATAGAACATGCTTCACTTAATTTAATTGTAAATACAGAATTACAAAGTCTAGCTTCAGGAAATTTAATATGTTCTTCAAAAAATAAGGGAAATAATATTGGGGAATGTGCTAATGAAATTATAGCAGATTTATTAATTTTTCATAAAAATGATGAAGAAATGAGTGCTACTGGTTTAGTGGAGAAGGATGAAGATCGAGTAAAGGTTTGAAAAAAATTTTTTTAGAATTTTTTAAAAAATTCATTCTGATTTATTTTTGAGATCAGATTTTGTTTTCAGAATTTATTCTGATTTTTTTAAATCAGAATTTTTCTCAGAACTTATTCTGATTGCTAAAATCAGAATTTTTTCAGTTCTGATTTTTCATAAATCAGAATTTTTTTCAGATTTTATTCTGATTTCTAAATCAAAATTTTTTTAGGTTCTGATTTCAAATTAAAAATAAAATTTAAAAAGGTCTGGCCTGTTTGGAATTTTGGAAATGCCTTCACGCCACGTTTAGCTTTCAGAGTTGGCAGTCGAATAATTGCAGAAATTTTAATTCAATTAATTTTAATTTTGCCTGGAACGCCGTTGTTATATTATGGAGAAGAAATTGGCCAAAAAGATTTGAGCAGAGGGAAGGTTTGCCTGAAATAAGAATTTTTTGAAAATTTTTTTTTGAAAATTCTCAAAAAAATTTTTCTAATTTTAAAATTTTTTTCTTGTTTAGTTCCCCCAACGAGGCCCTCTTGGCTGGAATATTGATGAAATTGAGGAAGAAAACCCCCATTTCTCTTCAACAAATAATACCAACATTACTACAACATCTTCCCCTAGCTTAAATAAACCCAAGGTTTTTTTCAAAAAAAAATTTTCAAATTTTTAAAAAATTTTTTAGGCCAACCAAATATCTCAAAATATTTTTCGCAATTTTTTGAGGCTTTCAAATTTACGAAAATATAGTAAATCTTTACGCTATGGCAATGTTTATATTACTAAACCTATGGAACATGATGCTTTTTTGCTTTGTAGATATATTGAAAATAATAGAGAAAATGATAGGAAATTTTATGGAGAGGTTAGTGTTTTTTGAAATTTTTGAAAAAAAAATTTTTTTTGAGAAAATCTCAAAAAATTTTTTTTTAATTTTGCCAAAAAGAAGAGTTTGGCCAAAAGATTTTTTCAAAAAAAAATTCTCAAAATCCAAAAAATTTTTTTGAAAATTTCCTAGAAAAATTCTTTAAAAAATTTCCCAAAAATTTTTTAGAAAAAAATTGCTTTTTTCAAAGGTTACAATTTTCGCCGCAAATTTTGGCTCAATAACTCGTATTCTACCTCTATCACAACTTTTTCCCCTCTTTCAACAAAACAACAGCAAAAATCAAAAATGGCATGGAAGGGTTATTGCAAATTCAATTAATGCTTTAGAGGATTACCCAATAAATTCTTTTTTGGATTTGACTAGAAAAAAATTAATTAGATTAGGACCTATGCAATCAATTGTGATACAAGCATTTAATGGCTATTTTTAGAAGAGAAAAGAAAATTCACTTTTCGTTCAATTTAGAGGAGAGCTTTTCCCTTTAGAAGATATATTTTTTTCAGGTTTTTTATTTAATTTTTTTAAAGACCTCTTTCTCTTTCAATTTTTTTCTTTAAAAACTAGTCTCCTTTTTAACTTTATTTTTTATAGCGCTGTTTCCCTGTCCACAAAGGTTTGGGAAAAAAATTTTTGGGTTTTATTGGTACATGTTTTTGGCCCCTTTTTCCTAGTCTCGCATTCTCCCCTAAAGACTTCCTCTCTAAAAATTTTGCCCCTTCTCCCTTCGTTGGAGAAAACCCCTAGCAAATTTTTTGACAATTCTCATTCCATTTTCTCTCTCCATAACGCTAGCCCTTGGGATTTTCTATTAGTGCATTCCTTAAGTCCGTCCATTTTTTAAACTTTTTTTAATGGTTGTTTCTGCATTTTTCGCTTTTAAAAACCAAATATAGCTTTCATTTTAAAATTAAAAAATTTTTTTTGATAAATTTAATTAGAGAATTTCTTGTTTTCTTTTTTAATTTATAAATAAATAAACGGCTTACCCAAGATTTCCAAAGTCAAAGTTCGATCCTTCCAAGGCCTTTTAGAAATATTTTTTAATCTGTAAAATTATGTCCATCAAAGTTATAGTTGAGATTTCATTAAAAGTCTCCTTTAAATTTTTATAAAATATTAGAAGAATTTTTATATATTCTTTTTAACAATTCAAATTAAAAAATTCCTTTTATTAATAAAAAAATATTTTTTACCATATAGGTATATAATATCCCATTAAATAATTATATAAATAAATATCAAAAAATACCTATACACATATTTAAATAAAAAATAATACCGCAATTAAATAAAAATATTTTCTAAAAATCTTCTTCAAGCCCTTCCTTTTTTGAGTATTTTTTAAATTATATATTTTTTTTTCAAAAATTATTTTGAGGTTCTTCTTATTGGAATTAAATAAATTAAAAATGAGGTATTTAAAGAATATATGATTAGAATTAAACTTTGAGTTACTATTCCTTTAAGTTCTAAAATATTGTCGCTAAACATATTTACAAATCTGAAAATTAAAATAACAAAAAAACTTTTTCAAAAAAAATTTCAAAAAAATTAACCCAGTTAATAAATTTGCAATCAGAAAATGTAATAAAGCATTTCTACTTATTGCCTCTACAAGTCCACCTTTTGATCGTGGCACTGGCGCAATAAATTGAAAAATTTGAAGCAAAGTTGTTGAAGCAGAAAATAAGGCTAACTTGAAAAAAAATTTTTTTAATTAACTAAAAAAATTAAAAATAAAAATTCCAAACCATAGCAAAACAATAAGTCAGATTTGCAAGACGTCTTGAAGCTTGCAATCGTAAACCATAATTTTCCAATAAATATTGTAACAAATAGCAAGATATACTGATTAGAAACAGTAGTAGAGTACGTGCAAGTGAAAGGCGTTTTTCTCTGAAAAATAAAAAAATTCAAAAATATTTTCTGTGGTTAAGTCGGTAAGATTCCCAAATAGTGACAAAACAGGTCGTGGGTTCGAGTCCGGTTGGTGGTCACATATTTTATTCTTCACAAATCATAAATTTGAACACCAACGGACTCCTACAATAATATTTGCCACATCTTAACCACTGTGGTTAAGTCGGTAAAGTTCCCAATACACAGTGGAGGGGTCGTGGGTTCGAATCCGTTTGACGGTTAATCATGTTTTTTTTCTTTGTTTGGCAAAAATTTTTTTCTTCTAATCACTCACTTTTCCAAAAAATGTGCTGAACATTTTGCATAAAGAAACGAAGCAGAATAAATGAAAAAATAGCCAAACAAAGAAAATATTCCTTCACGATTTTGATCAACAAAACCATGTCTTCCTCCATATTCAGATTTTAATAACCATCCTTCCAAACCAGCAAAAGTTAATAAATATTGATAAATTAAACCAATAAGTAAACCAATAAATATAATTAAGTGTGTTGGGACAATTGCCACGAACATCTGTTAAAAAGGGGAGAAAAATTTTTTCTTAAAAAAATAAAAAAATACCCGAATGAAAAATAGAGTAACAAAAAAATTCCAATGAATGCCGTATCTTTAAAAAAAGAAAAAATTATTTTAGAAAAATTTTTTTGCGGACAAAATTTTTGTTGGCAAATTTTATAAAATTTTTTCAAAAAATTAGAAAAAAATCTTTTTAAAACAAACTCTGTAACATCCTGTCCATATCCACTCAAATGAACAAATAATGAACGCCCAATACCAAGTAATGCAAGTACCAAAAGTGTTGGAATGCGAAAGAAGAATAAATTCCTTTAAAAATAAAAATTAAATTTTTTAAAAATTTTTTGCCCTCAAAGATTTTCCGCAAATTTTTTTATAATTTGACCACTAACCGGACACTTAAAACCACACCCACCACAAATTTAAACACTATGGTTAAGTCGGTAAAGTCCCCCAACATAGAGTAGAGAGGGTTGTGGGTTCGAATCCGGTGGTGGTCGGCCATGTTTTTTTACCTTTTTTTGGTTAATCTCACAGACTTAAAAAGAGAAAAATCAAACTGAAATTTACATTGTAGATTTTAAAGCCCTTTCTCTAGGTTTTCTTCCTTCCCTTTCAGCACTTTCATCAGCCAAAGCATTTACAAAAACAAAAGCAGCAGTTCCAGTATCCATTAAAGATTGACCATAATAATGAGTTTTGGCAAATCTTCGAGGAAAAATTGAAAAATCGACGGCTAAGATTGCTAAAGCTGTTGTATTGAGAAGAAGAGCTCTGTTGATAAAAAGTAAAAGGAATTTTAAAAAAATTTCTTTTTAAGGACAAAAATTTTTTTGTAAATATTTGAGTTTTGTTTAGCATCCGCCAAAGAATTTGTGAAAAAATACTAATAGTTTATGCGAAATTAAATTTGTCCGTAAAAATTTTTAGTCACTAATTTTCATTAGGGTTGTTAAATATCGGTTATTAAACGGTAACACCGTTTTCGGTTAATTCGTCCAAACACCGGTTTTCAGTTAACCGAATGTGAACAACCCTCCTCTTTATAAAAAATTAAAAAAAAATTTTTTCCAAACCTAAACATTGTGTGTGAATTATAAATAGCACGGCATGTATCAGGCCTAACAAGTTTACAACAATTGAACAGATCACAAAATTGAAGCTTCGAATTTTGAGAATTAATAGTAAGAGATTCTTCATGTGGACGATCTCTTAGAAAAAAATTTTTTTAGAAAAGTTTTAAAATAAAAAAAAAACCTCTTGGATGGAACTTTTGATTTATTTAAGATCAAAGTAATCAAAATGAGTATTATAAATATTCCAAGTATTATAAACAAATAATCAGCCAGAAGTGTTTGAATAAGAAACATTGGAATTACAATTGTCAAGAAATCTAGAGTGAATAAATGCCTGAAAATTGAAAAATTAAGAATTTTTTAAATAAAAAGTTTGAACTATAAAGCACCATAGGGTAGAGTCAAAGAAATTTGAAAAAAATCTTTATTTTTGTGGTTAAGTGGGTAAATCAAAAATTTTAAGGAAACAGGGTCATGGGTTCGAACCCTGGCAGGGAAATGAATTAATAAAACTCTTAAAATTATTTTTGAAACCTTAAAAAAGGCCAATAAATAATTATTTTGTGGTTAAGTGGGTAAAATTGTGAATAATGGGGAACAGGGTTTTAGGTTCAAACCCTGGTGGGGAAATAATTTTTTAAATTCCTACTCCAAAATTAAAAAGAACAAAAAAATTAATTCAAATTCCCCAAAAAAATTTTTTTGTCCAAACCATTTCAAATCCTCCTGATTTATTGTTGTTCCACCACCATTATAAATTAACTGAACCAAAGCATTTCTCAATAAAATTGTTAAAAGGCCATTTAAAAAGACTAATGCCGTTTCTGTTTGTAAAGAAAGATCATTTAACATTTTCTTTATTGCTTAATAACCTTGAAAATTTATTTTGAAAAATTAAAAAAAATTTTTTTCTAAATATAAAAATTGTTTAAAAAAACAAAATTATAGAAAATAAATCTAAAAAACGATTTTTAAAAAAAATTTATGAGCATTAAAAAATAGTGAGATCTAAAATAATTACTAAAAAAATTATTCTCTAGTCTAGTTTATGCGCCCAAGTAAACTTTGAGGTCGTGGGTTCGAAGTTCGAACCAAGTAAAGGAAATAAATTTAAATAAAAAATCCAAATTTAAAATCAAACCAATTTTCGGCCTAATCCGTCTAGCCTGGTACGACTAAAGATCACAAACTCCCTTGGACTCATATTTTCTCCATTGGAATCATAAAAAAGACCAGAACCAAAAATTATTTTAAAATTAGTTAAATTATTAAAAAAAGAAAACTAGATTAATTTTTAAGGAATTTTGGATCCATTTCTTCTTGTGCAACATTCACTTGGTAATTTAGAAAAATCATAAATGTAAGATGGACGAAGACGATATTCGCTTGGATAACACAAAACTCCAAAAGATGATAAACTTTTAAATAATGTTTGCATTTCATTTATAGACTTTTTGTGGGTTATGCTAGGCTTATTTGAAAAATAAAAAAATTTTTTATTTTATGGTTAAGTGGGTAAATTTTGGAAATTAGTGAAGAACCAAGTCAGGTTCGAACCCTGACAGTGAAATAAATTTATTAATTTGACCAAAAACCTTAAAAATCCACTTCTTATTCCAACGGAGAGTGAAAACCAAAAAAATTCATTTTGTGGTTAAGTGGGTAAATTCGGAAGGGGGTCATGGGTTCGAACCACGTGTGGGAAATAAATTTAAATAAAAAATCCAAATTTAAAAACAAACCAAATATTCATTATTGCACCCACGACTAGTCCATTCTGTGTCAAATCGTGGACTATAAAAATTTTTATTAAAAGAATTTTAATAAAAAATTTTACTCATGAACGTAACGAACTTTCAAACCGGCCAACCATGCACCAACAGAAACATCTTCATTTCGATAAAGTTGAAAAAGATGAGCATTTTTTGCAATATAATCGACTAATTTTTGGCCTAGTATGTAACCTCCACCCAGCTGAAAATTTAAAAAAAAAATAAAAATTATTTTATGGTTAAGTTGGTAAAATTACGGTTTTAGGGGAAAGAGTCGTGGGTTCGAACACTGACAAGGAAATAAATTTTTAAATTTCATGAAAAGTTTAAAGAACCTGATAAGGCAAATATCTATCACATAAACGCCATTCACTTTCAGACCATTTCCCACCACGCATAGGTTTTGCACGTCCATCAAGAAAACCCCAATAAAGTAAAGGATGTTGTTCAATATCCTTTAAGGCGTTTAATAAAGCACCAAGTCTTACAAAACTGTCATCATCAACTTTGAGTAAATAATTAAATTTGAATTGTTCAGACACTGAACTTAAAAATTAAAAAAATTTTTTGACCATTTTGAGCTCTTGACATTTTAAGAAAAATTTTAAAAAATATAAAAGAAACCTAAAAGCCATTAAAGTCTTCTTTGCCAAATTTTGATAAGATTCATTAGTTAAATTGACCAAAAGTAAATCTGAATGTTTATTCATTTCATCCTCTATAAAATGATTATTTTTAACTTCATCCATTCCAATCACAAATTTATGAATGTAAAGATTTGGAGTTTTTGTGGATAAACGCAGCCATGTTTGTCTAATTGTATTACGTAATTCTAGAATTTTTAAGGGAAATAATTTTAAAAAATTATATTTTATAAATTTTTAGATGTCCAGCAAAAAATTGTTGAAATTTATTTTGTGGTTAAGTTGAAAAAATTAAAAATTTAGGGGAAGTGAGTCGTGTGTTCGAACCCCGGCAGGGAAGTAGAATTAGTAAAATGACTAAAATTATTTTTGAAATTTTCAAAGTCCTCAAAAATTAAAAAAAATTTATTTTGTGGTTAAGTTGTTAAAATAACAGTTTTAAGAAAAAGGGGTTGTGGGTTCGAACCCCGCCGGGGTTCCAAATATTTTTCTTATAAATCCTCGTTAGAAACCCCTCTAAAATTTTTTAAAATATTAAAAAATCTTCAAAAACCTAAATTCTCAGCTTTTGTCATAATCAAAACCATCAAATACGTTGAAGGCAAAATTAAAGGAGATTCAATTGAAGGAACTAAAAAAAATTATTTTAGAACTGTCTTAAAATAAAAAACCTTGATTTTTAATAGCTAAAAAAGAATTAATTTCCAACATTCCAATTTGTGCTGAAAGTCTTCCAAACCAAAAAATAATAAAAGTATAAAGAAAAATTAAAGCTAAAGGAAGCCATTTTGTATGACGTTTATTTACAAATTTATTATTAATTATTGCTGCTACAAAAGGCATTTAAAAATAAAGAGAAAAAAGAGAAGTTTGTTACATTCTAAAAAAATAATTGTTAAAAATTAAATCACCGTAAATGTTCCAATAGAAGCCCTGGGCGTCTATTTTCCAATGGTCCCATCGGGTGGGATTCTAATAGGGCATGGGCTTCTATTGGAGCCAGGCTTCTAAAAGAACATTTAAGGTATCTTTAAAAAATTAATTATTAAAAAAGGAAAAAAATCCTTTCAAAATTTACAAAAAAAATAAAAATACATTTTATGCTTGATATTTTTTATACGTCAAGAAAAATGTGTGTATAATTTTTAATAGACATTTTGGAATTTTATAACAATTAAATATTTTTCTAGAAAATGGTGACATGAATGGCAAAGGGTGTGCCTTTCGCTGAAATTTTTGACATTTGTTTTTGGTATTTTGCCTTTCGCATTTTTAAAATCTATTTAGGCACACCCCTGATGAGTAGGCATATTATTTATCAGAAAAAAATCTTTTTTTAATTGCCTTGAATGTTAAATTTGGGTAGCAACCAGACCCTTCAGGGGTGGAAGTGTCGGGGGTTGTCGCGGTTTTGCCAAAAAATAGAATAGTTGGGATTCGGGTTGCCACCTCTAGGTTAAAAATCCATAAAGTTAATTAACTAAATAATTATAAAAAAAAGCCCAAAAACATATAGTTTTTGCGACTTTTATTTAAAAATTTTGTAAATGTTTGGTGTTTATAGTACTTACATGTTTACCAAGAAGGATTTAAAGTATATTTTTTTTTAATTTTTCTTCAAGTCTTAGGCTGAGGTTGCATTCATAACCACATAACGAACAGCAAAAATAAGAATAACCACACCAGTAACCATAAGTAAATTTGCAGTAATTGATGAAGAGGATGGCCTTTAAAAAAATTTTTTTCTTATTTAGAAGGGGAGGGCGGGTCATGGGATTAACGCTAAATAAATATACACGAGGAATCTTATTTGTTCAGTTCTCTTTTAGAAAATTTCTTTTCATGGAGACAATTTTTGAAGAAATCTCAAAATGCCCTTTTAATTAGAACAAATTTTTTTTGAAATTTTTAAAGTTAGAAGGGGAGGGAAAATTTTGGAATTAACGCTGAATAGTGCTATACACGAGGAATTTTATTTCTTCAGTTTTTTAGAAAATTTTTTTTGAAAATAATTTTAAAAAATTTCAAAATTCCCTTTTAGTTAATTAAAAAAAACCTTGTTGTTTGATTATTTACATTTTCATTTCCCCCATTATTTTCAGCATTTAAAGCTCTTTCTTCTTCCAATTCACAACGAATTTGTTCAGCCAGTTCAGAAAAAACTTCACAAAATTGAGGACTTTTGAGATTAAATTCGCGAGAGCGCCTAGAAAAAATTTATTTTTTTAATTTTAAAAATCTAAAAAAACCTAGCAAGTATTCTCCTCTCATAATCAGAAGTAAGCAAAGAACCCAGAGTTGGCGAATTTTCATTCATAAAGGAAATGAGTCCCATTATTATTGTGCTAACAGACCAAGAAGGATTCCAAGTATCCTTAGAAATTTAAAAATAAATTTATTAATTTGTTGGTTAAGTGGGAAAATTTTTAGCTGCAATAAAGTAAGGAGGCGGGTTCGAACCCTATTGGGATTAATACATATAACGTTTGAAGGTCTAACAGAGGTTTTCTGCAATTAAAAATTTTAGAGTCATTAAAATTTTAAATCGGTGGTTAAGTGGTAAAATTTTTATATTTTTATAAAGTAAGGAGCAGGGTTCGATCCCTCTTGGGTGCAATATAATTTTGAAGTTTAAAAATAAATTTTTAACGCATAAAATTATTTAAATTTTTGTTTAAATCTCAAAAATAAATTTTTATTAAAAAAACTAACTGGATGAAAATCTGATATTGACAGACACAATCTTGTATTTACTTGAAATCTGCCTGAAGGAGTGAGCATATCTTTAAAAGACAATTTAAAATTAAATTTGGAAAACAAAATAAATTTACAAATAGACGGCGGCCGAAAAGGAAAATCTTGTGGAAAAACCAATTTTCCATGATAATAACCACCTTAAAAATTGAATTAGAAAAAAGCTAAAATTATAAAAAAGACCTTCGTAAGGAGTATCCGGAGCTCCAATCACAACATAATGCCTGGAAAAAATAAAATTTTAATAATAAAATAATTTTTAAATTAATTAATTTTCAAAGTGAGGAAAACTAAGCGATAAAAATATAATTTCCGGTTATTGTAAGTGCAAACATATTAGGATGGACTGTTGAAAGGGTTGGGGGTTCGAACCCCACTGACGGCCAAAATTTGTTATAGTCGAGAACCTGACAGAAAAACCCAAGTCATGTTTAAAAACATTTAAAAAACACTTCTAAAATTCCTAGAAAGTCGTCAAAAAATATAAAAACCTAACCATTCCAAAATATTTGAAGGCAAAGGAGCAGCAATTGCATAAGGCACAGGATCACGAACCAATTTTTGATAATCCTTTTTTAAACGAGTTACTGCTGTTATTGTTGCACTTCCACCAGACATTTTTATTTTTTTTCTAAAAATAATTTTAAAAAAATTTTAAAACATTAAAAAAATATTTTCGTTGATTTTAAACAACGAGAGAGAACAAAAAAAATTTTTTTTAATCCACACGCATATTTTTATTTAATTAAAAAAATAATTTAGTCTTTTAAGAGTTGTATGTCCTATATAAAAATTAAAATAAAATTCATAAATCGCTTTATAATTTTTAATTAAAAAAAAATTTTTATTAATTATCAACGTCTAAAAATTTCTTCAGAAAATTATAAAGCGACCAAAAAATTTTTTTTTGGGTATATAAAAATGATATGGATACATATAAAAAATATGAATATATTATGACAACGTCAGTTAGTGTTACATATACAATGCTTTCTCGATTCTATTCTAGTTACCTCAGATGCTCGGGCCGACTACCGAATCCCGAATCGGGAAATTTTCCCGAGTTTTAGGCCTCCCGCTCCTTAAAAATTTTTTAAATTTTTTATTGAAAATTCCCTACTCCCTAAGTCATTTCCCGACCCGGCTCCCGTTTCCCGGAGTTTTTTTTCTTCTCCCGAGCATCACCACCGCAGACAGAATGAGGGACCACTCCAAAAAAATTTTTTAAGCAATAATTGATAAAAATTGGAAACCTGGAACAGAAACAGCCAAAAAATTAAAATTTTTAGAATCAAAAAAGCATTGGTCAGTTAACTTAATTTAAAAAAATTACAAGTATACCGCTTCAAAAAATATAATAAAAATAAACCCTTCAAATTACCACACACAAAATGAAGATAAAAATTCTCCAACAAATTTCCAAACATTTGGCAAGTAAATTAATTATTTTTCCATCAACGCCGAACTAGAGGAGAGGAAGATGAAGGCGGTGGTGGAGGCAAAAGAGGAAAACTTGTTGTTGTTGAACCAGAATTTTTTGGAGATTCTTCATTTGAAATAACACGTTGATTGTCGTTAGAAACAATTGTTTTTTTCTAAAAAAAATTAAAAATTATTTAAAAATTTTTTTAATATTTTGGAAGTTGAGGGAGAATAAATAGAACAGAAAAAAAAAGAAAAAAATTTCCAACAAATTTTTTTCAAACTTTATGGTTAAGTGGAGTCGTGTCAGATTTGACTTATATGAGGGACGAGGGTTCAAACCCCATTACGGCCAAAATTTTTCTAGAATATATATCAATGTCCCTGCTTGAAAAATAATTTTTCCCACAAAACAACTACTTAATTAATTTTCTGGTTAAGTGGAAACGTGTTAGATTCGACCGGTATGAGGGACACGGGTTCGAACCCCATTATGGTCAATAAGTTTGCAAGGACTTGTATTGATGTTTCTGATTGGAATTAGCTCATAAAACTTATAAAAATAAAAAATTCAAATTAAATAAAATTTTTAAATAAAAAAATACCCCAAAATTGAGTGTAAGCGTCTGCCCTGTAAATTTTTGAAAAATTTTTAAAATTCAAAAAAAAATTGAAAAAAACCTTCGCCTAAAACAGGTATTTTATTAATTCCACTTTCCTCAGCTTTAATTTCTTTTTCAACTTCTAAAGCACTTCTAAAATAATCTTGAATTGAAACTTTCAAATCAAAAGAGTCGCTTTGGTCACTAAATCCAATTCCAACAAATCTTGCTTGTCCATTATCACTTCTTAATCGAATAACAAAATAACGGGAAGAATCAACAACTGGTTCAAAATCGACAGAATTGAGCCGATTAATTGGTGCTTTGGCAAAAAGTTCACCTTTAAAAGGAAAAAAATTTTTAATTTTGTCCGCAAATAGAGTCCGCAAAAAATCCCTAGGTGTCCGTAAATGTCAAAAATAATTATTAAAGCCAAAAAAAAGTTAGGAAGAGATATCAGAGTGATTAGAGGAGTGAATCTGCTTGACATTTGTAGTAGAAATATTTTTTGGTTAAGTGGGATCGTGTTAGATATGGTCGGTGTGAGGGGCCCAGGTTCGAATCCAAGTGCGGCTAATTTTTTCTAGGATACCAAAAATAACTATTAAAGCTAAAAAGATGGGAAACAAATGTCAGATAGTGACTAAACTTGAGGAATGAACTTTTAATAGAAAAATAAAAAAAGTGACATTTGATCCCATAGGCAAAATATTAAAAAAATTTCAATAAAAAAATACCCGTATTTTTATCCTCCAAACGAATTTCTAAAACATCATCAGATTTTGATACCAAACGTAAACGACCAGTCCAATTAGGATTAGCCAAATTCCAATCAGAAGCCCTAAAAATTGAAAATCAAAAAAATTTCAAAAAAAAACTTCCACAAAATCCCTACTTGTATCCTTTAGTTCCAGATAATGGTGGAATCATATAAAGAAAAACTTCTCTTTTAACTAAAAGAACAGCAGCAAAATCGTTGTTAAGCATTTCTAAATTTGTTTCTAAAAAAAAAGCTTTTTAAAGCCAATTAGAGAGAGAAAAATTCCTCTAAAATACAAATTTTTAAAAGCTAAAACAAGGTAAAAATAAGACTAAAGAATAAAACAAAGAAAAATCAATTACTTCACGCAAAACTTGCGTGACGCATAACCAAATAAAAATTTTTTTTTTCTCACACAAAATTTGGGAAAAAAAATAAATTTTTAAATTAACGCCAAAGAAAATCGATAAAATTAAAAATAGACATTATGCCAAATCTCATGACCTGTGGTCACTCTTTTTTTAAAGTCTTTTTCTCTTTCTATTTTCGTGTTGTATAACTGTTTTTGTTTCGGTTTTAAGACTTTTTAAGACTTCGGTTAGTCTTACTTTCAGTATACTGTAGAGAATACTGTAAAGTTTTTGAAAATCCTTTTGTCTTGATCTGGTAAGGGTTGCCAGTTCTTAGAAAAGTTCCAGAAGGGACACGCCCAAAACGGCGCGCGGCGATAACGGCGCAAAGCCATAACTTCCTTCAAGATTTCCGTATCTAAGCAAATTTAGTATTGATCGATTCCTCTCATCGAGCTAAATAGTTTGATACCAAAATTGATAAGGGCCAGAAAGTTTCCAGCAAGTTAAGGCCTTGCGCCTTTATGGCCGCGCGCCGTTTTGGGCGTGTCCCAGCCCTTAGGCTTCCAATGCTTTTTTTTCATTCTATAAAATATTAAAATAATTTTTTTTCAGTAAAATTTTCTTATTGTTTTCAAGACTTTTATTATTTTCAACTGACATTTAAATCGTCAAAAAAGAATAATGAATGAAGATTATTTACGTCGATTTTTTCAACGTCCACCAATTTCACCACAAAAATATTTAACTTCTAGAGGTTCTATACAAACAACACCAACAAAATATAGACCTGATGGAGGTGATAGATATATTCCTATACGTGAAAGTGAACAAGAATGGGCATTTAAATATGCATCAATTTCAAGTCATCCATTAACTGATGCTTCGAATAATATTCCAGCAAGAAAACTTTTTGATGATCATGTATGTTTTTTTTTAAATTTATTTTTTGGTATTTTAAAATTTTAATAAGACCCCTTCATTCCTTTTTTGGTATTTATAGACCCCCTCCTATATAAGGCCTCCCTGCCCTTTTCTAAAGACCCCCTCTTTTAAAAGATCCCCTGCTTTCCTCTAAAAGCCACCAGCACTTTTTAGGCCCTCTTCTCTTTTTTAAGAACCCCACTCCACTTTTTAAAGGCCCCATCCTTCATAAAGGTTCCCTTCTCTTTTTTAAAGACTCCCTCCAATTTTTAATACCCCTCACTCTTTTTAAAGACCCCTATTTAATAACAAAAAAAATCTCAAAGGATTAGGTAGAACTTTAAACTTTAGGTCTTTCCATATTTTCTTTTAGTCCAACTCTTGACAATTAAAATGGGCCCCTCTATTCCTTCCAATGAGGGAGAAAGGATTCTCTTAAACGACACCACTATGTATCACCCATTTTTCCCCAAATTATCCTCCTTTTTTATTTAAAGACAAATGCTGCTTCAAATACACAAAGTAGTACTTCATCTACAGCTCAACAACAGCCAAATCAACAACAACCAAACCAACAGCAACAACCTTCATCTAATTCAATGAATAATAATGGGAGTGTTGGTAATAATGGACCTAATACTGGCTCACTTCCATTGGAAGAAACTGGACATGATTCGGTTACTCATCGAGCGTTGTTGAAGAATGAATTGTTAAAACATTCAATTATTGATGTTAGGGTAAGAGAATTTATTTTTAATTTTTCAAACATTTTTTCTTTAACTATTCCTGGAACTGTATAAGGCCTGGGTTTATAGGAAGGCTACCGAGACCGAAAATACTTCTTATATCTCCTTGGCCTCTCTCCCCATTCCTTGCCTTTTCTGTTAGGATATCGGCCTTTATCACACCATTTTCATTCAAAAAATCTAGAAAATTTTTAATTTTTTTTAAAGAGTGACTGCGACAGTACCGATAGTGTCCAAATTTTACAACGAAGTACACCTCATTCTTTGTTCAAATATACACATAAAGTGCCAAATTCTGTTGGTGGTAGTTTGGCAAATGCTGCTTCACCTTTATTTTCATCAAGTCCACTTTCTGCAGGTTTACTTTTTTCTTTCATTAATTCCAAAATATTTTTGTACCTCGAAACTTAGAGGCCTTCCTCTCGCTCCCAGTCAGAGGCCCTCCTCGCTCACATTCACTTGAGATGCTTCCTCGAAAATTTCCAAAAATTTGGGGAAATTTTATCACTTGAACTTCCCTCCCCCCTCCCAATCCACTATAGACGCTTCACTAAAAATGTTTTACCTCGAAGGTCCTCCTACCCATACACAATCCCCTACTTAATTAGAGGGTTTCAAAATTTTATAAAAATTTTTTTTATTTTTCTAGACAGTCAACGTTTATTAAAATCTCCAAGAAAACCACAACGAAAAGTTCCAAAAAATCCATATAAAGTTTTGGATGCTCCAGAACTTCAAGATGATTTTTATTTAAATCTTGTTGATTGGTCAAGTCAAAATATGTTGTCTGTTGGTTTAAATACTTGTGTTTATTTATGGAGTGCTTGTAATAGTCAAGTAATTAAATTATGTGATTTGGGCAATGAAAATAGTGAATCTGTTACTTCTGTTCAATGGTCAGAACGTGGAGATTTATTAGCTGTTGGAACTCATAAAGGAATTTTACAGGTTTTTTGGACTTTAAAAAAATTTTTTAATTTCGGGCCTTCCTAAAAATTTTTTTTTAATTTACCGAGCCCTTTGAATTTTTTTTTGAAATTTTCCGAATATTAAGGTTTTTGAAAATTTTTCCAAGCCTTCCAAAAATTTTTTCGAAACTTTTAGAATCTGGTCGAGCCTCTCAAAATTTTTCGACTTTTTAAAAAATCTTTAAGATGCTTTCCAAGCCCTTAAAAATTTTCAGCTTTTCAAAGAAAATTTTTTTTCTCTTTTCAAAGATTTGGGATACTCGTACACAAAAACGCATTCACAATATAAAAGTTCATGAAATGCGTATTGGTTGTTTAGCTTGGAATGATAATGTAATATGTTCTGGTTCACGTGATCGTTGCATAATTTATAGAGATTTGCGTGAAAGTAATAATGTGACTGAAAAACGTTTAAATGCCCATAGACAAGAGGTTTTTTTTCTTTTAAAGAATTTTTCTAAAAAATTTTTTAACCCCTAAAGGTTTGCGGTTTAAAATGGTCCCCAAACAAAGAATATTTGGCTTCTGGTGGTAATGACAATCAATTGCTTGTTTGGAGTCTTCGTCGTAATGAACCAATACAAACTTACACGGAACACAATGCTGCTGTTAAAGCTTTGGCTTGGTAATAAGAAAAAAATTTTTTTTGGAATTTTTAAATTTTCTTACAAAATTTTTTTGAAGGTCCCCACATCATCCAAGTGTTCTAGTCAGTGGTGGAGGAACAGCTGATCGATCTTTACGCTTTTGGAATACAATGACTGGACAGGCAATGCAATGTGTTGAGACTGGGAGTCAAGTATGTACCTTTGAAAAAAATTTTTCTTTAAAAAATTTCGAGCCTTAAAAATTTTTCCAAGTCGTTCAAAAAAAATTTTTAAAAATTTTTGTAAGGCCTACGAAATTTTTTTTGGCTTTTTTGAAGATTGTCAAAAAAAATATTGAAAATATCTTCAAAATTTCAAAAATTTCTTTTACCTTTTTCCATAGGTTTGCAATGTTGCTTGGTCTAAACATAGTCCAGAATTAGTATCAACACATGGATATTCATTTAATCAAGTAATTTTATGGAAATATCCAAGTATGCAACCAATAACAAAATTATCTGGTCATCAATCAAGAGTTTTATATTTGGTTTATTTTTTGATTTTTTCTTCTAAAAAAATTCTCGATTTAAAGGCAATGTCTCCCGATGGTGAATCAATTGTTACTGGTGCTGGTGATGAAACTTTACGTTTTTGGCATGTCTTCTCAAAATCAAGTAATCAAAAAACGGTTCGTTCACGTTTAGATTTGCATAGTTGTATTCGTTAGAAAATGATAAGATAATTTTCCCGATAAGGATTTTTTAATTTAGTCAACTCCAAAAAAATAAGTTTTTTTTCAGACCTTTTCTTTTGCCAAATTTTTTTTAAATGACAGAAGGGCCTGAAACCCAATAAGTAGCGAACAAAAAAAACTTTTCCAGAATTTTTTTAGAAAATTAGAGAGGGGCAGAGGATCTTATTCTCACGAGAATATCATTTTTTGTTTTTTGTCTATCCCACTGTTTTTTTTCAAGAAAAGGTCTGAAAAAACAATAAGGTAACAGCAACAAAAAAAATTTGTTTTTGTTGTAGTCTTTCCATTTTTTCTTCTATTTTTTTCATGAATTTATTTTTTCTTTAAAATTGGAAAATCGCAATCTTGTCCATCTCATTTTTTTTAAAAATTGTCTTCCAATGCTTAAATATATTTTTGTTTGAATCGAGTCAGTTTATTTAAAGAAATTTTTTTTAATTTTTAAAATCAAAAAACTGAATCGATTCAAATTTTTTTTGCTTTTATTCTTCATGCTTCCATGCTTTTTTTCTCATTTTAATTTTTTCTTTCTCTTTTAAAATTTTTAAAATTATTATTTTAAAAAAATGTGGAGATGTATAAAAAAATAAGAAAATTAAAAAAAAATTTTTCCTAGAAAATTTTTTCATAAATTCAAAATCTTTTTTTTTTGAAATTTTCTATATACATCTCCACGCTTAGGTTTAAAAGGATTTTTTCCTATTTTCATTTTTAAACAAAAAAAATATTTTTTTTCTCCCCTTCAATATTTTCTTTTTTCTCTGAAAATGTCTCGTCAATTATAATTCATTTTAAATTTATTATTTTTTTCTTTGGTCTTCCTAAAATTTTGAATTTATGTTTTAATGGTAAAAATAAATTTTTTTTTATTTGGTTTGGTTAAATTGTTTTGAAAAAATATTTCAATTTTTTTCTATATAAAAATTAGAAAATATGTACCCGTAATTATTATAACAATAAAGTTATATTATTTTTAATTGAAGAATTTTTTTGGTTTTGCCATCATTTTATATGTTTTTTGGGGTTTTTCTTCTTCTTCTTCTTGACCACACACACCATCATCATTCTCTCTAAAGAATATATATGTAGAGGCTCTTGCCGAATTTCAATTAAACCAATAAAGTGCTTGAATCAACACCAATTTTATGTTGATCAAAAAAACCTTTTCCTCCTCCTCCTTCAACATCAGTATCATCATCGCCGACATCCTCTTTTTTTATTCCATTAATTGAAATTTTAAATGTTCCTCCATGTTTCCCTTTTTGTTTAATAAATGCACTAATTTCTTCTGGACGGGAATTTTGTTCATACATTTTGGCTAATATAACTTCTTGACGATAAAAACGTTTAAAATTGGCTACCTTGAAAATTAAAGAAAATAATATTTTTAATTTTAAAAAATTTTCAAAAAAATTTTTTCGAAAATTTTTTTGAACATTTTCCTTTCAAAAAATTTCCAAAAATTTTCTCATTACCCAAGGAAATTTTCAAAAAAAAATTTTTTTCTTCATGAACTCCATTTGGAACCAAATTACCCAATTTTTCTTTTTTCTCAAAAAAAATTTTCAAAAATTTTCTCAAAAAATTTTTCAAAAAAAAAATTTTTTTCATCTTACAATGATAGGAACAGGCAATGCTAATGTTAATACACCAATTAATGCACAACACGAACTTTAATAAAAATAAATTCTATTAAAATTTCCTTCAAAAAATTACCCAACAATCTTTCCATAAACTCCATTTGGGACCAAATCGCCATATCCAACTTTAAAAAAAAATTTCAAAATAATTTTTAAAAAAACCTGTTGTCATTGTTGCTAAAACAAACCAAAATGTTGCTGGTATTGAAGTAAATTTAGTTCCTGGTTCTCCTTGTTCTGCAAAATAAACACCACTTGAGAAGAGAACTAAAGCTATTCCCATGAAGAAAATCTTTAAAAAATTTTTGATAAATTTATTAAAAAATAAAATTTAAAATTAAAAAATAATTTAAATTTTCTAAAAAATTCTAAAAAATTAAAAAAAAAGAAAAATTTTTTAATTGAGTCTCTCTTAAAAATCTATACTATTTCTCCTTCTCTGCCCTAAAAACAACACCACTATTCATCTTGGTCAAGTGGTTATGCATTTAATTTTCAATTAAAATTAATTTAGGAAAGGGTGGGGTTCGATACCCAGCAACTCCCAACATTTTTTATTTTAGTCTAAAAACATTTTAAAAATTTTTAAAAATTTTTTAAAAAATTTAGAGACCTTCCAAAAAATTTCTAGGCCTAATTTAATTAAATTTAAAAAAAAATTTTACCAATAAAAAGAATTCTTGTATAGAAGCACGGAATGTCTTCCCCAACACTAAATTTTTTTTTTTAATTTTTTAAAATTAAAATTTAAAAAAAACCTTGTAATCCAGTAAAATGCCGACTTAATTTAAATATTCTAAATACTCTAACTAATCGAACTATTCGAAGTACAGCAAATGATGTTGAAGAAGAATTTTTATTTTCTGCGTCGTGTAAACTTAAAAAAATTTTTTTGAAAATTTTTCTAAAAATTAAAAAAAAATTTTTTTACATTAAATTTATAAAAAATGGAGCAACTGCAACAAAATCAAGTACATTTAAAAAAGACTGAAATTTAAAAAAAAAATTTGTTGATTAAATTTTTTTAACCTTCATAAAATCTGTCCTGCTTGGTGCTACCTTTGAAAAATAATTTTAAAAAATTTTTAAAAATTGAAAAAAAATATTTTTTTATCAAAAAACCTACAATAAAACGAATAACGAGTTCTATAAAAAAATTTTTTTAATTAAAAAAAAAAATAAAAACTAACCAATAGAAAACCATAAACAACAACAAAATTCAATCCAAAAGAAAGGTGAAGACCATTCCCTGTCTGTAGGAGATTTTAATTCTGGAATGCTTTCAAGGCAAAAAGAGACTGTACTACTAGAAAAAAAAATATTTTTTTTAAAGAGAGAGGTACTTTTAACATTTATTTCTTCCAAGTTTAAAGTAGTGTTCGATATTGCGAGGCGGGGGCTGATCGTACGGAGAACGGGGGCTGCGGGGAATTCGGGGTACGGGGGGTCCCCCGGGGAAGGCTTCCCTCGCTCCGTAATATCGAACACTAGTTTAAAGGTTATTTATCCAACTTTTATGTTATTAAGATCTCGAAAAATCAAGGTTTTTTAGTTCAAAAATTAGACACCCCCAATAACAAATTTTTTGTTTTAAAAAGTGGATGAACAATAAACACCCAAATAACCGAAAAACACCCAAAAACACTAATAAAAAATAAATATTTAAACAAACATTATTATAACAGCAACAGAAATTGAGGCAAGAATGCGTGCCAAAAATGAAGAATCTGGATGTTCCATCTAAAAATTAAAAAAAAATTTTTGAATTAAAAAATTAAAAAAACCAAATTCCATATTTTCCTTTGTGTTGGATTTAAAGGTTTTTTCTCTTCTTTAACAATTCTACAACCTTCACTTTGACAAAAGTTTGACCAAACATCATCTTTTAGTTGATAGAAATACTTTAAAAATGGGAAAAAAATTTAACTCTAAATAATTTCTTAAATAAAGTTGAACGAGACTAGTTGTATGCTACAAGAACAAATAGGGAAAGAGTTGCACTGAACCCGAACGATTCTTTTTGGATAAAATCAAATTTAAGCCCAGAACCCCGACTGAAATACCCTAAACGTTAAAATATTGTTCCCGAACCCCCATAAAAACTTTGGCGAATTTAAAAAATTTTATGGGTGGTAACCCTCAAAACAAAACGTTAAAAGAGCAAAGAAACATAAAAGTCACTTAAGAACAACGAAAACACAAGACAAAGAAACAAATAGCTACAAAAACATTTATTTAAAAAAGGACAAAAACAACAAAAAAATTTAAAACAACAAACAATTTAAATAAAAAAATTAACCAATTCATCAATAAACATTTCCACAGGTACAGTAACAGGCCTAACTACTTGACCTCCAGTTCTATAAAAATGAAAAAAAAAATTTTTTAGTGACCGTGAAAAAACGCCTGTCCGGATTTTTAATTTCATATGCAAGATCATGCAATCTCTCGCATTGTGTCTAACAAAAGTCCGGAAAAATCCGGAGGTCAAATAAAGAGCAGCAAAGAAAGAAGAGTGATAAAAAACGCTGTCTGCTTCTCTTTATAACGCAGTGCTTATTTTACGGATTTTTCCGGACTTTTGTTAGACACGATGCGAGAGAGTGTATGATGCTGCAGATTTTGATATGAAACAAAAAATCCGGAGAGGCGTTTTTTCACCGGTCACTGTTTATTTTGAATAAAATTCAAAAAATATACCTATAAATATGTAGAATAGATTCAAAACTGTGTTGAAAAAAAATAATAAAGAAAAAAAAATATTTAAAAAAAAACCATGTTCGACTCCTATCAAGAAAATATTCATTTAATTGTTCATTCCAAAATGCTCGTCTTTTTGTTGGATTGCCTAACATTGAATGAGGAAAACGTTCAAGTGTGCTTTGATATGTCTAGAAAAAATTTTACAAGGTTTTGAAAAATAATAGTAATACTTGAAAACGCATTCCAGAAACATTAATTGTAATTACCTTAAATTTAAAAAAAATTTTGAAAAATTTTTAAAACTTTTATTTTTAATCAAGTGGTTAGTGTGTTAGACTTTCGCTTGGAAGGGTCCCAGGTTCAAACCCTTTTAGTGTCAATTAATTTTTAAAAGGCTCTAGAATACGTAAATACCAGTAGAAAATCTTCAGGGAAATTTTTTTAAATTTATTTTTGATTGAGTGGTTATGTGTTAAAATTTAACTTAAGGGGTCCCAGGTTCGAACCCTTTTGGGGTCTATTAATTTTTAAAAGATTCTGAAAGAAGACTTTAATATCCGTAAAAATTTCAGTTAACTTCAAAAATTTTTTTTAATTTTAGAGCAACAAACTGGATCATTCCAAATCCCAGAAGAACGTTTTTGACCATTCCTTCTAGCATTCATTGATTCTTCTCTCCTCCCAATTTCTTCTAATATGGAAACATCAGATTCTTCTCTTCTTCCCATTTCTTTCTTCTCATCATCTTCTCTTTCACCTTCATCTACAGTTAAACTTGTTCCTCTTAACCTTGAAAAAGACGAAGAAACCGAAGACATTTTTTTGTGATTTTTTCTAAGGCAAAAACTTGTTGAGGCGGTATCGTCAGTAGATGAATCTTCGTATTTATTATGTTGAGAAAAACAGACACGTGGGGATGAAGAGGCACGAAAACACTTGTTTGATGAAGGAAGACTGTTGGTGCAAATTGGAACCCTTAAAAAAATTTTTTTGAGGGGAAATTAAGAAAAGGTGACAAATGGTCCCAGAAAAGTTTGGGGACCTAAAGCTTGTAGGAGAATGGAGATATAATTTTGTCCTTTATATCAAAAGATAGAGCAGATTCTAGGCTTCAAAATAGTCGGGGGAAAAATTTGGAAAAAAATAAATTAGGGAAATTTGTGGGGGAAAAAATAAAAAGGTGACATATCATCCCAAAAATTTAAAGACCCAAAACTTTTCGAAAATTAAGATATAATCCTGTACATTATACCAAAAGATAGAGCAGACTCTCAGCTTCAAAATAATACCAAATTGTTAAATAAAAAATTACCAATATGGAGGATTAAGCTCTGAAGAGGTAGATCTTAAGGAATCGCCCGTAGGCATAAATTAGAAAAAAAAATACAAGGCAATTCAGAAAATTTTTTTAAAGAAGAACTTTGACTATTTTGACTTCAAAATTAATTAGAAAATTAAAAAAAAATTAATAGAAAAAAAATTAAATTAAAATCGATAACAATCTAATTTTAGCTGCTTTTCGCCTTTAGGGACACAAATGAAGAGAGGAAGAAAAAAAAATTCCGGCACAAAAACAAAAAAGAGAGAAAATATATTTATGTATATTGATAGGTTTACCCCCCTTGTTTTAGAAAAAAAAGAAAGGAAATATTTCATTCCCACCAGAGGCTATTGGAGGGGGAAATGAGTGACGTTTTTAAGAGAAAGGATAATGAACAGCTGCTGGCCTTGCTTTGCTGACTTTTATTTATAACGGAAATGGATTAGAGGGGAAAAACAGGGGGGAATGGAATGAAGAGAGGGGATTGGAGTGGAGGGATATATTTTCAAGAACTTAAAAAGCTTGAGCGTGTGAATTAAAAAAAATTTTTTTTCCAAAAAATTTTCAAAAATTTCTTAGATGACTAATTTTCAAAGAACGACAAAAGCAAAATGAAGACAAAATGAGGACAAAAAAGGGACTAGAAAGAGTCAAGAAAGAACAAAGAACGGCCAAATATTTTGTGGTAATTGGTTTCCATGCCACTTTTACAAGTTATTTATTTGTGAGAAATTTTTTTGAAGAAAATTCAGCCTCCTTCAGACTTCCAAAATGTCCGCAAATTTTGTCCGCAAGTCATAATTCAATAATAAAAAATCATTTCTTGAAAAAACTGCCTTCCAGATAGAGTGACACCCACAAAAAGTTCTAAAAACAGTGGAAGCGGAATTTTCGATGCCGTTTTCAAAGAGGAATTTTTCGATAAATTGCGGACAAGCCGTTCAGACTACTAGAAATACAAAGAAAAAACAACCTAAAAATCTTTTCCCCAAAATGTTTAAAAAATTCCTAAAAAACCCTTAAAAAACACCTATTTCCTTACTCATTTTTAATTTGTTGCCTCACTTTCCGCCTCTTAGAATATTTTTTCTGCTGCTGTTCTCCACCCCCAGCAGCATTATTTGCGGTAATAAAAAACTCAGATTTTGCTCTTTTCTTTTCATTTGGCGGAAATAAAAATTTTTGGTGTTTATTTTGTGTTGATTTATGACGACGTGGTGGAAACATTTTTTTTCAAAAAATTTGTAGAAAAAAATTTCAATAAATTCTGAAAAATTTGGATAATTGGGGAGGGGGTGAGTTTAAAACGTAAGAAAGACCAGCTTCAATATGGACAATTTTATGTACTTCGAAAGAAACGGCAGGAGTTGTATGATGCCAAAATCAACTAGCGGTCTTATCGATATTGAACCAGACTCACCCTGAGTTTGAGCCTCAGAGTTTTTCTCTATATGTATATAATAGCAGATATTTTCCCTGAATTTTACTCTATCTCCCTGGAGCATGAAAATGAGACATTAATAAAAGATTAATCTCAAAGAACTCAAACTTGGGGGTGGGGGTATCCATAAAGCACCTATCCGACTCCTCTTGCCTAGCTAATTAAAATGACATATAAATTGTCAATGTTCAAGAGTGGCCCGCATCTTCTTAAGTTCTTCCGAGAGTTTGAAAATCCCTAGGATATTCTTTCTCCGATTTAAAAATTATTTTTTAAAATATGCTAGACGTTGCTAGATGATTTTTAGAATATAATTAAAAAATAAAAATAGAACAATCATTATTTTTCTTAAAAATCTGGAAAGGGCAAAAAAGGGGCTGCTGTTTCTCTTCCTTCTTAAAATTAAAAATTTTCCCCACATATTTATCTAAAAATCACACAAATTTTTGACAGCTGTTTTGTCTATATTTTTAAATTGGAAATGAAAATAAATAAATTAATTAAGGTAAATTCTTGAGGAGAAAAGGAGGAGGAAGAACTCTTCCTCTTCAAGTTAACGTCAATCACTCATTTTTTTGTGAGGGTTTATAATTAATGAAAAAATATTTTTGAACTATTTTAAGGTAAAATGAAAAGATTTTTTATTGTCAAGCTATAAAATAGCAGTAAATAAAGTTTGAGAAATGGAAGCCCACGATTCTTCCAAACGTTTCTTGTCGTGGGCGAAATCATGAAGAGATGAAGAGAGTGATGAGAAGCGAAAATCTTGAAGAGATGAAGAGAGTGAAGATGAGAAGCGAAATCATGAAGAGTGACTACTGCGAGTAACGAAATCGAATCCTAATCCAGTTTTCAAAGTTTTTAGAAGCAAGGAGAGTTCGTCGTAACCAATAACCCAGGTATAAAATAAAGGGCAATTCAAGCTAGCCAAGAAGACGAGTAGGTCAAAAAAAAGTAGCAAGTCGAAAAGCAAAAGTAAATAGTAGAGGAGCGAAAGTAGAGGAGCAGCCGTAAGGCCGAAGAAAAGTAGCAGGTCGAAAGAAGAGGAGAATGTTGCGAGTTGGAAACGGGAGATGGGCAGGACTATAAGACTGTAGAGAATGGAGAAGAAAATGAAGTTGGAGGCGGGAATCAAAAGTTGGTGGTAGGGCGGCGAAAAAAATAAATAGCTCATTTAAAATAATAGCTCATTTAATAAAATAAAAAACAGGATTTCCTTATTTTTGAGCCCCAAATAGCAAAATAAAAAGCTGCAAACCTGACAACCATCGTCCTGTCTTCCTCAAATCATTCTTAAACCTCTGTCGAATTTTTACAAAAATTTTCGCAATTTCATCGGTTTTTTGACCTTCCAAAGCTTCACCAAATGGAAATAATTAGAAGAAAGTGTTGATCAAGTTGGAAAAGAATAGAGGGAAATAATTGAGTTATCTAAAAAATAGAAAATTTTAAATGCGGAAATTTCTAAAAATTTCAGAAAAAAATACAAGAAAAACGCGAAAAAAGAAATACGGTGTTAGGTAGAGAAAAAGAGAAATGCAACCGAAAAACGCTCTCTCTCTGCGCTCTTTTTCTCTACCTAACGAAATAGTGAAGTGACAAATTATCTTTAAATGACAGAACGCCAAAAATAAAATTTAGGGAAAGACATTAGATCCAATCGATAACAATCAATAAAAATCAGCTCTGGCGAGCTCCAGGCCTAAAATTTTCCTTTCTTCGGGTAAACAAACTTGAACCACATGAAGCACAAATCAGCATCCATTGCTGATACATCCTCATAATTGCTGGTCCATCCATTGTTTCTGCTGTTGATCCAACCACCCATTCACCACTTCATTCTATACCTTCCACCCATTTCTCAAAAAACAGACAAAGACAAAAACAAATGAAAACGCGAAAACGAATAGAGGGGAGGAGGAGGGAAGCGCGCATTCGCAATTTTTTGGCTCGCATTTTTATTTTTTTTAGTTTTTGTTAAACTTACTATTTCTGAAGATCATCCACCAATCCACCATGTAGACGAGACCACCAGCCATGTAGACGAGCCATGTAGACGATCCCAGCTAAAATAAAAAGAAATGAAAAAGTTCTTTTTTTAAAAAAACATCACGTTCACCAAACCACCACCAAGAGCAAGCAAGCCACCATGAAGACATTTTTAAAAAATAAAAAAATTTTTAAAAAAAACCACACCGGGTCCCATATTCCTCCATTGTCCAACCATGTTGAGCACAGCTGAACGAAAAAATTTTTAAAAATCAAACCCCAAATGAAAGAACCCAAGGAACCCCCAGAAAATAGAACCCTCGAAGCCCCCCAAAAAATCAAAAAACTCCCAAAAACCTGTCCACACTCCCTCCACGTTCCAGTGGCCCCCATCTGGCCATAAGTTGAGCAGCTTCGCCTGAACAAAAAATTTCAAAAGAATTCAAAAATAAAAAAACCCGGGTGGGCCAGAAGAGAAGACAGCCACCAAGTAGAAGAACGGGCCGCCATGCAGAGCACCACCAACCACCATGCAGAACACATCTGCTTAAAAAAACAAAAAAAAAACTCAAAAATTAACCACACCGGGTTTCCACAGCTTCCATGCTTCTCCCATATTCTCCAGAGCATACCATCCATCCATACATGACGAGCACCATGATGAGCAACACTAGAATTGAAAAAATTTGAAATTTTTGGAGAAAAATTTAAAAAAAAAATTTAAAAAAATCAAAAAACACTGCTCCACGTACAGCATGTAGACGTTTGATGGTTGTGCTGAATGAAAAAAAGGTTAGATTTTTGGAAAAAATTTTTTTAATTTTTTAAAGATTTTTAGCTTAATTTTTAATTTTTTCGCTGCGCGCGGGGTAAGGGATGAGGAAAACACGTAAAAACGATTAAAATCATGAAAACGAACAAGAAAAACAACAGAAACACTCACAAAAACAACAAAAACACGCAAAAACAACAACCGGTTGTACAACAAAATTAGAGAAAAAATTGTTTGAAACGAGAGAGAAAATTAAAGACACTTTGCCAAATTGGCATTGAAAAATAAAATATTTTTGGCGAAAGTTTAAAAATGAGGAACATTCCAGAAAATCAATAAGGGACGATTGAGTACTGCCGGAAACTTGACTTTTCTACGTTTTCCGAAAGACTCTCCAAAGTTTTAAGTTTTCCGGAAGACCGGTATCTATTGACTAGAGATCTCTAGTCAGTCAACAGAGCAATTAGAATTTTTATTTCGTGCTTTCCGGAAGAATCAGAATTTTTAAATTCCGGAAAATTTCTTCCCTTCCCAGAAAAATCGGAATTTATTGATGAAATTAAACTTGAAGCAGAAAACGCTTCCTTATTTTTAATCAGAAATTAAATAGTCGAATGCACCAGTTGTGGGGAGATGAAAGAAACTCCCTTTACCTTCCCCCAGAACAAAGAAATTTTTTTTATAATTTTATTCTTTATTAAAAATTAAAACGATATCTATTACAAATGCTCTCCTATATAATTTAAAAATTAAATTTAAAAAAAACAAAATTTATTCAGTCTTCGCAGAATTCTCAATTTTCTTCAAGGCACGCTTTCGAGTATCCAAGGAATTGTCTCGAACAAATTTGCTGAGGAAATAGTCTGGGATGTAGCCAAACATAATTTCAGCCTTTAAAATGATGAAAAAATTAAATAGGGATTTTTCTAGAGGTTTTGGGAATTTTTTAAAAATCTCAAAAAAAATTTTTTGGAAAATTTTTTACCCCCTACCAGACCAGAGATATCCAACTACCCTTCCCAATAAACCCCAAAAAAATAAAAAAACCTGAATTTGATGTGCCAAACAACCCGTAGTCTCATCAGTTAATCCAATACTCCGAACAGCTTCAATGGCAAATTTTTCAGGTGAAGGAGTAAAAAATGAAGAACGTCGAATTTTTGCCATTTTTGTGGCAACCATCATTGGACAAACTGTTTGGATATAAATATTTGTGTCAGCATATTCTTTACGTAAAATTGAAGACAAAGAAGTGACATATTTCTAAAGGAGGTGAAATTAACAATAAATTGGAATTGGAAGAGAGGGAGAACAATGGGTATAAGAAAGAAAAACGGATCCAAAACTTATTCAAAAAATCCTCGTTAGGTAAAAATTGGATCTTACGCTTTTCCAAAAAAATAAAGAATACTCAAGGAGGAAGAAGTGTGGGTTAGGAGAACAAAATGGATCCAAAACTCTAAAAAATATCTCAGAAAGATGTATTGGTGTGGAGAGCAAGACCTAAACCCTTTCAAAAAAAATCTAGAAAAACCTTAGTAGCACTATAAACAGCCAAATAAAACCAGTCAAAATTGGCAGCGGAAGAAGCCACATTAACCACAACACCTCTATTACGCTTAGCCATTTGTTGAAGAATATGATGAGAAAGAATAGTTGTCGGGAAAGTGTTGATTAACTTAAATTTTGGAATTTTTAAAAAGAAAATTAAATTTAAAAAAAATACAGTCATGTCAGCAACACGTCTAATACCACCATGAACACGTTCAAAGCGTTCAGGAAATTCATAACTCATCCCAACATTGTTAACTGGAAAATAAAATTTTTTAGGGTGACTAGGATCAGACGGCAAATTTATTTTTGGACGAGTAAAACCCCTAGGACCGTAAATGGGAGAAATAGGGGAGCTCATTGTCGGAAAAGAAAAAATTCCACTTTAGAAAATTTCAAAAAAAATTTTAAAAGGAAAGCCCCTGACCCCTTTAAACCCCCAAAAAATTAAAATAAAAAAAATACCCAAAACTCCAATGTCAACATCAGCAATCTGGGCAAATATCTGTCTGTCATAATCTTCTAATTCTGGATTTGTAAAGTCAAAAGCAATCGTTCTCACTTCAATCTCTTTAAATTCTTCTTTGATTTCTTTAGCCACATCATCCAATTTTGATTGTGTACGCGAAATTATAATTATATTAAATTGTTTTTTGGCCAATTCATTAGCATATGCCTTTCCAATACCGTCAGTTCCACCGGTTATTACAGCCCATTTTGCTCCAGCCAAAACTTGCAAATTCTGTGGGACGGCATATAAATACGGAAAAACAATGTTGTATATTGAAGTCAAAATGCGTTTAACAAAATAAGCGATAGCTGTATAAGCAATAATTGTCAAAAAGAATGGGCAAACCATTTTATTATTGCTGAAAATTGGAAAAAATTGAAAATTTAATGAAATTGAGAGAAATGTCACTTTGGTTAAGTGGGAAAATTTTTGGTTTTGGGGGCAAGGTTCGAACCCGTTCGGGGGAAAACATTTTTTAATTAATTATTTAAGGTTTAAAAAGGAAAAAATGTCACAAAAAATAAATATAAATTAGTGTAAATAATAAAATGAGCAGAAGAAAATTCAGTGGTTCGATTGGAAATGAAGATAAGGAGGAGGGAAATAAATAGAAGAATATTTTTGTGTGGTCACACCACTCCTGATAAAAAAAGTAAATAAACTAAAAAACAAAAATATAGATCAAATAAATATTTTGAGATAAAAAAGGATTCAAAGATTGATAAAAAAACAAATGAAAATTAGGAAAACAGGGGAAAACAAGAGGAAAAACAAGGGGAAAAACAAGGGAAAAACAAGAGAAACATGAGAGAACATAGGAAAACAAGAGAGAAAACAGAGGAAAAAACAGAGGAAAACAAGTGACAAAACAGCAGAAATATCACTACTTGGCGAATTGATATTAGGTGAAATGAAAAGTTTTAATTTATTTGTCAAGTGAAAAAAGTCAGACAGTGTTAACATTATAGTAGAAGTTAGAGAAAGAAAATAAGAAGAGAAATGTTAATAGAAGAGGTAGAGAAAAAGAGAGCTTCTCTTTTACAAGGAAACTCCAACTTGGCCTAATTTTTTCGTTTTTTTCCAAAATTTTGATTTTTTTCTTGTAAATTTTGTTTTTAATGTTGTCTTCAACTCATTTTTATTCTTTCTAGTCTAAAATAGACAAAGCTATATAATGGATGATATCCGGGACCAGCCAGGACTGTGTTCTCGTTTCTTTTCGTCTTTAGGGGTTGTAAGTTTTATTTCCTCTTTTTTGTTTAATTTAATTTTTACAAATTTAGCAGTATCAATACTACTTGGATAGGCTCACTCCATACACTTCTATTCGTTGGGTTTGTTTTTTATTCTTTTTCGACCTTTGGATCTTGGCTTGTTGAGGGGATTGTTAAGGGGAATTCTTATGAAAGTCTGCTTTACTGCCTCAAAATTTTCTGATTTAGTTAGACATGGTTTCTCCCTATGACTCGTATGCTTGTTATTAAGTGTAGTACCAAAACAGCTTTTAACCCCCACCAGGCATCGAACCCGAGACCCCCTAGGTTGAAAGTCTGGGCTCTTACCCACTAAACCACATTGGCTATTTGACCAATTTTGTTGCTGACTAATTCTCCTCTTTGTCTGACCAATTATTGACCAATTATTGTGTCTTTTGATCACTTTTTCCTCACCCCAGAAAAATATTTAAACTAAACCGACACCCCTTAATTTTCTTAAGAAATTTATTTTTAATTTTTTAAGGTCATTGCTGTGTCATTAATACTCATTTTTGTTTGGAGAGTTATTGTTCTTCAGGTTTTTTTTTAAATTTTCTGGGATATTAAAATTTTTTTAGGGATTTTATATCGTCACATATGCTTTGTTCATTTATTATTTAAATTTATTCCTTGCCTTCCTCACTCCAAAAATTGATCCAGCTATGGAATTTGATGAAGGTTTTTTTAACTTTGTATGAAACTTTTAAATTTTTTAGATGATGAAGGCCCTGTTTTGCCAAAAAGTAATTCTGAAGAATTTCGGCCATTTATGCGGCGTTTACCTGAATTTAAATTTTGGTTTGTTTTAGCTGTGTTTTTTAAATTTTTTTATTTTTAAGGTTATCAACAATGAAGTCAACACTTGTTGCTTTTACCTGCACATTTTTTGAGGTTTTTGATGTACCTGTATTTTGGCCAATTCTCGTCATGTATTTTATTGGTATTTTTTATTTTATTTCTTCTCCCTTTTTGAAGTTGTTTAAGCTTTTTCTTATGACTTTTTGAGGGTTTCTGTCGGTAATTCGATTTCGAATTTTGTCCCTGCGTCAAGTCTTGGGTTTTGAAAAATTTCTGTCTGTTCAAAGTGGGGTTTTTTGGGCATTAAGAAATCAACGTATATCCGGATATGACCTGAAGAATCCTCGTGTCTTTGGTTCTGGTTCCGAACTACATTTCTTGTTGGAGGTTAACTTCACAAGAATTTTGGAGTCCTTTATCGAATGGTATCAACCAAAAAACTAATAAAAATATTTCGAGAAAAGTTGTGAGCCCTTATTTGTTTTTATTTTTTAAATTAATTTTCTAATTAAAATTTTTTTCAAGTGTTGACATGTCTTACAATGAAACGACAAATTATGCATATGATAAGATATCGTTATATTCCATTTACAACTGGCAAACCTCGTCCAAAAGGAAAAGAAGATAGTGGAAAAGTTGTTATTGGTTAGGTATAATAAATTTTAAAAATATTAAAAATGACTTTGTTTTTGTATTTTTCGGAAAGAAAAAATAAATGTGATTTAAAAAAATAATATGCGAATATAAATATACTATTTTATTTTTTTAATATATGTTATTTTTTTGTTTAAATTTTGTGAGAATTTGTCGAAAAAATTTTTCGAAGTATTTTGGGATTTTTTGATTTTAAAATTAAATTCAAAATTTTTTGGTATTATTTTCGACAAATTCTCATTTAAAGAAATTTTTCTTCTATCAGAAAATTTCTTTTTATATATTGGCTTCTTTTTTTATTACTTTTTTCTTTTATGTATTTTCTTGTTAAAGCATTGTTCTAAATTTTTCTTATTTTTTTTTAATTTAGAGAGTTCATAGATACTCTATTAATTTTTAATCTTTTTTAGATTCATTTAAACTAATTTATCAACACTTTTGAAGATGGCGGCCGGGGTTTTTAGCGACTCTTCGATAGGACATTTTCCTCTTTTTTTCTTCATTTTCCTTTTTTGACCATTTTGAGTCATTTTCAAATAAAATGTCCACGAAAATTGACCGCTAAAAATTCCCCGTCTTCTCTACAGTTCCGGCTTTCGTTATGATTTTTAAAATTATTTTTCTAGTTATAGCATCTTTAGCAATAAATTCCAATAGAAATTAGGAATGCAACAAGCAAATATATTTTCATCAATGCCGTCAACATCCTCTTCAGTTCCACCTTTGGCAGTTCATTTAAATATGTTAATTAATACATTGGGTGAAGCACCTAGAGATGATGTTAAATTTCAAGTTTTGAAGGTTTCTATTATTTTTTAAAAAATTTTTCTAGTCATTTTATTTTAATATTTTTGGTTTGCAGTTTTGGGGTGGGGGTTACATTTTGTCCCACAAATTTTCATTTTTTAATTTTAGGAAATCAGCGAAAATATTGACGAGCTTTTTGGAACCTCAGCTTATTCGTCTTTAATTGAAGGCCTTATATGTATTTTTATGAGATTATTGCAAGAAACTTCTCCCCAATTTATTGCAGAAAATAATACATTGGTTTAATTTATAAAATTATTTTTTCAAATTAAAAAAATTTTTTTAAGCAATTACGTAAATTAATGTTAGAATTGTTATTTCGTCTATCATCAAACGATGTAGTCAAGTCTTATGGTAAAAGTCTTCAACAAATATTACTTCGACTTATTTATTTGGTTTGATTTTTTATGTAAGCTAGAGAATAGGTCTAGAATTAGGAGGGGTTTTGTTGTCTTAAGGACGTCGGTAGTAGGTTGTTTTCTCGAATGCTTTTCGGTCCGGTTCTTCGGTTTTTGTTATCTGAAGATTTCCTAGAACCGACCACCCTAAAGGATTGTTGATCCTGCCGGCTTAAGTGTCCATTTTCTTTAATGGACTGAAAATTATAGCCAATTTTTAGTTTTTTTCTACGATCGTCACAGACTTATCGTCTTATTGTCAATCAAATTTTTAACGCGAATTAGACCTAATATTTTTTTATATTTTTAATAATTCTAAAAAAAATTTTTAAGGAAAATGAAGAAAATGCTTTATTAATAATTAAAATCCTTACTGATCACATCAAAACATTTCGTCCAGCATTTGCATCAGAATTGACCAGCTTTTTTATTCAATGGAAAAATGCTTATACAGAAATGTTGAGACATACAGCAAATGAATCAATGTTTTTACAAAAGCCTTTTTCAACTTCAAAAAGAACTATAGAAGAAAGTGTTGTTGAGGTTTCTTTTTAAAATTTTTCTAAAAAATTTTTTGATTTTTTTTTTTGAATTTTTAGGCTTTGAGAACTTGTTATTTTACTACACCACTTACTTTTTCCCAGCCACAACAAAGTGATGAAAGTGTGACTCCAATGCTTGAAAAGGTTTTTTGAAGGGATTTTGACTTCTTTTTTACTGGGGGGTTTTTCGAGATTTTATGAACTTTTCTTGAAATTTAATTTTTTCGAAATTCTGTAATGCAAAATGCCAATTTTTTCCATTTCTTAAAACACGCCAAAATGTCTTGGCGGACATCCGGGGTTGGCATCCATCGAAAACCCCCAAAAAAAATTTTTTAACATTTGCAATTTTTCAGTACACATTAATCCCAAAAGCAAATCAAAGTGTAAAAGTCTTGGCAGAAATGTCAGTTTTTCTTCTTGTATTAATTCAAATGCATCGTCAACATTTACTTGGAGAAGTTTTAGATTTAATACCAATATTTCTTCGTTATATAAATATTAAATTGCCTGAACATTTGAAAGCTGAAAAAAATTATAATAGAGAATTGGTTGATGAATTTCATAATTCTCAAGTTAGAGCACTCTCTTTTATTGGTTATACAGCAAAACAAGCACAGGTTTTTTAAATTAAAATTTAAAATTTATTTTGTGTTTGGGAGGATTTTAGAGGGTTTTTGTGTAATCTTATTGTTAGTCTTAAGTTTTGTCTCGAAAATTTTCTAGTTTCGGTTTTTTCTCGTTCCTTACCTCCTCTTTGATTTTTCGACTGTTCACTGGCGCTCTTTTTGCGGAAGAAAAAAAATTAATTATGGGTAAGATTGGGGGGAAAGGTCCTTAAATGTTGCCAACATTCCTTTTTGAATAATTCTAATTCCTTTATATTTAAATTTTAAACCTTCTAAAAATCAAAAGTTTTATAGATTGCCACAGTCATTAGTGAACATACAAAATCTATCACAGATGCAATTTTAATGTTAATTGATTCATTCCATCCAGAAGTAATAATTCAAAGAAGAGAATTACTTATGTCATTAAAATATTTATTTCAATCAGAATTTAAAACAAATTTTATTACATTAATTCCAAAAATGTGTGATGAAAAAGCTTTGCTAGGAAATTCATTTACCTCACAGGATCAATTGAGGTTTCTATTTTAGAATTTTTTTGTAATTTGTGGGCTCTCGGGTTTTGTTAAGATTTTTTGTTTATTTTTCCTGTTTATTAACACATAGGAAAGCCGTCAAAAATTGTTGGTGAACTTGTTGACCCCTATTAGATTACATGAAACAAATTCTTTTTGTTTTATTAATATTCCAACTGACCGTTATTTTTTGACTGACCATTTTTTTGACTCACTGGCTTTGACTGACCGTCCGGTTTTGACGCACGGTCACTTGACTGATCGTCCTTTTTTAACTGACGGTCTTTTTTTGGCTGACGGTCATTTTTTACTGACCGTCCCACGGATCGTTCTCCCATTTTACCTTTGTGAAATAATAAATTGAAGTCTAACCTGGGTCTAACAATGAATATAAATATTATTTTATAATTAATTAAAAAAAATTTTTTTAAAGAAATCAGTCATATTCACTGCTTGCAGACATATTACATCATGTTAGAATGAATATTCCACATTTACTTAAACAGTAAAAATTCTAAAAATTTTTTTCTAATTTTTTTCAATTTTTAAAGTATATTTTTCCTTTGTTCTCGTTGTTTACATGATCATCAACTTTTACCTTACGTGCAAACAATGTATGGAAAATTAATGATGAATTTAATAGAACCATTAATTATACAATCAAAGGAGAATGGAACTGAAATTGTAAGGTTTTTTGGGGGGAATTTTGAATTTTATAACCCCAATTTTTTATTACTATACCTCTGTGATTCAACCTTATATATACATTTGGGGATTAAATTAATCCTACTCCACGGAGTCAGATTATGAACTCCTTAAGGAAATTGGGGGACATAAGGCGGTGTTATTGTTCACACGAGGTGTAGATGTTAGATCATCAAGTCGGATAATGAGGTACAAGGTAGGATGATTGGTCACAAATAAGGAAGGGTCATGAGGTTCAGAATTACACAAATTTTTTAATTTAAAAATTTTATTTTTTCTTAAATTTTTTATAGCAACGTCTAATTCTTTGTAATTCAATTAATTCATTTCTTCGAAAAGCAAAATTAATTGCTAATTATCATTTACCTTTAATTAAAGAAAAATATAATAAAAATAATATTATACAACCTCAACAACAGCAACAAATTAAATCAACAACAGAACAAAAAAATTTACAATCTCCAAGTAAAACAATTGCCTTAACTGAAGGACAGCAAACACAAGAAATTGAAAATACTGGAGGTGGAGGAGGGCAAAAACAGGAGAAAAGCGTTAGAAAATTTTATTAAAAATTTTTTAAATGAATTTTTAATTTTTTTAAAGTCATCTTCAATAGAAGCAAATCGTGCGACATTTTGGCAAGATCCAACTTCACCTCTTTCTTTAAATGATTGTAAAAATTTAGTAAGGTTTGTAAAAGATCTATTTAAGATTTTTAATTTTTTTAAAAAAGATTTATTATTCAACCAATAAAAATGATGGTTATAGCACTCAAAGAAATTGGAATTGAACAAGGTTGTTAAAAAAAATTTTTGTGTTAAGTGGGTTATCTTTTGAATTTTTTAAAGAAATAAGTTTTTTAAGTGGGTTATTGTACGAATTTATTTTTTATAGGCTTAAGAGTTCGAACCCTTTTCGGTTCCCAAAGTTTATTCTTCTATTAATTTGTTTATGAAAATTTTTTTACAGAACCTCAAGTTATTTCAACAGTTGAACGTTGTTTATTAGAATTATTTCCAAATGGACTAATTTGTTTGGATATTTTTATAATTGGATCAAATTTAATGCAAGGTGGAGGTGTTGGAAATGTATATCAACACAAAATTAGGTTTTTTTTGAAAAAATTTTTTTAATTTTTTTTTATAAATTTTTAGTTCAAATGTACGTTCAAAAGAAGAAAAAGAGACTCTTGATGCTTTTATTGCAATTGTTTGTTTTTCTTAATTTTTTGTGGTTTAGTGGGTTATTTTCGAAATTTTGTTTTTTTAAATAGGTTGTGGGTTCGACCCTTTCGAATCCGGAGGATTTTTTTAGCTATTAAAAAAATTTTTAAATTATATTTTGACCATTTTTTGGCAGTTTTTTTAATTAAATAAAATTTTTACTCTAAATTTTTTTAGTATACAAATATGAGATCATCCTCATTTGAACGTGTACTTGAACAACATATTGAGGTTTTTCTTGAAAATAAAATTCTTCTAAAAATTGGAAAAATTTTTTTGCAGTTTCTTATTGAACGTATAAGTATCAATCCAATATTACAAAATATTTGTAGTACATTTCTTACAAATCCTGCAACAATGAATAAAACTGGACAAATTTTGGTTAAATATTTATTAACAAAATTGCCTGACTTGGGAGGTTTTTTTAAAAAATTTAAGGAAAGATTTAAAAATTTTGCTTTTTTAAGCAAATAATGAAGGAGCAACACTTTATTTAAAATTGTTTAAGCTTGTATTTCATGCAATTTCTTGTTCATCAAATAATTCTGATTGTGATACTATTTTAAAGGTTTTCTTTAAATTTTTTTGGAGGAGAAATTTGTACGATAACATTATTATAAGATAACCAGGGAATTAGGTACAGGTTCGAATAATTCAGTTTCCTATAAGGATCTAAAAATTTGGTTTGCCTTTGGGTGCGAGAGTTTAGGGCATCTTATTGTGAGATTTTTTGTTTGTGGTTCAGTGGGATATTTTCTAAATTTATTTTTAATAGGTTGTGGGTTCGAACCCTTTCAGTCCCAACGATTTTTAGTAATAAAAATATTATATAAATTTATATTTTTTAAAGCCTTTTCTTCATCAAATAATTCAACAATCAATGCAATATGCTTTAGAAGCACGCGAATCTACCAATTATTTTCTTCTTTTGCGAGCATTGTTTAGATCAATAGGAAGTGGAACACATGAACAAATGTATCATCAATTTCTTCCTCTTTTGCCTTCAATATTACAACAATTGGTATTTTTTATAATTTTTTTATTTAAAAATTCTTTTAAAGAATCGTTTACAAAATGGATCTCATTTACAATCAATTCATGAACTTTTTGTTGAATTATGTTTAACAGTTCCAGTACGATTGTCTTCACTTTTACCTTATTTACCTCTTTTAATGGATCCATTAGTTTGTGCTTTAAATGGTTCTCCAACATTAGTTCAACAAGGATTACGTACACTTGAACTTTGTGTTGATAATTTACAACCTGAATATTGTATGCTTTATTAAGTGGTTTTAAAAATATTTCTATGAAAGTTAGAGGTCCCCTAAATAATTTTATAGTAGGGATGTCACGGTTTGAGAAAAAATGGTCGGGTCGGAAAAAGTCTGAGTTTTGCTTAAAACGTGTGACATCCCTGTTCCATAGGTATGGGCAAAATCGACTTGCCAAGACATTTTAAGTTTAGTTATGGCTTTAAGGTTGTTCTTCTCCCTAAGGCTGACCTTCTGGTTTAAAATCATCTTTAAAAAATTTTTTTGTTATTATTAGTTTATGATCATATGCAACCTGTACGAGCTTCATTAATGAAAGGTTTATGGCATTGTGTATCTCATGGTGATTCTCATTCATCATTAATTGCTTTTAGAATTTTGGGTAAATTTGGTGGATCAAATAGAAAAATACTTTTGGATGCTCAAAATATACAAGATTATAATAAAATAAATAAAAATGAAGAAAAATTGCCAAAAATAATTTTACCATTTAATAAAATTCAAATTGACAATAATAATGAAGAATTAATAAATAATGGAGAAGAATTAATTCAATGTACTGTTGATTTGAATGTAATTGTTAATTCTGCTTGCAAAATATTGAGGTTAATATAATTTAATATAGTTTAGGTTTTGAAATAATTCTGATTTGTTCATTTTTTAATTTTGATTTACAACTGATTAATTCTGATTTTTAAATTATATCTGAATTCTCATATTGAATCAGAGTTTTAATTTATATAAATTTTTATAATAACCAGAATTCTGGTTTCTAATTAATTAAATCAGAATTTATAATAACAAGAATTAATATTTTTGTAATAAATCATAATTCTGATTATTATAAATTCTGATTTTTTTATTTAATCAGAATTTAATTATTAGATTTATTATTATTATTTTTAAATTAAATCGGAATTTTTTTTTGTATTTTTATTCTGATTTTTTTAAATTTAAATTTGCTTCAGAAGCCAAACAACAACAACTTCAAATTCACGTAATCAACTTGCTGCAGCAAATTTATTAAAATTTGTTTTATCAAAAATATTTTCAATTGAAAAATCATCAATTAAAAATTCTTCCCAACTTGTCGACAATATTTCTAAAATTATTTCTTCAAATTTTAAAAAATTTGATGAAAAATCAACTAAAATGTATATTATTTGTTCTGATTCAAATTCAAGAGAATTGGCAATAAATGCTTTAAAAGGAATGTTTATTTGTGTTTTTAATGTGGAAACAAGGGAAAAATTTTTAGAATTTTTTAAAGTTGTTATTAAATATTTGTCTATAAATGGAATTTTTGAGGGAAACGATAGAAAAGGTTTCTTTATATTTTTTGAATTTTATTTAAAAAATTTTTTTCAAGGTCATTCTTCAATGGATTCATTTGTATTAATCGATGTAATAGCCCAAACACTGTCTGATCCTTGCAAAGATTTTTGTCATGCTGCTATAGTAAAAATTTTTTTAAATTAGAAAGATTAGAATTTTGATACTAAAATCAGGATTCTGATTTTTAATCAAATCAGAACCTTAAAAAATTAGAATTCTGTTTTTAATTATAAATCAGAATTTTTTTACACCAGAATTCTGTTTTTTTAATCAAATGAGGAATTTTTAATTAAAATCGGAATTCTGATTTTCAATTAAATTAGAAATTTTTCTCTTTTTTTCAGCTTGCTTTACGTATAATAATTGACACATTAAATATTATTTACGAACAAAATGTTGAAAAAATTTGTCAATTTCCATTATTTGAATATTTATTTGAAAAGATTACATTACTCTGTTATAGCTGTGAATGGTTTTCTAAACTTGGAGGATGTACTGCTTTAAGGCTTATAATTGAATATTATCCTCCTTTATTAGTACAAAAATATTGTATTAAAATTGTTGAAGCTTGTATTCAAGTTTGTTGAGATTTTTTTATTAAAAATATTTTTATCATTTTAAAAAATTTTAAAAATATTTTTTTTAATAATTCACAAATTAAAAAAATTTTTTTAAATTTTTTAAAGGGGCCCTAACCTTTGAAAATTTTTTTTGAAAAATTTTTAAAATTTTTTTTTATTTTTTTGAAGTAGCCCAATCCTTTAAAATTTTTTTTTGAATTTTTAAATTGCCCAAATCTTAAAATAATTTTTAAAATAGCCTAGGCTTAAAAAAATTTTTTTAAATTATTTCAGATGATTTCTGATTTATCAAATGAACTTTCCAGTGGTGCTTTAGATTATGCTTCAAAAACTATAGATTTACTTTTAAATGTTTGTTTTCCAAATAATTCTTCAACCTTATCAATTGAATTATTAAATCAATTTGTATCAAAATTAATAAATTTTATTGATAATCCAGATTATATTTTGAGAAAAGAGGTTAGTTAGAATTTTTTTAATTTTAAAAATTAATAAAAATTTCAGATTTTTCGGATAATTTGTTCTTTGTCTACTCGAACAAATTTACCTCTTTATTCAATTTTAAAAAATTTTAAAGAATCGTTGAGAACAAAAATTTTGGAGTCTATAAGAGAATTTGTTACAATTTCTGAAAAATGTAAAATTGCTGGAATTGTAAGTTTATTTTTTAATTTTTTTTATTATTGTTTGTGAACTCATAAAATTATAATGAGGTTTATTATAATGAGATTTATTTTAAATTGATTGTGGTGATTAAGCAGCTCTTCCCCCGCCCACTAACCACCAAATTAAAAAAATTGAGATGCGGCATTTTTCCTCTCGTCTTTTTTCCTCAGTTTTCCGTCACCTCCACTACTATAAAATTGGTTAGAATTGGAGGAAAGGGGGTGTTTATCCTTGTTAGTTTATTTTATATTGAGAGAGGTCTAACTATATTTTTAATTTTTTTTTATTATTTAAAAAAGGATCTTTTTATTTTTTGTTCAAAAATTGATGAATTTAATATTGATATTCCTCTTTATGAATGTATGATATTTGCAAGAAGTCTTCTAAAAATTTGTTTACTTATTGAAGAGAATAGTAGCAATGATTTTTCTGATGAGAGTCGAAATGAAGCAACACTTCGAGATATTTCATTGAGTAAGTAAATTTTCTGATTTTTAACTTTTTTCTCTTCATTTTAGAAGCCCTTATTCTTCTCTATTTTAATATTGCTTCATATTCCAAATCAATTATTTCTTCAATACAAATTCCAAAATTTTTACATCATCAAAAACAACAACAAATTTTGTTGGAACAAATATTTCAAACAATTTTTGAGAATGCTATAATAATGAAAAATGGAAATAAATTAAAGGAAGAAGCTTGTGAATGTATTGGGAAGGTAAGAATTTTTAGGGTTTTTTGAAAAATTTTTTTGGAATTTTTTTTTAAAAATTACTAAAAAAATTTTTTTGAAAAATTTCTCTGAAATTAAAATTTTTTTTTTGAAATTAAAAAAAAAATTTTTTTTTTCAAATTTTTTACTTAAAAAATTAAAAAATTATTTTTTAGATTCTAGAAGAATATAATAATTCTGAAAATATTTTTTATATTAACCAAAAACTTGACGAAATCATTAATAATTTTATGGACAAGAAATTAACAATTTCAACAACATTTTTCAATAAAATTAATTTTTTGATTAAATATTCTACAAGAAATTTTAAGATGGAGGAATTAGAATTAATAATGGTTATTTTTTGAAATTTTTTCAAAAATTTTTATCTCAAAAAATTTCAGAAGGATATCCTTATATTAATTGATGCTTCTTTATCTTCAAATAATTTAACCATTTTTGATGTTGAATGTGTTTCTAATGCTTTACAATTTTTTACACATGTCAATTATTTGGATCAACAATTGTTACAAAAATTATTTTTATTTTATTCTGAATGTTTATCTATTTTTACAACAAAGGTTTTTATTTTTTTTAATTTTTGAAAAATTCAAAACATTTTTATAGCAAAATATTACTTGGCAAAATGATTATTTTTCTTACTTGTCTAAATTCTCAAGTGATTTTTATCCTATAACAATTTTAACAAAAGAAATATTTAATAATGATTCTGCTACAAATTTTCTTGTTTTACTTACAAGTATGGAAGATGCAACAAATTTTAGACTTTGTATAGCTGATAATTTATCAACTTTGCAACAATTTACAGATGAATTGCTTCAGGTTTGAAAAACTTTTTTTACTTTAATAAACTTGAAACCCGTGTTTGAAAGCTCATACAAAAATACATACTTGAACCGGGGTACCTGGTTTTTAATGACTTGAAAATAAATTCTTGATTTCGGGGAGTGGAAATTCTGATCCGAATGATGTTGAAGAAATATACGAAGGACGTTTTAAGATGTCGGGACCGACACAAAAAAACGTGGAATTTCCTGATTTTTGGGAATTGGATTGCTAGACTAGAATACTATTCTTACGAGTACGAGAGGGAAAATTCCGGCCTGTACGAACTTACGAGTACGAGCTTTTAAATTTTAAAATTTCCAAATATTGCTTGAGAAGCAAAAAATTGTTTTTGTTCTAAATAGCTAAAACATTTAATTATTTTTTCAAATTCAGCAGAATAATGATAATTTCTTCTCTCCTAACAGTACTGATAATGATTCTTCTAATTTAAACAGCAACAAAAAATTTATGCTTAATTTTCTTCGTTTTCTTTCAACATTTTTTGAGAAGCATAATCTTTTAAATGATAGCAATGATTTTTCTAATAATTATATTCAATTGTGGAATGATATAATATTTTCAATAAGACAATTATGGCTTTCAGAAAATTTTCAGGTTTATTTTCAATTTTTTTTGTGTTATGCTGTCAAACCTCACTACCTCATTTTTGGATACCTCCAGAATTTGGTAGATATTCCTGTATTTAAAAAATATTTTTTTTAATTTTGGTTAATCAATGGGTGTAAGTAATTTTGTTTGTTTTGGACCAACCCGAAAATTTGAGAATTTTTCGGGTTGTCTATTCAGTTCGATTCTGAATTTTCTAAATTTTCGTTTGGTTTCTTTGTAGATTTTCCTAGGATCACAACTCAAACTTCCTCTATTCAAAGTATACTTCATTATTAGGGTATTTGTGTGTTGTCAGCTTCAGAGGTGTATTATATAAAAAATTTTTTATTCTTAGAATAGTCATTCTGTTGGGCAAATCTTCCCTGACGAAGAAGCAGCCAATTTATTATCAGCTTTACCCCAGGAGGAAGAATCATCATCTATTGTTGTTATACCACCAAAAATTTTGGATGAAAATAAATTTGAAGTTCCAATATATTGTGCTCGTATAATTTTAACTAAATTAAAATTTTTATTGGCTTTACAAACAACTGTTGAAAATTCTGAAATTTTATCTTCTGAAGATGAAATAATTGATTTATTATATGATTTAACTTTTGCATTTGTTCGAAATTATGCTTCAGATTTTTTATTTTTACAACAATTTATTGAAGAAGAAATTGTGCTGGTAAGAGTGATTTTTGAAAATTTTTTTGGAATTTTTGTGGAAATTAAAAAAAATTTTTTTTGGATTTTTTGAATTTTCTAGAAAATTTTTGAAAATTTTTTTGAAGATTTTTTTGGAATTTTTAAAATTTTTCTGAAATTTTAAAAATTAAAAAGTTCTTTTTTTCCCCCAACAGAAAATCTCTTTATCTCTTCGTCGTGCTACCTTTTTCAAAGTTATCAACCTTCTTAAATCTGATCCAAAAAATGGACATTCAATGCATTTGGTACGTTTTATGCAATATATTGTTGCTCCATCATTTTCTTTTGCTTTTGATAATTATGAAATTGATTTGGTTGTTGGTGGTGTTGCTGTTTCACAAACATCTGGTTTATTTTTATTTTTTAAATTTTATTTATGAAAGAAATTTTGTTGTTAGTACAACAAGGCCGAATTAATATTTGGCGAGTTATCAAATCTATTACGTTTCTTAATTGAATCATTAAGGCGTGCGTGATTCGTTAATAATTTTAGTTTGAGTTAGAGTAGCACGTTGTATTTCCTAGCACTGGCAGGCCAAGGTTATAGCTTTGGCCTGTCTTGTGGTACAAGAACCCTGTCGTATTTTAAAAAGCCGGAAGTGAAAAAAAACGAAAATCTTGAAAGCGTATTGTATATACCTTCCAGTCAATGCCTTTTCTCCTTCCCTGATACAAAGCCTTCCAGTCAATAATGCCTTTCGGCTTTCATTGTCTGCCTGCTTTTTTAAAATTTAATTTCAAATCTAAATATTTTTTATTTTCATAAGAATCAACATCAGATTCTCCTACAACAATGATAATAGATGATGATCAAAAACACCAACAACAAAACAATATTGTATTAATTTTATGCCGTGAAGTAATTCAAAAAGCAACATCTGATCGAACATCTTTAAGTCATACATTAGTTATTGTTATGTATCTTTTTTGTTCTTTATTTGTTCAAAAATGTTCAACACATATTTATGATGCTTCAAAAAAGTTTGTTTTTTTTTGTGAAATTTTTGAGAAAATTTTTTAAGGAAAAAAATTTTTTGGCTTTAGGGCCTAGAGTTTATGCGTCCAACGATATTTTGTATATCGCATGAGATAATTTTTTTGTTTTAATAATACGGGGACGCCTAAAGAACGGAACTTGAGAACCGAGGATTTTTCGGTTCCTTTTTTCTTTGGTTCCTAATTTTTGAAATTTTTCCGTGCTCCGACACCATACCTTTTCTTTGTACTCATAAGTTTCCATTAATTTCAAATTTTTTTTGTCTCGTAAACCTTCTTGGACGTATAAACTGCACCATAGCCCAATTGAGATTTTTTTTATTTTCTAAATTTTTTTAAGGCAACAAGGAAATAAACAAGAATTGGGTAATCTTCGCCCTTTTATGCTGTATGTGTTTTTAATTAATTTATTTTTTTTAATAAAAAATTTTTTATTAAAGTTTTGGTTGGCCTTCTTTACAACAAAGTTTTCGTGGTGATTTAACAGAAAAATATACTGGATTATTTCTTATAGCAAATATTGTTGATAAATTTTTAATTAATCGGACAATAATTTTACAAGTTTTGAATAGTTTAATACAAGCATATCAACAGGTTTGGGATTTTTTTTTTATTAAATTTGAAAAAATACAGAAAAAAATTTTTCATAAATTTTTCATAAATAAATTTTCAAAAAAAATTTTTTGAAAATTTTTTTTTGAAAATTTTTTTTTGAAAAATTAATTTTCTATATGAATTTTCGCAAATTTTTATCTTCAAAAAATTTTTAAATTAAAATTTTTTATTATTAAAATTTTTTTAACTTTAGGATAATAAGGAAATGGTTCGTAAATCTTTGGATATTTTAATCCCAGCAGTAACTAGACGTATGACTGATGGTTATTCTCAATTAAAAGCTTTAATTAAAAAAGTTATGATTGAAGAAACTAAACAATATGGGTTACAAATTATTCATTGCTTGTAAGGGAGTTTTTATTTTTTCAAAAAATTTTTTGGAATTTTTTAAAAAATTTTCGTTTTTTAAGTTCAGGAAACCAGGAAAATACCAAAAAATCAAAAAATAATTTTGAAAAATTTTTCGGAATTAAAAAAAAATTTTTTTTATAAAATTTTTGACAATTTTTTTGCAAAATTTTTGATTTTTTTTGAATTAGAAAAATTTTATAAAATCTAAAAAAAATTAGAAAAATTTTTTGTAAGATTTCATTAATTTTTTAAAATTTTTGAAAAATTTTTTAAACTTTTTTTATTTTTTCAGACAAATTATAATTCGACAATATAAAGGTTATTTTCAAAATTAATTTATCAAAAAGAATTCGTTTTTATTTTTTAAGTTTTTTATTATGTTCGTCATTCAATGTCACAATTAATTTTAAGTTCAATACAAAAATTAATGTCAATACAAATTGGTTTAGAAACAAAACGTTTATTATTAGAATTTTGTGAAGTTGTTATAAAATGGGAACAAGATAGACAACAACAATTAAATTTGACAAATAATAATTCTAATTGTAAAGTTGAACATGTTGTTGTAGAACTTGGTGATGATAATGATGATAATGTTGCTCAACAACCTAGTACTTCAAGTAATATTGATACTGAGGTTTTTTTTTGAAATTTAAAAAGAGTTTTTCCTAATACGGTCCAAACTAGAAGTCGGTGCGCGACGAGATCCCGCGCGATCCCGTCCCGTAATCCCGCATTTTTTTGAATTGCGGGATTTATCCCGCGGGATCCCGTCCAGCAAATACTTAAAGGAAAAATCCCGCATGCGGGATCCCGCATACACGATTTTACCGACCTCTAGTCCAACCCTAGGGTTTACAACCCTAGGTTTTTTTACCTAGGGTTGGACCCTGCTCCAACCCTATGTTTTTTTTGTTAGCTGATTAAAAATGTGTTTAATTTCCGTTTTGGTTATTTTTATTTTTGTTTTAATTTTTAATTTTGTTCTTGTTTTTAGCAACCTTCAATTCCTCTACCACCTGATTCAAACAAAGAAATGGATAAAAATTTTATTGATACTGTTATTATGTTTTTGTTTCGTATGGCTACATCTACAGATCAAGTATTTTTTTAGGTTTTATTTTTAATTTTAAAAATATTTTTTTTCAAGTTTTCTACAAGTAGTGGAGGAGGATCTTCTGCTCTTGAACAAATTAATAGTAAAATTTGAAAAAAAACTTTTAATTTTTAAAGTAATTTTTTCAGGACGTGCTCTACTGCTTTTACGATTAGCTTTAAAACCAAATATTTTTGGAAGTGTTGTTACTATTCGGACAAATTTGTATATTTTTATTTTTAATAGAGAAAATTTCAAAAAAATTTTGCGAAAAAAATTTTTTTCAAAAATTCCAAGAAAATTTTTTTCAAAAATTTCAAAAAATTTTTTTTGAAAATTTTTAAAATTTTTTTGAAATTTTTAAATAATTTAAAATTAAAATTTAATTTTTTAAAAAAGATTTGAAAAACAATTACAACTACCAAATCCAGAACAATTTAGTACAGCAAATGAAACTGCAATAAATCAACAACTTCAATTAGTAAATATTACTTTGGATGTTCTTTCGAATATTATACCTCATTTGGTTTGGATTTTAAAAATTTTTTTGGAAAAAGTGTGGGCCTGTCAATATTTTTTTCGACAAAAATATTTTTTTAAATATTTTTTTATTTCTATATATATTTTTTATTTTAGTCTCAACAATTGCTTGTGGACTTGTTTCGACCTTTACAAAGATCACTTATTTGTTGTATGAGTTATAGCAATTCTCAAGTAACTTATTTTATTTTTAAAAGAATACAAATGGAAAAAAAATTTTTTTTCAAATTTTTTATAGCAAATTCTTCGTAGTACATACAATATTTTGGGTAAACTTCTTGATAAAACAACAAAAAATAATGCATCAATGACACCTCCTCCTGGTTTAAATGATTTTGATTTACTTAATCAACATATTAGTCGTTGTATTCATGATGCATTTAATAATTATGCTTGTTCATTAACTGCTTCACCTCCAATGACAGTTATTACATTATTGAGATTAATGCATTCCGCGCAATCAAATTATTTGGAGACTGTCTGTCTTGGATCGTTTGTTAAACTTTTACAAAGGTTTTTTTTTAATTTATAAATTATTCTGAAATTAAATATAAAAACAGAATTATAAATCAGAATATTTTTTATTTTTCTGAAAAATTCTGATTTCTAATGCTGAAAAATTCTGATGAAAAATTCTGAAAAATTCTAATGAAAAATTCTGAAAAAATACATGCTTGTATTAATTCTGAAATTAAATTAAGAAATTTATGTTTTGTTTTTGTAAATTCTGAAAAAATTTTGTTTTTTCTTTCCGAAATTGATTCTGAAAAATGTTTATTTACTGTTAAAATTCTGAAAAATATTTTTTAATTAATTTTGAAAATTCTGTAAATGTGTTTTCTTTTTGAATTATTTCTGAAATTTTTATTATATTTCTGAAAATTCTGAAAAAAATCTTTGAAAAAAAATTCTGAAGTGTCTATTATCAATATTCTGAAAATTGTTTTTGTGTTTTTTTTTCTTTCCAGAATTAATTCTGAAATGTTTATTAAAATTCTGAAATAATGTGTTTTTTCTGGAATTAATTCTGGAATGTTTATTTATTGTTAAAATTCTGAAAAAAATAAAACACACATACACATTTAATAATTATTTTAATTTCTGAAACTTTTTTAAAGACTTGTTCGTGAATATGTTGCAACAAATTTTACTTATTCTGCTACAACTGCAATTACACCTATTCAACAACATGATTTACAAGCACAAAAATTAATTGGTGATTTACTTTCAATATGTTTAGAATTATTATGTTCACGTACTCGTTATTTTAATACTGAAGCACAAAAAACTATTGTACAATTTGTTATAATACCTTTAATTGAAAAGGGAGCAGCAGATAAAATAATTGAAAATGTTATTAAGGTTTGTTTTTTTTTTAAATATTTTTTTTATAAACGTCTTGGACCTCACTATATAAGATTTTCTTGAGATTAAAAAAATTTTTTTTATTTTATGTTGCTGGTTTTTTAGATGGGAAGCACCCCCATAATGGGAAGCGCCTCAAGCGCGCACCCGTTTTTTCTTAAACTGACAAAACTGGTGAAGCACTGCTGGCGAAGCACTTTGTGAGTGCTCCCCCAGCTTTGGAAGCTTAACTCCTCAACTCAACTTTTAAACAGCTCCCCAACCTCGAGGGTTAGACAACTCCTCAACTCTTAAATAGCTCCTCAATCCTGAGGCTTACAATTAGTCAGTTTGCTTAACCTAAACTCAGTAGCCAGATAGAAAATTTTTTTAACATTATCTTAAACTTACAATTATATATATTTTTTTACCTTTAAAAGATTGCAACAGAAATTCTTACATCAGAAGTACAATTAATTTCTGAATCATTTCAACAACAATTACAACAAATTACATCAACTCCTCAACAAAATATTAAAATTCAAAGTTTAGGAGCACAAGTTTTGTTTAAACTTTTTTCAACATTAGAATCAAGATTAACAACAAATTTTGAATTGAAAAATTTATTTTTAAATGCAATAATTTTATTATATGAAAATTCGTCTTCATTAATGTTGAGTGGTAGTGGTGACGGATTATTAAATATTGAAATTATTCAACCAGCATTTTATTGGGGCCTATGTTGTGTGGATAAAGAACTTCGTAAAAGGTATGGAGAAAAAATATTTTTTTTAATTTTAAAGTAAACTTATTGTTAGACCTCACTTTTAAGAATACCCCCAGGAATTGATTAATTAAAAAAAATTTTTTAAAGATTTTTCACAATTCATCAACGTTTATTTCCTCCCAATTTATTTGCTCGATTAATATATATTTTTACAAATGAACGTTGGGATTTGCTAAATTCTTCGACAACAAATTCTTCATCATCTTCTTCAATTATTGCACATTTAATTAATTTATTATTAAATTCTGATAAATCAACAACTAATAATTCAAATTTATTATTAAAATTAAAAAATTGTTCAATATTTTGTCCTTTATTAATAATAAATGAAGAAAAAAATGAAGAAAAGAATGAAGAAGAAATTGAAGGAAGAAAGGGGGAGGAAGAAGAAAAAATAATTGAAAAAATGTCTTTAGATGTTGAAACAATTGATCTTGTTAATGTAGGGGATGAAGAAGAAGATGAAATTCAAATGGATACAACAACAACAATGGAGGATGATAAAAAAGGAAGAAGGAAAGATAAGGAAGGAGAAGATGAAGAAACAATAATGGAAGTTGATGATAAAGAAGATAATAAAACAAAATTAAATAAAATTTTTGATGAAATACAGGAAAGGTAAGAAAAAAATTTTTTTAGAAAGAAATCGGACTTTTGCGGATCAGAAAACCAGAGATTCTTCAACGAGAATTCTTCTTGGTTCAATTTCTAGTAATAAATTGAATAAAATTTATTTTCTTTTAGAAAAATTTAGAGAGAGGATTTTTGAAAATCAATTCGAATTGAACCCGTCCTTGTCCGATCTCCAATAATATTTATATAAATTTAAAAAAAATAAGAAATTTTTCCCTAGCCTTTGCATATCAAATGATGAACAATCATCAACTTCCACATTTTGTACTGAATGGATAGAAAATTTTGTTGATTTACTTTATATTGATCCATTATTATGTCAACAAACATTTATTGAGGTTTTTTTTAAATTAAAAAAATTTTTTTTGAAAATTTTTTAAAATTAGAAATCTGATAGAAATTTATTTAAAAAATTTTTTTATAAATTTTTTAAAATTATTTTTAAATTTCAAAAAAATTTTTTTTCTTAGTTATTCACTTCAATATGGTCCAATTTAAACGAAAATGAACGTGAACAAATTTGTTCTTTTATAACTCCATTTTTAACATCATCAGCATTTTATTTACCAACATCAACAACAAAAAATGGAGAAAAAATAAAAAAAGAAGATAATTTTGAGGAAGAAAAAGAAGAAAATTTTGTTGTTTCAACAATTTTAAAAGCTTTAATTAAATGTAAAAAGCCTGAAATTGAAATTGATCCTGTTGTTTTAAGCTATGTTGGATCAAATTTTAAATGTTGGCATATTGCTCTATTAAAGTTAGAAAAAATTGCTATTAGTAAAAAAGCACTAATTTCTAATATTGGTGGTGAAATAACAACGTCTGCTTGGAATGCTGCAGCAAATTTAACAGAAGAAAAATTGGTAATTTATTTATAATTTAAATTTAAAAACAAATCATAAAAAAAGAAACACAAAATCAGAATAGATCTTAAAATAGAAAATACAAAACAGAATAAAACAAAATCAGAATATAAATTAGATAAAAAATAAAATACAAACAAGAATAAAACACAAAATCAGAATAAATTTAAAAAAAACACAAAATCATTAAGAGAAAGGGAAAATACAAACAAGAATAAAACACAAAATCAGAATAAATTTAAAAAAAACACAAAATCATTAAGAGAAAGGGAAAATACAAACAAGAATAAAACACAAAATCAGAATTTAAATTAAGTAAAAAAGAAAATACAAACCAGAATTAATTTAAAAATAAATAAAACACAAGTACAATAAACACAAAACAGAATTGCTTTAAAAATATATTCGTTTTCTATTGAAGGATACGCTTGATTCATTAACTAGACTTTATCAATATCTTAATGAATTTGATCAATACAATTTTGTATGGAGAAAGCGTGCATGTTTTGAAAAAACAATTAAATGTTTAGCATTTTATCAACAGGTTTTTTTTAATTTTTTTTAAATTAAATTTAAAAATTTAATCTTTTCTTAAAGGGCGATTTTGTTCGTGCTCGTGAAACGGCAGAAAAATTAATGTTGTATTTAAACGAAAAATTATTTAAATCTGATTCATTAAATGCTGTAACACCTGCAATACTATCAGAATTTCAAGTATTTGAGCATTGTTGGATTGAGTAAGATTATTTGAAATTTTTTGAAATTTTTTTGATTTTTTTTTTAAATTTTTTGGAGAAATTTTTTGAAAACCTTTTGAAATTTTATAAAAATTTTCCTTTAAAATTTCTTTGGGGTTTTTTTTTTGAAAATTAAAAAATAAATAAAATAAAAAAAATTTTTATATTTTTTTTTAATTTTCAAAAAAATCAAAGAAATTTTCAAGCAATATTTTTAAAAAATTTCATTTTCAATAAAGTTTTTGGATTGAGTTTCAAATTTTTTGTAATCAAAAAAATTTCTTTGACATTTTAAAAAATAATTTTTTTAATTAGTTCTTGTAAACAATTAAATGATTGGACATCTTTAGAAGCATTTTCAAATTCGGATGAAGTTGCAAATATTAATTTATTGACAGAAACTGCATGGCATTTGAGTGATTGGAAGCTTTTAAAGTTTTTTTTAAAATAATTTTTTTAATTAAAATTAAAAAAAAATAAATAGAGATTGCCTTATTCAACTTGATGCTGCTGGTGATCCATCAATGACAATAAAGTCGTCTCTTTACAAATTAATGATTAATGTGGGTATTTTTAAAAAGATTTAAATTTATTTATAGTAATTCTTAAAAAATATTTCAAATCAAAATTTTTTTGAAAAATTTTTTTTCTTGAAAAATTTTTTGTTATAATTTTTTGGAGAAAAATCTTTTCTTGATTTTTTTCAAATTTTTTGGAAAAAATTTTTTGAAAAATTTCTAAAAGTTTCAAAATTGTAAAAAAATCCAAATGATTTTTTTTTGGAAATTTCTATTAATTTTCAAAAATTCAACCTTGAAAAAAATCCAAAAAAAATATTTCTTAATTTTTAATATAAAAAATTTCAAAAATTTCACAGATTGCCAATTTTGATCAATTAGATTTTCGCCCAATTCTAAATAAAGAATTTAATGGAAAAGCATTTGCAGAAATTAATAAAATGTTGATAACAAATTGGAAAAAATTGCCTTCAATAATTTCACATTCACATTTGGAAATTTTAAATTTGGCACATTTTACTCATGAAGTTTGTGAATCTGCAAATGTTATAAATAATAATTTACAATCAATTAATTTTCCTTCACACCAGCAACAACAACAAAATGGTTCATCTTCTTCATCAACAAATAATTTAAATACTTCTGTTAAACATTTGTTAAAATCTTGGAGGTTTATTTTTATTTTAAATTTTTTTGATTGAAGAATAAGGGTTGTGGGGAAAATTTTTAAGCTTGAGTAAATTTTTGGGTATTATATACATCGATATGCCGTCCCGATTTTTGAAAATCTGAAATTAAAAAAAAATTCTGTGGAATTCCCTTCTCTCTAAACTATTCACTTAGATCCATATAATAACTCAAACCTACACACTTTACTGTTATGCCATAAAATCAAAATTTTTATAAATTGGCGAACTTGAGAATTTTTGGTATCCTTCTTTGACGTATTTTTTTGGGGCTATATACCATGTTTTTTAGGAGATCTAATAATAATTTGACGGTGTAATTGTGTTCCCTCGCAGAAACAAAATAGGGTTGATTAAGGTTGTTCGGTCCTAGAAAATTATTGAAATATCCAGAACCGTACCGAAAAATATCCTATGCTATAGGGACTAAAATGTTCTACTTGTTCCTATTATTATTTTTACAAATTTTTTTTTAAATTTTTTATAGAAGTCGTCCAATTACAAATATTGATCAATTAAATTCACTTGTTGATTTATTTACTTGGCGTTCACAATTTTTTTGTTCAATATTAAATTTTTATGAAAATACTGATCAAAAATCTTTATTAACATTACCAGTACATACACTTGCACAAACACAAATTCAATTATCGCGAATGTTAAGACGTTCAAATCAACTTGAATTGGCACAAAATGAATTAAATAAGTTTGTTGATTTTTTTAATCTTTGAAAAAAAATTTTTTAAAGAAAGAATTTTTTATTTCGAATTTTCCAAAATCAGGATCCTTGGATCCTTTCGTTTTTTTCGTCAATTAATTTTTTATTGTCTCGCTTAATTACTTTGTTCAAAATGTTCGAATCCGGGACGCCCTGTTATTGTTCGATTCAGCTCGTCGAGATGCATCGAACCATACCAAGGCGTTCCGGATTCGACTATTTTGAACGAAGTTATATATCTGCGTACGTTGGGCTCACGGACGTTGGCCTGCTCCATCTCGTTTAGTTTGGCGGATCCTGGGATGCCCCCTGTACACCCAGAGCAGAGAGAAGATTTCATGATATCCATGGGCTAAAAAAAATTTTTTTAATTTTTAAAATAAATTTTTTTGAAGGCTTCATTCTTCAATATTAGTTCATCCAATAGATATACATTTGAAATTAGTAGAACATATAAAATGTCTTTTACGCCTTTCAAGTAATGAATTTATACAATCATCAAGTTCAACAACAACATCTGTAAAACGTTCAATAAATGCTGCACAAGATGCATTAATCGAAGCATTAAATTTAATTGAAGGTGTACAATTAAATGTATTGAAGAGAGATCAAATATCTCGTTTAATGATTTGTAAAGGAATTGTGTTGAGTAAATTGGACAAGTTCGTTTTTTTTAATATTTTTTTTGTTAGATGGGGCAAAGGCGTATCCAAATGGGCTGAAGAAAAACCCCATTTTGGCCCCTCCTTTCTCCTGAAAATGACGCCCTGGCTAGGCCCTTGAGAGAGGGAGAGGGTTGTCTTCGGATTGTTAATTTGCGGAATAGAACTAAAGAACTGAGGATTTTTCGGTCTTATGTTAGTTTCTTTGGTTTGGTTTCGGATATATTGGATATTCAAAAAAAATTTCTAATAAACAGGGGAGAGAACAATGTGTGTCATGTATTGATACTAAAAATTTTTCAAAAAAAATTTTTTTTAATTTAAAGAAGAGAAGAAGCAGGACGTGCATTTTCTGCAGCAGCACAACTTGATCATGATTTACTTGGAGGAACATCTGTATGGAAACATTGGGGAGATTTTTTAACAAGCATTTTTATGAGCAATATGTTAGTTTTTTTATATTATTTTTTCTGAGGTTTTTGGAAATTTTTTGGAATTTTTTTTTAATTTTTTGGAAAATTTTTGGAGTTTTTAAAAATATAATTTTAATTTTTTTTCTCTAAAGAAATGAAAATTCTGCACAAATAACTGGAATTCAAGCAATTGCCTGTACTTTGGAACATGCAAAAATTTCTCAATCACCATTAAAAGCCCGTTTATCAATTGCAAAATTTTTATGGTTAATTAAAATTTTAACGTCTTTTGGAGGATCTGAAAAAATTTTGGTTTCATTGAATGAATTGTTGGAAAAATATGTTGATAATGAAACAATAAATCCTTCAAATTGGTTATTTTGGTTAGTTAAAAATTATTTTTGTTTTGGGAAATTAAAAAAAAATTTTTGAAAATAAATTTGTGTGTTTTTTCCAAATTTAAAAAATTTCCAAAAAAAAATTTCCAAAATTTTTTTTGAAATAAATTTCTGTTTCCAAATTTAAAAAATTCCAAAAAATTTTTTTTTAATTTTGGAAATTTTTTTTGAACAAATAAAATCTTTTGAATTTGTATTTTTTTGAATAATTTTGGATTTTTTGAAAATAAAATAAAAAATATTTTTTTTCAAAGGCTTAATGCTCTTTTAATGGAAGCACAACAAAGACCTTCTCCAGCAATTTTAAATATTTTAAAATGTATTGGTAAAGCTTTTCCTCAAAAAATGTTTTATGATTTGAGAATTGTTTTGGGTTCAAAAAATGTTACAGAATATTTACAAAAATGTTTGTTTTATTTTTTTTATAAAAAAATTTTTTTTTATTAAAAAAATTTTTTTGTAATTATAAATGATTTACCTAATTAAAATTAAAAAAAAATTTTCCCACCAGTAAAATTTATTTCAGAATATTTTCTGCTAAAATCAGAATTTTTTTAAATTTATTAATACTAATATCAGAATTATTTTCAGAATTTTTTTCTAGTATTTTTTATTAAACATTCGAGTAGAAAAAATTTTTTTTAATAAATTTTAAAATCGAAAAAAATATTAAAGAAATTTATTAAAAAATTTTTCTGCTTAAAAAAATTTTTTTCTACTTAAAAAAATTTTTTTTGAATTTTTTTTATTAAGTTTTTTTAATTTTCAGACAGATTATCTCTTCAAAATACCAACAATAATGGTAACAATAATCATAATTCTTCTCAATCTACTAGTAATTCCTCAATAAATATTACAACAACATCTATGGAAAATACAGAAAATCAACAACAACTTGCTTCAATTTTATTTTGTATTTGTGAAAATAATTTTATTGAAATTGATGCATTAAATAAAATTATGCTTGATTTTGAAAATTTTCCAATTTCTCCATTAGAAGTAAGTGTTTTGTGTTTTTTTTTGTATTTTTTCTTTGTAAAATCAGAATTTTTTTGTATTTTGATTAAAATACAAAAATCAGAATTATTTCAGAATATTCTATTTTATTGTGTTTTCCAAACCAGATTTTTTTTGTATTTTATTTAAATAATTCTGATTTCCTTGTGTTTTTCTAAAATCAGAATTTTTTGTATTTTTAAATATCAGAATATTAATGTTGTATTTTACGGAAAATACCAGAATTATTATTTTTTTCAGAATTAATATTTTAATTTTTTCAGAATCAATTATTTTTCCCTATTATTTTTCAGGAGTTATTAAACGAATTTCGACAACTTCTTTCATCATGTCATTTGTGAGTTGATTTTTTAAATAATTTTTTTTTTAAATTTTTTTATAGTGAACAATTTACAAAATTAGCTGATCTTACCTCAACAATAATTGATTTTAAAACTTTACAAAAATTATCCTCTTGTATTACAAATTATTTTAATTTTGCTAGTGCTTTTACTGAACAAGATGAAGAAAAAAGGGTTTTTTTTTAATATTTTGAAGAAAATTTTTCTGAGAATCGGAAAAATTTTCTAAACTTTTTTTTCTAGAAGAAAAAAAATAGAAAAATTTTTTTTTGCTAAATTTTAAGACTTTTGTCACTTTGGTTAAGTGGGTAAATTTTAGATTAATAGTATGCGGGTTCGAATCCTTTCGGTCCCAAATGCTATTTTTAATTTAATAATTTAAAAAATTTTTCTATTTTTTCTAAACAATTTTTTTTTCAGATTTGTAAAATATTACAAGACAATTTTATATTTTTAAAAAATTATTATGAAAGAGATTATAGTCAACAACAACACCAACAAAAACAAATTTCACTTTTTAGTGTAGCTAGTGCTTTGCGTAAATCTATATTAAAAATAAGTGATTATTTGAAAAATAATATGGGATCGAGGTTTTTTTTTTAATTTTTTTTGAATATTAAAAATTTTTTTTAATAGACGTCTTATTGATCATGCAAAATATTTGGCAAAATTCAAAAGTTCGCTAGCATTAATTGATGTTTTTAGTGCAGGTTTTGATGTTGGTGGTTATCGAGTATGTTTATTTTTTTATATAATTTAGTTAAAAAATTAAATGAGTAAAGGTGTCTGGGGCTTTAATTTGCCAAAATAAATTTTTTGTTATTTTGGTTAAGTGGGTAAATTTTAGATTATAGGGGGCAGGTTCGAATCCTTCTGGCTCCAAATGCTTTTTTATATGTTTATATAATAATTTAACATAAAAAATAAATAAATAAGGCTTGTTTAAAAATTCCAAAAAAATTTTCTGGAAAAAACTTAGATCCTTAATCAAAAAAATAAAAAGAAAATAAAATTTAAAATATTTAACCAGGCTTCAACAACAACAACAACCTCTTCATCAAATTGTAACGCACAAATAGCTTCATTTTTACCAATATTTGATCAATTTATACATAATGAATCAACAATTTGTCGTGTTATAAAACTTCGTTCTTTAAATGGAAAAATTTATACTTTTCAATTAGAAAATGTTTGTGGAGGATATGATTCTACAAAAATACATATACTTCAATTATTTTGTTTATTAAATGTTGAATTTTCAAAATCTAGGGTTTGTTGATTTTTTATTAATATTTTTTTTAATTTTGAAGAAAAAATTTTGGGAAATTTTTTCCAGAATTAAAAAAAAATTTTTTTCTAATTTTTTAACGTTTGCGGAAAATTTTTTAAGGGAATTTTTTGTGAAATTTTTTCAAGATTATAAAAAATTTTTTTGTTAAAAATTTTCAATTGTCAAAAAAATTTTCATTTTTTAAATATTCTAAAAACTTTCTAAAAAAATTTTTTCTACAAATTTAATTAAAAAAATTTTTTTTCTTTTTATTTTTAAGCATACAGCACAACGTTTTATTCAATTTTGTGTTCCACAAATTATTCATATTGGTTCATCTACTCGGTTACTTGAATGCCCACAAAATTCAATAACAAAAACGACAAATTCATCATTATCATCTTCTGATAATTTTGTTATTTTTGGTGATATTTTAAATGAAATGTTACAAGAAGAAAAGCCATTATTAACATCTTCAAGTATCGTTGAATATTATTATGGAAGATTAGCTGAACAAAGGTTTTATTTTTTAATTTTTTTGTGAGATGAAAGAAATAATAGAAAAAATTTTGAATTAAAATTTTAGGTGAAGACATGAAAAGGGTGGAATTTGCCAAAATAAAAATTTTTTGCCACTTTGGTTAAGTGGTAAAATTTTGGATTTTAAAGGGCAGGTTCGAATCCTTTCGGCTCCAAATGATTTTTTTTCAATTTTAAAATAAAATTTTTCAATAATTTTTTAAAAATTATTTTGAAAAATAATTTTAAAAAATTTATTCTGTTTTTTAAAGATATTCGCATAAAAATCTTCATGAATTATTTAATAATATTTCTAATGGTGGAGGAGCAGATTTATTAATGGATAGCAGCAGCAACAATAATCTAATAATTGTGAAGCGAGATTTATTGTCAAAATGGATGTATTCAAGATATACAGAAGCAGAATCATTGTGGAATGCGAGGAAAAAGGTTTTTCTTATTCAAGAAAATTAAAAAAATTTTTGAAAATTTTTTCGGAAAAAATTCTAAAATTTTTTGAAAAATATTCTGAAAAATTCAAAATTTTTTGAAAAAAAATATTCTGAATTTCGTCTAAAATATTCTGAAATTTTTTGAAAAAAAATTTAAAAATTCCGAAATTTTTCAGAAAATCTTGAAATTTTTTTCGAAAATTTTTTTCATTTTCTCTTAGTTATCCATTCATTTTGCTTTACTGGGGCTTTGTGAATATGCATTTTTCCTTTCAAGTATGTCACCTGATGGATTAATATTAAACGTTTCTACAGCACAATTATTTTTTCTTGATTATAAATTTGATTTGACTAAAAAAGTTTGTGATACTTTGGCTGGAAAAGTTAGATTTAGTAAGCGAAAAAATTTATTTTTTAATTTTTAATGGACTTTTTTGGGAAATTTTTTTGGGAAAAAAATTTTTTGAAAAATTTGAAAAATTTTTTTTAAGCTAAGGGCCTCCATCGTAAGTTCTGAAATTTACCCGCTAATAGTGTTAAAAATTTTTTTTTATTTTTCCAAAAAATTTTCAATATAATTAACTATGTTTTTAAAGTTGAATTGGATGCAAATAGACCTGTACCTTTTCGACTAACTTGTAATATTTCACATTTTTTGGATGCTTCTATTGAAGGTTTATTTTTTTTTAATTTTTTCAAAAAAAATTTTTTTTAATTAAAGGTCATCTTGCTGGTGCTTTAATAGCAATTGCACGTTCATTTAATACAAAAACATTGGAAATTTGGCTTAGACCAATTTTATGGGATGTTTTTTCTAAAGCTGCTGAAGAAGACCCAAAAATGAATATTGTTAATCCTGTTAAACGTGCAGTGGATACAGTGCTTACTCGAATTAAAGGTTTGTGAAGAAGATTTTTTTGAAAGATTTTAATTGGGTTTATTTTTATGTTAGATGATTTAATAAACATTTAAAAAGTCTGGGAAGCTGAAAGGATTCGAACCTTTCCCTTAAAATCTAAAAATTTACCCACTTAACCAAAGTGGCAAAAATTTTTAATTTGGCAGTATGAGACCCTTTTAACATTTTAAAAAGCATTTGGGACCGAAAGGGTTCGAACCTGCCTCATATAATCTAGAAATTTACCCACTTAACCAAAGTACCAAAAATCTTGAAATTTAACAAATTCAAGATCCTTTTAATTTTTGATTTAATTTTTTAATTATTTTATTTTATAGCAATATCACACATTGAAAATGGTTCGAGTGCAACAAGTCAATTATTAATGCAGGCACAATTGTCAGATAATTTGTGTAGAATGGATCCATCTTGGCATCCTTGGTTTTAAAAACTTCAAAAAAATTTTTGAAAAAATATTTGGAAGAATTGGTCTCAATATTAAATTTATTTTGTTATTTTATTTATTTTTTGGTGAAGAATTTGTTTTTATGCTGGAAAAAAAAAACACAACCATGTTAATTTTAAATAAGAGCTTGTATTACAGCATTTGAAATTTTTGAAATTTTGTTTATGTTGAAATTGGGCATAAAACGCCTAAGAACTTTTTTTCAAAATTTTTTTTAAATTGTTCCCAAGCTGATCGAATGCTTGCGCAAAAGAGAAAATTCCCACGTGTATTTATGTCGATTGTTTTCAGTTAAATTTACCCGTAATTTTTGCTGTTGGCGTTATGTTTAGAGTGAGAGAAAGTGGAAAGAGAAAGAAAGGGAAATTATAGTTTATAGGAAAGATGGTCAAAGGGATTCATTTTCTCTTTTGCGCTGTTCTTTTTTAAGCATATTCTAATTTTTTGACCTAAAAATTTTTTAAATTTCAGGGGTCTAACCAAACAATTATCAACAATATCGCCATGCCCCATGCTGGCATTTGCCATGCTTAAAGGCAGGCATATTCCTTCAAAAGATGCAGGCTCTTTCGGTTCGTACTTTATTAATCTCACATTGAATAATCCCCAGAAAAACTGTCCATTCTGTCATATAAATGATAGGGAAAGAACAAATGTCCGTGAAAAAAAGTCCGCGAAAGTTTGCAGGAATAACGGAAAAATCCTATCTTTTTTTTTAAATCACTCCCAACTTTATCGAAATCTTGCAAAAGGGAAAATTCACACGGCCTTATTATGTGTGTCGTTTGATTTTCTGCTAAATTTACCCGTAACTTTTCTGTTGGCGTTGTGTATAGAGTGTGAGAAAGTAGGAAGAGAAAAAAAGAAATTATATAGTTTATAGGGGAGATGGTCAAAGGGATTTGTTTTCTCTTTTGCATTATTATCGATTTACATTTGAATTTTGGGTTGGGTGGGTGTGGGCGGAGTTGACATTTGACCCGATAAGCTGTTCCTTTTATTGATTTTTTCAGCTCTGTTTAAACCTGGGTTTTCTTTAATTTTTACTCATTTTAAATTTTTTTCTCAATTTTATTTTTCAACGTTAATTTAATTTTTTCTATTTTATAGATCAATTTACTTAAAATTCTTTTTAAACAACTAAAGTTTCTAAAATGTCGACTGTATCTCTTGACTTTAGTGGTGCTTCTTCTGGTTCTTTTGAGAATGAGTTTGTTTTTTCACCACATTAACTTTAAATAATCTACTTTTTTAGTAAGGGGACCCGTTTTACTCTTGCTGAAATTACATCGACGTTACAAGTGGAAGGTGATTTCGCTGAATGGCTCTCAAAGAAGTATTTCAACATGGATGAAAATCCCATACTTGTTTTGGATTTTGCTAATACCGTGACCACTGGCCAGAGGAAGGAGGTTGTCGATGCTTTGGTTTGTTTTAAGTTTTGCATTAATTGACTAAATGTATATTTTTGTAGGCGAAGTATGGAGAGAAGTGTCCTTACTTGGAAACTGCTTTCAAGTTCGACAGCTATTCTGACATCTTCAAAGCTAGGGATGCGGTGCATGCGGAGGTACCTTGGGCTTATTATTCAAGCAAGCGCGTTGAGGATAAGGATAGACGTTATGACATTGTCCCAAAAGTCCTCACATCGCTTATCGTCATTGGAAAGAAGGGCTGTACTTTAGTACGTGGGTGCAGGCTTTAAATTACAAATGTTATATCATTTGAAAGAGCTAGTCGAGCTGAGTCGAATGCCATCAAAATTAGCTCTAGGAAAAATTTTTGAACCGAGATACAGGCGATTGAAAATCGAAAAACCATAGGGGGGACCAAGCACTTTTTTGGGATGAAAAATTCGAAAATGCAAATGATACCTCATTCGAAAGAGCTCCTCGAGCTGAGTCGAATAACACCAAAATCAACGAAATCCGACTTGATTAGACAAAGTTATGATCTTTTATTTTAGCTCCTTACCTATGGCATCTGTGGAGATTTTTGCTGCTACGGAGGCCCCAAATACGTCCAGAGCAAGGGAGATAGGAATAGGTTTATGTTACGAACCCAGACCCATCGCCCGTAGACTCCCCGCGAGGCGCGTGCCGCAAAACCCCGCGCGAAGCGCGGGGTTTTGCACAAGCGCCTCGCCGACGCTCCATAGGTTTAGGTTTTTTGTTTATTTTTTGTGTCATAACTTTGTCTAATCTTGTCCAATCACGGTGATTTTGGTGTCATTCGACTCAGCTCGTCGAGCTCTTTCGAATGAGGTATTATTTGTATAAAAAATTTTTTATTCCAAAAATCGCCCTTTTGGACCTTCGATTTTTAGGAGTCTATATCTCGGTTCATTCAAGTCGGATTCCGTTGATTTTGGTTTTATTCGACTCAGCTCGACGAGCTCTTTCGAATGAGGTATAATTTGCATTTTCGAATTTTTCACCCCAAAAAAGTGCTTGGTCCCCCCTATGGTTTTTCGATTTTCAATCGCCTGTATCTCGGTTCAAAAATTTTTCCTAGAGCTAATTTTGGTGGCATTCGACTCAGCTCGACTAGCTCTTTCAAATGATATAACATTTGTAATTTAAAGCCTGCACCCACGTACTAAAGTGACCCCGAAAGAAGAAGCAGCTGGAGTTCGACGACGTTCAATTTTTCAAGATTCTTTAGGCATCTTGCTGACTTGATAAAAAGTGTTATGTGTGAATAAATTGTTTTAATCTAATCAGTTTTTTTATTCTTTTAAGGATTTAACAAATCCTTTTTTGTCCTTTTTTGTTTTTTGTCCTTTTTCTCGTCCTTTTTTGTTTTTGCGTGACTTTGGATTTTTGCGTCACAAACCTTTTTTTCCTCTAGTCCATTCGTAGTTGCTTACCTCAAAATGAACAGAATCTCCGAAGACAAAGAAAATAAAATTGAACCTCAAGACAGTTTTGAAGAAGATTACGAATCAACAATTCCTCCTGTGGTAAATCGACAACTTGGCCATGGATGTATTGACAAAATTGTTTTTAAAAATTTTTTGTGAGATTTGGCCTATTTTTTAAAGTAAAAAATCTTCAAATTTTAGGACATACAATTATGTGGAATGCAGGCCTGGTCCTTATTTGAATGTGATAATTGGACCGAATGGAACAGGTTTGTAAATTTAACAAGGTGCTTGTGGGTCATCCCGAACCAGTTTTTGGCGATATATTAATGTGGGCTCATAATGGTCAGATATAAATTGGAAGGAAAATCCGACTCCTAACCCCCCAATTCAATTGATTGTGTGCTTTGAATTTTTGACCATTATGTTTGGGATAGCCCACAAGTACCGTTAAACCTAGTGAACAAAAATCTGAATTTATTTTTTAGGCAAAAGCTCAATAATTTGCGGCATCTGTTTGGCTCTAGGAGGCTCTCCAAAAATTTTGGGTCGATCAGATAATATCTCCGATTTTGTTATGCATGGAAAAGATGAAGGATCTGTTGAGGTTTTTATGTAATAATGCTTTTAATTCAAAAATTAAACAAAAATTTTTTTGTAAAGTTGGGATAGTACCCGAGGTCGTGCTGTCGCCTTCTGCATAAATATCGTTTCTCATAAAAACACTGCTTCGTATACTATTGATGGAAGGCATAAAAAACAGTCTGAATTGAAGGAAGAAAGTGGAAAATATAATATACAGGTTTTTTAATTTTCTAGCGAGGAAATGGAATAGGATTGTGAAAATAGAGAGTCGAAAATTTTGAAAAGTTCGAGGGGTTGTCGGAGACCTGTGCTGGATTTTGGGATTGAAGTCAAGGAAATATTTAGGAATCTCAAAATATGCCTGGTGGTTTTGAGCTTTGGTTATTTCAAAACTCGATTACTTCAAACTATCTCCAAGCCTAGTATCCAGCAAATGTCAGCTGAAGCAAATAGGAAAGATATGGGGCATTGACTTTGCATCCACGAACTTACAACGAAGCTCAAAAGACGTCTGGTTCAGAGCTTAGGAAGATGAGAGAGTATCTGTAGATGAAAGATATTTTAAAGAGAGCATCTTTATGGAGGGGTGGGGGACTCTGGAGGGCGGGAAGAAAAGACTTTTAAGGGCCCCAGACCAGTTCTTTATTTTTTACACGCCCTGATTTTCCCTAATACCTCCAGACAATTTATATACATTAAAAAGATTTTTTTCAGGTTGACAATCCTTGTACATTTCTTGCCCAAGATAAAGTTAAAAGTTTTGCTGAACAAGGACCTCAAAAGCTTTTGTATAACACACAAAAGGTTGTTTGAAGAATTTTTTAAAAATTTTTTTGGAAAAATATTTTTCAGGCTGGACCAAAAAATTTACTCGAGAAACATCAAAAATTGGAAAAACAATCAGTTGAAGGTTCAGAATTTCAAAACGAATTGGATCAACTTATTAAAAGAGGGGAACAAGTTGATTTGGAATTAAAAACTAAAAAACAGAGGGCTGATGCTTATAAAGAATGGGCTGCTAGAAATAGAATATTAAATTTGTTGGAAATTAAAAAGTCTTTAATTGTAAGAGGTTTTTTTTGAAAAATTTTTTTTGAGGAAATATTTTTTGGAAAAGAATATTTTGGAGAATTTTTTAAAAATTTTGTCGAAAATTTCTCGAAATTTTCTTTTATGCCCAACAAATTTTTTGAGAAAATATTTTTTGAAAAAGAAATTTTTGGAAAATTTTAAACTTGAAAATTTTTGGGCTTTAAAAATTTTTTGAATTTTGAAAATTTTCTTCCATGCCTAAGAAATTTTTGAAAAATTTTTAAACAAAAAATTTCTATATTTATTCACAAAAACGTATTTTTTTGCAGGAATATCAAAATAAATTGGATACTTTAAAAGAAGCTTCGGAACGTGTAGATATTGCTGATAGACAAGTTAACGAATCAAAAGCACAATTGGAACCGGTTAATAAATCAATTAAAAATGTCGAGGCAACAATTGAATCTTTGGAAAAAGAAATTGGAGATTTGGTTTGGAATTTAAAATATTTTTATTTTTAAAAATTTTTATTGGAAAATTATTTATAAAAATGAAAAAAATTTTTTTAGTTAAGACAATCAAAGAAAATGTCAAAAATTTAATTTAAAATAATGAAAAAAATTTTTGAAATTTTGAAAATTAAAAAAATTTTGGGAAAATGGAAAAGAATTTTCAGAAAATAAAAAAAAATTTTTTTGTTTAATTTTTAAAAATAAAAATTTTTTTTATTTTTAGAGAAATAAAAATAAAACAGCAACAAAGAATATTGAAGATGCTTTACGTCATAATTCATTGGATGAAAAGGTTTTTTCTTTAAATTTATGAAAAAATAATTAATTAATTTCAATTAAAGTTACAAAAAGCAGCAGATACTTTAAAAAAAGTACAAAATACATATGCTCAATGGGATAAAGAAAAAGAATCAATTACTAAAGAATACGATAAATACAAAAATTTTTATGAAACACTTTCTCAGAAATTTGTGAGTTTTTATTTGTATTTTTTAATAAGGAAAAATACATACCTGATGTATTTTAAGGAAAATACAAAAACCAGAATTTAGACATGAAAAAATACAAAATTAAAAAATCAGAATTTTAAAAACAAGAAAATACAAAAATCAGAATTTAACTGAAACACAGAAAATACAAGCTATACTATAAGTAGAAATAAAATCAGAATTTAAAATCAGAATTTTAATTCGACATGGAAAAAATACAAGGGAATAAAAATCAGAATTTTACTTAATAGAGAAATAATTTAAAATCAGAATTTAAAAAATAAAATACAAAAATCAGAATTTCTTTTTTTAATTTTTTTTTAAAGTCTCCTGATGAAAATTTACCTAAATTAAAAGATGAATTATATGCAGAATCTACTAAAATAAGAGAAGAAGAAATTGAAATTAAAGAAAAGCAAACCATATATTTTCGTCTTGACAATCGTTTGAATTTTTAAAATTTTATTTTTTAATTAAGTTTTCCCTTTAATTTAGAGCTTCATTCAAATCAAAATTCTCAACGTAATTCAATGGAAACAAAATTAAGAAATCTTGTCAAATTTCGCAATAATCCAGCAATTCCAGATGCGTGGGAATTTTATACAAAAAACAGGGAAAAATTTAGAGGACAAGTTTATGTTCCATATTTGGATGGTAAATTTTAAATTAATTTTTTTTATTTTTAAATTAAGTGGCTAGAAGGTAGCGTGCCGTAAAATTAAACATCTAAATCCAAACCCCCCAAAACTAAAAATACCAAACACTTTGGTACGAAGGTTTCAATAAAAGTGAAGGTTGTTCGATCAACGTTAAAGTTGTTGATTATTATCAATTCAAAATTTTTGTATCTTCGTGTCTTTTGGAGGTTTGGTATTTCGGTGACTTGTATTTCTTTTTTTCAAGTTCATATACCCAATGCCAACAATCTCGTTTTGTTTAATAATGTTGTTGCATCACGTGATTTGGGTATTTTTATTTTTTCGTGTTCTCAAGATGAAGAATTGCTAATAAACAAATTTAAAATTGATTCGAGCATAGTTTCACAAGAAATGGTTTTTTTAATTTTTTTGAAATTTTTTAAAAAATTCTTTTAAGATTCAAAATTTTGAAGAAACTAAAGTAGAATTATCTTCACAACTTGGTGAATTGGGCTTTGTCGATTTTTTATTAAATTTGTTTAAATCATCAAGTCCTGTTGGTGCTTACTTAAATGGATTATATAGTGTTTGTGATTTTTTAAATATATTTTATAGGGATTATAAGTAAGAGAGGGGGAGTTCAGCTGGCTAGTAATTTTGAAAATTTTTTTTAAATTTCAGTCGTTTGAATTTTTCTGTCTCAATACTTTTAAGTACTTTGTCAGTTCTTTAGAAATTAAAAAAATTTTCCTGATCAAGATAATTAAAGAATTTCTTTGATTTTTAGATGGACAAACTGTTAATTGGAGGTCAAAAAGTAGAAGAAAATTATGAACGTATCTGTCAAGCTGCAAGAGAAATTAATCCAGAGTTTCAATTATTCTTGACTCGTCAATTGAGGGTTTTATTTTTATTTTATATTTAAGTTTGGCATTTTCAAATTACCGGGCTATCCAGTTTTTACTTCAGACCAAACCGGGGGTTTCATGCTAAAAAACTCAGGAAGCTCCGAAAAGGTCCTGGGCCCAGTCCGTTGTCAAACTACATACATGTTTATTTTTGGTAGGCTTGGATTTTTCGAACCGGGCCGTTCGAGTCTTTTTTGGGCCAAAATTCGAGCCGAACAGGACCCCAACCCTATTTTTTAAAATAGTTTTTTTCAAGATTGAAGTTTTTTCTTCACGTCATAATCCCAAAAAAATTTATGTTGAACGTAAACCAATAATTTATAATAATCCACGTTTTGATATGGAACATACAAAATCATTAATTGATGTTGATAATGAATTGAAAACATTACAAAGAGACAAGGAAACACTTAAAGAAAGACAAGAAAATGTTGCTAAAGCTAAAGAAGATTTTAAAAGGCGGGGAGAAGAATATAGAGAAAAAATGGTAAGAAGTTAAAAAAATTTTTTTTGTAAGAATATAATTAGGCTCTGGTATAGTTTATGAGTCCAATCGGCTTTTATGAAATTTATGAGTCGAATAAAAAAAGTTTATGCGTTGATTGGACTCAGAGAGGTTGATTGAACTCATGAACTAGACCAGAACTTTAAGAAAAAGTTTTAAAAAATTCGCTAGTTTTGTCCGCATGTATTTATTTTTGTCACAAAAGGTATTTTTATAGGTGTTTTTTTATGGTTTCTTGGAAAAAATAGTGAATAAGAATTTTTGAAGAAATATTTGCGGACAAAAATTGTGGATTTTTGGAAGCATAGAATTTTTTTACTTAAAAAATTTTTTTACAGAGAAAGGAAAAAGAAAAGAGTGATGAAATTAAAAGGTATCGTGACCATGCGACAAAATGTAAAGAGAAATTGAGCCAATATTCTAAAGAAAAACCTAATTTGGAAGCAGCGCAAGCTGCCTATAATGAAGCTTCAAATAAAATTTTGGAGACTGCGATTAGTGATTTTGAAAAGATTGTTGACTCTATGGTTTGTTTTTTTTAATTTTAAAAAAATTCGGGATTTTATAAAAATTTGACCATTTTGGGACCTTACCATTTTGACCATTTTTAATTCTTGACCATTTAAATTTTACCATTTTGAAATTTTAAATTTAATTATTTTTAATAAAATTTTTAGGAAAATCAACGTGATCCAATAAATACAATAGCTATAAATTGTGATGAACATGTAAGATTAAAATCTCGACTAAAACAACTTAAGGCAGAAAAAGATTTTTTTGACCAAGTTCATCAAGCGAATAAGGTTTTTTTTGAAAAATAATTTTTTTAAAAATTAAAAAAATTTCTTTTTAGGAAGATTTTCAACAAAAATTAAAAAGCCGTGTAGAAGCCAAAGAGGAAGTTGAATATCGAAAATCAGTTTTTAAACAAGTTGCTGAATGTTCACCACCTGGAAGTGGAGGGGAAGTAACTAATGATGATAAAAGAAAATTTGAAAAAATTTTGAAGGTTTTTTTTAATTTAGAAGAAAAAAATTATTTTAATTGGTTTTTAGGAATTTGAAGAGAAGCAGATTCCTGATGATTTGGAAAGTATAGAACTTAAAAATGCTGAGGAACGGAAAAAATCTTCAAAAGATAGACAGGATGGAACTGAAAAGGTTAAAAAAATTTTTTTTAATTGATCTTATAACCCCGCTCTCTCTTTTCTTTAGGAATAGAGAGTTGTATAAATGGGAACACGATTAAATTTATTTTTGATCAATGTCCTCCTTGGTGTAGTTGGAAATGTTTAGGAATTTTTAATTAAAAGGAGTAGGGTTCGAACCCAGTTGGTCGGAAATGATTTTAATTTGGCTTATTTTTATTCTAATCTAAGAAAAAAATTATTTAAATGACTAAAAATATTTCTTTAGGATGCAGATGAATACGAAAAATTTTTGAAAGAAAGAGAAATTCTTGTAAAAAATATACGTTTGGCTACAGAGAAGGTTTTTTTTAATTGCTTGAAATTTATAAATTTATTTCTAGAATGATAGATGGAAAAATAAAATGGACACAGAATTAGCTTCTTGGTTAGAACAACTTAGACCAATGATTGATTCAATTAATGAAAAATTTTCTCAATTTTTTGCAACTCTTGGATGTGTTGGTGAAGTTCGATTTGATGAACCGGAAAATAAAGTATTTATATTTTTTTAATTTTTTAATAATTAGTAGATGGGTTGATTTAGTCTCTAAGTGCCTGCCCTGGAGGATTTCCTGACCTTGTTGGGTTTAAGAAGGAATTTTTTGAGGGTTTTTAAGGATATTTTCTTTAAAAATTTCCGACTTTAACTGCTTTAAAAATTAATAAATTTGCTCAAGCTAGAAATGGAAATTTATTTTTTAGATATTCTTGTAGCCAAAACTCTCCTCTATTTTATGCAATTTAAATCAAATTTTTATCTTTATTCAAAGAAAAGTTATTGGCATTTAAGTCCCTTTTGATTAAATTAATTTTTCGGTACAACATTCTCTTTGGTGTAGTTGGAAATATTTTGGAATTTATGGGTAAAAGGTTCTGGGTTCGAATCCAGTTGTTGGAAAATAATTTTAACTTGGCTTATCTATATTCTAGTTTAAGAAAAAAAGAAGAATTTTTTAAATTTAAAAATAAAAAAAAATTTTTTTTGGGGTCCTAGAATGTTTTTTCTTTAATTTTTCCTAATTAAAAATTTTTTTCCAAGTATTCTTTATCTGAATATGGAATTAAAATAATGGTAAAATTTCGTAATGGAACATGTCTTCGTGAATTAAATCCACAAACACAATCTGGAGGAGAACGTTCAGTTTCAACAATGTTATACATTATGGCTTTACAAAATTTATGCTTTGTACCTTTTCGCTGTGTTGATGAAATAAATCAAGGAATGGATCCAAATAATGAAAGAGCTGTTTTTAATATGATGGTTAAATTGTTGGATAATAATGAAGGAGAAGGAGGAGGAAATAATAATAAAACACAATATTTTTTGTACGGTTTTTTAAATTTAAATTAGGGGGGGGGGACGAACTGGGGTAAGTCTTCTAGGCGGAAAATATGCTTAATGGTTATTTTGGAGGAGTTTTTTTGTCTTTGACTTTTAGACTTCTTTACCTTTAAATTGGGATTTTGTCATTTTTCCATAGATAAGGATTTTTTAGTTTCTGGGACCTTACATTAGTTTAATTTTTTATCAACGTTTTCTTTGGTGTAGTCGGAAATGTTTGGGAATTTATGAGTAAAACGTCTCGGGTTCGAACCTGTCTGGTGGGAAATAATTTTAATTTGGTTTATTATGACTTATATTTAAAATTATAAATTCTCTTAAAAAAAAATTTTTTTTCAACTATTTTAAAGGCTTACTCCAAAATTACTTAATGGTCTTCAATTTAATGAACGTGTAACTGTTCATGTTGTACACAATGGACCAGCTATTGAAAATCCTTTGGTTAAATTATTTTTAATTTTTAAATTTATTTTTTGGTTATAGGATTGGGACCCACAACGCTTATTAAGAAGATAAAAAAATTTTTTGTTTTACTTTTTTGACGTTGAAAAATTCAGGCAATATTTTAGATTTATTTATTTTTTAAATTTATTTATTTTAAATTTTATTCAATTTAAATTTAAAAAATCTCATCAAATTTAAAATTGATTTAATTTTAAAAATAATGTACTATTAAATTTTAGATTAAGGCCGCAACTTTTTAGTAAAGTTTTCCCTATTTTCCCCTTTTAATGACAAGGGATGAAAATAATTTTTATGGGACAGGTTTTCTCTCTCATTTTTTTTATATTTTGTAGGTTGTGTTCTATAATTCTTTTTTTTTAATTTTTCTTTCTCGAAAAGGGAAAGAAGAAGGGTGACAGGCGGGGTTTTTCGTTGTTGTTGTTGTTGAACACACTACAACGTTTGTAGTGTGTTATATAAAAATTCGAGGGGCGTTGTGTCTGTTATATAAAAAATGGAGGGAGAAGGACATGTGTTTAATTTTTCTATTTTCTTATTTTATAAATTACCTAATTTGTTTCGGAACTTTAAAAAAATTTTTTAAATAGGAATTTTTTAATGTCATTTTCATCAAAAATTCCTGACTTTAACTCCTTTAAAAATTAATAAATTTGCTTAAACTAGAATTAGAAATTTAATTTTTGGATATTCTTGTAGCCCAAAATCTCCTCTATTTTATGAAATTTAAATCAAGATTTTACCCTTATCTAAAGAAAAGTTATGAGCATTTAAATTCTCCTTAATTAAATTGTTTTTTGTTAAAGTTCTCTTTGGTGTAGTCGGAAATGTTTGGGAATTTACGACTAAAAGGTCTAGGGTTCGAATCCGGTTGGCGGGAAATGATTTTATTTGGGTTTATTTTTATTCTAATTTAAGAAAAAAATATTTTAAAAATTTTAGAAAATTAAAAAAAAATTTTTGGACCCCTAAGAATTCTTTTTCCTCATTTTCCCCTATTTTTAAACTAATAAAATATTTTTCTAGGAATTTTTTAAAAAAATGGATTTTATATTAGTTGCAATTCTTGGATTTATTTTCTTAAAATATATTTTATTTTCCTTTCTATGTGCCCTTTTTCGAATTTTCTTTCCCTTTTTCTACCCCTTCCCAAAAAATTTGCATAAATTGGCTGGAGCAAAATGGGCCTTAATAACTGGTGGAACTGATGGTATTGGAAAAGAATATGTTAATCAATTAGCCAAAAAACAATTTAATATAATTATAATTTCACGTTCACAATCAAAATTGGATAATGTAGCTAAAGAATTGAGAGGAAAATTTAAAGGAATTGAAGTGAGAACAATTGCCTTTGATTTTACTAATCCAAATTTGGAGGATTATAATAAATATATTTTGAATAGAATTGATGATTTGGATATTGGAATATTGGGTAAGCCTTAAAAAAAAATTTTTTTAGAAAAAAAATTTCTTGAAAAATTTTGAAAATTTTTTTCTTCAAAAAAATTTTTGAAGAAAAAAATTTTCAATGTTCTCTTTGGTGTAGTTGGATATGGTTGGAAATTTATGACTAAAAGGTCATGGGTTCGAATCCGTTTGTGGGGAATTGAATTTAATTTGGCTTGTTTTTATTCTATTTTAAGAAAAAATTAAATTTGGGGAAGAAAAAAAATTTATTTTTAATTTTCCAGTTAATAATGTTGGAGTGTTCAACGAATATCCTGAACGTTTTGAAAAAACAGAAGGTGGAATTAAAAAATTGACGGATATGGCGGTAAAAATTAGTTTTTATAATTTTTAGGATAATTTATTATTTTTAGCTAGTTAATATGTTGCCACAAACAATTCTTTCACATTATATTTTGCGACAAATGGTCCCAAGAAAGAAGGGAATTATTGTTAATATTTCTTCGACAATAAATTATTTTGAATGGTATTATTTGGCTGTTTATTCTGCTTCAAAGGTTTTTCTTTTAAAATGTTTTTTGGTGTTTGACATTTTGACATATTTTCGGATTCGACATTTTGACACGAAAATTTTAAAAATTTCTTTTCTTCAGAAATATGCCCGATGGCTTTCAGCAACTTTACAAGCTGAATACAAAGGTTCAGGAATTACAATTCAAACAGTGTGCCCAAGTGTCGTTTCAACAAATATGACTAAGAACCCAAAACCTTCCTTTACTGAACCTACCCCAGTTAAATTTGTTGGTCAAGCAATACACAGCATTGGATTAATTAAAGAAACTACTGGGTGTTTTGCTCATCAACTTAATGTTAGTTTTGACCATTTTGAAATATTTTTGGGGTTTTCGACATTTTGAAATATTTTTGGGGTTTTCGACATTTTGAAATATTTTTGGGTTTTTGACATTTTGAAATATTTTTGTGTTTTCGACATTTTGAAATATTTTTGGGGTTTCGACATTTTGAAATATTTTTGGGGTTTCGACATTTTGAAATATTTTTGGGGTGTCGACATTTTGACGGGATTTCTTAATTAAAAAATTTTTTTTCAGTTCGAATTTCTTTCAATCCTTCCAAATTTCATTGTAGCCATGATTACAAAAAGAATTTCGTTAAAAATGAAGAATCAATACCTCAAAAATGGACGATTAATGTAAATTGGCATTTTTTCTATTTTGTATTTTCAAATTTACCATTTTGAAATTTTTAAACAAAATTTTTATTTTTTCTTGTTTTCCTGTTGAATTCGTGTTTTTTTCATCTTTACATTTTATTTAAAAGTTTTTCTTTAGATTTTGTCAGAAACAGCCTCGTACACCTCATTATTGTGCTTCCTCAGGGAGGAAAAATCTGACCTTATTTTGCTAGAGTTGGGTTATCTTTGCGATAGTATATTAATGAGGTGTCATTATTAGTGAGGTGTCCAATAGAGATCGAGCTGGACCTGGATCAAGGCCTAAGTTTTTCCTGTACCCAGAGTTCAGGCATTTTTTTGACCTTCCTGGGGGTTTTCCTGGACAACAAGCCTAGGATCCGGCCCAGGTCAACGAATCGAACCGAACAAGTCTAGGCTTTTCAAAAATCTTCATCTTTAGTGTCCAACAGTGTTACCTACTTTTTTAAACAAATTTTAGGTTTAAAAATAGTAGAGAGCTTGTAATTGAATTTTTATTCGATTTTTAATTCAAAAAATTAATGGAAACTCTTCGTTCTCGTCAAACAGGTTTTTTATTTTTTTTTAAATGTCAGGAATTGTGTCAATTTTTTCAATTTTTCAGCAGCTCTAAAACAATTGCTGAACCTAAACCAACCATTTACTCAATCTTTAGCAGTTGAACCAACATGGAAATTGTTGATATTTGATGGGTATGGACAAGATATTATTTCGCCTCTTTTAAATGTTAAACAACTTAGAGAAGCTGGAGTTACTTTACATATGTTTGTTTTTTTTAATTTTTTGTTGGTATTTTTGGGTGGTTTTTTAGACTCCGATCTACGACCCTTTATTTAACTCTGACCCTTCTAATCCCTAGCAAGGGCTCCAAAAAACTGGCCTTTTTGGCCTGATCCAACCCTTGACTTTTCGACCCTGAAGAGTTTGAACTGTTTTAATCGAAATTTTTGAATAGTTTAGGCTTGGGCTAATTTTAGAACTCGTGAGTTCTTTACAAGACCTTCCTGTGCCCAGTAAAGTTCCCAGTGATTCTGGGACTTTTTTATGGACTTCCCGAGCAGGTGGTTTTTTGGACTTGTATCTTTTCTATTCTGAAGAATCTTGTCTTTATTCCAAGAAAACCCTGGAGAAAAACTTAAGCACGGGAAAGCCTAGACAAAGCTCAAATAATGCTTGGGAGCTTTCCTTGGTTACAGGAATTTCTTGGGGAAAATGGGAGCTTTCCTCCCTAAACAAAGCCTAAATATCCCTGGGAGCTTTCCTCGTTTACAGGAATTCCCCATGACTTGGCGTCAGATCTACTCGATTTCTACCCCCCCTCCAATATTCGATTCCCATCTTCTTTTCCTCTTTCAATTTTTTAGTTTTTCTCTCAATTTCCGCGAAAACCACTTAAAAATAATTTTAAAAATTTCTTTTTCTAGGCATCTAAATTCTCAAAGAGAAACATTGCCAGATGTTCCAGCAGTTTATTTTGTATCACCAACAGAATCGAATATTCAAATAATTTGTAATGATTTGAGAAAATCAATGTATGATAGCTACTATTTTAATATGATATATCCTTTGCCGAGACCTTTATTGGAAGATTTGGCGTTGAGTGCTGTTGAGGGGGGAATTGTGCAACAAGTACAAAAGGTTTTTTTTGGGATTTTTTTAATTTTTGGGATCAAATGTCAATGGAGAAATTTTTTTTTATTTTTGGGATGAAATGTCACCCTTCTAGAAAAAATTTCGGGACGCGATTTCATTTGTCTAAATTTTTTGGGATTAACTGTCGTCAGTTTGAAAAAAAATTTTGGATTGGGATCAAGTGTCACTTGTCTAAAAAATTTTTTAGGGTTGGGATGAAAGGTCATCTATCAAAAAAATCTAAAGAGATATTTATTTTTAGGTCACTGATCAATTCTTGGCGTTTATTTCATTAGAAGACGATTTGTTTATGTTGAGTCGTTATTCACAAACTAGCCCTTATTCTTTCTTTGGTAAATATTTATTTAATTTTGGGACCAAATGTCCCTTTTGAAAATTTTTTTCAAAAATTAATTTTCCATTTTTAAGCCTTAAACAATCCATCAGCCAGCGATGAATCAATGAACAAAATAATTTCAAGTATAGCTAATGGTCTTTTTTCTATTTGTATTACTTTGGGTGTTGTTCCAATAATTAAATGTCCGAAGAATAATGCGGCTGAGAGAGTTGCTGAGGTTGTTTTTGATTTTTTTTTTAATTTTTAATTTTGGTTTTGGAAGGGTAGTTGGATCCCCTCATTTTTTGATTTTTTTTTAATTTTTCAAAACGCCCAATTTTCAAAATGTCCGTCTGCAAAATGTCCATGTCTCGAACTGCCCACTTTATAAAAAATTTTTTTTTCTTTTGCAGAAATTGGATCAAAAAATTCGTGATAATTTGCGTGATGCTCGTAACAATTTATTCACTCAAGAAAATGTCCGTGCCAGTCATTTAAATATTCATCGACCTGTTTTGGTTATTGCTGATAGAAGTTTAGATTTATCAACAATGTTACACCATACTTGGACATATCAAGCTATGATTGCTGATATTTTGGTTGGGGGTTTTTTTTAATTTTTTTGAGGGGATTTTTAGGAAATTTTTTGGGATAAATGGGGTTTGAAATTTTTAAGGTGGACGTTTGGTCCCAAAATTTTTTAAATTTAAAAAATTTTGACGAATAGGTGTTGCTGGGGTTTTTTCTAGTTAATTATCCCACTTCTATATGTTTAATTAGTTGGGTTTTGTTTTTGTGTTTGTGGGTGGTTGAGTGGGTAGTGGTCTGTATTCTTATTGGAGTAGGTTGAGGGTTCGAATCCTTGTGGTTGTTTTTTGTTTGTTTTTGACTTGAAAAGCTTTAAAATGATTAAATAAATTATTTTAAACTTGAAAAAATATTTTTTAAATTTATTTTTAAATTTTTTACAAAGGATATGGATTTAAATCGTATTAGAATGAAAGATAAAAATGGGCGTCAAAAAGATTATGAATTTAGCAATGAAGATAAATTATTTAATTCGTATAAGGGAAGTGCTTTTCCATTGGTAGCTGAAGCTATACAAGAAGATTTGGAAGCATATAGAAAAAATGAAGAAGAAATTAGAAGATTGAAGGATTCCATGGTTTTTTTAATTTTTAAAAGTTCAAAACGGTCAATTTTGGTATTTCCCATTTTTTAGAATGGCCAAATTTTAAAAATGCCCAGTTTTCCGAATCTACTGACCGGTAAAATCGATTTTTCCGGATTTCGGATTTGCAACTAGTGCCGGACCGGATCCGTCTGGATTAATCCGGTCCGGTTTTAATCCGGGAATTAAAAAACCGGATTTGGGACCCGGACTCCGGAAAAATCGGTCATGCCCCGGTCACTACTGAACTCCCAAATTTAAATAATTTTCAAAATGTCCATACTCTAAACATCAATGTTTCGAAACATCATATTAATTTTTCTTTAATTTTTAAGGGAATTGAGGGCTCAACAATCATCGAAAATGAATCAGATCTTTTGCTTGATAGTGCTACAAATAAACTTTCAAGTGCTGTAGGTTCATTACCAGAATTGCTAGAAAAGAAAAGATTAATTGATTTACATACAAATGTTGCTACAGCTTTGTTAGATAATATAAAAAGTAGAAAATTGGATATTTTGTATGAAACTGAAGAAAAATTGTTAACTGGACAAGGTTGGGTATTTTTTGTTTTTAAAAGTTTTTTTTCTTAAAATGGTATCTTGATGTTGATTCTAACAAAAATAGAATTTTTGAGGTTTCTTGCCTTTTTTTGAGCAATTTTTGGGAAATTTACTCGATTGCCTACTAAATGGGCCGTGTTAGGGTCTTAGAGGGTTCGGAGAATGGTCGGGTCTATTTTTAAAAAATTGTCTTTGGATCCGATTTCGTGTTGGAAAATTTTTCTGGTTGAACCAGTGGCATCCCTGATAGGAATCATTGTCCGTGTTTTTCTGTACCTTCACTTTACTGACAATGAGTTTTTTTCCTGTGGTTGTTTTTCCTGTATCTGGTTGAACCAGTGGCATCCTTTATTTTTTTTAAACAGATTTACCATTAATGGAATGTTTGCGTGAATGTAGCACTAATGAAGATGCACTACGTTTTGCATTAATTGCTGCATGTTCTAAAAATTTAAGCACGGTTTTATTTTTAATTTTTTAAAATTTATTAAAGTTTTTTACAGACTGAACAACGTGAAATACTTGGCTATTTTGAAGAGAAGGGAATAAGTCCGGATGCTTTAAATTTTGTTAGACAATTGAGGTATTTAATTTTTTAAATATTTTTAATGGGTAACTAGTAGCTTCTAGTTGGTAAAGCACCTAGTAAATGTGCTGTGAATCAATTAACTGGTAAACATAATCTTCAAGGCCTGTACAATAAATTTGGAGCTGGGTGTTAACCCTAAACTTGGGGGGGGGGGTTGTTTCTTCAAATTAGTTAATCTGGTTTTAGTCAACTCAGTTTTTCAACCCCGAATTTATTTTACAAGCTAGGTAGCTAAACAACGGCACTATTATGTGATATTTTTTTTTAATTTTTAAAGCCTTGAGGATATTAAAAAGTAATCATCTCCTCAATAAATTTAATTTTTTAAAGATCTTTTTCAAATGTTGGTGGACATACAGAATTACATTTGGGAGCGGGAACCAAAACAGTTGGAATGTTTTCAAAATTGTTGAATCAAAGTTCAAAATTTGTAATGGAAGGAGTTAAAAATTTAGTTCCAAAAAAGCATAGTTTGCCGTTAACTAAGGTTTTTTTTGAGAATTTTTAAAAATTTTTAATTTTCCAAAAGATGATAGAACAATTAACTGAGGTTAAAATTAGTGGAGGAATGCAGTCTGTAACAGGTTTAAGTGTTGGTGGTTCTAGTAATGCTTTGGATGGGGCTGATGAGTTTCGTGTTTTTGACCCAAAATTGACACAAGGATCGATAAAAGAGTTTTGTGAAGTTTTAAAAATTTTAGGGGGCTTAAGAAAAATTTTAGAAATTTTTTGAAGGGTTTAGAAATTTTTTAAAATTTTTTTAAAGTTATTAAATAATTTTTTTAATCTTTTCCCATCGGTGGGGTTCGAACCCCTGACCTATTTTTGATATAATTATGATTAAACTAAAACATTTCCAACTACACCAAGGGAAATACAAGGGGATTTTTTTTTAATTTTTTTTTTGTGGGAAAGTTAGTCAAATTAGCAACTTTTAAATTCCTATAACTTTAGTTTATTTAAAGATTAAAATTTGATTTTTATATCAAAAAATAGAGGAGAGTTTGAGCTTTAAGAATATTAAAAAAATAAATTTTTAAATTGAATTTTTAAAAAGTTGTGAATTTTTGAATGATTTAAATCGTGATTTTTTAAGGTGGTTTTTAAGATTATTTTTGGACATAACTTAAGTTAAGTGAGTGGGAAAAAATAAAATGGTATATTAAATTAAAGAGGAGATTTTCGGCTATAAGAATATATGAAAAAAGAATTTTTAAAAATTAAACTTAAATTTAAAAAAAAATTTTTTAAGTGGACTGCGTTCAACATATCCAGTAGTAGATGTAATTGTTTTTGTAGTTGGTGGAGGTAATTATGTAGAATATCAAAATGTTATTGAATGGGCAAAAACAAAACCATCAATACAAAGAATAACTTATGGATGTACAGAAATGGTTAGCCCAAAATGTTTTGTTGAACAGGTTTTTTTGATTGTTTAAAAAAATAGAGTTGAAGCTCATTTCTAGATGTCTCCAATTTAAGGACCCCCAATTTAAGAGACCCTAAATTTAAGTACTTCTCGTTATAAGGCACACTTTTCTGCCATAGGGAGGTATCTAAAAATGAGTTTCGATTTTTTGATATTTTTCTTTAATATTTTTAAAGTTGTCTCATCTTGGAGAAAAATCGAGAGGTGGAGGAATATAATTACACATATTTTGTTTGTGACATGGGTATATAAATCTATAATTATGTTAAGTAAAAATGGTTGAGGTTTGTGTTATATATAGCATAATATTAATGCAAAAAAAAATTTTTTTTTCTTAATTCAAAAAAAATTATAAATATTTATAGAAATTTGTTTTTAATAAAAATAATTAAATTTTTATTTTATTCTGCAACGTCTTTGTGTGATTCAGCACATCCATTCTTCAAAAATTTTTTTTTGCAGTGGGAAAATTTTTTTAAGAAACCTCAAAATATAATTGGTGTCCATTCCCATTGTGTTTACAAAAAGCACTTGGGTTACTTAGGCTATTGACATTATAAAGTAAACATCTGCCTTTTAAAGTGTCAAAAAATCCACTCTAAAAATGAGTTGAGAAATTAAAAAAAATTATTTTCCGAGGCGGGATTCGAACCCATGACCTATTTTAGTTGTGAAATTAAAACGTTTCCAACTACACCAAGGAGGTGAAAAATTGGTGAAAGTTGAGAGAAAAAGAGAGATAATGAAGGAGGTGGGGAATAAATTCTTTTAAAAATTATTCTCCCTGACGGGGTTCGAACCCACGACCTATTTTCGTTGTGAAACCAAAACGTTTCCAACTACACCAAAAAAAAATTTTTTAAATTTTTTTCGGGTTAGTCCCCTTTCCCTTTCCAACTTACCAAACAATTAAAATCATTCGCTAAAACACACAATTCTATACAAGCAGACAATCCTTGTATATTTTGTGGTAAACCATCATATAATTCTTTGGGTGATATTGCAACGTCGTTTAGTTTGTAGTCCATAAATGATAGGAAATCGGAGCAGCCAGAGAAGGGGGAGAAGTTTGCTAGAAAGGGGATTAATTTAATTTTGGGCATTTTTGAGATATTTTTGGGGCATGGGCGTTTTGTAATTTTTCAGGGGCCTGGACATTTTGAAATATTTTTAGATTCTGGGCGTTTTGTAATATTTTCAGGTTCTGGACATTTTACAATTTTTGCAGTCCTGGACTTCTTCAAAAAAGCTCCCTTACCACCATAACAAAGCCTTCTGAACGCTCTCTGTACAAAATCAGCTTCTGTTGTTTGAACTAGCATTGATGGAAACTCAACATTTGAATAGGCAAGTTGACATAATTTTTCATTTTCATTAAAGGAAAAAGCATTGCAACGGCGTCGACGTCCAAAATTGTCAAAGAAAGTGGTTGTTGTGTTTGAACAAAATTTGGCACATTCTTTGGGGGTTTCTGTGGTGAATGAGGTGGTGGCTTGGCTATTGGTGTCGTGATTGGTGGGGGAGAAGGAGGAGTGGTCAATTGAGCTAGGATTAAAACGTGCATTTTCTACAGCTATCCAAATTGCCTGTTTTCCAGTGCCACAGCCTTGAAAGAGAGGGGGTAAATTAATTTTTTAAATTTTTTTTTAAATTATTGAAGGGGGAGGGATGTCTTTTTTTGGATATACCCAAGAAAATAACATGGGAAAATTTTTATTTTTTTTTAATTAATGTAAGGGGGAAGGGATGCCTTCTTGTATATATCTTTCAAGAAACTATCTTTGGGGAAAATTTTTTTTTATTTTTCTAAAAAAGGAACACCTTCATTTTCTTCCTTCAATTTATTAATTTTTCCAACTCGATTTTGTTGTTTAATTAAATAATTATCAACTCTATTATTTTTATTATTGATAGAATTGTCTAGTCTTGGATGTCTTCTAATTTCTTTCAATTCTTCCTCTTCATTTTTTATTCTTTTCTTTATTTTAAGCATTGAAAGGGTTGGAATTATTAAATTTTGTTCTTCTTTTAATGGAGATTCTTCCAATTCCTCTTCTGATTCTTCAAGATTTTCTTCTTCCTTTTCTCTTAATTCTCTATCAATTTCTTCTAGAAAACTGATTGAATCTGAAATTTAATAGGGAGGGGATTTTTGGATATTTTTTGAGGCGTTTTGAGGTTGGGGCGTTTTGAGGTTCGGACATTTTGAGGTTTTCAACTCTGACTTCTTGAACTAGGGTAGTACCCCGAGCCTTAGGGAGCGGGAACGTCGAGGATCGGGGTTTGCCGGGGTAGAGCCTTCGAAGTTAGGATGGGTTTTTGCTACCCTACTTTGATCGAAAAAATTTTTTTACCTGCAGCTTCAGCTTCAACTTCCTCTAGTGGTTTCTCAGTAGTTGTTATCGTCGTTGTTGTAAAATGTTCTTCATTTAACAAAAATTGTTCAACTTTTTGTTCAGAAAATTTGGAAGTTTGTTTCTTCTCGATAGGAGGCTCCTCTATAATGCTTTGATTTTCTCTGTTGTCTTTCTTGGGTGTTACAATTATTGGAGGAGAGGGGGGAGGAGGGGAAGTCGGTGAGGTTGTGACTGTGGGTGTTGATGTGTTTGTTGTATTTTTTCTCATGTCTTGATTTGCTTCAAATTTTTCTTCTGAGCCAATAATACACTCTTTAGATATAAGACTTAAGTAAACAAATCCTTTTTCGGGTACAACATTGTCAAGTCCACCAATTGAAAAATAGTGGCAAATGTGTTCGTGTTTGTCAAAAACTATTGAAGCACATCGGCTCTTGGATTGTTTTAATTTTTAGTTAAAAAGCTTAAACTTACTAGAGATCTGATGCAGAAATCTGGGTAAAAATAGGGGAATTTTTGACGTTTGTAATATTTTTGTTTATTGGACGTTTTGTCATATTTTTGGTTATTGGGCATTTTGCCATATTTTTGGTTATTGGGCATTTTGTCGTATTTTTGGTTATTGGGCATTTTGTCGTATTTTTGCTATTGGGCATTTTGTCCTATTTTTGGTTATTGGGCATTTTGTCATATTTTTGGTTATTGGGCATTTTGTCATATTTATGGCTACTGGACATTTTTCATTAGCCTCGAATTCTTTAAAATTCTTTACCAATACAACGAGCTTCTCCTCCTCCAATTCTCCACTCGCTGTGGAAAGGCTGTATAATAAATCGTCCTCCAATAATTTTGTGGTTGTTGTAACGGTCAAAGCAGTGATGAAATTTGTGGGTTTCAGCAGAAATTCCAGTAAATAAAAATAATAAAAATGGTAATAGAATCGTCATTTTTAGAGGGGTCAAAAAAATTTTTTTTGAAATTTTGGAAAATCTGAGGTGTATTTTTGTGCGTGATTTTTGTTCTTGAATGATATAATGACCTAATTTTAAGCAGGATATATTTGAAGGTGAATTAGCACGACTGACTGAATGAAAGGAGGAGATTTTTTGTGTGTTAACCGGCGCTCGCATTTTTTTTTGATAGCTTTTCACTTTTTTTTGATAGTCAATCACTTTCACTTGTGTGTATTTTGTTGCTTTTAAATAAGGTTAAAAAAGAAAGGGGTAAAAACAATAGAAGGGGGTTTTTGGTTTGTAATTGCTTCAAGTTTTGTATTTCTGATTTGTAATTGTTTCAAGTTTTATTTTTCTCGGAAAAGAAAATTCTGATTTTTTAAAATTCTGCTTCAAGTTTTGTTTTTTCTGATTTGTAATTATCTTTCAGAATTCAAGTTTATTTTCTGTAATTCTGCTTCAAGTTTATTTTTTTTGTAATTGTGTTTCACGTTTTATTTTGATTAAATAATATGTATAAAGATGAATGTAAACTTAAGCAAAAAAATATTCATACCTTAAACACTTTTACAAAATAAAATTAATTCTGTCCTTTCATCTTTTCATTTAAACAAAATTAATTTTTATCCTTCTTGTCCAAAATCTTTCTTAAATTCATCTAATTTGTGCAAATCTGCTGCATTTACTGTTGGCTTTGTACTCATCAAGGATTTGATCATGTCATTCTTTTTTAAGAAAAAAATTTTTTTTTATTTTTAGAAAATTAAAAAAAAACCATAGAAATAACTGGCTCGCTCAATTTATCAGACGGCACATCTAACCATGACATTTCAATAGCGCCAGCATCACCAGGCGAACAAGGAGTCAATAAATCATGAACAATTAATTTTTCATCGAGTGGGGAAGGTCCACTAACCTTTAAAATAAAGGAAAATTATTTTGGGGGTTTTAAAGTAAATTCGAGTATCGTGAAATCCGATCCCGTCAGCAATGGTCCAACTAAATTGAAAAAAATGTTTCTCGAGCTGAGGAATCTGGACTTTCTTAAATCTGGACTGAAAATAGGAATATGCCGGGCTGGGAAAAAAGTTGAGGTCCGAATACAGTTAAAAATTCTAGATGTCTTATAGAGAAATTAGAAATCAAAAGTCCTTGGGACTGAAGATAGGGATATGCCGGGCAGGGAAAAAAAGTCAGGTCTGATTTCTGGTCGAAAAAATAAATCTGGAACTGATTTTATATTCTAGAGGGGCAACTTATAATGAGGTCCGAATATAGTTTAAAAAATAAAATTAAAAAAATTAAAAACCCGTTTAAAATGAGTAGCATCTTGAACTTTTCTTACTGGTTGCATCAATGCATCTCTTACCACCATAGAAATATCATGCCCTGAATAACCCTCAGTTTTTACTGCCAATTCCTTAAAATCTGCTTCAGTTAAGCTTGTATGTGTATCTCCAATGTGTAATTTAAACATGTCTTTACGAGCATTTGTGTCAGGAAGAGGAATATAAATGCGCTTCTGAAAGGGGGAAAATTTAAAAAAAAAATTTTTTTTAAAAAGAAGAACCTCAAAACGTCGTCGAATAGCAGCGTCTAAAACCCACGGAATATTTGTTGCTCCTAAAAAGAATAATTTGGAAAATTTTGAAATTATTAAAAATACCTAAAACCAAAATTCCTTCCATGTCATGGCCAACACCTTGCATTTGAACAAGAAATTCAGTTTTTATTCTCCGAGCAGATTCGGATTCGTTATCGGATCTAAAAATTAATTTTTAGAGTTAGAAAAATTTTTTAAGGTTAGAAAAAAGTTTTTTAAAAGAACCTTGATGAACACAAAGAATCAACTTCGTCAATAAATATAATGGAAGGTTTATTTGTCCGTGCCATCTCAAAAAGCTGTCGAACAAGTCTATAAAATTATTTTTTGAATTAAAATTTTTTAAATTTTAAGATACTTTTCTGATTCTCCAAGCCATTTTGATACCAAATCACTGCTGGAAACGGAAATAAATGTTGAATTTTGAGCTTCAGTTGCAACAGCTTTGGCAATATAAGACTTTCCGGTACCTGGTGGTCCAAAAAGTAAAATACCTCGCCATGGTGTGCGTTTTCCTGAAAGGTTTAAAAATTTTTAGAAAAATTTTTTTAATATTCCAAAGGGATGACATACGAGAAAATGAAGGGAAAATGTTTTTCTCCCCAAAATTTTTGGTCGAGAAATTCTGGGGAAAATTTTTTTTGTTTCTCCTACGAGAAAATAAGGGGATAAAAAAGCCCCTTCGCCAAAAAAAAAAAGAATGCCCTCCCCCCAAAGGCGCCTGTGGTGCTTTTTCTCTTTCTCTAACTAAAAACAAAAAATAGATATATTTTTTATTTTGTGGCCATTGCTTAATATTATTGTTGTTAGCAAACTAGAAAAAGCAAGTGTATATAGACTATTCGATAAAAATCTGCCTTGTCCTTTCCCCTTTGTGTATTTTTAAATGCTAAAAAGGGGTCAGAAATAAGTTGAAAAAGTTTTGAAAAGTTTAATTTACAAATTGTAAAATATATAGAAAAATTTAATTCCGCCTGTTTTACAATTTGTAAAAAAAATAAAATCCGCCTGCTTCAAATTACAATTTTCAGGTTAATTCCGCCTGCTTCAGAAAAATATAAAAACTTGAAGGAAACCCAACAACAATTTTACAATTCTTTACAAAAATTCAGCCTTTTTTACAATTTGTAAAAAATAAATTCCGCCTGCTTCAGAAAATGTCTTCTTCAAAAATAAATTATAATAACAACAACACAAATTCAATCCTCAACAACAACAACAAAAATTACGCCTATCAATCACTAGTTTTCCCTTTAGGCGCAATCGCTGCATTTGGATTTTTAGCAAACTTAATGCTTTTAAGCTATATCTGCTGCCGTCGATTATATAGAAATTTTGTTTCTTCCCATTTTATTGCCCATCTTTGTGTTACTAATATGATTGGACTTGGAGTTTTGGTCCCCCTATTTTTGGCAAATTTGTGGTCTGGGACACATTTATGGCCAAATAATAATATGGCTTGTAGAATTCAGGTTTTTTGACTTTAAAAAATTCCAAAAAAAATTTCAAAATTTTTTTTAGACATTTCTAATGTGTTCCGAATGGACAGTTGTTCACTTTATGACCCTTTGCATTGCTGGAGTTCATTTACTTACATTCGCTCGCATTCATTATGCCCAACTTTTTGGCCTTCCCCCAGCTTATTTATGTGTGCTAGCTTGGATAGTAGCTTTTACAATTGCTTTACCGTGTATTACAAATTCGCATATTGTGGTGCATGATCCGGTAAAGAGATTTTTTTGAAAATTTATTTTGGGGCCATATAAATAGGAAGGGAATTTTGTGGGTTCAAAAATCGCCCGGAATCCACATGATTTTTGTAAATAGGTTGCTTGATACCTCCACAAAATGCCAGGAAATCCTCCCAAAAAATTTTTTGAAGGTTATATGCCGGGGATGGAATTTTGGGGGCAGAAAACGACCAAAAATGCCAGGAAATCCTCCCAAAAAATTTATTTTCTATTTTACACTTTTAGGTGCTCAGACATTGTGTTTGGGGCAGTACAGATTACAGCTACAAATTTCTAACTTATTTACTTATTCTTTGTGTGGGTCTCCCTGTTGGCCTGTCATATTATTCGTATATTAAAGTATTAAAAATACTTTATCATTCTCCTATTGTGTTCCAAAGTATTGGACTTTACAAAAGTCGATTTTTGGTTTATGCTTTTTTGGCAGGGTAATTTTTTAAATTTTTTTTGAAAATTTCAAAATTTTTTTTTAAATTTTTCAGGCCTTTATTTCAAGTCCCATTTTATGTTATTACAATGAGTGGAACGTGGCGCTTTGGCCCAGATTCGGCAATTCCTGTTTTGGCAATGTTTTTGGGTTATGCCCCATCAGCCATTTCCCCTCTACTTTATGGACTTTCATTGGCACAGATGAAAGAGGAGGATATGGCGTTAACTGCTAGAGCGCATAAAAGTGTTATGGGGGCACAAGCACAACAACACCACCATCACCAAAATCAACATATTGGGCTTACGCAAAATTTATAGGAAAAAATGAAGGAAAATATAGAGATAATTGGGGAGATTTGGGGAGGGGGGGCCTAGTGAAAATTTTAAATAAATTTTTGTTTAAAAAATTTTTTGGAACATGGCGTATATTCCAAAAAAGGTGGAACTCATTTAATTGTTTAATTATCGCTATTTTGAAAAAAGGGGGAGCCTAACAATAAGTAAAATTGTCATCCTAACCCTTAAGATTTTTTAAAAATAAAAATCAGCAAACCTTTAAACAAATGTGGAAACTTTATTGGCAATATAACAGCTTCCTTCAACGCCTCTTTAGCACCATCTAATCCAGCAATATCCTCCCATTTCACATTTGGTTTTTCGACTACAATAGCTTTATTTATAGCCTTTTGAAATTTTTTATTTCCATCTTCTTCATCACCACTAGAATCTTTATCGTCTTCTTTAACTGGACGTTTGCCTCCTTTTGAGTTGTTTGAGGTCTTTTTGATGTGATCCTGAAAGAGAGATTTTTTAAAAATTATTTTAGAATTTTTTGAGTGGTAGTGGAGGGGACAAAGGGACAACCACAAAATATCCAAAAAAAATTTACAAGGGATGAGGGAAAAAAGAAAAAGACGACAAAGGGATGTAGAAACGACGAAAACAAGTTCGGAATTTTCCTCGAAAAATCCACCAAATTTAAAAAAGAAAAAAAACCTTCAAATCTTCAGCACGTTTCATGTACTCTTGCATTCGTTCACGAATAATTTCTTTTTGACGCTCAGCTTGGCATTCATCTAAAAATTATTTTTTTTAAATTATTATGGAAAGTGTCTCTGTAGGCGTAGGCGGGTTAGAATCTTTCGTGGAGGATTTTTAAGTAAAAAAAAGGTTATGGGAGAAAATGGAAGCTGAGGATCAGGATCCAAAAAAGTCGGATTTGGGGATATCCGATGATCCGCTAACCCTATTAAAGATAATTTTAAGGAAAAAATTAATAAAAAATTTACATTTTAAAGCATGCATAAAATATTCACAAGAGCCAGTATAAAGCCGCAATGCTTCCTCATAATTTTTATTTTTGTCTTCGTCAGTTGCACGGGTTACAAGTTCTATAGCCTTTTGAAGTGCTGTCGAGGCAGTCATTTAAATAATTTTTGTAAAAATATGAGAGATTAAATCTGAAAAACAAAAAAAATTAAAAACTGGTAATTTAAAAAAAACCAACAAAAACCGATGAGTAAGCCAGGAAAAGCGTCTTTGACCGAGCTTAATAATCGACATTTTGAAATTTAATTGAGTTAAAAAAGTAAAAATGTATTTTTTTCAAAATGTCGAATTATTAAAAATCTCTAAATTTTTCTTCTTAATTTTTGTTTTATTTAAGTTGGTGTTTCTGTCGAGTTTCGGTCCGTATTTTTTTTGTTTGTAAAAAAATTTTTTTCTTTAAAATCTAATTTTTGTCTAATTCTAGGTTGTTTTAGAAGTATATTAACAGCCACAAAAATGCTTGGGTCAAGTCTTAAGACGTCTCGTCTCGACATGCTCTTGTCTTCGTCAGAAAGGTTGAGATTTTTTCAAATTTTCATTATCTTCCCTTCTTGATTTTTCTTTTTAGATTTCTTTCGACAACTCAATTCCTCAAACGTGAATGGAATTTGGACGGTTTTTAACTTTAAATTTCTTCCTAAAGTTTATCTTTAGATCCAAAGCAGAAAGCTCTCTATAAACTTTATCGAGCTGAACGGGTTACTCCAAGTGTTAGAGGCGTTGATTTGCTCAAGTCTCCTGATTTGAATAAGGTTATTTTTTTAGTTGAACTTGTCGATTTTCTTTTTCAAAGGGTATGGCTTTCTCCCTCCAAGAACGCCAATATCTTGGAATCCATGGTCTTTTGCCTCCAGCGTTCATGACAGAAGAACAACAGGCTTATCGAGTGATTTCTAAATTGCGTAAACAGCCTAATGATTTGGCCCGCTATATACAATTGGATGCGCTCCAGGTTTTAAATTTGATTCTACGTAAGGATGAAGGGTTGGGAGAAGAGTTTTCCTCTACCCAGAGGTCAGACCAGGGCATTTTCTTGGCTTTCTTGGGTTTTCTTTGGTTTGGTTGGATTTCCTAGACTCCAGTCCCAGTTTAAGAAAAAAATCTAGAGTCTAAGCCAAGTCTTGGTTCCGGATCGGTGCAGAACTCCTTACCTCCACATTTTGTTTTTGTTTCTGTTCTAAGAATGCAGGCCCAGAGTTTATAAAAACCTCTGTTTCTAATTATAAAATCTTTCTTTAGGACAGAAATGAGAAATTATTCTACCGTGTTTTGTGTGATAATTTGAAGGAATTGATGCCGATAGTGTATGTTTTTACGTTTAATTCTGTTCTCAATTTTGTTTTTATTTTAGTTACACCCCAACTGTTGGTTTGGCATGTCAACAATTTGGCTTTATTTATCGAAATCCAAAGTTTATTTTTGATTTGAATTTTTAAATATTTTTTGTATAATTTTTCAGAGGTGTCTACATTACTATAAACGACAACAGCGTTAGTAAAATATACCAAATTTTGAGGTTTTTTTGGAAAATTTTCAAAAAATTTTTCTCTAGTAATTGGAAATTCAACGAAATCAAAGCTATTGTTGTCACCGATGGAGAAAGAATTCTTGGACTAGGCGATTTGGGAGCTTATGGAATTGGTATTCCTGTGGGAAAATTGGCTTTGTATGTTGCTTTGGCTGGCATTCAACCTCGGTGGTGTTTGCCTGTTTTAATCGATGTTGGGACTGATAATCAGGAATTGTTGGATGAGTTGGTTTTTTGAATTTAAATTAAATTTTGTGATGGGACAAAATGTCCATTTTTGGATTTTGGGACGAAATGTTCACTTTTTGTATCTTGGGACAAAATGTCCATTTTTGGACGAAATGTCCATTTTGGATTTTGGGACAAAATGTCCATGTTTAGATTTTGGACAAAATGCCCATTTTTGCATTTTGGGATAAATGTCCATTTTTGAATACTCTTTAATTTTATTTTTTCAGTCCTTTCTATATTGGTCTACGTCGCAATAGAGTTACTGGACCAGAATATGATACTCTTTTGGATAATTTTATGAAAGCTTGTCGAAAGAAGTTTGTCTTTATTTTGGAATAAATTCAAGAAAAATAGTTAATTTAGGTATGGCCAAAATGTATTAATTCAATTTGAAGATTTTGGAAATAAAAATGCTTATCGTCTGTTGGAGCGTTATCGGGATGATTATTGCATGTAAATTTTTTGAATTTTTTTTTTAATTAAAAAAAATTTTTTCAAAGGTTCAACGATGATATTCAAGGAACAGCATCTGTAGTTGTTGCTGGATTACTTGCTTGTACACGTGTTACAAAAAAGAAAATGTCTGAAAGTTCTTATGTCTTTTTGGGTGCTGGAGGGGTATTTTTTAAATTTCTTGGATTAAAATTTTTTGGAATTTTTTTAGGCAGCTTTGGGTATTGCTGAAATGGTTGTATTACAAATGCAAAATGAAGGTTTATCAAAAGAAGATGCTTGTTCAAAAATTTATTTGATGGATGTTGATGGGTAAGTGAAAATTATTTTTAAATATTTTTTATTAAAAAATAAAAATCAATTCTATAAGGTAAGTTGGGTTGGGAGGTTAAATAAATTCTGATTAAATGAAAATAGGTAATAATATAGGTAAGTTTTATTGTTTTGTATTTTTAAGAGTCGTTTGTGTGTTTTCCGGAAAATTAATAAAATTCTGATTTTTATTCTGATGAGGTTTTGTATTTTCGAATTTTATTTATTTTAGTATTTTTCCGGAAAGGTTGTAAAATTCTGGTTTTTGTTTAATTTCTGATTGTATTTATTTTGTATTTTTGAGTTTATTTAATTTTTTGTGTTTTCCGGAAAGGTTATGTTTTATTTATTTTCTGTTTTCTGAATAAGTTTTAATTCTGAAATTTTTGAATTTCAGAATTAGAGCTGTTTTAAATTCTGATTTTATTTTTTTGTATTCTCTTTATTTTTTAATTCTGATTTTCTCAGTTAGATATTTAAGTAAGATTCTTTTTGTATCTAAATATTTATTTTTAAAATTTTTGTAAAAAGCTCTTTAATATTTTTTTAAATTTTTTTAAATTAAATTCAGAATTTTTTTTAAAGAGCTTTTCTGATTTATTTTTTTATCTTTCTTCTCTATTTCTTTATAGTTTACGCAAACAGGCTTCTACAAATAATGATTAGTGGGTATATTCTGGATATATTTAAAATAAAGGGAATGTGGTTTTTATTTTAATTTTTATTTGGAAAATTTATTTAAATTTTTTTTTATTTTTATGGTATTTTTGGGGATTTTTGAAAAAAATTTTTTGGTAATTAAATTCGGTCAATTTTAATGTTTTTAAAAATTAAAAATGATTTTTTAATTTTCCAGTTTAATAACAACAAGTCGCAAAAATATTGAAGATCGTCATATTCCATTTGCTAAAAATATGGAGCCAACACGTTCACTTCTAGAAGTTGTCAAAACTGTTCGTCCTAATGCATTAATTGGAGCTTCAACAGTTGGAGGCGCTTTTACAAGAGAAATTATTGAAACTATGGCAGAAATAAATTTGCGTCCAATAATTTTTGCGTTATCAAATCCAACAGATAAAGCTGAATGTACGGCTGAAAATGCTTTTAGATATACCAAGGTTTTTTTTTGAAATTTTTTTTTGAAAGGAAATGAAAATTTTTTCTTTAAGGGAAGTGTTCTTTTTGCGTCTGGTAGTCCATTCAAAAATGTTGAAATGCATGGACGCATATATAAACCTGGACAGGGAAATAATGCTTATATATTTCCGGGTATTGCATTGGCTGCAATTTTGTTCAAATTGTCTACAATTAACAATAATTTGTTTTTGTTAGCTGCTAATGTATTTTTTTAAATTTTTAATTTTTTTGAGTCCGTTGCACCTAGATTTGGGAGATTAGATTCTTGTGGTTATGGATTCCATTATTGGGGAACCAAGGCCCTTATAACCATCCTGAAATTTGATTCTTGAATTTCGGTTAACCGAGAAACTGAATGGGATTTGACTTGGTGAGTACGAAGAGACACACCGGACTCTAGGTCCGCCCTTTATGAATTTATTGTTAATTGTAAGCTCTGAGATTGACTTGGCTCTCGTTGGATATAGATTTCTGATAGTTTAGCAGAAGGTCGTATTTATTCTCGACTTAAAGATATTAAAGAAATTTCTATCAAAATTGCTATAAAAATTGCCAATGAATGTTACAAAGATGGAACAGCAAAATTATATCCTGAACCTGAAGATAAAGAAATGTTTATTAGATCTCAGCTATATTCGGTCAAATATGAGGATTTAATTAATGAGACATATGAATGGCCAGCACAGGATATGAGACATGGATTTCCGTTTCCACCGGTTTTTATTTTAATCTTTTTAATTTTTCGGGGTTATAAAATAAAAAATTTTTTTGTAAATTCTTTTTATAAATGGAATTATTTTTTGGAATAACTTTCCTGGAATTATTTTTGAGTTGAAATTTTTTCCAATTGTTGACAAAAAATTTTATATTGGAAAGGACCAAGACGAACGCGAATGATCCTTGATTTTTTTCAAATTTTTTAGATCTTTTTAATTTTTTAACGGACAATATGTAGGTGACTGTTTCTTGAATTATTTTTAGTAATTGGAATTTTTCTGGGATTTTTTTTTAATTTTTTAATTGGGAGAACCTTTAAGTTTCCTTGAATTTTTTGAATTTAAATTTTTATTTTTTAAGGTGAACAGGGACAGTATGGATGACTAAAACTTCTAATTGGCATAGAAAAATCTCTACATATATCAAGTTTTTTTTAATTTTTCTGTGCATAATCAACAAAATACTCCCGAGTGACTGCCTAAAATTAATCTAATATTTAAAAATAGTATATGTATAGTGCAATTCTATTCATAATTATTATTAGGATCTTCCTCCCTTTTTTCTGTTCTCTTAATGAGACTTATAATTGTTAAAGGTATATTAATTTAAAAAATATTGCGGGGTGAATATTTTCTTGAATTTTTGGAGTCAAAATTTTTTTTTGATTTTTTCTAAATGGAAAATCAAAAGAAAAAATAAAAAAAAATTTTTTAGAAAAAATTTTTTTAGAAAAAATTTCTGATGTTTCTAAAAGAATTTTTTAAAAGAAAAAATCAAATTAAAAAATTCCCATTCACCCTAAAATATTTTTTTTATTCTTCCCTTCTTTTTCCCATAAAAATATTAATTATTTAGTATTGTTTAGTATAGTCAGAAAATATTTTTTTAATTAATCATTTCCTTCTATATGTCGTAATTTTACCATTATTTCTCCTAGCATTTTGTTGCACATGGCTGCATATCTAAATAAAATAATATTTTTTTAAAGAATAAATTTTGAAAAAATATTTTTTATTTTTAAGTATATAATTGATTTTTAAAGAATCATTTTAATTATTTTTTTATTTTTTGTTTTTTGAAAATTTTCAAAAAAATTCGAAATTTTTTTGAAATTTTTTGGAGAGAAAGAAAACTCACGGATTCATAGCTACCAATTGTTTTTTGGCAAAGCTAGATCCCAATTCTGAAGCTTTTTCAAATTCAATCTTTAAAATAATTTTTTAAATTTTTTAGATTTTATAAAGAAAAAACAACTTTTGCAAATTCCTCCTCTCCATTTAAACGATGAATCAGAGCAAGTTGAACATATGCCTGCGCAGCACAATTGCCCTTGCCTTTACTTAATTCAAGTGATTTGTTCAAATCGATGCGAGCTTCATCAAGCTTTTTCATAAGAAGATATAGCTGTGCTCGATTGTTGTAAACAGATGGATTTTGTGGGCAAATCTTTAAATTTTTTAAAAAGGAGTTGGTTGCAGGTTTAATTATATTTTTTAAGATTAGATGTTTTGGGGATATTGAGGATTTTTTTGGGATTTTTTATGAAATTTTCTTCGATTTTTTCAATTTTTTTTGGAATTTCTAGGTATTTTTTAAAAGTTTTTAGTGCCTTTTTTGTCCTTTAATTTCTATTTTGAAATTATTTCCTAGACTTTTGGATTTTCGTGGCCCTATTTGTCTTTATTTTTATTTTTGGGATTTTTGATTTTTTTTTGGTCCTTAATTTTTTATTTTTAAGATTTTGAGTTTTTTGTGTTATTTTTCTTTCCTTTTTTCTCCTCGATTGATTTCCAAATTTTATTAAAAAAATTTCTTTCATAAACTTTTAAAAATTACTTCAATAGCATTATTAAACTTCTCCAAAGCCTCTTCCAATTTTTCTTCTTCAGCTAACTTCACACCTTCCAAATTTTGAATTTCACTTTCTTTGTAATTTTGTAAATGTGAATAATCTTCTAGAAAATTTTAAAAAATTTTTAGAATTTTTAAAAATTTTTATGACCTTTATTTTCTTCCTTCTCCTTTTCATTTTCAAAATTGAAGGGTAAATTTGGATTCAAAATCATATTCAAAACTTCCTGAAAAAAATTTTTTTAAATAATTTTTAGTAGAAAAAGAGACTAACCTTATCCCTTTGTGAACACATTTTTCAAAAATTATTTAAAAAATTTTCGATTTTTCGCGTGATTACCAAAAATGAGAAGGAATAATTAAAACAACTTTTTTTAAACACGCGCTCTCCTCCACCTTTATTTTCCTTTATTAATTTAAAATTGATTACTCTGCAAAAACGTGATTAATCTTTCCTTTATATTTTTCTTTTGCTCTCTAAAAATCCGCAAGTTTTTTTTTCTGCAAATTTTTATTTTGTCTGCAAGTCTTATTAAATAAAAACTAAATTTATTTTTGAACCTCTTCCTTTTTCTCTTTGATTTTGACAAAATAAATATTAAATAACTTGCGGATAAAAAACTTGCGGATTTTGTGGAGTATTCGAGTCTGCGATCAAATAATTTTTAATTAATTTTTTTTTCAGAGATTTTGATAATTAAAAATTAAAAAATATTTCTTTTAATAAATGCTCATCATTAATTCATTTCGCAATATTACAAAAAGAGCATTTTCTCTATCCTCGCCTTCTAGGACTGGAGTGGTTCCTTTAGGTTTTTTAAAAATATTTTTCTTAATTTTAAAATATTTTCTTAATTTTAAAATATTTTTTTAAGTGCTCGACAATGATGGACGTGTTGGTATGTTATTTTTTGGAAAATATTTTTCAAAAAAAAATTTTTTTTTAATTTTAGAACGTTTCTACGACATTTATTCTCGTTTGTTAAAGGACAGGATTATTTGCGTTATGTCACAGGTATCAGAATAAAATTTAAAAATCAGGGAACTTTCCGGAAAATACAAACAAGAATGTGTTACAAAATCAGAATTAGGACTTTTAGGAAAACAATTTTAAATAAATCAGAATTTAATAAAATCAAAAATTTAGAAAATAAAAAGAAATGTCAGCATTTATGAAATTAATATTAATTGTTTCCGGAGGATACAAAATCAGAATTAAATAAATATTAAAAATACATGTCAGAATTATTTTTCTGAACTTTAAATAAATTTTTTCTTTCCAGAAAACAAAAAACCAAAGATATTACAATTTCAATTAATTTTTTATTTTTCTTTTTTTATTGATAGATCAACGATTACACAGCAGCATCGATCATTGCACAATTGTTATTTCTTCAAGGAGAAAGTGGAAAAAGTCCGATAAATATGTACATAAATTGTCCGGGTATTTTTTAAATAAAAGGGGATATTTTATTTAATTTTATTTATTTAATTTCTTTTTTAGGTGGAGTTGTCACTGCAGGCTTAGGCATTTATGACACGTAATTTTGATTTTTTTTTATTTGGTTAAGAAAAATTTTTTTTAGAAATTCTTCATTTAATAATTTTAAGAATTTTTTAAAAAATTTAAAGTTTTCTTAATTAAAAAAATTTAAATTTGGTTAGGATGCAATACATTTCTGCACCAGTTTCAACTTGGTGTAAGTAAAAAAAATTATTTTTTAGAAAAATATTAATTTTTATCCTTCAGGTATTGGACAAGCATGTTCAATGGGAAGCTTATTATTAGCAGCGGGAGAGAAGGGAATGCGTGTATCATTACCAAATGCTCGAATCATGGTTTATTTTTGTTTAAAATTTGGAATTTTTTCAAAAATTTCAATTTAAAGGTCCATCAACCTTCTGGAGGTGCACAAGGAATGGCTTCTGATGTTTTAATTATGGCTGAAGAATTGAGCCGAAATCGAGAACGTTTAAATGAAATTTATGCTCATCATACAGGTCAGACTGTAGAAAAAATTGCTGAGACGTTGGACAGGTTTTTTTTAATTTTTTAAAATTTTTGAGGGAAAATAAAATTTAAGGGATCGCTTTATGAGTGCTAGCGAAGCATTGGAATTTGGCTTAATTGATAGGATTGAAAATCACAATGGATCTTCACCAGCTATTAAAATTTAGGTTAAAAAGGTTTTTTTTCTTTTTTTTAGAATTAAGAAGGCATGTTCACGGTTACAGATTTTAATAGCCGTATCCAATTAAATTTTTGGTTGTATCCATATTCGTTTATATCCGCGACTTTTTGACCATATCCGTCCGGCGGGGTGTATTCGTTTTTTCTCAAAGTGATCAGAACTCAAAAATTTTCAAAAGGGCCAAATGTAGTGGGTATATCCGTGGATATTCCGTTAGATCCGTATCCGTGAACATGTCTGGAATTAGATAATGCCAAAATAATAATATTTGTTGTAAGTAATTTAAAAAAATGTCAATTAAAAAACATAAGAAAATTTGTGGGTTCCTTTCCCTTTAACCTTAATTTTTCAAGTTTCTGACACTACCTCCTCCCTGACACTCTACCTCCCTTTTAGCCATTTAGAGAGGTGTTTAACTACAAAAATTAATATTTTTGTTATATAGTCTTTCCCTTTAAAGTGAAAACTGATAAGAGAATGAATGAAAGGTAGTGGCGGTTTTGTAAGGGGGTTAAGGTAAAAGAAAAAAAATTTTCGTCTCATTTTCTCCTTTCCTCTTATCAAAAAATAGGAAAATGTACCAATTTTTAAGGAATATAAAAAAATTTTTTTGTTGCTCTCTCTTACTAAAAAATTTTTGTGGGCATCCTTTTTTCATATTTTCTCTCTAAAACATTTCTAATTTCTAACTATATTTTAAATACAAAAAATATTTTTTTATTTATTTACTTAATTGGCTCGGTCAATTATTAATAAGTGGTTTGATTTTCCAATATTTTTAATATTTATTTAAAATATATTTGAGAGGGGAGGGACTCTAGATTGTGAATATTAGTGCTTATCTCTCTAAATTGTAATACAAACATTGACTATTATATTAATTACTATCTCCACTTTTCTTTACTTTTAAGAACGGCTTTTTAATTTTTATTTTAGAAATTTAATAATTCTTGGCCTAAAAATTTTTTTGATTCTTGGCCCTTAAAAATATTAATTCTTGACCTTTCTTTAAATCCTTGGCCTTTTCCTTAATTTGTAGACCTTTAAATATAGTCTGAAAAACGTTCAAAATAAAGCGCGATTAGAAGTGCATAAAATCGTTTTTATTAAAAAATTAGCTGATATTATGCACCTTCTTATTGCGCTTATATGTACGTTAGAAAATGAGACGAAATAATTCTTTTTCCTTTTATTGAAGAAAAAATAATGTTTCTACATAATATTCTGATTTTTAATGATCAGTGGTTTCCCGGTTCTCGGAATGGGTTATGGGAAAACCAAAAAATAAGAATCGTCCAGAACCGGGTCAGGGATAGGGCCAGGAACAGGAACCGGGTCAGGAACAAATTGGGTCATGGTTTCGGATTGGAAAAAGACTGGGGTTTCGAAAAACTCGGCCCATCCCGGAATGTGTTACCAAACTATACTAATTAAATAATTTATTTAAATATTTAAAAATAAAAAAATATAAATAAGGTAATTAAAATACCCATGTATAAAATTTAAAAGATATCCGTTTTTGATGTGCATATCACTAGAAATTTGGTCAAAAATTGGGTGTCAATAAATAAATTTTTCCTCTACCAGCGATGATCACAAATAAAATTATGCGCATAAATTGAAGAAAAACCAGCAAAAACAATACCCAAAGAGTCAGCTATAGTAGCAAAACTTATGCAAAATTCGCGGTTTGCTTTTGAGACCTTTAGAAAATTATGGAAAAATTTTTGAATTAAAAAAATTTTTTTTACCGTTCTGTGTATAGCACTGAAGGTATTAACATAAGCAGCACCGCCTAACAATCCCTCATAAAAAATAATAAACATAAGTAAAATAATATGTGGTAAATGGGCCAATCCATTAAGGGATTCAAAAAAAAGTAGCAAGGCATTTAAAATTTGAAGAAGGGCAAGTGATGGAAGTAGTGATGCTCTTATTGGGAAGAATTTAATTGATGAACGGCTAATAAATACGCCTAGCTAAAAAATAAAAGAATCAGAATTTTGTGTATTTTTAAAGAGAGAAATAGGGAATAGTTGAAGGTTTCCGGAAAATAAAAAAATCAGAATTATTTTCCGGAAAATACAAAATATTTTCTAGTGAGACCAGAATTAAAACCAGAATTTTTTAAATCAGAATTTAAATATCAGAATTTTTTTCTTAGAAAATACACAAATATCAGAATTATTTGTTTTCCAGAAAATACCTAGTTTTTTAGGGGAGTCATAAATAAACCAGAATTTAAATCAGAATTATTTTCGAAAACACAAGCAAACTTAAGTTTAATTTGTAAACCTTTCCGGAATATCAAAAATACAAATCAGAATTTTCTGTGTTTTCTTTTAATTAAATACCTGATAAAGTACTTGATACCATCTATATTGTTGCATAGGGCTAAGGTTAAAAGAAGATGCACAATTAAAAATAAGTAATTCAAGTAAGCCTTGATTAATAAAATATTCTGAGAAATAAACAATTGCAAGGGGAACCATAAAGCGTAATAAAGGCTGAAAAATTGAGGGGAGATTTTTTGGAAATTTTTTAAAAAATACTTTAGCCATTCGAATTTTTCTCCAAACATTTTTACGTAAAGTTTGACGTGCGTCTAAACGATCTCCATGTAAAAGTCTTTGTAAATCATCTTCGGCAGATGAAGTAAAGGATTCTGTTGTGGTCTAAAAAATTGAAGAAAAAAATTTTTTCGAGAAAAATTTTTTGGTCAAAAAAGTCCGCAAGTTTAATCGAAAAAAATTTTTTTACCGAAGAAAATCCTGTCCTTCTTCTTCCAAAAATATTTAAATTCATTCCATTAAAAGAAGGCCAACGTAGCCAAACTCTGTGGGTTGAAGGTGGACTTTGAAGCAAAAAACCATAGGTAAGTGCCAAAATTGTTGGAACAACCAGCATAGTTAATAAAGCTTGTTTTGCATTTAAGCCAAGCATTCGATGGTCAGTGAGGGCGGCGAATGCTAGAGAACCGAAAATTCCCGCTCCGCCGGTTCCGGAAGACCAAAAAGAAATTACATCACTGAAAAATTTTTTTAAATTTTTTTGAAAGGTTTCTAGTTAAGTCCGCAAGTTTTGTCCGCAATTTTTAATTTTCCGAAAATTCTGACTTTTGTGAAGTAATGAGGTTTACCCCTCCCCTTCCCCTCAAAAAAATAAACAAACTTGTGAAAATGTGAAGAAAGCGAAAGATAAGTAATTTCTCCAAGACCAGCACCAAGACTTGCGAAAATCACGCCTTTAAGAAAGAAATTTTAATTAAAAATTTAAAGAAAAAAACCTAAAATTCCCACAAAAATTGTATTCGAATATGCAACAAGTAGATAACTCAAAATTTGAAAATTAACAACCAGCAAGTGTCTCAATGAAAAAGGAATTGTTTGTAACGTGAATGGAGCTATCAATTTTATTGTAAGGGAAGGTAAAATGTCAGCGAGAAGAACGGCACCAGTAGAAATTGTTGAACATTTGATGTATTTTGTGTCTGTCTAAATATGGGAGGGTTTATGAAAATTATTTTTGGGTACTTTTTAGTCTTTGTATTTTTGTCCGCAAGTTGAAAAAAAGTCCGCAAATTTTTGTCCGCAAGTTGAAAAAAGTCCGCAAATTTTTTCCGCAAACTCTAAATTTTTGTATGTTTCCAGGGAAGAGTCCCAAAGCTTAGAAAAATTTCTCTTAAATTTTTGGACATCCCCCATCACTTTATTTTAAATAAAATTAAAAACCAAATAAACTAACAACGCATCCACTATCAATTGGCGATTCTTCAGATTTTTCAAGAATATCTTTTGCAGCGCTAAGCATCACTACATAACCAAAATTGTTGCATAAACCAAGTAACCTTTAAAAAAATTTTTTAAATTAAAGATTTTTAAAAATAAACCAAAAAGCCAATAAATTCCTTCCTTCATTAGCTTCTCGTCGACCACTAGAAAAATTAGTAGGGGATGAATTGTCGTCAGCTTCAGGATCAATACCACTATTGCTAATCATTAATTAATTGAATAGGAGTGAGTTTAGCTGCTGAAAAAAGTAAAAATCCGAGGGCTAGAAAAATTTTTAGATTTTGGGATAAAATGTCATTTTTAAAAAATAAAATGACAAAATGCCAAAAAATTTTTTTGTTGTGAAAGAAATTTTTTTTATTTTTTTATCTTGGGTGATGAAAAAGTTTTTTTTTAATTTTTCAGTTTGTTTAAGAATTTGTTTAAGAATTATGTTTTATAATGATAGAAGGATGAATGTTGGACTCTTCAATATTGGAGGACTTTTTAACTGATGGATTTTTCCGAATTTATGGTGAGGATGACAGAGGTTATTTTGATTATTTTTGGGATTGATTTAAATAAATTAATTTAGCGAGAAGTTCATGTAATGCTGGCGAAGCTTCTTCTCAATATAGATGACAGAACAAGGATGGAAAACCACTGGATGATAAGCAGATAACTACTTCAAAGAACTCCCAGGATCGTATCTGTCAGTTTTGGTATTGCTGTGTTTGACCGAATTACTCTCTCAATGCTTCTATGGATTGATTGGGAGATGAAACAAGGATTTGGATGGAGAACTCAGGTATTTCAAAGTTATAAAAATATTTTTGGGGTAAGTAAGAGCGGGTTTATCAATATTCTTCATGATTCGGTGCGCGAGTCTTACTTGGGCTTTTAAAATCCCAATCACTTATTTCCATTGATAATTCGAATAGTCCCAGACTCGTAGTTTAATATTATGATATATACGCAGTTTGGTATTATGAAAGGTTTTGGGGTTTGGTATCATGAAGGAATGGTATGAAACGTTCCGACAATTAGACTAGGGATGTAAGACCAAACTGGATATAGGACCAAACTGGATAACTCTGGACATTAGGACTCCCCAAGTTTCGGACTCCCCAGGTCTCCAAGCTACTCCCCAAGTTTTCTTTATTTTATATTTATTTCCTCAGTTTCCCCACTCCTATCAATCGTTTTTAGTATTTTTCATGAGCTCTAGCATTAGTATATAACATTGTGGGGGCGGGGGAAAATTTATGTTTGACGACACATGTTCGAATAAACAAAGGAAAAAAGAGAGAGAAAAGTGTAGATTATTTATTTTAGAAAAAATTTTTTTTTGTTTAGTCGGAAATCGTTGATTGAACATATAAAAATAGTAAAGTAATAAGCTAAAAGATTTTGGTACTAAAAATTATAAAAATGCTGTGCAAGTTTGCTTTCTTTTTTCTTTTTTTCTTTTCTTCTTGAGTAAGCTTAAAAAAGGTGTAAAGGAGTGAAAAAAGTTTAAATTTATTTTTATCGATAAAATAAAAATTGTACCTGGATTCTCGTTATTTTTTCGAGATCCGAATTTTTCTGTGAATTTTCGGGTCCGTATCGATGTCTCTCCATTCCACTCCCTAGGCCCTATTTTGAACCATACCTTTTTTAAAATACTTTTCCTCCCTAATTTTTCTTTTTTTTTAAATTTAATATTTTTTAACTTTAGCGAAATACAACAAACAATAAAAACAAAAAAGAAATTCGGCTCTGACCTGGATATTATTTGTTTAGTGTTCTTTCAAAAATCAGATGAGCCATTTGTCACCACTTCCGCACTACTTTTTTGTGCCGCCAACTAAAAGGTTTATTTTTTTTAAATTACTTTTGGGTAGTCCTAAATTTCCAAAGTTTCTCAAATTTTTTATTTGAGATTCTAATTAATTTTTTAAAATTATTTTGAGTGTCCTTAGTTTCCAAATTTTCTCAAATTTTTAATTTTAAAAAGGATTTTCAAGTTTTATTTGATATTGGGATTCCTCCCTTGCGCATTTTTTTATTTTTTAAATATATCCTATGAATTTTTCTCCTGGATGTCCTAAAATTACCAAAAAAATTGAAAAAGATTTTTTAATTTAAAAGAATTTTGGGTTAGGAATTAAGATTTTTTTCTTCCCCTTTCTTTTATTTTTTTCTTCTAGTTTCCCCTTTTTATTTTATTTAAATCTATTTATGAGTCAGCGCAACGGAAACTAATTTTTTTTCTTCTCATCTCTTTCTATATGACATTTTTATTATGACTATTTTTTAATGACTTTTATTTCCAGTCAGTTTCTCATTTTTATCATTTTTTTCTGAAAAAATTGGTTTTAAATATTTATTTAAATAGGATTTATTTATTTTTCTCTCTAAAAATTTTTTCCCCATATGTTTTTTCTAATTTATTTTTAATAATTTTAAAAATATATAAGTAGTCATCTAGTTAAAGTAGAGTCTTTAACTTAATTCCTCATAATCCATGTTTTTCTAGTAAATTCGGTTCTCGCCTCGTAAAGTCGCACACTTATTCTTAATGAGAGAAGGGTGCTTTAAAAATTATAACCATTGTTTTTTCAAAAAAAAAATTTTTTTAAGCTGTAAAAGTGATTTTAGTACCATTAAATCTTTATAGAAATTTATTTGTGGTGTTTAAAAAATGTTGACCACCAACCGGACTCGAACCTTCGACCCCTCCTTTTATTTAAAAAAATATTAAAAAATTTTTTTTTCTTGAGACGTTTTGAAAAAAATTTTTCCCTTCCATCGCATGAAAATTTATGTCAAACAAATATATTTCTAGACACAAAATCCTTTTTTAAAAAAATTATTTTTATTTACTTGTATTTATGTATATCCTCTTTCTTCTCTCCTCTCTTGGTTGATCAACTAAAACTACTAAATTCTTCTTTTCTGTTAAATAGAAAAATAAATTTTAGTTTATTTACTCCTCTAAAAATAAATATTTTATGTCTATTTATATAAATAAATCACACTTTTCTTTCTCTTTTTGTGATCTCGGTCTCCTAAAAAATCCCGTAGAGTAGAAGAGAAGAGAAGTGTTGGGGTTTAAACTAGCATATAAGTGGTGTAGTTTAGTGTTTTGCTTCTCTCCTCTTTAAATTTTTATTTTTAATATGCCGGCATTCTTTGTTTAATAAATATAAATAAATATTTTGTGTGTGTCATCTCCTATTGATTTTAATCAAATAACTTTTAAAAGAAAAAAAATATATAGTAGTTGGTCCTTAATGGCCCTTACGCCTAGTTTATTCAAAAAAAATTTTTTTTAATTTCAAAAAAATTTTTTTTAAAGAATGGTAACTAGAGTTGGTCATCAATGACCTTCTTCTACCCATTTTATCGAAAAAAATTTTTTTAAAGATTTTTTAAAGATTTATTTTTTAATTTTTTCAAGTGGCCTTCCTCGTGGATTAAACCGCTCATCTTTTTTGGATACACCAATTTTGAGTGGTCACGGACTTGATCCTGTAGTTGAACTTCCTACAGAAGATTCTGCATGGGTATTTTTTATTTTTTTTATTTTTAAAAAATTTTTTAATTAAAAGACTATTCTGGGACCATACCAGCAACGGGCGTTCCGCCCCCAGCGCCCCCTCCCCCACCCCCTACACTCAACACCTCAAAGATATTGGGCTCTAGCTGGAGGACATCAACCAATCGTGACAACATCGGGAGCGTTCAAACCGCCAGTAAAATTTTTTATATTTTTGAAAAATTATTTGTCCGCAAAAATTTATGCGGACAATCCGCAAAATTTTTGCGGACAAAATTTTATACATTTTTTGTAAAATTTTTTTAATTTTTATTTTTAAAAATAGAATCTCCGGAAAGATCGCTTCCATTTGCCGGCGTTCACCCTGAGACATTACAGCACGCAGCGCAACGTTTGCGCCCGACCGTCTACCGTGAATCGCTTTTACCACATGAACGGGAACAATTTTTGGACGGATCGGATAAATTGGCTACTGGGAGATATTGGCAGGTTTGCTCTGATTTTTTGAATTTTATTTTTCACAATTTTATTTTTTGAAGAATCAGCCGCAGCATGACACGCTGGCCCAGCATCAAACCGGAACAACGGTTAGGGGAAAAAATATTTGAAATAATTTTTTAATAAAATTTTTTTCACAGGTACATGCTACGCACGATTATCCCCACCAATCTCCCGCGTTCGGTGTCAACTCCGGATATAGCCCTTCGGTTTGGATTTTTTCTGAATAAAATTTTATTTTTGTCCGCAAATATTTGCGGACAATTTTAAAAAATTAAATTTAATTTTTTAAAGATGAGTCCAAGTATACAGCAACAGCAGCAAAGTAGCAATTTTAATAGTAATAATAATAAACAATATCAACAATATTCATATAAACCGCAGCAGAAGCAAAATATGGAAATTAAAATACCTATACAATTAATTGGGCCTTTACCTGGACAAACTAATTTTGGACCGGTAAAAAGATTTTATTTATTAATCTGAATTTAAAGAAGGGTACTTTGAATTTTTAAACCTAGTAAATCCTCCCTTGCAAAAATATAAAATAATAACCATTGGATTAGGGTTCGTGTCCGCAAAAATTTTGCGGACAAAATTTCGTATCTGCAAAAATTTTTGCGGACTTTTTTAAAATTATTTAAGATTAAATATTTTTTAAAGAAATCATCATATTCACCAACACCATCTCCAATAAATTCTTTTATAAAACAAACTTCACAACAAACAACTTTTAATCATCGCCAATCACCACTATTACAACAGCAACAGCAACAACAACAGCAGTCATCGTCTTCTTCACAACAATTAATTAATGACCCAAAACGTTATATTCATGCATATGCAACACAAACACCTGTAGCAACATTAATGACAGGACAAAATGGTGGTGGAATAAGAGGAGAAAATAATTTTGGAAGGGAAAATGAATTTATGACGAGTAATGGAAGTGGAGGTGGAGGTATTCACTTGAGGAAACAAAATGTTGATAATTTTGTTAAGGAATTGCGTGATCAAGGTTTTTTTTAATTAATTAAATAATAGGGGAATTTAGATTGATGAAACAAACATTTTAGGAGGTGATAGGAATTTATTTGAGTTATTTAAAAAATGTTGACCGCCAAGCGTGGTCGAACCTTCGACCCCCCCCCCCCCTACTTTTAAAATTAAAAATTTTTTTACTTAATGGGAATTGAGAATAAAAATTTTTCGGGGAGTAAAAATGATTAAATGGACATTTTAAGGAAGCAATAGGAATTTGGAGTGTTTAAAAAAATGTTGACCGCCGAGCGGACTCGAACCTTCGACCCCCCTACTTTTAAAATAAAAAATTTTTTTAATTAATGGGAATTGAAAATAAAAAATTTTTCGGGGAATAAAAATGATTAAATGGACATTTTAAGGAAGCAATATGAATTTGGAGTTTTTAAAAAAATGTTGACCGCCGAGCGGACTCGAACCTTCGACCCCCCTACTTTTAAAATAAAAAATTTTTTTAATTAATGGGAATTGAAAATAAAAAATTTTTCGGGGAATAAAAATGATTAAATGGACATTTTAAGAAAACATTTAGGAATTTGGAGTGTTTAAAAAATGTTGACCGCCAAACGGACTCGAACCTTCGACCCCCTCTCTTTTAAAAAAAATTTTTTCTTCACCGTTTTTTTTGTTTCTTCATCCATATTGGTGGAGAAGCGATGAACCTGATAATGAGTTGGATTTCTCCAGCGTGAACAGAGAAAGTTAAAACTGGACTTAAAATTTTAATCTTTCAAAAAATAAAAAAAAATGGAGAGGTTCAAGGTTCGAGTCCGTTTGGTGGTCAACTAATTTTTTTTAAAAGTGCCTCAAATAAATTTTTATTTTTCCTAAAATGTCTGGTTCGTGTATTTCTAAATTTTTTATATTTATTTTTAAAATTAAAAAAAATTTAATAAGGATTAACTGAACGTCAACGTGTTGCTAATCAACAACAAAAACCTGTCAATTACTCAACTTCAGAACCTCCCCCATCTTTACAAAATTTTGTTTCGTATAAACAAAAAATTATTAATTCAAATTTAAAAGAAGAAAATAATAAAGAACAAGATTCAGTTGATCAATTAATTAAAGAAATGGAATGGAAAATGCGTAGTGGTTATGGAGCTGCTGGGGAAAGTAAGCGAAATTTATAAAAAAAAATTTTTATTTTTTTAACCCTAAAAATTCCACAAAAAATTTTTAACAAATTTTTAAAGTTTCAAAATATTTTTTTTAATTTGGAGGATTTTTCCTTCTTTTCCTCTTTTTTTCCTTTATTTTTACTTTAAAAAATTTTATTTTTTAATTTTCTTTTTTGCTTTAAAACCTGTTCTTTTATTTATTTTTTTACTTTATTTTCTATTTTTAAATATTCCTTCTCTTATTTTAAAATAATTTATTTTTTATTCTTTTTAAATTTTTAGTTTTTAGTTTTTAATTAACTTTTTTCTCTTAAATTAATTTAATATTTTTCTCTTCTTTTCAAGTTGCATATAGGCACGAAATTTTATTTTTAATAAGTATGAGTTGTGGTGTAGTTGTTTAGTGTTTGGGTTTTAGTAGAATTGGGTGGGGGTTCGGATCCTTTCAATGCTAAACTTTTTTTTGACTTCTTGATTTATCCTGAGATGTTGAAATTTTATTTAATTTTGATTTTTTTTCTTCTTAAACTTTTTTTTTAATTTGCTTCTAAATTTAAATTTTAATTCTACAATTTTCTGTCTATTCATATCAATCTTCATTTATTTAATAATTTTTAAATTTAATTCCTCATCTACTTGACGAGTTTTTTTTTGTGAAATTTTTTTCTAATTATTAAAAAAGTCTAATTTTTTTAAAATCATTTTTAAAAAATCATATGGTTCATGATTTAAATTTTTTCGATTTTTAAGAGTATCTTTTTCCTATTTTTTTCTCTTTTCCTTCGATTAATTTTAATTAATTTTTAAATTAATTTTCTAAATATTTTTATTTTTTCTTTTTTTTATTATTTTCTTTATTATTTTCTATTAATTTTAACAATCAAAAACAAAAAAAAAATTAGAGTTGTTGTTATTGAAAATTTTTTGCTAAATTATTTTTTCGAGAGTGTTTGTCCCGTTCTTTTTTCTTTTATTTTATTTTCTTTATTTATTTGGAAGATTTTGGCACTTAAAATGAGAGAGAGATAGACTGACTATTTTAAAAATATTTAGGGAACAGCTGGTTTTAAAAAGATTTTTTTCGAATTAAAAATTCTTTTGAAGTATTCAAAAAAAATTTTTTTTTTGGAGGAACAATTGGTGTATATACGTGTTTTATTGTTTGTTGCGTCTTTAAAAAAATAGGAAAAAAATTTTTTTTGAAGTGTCTGTTAAGTTTTTGAATTTTTTGGGAATTTAGTTAAGAAAAGAGGTGTTTATAGAATTTTTTTATACTTAAAAAAATTTTTTTAATATTTTTTTGTTAATTAAATTTGGAATGGTTTTCTAGGACCTCTGATTTTTGGAAAAAAATTCTCCGCAAAAATATTGGTCCAATCTTTTAAGTATTTGTTCTTGAACACCACATCTTTTTTTTAACGAAAACAAACACTTGAGAGAATCTATATATTTTTTTTATTTATTGGAAGATTTGAGGGAAAAAAGAGAGAAAAATTCCAATAAAACTCTCTAAATATTTTTTAAACAACTACACCAACAACTGTTTTTATTTTTAACTGATCCATGCATTTTTATTTTTTATATAGCTCTCTACACATGTCTTTAAAAAAAATTTTTTTTTCTTCTCTCTCATATGCTAAAAATCACCACCCATACATACACATAAAAAATTTTTTTCGACGAATCACTTTTTATTCATCTTTTAAATTCTTTTCTTAAAACATTTATATAAAGCTTTGATTATTCAACAAGGAAAAAAAAATTTTTTTTTCTTGTTTTTAGATATTTTTCTGGGAAGAGAGATCCTTTAACACTTATATTTTTAGATTTTCATCTTCCTTTTTTATCGTTATATTAAAAATTTTTTTTCCTTCTCATTTTCTTCATTTTCTTGCGATTCTCTTCGTTTAAATTCTTCTCATACTTAAATTCTTTTTTCCCGATTAATTTTTGATCATTTTTTTTACCTTTTTATTCATTTTTCAGTGTTTCATTATTTTCCAGAAAAATTAAAAAAAAAAGCTCAAAAATATGTGTAAAATGATCTCTACTAAGCAAAACACAAAACCTCTTTTTATAATTTAAAAACGATGGGGAAATTTTTTATTTTCGCCACATTTCATTCTCGAGCCCCTATTTTTGATCATAACCTTTTTAATTCTTAACCGGTTCGGATAATACTCGAAAGTTTTGAATGTAAGGATTTTTAAAATTTTTCTTCTCCGATTTGTATTTTTTTGTATTTTTTCTTTAATTCTGATTTTTGTTAAAAACTTGTAGTAGACTCTCATTTTTCATTATTTTTATGTATATTTTTATTCTGATTTTATTCCTTTAAAATATAAATATTATCTGCTTTTCCTCTCCTCAACTTCCTCCCAAAAAAAACATTTTTACGCTAATTTTTCTTTTTTTTTGTGTACATTTCTTTTTTTTTTGTGTTATTTTCTCGCTTACTTAAAAAAAGACTTGACAAGCTTTTCCTCCCAAAAAAAAGTTTTTTTTCCTTCCTTCTTATCCCCTTGGGAAGAACAAAAGGAGGAAGGAAAGGCAAGGATTGTTATAAGGACTACGTGTCTCTAGAAGGCGTTCTTTTTTTCGTCAAAAAAAAATTTTTTTACTTGACGAAAAAATATTTTTTGACAGCATTTTTAGAGTTAACAATAAAAAGTAATGTCTATTTACGTAATTTGTCTAAGTTGAGAGAATTTATAGAAATAAAATAATTTGGGGGGATAAATCAGAAAAAAAAATAATAATTTTTTTTTTGAGTATGTGTAATTATTCTTTTGGGGATAATTTTAAAGAGGTTTTAAAGACCTCCCCAATTAATAAATAGTTTTTTACAGAAAAAAAAATTTTTTTTCTATGTAGATATAATTATTTTTGGATTTTAAAGACACTAATTAATTCATTCTTTAAAAAAAATTTTCTTTTAATTGTTTAATTTTTAGCTTATTATTTTTTTTAATTTTTAAAGCCTCCTAGTTTATTAAATTTTCTTAGAAAAATTTTTTTATAATTAAAAAAATTTTTTTAATTTTTTTAATATTTTTTTAGTTAATAAGGACAATATAAATTTTATTTTAATATTTTTCAATTTTTAAATATACCTATCTTTCCATATTTTTTCAACATCAAAAAAAAAATAATAAATTTCAAAAAATCATGGCTGATGATCTTGGTTCGGGATTTTTTTTAATTTTTATAAATTAAATTCAAAATTAAAAAAAAATTCTTTTAAATTTAATTTTCTCTTCCTCTTAAAGATTATTGTACCAAATGTCGTCAACAAATTTCTGGAGATCCCCCAGGTGTAACAGCTTTAGGCCAGCCTTATCATGTTACTTGTTTTTGTTGTGATCAATGTCAAAAACAATTGGCTGGTAATTTTTTTAAGAAAAAATTTTTTTTTAATTTTTTAAATTTAAAATAAAGGTTGTTCTTTCTATGCTGTTGATGGTAAAAATTTGTGTCAAGTCGATTATATGAATTCGCTTGAGAAATGTGGCAAATGTAAAATGCCTATTACACAGTAGGGGGTTTTTTAATTGTTAATTTGAATTTCTGATTTTTCTTCTGAATTTGTTTTTGTGTTTTATTTCTGGTTTGAATTTGTGTGTTTTTTCTCTACAATTGTTTCTGACCCCCTATTTCTGATCCATAACTTTTTTAAATTTCAATCGGTTCAACTAAATTTGTTATCTATCGAAAGCTCTGGATGTAAGGATTCTTTTTCTTATCTGGGTCCATTTTATAAACCATTTTTAAAAAAAGTTGTAGGCCGATAAAATTGAAAGGTTATAGGCAGAAAATCATGATTATCCGCACTTAAAAGCTTCCAACTTTTTAAAGAGTGGTCAGATCTAGGGACCCTTTTGGAAGAAAATAATGAGTACATTCTTAGCTTTCTATTGGTACAAATTTTGTTAAAATTGGTTGAGATTGAAAAAAGTTATGGATCGAACAATGGGTCAAGGAGATGCTCCGATTCTTCATTTTTAAAAAATTTTTTCAGAAAAATTCTTCGCGCGCTTGGAAAAGCTTTCCACCCAGAATGCTTTGTTTGCCCTACTTGTCAAAAATCTTTGGATGGTATTCAATTTACGGTGGATTCAGAAAATTCAGCTTATTGTCTTGATTGTTTCCATGAAAGGTTTTCTCCGAGATGTGCTTCTTGCCTCAAAGTGAGTTTTTAATTTAAGCTTTGAGGTAAAATTAACGCATTCAGTTAAGTTGCATTTTGGTGTAGTGGTTAGCGTGCTAGGATTTTTTCACGTTCATAGGAAATAGGGTAAAGGTTCGATTCCTTTCCACTCCCAAACATTTTTAAACAATTATTTTTAACTTAGAAAATTTTTTTAAATTTAATTTTCGATAATTAGATTCGTTAACAATTTTTTAATTTAATTTTTTATCAGTTATCAAATCGTGATTTTCAATCCTCTCCCCCAATAAGGATTGAAAATCACGATTTTGTTCACTTATCCGGCTGTAACTTTATGTATTGTGATCTGATCAGATAAATCCTATTAGGAAAAATGATACTCACATTTAGAGCTTTCTATTGGTACAAAAATTATACAAATCGGTTAAGATTTAAATAAGTTATGGTCCAAAATATGTTCCGAGATTGAAATTAAATTCCCCTTTTTTCTATCAGGTAATCGCCCCCAGCGGCAATGAAACAGAAGTTGCTCGTGTAATTGCAATGGATCGAAGCTACCATTTAGACTGTTACAAATGTGAAGATTGTGGATTAAAGCTCAATTCAAAAATTGAAGGGCAAGGTTGTTACCCGTTGGAATCACATCTTTTTTGGTTTGGACCGGATTTTTTTCTTTAAAAAATTTTTCTTAAATTTTAGCAAAAATTGCAATTTGAAACGACTTAAACTTGTCAAATAAATCAATAAATAAATAAAAATGATGATGATCATTCTCCTATGAAAGAGCCCAATATTTCTTTAGCTTTTTGACCTAAAATTTTAATTTTTTTTAATTTCCATATTTAGCCCCTTATTTTTTCTAAAAATAATCTCTCCAAAAAGACCCTTGCCAACCCTTTTATTTTAATTGTCTCACAAATTTTTTGCTGCTTCTGCTGTTTTTATTGCTGATAAATATTTTTTATAATTGTTGGGCATTTTTTACGTGACATTTTGTCGCATTATAACCTAGAGACATTTTGTCGCATTTTGAGCTATGTGACCTTTTGTCGCATTATACGTCATGAACCATTATGTCGCCTTATCGTCTATGAGACATTTTGTCGCAAGTATGCTAAGAGATATTTTGTCGTTTATTAAACATTTATAAAAATCGACAAAATCGATACTAATCGATAAAATCGATACCAATCGATAATTAATTTTTAAAAAATTTTATTTTTCAAAAAAATCGATAAAATCAATACTAATCGATAAAATCGATATCAATCGATAATTAATTTTTTAAAAATTTTATTTTTCAAAAAAATCGATAAAATCAATACTAATCGATAAAATCGATATCAATCGATAATTAATTTTTTAAAAATTTTAATTTTCCAAAAAATCGATAAAATCAATACTAATCGATAAAATCGATATCAATCGATAATTAATTTTTTAAAAATTTTAATTTTCCAAAAAATCGATAAAATCAATACTAATCGATAAAATCGATATCAATCGATAATTAATTTTTTAAAATTTTAAATTTTCCAAAAAATCGATAAAATCAATACTAATCGATAAAATCGATATCAATCGATAATTAATTTTTTAAAATTTTAAATTTTCCAAAAAATCGATAAAATCAATACTAATCGATAAAATCGATATCAATCGATAATTAATTTTTTAAAATTTTAAATTTTCCAAAAAATCGATAAAATCAATACTAATCGATAAAATCGATATCAATCGATAATTAATTTTTTAAAATTTTAAATTTTCCAAAAAATCGATAAAATCAATACTAATCGATAAAATCGATATCAATCGATAATTAATTTTTTAAAATTTTAAATTTTCCAAAAAATCGATAAAATCAATACTAATCGATAAAATCGATATCAATCGATAATTAATTTTTTAAAATTTTAAATTTTCCAAAAAATCGATAAAATCAATACTAATCGATAAAATCGATATCAATCGATAATTAATTTTTTAAAATTTTTAATTTTTCCAAAAAATCGATAAAATCAATACTATCGATAAAATCGATATCAATCGATAATTAATTTTTAAAAATTTTAATTTTTCCAAAAAATCGATAAAATCAATAAATCGATAATTAATTGAAAAAATTTATTTTTTTCCTAAAACAAGCAATACAAAAAACAAAAATGTACAAATTAAAATATTCTTCTTCTATATCTCCACCAAAGTATTAAAGCAGCAAAAGGGTGTTGTCTTCTATGTAGTCGAACATCCAACAAATTAAAATCTGATTTTTCTAAAACCTTTAAAATCCAATCAGAACGAAATCCTACAGTTAACAAGGCTGGCCTTAAAGAAGGATGAATTGAACAAGTTAAGGAACGGGCAGAATTGAGATGAGTAGAAGCTATCTAGAAAAATAATAAAAAATATTGAGGGGGAAAGCATAGGTAAATACGAACTGTTTAAGGCTGCTGGTTATCAAAGAAATTCCTCCCAGATGAAAATACGGATAATGGAAGACAGGGACTTAAGAACATCACTCGGGAAACGTTCAGAAATATCCCAAACTTTACCAATGGTCTTGCCCCGTCTAAATAAGGGGTTAAGAATCCGGGCATTTATTCAGAAAAAACCCAGGAAGCTCGAAAAAAGCCTGAGTTCAAGGCAACTCCCATATTAAAGCGAACCCCTAGACCCAGTCCCCAAAACTTGCTCAAAACCAAGCAGGAATAACCAACAAAAATTATTTTAAACAATTTAAAAACCTTGCACAAATCTTTAGCAACATCTTTCATTGCATTAGGTCCACTACGAGCAGCAGAATTCACATTCAACCCATGCAGGTCTGTCACATCTTGCGGAAGTAGCACAATACCATCATGTTTTAACAATAAAGTGGTTGCCCTGAAGAAATTTTTTTAAAAATTTTTAAAAAATAAAAAAAGGAAAACCTCAACAAAGTTAATATACCAATAGAACAAGCTAACGAATTTACAACCTTTTCCAATTTTGTTTCATCCACAAGTTGAAATTCTTGTCGATTTAAACAATTCATTTGAAGCAAAATTAAAGAGCCATAAAGTAATTTACAATAATTTTCTAAAAAATTTAAATTTTCAAAAGGACGATCACCCAAAGTTTGTTGTCTTGATTTTATTAAATTTAAAAATAAATTAAATTCTGTAGATGATTGCTGGGGAAAATTGTAAAATGCTTGGAGGGCGAGAATTACAGGTTGACTGAAAAGAAAATTATTTTTTTTATTAGTTGTAAAATTTTTAAAAAATTAAAGGGGAGGGGGTGAGTCGAAAATTTTCAAGAAAAAATTTTTAAGGCCTGGGAAAATTTTTAAAAAAGATTTTACAAGAATTTTAGAACACAAAAACAAAAAAGAAAGGCAAAAATCCAAGAGAGGAATCGAACCTTCACTACTTAAAGGGCAACTCCAGAACGATACCATTCGGACAACCGGAATCACATATAAATTTCTAATTACAGCCTAATAATATCCTTGACTAAAATCCGAAAATAATCCGAATAGTAAAAAAATCGAAATTTAAAGAAAATCCCATAAGAAAAAATCCTCAAAAATTAAAATAAATAAAAAAAAACCGAGGCAACAGAGCATCTCTTCTAGCCAACGAATTTAACGCATCATTCCAGAATTTCAATTGATTAATATTTGCAACGCCAGTGTGCCTCTTTATTTTATGCCTCAGAGTAGATATTTCTGCATTTAACGCCAAAATCTTTAAAATTAAAAGAAAATAATTTTTTAAAATTAATTTAAAAAAGAAAACCGTAAATATTTTTGCCCTAACATTTGTGGGCATTAATAAAGCAGCCAAATAATTTTCATAATCCCTTTCTTTTACAATTTTAACACAATAATTTAAAGCTTCTTGATATTGTTGTGGAGATGATTTTAATGTTTTTGTTGTCTGTGTTGTTTTTATTGTTTTATTTATAGAAGAAATAAACATTTAAATATAGAAACAGAATTAATAAAAATAAATAATTAAAATAAATTTTTAAAAAAATATTAAAAAGGAAGAAAGGACCAAAAATTAAATAAAAATAATTTGCAAAATTTTTATAAAATTTTTAGAACAATTTCAGACACAAAAAAGTGAAAAAAGTAGACGAAAAAAATAATAAAACAAATTTAAAATTATATGGGACTCGAACCCAAAGCCTTTTTCTAAGGGTATGCAGGGACGAAACCACTGCACCACAACGCTCTTATACATGATTCGAGAAAAAAGAGTACAAATAAAGAACAAAAATAAAATTAGAATATTAAAATTTAAATAACAAACTTTATGTATATTATTAAAAACTGAAGTCAAGGTAAAAAATAAAATGAATATTATTTTTTAAGTGGAATATATATTTCTTAAAATTTAAAAAAAATTTAAAAAAAAATAAGAGTTTTGTATTAGAAAAAAATTTTTTTGAAGACTTAAAAACAGAAGGTTAAGGAATAAAAATACAGTCAAAAAACCTCACTAGAAGAGGTCCTTATCGAAATTTGGCAGGCCAAAAAGTAAAAAGAAATGTGGAAACTACCTAAGCGATATAGCTAGATCCCCCTTGATTATAAAATAAAAAAAATTTTTTTCAATTTCAAAAAGGTAATTTTAAAAATAAGGTTTTGACTGTATTAAATAATATAAGATTGTGTATAGAATTAAATTTATTAAGGGAAACTGAAAACTGATTCCAGAAGGAAAAATAAAAAAGGAATTTAGAGAAATAAAAAAGATTTTCGAATTAAAAAAAATTAAGAGATCTCATTAAAACCAAAAAATAAATTTCTCGACACAAGAAAAGCTTGACACGATTTGTAAGGTAGGAAATTAAATTAAAAGGAAAACCAGAAGAAAAGAGCAAGGCCCTCCCCGACTATTTAAAAAATATACATATATTTTTAAATTCTATACACAATTATTTTTTAAATAAATTTTTAAAAAATAACAGAAGACAAAAAAAAGTCAAAAAAATAAAGAGAGAGGTTTACCTATCTAAAAAAAATTTTCAATTGGACAATAATTATAAAAAAAAGACTAGAAAGAGATCTGTCTCTTTAAAAATAAAAAATAAACCTCAAATTTCATCCTCAAATTTCATCAACCTCAAATTTAGGCAATAAACATTTTCCACGATGATCAAAAATATAAAAAGAAGGGCAATTACCAATTGTGTCCCAAGATTTTTTTGAATTCTTTTTAAAAAGAAAATTTAAAAATTAAAAAAAAATTTCAAAAGAAAACCAAAAAATCAGCTCGAATCGGTTGAAATTCACCAACAACAAAAGCTGTAGAAACCATCGCGATTAAAAGACTAATAATTGTTTGAAACAACAAATCTATAGGTAAACAAGTAAATGGTTGTCCAATTAAACGAAGATATGAACGATGCTTAAAATTAAACAAATTTTTTAAATAAAAAGATGAGAAAAGGTTCACGGCATCATGAGTTCGAGATTACCACAAGGTTGTTAGTTGTAATAATTAGTTACCGAATCTGACGCCCAAGTATGGTCCGATATAGCCAAGATTAAGCTTATCAAGTCTATTTTAAGTAAATTAGTTATAAATCAAATTAATTACGATGGAGAAAACGAAATTAGAGTAGAAGCTATTAACGAGATTCGCCGAAAATGAAAGTGGCCTAGGATTAGACCCGCAACCAGGATTCTTTCACGGGGGGGGGGCAGAGAGCCTGGCTAGGCACCATCAGAGATATAAAAAAATAATAGAAAGACCAAGAAATAAAATTAGAAACCTGAGCAGCACTATAAGCACAATGAGCAAGTGAAAGAATGCTAAGTGAACACAAAGTCCTCCAAACCAGAGCAACAGATGAATTCATAATTTTTAAAGCAAAAAATAATTTAAAAATCTAAAAAGAAGAAAAAATTTTAAAAAATTGAAATTAAAAAATGAAAGGTAAAAAAACCTTTAAATTAAAAAAAAAAGAAAAAATAATAATTTTTAAGTGTTTATATAAATTCAACAGAGAAAATAGCAAAAAAAACAAATGTTGTTTAAAAGGTAAATTGTTCAAAAAAAATTCATAAAAAATTTTTATTTTGAACAATTTAAAGGTTTTGAGATTAAAATATTTGGCACTTGTCAAGGGTGTATCCAAGAGGAGCGGGGCTTGAAAACGTCCGCAAAAAAAACTAAAAATAGATCTTGATTTTTCCTTTACTATAGGTCAAGAATCTAGTCAAGATCCCCAAACAAAATCAAGAATTTTTTTTAATTTTCCGATCATTAAAAATTATCCAAACGAGTGCCAAACATTCAATCCTTATTTTTAAACATATTTTTAGACGTCAAAATAATTAAATATATATAAGATTACCAACATTGATGAGTGGTGTAGAATGGAATGAATTTTTTTTTAAAATTATAAAGATAAATATTTTTAAAACCCTAAAACTAAAAAATTCTGAATTTAAGAGAAAAAATTCTTCGTTAAAATAAATTTAATTAACAAAAAACACCACCCTATCAAATGAAAGAACAAAAGTATTCTTTAAAATTAAATAAGGAATATAAAAAAAGAATTTTTTGAAGGAAAACCTAGGTATTAACGTCCATTCCAAGCAGAATAAAAATTTTCTTCAAAAAAAATTTTTTTTGAACCTTAACCATTTCCAATTTGAGCTCCACGATGTTTTTTAATTAAATCACTAGCCCTTTCAGAAAGTTGTTGTTTTTGATTTCCTCCCAAATGTAGTTGTTGTGTTGAAGTATGATGTCCAAATCTATAGAAAAAATTTTAAATTTTTCTAGTAAAAATCAAAAAAATAAAACCTTTCAATCAACTTTTCATCGTATCCCTTCAAAGTTTTATTTGTAGATTTTCGAAACAATTTAAGCAAAAATTGTTCAACTAAATTAGAGAAACGACAATTTGCTTTAACGGAGAGAATACGTTTGACGCTGCTTTTGGAATCAGGCTAGAAAAAAAAAATAAAAATTTTGGCTCAAATTTTATTTCTAGGAAACTCTCTTTTTCAAGTATACGGAAGGACTTTTGACAAGGGAAGACACTGATAATCGCAGAATGTATAATCATAGTTCGGACTGAATAATCTAATTTAAAAAAAGTCCAATGTCAGAAAAATCAGAAAACCTCGAAAAACTGTCCTGGAAGAGCTTTTGACAAGGGAACACACTTATCAGCACAAAATTTACGGTCATAGTTCGGAAAGACTCGCACAAACTAAAGGAAATATCCTATTTATGAAAATCTGCATACCACGTCCTGGAAGAATCGCCCGGATCTGGAACACCCTTGCCCAGGTTCGCCTTTCTAGAGTCACAGAAAATATAGGGCTGGATACCGTTCGGGCGATTCCAAACAGACTTATTGTTAGACAATAAAGCCTTAAGACACCTTACAATTAGACACCTGCTTAAGAACATAAAAATACCAATTTTTTATAAGTACAAGTCTCGGTCATATCCAAAGTATTTGTCCACGAAACATTTCTCGTATGTGTAATTAAAGTCCCCTCAATTACATCAAAAATGCTTTCTTCCAATGTAGGCATAAAAGCAACATGAGTTTGTCTAGAAATCCAACGAGGAACTGACTTGAGAAAACCGGCACCTTTAAAAAAATGAAGGGTACTTGACGGTTTTGGGTCTACCAAAAATTTCTGTTAAGTCAGTGTTTGTTGATTTTAGTGTCATTCAACTCAGATTGAAGAGCTCTTTCGAATGATATATTACTCACAGAAAGTGAAAAAAATTCTCGAAAATTTTTAGAGAATTTTTGGTGACCCAAAGCCGAAAAGTCCAGATGAAGAAAGTAACAATTTTATTAAAATAAACCTCTTTTAACAATCAATTTCCTTGTTATAATCTTCCCTCCTTTAATTTCCCGTGAAATTACATCTTCAGAAATGACATGTTTAGAAAATGAATTTGGATAGCGATTGTAGAAAATTGTAACAACTTGATTTATTGTGTAGTCAAAAATACGTTCAGGAGCTTCAAATAAATGCATAATTCACTAAAAATTGGTGAAAATATAAAAAAATTTTAGGTGAAAATATGCCAGAAATTCCTTAAAATAAAAACAAAAACTGAACCAAAAAAGTTTACATTTTGACATTTTACAGAAATTATTTTACACTTTGACATTTTACAAAAATAATTTTACTCTTTGACATGTCAAAGTTTAAATTTCAAAAAAATCTAAAAACACCGAAAGACAAAATGTCCAGCAAGGAAAACTACTTAAAAAGGGTCAGTAACGACAGATCTCGACAGATGCCAAACTAACATTTAACCCGATATTTTGAGTCCTCCTCAAGTGATATTGCCTATCAGAAAAATTTCCCAGGTCTCCCTGAACCGTAGGGATAATTTCCAAAAATCTTGAGATAGTTCAGCATAGCCCATCCAATAATTTCCAAAAAAAATCCATAAGCCCTCCCTAGTCACCCTCACTATTTTAACTACTCCCAAGTATTCGCCGTACTGTTGAAAAAAAAGAAAAAATTAATTTTTATCAGTAAATATCTGGCTGGATTCGGGATTTTCCTGCAAGCAGGATCTTTATCGAAATCATTTATAAAACAAAGATTAAATCTCGCGAGAAAAAATGTGAAATTATAAAAGAGAGCATGGGGAAGGAACCGTTATTAGGGGATTAAACATAGAGGTAAATATTTGCGGACAAAACTTGCAGGATTTACTAAAAACATTACAAACAAACCATCTTTTGATCATTGGTATCCATTTGTTGCTGTTGAAGGTATTCTGTTGAGTTGATGATACGTTGACACCTAATGCTAAATATAAACGGGAGGAAATATAAAACTTACTGATAGGATGTTAATTTTAAGTTGTTTTTATTTTCGAATAAAATTATATTTTAAGTAATGTGAGGAGGATGGTGGAGCAATCTTCTACAATATTTACTCACTGACAGGTTGCCAATGGACCACTGACAGGTTGCCAATGGTCCACTGACAGGTTGCCAATGGTCCACTGACAGGTTGCCAATGGACCACTGACAGGTTGCCAATGGACCACTGACAGGTTGCCAATGGACCACTGACAGGTTGCCAATGGACCACTGACAGGTTGCCAATGGACCACTGACAGGTTGCCAATGGTCCACTGACAGGTTGCCAATGGTCCACTGACAGGTTGCCAATGGTCCACTGACAGGTTGCCAATGGTCCACTGACAGGTTGCCAATGGTCCACTGACAGGTTGCCAATGGTCCACTGACAGGTTGCCAATGGTCCACTGACAGGTTGCCAATGGTCCACTGACAGGTTGCCAATGGTCCACTGACAGGTTGCCAATGGTCCACTGACAGGTTGCCAATGGTCCACTGACAGGTTGCCAATGGTCCACTGACAGGTTGCCAATGGTCCACTGACAGGTTGCCAATGGTCCACTGACAGGTTGCCAATGAGCAAATGTTGGAGAAGATTGCTCCATCACCCCCTACCATTACTGAAAATTTAATTTACTTCAAAAATAAAAAAACTTAGAACTAACTTTTTGAAACCTACTATACCTATTTACCATACCAAGCTGATGTTGTTTGATTTTTGTTGAGCTAAATGAAAAATAGATAAAAATCGTTATCATCTAAATAACTGCAAGTTTTGTCGCAAAAATTACCCAACTACCCCTTCCCCTGGGACGCACAAATTATTTTTGGGACGCATAAATCTTCATAGGACGCATGAACTGGACAAGAGCCACAGAAAAAATGAAGCTCAAGTTGGCGCAGAGCAATTTGTGGATGTCGATTAATAGACAAATCTAGATTTGAAGAAAGCGAGGAGTGTGACCTTGAAGTTTATACCAATTGATTTGGAGGTGGAATTGTTGTATCATGAAGTGAATTGGACTGCAAAATTAAAAGATATAAAAAAGTATTTGGATTTAGAAAGAAAAAAGGTTGGAAAAGAAAAAATCAGGAATAGCCACATTCTCATTTTAAAAACTAACGGGAAAAAGAATAAGTGAACCCACGAGCTTTCGATTGGTATAATAACTTAACCAAGAATCATAAAGTTATGTGACCCAAACTATGACTTCAAACTGAAACAACGAAACTAAAAATTCTTAAAAAAGATCCCCTACCCGGGTTTTTACTATCTAACATAAACTCAATTCCAATTAAAATAAAAAAATAAACCGTTTTGATCTGTTCTGAATCTGTATCAATTATTGGATTAGCAATAGAGCAATTTGTTGATGTTGTTTTGAAGGTGAAGAATATAGCAAAGATTGGGTTTGGCTAAAATATGATGATGTTGTTTGTTGTGAAGATGATGAGGCGGGGGTTGTTGTTAAATATTGTTTAGAGGAAAATTTGGTGATGGAGTTGAAAATCTGAAAAAAATTTTCTTAATTCAAATATTTGTTGGAAAATGCTTTAAAATAAAATAGAAAGAATATGAAGAGGAAAGGAAGAATAAAATAGAAAGGAAGATTCTCCACTAAAAATTGGAAAAAGTTAAATAGAAAAAGTTAAAATTAAAAAAAGTTAGGACTGATTGGTCTAGCCTAAAGGAAAATCCAATATCAGAAAAATCTGAAAACCCCAAAATTTGTCTTTGGAAAATTGTCCCGGATTAAGAACCATTACAAGTGACGACATTACCCAGATTTGTCTATATCGAGTCAAAAAAGAAACCAAAGTTTGGATGAAATTGGGTCGATTTCTAACAAAATTAGATTCCAATCCCTTAGACTACCTGACTCAAGTTCAATTTATTCATCTAAACACACGTTAGAAAATCTATAACCCATGTAAAAACATAAAAAATACCAATTTTTTGTAAATACAAGTCTCCGTCATATCCAAAGTATTTGTCCAAAAAACATTTCTAGTATGTGTAATTAAAGTCCCCTCATTCACATCGAAAATGCTTTCTCCCAAAGTTGGCATAAAGGCAACATGAGTCTGTCTCGAAATCCAATGAGGAACTGACTTGAGAAAACCGGCACCTTTAAAAAACAAGAAAAATTCTCCTCTTTCGGAATCGGTACTTGTGGGTTATCCCAAACCAAATTTTGCGGACATATTTATGCGGACTCATTTTCTTTTCTTTATTGATGCTCTCATTGAAGAATGCCACAAAGAAAATTGAGTGAAATCGAGGAAGGAAGAACCTTTGACTTTCTGTACATAAATGAGTCCGCAAAAATATGTCCGCAAAAACGGGTTTGGGATAACCCGCAAGTACCAAAAAATCAATAGAAAAATAAACCTCTTTTAACAATTAATTTCCTTGTAATAATCTTCCCTCCTTTAATTTCACGTGAAATTACATCTTCAGAAATTACATGTTTAGAAAATGAATTTGGATAGCGATTGTAGAAAATTGTAACAACTTGATTTATTGTGTAGTCAAAAATACGTTCAGGAACTTCAAATAAATGCATATTACACTGAAAATTGGTGGAAAAATAAAAATTTTTAAGTGAAAATAAGCCCCAGAAATTCCTAAAAATAAAAACAAAAATTGAACCAAAAAAAAAGTTTACACTTTGACATTTCTACAAAAATTATTTTACACTTTGACATGTCAAAATGTAAAATTTTAAAAAAATCTCAAAAATATAGAACATCGAAAGACAAAACGCCCAACAACAAAAATAATTTAAAAAGGGTCAGCCACGTAAGGAGATTTCGCAAATATGAGGTTAACATTTAAACCGATAATTTTGAGATAATTTCTTTGGTTTATCCAACCAACAAAAAAAATAAATAAAATAAAGTCTATTTAAAGTACATTTTTTATTCATAATTGAAAAAGAAAATTCTTTTTAATTTAAAAATCACAAATTAAAAAGGCCTAAAAAATATATGTATTTCGCACAATAAAAACAAAACGAATGTGGAAATTGATAAAAAAAAAGTCATATATGCAAAAAAAGAAAATAAAAAATATATAAATATATTTATATATAATTTAATTATCCGAAAATAAAATTAGGCCCAACCCCTTTAAAAAAACACCATGTATAACATAAACATATTTAAAGATCGAGAGATTTTTGGCTGAAGATGGAGACTCATAAACTATATTTATTATCCAGACCTCGACCTATATAAGTACAGATAAACTCCTCCCAAGAGTGACTTGGTACCTTCTAAAATACAAGAATGAACTCTAAATTTTATTAAACAGGTCCTCTAGGTACGGAGAAAAATCTCCAAAAAAGACCCTTGGTTCAGGTTCAAACTCGATCTCTAACTTATATAAATTTACAAAAATTCAAAGCTATATAATAATATTTTTTTTAAAAATCACAAACGTCATTTTTTCTTTTCCCGTTTTTATCTATTTATTTATTTTTAATAACTCTCCATTCTTGTCTCGGAATTTTTTGGAAATATTTAATACGTCTATAAAATATTCTATACCACAATAAACCAATTATAGTACATATTCCAACAGAAATATAATAACCATCAATATGAAATTCACAAACATCACCACCTTTAACACACATTTCTTCATCTTTTTTGGTATTACATGCACCAAGAATTCTTTAAAAATAAGAGAAAAAAAAATTTTTTCTTTAAAAAATTAAAAAAAAAAAAATTTTTTTACAATTTTGTCCCTGTAGCAACACAATTTTTCCGATTAAAAAAATCTGTGATACTCAAAAATAAAGTTACTGGCCAATTTCCACCCAAATTATTTAAAGTATTTAGTAATGTCATATACGTTCCACCAATCTATAAAAATTTAAAAAATTTAATTTTTTAAAATTAAAATTTTTAACCTTTGGATCAGATATTTGCGCGTTGAAAGCCATCATTGAAAGAAATATACAATAAGAAGCTATCTGAAAATTATTAAATTCTGATTTATAATTTGTAAAAGAAATAAAATTCTGTTTTGCAAACTCAATTTTTTAAAAATTCTGATTTGTAAATTAAAATTCTGATTTGTAAACTTAAGTCATATTTTAGAAATTCTGGTTTGCAAACTTAAAAATATTATTCAATAATTCTGGTTTACAAATTTAAGTTACCTAATTATTTTTAAAGTTCTGATTTGTAAACTTAAGTTTATTATTTAATTAATTCTGATTTGCAAACTCAATTTTTTTTTTAATTCTGATTTATAAACTTGAAATTATTATTAAAATTCTGATTTGTAAACTTTTGTTTATTATTTTAAAAATTCTGATTTGCAAACTTAAGTCTATTATAAAAATAATTTCCAGCTAGCGACTTAAAATTCTGATTTCTAAAAGAAGCACTGCAGTTTGAATAAATAATAAACTTAAGTTTGCAATCACATGCGATACTCCTCGAAAAAAAAAAGGAAAATGAAGGGCAGACCCAGGGGTAAATTTAGCCATGACATTCAAATTATTTTTAAATTCATTTTTGTCAACAAATAAAAAAAACAAACTTGCTGCATGTAGTAGGCGGCCATCCATATTGCATAATAAAAATAAGAATAATCGCCAGATGATTCTTTAAATGAAGGAGTCCAATAAACAAGTAAAGCAAACACAACACCCATTATTAAACGATAAGGGTATGCCCAAAGAAAGACGTTGAGAGGTTTAGGACCAGCAGTTTGTTTACCTAATAGCCAAGGAAGTACAATATGTAAAGGTGTAAGAAATAGAGATCTGCTAGCTATTTTATCTGTTGTTATTCCAACAGCTATTAATTTTAAATCTGAAAAAAAAAGAAAAATATTTTTTTAAATTTTTTAAGTTTGTAAAATTAAATAAAAGTTGGAATATAATTGTCAACTAATAGGTTTACAAAATTAATTAAACTTGAGTTTGTAAAATTAATTAAACTTAAGTTCACAAAATAAATCAAATTTAAGCTTATAAAATTAATTAAACTTAAGTTCACAAAATAAATCAAATTTAAGCTTATAAAATTAAATAAACTTAAGTTCGCAAAATTAATTAAACTTAGGCTTATAAAATTAAATAAACTTAAGTTTACAAATTTAAATAAGCGCATATTTGCAATCGTCAAGTTTTAAGTTTACAAGATTAATTAAACTTAAGTTTGTAAAATTAATTAAACTTAAGTTTGCAAAATTAAATAAACTTAAGTTTATAAAACAATAAACTTGGAAAATAAACTTGTACAACTCAATTTTTCAGAATTACAAAATTAATTAAACTTTAGTTTGTTAATTCAAATAAACCCAAATTACAATCTCAAAAATAATTTTAACACTTAAAAGAAAATATAAAATAAATTTAAATTAATTTACCAGTCATTCCATCAGAAGCAGCGAATGCAATCTTAAAAATAAAATAAAAAAATTAATTAATTAAAAAAATAAATCCCCCAAATTACCTTTCCAGTAAGCAAAACAACAATCATTACAAGCATAGGTTTAAGGCATAATATTTTAGCCAAAACTGTATATGTTTCTTTAACACCCAAAGACAATTCTTCTTCCTCATTTTTTTCTTTTTCTTCATCACTTCCTTTATTTCCATTTTCTGCTCTAAAAAATTAAAAAAAAATTTTTTTTGAATTTTAAAAATTAAAAAAAATACGTTGAGGACGGATTTTGTTCAACAGAATGATCAATTTCATGTTTAAAAATAAATACAAGTGTTGTAGTTATTAGAAAGATAATGCCCCAAAAGAAGACAAATCCTGGAGAAAAATTAAAATTAAATTTAAAAAAATTTTGTTTTTTTAATTTTTTTAATTGTAAGTAAATGAAAAATTAATTTAAAAAATATTTAAAAAATTTAATTTAAAAAATCATTAAAAAATTTTTTTTCAAAGAAAAAAATAAAATTAAATTTAAAAATAAAATAAAAATTAAAGGAAAAATCGTCATTTTATAACCCTTCCGAAAAATTTTTCTTATTTTTGTTTGTTTTGAATGGTCTAGGGCCAATGTATAAATAAATAAATAAATAAATAAAGCACCACCATCAAAACAAACTCGTTAAAACGGAAGAATTGGGAAGGAGGAGAGGGTTAACTGGTCGCGTAACTCATCATCAATTTTCTCATTTATTTTCACTCCTCATTAAATTTTTTTATGTATTTTATATTCCCGTATATCTTCGATTTTTGCGCGTATATTTTATTTTGGGGATTTTAGGTAAATTTTTAAAAATAATTTCTTCAAAAAAAATTTTTTTAAAAGAAATTATTTTTCCCTTTATAAAAATAATAATTAAAAATTAATTTAAAAAATTTTAAGAAAAAATACCACGCTTTCTTTTTTCTTGTATTTTCTCGATTTAATAAAATTAAAAATGACTAAAAATAGATAAAAAAAATTCACGTCATTACAACACCCACCCATTGTTTTTTTCTTCCCTTTTTTTAAAATGTACTTTTCCCCCTCCCTCATCATTTTCCCATAAAAAAATTTTTTTTAACTTTCCGGAAATGGCACACGTTATTTAACGAAATTAAATTAACCTCTAAATTTGGTCATAAAACACATTTTTATTTTTTTTTCAACATTTTTAAAAGGACGCCCATAAATTTTGAAATAATTTTTGAAAATCTAAAAATTCATTTAAAAAAATGTCAAAATAAAATCAGGAAGAAAAAAAATAATGAAGTTAGTCTCTAACTAGCCCCCTCCCCCATCTATTCCCCTTTAAATATTTTCCTAGGAAAAAAATTTCAAAAATTTTCAAAAAAAAATTTCCCAAGAAAATTGCAAGAAAATTTCAAAAAAAATTTTTATTTTAGAGAATTATTAGTTAATATGCCATTTTTAATTTCTATAATTTTATTAATTGCTGCATCAGTATTAATTACATTTCCTATGGAAACTATGGAAAGAGGATTTAGTTAAATTAAATTCTTAAAATTAAATTTCCCCAAAAATTTTTTCAGAAGATAATTGTAAATCAGAAAAACTACGCGAAATTATACTTGAAACTATTGGAGTATATCCACATCAATATAGCCATCAAGCAAAGTACAGATAATTAAAAATTAAAATTATAGTCAGAACCCTCTAATTATAAGATTATTATACACAAAATCGGGGATGTCACATGGGTTGAGAGAAAAAAAGACGGGTCGGGGGTTTACAAAAATTTTCTTTGAGTCGGGTTTCGAGTCGGAAAAAATTCGGGTTAGTAGGGTCTCAGATCGATTTCGGAACGGAGCAGTCAGGGGGAGGGTTGAGAGAAAAAAGTGAGAAAAAAACGGGTTGGGGGGTTTACAAAATTTCCTTCGAGTCGAGTTTCAAGACAAAAAAAATCCAGATTAGGGTCTCAGATTGAGTTTCGGAACGGGGCAGTTAGGGGGATTAAGTTGGGAGAGAAAAGCCGGATATTGGGTTTCAGATCAGGTTTACGAAAAATTTTCTTGGGTTGAGTAACGGGTATCTCTTAAGGTTGTGTGTCTTGAATATTTTTTATAAAAATGAAAGAAAAATTTTTAATTAAAAATCAAATTAGAAAAAAAAAATCAAAGAAAAAAATTTAAAAATTTTTAAAAAAATTAAAAAAAACCCCTCCCCCCTTATTAGACATATGAAACAAATGGCAGAAAGCCGTTTTGGTAATTGGTGGAGTGCCGTAATTATAAGTGATAGGGGAGGTTATGGAATGAGCACAGTTTATGACAAATATCAAAATACAAGGTAAGTCTTCGTTTTTTTTTAATTTCAAAAAAATTTTTTTAGTTGTGAAATTATGATTTTCAACACTTTTTATTGGTTAGGAAGGACATGCTAAATTATTATAGAGAGGAAAGGAAGTATATTTTGAAAATATCAAAAAAATTAATTAGAATATTTTTTACTTATTTGTAAATATTAATGGAATTTTTGTTTTTTTTGAGAATGGTGCAATTTTAAAAAAATAAAATTTAAAAAAATTTTTTGGATAAATAGAAAGAAGAAAAAAAATAAAAGAAAAAATATTTTATTTTAAAAAATACCACAAGGAAGAAGTGTTTAAACATTTAAAAAATAATAAAAAAAATTTGAGAAAAAGGCTCAAGTATCTCCAAAAAAATGCAAAAAAAAAAGTCAAAAAATAAAATAAATAAAAACAAAAAAATATTCGAGAAAAAAAATTTTTTGATAAAATTCCCAAGGAAGAGGTGTTTGGGAAATAAATAAAAATTAAAAAAAGGGGTCAAGTATTTCCCAAAGATAGCCAAAAATTAAAAAAAATTTTAGAGTCAAAAATAAAATACATAAAACAAAAAAATATTCAAGAAAAAATTTTTTTTGATAAAATTCCCAAGAAAGAAGCGTTTAAAAAATGAAGAATATTAAAAAAGGGTCAAACATTTCCCCCAAAAATAACTCAAAAGGTAAAAAAATTTCAAAAATTAATTAATAAAAAAACTAACCATCCAACTGAACAAATCCTTTCTCTTCTGGCACAGCCCGAAAACGATTAGCAAATTCTTTAGATTGTAAAGCAAGAAACACAACATTTCCCAAAAATACACCAATTGTTTGGCCAACAACATTACAACTTTAAAAAATAAAATTTAAAAAAATTAAAAAAAAAGAAAAACAAACGTAGAAGCATATCCAACATTTTTTCTAGATAACATAGTTAATGCCCAACCATCAACAGCAATATCTTGTGTAGCAGCCAAAAAGTTTAAAGGAAGAAAAACACACATTAGAAAGAAAACATTGGGAGGTTTTTCTTTAAAAATGTATTTTGAAATTTTTTAAGAAAATTAAAAAAATTTTTCTAACTTACAAAAATTTTTTAAGCTATTAAAAATAAATTGGGAAGGTAAAAGAAGGTTGAAAAAACAACGAGGACCCAATTGGAATCGAACCCAGCCGATGAATCGCAACCAAAAACAATAACAGCCAGGACATTAACCACTGAACCATGGGACAACTATTTTGAATTTTGCTTATTTAAAGTTAAATAATCCCACAAACAACACAAAATATTCCCCAAAAACTAAAAAAATAAATATTTAAAGGAATTAAATGTCCCCAATTTTAATTTTAAAAAATTAGAAAAAAATTTTTTCCAATTTAAAATTAATTTTTTCTTACTATTTACACGATCCTCTTCTGTTCCCATAATTTCTGGAACATGATAAGAAACAACCAAAAGAAAAATTCCAATTAAATATTGACAAGGAACCATCCAAGATTTTCTACGTCCTATAGTTTTAAAGTAAATTGAATCAACAATTGGTGCCCATAATAATTTCATACTAAAAATAAACATTTTTAAGGCAAAATTGATCTGAATAATTTAGTTTAGACCAAAATCGATTTAAAAATTTTTTGCGGACATAATTATGCGGACTCAAAATCAAAATGGTCTCATAATGGTCAGAGCATCCATACTTTCCCTCACTCTATTAAATAAAAAAGTGATGTATTCGGAAAAGTGATGCAACGAATATTAAGAGTTGGAATGATTTTCATTTTTATATCTGACCATTATGAGCCCATTATGACCATTATGAGCTTATGAATATGTCCACAAAAAAGGTTTGAGGTAACCCACAAGTACCAATTTTTAAATTAAAAAAGAAACCTAAACGGCCAATACGCAAAAGAAAAAACAGCTTGTTGTGCATAAGTAATTCCTTTTGATTGCAAAAGTAATGGAATTGCTCCTATTAAACCTAATGGTATACCCTTGAAAAAAAATTTTTTTTAATTTAAAAATTGACAAAATCAACAAAAAAAACCTGTAAAAGATAAAGCAAAAGTAACAACAAAATTGAACCAAAATCGTCTTTTAATTCTCTTCTCATACGTTGTACCCATCGTACAGGCTTACTTATTGACTAGAAAAAAATATTTTTAAATGATTATTAAAAAATATTTTTAAAAATTATTTAAGATTAAAGAAAGAAAATTTTCAACATCGTTTCTTCATTAGCGTAGAAGAAAGAAAATTTTTTAAAAAATATCCAGATAAGGAAAATAGAGAAAATAAAACATAGATTTAATTATAAAAATTAACAAAAAGAATATGAAAAAGATTATTCAACTTTTAAATAACACTTTTCCTGAACAGAGCTCTAATAATCGTTAGAAACGGTTCACGGATCTAAAATCCGAAGATTTCCAACTATCCGCCAACCTTACTGGGTATGGCTCTATGAGCTAGCTCCATCCGGAGCCACAAAAACGCCCAATACCCAACACTGTTAGAATTCAAACAAAAATTTGAACCTCATTTAGAGTTGGATTGAATAGGGAACTCTCAATTTAGGAAACAAAAAAAATTTTTTCAGATCCAAGATACCTTTAAACAAAATCCAATTATACTAACACCCCTCCACGCCCATTTTAATATTAAATTAAACCTCCTTCCTCGCAAATACAATAGCCTCATCAGGCTTCAAATTTTCATTATCCTCATCATAACTATAGTCATCTGCAGATTCTGGATAATAAAATCCCAATTGTGCATTTCCACCAAAATTGGGTTCGTGTGCCATCAAATCTTCTGGAGTATGCGGAACATGACGATAATCATTTTTGCCGTGTTTAAGGTGTTTGAATGGTAATGGAGTACTTTTTGATGAAGAGTTTTGATAAATAGATGAAGTGTCGAATGAAGCTGGTCCATCTACAAAAAATTAAATTGATTATTAAACTGACAAGAGTAGCTAAAATAGGGACGACATTACATCCAAGACATCTAACTCACTTGTTAAAAAGGAAAATATGCCCAAATTAGGGGACAAGTAGCCAGGGAAGGTACATGTCGATTAAGGCACGTCAACTAAAATAGGCAGGCACGAGTTAGGGGGAGGGGTAGGGCCTCTGAAAAAAATCCTGGCTACCGACTGAGAATAGGGACATATAATGTCCACTGACACTTAACCAATTTATTTCTACAAAAAAGGAAAAGAAAATCCAAAGGGTAGATATCATTTTCTTCATAAACCCCAAAAATAGAAGTTTCCCTTTGTTAAATTTTTAAAGATGGTCAGACCCACCAACCCAATATAAAAAAATAAAGAAAGACTAACCAATAAGAGATAGCCTTTCTTTTTCCTGTTTTGAAGAATAATCAGTTCCAGAAATATTATTAATAATAAAATTTTTATTGCTAATATTGTCCATTTTTTCGTCGTCGTCCTTTTCTTCTTCTTGTAAAAGTGATTGTCGTTCTTGTGATGCCCCATTATTTCTACGACGGGCCCCTGAAGTATCTCGAAAAGGGCGCATCGATATAAGTTTTTTTTATCAATTTTTTCTTAGTTTACCTATGAAGTGATTATAAATAAAGCGATTATAAAAAATAACGGAAAAAAATTTTTTTGGAAAAAATAAAGATAAGAGGGAGGTGACATTAGAGCCCAGAATTTTATTTGTGAAATCAACCAAGAGTAAGCCCAAAATTAATTTTTCATAAGTATGTATTTTCTAAAAATTGGTTATTAATCTAAGTAATTATTAAAAGAAAAAAGTTAAAAGACTCTAATGCTTAAACAGGGTAAAATTGAAAGAAATTGAAAGAAATCATTTTTGGGGGAGAAAACTAAAAGTAACAAAATAGCTGAGAAGAGGGGAGTGTTGAGAAGAGGGGAGAAAACTACAAAATCAACGTATTATGCTACAGAAAGGAAAACAATAAATCAAAAGTTATTATAGGCTTTTGATTTTTAAGAAAGAATAAAAAAAAATTGAAAAAGGCTTCACAATTTTTTAAAGATTTTATAAAATAGGAAAAAAAATTAAGAAAAAAAATTGTAAAAAAATTTGTAAAAATGTCTAATTAACGCAACATTAAACAGACTAGAGAACATGGAAATATAAGAGAATAGAGAAGATAGGAAACCTGAAATAGTGAATAATTAGAGAAATAAAGAAGGAAAGAAGAAACGTGTTGAAAACTTTCAAAATGTCAACTCTAACAAAATTAAAATTTGTTAACTTTGCATAATACCAAATAGTGACTAAAATATCAATAAACCAAATTAAACAGAAAGGAGCCATATTTCACCAATACCATATTTTGCCAATAAGATTGAATCGCTCATTTTGCCACTAAGGCTTCGTTGACAAAATGTCATTTTTTAGCTTGATTGGTAAAATATGTTTTTGGTGAAATAAGGATTGGTGAAATATACGACTTATTAAAAAAACATTTCGCCAAATTAAAAAAATTTAATTTCGCAAAACTTTAAACTTCAAAATTTTAAACACTTACCCACATCAAGCAGTTTTTCCTTTCAAAATCGCCTCCCTTTTCTACACAAGAATTCTCATTAGTTTTCCATTTATTATCCAAAACTAGTGAAGGATGAAGATTTTGTGGGATATTATTGTTGTTGTTAGCTGTTGGATTAATTTTTGAGACATTTGATCCCAACAATAAATTTGGAATAAATGATTTTTTTGTAGTTGTTGGTGCAAGTTGTTCATCAGAATATTTTAAAGTTTTTACAACCAAACCTTTTGTAGAATTTCCAAAAGAATCGCTTCCGGTACTGTTCCCTAAGGATGATATGGTGCTATTTGATGATGAATTACTTGAACGCCTTTCTTGTGAATTTAAATCTTCTTTATTTAAATTTTGTTGATTTTGTTGTTTTTCTTGACTTGATTTTTCATTATTTGTTGTTGTCATTTATAACCCAAAACTAATGAAGGATGAATTTTAAAAAAATAATTTTTTTTTCAGCCTTTATTTTAAAAAATATTTAAAAATTATTATTTTAAATTTAATTTTCTCCTTTTTTATTAACAGCGCAAAAATATAACAAAAACAATTTATTTTAATTTTTGTCAATTTTTGCAGAATTATTTGCACGCTTTTCTTTACTTTTTTTTCATTGTCTTTTTCCCTCAATCCCCCTATTAATCTATCCCTTTCCCCAAATTACTTTTTTTTTCTCCAAAATTACTGCTCGTTCTTGTGAGGAACAATAAATTTATATTATGTTTTTTTTGTTATAAAACAAAAAAAAAGAAATTTGCAAACAACAATGAAAATTGTTGTATTTTTAAAATAAAGTAAAATTATTTGGTAATTATTGGTGGTCCTTAATAATTAAAATTCAATATCAAAACTGATATTAAAAATAAGAATTTAAATTTACAATCTCAAGTTTATAAAATTTTAAAAAGAGTGAACTCAAGTTTAAAAATCAGAATTAAATGTAAAAGTGGAACTTAAAGTGGAACATAAGTTTTTAGCATCAGAAATTAAATCCTAAATTAAAACTTAAGTTTGTAAAATCAGAATTAAATTTAAATCAGAATTAAATTTAAAAAACTTAAGTTTGTAAAATCTGAATTTCAGAAATTAAACCTTAAAATGGAAACTTAAGTTTACAAAATCAGAAATTAAAATTCAAAATCGAAACTCTTTTTAAAATTCTGAAATTAAAAAGCATAATCTTAAGTTTACAAATAATAACAATACTACAAACGAAATCAGAAATCTTGTCTAGAATTTAATTATTCCATTAAGTGGAAATTTTTTACGGATTTTTTATAAAAAGGATAAAGTAGCAAAGGAAGTACACTTAGTAGTAGAAAAGCTATAACATTATTTGCGCGATATTGCTTGGAAAGTAGAAAAAGAAGAAAAGTGGAACTGAATCATATTTAGTGACGACAGTTAAAATAATAAAGTACTCAAAAATAAAATAAATTATAATTAATTAAAAAAATATAAAATCAGAATATTTACCTAAATTGGTCAAAATATTCCGATGACTATTCCCCTAAAATTTATTATTTTTAAAAATTCTGCTCCCCAAATTACGCGCGTGTGGGAAGCAATTAAAAAAATGAATTAATTTAAAATATATAAAATCAGAATATTTACCTAAATTGGTCAAAAATATTCCGACGACTATTCCCCTAACATTTATTATTTTTTTAAATTCTGCTCCCCCACCCATGCGCGTGTGGGAAGCAATTAAAATAGCTGGAACGAAAATGGTTGCATATACATATTTATTTGGTACTACTAATTGAAGTTAATAAATAGTTAAAAACCCGTGCGCGAGTTGCTTATTTAGCAGCGTTTTTACATCTTTTCTCTCCCTACCCAAGACAGGTTGACTCTCCAATGATTGAATTAATTATTGTAATTTTTAAAAATTAATTTTAGATTTTGTAAACTTAGGTTCTGGTATTTAATGTTTAATTTAAATGTTTAAAAATTCTGATTTTTATGTTTAATTTTAAAGTTTAATTTCTGGTTTTGTAAACTTAAGTTGCAGAAAGCACTTAATTTTGTGCACCAGAATTAATTTGAAATTGAACCTAAGTTTGCAAAATCAGAATTAATATTTTGTAAACTTAAATTTTAATTCTGATTTTTAAAGTTTAATTTTAATTCTGTATTTCTGATTTTGTAAACTTAAGTTCTTAACAGAATTTAAAAATTCTGATTTTTAAGTCTAAATTTATTTTGTGAACTTAAATTTTTAATTCATATTTCAGGTTTAATTTGAAATAATAATTTCTGATTTTGTAAACTTAAGTTTCCACTCTTAAAATTAATTCTGATTTAGAAAATTTGAATTTTTATTTTTCAATTAATTCTGATGCTAAAACTTAAGTTCTTATTTTTAATTTTAATTCTGATTTCGAGTTAATTTCTAATTTTATAAACTTAAGTTTTATCCAATAAATTCTGATTTTTAATATTCTGTTTTAATATTCTGATTTTAAATATAAAAATCAGAAACAAAATATTTTTTGCGGACAATGTTTGCGGACTCTTTTTGGCTTAATTAATAAAACAAGTAAATCAAACGTAATATTAATATAGTATCTAGGGCAAGGAGTGTTCAATTTATTTTTATTAATGGTCATTTATTTTTTAATTGCTTTATAGAAAAAATATAAAAAGATGCGCGCAAGTAGCAATAGTTTTTAGTGGATTTTTTATTTATTAATAAAAAATCCTCCCTTCTTCCCAAAAAATCGCCGACTTTAAACAAAAACAAGATGAGAAAGAGCTTTATTGTTTTTGTTGTTGTTCTTATTGTTTGGTGGACATATATACATGTTTATTTTTATTTTTTATAAAAAATTTTTCTTTCTTTGTTTTATAGAGTGGACAAATTAATAAATAAAGAATAAAAATAAGAAAAGTGTTTAAAAAATAATAAATAGTGTAATTAATTTGGGGGGAAGGATTGGGCCACAAAATATTTTTTTATTAAATAAATAAAAAATAAAAAAATTTTTTAAGTCTTTAAATTGAGATAAAAATTTAAAAAATAAAAAAAATTTTTTCAACTTCCTTAAATACACCTCCTACCAAAAACCAAAAAATAATTAATTTGGGAGGAAGGATTGGGCCAAAAAATAATTTTTAATTTTTCAAATCAAAATAAAAATTAAAAATAAAATAAAATAAAAAATTTTTTTTTCTAACCTAAAAAAATTTTTTAAACTTCCTTAAATTGTCTAAATACGCCTCCCACCAGTTACCAAAATATAATTAATTTTGAGGAAGGATTGGGCCAAAAATAAAATATTTTTTTATTAATATCTTTATTTATAGTCTTTAAATTATCAGGGTAATTGAAAAAAAATTACTAATTTTTTTAACTTCATTAAATTGTCTAAAAACATCTCCCCCTCCTCCCATCAATTACCAGTTTAAAAATAAAATTATTAAAAAAAAGAGTCAACAAAAACAAAAAATTTAAATTATTTGTCTAATTCAAGACGTACTTCCTTATTGTTAAAAAAGAGTTTAAAAATATTTTTAAGTTTAAAAAAAAATTTTCTAATCTTAAAAATAAATTTATTAGTAAGTTAAAAAATTATTTATTTAAAGACTATTAATTACACCCCCAAGAAAATTCAAAAAAAAATAAAAAAATTTAAAAAAATAAAAAAAACGAAGGCAAATGATCCCAAAAAATTTATTTGAAGATTATTAATTAATTACTCCCCCTCCCTCCTAAAAAATTTAAAAAATTAAAAAAAAATGAAGACAAATTATCCCCCAACCTTTAAGAACACTTATTAATAACGTCAGCACTCAAGTAAAATAAAATTTAATTAATCACTTTTTAAAAAATGTTTGAAAGATTAGGGGAGGGAGGGGGGGGAGGGTTTAAAAAGTTTAAAATAAATAATCAGAATAAATTCATATGTAAAAACGACACGAGGTTTTTAAAATTAAATTTTGATTTTTAGACGAAAATTTAAAATTTTATTTTAAATTAATAAAAGGAAGTAAAAAAAAATAAAAAAATATTATTATTGTTCTTTATAATTTATTTTTAAAATTTTAAACAATAAATTTAAAAAATTATTATTTTATTTTTATTTACAATAGAGGTCTGATTGTTCAATTTTTAAGTTAATTTTTATTTATTTTTCTTATAAAATGTGGGGAGAGGGGGGGGGGTAAAGCTACTGGCAATAACTGCCAGGATTTGTTAAGGGTAAGGAGAATCCAGCATTTTAAACGTTTGTTAGAGGATTTAAAATCAGGTGAAGGCAACGCCTCAATAATTTAATAAGGTGAGCGAAGCTCCTAGCTGTACGTGGTGAGCGAAAGCTCCTAGCAAAATAACTGTCAGGAGGCTGCAGGATTGGTGCCTGCCCGGGGGTATAATAAAGGTCTTAATTATGCACTTTTTATAATTTTTAAAATAATTTTTAAATAATTAATTATTAAATTAACCAATAAATAATTTTTTGGTTATGCACATTTTGAATAATTTTTAAAATAATTTTTGAATAATTAATTATTAAATTAACCACTAAATAATTTTTTAATTTTAATTTTTCAATGTCGAATCGCAACTAATATAAAATCTCTCTCTCAAGCGGTAGTTGTTGCTCTCAAGGTTGTTTTAATATGAGATGCTTCCGGCCTTGTAAAATTATTATTGCGTTAAATTAAAAAATAAAAATAAATTCTTAAAAAATGATTTTTCGTCTCACCAAGTGTCACAGATAATTAATTTGAAGAAAAAAAATTTATTTTTTATTTTTTTGTTAATTAATTTTAATTTTAAATTCAAGTTGCAAAGAAGAGATTACTCTATTTTACTATGTCACAGTGTTTTTGGTCAAATATTAATTAATTAAAAAATTTTTTTGTTTGATAATTTAAATGAATTATTTAGTAATAAAAATCATTTAGGAATATTATAATTTAAAAAAATTTAAAAATTAAATAAAAAATATTTTTAATTTTTCCAATTGTAGTAATATACAAAAGTAATAAAAATTATTTTTAAAATCATTTTTAAGAAAATTTTTAAAAAATCAAAAAATTCTTTTTAAATTTATGTAAAAATTTTTTAAAAATAAAAAAATTATTTTTGATTTATGTAAGAATTTTTAAAAATTAAAAAAAAATTTTTTTTTTAATTTTTGTAAGAAGAATTTTTTAAAAATCAAAAAAATTGAAAAAAATTGAAAATTTTTTTACGAAAAATTTAAAAAAAATAAAAATTAAAAAAAATATTTTTCCCAAATTTATTAAATCTTGTTGTTGAGATCTTTTTTACTTTTTATTTTTAAAATAAAATAAATTTTGACATTTTCTAATTTCAGTTTTTTGTATTTCAAAGAAAATGCAAAAAATAGCATTTAATTAATTAAATCTTTTTTTTTAAATAACAATTGTTTTCTTTTTTATATTTAATATCGCCTAAGATTTATTAATGCCCGCATCATGTTATTCTTTAGGGCATCCATTTTGGCAAATCCTGACGTTGATGAATCTGGAGAAAATTTTTTGTTTAAAAATTTTTTGAAAATTTTTTGAAAAAATTTTATTATTGGAAGGTCAATTAATCTTCACAATTAATTAATTATTAACCAATTAAATGGTTTTTTATTGGCAATATGGGCCAAATAATTGTTTTATTAAATTACCAATTAATTGGTATTCTGTTAATATTATTTAACAATTAATTGTTAATTTACCAAATAATTGGCATTAAAAGATCAAATAATTGGTAATTTATTGGTATTTTTGTTGGCATTACTGACCAACTAATTGACCAATTAAATAGCCATTCAATGTTTTTTCAATTAATTGTTTTTATTAATAATTAACCAATTAATTGGAATTCGTCATCTGATAATTAATAATAACTAACCAATTAATTGGTATTTTATTTGTATTTTATTGGTATTATTTAACAATTAATTGATTTAAATTGATCAAATAATTGGTATTTAGTTGGTATTTTTCACCAAATAATTGGTAATTAATTGACCAAATACTCAGAAATTTTATTAATTGACCAAATAATTGGTACATCTATTCACCTTTAGTTCTCTTTGCTCCACGAAAAGTTTGTCCATAAGTAGTAGGATCATTATCTCCTTCCGTTGTTGCTAATTCATTAGCTACTAATTGTTGTAAAAGTCGTCGTTGTCTTTGTGTTTTCTTTTTATTTTCAATAATATCCTCATAATTATTATTGAATTCCTCAAAACTTCCTCCTCCTCCTCCTCTATTATTTTCCTCAAAAGAAATAAAAGGATATCCAATAATTCTACTAGAAGGTGCTCCTTCAAAGGAAGATTCCAATGATGAACAATTTGTTAATGATGGCAAAATTATTACTACTACTAGTATGGTGAACAAGAAAAATAAGGGGAATGATGATGAAATAATTTTTGATTTTGTTTTTGTTGTATTTTTCGGATTTAAAAAAGTATTCTTGTTTGGATGTTGTTGTTGTTGTTGTTGGTGATTTTTTGTTGTTTTTATTTTTCTGTTGAAAACAGAAGCAAAAGAAAATTGTTCTTCTTGTTGTAGTTGATTTAACATTTTATGAGGCATTGGAAAATTTTTTTTTTAATTTTTAAAAAAATATTTTTTAAATAATTTTTTAAAAATAATTCCTCTATGGAATGTATTAAAAGGGTATATTTATATACCTGAAAGGAAATAAATTAGTAAAAAATATTATTTAATACAGTAAAAGTACAAAAAATAAAGCGGAAGAAGATTTTTAAAATGCATGCAAAAATAAGAAAAAAATAAAAAAAAATATGGATACAGAAAAATATTAAAAAAATACTGGAGGTACATAAATAAAATTAATTAATATTCTGAATTCTGAAAATAAAAATAAACAGAAAATATTCTGATTATTAGAAATTCTGAAATAAATTAAATTTCTGAAAACTCTGAAAAAATAAATTCTGAAAATAAATTCTAAAAATAAATTCTGAATTCTGAAGAAATAATTCAGAAAAATAAATTCTGAAAAATAAATTCTGAAAAATAAAGTAAAATACAAGAAAATACAAGAAAATACAAAAATAAACGGAAATGATATGGGTAAAAATAAAATCAAGTACACAAAAATTCTGAAAATAAATAAAAATAACAAAACAACACAAAATACATAAAAATAGGTGAATTAAAAACAAAAAAAACAAAAATAGAAAATATTCAAAATAATAAAAATAAATTAGTGAAAAAAATTTTTTTGAATTAAATAAATTCTAAGAAACTCATTAAATACAAAAAAAATATTTTAAAAACAAAATCTTTTTTTATGAAGGAAAATGTCAAAAATGAAGGAGGAGAGAATGTTTAAAAATGGAAATTGAGGGAAAATAATATTTTTTTTTAAAAATAATAATTAAAATAAAAAAAAAATTTGAACAATTTTCTATTAAAAAAATAAAAATTAGAAAATTTAGGAAAAAACAAAAAATTTTTTTAAAAAATCCCAAAATCTGAATGGACCTCATTTGATTTTTTACAAAAAATATTTTTTCCTATCTTAAAAATAATTTTTAGAGGGTTTATTTAAATTGTCAGATCTAAGGATGTGTCGGGTAAAAAATAAAAAAACCTAAACCTGACCCAAGAAATTTTCGAAAACATGAAATCCGACTTGTTTTTCTCAGCCCGACCCATCTCTGTTCGGAACCTAATCTTTGGAATTTTATTGATATAGCCTTAAACTCACAGTGGAACCTCATCTATAATCCTCCCGAAAATTAGGTAAACTCCTCAATTTAAAATCCATATGGAACCTTAACCTACGAAAATATTTCAATCCTGAGGGGGTATTTAAAAGTAAAATTCGACAGTAATTTTTAACTAAAAAAATAAATACCAAACAGCATTTTTAATGAAAACAAAAATAATGAGTGTGGAGATAAACAAGCTTAAAATTAAAGCTTAAAATTAATGAAAAAAAATAAAAATATATATGACGATTATAGACATTAAAAAATATAAAAAAATATTAAAGATGTCTTTAAATTGCTTGAGGCTATAATTTTTTTAAAGCTTTAAAAAGATATGGGTATTAGACAAAAATGCTTGTTTGCTAAAAAATTTTTTTTTAATAATTTTTATTTTCGGATTAATTGCGAGATATTATTTTTTTTAATAATTTTAAAAAAAATAAAAAAATTTTTGTTATGTTGCAAATAATGTGAAAATAAAAAAATTTTTAAGTAAAAAATAAATAAAATTAAATTAATAAACTTACGAAAAAAATAATTTAAAAAAATAATAATTAAAAAATTAAGCACAAAAATGGAACAAATATGCACACAAAAAATGTCCATTCAAAAAAATGGACCTGGAAATACTTTAAAAATAATTTTAAAAATCACAATAAAATAGAACATAATATATTTACTTAAGAAACCGGATACCCTTTAATAAATGATCAGAACTAAAAATAACTAAAAAAATATCCTAACAAAAAATATAAATTTGTAAAAATAGTTTACGTAAATTTAAAAAATAATTCATTAACAAAAAATATTTTTTTTAATTTTGCATCAATTATTATTTTTTTAAAAAATAATCCCAGAGCCATTTACGTCCACAGAAAAAAATATTATTTTTATTTACTAAAAAATGACATTATTTTTTTAAATTTTGCGCAGAGGCTTCATCATCATTTTTTAAAAATAAGTACATAAATAAAATAGGTAGATATTCTTTTACGTAATGGAGAGGGATTTGAGTCGGATTAATTTTTAATTGCGTAAAAAAATTATTAGAGGGAGTTAAAATAAAAAAAATTTTTTTATAGGTAAATTAAATTTAATAAATTAGCTAAACTTTATTTTAAATTAACTCTTTTTTTCAAAATTAAATTTATAAAAATTAAATTTATAAAAATTTAATTTATTAATTTTTCCTCCCTCAAGTCTAATTTATATTCATATCAATTTTTAAATTTAATTGAAAAAAAATTAAATTTTTTTTTCAATTAAATTTAATTTAAAAATTAATATAGAATAAAGAACTTACAATTAGTTTAAAAACCCAAAAAAATTATTTAAAAATTATTCAAGAAAAAATAAAAATTATTCAAGAAAAAATAAAAATTATTCAAGAAAAAATTTTTTTTGGTCTCAGACAGCTACTTAAAGAAGCAACAGACAGCTACTTAAAGAAGGAAACAAAAACAGCTACATAAAGAAGTAAAAAAAATTTTTTTGGACAGCTGCATACCGGACCTAAAGAAGCAAAAACTTAAAAAAAATTATTTTAATTAAGGCCAAAAATTAAAAAATATATTATATAATGGAATTATTTGAAAGTTATATCCCTCCATTAAATTTATTTTTCAAAAAAAACCAAAGAATAAAAAATATTTTTGTTTGTTTGATTTTGAGAAGCATACCTATATGGGAAATTTAATTTAGCGTCATTAATTTCCGATATCTTCATTTCAGTAAAAAAAATTCAGGAGAAGAAAGCAAACAGGAAATTGCGTTATGGAGAAACTATACCCCAAAACTTTATATATATTTTTTGGGATAATTTTAATGAGAAAAAAAATTATAAAAAAAAAGTTATAATGTTTGTATAGGGGACACCACTCTAAAGTAAATAAATTTTTAAAAAAAAATAAAAAAATTTATAAAAAATTGCATTATACATTTGCTTTAAAAATTTAAAAATTTATGGGGTAGAATTTTTTGAAAAAAATTTTTTAGGATTTTTTTAAAATTATTTTTGTGTAAAAAATTAAAAAATAAATAAATATTTAAAATACATTTAATTTTTTAAATTTCAAAAAAAAATTTTTTTTTAATTCTATGGAAAAAGAATTCTCAATAAAACCAAACAAGAAGTTTTTTGCCGTATTTTACAACCTACTACATATTAAATTTTTTAATTAAGGTTTTTTAAAAATTTATTAGGGTGTAAAATATTCTAGACATAAATACATAAATATTCATTCAATATTTTTTAAAAATTTTGTATCCTAAAAATGTATTTTTAAAAATTTTATATAAATTAGTACTTTTTAATAGAATAGTATTTTTTAACTTGTAGTAAATAATTAAAAATTTCCGTCTAAAATCACGACATTATTTAAATAATTAAGTTTTTTAGAATTTAGTAGTTAAAAAATACTTTAGTAGTTAATAAAAAATAATTCTTATATTTAAAAAAATTTTAAATTCTAGGAAAATACAAAAAATATATTTGTCTTAAAAAAATATATTTTTTAAGAAAAATATTTTAAAAAAATAATTTTAAAAAAATCAAGAATATTTCCGAAAAATGTTTTCTTTGAAAAATTAGTAGGTTAAATTAAAAGAGGAAGCAGAAAATAAAGTTGAAAAAAAATTAAAAAATTAAAAAAATTAAATTAACATACATAACTAAAAATGGACAAATTAATGCCAAATATAGAAAAATAAAATTTACAAAAAAATAATAAAAATATTCTTGAAAAATGTTCTTAAAAATATTTCTTTTTAAAATATTCTCAAAATTCTAAAAAAAATATTGAAAAAAATACTGAAAAATATTTAAAAAATCCCCCCACGAAAATTCTATTTTTATCAAAAATAAAGGATTTTAAAGGAAATTTTTAAAAAATAACGAAAAAAAATTTTTCAATCCCTAAAAATAGACGGAAATAAAATTTTACAAGGGATATACTGAATTTATTAAAAATTATTTGATAAAATAATTCTAAAAAAAAAAAAAAAATTTTTTTGAAAATTTATTTTGATAAAAATTTCAGAAAAAAGTTTTGAAAAAAATTTTATAAAAATATATTTTTAACCCAAAAAAACTTAATTTTACCAAAAATTAAAGGAAATTCTAAAAAAAGAATTTTAGTATAAATTTAATTAAAAAATGTTTTTTTATTATTATTTTTCCCATGAACTTTTCTCTCCAAACTGCTTGCAAAAAAGCTCCATTTAAAAATGTTATTTACCAATTTTTTAGTTGTTTTTGAAGGAAAAAATTTGTTTTTGGTGCAAAAATTAAAAAAAATTTATTTTTCAAAGGAAAAGCGTGGGAGAAAATTTTAAAAAGGACTAATAAATTTATTATTTTATGGCATTAAATAATTTTTTGCCATCATTTTTAAAAGAAAAATATTTTTTTTAATAAAATGTATTTTAATGCCTCAACATTTTAAAAAAATTTTCTTTCCCCTTGATTTAATTCAATAAATTTATAAAATTAATTTTTGATTATTCAATTAGGTAAACAAAAATTATAAAAATTAAAAAAAATTTTTTTTTAATTATCTAGTAATTTTTTTGACTTTAATTTAAAATTAGTTAAGTAGCCGGAAATAAATTTTTATAAGGGAAAAATTTTTTTAATAATTATTTTAGAACGCGCTCAGCTCATGAGTTATTTGATTAAGCCATCAAACTTGCGCAGTTGCTTTAAATTAAGATACTTTTTTAAAATTTATTTTAGGTACTATATTAAATTATTTTCCACATCAAATTCAGTTTCCTTTTTCAAAATTTAATTTATATACAAATGTTATTATTTAATTAATTTGCAATCCAAAAAAGTTAGAAAATAAAAAAAAATAAAAAAAAATTTTTTTTGCAAAAAAAGTTTAGCTAGCCCCAGACCCTTATTTAAGCATAAAAATTATTTTTTAAAGTGCATCGGATTAAATTTCAGACAATCTAAACGCCGAAGGAATTAACCAGAAAAATTCAGTAGAAATAAAAATAAATATTAAATTTACCCTTCAAAAAAATATAGAAAAATAAAAAAAAATTTTTCAACTGGAATTGACAGCTAGACATTAAAAATTGTCAAAAGCATTAGGAAAAAATTAAAAAAATAATAATAATAAAATAAAAAAATATATAATAGTACACATATTAGCACTTTTGTAGTATTTAAAAATGAGAAGAGAAAAAATGAGGACAAACAAAAAAATATATACCTAGGCATCCCCCTCTTAAAAATAATATTATTTTTTAAAAATGAACTGACGTATTCAGGTGTAAAAATTAACATATTGTTTTCAAATAAAAATATTTGTCGGAAAAAATATTTGTCATAAAAGTAATTGTTAGAATTTGGCATTTTATTATAAAAATTAAAAAAAAGTGTGAGAATAATGCCCAGTGAATGCCAGACAATGCCCAGACAAAACTCAGAACATGTATGCTTTCTTAATTTTATTTAAACATGATTGGTAGTTTAAAAATCACAGGGATATTTTGTCAATTTTTTTAAACAAGTAGACAATGGGATTTTAAAAATCAAAAGAATAATTTAGGTGCTTAATTTAAGGAATATCAGAAAACATTAAAAATATTTTTTGCAATTCATACCCCGAAACAAAAAAAATTATTATAGCAGGCATCAAATTTTTAATCTTGTCCTGAAGGTTTATGAAACATTTGTTGTATGTGTCACGCAAAACGAGAGATTTTTAAGGGTTTGCTAAATTTCCTTAAGTTAAGGTTCCCAAAGTTAAACACTTTAAAAATACTTATCCAGTGATTTCCAAATTAATCCCGAAATCCTTACTTTTTATTTTTCTTTGACCAAAAAATTAAATTTAAAAAATAAAAGAAAATACCAGTAATAAAAAATGAAAATTTAATTTAAAAAAAATGATGCAAATGCACTTTACGCTCTAGTAAGTATATTAAAGAAAAAAAAACCGTAATTTGATGCCAAGTCAATAGCATCAGAAAAAATTTTATATTATTATGTTATAATATAAAAACTAATACATATTTAATAGTATGTTTTGCATAATTAAATAAAAAGTGGTAAAAAATTGTTTTTAAAAAAATATAAATTATAGGTGTACTTAGGTTCTGGTAAAAAAATAATAAATTTTAAGCATATGGGAATATGCTTAAAAATATTGTTTTGCTTTATAAAAGCTTGAATTATTAAAACTTTAATTTTACAAACTTAGAAATTCAGAAACTAATATTAGAAATAAATTTCGCAAACTTAATAAAAGTTAAGTTCAAAACCTTAATCATAGATTCACTTGTATTATTAAAACTTGATATTTTACAAACTTAATAAAGGCTAAATTAACAAACTTAACATTCTAAATAAACTTGAATTACTAGAACTTGAATTTCGCAAACTTAGTTTAATACAAACACAGACTTAAGTTTTCATAAATAAACTTAAATTATTAAAACTAGAATTTTACAAACAAGTTAATAAACTTAAGTTTTCCAAAATAAACTTCGAGTTATTAAACCTGAATTTTGCAAACTTAACAAAAGTTTACAAACTTGATTTTTCTTGTTTAATTTTTAAAGTTTAATAAAGTTACGTTTTTATAATTTTAATTAAATTATTTTTATTTAAACACAATTTACTCTAATCATGTTTTTATTTAATCTAAACACATATAAATACTACAACCGAGACAAAGACAACGGAAAACAATTGAAGACAAAATAAAAATATAGAATAAGTCATTTTAAGGATTTATTCGAGTTAACCATTTTTCGAAAAAATTCAAAAAAAAAATTTTAACGTTCAAACAAATCCAAAATCATTTTAAAAATAAATTAGATATCAAGATACCTCATTTTCTCGATTAATTACTTTCCCTAAAACCCTCTCAAATGGTAAGCAATACTTAACAATTGTAATTACTCGAGAAAATAAGATATAGATGGTCCATTAAAAAATAAAGACAACAAACAATGAACAACAGATAAAGGTTGGAGCACAACAAGGAGACAAAATAAGATATGAATGAGAAAAAGTGGGAATCGTGAAGAAAAAATTTTTTTTTAATTTTTAAAAATTATTTTGAATCTGGAATTTTAAATTTACTGAAAAAATAACCAATTTATATACAGAAAAAATTTTAAATATGTTAATTAATTACCCACTCCCGTGGTAAGCTTAAATAGGAAATAATAACGTAAATAACAACGTAACATTAGAAAACCCCAAAATAAATTTTTAAAATTCCCATAAATTTATTTTTATTTTCAAAAAATTTATATACCCAACACCCTCTATTTTTCTAATTTTAAAACTAAATTTGAATAAAAAAAATATTAATGACATTTTTTTTCAAAAAATGTCATTAATTCCCAAACTAATTTTAAAATTTTTTTAAAAATAAAATTTTAAATAAAAATAGAAAAATTCCCACTTGATTTAAAAATAGTAGAGACAATAAACGAAATAACTGGAAAAACCGAGAATAGAAACCGTGTTTTTTTGAATTTTTTAGAGTAACACAAAAACAATAAATAAACATATAAATAGGTATATTTTACATGAGATATAAATTTTAAAATTGTGATGTAACTGAACAAGTGAAAATTTTATAAATAATTTCCTCTTAATTTTTAGAATTTTTTGAATTTTTTTCTGACGTAACATTTAAAAATCGGGCCAAAAATAAATATTAGCCTATTTTTTATAACCAATAAATTTAACAAATAACTGGCATCTTTTATTTTGCAAAATGTTTTTATAAAAAAAATTCATACTTGCAGAAAATCCCACTTCGTAAAAAAATCCCAAAAATTTTATGAAAAATTTTTGAATAATTTTCATGAAAATGGAAACCTATTTCCCCCAATTATTAAAAAAATGTTAAATTCTAAAGTGGCATCACAATTTTCACAAAACAAAACGAAAAAAGTTTTTTTTTGGAACAGAGACAACGTGGAGGGATAAAAAAAACAAAAGTTTATATTTCCAAAAACGGATATTAAGTTAGAAAATTATAAGAGAGGAAATTAAAAGACAAAAATATAATTTCTGGCCCTAGCTAGAAAAATATTTAAAAAAATGCGCCTCAATTTTAAGAAGAAATACAAGTAGTGTGTGGTGGGGTTTAATTAGAAAAATATTAAAAAATGGAAGAATGCCAAAAATTAAAAGTCAAGTTAACTAATGTTTATATTAAAAGAAGAAAAAACAACGCGGAAGGAGATAATTTAAGAAATTAAATTAATTTTGGGGAAAAAATCCAAAAATACGTAGGTAATTAAAATATTTACCTAAGCAATTATATTAATTAGCTAAGCAATTATTTGTTCAAAAGATCATAATTTAAACATTTAAAAATTAATTTTCTCCTACTCTTTTTTTAATATTCTTTAATCGTTCAAAATTATCTTATATTTATGTATCTAATTATTAATTTAAAAAATTTAATTGTTTTTTCTTCTAATTTATTAACATTGTTTTCTTTTTTTGTTGAATTTCATAAATATTTAATTAAAACTAATTTAATTGTATATAGTTTGTATTTTGTTTTTAGAAAAAATTAAAAATAGGTAAAAACTTGTATTTTAGCTTATTATTAAAAATTATAATTCTCTCCTTATATTCTTAAAAATTCAAAATAAATATATAAAAACATATTTCCGGTCAAATACTTTAGTTCTTTTGTTTTAAGAAAACAATAAAAATAGCAAAAATAGGCTTTCATTTTAAACTTAAAAAAATAATATCCACTTTTAGAAGTACATATTTCCGCGTTGCTTTTTTAAATGAATGAATTTTGTAAGTTAGCTGAAGATGACACATATATAATGATAAGAAATAAAAGAAAATAAAAGATAAAAAATAAAATTACAATGTTTTTTGAATATAATTGGACCCCATTTATTGACACGATCTTAATTAAAAGTTAAATTTTAGAAGCTGGTTGGCCACTAGGTGGGGAACTTGTTTTAACGTAATAAAAAATGATAACAATAATAGCCATAAGGTAAACATACTTTTCTTGTCCCAAAGGGTGTAATGAGGTCCGACTATATTAGAATTGATATACATGCCAGTTTATTAGAGAGCCCAGAATGTATAAAGTCCAAGCTTTTTTCAAGATATATTTTAGATATTGCTGAGATAGCAAAAATAAATCCCATTCCCGAGATATTTTACAACTCCGGTCTCTATTTGAGCTAAACAAAAAAAAAGTCCCTAAACAGATTTCAAAAAATCCTAAACACCTAGAGAAACTTAATATAGGTATGTATATTAAAGGTTTTTAGATAACACAAATATTCCAAAAATTTTAAAATTTCTCCAATTTAGTAATAATACCTTAACGACATAAAAAACCTTAACATCATAATACTTTAAAAATAAATTCAAAAAATTCTTCTGATTTATCAAGTCAAATACATATATTTATAGTGTAAACGAAGAACAAAAAACAACGGACGGAAGATATGAAGAAATGAACACAAAACAGAAAAAAAAAATAAACATGAAAAATAAACGAGGACATAAACAAAGAAAAATCAAATTTAAATATTAAAAAAAATTTTTTTGTTTTTTTTATTCAGAGCCAAAAAACCCGCGCAAACTTAAAAATATTCCACAAAAGCATCAAAGCTGATACTGGGTCCCAAGCTTTTGTTTTAATGCTGGCGGGAATTGGGCCACAAAATTATTCCAATTTTCATGGCCAACTTGTTGTTTAAATGCTGAGAGGATCTGACATGAGAGAGATTTTTTTGAAAAATTTTTTGAATTTTTAAAAAAAATTTTTCCCAATTTTTTTTTTGAAAATTTTTCGAAATAAGAAATTTTTTTTTGAAATTTTTAGAAATTTTTTTTGGAAATTTTTTTGATTTTTTTTTAAATTTTTAATTTACCAAAATAGGGTAAGTAGGTTAGTTAATTTTTTGTAAAATTTAAAAAAAAAATTATAAAAAAATGGGAGTCAATGTAGGATTAAAACCCAGCTTGTTGTTAGTAAAATTAGTTTAAAAAATATTTAAAAAAATAGAACCAACCCGACCAAACATGAAACGCAATTCATCACTAGGTGTTTGCCAAGAAGCTATTGCATCACACAAAAATATAAAACAATTTGCAACTCCTTGAGGATTACAATTTATCATTAAGCAAAGTCCACGAAAAGCACTCTCCTTTTCATCGTTGTCACGAACATTTCTTAAAGCCAAACACCAAGGACGGATGAAATCAAACAAGAAAGGTGATACGTCTGAACTGCAAGAAAGTCCAAATCGGCCAAGTGTGATTGCTTTAAAAAATTAATTTAAAAAAATGTTATTGAATACGGAGTCGGACCTCACTATATGATAAACACCTTGGGGCTGGAAAATGGTATCCTATAACGATAATTAAAGGATATCTAATATAGAGTAGTTCATAATGAGAGGTGCAATAAATTTGAGGTGTCGTGTCGCTTAAGCAACTCCACCATCCAGTGGCCAACTTAATTTAAAAAATCCCAAACTGAAGTTTACTAATATTGGGTTTATATTAGAGTGAGGTCCGGCTGCCAAAAGTAAAGCAAATATAATTTTTGATATGTGGAAAATCAAAAAAATTTTGATTAAAAAATATTTAAAAATTCGTACCCGTATTTTCAAGAAGCGTTTTTGGTCCTTTATCCCGATTCATCACAATAATAAGTTGTGGCAAAATTATTGGGACATATTGTCTCATTTGGTCACCAATATTTAAAGAAATCTCTCCAAGTGCCCATATAGCATCTAAAAATATTTTTAAAAAATTTTAGGTAACAGAGGCCATCTCCTCTCATTTTTTCCTATTTTCAATTTTATGTTACCCCAAAGCCTAAAAATTAACAAAAAAAACTAACTATTACAAACAGAAACATGTTCAGGATTTAAATTTTGGGCAAGAATTGGTATAAATTGGTGTACATTTGGTTGTAGATAAGTATAACATGCTTTGGACAAATCTCCTAATAATGCAAAAGAACTTTGGCGAACTTCATTTGTTGAATCCTTTAATAAAAAATTTTCAAAGAGAAAATTCAAAATCAAAAAAAAAACCTGAGAACAAATATAAATAAGCTGATTTAAATTGCTTTGATCAACTAAAGGTTCAATATAATCACGTAAAGCTTCAGTCAATTCTGAAAGAAGGTCCAATGCAACAATTAGAAAGTCTTTATCTGTTTGGTCATTTAGAGCTTGCTGTGTTGCTAAAATAATAATAAAGAAAATAAATAAAAGTAAGATAGAGGTAAGGTAAAGTTTAGCCCCGGGTATTTATCCTACGAGTTCCTAGCGCTTATTACTAGCAGCTATCGGCCACCTTGTAAAGGTTGCTCTACTTACTGACGGACATGAGCTACCGGAGTGCAGCTTTCACCTTTTCTTTTTATGCTGAATCTCCCTTGTCCCTCACAATAGTAAGGGAAAAATTTCTACTTTAAAATTGGAAAATAAATTTTAAAGTGACCAAGGTTTATTGGTCTTCCTTCCGTTATAAAATTTTGCTTAATTACTACCATATAAATAATACGAGCCCCAATACGAACCCATGTCCCGATTCTTAAGAATAAAAAATTCTTTTTATAATTTACAACCTGAAGAAGTTGCAGCAGCAGCCGCCGCCTGACTTTGTTGTAACGTATTAGAAATAATATGAACACAACGTTGAAATACAGGTTCAGCATATGGAAGAAATGAGCAATGTAAAGCTGTTGCTACAGATGAAATACATTCAAGTAGAGGAAATAATTCTTTATCATCATCTTTAAGTATTGACCATTTAGCCATTAAAGGTTGCATTAACATATCTACAAATGGTGGATCTGCCAAATTGGCACCAACACTATCTGCTAAAGTTCCAACTGCGTCGTAGAGGATTAATAGGTTTTTGGCCTTGAAGGAAAAATTTTTTTGAGAAAATTTAAATTAATTTTTAAAAGTAAACCTGGTATCGCTTGAAGGCTTCAACCAAAGTGCCAAGTATTTCCGCTAGGTAAGGAACAAGTTCGTGACCTAAAAATTAACGAAACGGAAATCATTTCTTTCATTGGTCCGAAAATGTTCAAATTTCGGATTAGGGCTCGAAATGAGGAAAAGACGCCGGAAGTGATCAGCATTAAAATTAAGTCTAAAATTTTTCGGAACAAAAAATAAAAATGATTTCCAAGCTAATTATACTCACTAGCTTCTTCCTCAAAGGTAGCAAAAGCAGAACAAGCAGCTTCCTAAAAATACAAGTACAATTTAAAATTTAAGTTTTCTTCTAAAAACAGGCCTGTACACGTTTGTTTCTATCTAAAATACGTGCTAACAACTAAAAAATTTTTTTTAGATTCTAAATTTTAATTTAAAAATTAAAAACCTCTTTGAGCAATTGGTTAAACATTGGGCCTTGTGGCTGTTGAACAACATAATGACAATAACGAGAAAGCGTCCAACATGTGATTGAGCGAACTAGAGCACGAGTATGTTGTAGCGAGTTGATCAAATAAGGTATTAAATTTGGTAAATGGGGGGTCTAAAAGAGAAAATGACTTTAGGAAAAATTTAAAAAATTAAAATACCATTCCATTCATACAACCTTCAGCAACTGCACCCAAGGCTAAAATTCCACTTTCTTTAATCTGGAATATAAAATGAAAATTAAAAATAAATTTTAAAATGAACCTCCCAATGTTCTGAAAATAAAGTATCTTTTAAAATTGGTAATAAATATACAAGAAAATCATCGCTAAATACACCAGAAAGAACATCTAATGAGGCAGCAGCACACTTTCCTAGAAAAATAAAATCATCTCAAATTAATTTCAAATCCATGATAACCCCGGAGGAAGTTCAAAAGCGCGATAAGATGTTCTTCCTTGGAGTTACATCCACGTGAATAGAATTTCCCGCATTACAAATCCTCGTGTCTTCATTCCCAGGGGAAACAAGAAAAAATACAATAATGTGAGTAAATTTTAATCGAGAATTTTTTATCGTCCCCGTGTCTTCGTTCCCAAGGGGAAAGGAGAAAAACCATACTGTGTTTATTTAACCACCAAAATTCCTAATTATATATAAATTCAACTTACTTAAATTCCATTCTGTACTAGAATCATCATCACTCTCATCACCAAAATCTTCTTCATCATCACTTTCATTATTATTATTATTTCCAGCCTGTTGATTTGTATTATTATTTTCATTGTCTTGATGTGAAGATGCTCCTAAGCCTTGGGTCCTAGCTCTGTGAAAACGAGGTTTAATGTCTTCAATTCTATCAGGAACATTTGCATCGTCTTCTACGTCTCCCTAAAAAATACATTTTAAAAAAGTACAAGTGAAAAAAATCGAAACACATTCATTGTTAGGGCTATTGGCGACCGGTTTTAGAACCAAAAATTTTTGAAAATGAGTGATTTTGTAAAGTATTCCCACAAAAAAACGATATTTAAAAAATCTCAAACCCAAAAACCGGAGGCCCAGTTAATAACCGGTCACCAAGAACAATAGTCATCGACTTCAAAAACCCCCCATAGTTTTTGTTATATAGATGACCTCAATTTTACATAAAAACCTTAGAAGCTAAAAAATTGCATGTAAGAAATGAAGTGTAAAGTTGAGAATTTAAAAAGTTTGGGTGCATGTGAAATTGAGGTCCTATTATTATGCCATTTTAAATTAAATTTTTAACTCTAAATTGGGGAAGGAGCAAAAGAATTTCCAAAAATATCCCAAAAAATCACCCCCAAAGGAAAACTTTAAGTAAAAAATAATTAAAAAAACCTTCAATAAAATAATATCCGTTTCAGAATATCTCATGCATTTAATTAAAACAGGAAGTAATTTTCCAAGAATTGGTGCCAAAACCTCTTTACAAATTTGTGGACTTTCAGCAAATGCTAACCAAAATTCACAGGCTTCCAAAGCAGTTTCTTCATTATTTGTATCATCTGTGCGTAAAAGCATAAATTCAGCAATATTTGGAAGTTGTGGAGCAATTTTTTCAATAAAACTTTCTAACAGGAGAGTAAGTGCACGACAAAGTTGTTTTTGAACTTCCTTAAATAAAAGACTAAAAAGTGAAGAATTGAGTAACTGGGTTTCTAGTTCTCAATAAGTCCCTCGATTTCCAATAAGTCTCTCGATGTAGGCTTCTAATAGAGATAGGGTTTTATTTTTATAAGTGTGATATTATGGGTCTCCGTAAGGCGTAAGAGGACTTAATGAAGAACTGGAGTTCTATTTTCAACAAGACTCCTTGTGTAAGCTTCTAATAGATACGGACTTCAAGATTTCATGTCTAATCCTAAAGATTTGAAGCAAAAAATGTCCCCATGACGTAAGAGGATTAATTGAAGATCAAGGCTATCTTCAATGTTTCCTTCTTGTCTGGGTTTCTAATAGAAATGGGTCGTCTTTTAAATATATGTATTCTTTTGTTATGGGTGATTACGAGTTATCCCTAGACATAAACCCCCCCCCCCCCCCAAGACACTCCCAAAAATGATGTAAATTAAAAAAAACTAACCTGATCATCATCATTAGCCAATCTAAACAAACATTGCAAAAAAGGATCAATCACTCCAGAAATTGACTCATTATGCACCAAAAGAATACAATTTACTGCATTTACTGAAAGAGCGCGTAGTTTGCCAATTGGAGAGTTGAAAAAAGGAAGCACTTTTTCAATTAATAAATTAACATCTTCTGGCCGAAAACAAGCAGCAGAATCTTCACATATTTTTTGTAATGCTCCAAGAGTGCCCTAAAAAATTAATTTAAAGTTTCTAGTATGTATTAGAAAATCAGGAGCCCATCAATCTTATTGTTAGAAGTGGCCACCAAAAATCGCAGGGGAAAATCTTAACACGGAAAATTCTTTACATTTCACAGAAGCTTAAATCAGGGAGTGTGCTTTTGCTAGGGAGTGTGGTTCTATTATAGGATTTAAGGTATGTATTTTTTAATCAAATAGAAGCTCATTTTTAAAGAGACTAAAAAATGGATTTCCATAGAAACTAAATGACATTTTGTAATTTAGCGAAAAAGTGAACTCCAGGTCCAAATATTAATTTATAGACACCTACACAAACCTCATTAAAATTGTTGTCGTGAGTCTCCAAAAAATGGCATAATGTAGGCAATAATTCAGGCCACTTTTCAACATTTTCATGTAAAAATATTGTTGTTATAATAATTCCAACAGTAGCCCGAACAAGTGGAGAACCGTCTCCAATAGCTCCAAAACAATTTCTTTTAACATACAATTTTATAGGCTCCGGCAAATTTGGCCAATTATTTTTTATTGTGTTCTTTAAAAGTAAACCGCTCATTGCTCGGATAGCGACCTTTAAAGGTAGAAAGTCAAAAAAATTTAATTAAAAATGACCTGTTCATCGATAAGCTTGCTCAGAATAAAGAGAAGATAACAACAAAATTGTGGATGCGTATTTAGTTGATCTAGCTGCTGAAAAGATTAAATTTTTTTTGAAAGTTTTTCACGAATTTTGAAAAATTTCTAGGAACTTTTGAGCTTGATTGCTTCCCTATCAAAGCTTCACGAGTTTGTTTCGTGATTTCCCTGACATGAGGAAAGGAGATGAGGAAAGGGTGAGTTTTCCCTGCCTTCCTTAAAGCTAAAAAGGAAAGGGAATTACCGATTGTGAGCATCACGAAACGAAGTTTTCGTTCAGCTCTGTTCCTTATATTCTTTTGCTTTGCAATTCCTTTTAGATATTTTTTCATATAATCAAGTCAAAAAGGTGCTAGTTGTGAGGTTAAAGAGAAAAACCTCAGAATTTGTCAAAAATCAATTTTAAAAAACCTGCTGAATCTGCTGTTGCATTTGTTTATCAGACGACTGCGAATGTTGCAATAAAGCAATAATCTTTAAAAAGTGGAATAAAAAGTATAAAAATCTTAAAAAATTAAACTTGTTGCAATTCTGATTGTGAAGGTTGCCAATTTTGCTCATCAATTTGCTGCTGCTTTTGTTGTTCCATTTTTAATTTAAACTGATTTTATAAAAGAAATTGAACAGATTTGAATAAAACTATCAAATTATGGTCTGAAATTAAATATTTTAATTAAATTGAGACTGACATCATGGAAAACATCATGCTAACAAGGGAGCCTCGCCAACTGTGACCAGAAATTTTTAAACAGAATCTCGCTTCCACTCTACGGGAAAAATTGAGGGAGATAAAGAAACTTTTTACTTTAAAGGGCAGGGCCAAAACCTCCAAAAATTGACGATAAGATATCGACAAATGCGCTACAAAATGGTATGTTTTATTTAAAATTTTTGATCACAGTTTGCGAGTCGTAAGAATAAGAAATAATAAAGGTAAAATAAAAAAGGTATTAATAGTAAATAACAAATGATACAATTCAATAAATAATTATTTAAATATTTATTACATATGTCCATAAAACAAATAGTTTTTTCCAAAAAATAACCTAAAAAAATAAACAAATATTTCCCTAAATTTATTCCTTAATTTGTTCTCCATAATCTTCTTTATCACATTTACTTATATACCAAACACCAACGCCAAATGCAGCAAAAGTAAATCCTTGGGCTGCAATACGCCCTCTCATATAAAATTGTAACCGTTTCAAATCCTTGCGATAAGACGCGAAAAGCATTGAAACAAGAAATCCTGAAGTGGCCGCAATGCCAAGCGGAATAAAAGGATTGATGGAGATTTTATCCACAAATTTTTGAACCTTGGTGGGGACTTCATCAGAGAATCCAATCCTTTGCTCGCTGGAACGACCCTATAATTATTGATAAGAATATAGCGTATTACTTCTAACTGAATGCCCGGGTTCTATTTTTCAATCACCTTCCAAAAGGGAAGTCTATTGAAGGGGGTATCCAAATGAAGGGGGAAGTCTATTAGTGTGGGTATTGGAGGGACATTAGTGGGGGGTATCCAATGGAGTCTATTAGAGGAGGGTATGGGGCAGTCTATTAGAGGAGTGTATCTAAACGGAGAGGACATTCTACTAGATGTGGATATCAAATGGAGGGGGTCTATTAGAGCCGGTATTCAAATGGAGGAGGCAGTCTATTGAGGGGTTATCCAAATGGAGGGGGCAGTCTATTAGAAGGGGGTATCCAAAAGAAGTGGGCAGTCTATTAAAGGTAATACGGTAACTTTGATAAAGTAAGAAACCTGTAATAAATCTGCAGGCATCCTAGGAACAGCAGATTTCTTCTGTTTTACAGTGCTTTCATTATTTTGGGAATTATGTGAGGCTGAGGTTGAAGGCTTCTTTGGAGTTAATTGCTTCCACGTCATAAATTGCTTCCTATCACTTTCTGTTGAATTTTCGGTGGTGGACATCTTGTCAACTAGAATAAAAGACAATTTCTAAATTAAGTAACAAAATTAACAAAACTTTAGGGAAACAAGAAAGAATCAAGAAAAAGAACAAAACGGAAAAAATTTTACCTTTCCTCTAGTCTCTCTTTCTGTTTGTATTTTCTTTCCTCTCTTTCTTTCACCTTCTCTCTCTTCTACAAATTAAATATACATAACGCCAAACATTAAATATTTTTGTATTTCTTTTAAATCCCTGTTTTTTCGAGTTTTTTCTTCGGGGTTTTCTCGGGTTTTTCTTGTTTTTTTCATTTTTTTTTGTTTTAGGCCCTTAATTTTTTTCTCATTTTCTCATTTTTGAACATACAAAATGACTAGAATTGTACTTCCTGGCGATTTTATTACCGACAATTTTCTTGTTGTTTCAACTCAGGCGCCAAGACTTGTTGGATATGGATTGCAAAAACGTGAAGATGGGATTTATGCAGTGAATGCTGGAATACTTCATGAACATGATAATAAACTTTGGCTAAATACTTCAATGAAAAGGTTTTTATTTTAGTATTTTTGGGGCTTATGGCTTCTCTTTTGGGTAGTTTATTGAAAGGGACCGGATATACTTTAGCCGTTGGACTAATTTCTCGATTTTATATAATTTAAATCGTCGGGCCAAGTCGAACGGGACCACTCTCTAAGCTAGGAAATTCTATTGGACAGAGATACATGCCTCTGAAAATCGTAGATCCATAGAAGGACCAATTTTTGAACCGGCTAAAGTACTGCCTAATTTTTTTAAATATTTTTTGAAATTGTTTTTGAATCCATTTCTGACTCCTTTTTTGCCCTTCTACCTGTATGCTTTTGTATTTTAATTTTTCAGATACATTCCCCACTCTGGCGATCGAGTCTTGGGAACTGTCACAGCTAAAGTTGGTGATATTTTTAGAGTTGACATTGGAGGGCCTGATTTAGCTTTACTCAATTATACGTCTTTTGAAGGGGCTACAAAGAGGAATAGACCAAATGTCAAAGTTGGAGATCTTATTTATGGACAAATAATTTTAACTTCGAAACATTTTGAGCCTGAGGTTTTTTAAATTTTATTTTTTGAATTTTAATTATTTTAAGCTTTCCTGTGTCGATTCTGAATCCCGTGCCAGAGGAATGGGCGTAATTTCAACTCCAGGACTTGTCTTTTCTGTCACTCTAAGTCATGCAAGAAATCTGCTTAAAGAGAATGACCAAATAATTCCTGCTTTAGGAAAGGAACTTAAATTTGAAATTACAATTGGAGTTAATGGAAGAATTTGGTAATTTTTTAATTTTCTTTTTTTATCTGTAAAATACTATTTTCAACTTCAACTAGTCAAAATTTAAATTTTACACTCCAAATTTTTTTTCATTGAAAATATTATTTTTTTATTTTTTAAGGGTCGGCGGTGAGCATTCAACAACAATTACTGTCCAACGCGTAATTATCGATTCAGAAATTACATTTAGTTCAAATATCCCTTTACTCATTAAAAATGCTTTACATGGGGTTTTTACTTCTGATGAGACAAACAAAAATTTCAAAAAAGAAAACATTTCAATGGATATCTCTTAACTACGGTTTTATTATTTTTTGTTTTTTATTTTTAAATTTATGAAAAAGATAAATCATTTATAAAATCAAACAGGAATTTAATTTTAAATTCTTTTGAACATTTTTAGCGTACTCGGGGTTTTTTAAGTTTATTAGGATTTAATTTTTTAGGGTAGATTTTTTCTAATTTATTACTAAAATTCTACTCAAGACATATTTTTGTCATATTTTTAATCCTATTTTTAATTAAATCAAAAATTTCAAACAGATTATCAAAAATAAATCCATTTTCCAATCCCTTTGATTTTCTCACATTTTCTCGAATTTTTTCTTCTCTCAAATTTTTTTAGCTTTTCCATTTAAAAGGGACCGGTTTTTACTTAATTTCTCTGTCAATTTTTATATCGGCTGGTCAGAGATTTAACGACCGGTCTTTGACCTAAATTTGAGATCCTCCTCTTTTTCCCTTGTGATGCGTGAGGATTTTCGATCGCTCTCCCGTCAACAAAAAATAAGAACGTTCTCCTAGCGAGAAACAATTCCTTTACGCATTTTTAAATTTAAAATAAAATTTTTAAAAAATGAAAAATAAAGAAGTAAATGTCCATAAAGAAAAAGGAAAAAATTCTTCAATTTTTCGTGAAAAAGAATTTGTGGAAAGGCCATCATTACTTGAGTAAGAAAATTTTAAAATTTATTTTTAAATTAATTTTTTTTATTTTTAGAAAACATTTTAATGCAGAAAATGGACAATATTTGGAATTATACAATTTTTTCTTGGCAGTTTTTATTTTGGCTGTAATGGGAACTTGGCTGCATGATTTTTATATTTATGGAAAGTATGTTTGTTGGTTAAATTAAATTTAACTTTTTTATAAATCAGAATTTGTAAAAATTAAATTATAGGGTAAATAAGGCTTAAAAATTAGAAATCAGAATAATATTTACAAATTCATTATATGTACTTTACAAATTCTGATTTATAAATTACAAATTCTGTTAAGTCGGTTAAAGTTAAATAAAACTTTTTTACAAATCAGAATTTGTAAAAATCGAATTATAATTAAACTTATTCTGATTTCTAAAAAATTAAAATTCTGATTTGCATCTTGGAATTATTAATTTCTGATTTAATTTCTGGTTTGTAAAAATCAAAGAAATTCTGAAATTGATTATTAATTTAGATAATTATTCTTATTATTCTGATTTGTAAAAATTAAAATTCTGATTTATTTACCTAATTTTTATTCTGATTTTAAAATTTAATTTTATTCCCTTTCAGCCCCCTTCATCATTTATGGCTATTCCGCTGGAATTTTATTCAATTCCCTCAAACAATGCTTATATGGCTAATTATGTTTTTGTCTACTTTGATTTTTCCTTTTTATTTATTCAATTTTAAAACTACAACTTTTATTAATTTTTGGCTATTTATTTTTATTTATTGTCTATATCAAGTTGGCCTATTTTATTTTTCTTTGAAAGCTTTGTTTTGGTTGGAACTTCGTGGAGCGTGTAAATTTTTTTTTTATTTTTATTTTAATTTTTTTTTAATTTTAAAATTCAAAGAAATATTTTTTTTAATTAATTTTTATTTTTCCCCTAAAAATTCTTATTTTTGTCAATTTTTTTTATTTAAGGTTGCTTCGTTATTACATGCGAAAACGTTTGTTTTTGGATACTCTAAAAATATTTTTTGATCTTTTTAGACCAGAATTGCAATGAAAGTCCATTCATTTGTGAGAGAAAATTTCTGTACAACTTTGGCAAAATTGTCTTCAAAAACAACGGAACAAAGCTGTGATAATGTGAAAAATTCGGATGCTTCTGAAGGTGTTGCAAATTCACAAAATTCAACAAATACACCTTCATTGACACATTTTGTCTATTTTATGTTTTGTCCAGCTTTGCTTTACAGGCATTCATATCCAATGTATTTTTTATTTTATTTTTTTTTTTTGAATTTGAGGGGTAAATCTCCAAATCTACCGCTTGTCCATTTGTACCACAGGGATTATAACTAGGCTTATTTAAATCTTAGAATTTTTTGGCATCATTAAGCTTCGTCTGATAGTCCCAATCAACGATGGTTCGGATTATCCGGAACCTGATCCGAATAAAATCTTCAAACCCTGGGGCATGATCCGACTTTTTATCACTCAACCCGACCCATCCCTGGTACCAATCTCTGACAATTTTACATTCTGAATCGGTACGGCTTTGCTGTGGATTGGACTCGCGCAGCAGACCGGCCATTTTCTATTTTTATTATTTAATTATTTATTTTCAGGTCTCAAACTCGAAGTTGGCGGAAAGTATTCAACCACTTCCTTCACTGCCTAGCTTCCATTTATGCTGTTAATATTTCTTTTACACAAGTAGTTATTCCATTGTTTAGTCGGATTCAATATGGCGAAGATGGTCTTTATTTGGTGTTATTAACAGCTATTTTTCCGTCAATTATTCCTGGTTCTGTTTGTCTATTTATTGGAATTTTTTATGGATTGCTTCATTCATGTTTGATTTTTTCGTTAATTTTTTTATTAATTATTTTTAATTTAAAATTGAAGGGCTTTCCATGTTTGCTGAAGCAATGTACTTTGCTGACCGACATTTTTATTCGGTGAATATTCCTGGTTCTAATTTATTTAAGAATTCTACGGTTTAAGAATAAGTCGTTTGGTTTTCTTTTTGGGAGTTTTAATTTTTTTATCAACCTCCCAACATTTTTATTATTTTTATATTATTTCATGAATATATTTTCAGAGAAGATGAGGTAGCCTCTTGAAATTTTTTTCGAAATTTCCCTTGGAATTTCGTTTTGAAATTTTTTGAAATTTCCCCTTGAATAAAAAGATGAGATACATATAAACAACAATTTAACCAAAATTCTGATTCTAATAAAATATTTTTTAAAATACTAGAATTGGTGGAGCTCAAGAAACATGGCATATTATTACCGTTCTTGGAATCTGGTTGTTCATGAATGGTTATATACTTATATTTATAGAGATATTAGTAATCTGGTTGGTTTTTTAAATTTTTTTTTCAAAAAATTTCAAAAAAAATTTTTTAAGCTTGGTTCCACGACTTTTGGCAATGCTTTAGCCCAAATGTCCGTATTTTTCATTTCTGCCGTATTTCATGAATATTGGTTCACTGTTAGCTTAAGAATGTTTTACCCGATTATTTTCTTTCTTTATTTTGTAATTGGAGGTTTTTTTTTAATTTTTAGAAAATTTTTTAAAAATTTTAATTTTATTTTAAGGTATTATCTTCCTCCTCTCCAATTTAATCAAAAAGCCGTCATCAACTTGGAATGTTGTTTTATGGTGGAATTTAATGTTAGGTAAATGAGAAATTTTTTTGAGAAAAAATTTTAGTGGAATTATTTTATTTTTAATTTATAGGAACTGGAATATTCTTTGCATGTTATGCTTCGGGTAATCAAATTTAAACTGATAAAAATTTAAAAAAAAATAAAAATCAGAATGGTATGCAAGGCAAAAATGTTCAAAAATTTATGAGAACAATTTGTTGGATTTGTTGATTCCAAGGGTTTGGGATTGCCAACATCGCTTAAAATAATTTTTGGGAAGAGAGGTTTAAAAATGGGATTAAAATTTTTTTTTATTCGTTGGAGCGCGTTGTAATGCCAAACCCCCAAAAGCCATCGAAAAATACCACACAGTGGAAATGACATTGACACATCTTTTGGGGAGGTTTTTGGGGGTATACTTTGGCATTATAACAGCCTATCATCTCTTCTAATTTATTTTTAATTAATTCAATATTTATTATTTTACTTTAAAAAATTGAAAAAAAAATTTTTTATCAAAAATAAATTATTTCAAAATTTTGAGAATATTTTTAATTTTATTTATCTTAAAAATTAATTTTTTATACATCTTAATTTACTCAGAAAAATAAAATGTCAAATACTCCTCTTAAATTTGCCTTAATTACTGGTGCTAATTCTGGTATTGGTTTACATTTGGCCAAGTCCCTTTTTGCGTCAGGCAATTTTTCTTCGATTGTATTGGCCTGTAGAGATGAGAAAAAGGCAAATTTGGCTATTGAAGAAATTAAAAAATCTGTCAAGGATGTGAAAGAATTGACTACTAATTTGAATTATTTGCAGGTTTTTTTTAATTATTTTTGAAAATTAGGGGAGTAAGGGGGGATTTTTTGGACGATGGGAAATCCTGAAATTTTTGGATAAATAAGGAAAAAATTTCAAAATTTTATGTTGCCTCTCTTGGCCCTTTTTATCTTGTTTCATTCTCTCCTTCCTGCCATCCTCCCCAAATTACTGCCTTTAATGATTTTTTTCTGGAAATGGGATGTTAACAGTATCTGGCTGGGCCCGGATTAATTTTTTGAAAATTTTTTTTTAAATTCTTTGTGGCCTTTTTTAATTTAGCACATTCTCTGTTCATTAAAAAAATTTTTTTTATAAAATTCATTTTTATTTTCTAGTTAGATTTGTCTAGTAAAACTTCAGTTGAACAATTTGTCAAAAATTTTTGTCAAGTTTGTCCCAGAAATTGTCTCAATTTGCTCGTTAACAATGCTGGAATTATGGGGCATCCTTACCAGGTATTTGGAATTTTTATTAATTCAAAAAAAAATTTTTTTTGAGAAATTTTTTTAGTTATCACCCGACGGTGTCGAACTTCATTATGCTACCAATCATTTAGGCCATTTTCTACTCACCAATTTATTGCTCAAAAATCAAATGTTTGAACGATTTGCTCGTATTTTAATTTTGACATCTTCTCTTTTTGAAAGGGTATTTTAATTTTATTTTAAATTTTATTATTTTCTTTTTGTCCGCAAATTTATTGAGTCCGCAAATTTAATCCGCAAAAATTTTTTTAATAAAAAAATTTTTCTTTTTCTTTTTCAGTTTTCAGTTCTTTTAAACGTGGAAGAATTACAATCTCCAACTCCATTATATTCACCAAATGATTATTATTCTGTTAGTAAATATGCAAATTTTTTGCATGCAGTTGGTTTAGCTAAACAATTTAAAGAAGACAGCGTAGAAATTAAAGTTGTAAGGTTTTAAATATATTAAAATTATTTTTCGGACCTTTTTTCGTTCAAATAATCCTATTTTTAGAATTTTTTAGTATTTAAATTAAATTTAAAAAATATTTTACCCTGAGTGGGTTCGAACCCCGACCCCCTATTTTTAGTATTTCCACTTAACCAGAAAGTTGAGATTTTAGTTTATTAATATTAAAGAGGGTAAAAATTTAAAAAATCATTAAGATAACCTTTATATTAGACATCCTCGATTTAAGATACTCTCTATTTTAAATACCCTCATTATAAGAGACCCATTTTTTAGCCCCAAAGGAGGTCTAATAATGAGGTTCGACTTTTTCCTTTTTATTCAAAATTTTTGAAACCAATTTATAACCAAAATTAAGGTATCGATCAGCCCCGGTTTTGTCAGTGGAACACAACTTGGAAGGCAAACAAATTATTTTTTGAGAACTTTGGCAACACCTTTAATTTGGTTTTTTTCAAAAAATTTGGATCAGGTTTTTTAGTTTTAATTTTTTTCAAAAAAAATTTTAAGGGTATTTCAACACTCCTTCATTGCATTAATTCTCCCTACTCTGAACTTGAATCTGGAAAATTATATAAAAATTGTATGGTCAAAGAATTACCGGGTTTGGAATTTACTATGCATGAACTTGTGTCAAATGAATTGTTTGATATGGCTGAAAAATTGTTAAAAATTAATTAAAAATTTTATTTTTTGATTTTCTGTCCAAATTAGTCCATTTTTGACATTTAACTTAAATTTAAAAATGTTTGCCCCTGAGCGGGTTCGAACCCACAACCCCCTATTTTTAATATTTCCACTTAACCAAAAGGGTGAGATTTTTTATTTTTAAAATTTAAAATTGTTTTTTTTCGTCTAAATTAGGCTATTTATAGTCATTTTTGAAATTTACTTTTAAATTTAAAATTATTTGCCACTGAGCGGGTTCGAACCCACGACCCACCTGTATTTAATAATTTATTTATTTATTGTACTTAAAAATATTAAAAAAAATATTTTTTCTATTTTCTATAATTTTATTAAAATTTTTAATATACTTTTTTATGTTTTCCTTCTAATTAACAAAAATTTTTCTTTCAAATGGCCGATTTTTTAATTAGCAATTATGAAAAGAATTACATTATTGATGGAGTACAAGCAGGCATTAGATGCGATGGAAGACAGTAAATTTTATTTTTTTAATTTTTAAGTATTTTTTTAAATTTAAAAATCGTTTTTCGTTCAAATAATCCTATTTTTAGAATTTTTTAGTATTTAAATTAAATTTAAAAATATTTTACCCTGAGCGGGTTCGAACCCACGACCCCCTATTTTTAGTATTTCCACTTAACCAAAGGGTTGAAAGTTTTAATTTTTCACCATTTTTTTTACAATTTAACATCCTGAATTAATAAAATATAAAATATTCAGGTTAACAGACTACCGCCCAATTTCCATCGAAACAGGCATTTTAGCTGGAGCTAATGGTTCAGCACGTATACAAATTGGTTCTACTGATGTCCTTTTATCTGTCAAGGTTTTCTTTTTATTTTTATTAAAAAAATATTTTTTAAAATTTATTTTAAAGGCAGAATTAAACACAACAACAGACCCAATTCTCTCAAATCGGTTAAAATTTTTTGTCGATTTATCCGCCAATGCGTCCCCCAAATTTGCTGGGAGAGGAGGTCAGGAACAGGCAGAGGAATGGGCAAAAACTTTATATGCTGCTTATGATAATGATTATATTATGGGTGTGTAGAGGTTTTCTAAGTTTAAAAAAAATTAAATTAGGGAAAAAATTGAATTAAAAAATGTTTGACCCGGAGCGGGTTCGAACCCACGACCCCCTCTGATTGTCTGTAAAAATTATTTTTTAAACTTAAACAAATTTTTAAAATTTATTTAGTATTTTTTAGTTGATTTTAACTTAAAAAATATTTTAAATTAGGAGAAAATGAATTTAAATATTATTTGACCCGGAACGGGTTCGAACCCACGACCCCTTCACTTGAAAGTTATTTCTACCTTAAAAATTAAAAAAAAATTTTTATTTATATATTTTATAATTTTTTAGTTGATAGTATGAAACGCCTATTATTAGCTCAACCTTTACATTATTGGACGTTATACGTTGATGCTATAGTACTTCAACATGATGGGAATGTTATGGATGCACTTTCTTTGGGGGTAAAAAAATTTTTTTTAATTTTTATTTAAAATTCTTTAAAAATATTTTCATGAAGATTTTCAATAAAAATAAATTTAAAAAAATTCTTAAGCTATAAAAAAATTTCCAAAAAAATTTAAAGGTAAAAGCAGCTCTTTTCGATACACAAATATGCAATGTAATTGTACGCCCAGCTGATGAAGGAAAATTCCTTATTGATTTACCCGATGAAATTAGTACTTGGAAATTAGATGTTACAAGGTTTTTTAAACATATATCTAGTTTATAAAAATCTCCAAAAAAATAATTTATTTTTTAAATTAAAGAAGAGGAGAACAGGGGGGTTGCAGGTTCGAACTCGCTCAGGGTCAGATATTTTTAAATGATTTTTAGAGCAAATTAGAGGGTAGTGGAGGGATGTAGGTTCAAAACTTGATCGTGGTTAAATATTTTTAAATCCAAATTTCTAAAAAAATTCCATTTAAAGCGCCCCTTTAATTGTTGCTGTAACTCGCATTGGAAATCAATCAGTTTTCGATTTGGATCTTTCCGAAGAATTGTGTTCTAACAATACTTTGTATGTTGGAATAAAACAAGGAGAAAATGAAGAGGATAATTCTGAGGTTTTTTAAAAATTATTTTAAGTTTGAATTAAAAATTAATTCAAAAAAATTTTTGAGAAGGGGAATAATTGGAATATGAAGTATTTGTAGTGTAGTGGTTAAGGTGGTTATCTTTTGGGGAAAAGGTTCGATACCTCTTCAGGCCCAAATATTTTTGGTGCTTAGATGAAGCAAATATTTTAAATTTTTAAAGATTTTAAAATATATTTTTTAATATTTCGAATTTCTTGAGGATTTGGAGTATTTGTAGTGTAGTGGGTAAGGTGGTCGTTTTTAGGGTGTGGAGGGTAAAGGTTCGATACCTTTTGGGTGCTCAGAGGTTTTTGGGCTTAAGAAAAGCAAATATTTTATTTTTAAAAGTTCTATCCGGTTTAAAAATTATATAAAAATTTTTCAGAGTTTAATAACTTGTATTAAAAAAGTTGGTGGTGGTGCAGTAGAAATTGATTCAATGGTGGAAATGTTAGAAAAAGCAACTCATATAGCAAGGAATTTGAATTTTGGATTAATGAACAAGTTAAAAAAAGATGAAGGTTTGAAAGAAAAAAGGACTAATTTTCCAAGTATTTTTTGAAATTTTAAATTTTGTTTTTTAGAAATTAAAATTTTTTTTTGTATTTTGAAAAATCTAGGTTATTTTTAATTTTATTATTAATCAGAAAAAAGGAAAAAATGATTATAATTTCAACAGAAATTTTAAAAGAAAAGAAAAAAAGGTCGGAATATTTTTAATTATTCCACATTTTTACGACAAATTTAAATAGTATAATATTTAATTAAATAAATTTAATTTTTAACAGACTTGTTGGCAACCTGTTATTTTTTTCTCTGTGGTTGTTTAACTACTCTTATTCTTCTCAAATTTCCTAATATTTTTAGAAAATTAAAAAAACAGAAAAAACCGTCACAGAAAAAAAATTAACAGGTCGATAATAACGTATTTACTCGATTAATTCCCCTCTCTCGATTAATTCCCCCTTCTACGGATGTGTTGAAACAATAATCCCCCTCACCCAAATACCCTACTACACGTTCAAATTTCAAAACTCGAATAATTCCCCATGCCACGGATGGGTTAAAAAAATAATTCTCCGGGGGAATTAATCGAGTAAATACGGTAACCCCAAATCTTAATTATATCATTTTAATTATCAAAGTGAAACCTTTGCCATTTTCTTTATTCATCCTCTCAAAATTTTCTCCATATTTTTAGCCTCTCTTTTTAAGTCCTCAAAGCAAAAACCATCAACAAAAAGTCCTCATAATGAATTTTAATAAAGCCATCCTGGTCAGTGTCCTTCTCACGAAAAGCAGCCGTCAGAGTTTGAAGGACAACACAAAGTTGAATAAAGTCGTCGAATTTGATGTTTCCCGAGTGGCTACGGTCAAACTTTTGGATTGCCATGTTGTAGAAACGGTCAGAAAGACGATAGCCTTTTTTAAAGAAATTTTTTAGTGAGGGGCGGGGATGGAAAAAAACTTTTAGAGAGGAGTGGGGATGGAAAAAAATTTTTTAATTTAAAATTTGGAGGCTTTTTTGAGATTGGACGTTGTGAGGAAAAATTTTTATTAGAAAATTTTTGATCGAAATTTGATATTTCCCGAACGGCTCGAACTTCGGAAAAATTCCAATACTGGGCCAGTCCGACTAAAAATTTGCAGCAAAAGCAGCAGCAAATTTTTAAAAATTTTATTAGAAAATTTTTTCCTCACAACGTCCAATTTCAAAATGCCCAAATTTTAAATTAAAGAGTGAAATTTCCGTCCCTCTTTTTTCCTCCCAAAAATTTTTTAATACTCTTAAAATTTAATTTTTTAAAAATAATCTTGAAAATTTTTAGAAGGGGAAAGGGAGTGGAAATTTCCAAGTTTTTAATTTTAAAATTGGAAGGTTTGAAATAGGCAATTTTAAGGTTTAAAATTTCTTTAAAAATTTATACCAAATTGAGTAAGCGCATTCTTCAACTCGCCCTTATCAATGCTACCCGAATTATCACGGTCATAACTACGAAAAGTGTTGCTCCAATCGTTGATGTACTGAAAACGAAAATAATTTTTTAAATTTAAATTTATTTTAATAACCCCTCCCCTTCCAATTGACCTCCCAAAAAATTTTTCTTGCCCCAAACCCCTTTTCTTCTTACCTCCCAGATCCCTACCCCCGAAAGACCTTCCAGACCCCCCACACCAAAAAATTTTCTTGACCCCCAACCTTCCCCCTAATCTTAACCCCTCCCCTTCCAAATTTTTTTAACCCCCTGGAAAATTTCCTTAATCTCCCAAACCCCCCCCCCTTCCTTTTCTTAACACCCCAAAAAAAGTTTTTTCAAAAAAACCCCCCAAACTAACCGCCCAAAGAGACTGAAATTCATTAAATCCAATCCCTCCATCATTGTCCTTGTCAAACATGGAAATCATCATTCGGCACGTTTCCTGATTAAATGGTCGCCAACTTCCATTAGACAAAGCACGTTGCAATTCATTTGTGCTAATCTTTCCAGATTTGTCTTGGTCGACAGCTTGGAAATAGCCGTAAAGGAGCGGGTTTTGAGCCATTCTTTGGAAATTTTTTTCTTTAACGTTTTCTAAAAAAAAGGGGAAAATAGGGTTCAGTCCGGCGCGCGGCCATTTAGGCGCAAAGCCATAACTTGCTTCAAGATTTCCGAATCTTTCAAAATTTAGTATTAAACGATTCCTCTCATCGAGCTAAAGAGATTGGTACCAAAATTGTTAAGATCCAGAAATTTTCCAGCTAGTTATGGCTTTGCGCCTACTTGGCCGTGCGCCTATTTGGGCGTGTCCCGGAAAATAAATTACTAGAAGGGAAAATAAATTAATTGGAAGCACATGAAACGAGCAAAAATTAAAGAAAAATGCAAGGCCGACTAAACAAACAAACAATGACGTACTAATTTGATATTTCTTTAAATAACACGATGATTTTTTGTTTTTTATAGGGGTGGGATCAAATGTCATTTTTATAATTAATTTGAACATAACGCCAAGCTAGGGTTCGGAAATAAATTTAGGGGTCTGTAAATAATTTGAGGGTTTTCGGGAGACATTTTCTGAGCCGGAAACCGGATTTTGGGTTTCCTTCCCCTTACAGGAAACTCGGACCCGGCTCGGGGTTTTCTTGCTCAATCCGGCTCGGAAATCGTAAGAAATTCTGAAAAAAATCCAAACTTGGGACATGAACTCCGAAAAAATCTCACACGGGTCTGCCCAGCGTCGAACACCAAAATTTGGTTCAGTGTCAAACACCAATAATCTAATTAACTGATATTGAGAAACCCCGATTTATAAAATGGTTAAATTTAAAAGGATGATTCATCATTTAAAATAAAATTTTCTCTCGAAAATTCTCTCAAAAATAGAGTTTATTAAAGGAATGACAAAGAAAAATAAAATAAAAAATTTTTATTCATTTAGGAAAAAAATTTTTTTCCGAAGTGAAATATAAAAATGTAAATATACACATGAGTAAGGCAAATAAATAAAATAAATAAATGAGCATGGTTGGTTGATTCACATGAAATAAAATAAATTTTTTTTTCTATTTTTTCGTTGTTAAATTGAGAAGGGGGAAAAGAAGGGGGAAAGAGAAGAAGAGGAAAATAATAAATTTAAGAAAAAAATAAAAAATATACACATCAACATTTAAATGGATGTTCCTCGTTAGACACGTTGTTGTTATGTAGTTGGTTTGAATATTTTAAATTGTTATATCTTACCTAGAAAAATTTAAAAAAAAATTTTCTTTTAATTTCAGAAAAAATTTTCGAAATTTTTAAAAAATTTTTTGAAAATTTTTTTGAAATTTTTTAAAAATTTTAAAAAATTTCGAAAAAATTTCAAAAAAAATTTCGAAAAAATTAAAAAAAATTTTTTTTAACTTTTAGAAAAATTCAAGAAATTTTTCTAAAATTTTTTCAAAAATTTCAAAAAATTCAAGAAATTTTCTTGAAAAATTTTTAAAATAAAAATTAAAAAAAAAACAAACATGAGGCAATTGTTGATAATATTTTTCGTTGATATCAATCTCCCGAGAAAGCCTACGAGCTGCCAAGGTGCTTAACCAACAAAATATTGCACCATAATCGAAGGAAGGCATCTAAAAATTAAATTAAACTAATTTTCCAAAAGATGACATTTTATCCCAAAAAAATTTTTAACCCAAAATAAAAGGAAAAAGGAGTAAATCGACTAGTATTTATTTATTCTTAACCTCCAAATAAATTAAAAAAATATAAAAACCCGGAAAATCGACCAAAAAACCCAATTTATTAAAAAATGACATTTTGTCCCATAGATGACATTTTATCCCAAAAAATTTTTTTAACTAAAAACAAACCTCAAGAGTGTAAATAAACCTAATCTATTTATTTCTAACCTCAAAATAAATTTTTAAAAAATTAAAAAAAACCATTTTATTCAAATAAAAGTGTAGTATAGCCCTTCCAATATGAGGCAAATCCTCTACTCCATAAACACAAACATCGTGTCTCAAGTAATCGCTCATACAACGATTGGTTTGTTTTCCGTAAGTTCGCCAGATTACATACCTTTTTTTGAAATTAAATTTCTTGAAAATTTTCAAAAAAAAATTTCAAAAATTTTTTTTTGAAATTTTTGAAAAATTTTGAAAATTTCAGAAAATTTTTGAAATTTCAGAAAAATTTTTAAAATTTTTGAAAAATTTTGAAAATTTCAAAAAAAATTTTCAAAATTTTCAAAAAAAATTTTTAATTAAAAAAAATAAATCTCAATACCTTCCCATACTGTTGGCAATTTTATTCTGATATTTTAGACAGTCCAAGGTAAATCCTCCTGGGAAATCGGGCAAATTACTGTTTAGGGTGGAATAGAGGACCTTAAAATTTTATTAAATTAATTGAGATTTTTTTTTTGATTTTTGAAAAATTCTTGGGTTTTTTGGGATATTTTGTCACCTATAAAATTTTTCTAAATTAAAAATCTAATAACTTCCTCCCGTTACGCTGACATAATTCTATAAAAAAAATTTCAAGATGAGCTTGACCCCCTCCTATGATTTTCAATTTTTGGGAGCCTGTATTTTAAAAATTTTTTGGGGCCTGTATTTCCTCTCGCCTAGAAAAAATTCCCATTTCTCAATTAATTCCCAATTTTAATCCTCCCGTCAAGCTGACATGAATTCTATAAAAAAAATTTTTAGAAGTGAGATTGGTCCCCCTATGATTTTTTAAATTTTTGTGGGCCTATATTTTAAAATGTGGGGGCCTATATTTTTCCTAGAAAAAAATTCTCATTTCTCAAATAATCCCCATTCCTAAATTAAAAATAAAAAAAATTTTAAAAAATTAAATAAAACCTCATCCATTCCATATCTACTCTTTTCTAACTGGTCAATAAACGGGTAAACATTTAATTGTTTAAGAGTAAAATTAACAGCAGCTCTAGACAGGACAATTAAATTTAAAGATTTTGTGTGGTTTAATTGTTTAATATTTGGAGGGTAGGCATTTTCTAAAATTTTTGAAAAAAATTTGAATAAATTTGATTTTTTGAGATTTTTGGGATATTATGTCACCCTATATTAAACCGGAATTTTTCACACCCTATATAAAGACAATTGACGGACTTCCACTTTACGGTTAGACATAGGTCCTGTGCCTGGCGTCAGTTGGAGAAATTTGCCTTACAATTAGAATAGTCCCTGTTTCGGCAAACCAAGGGGCTCAAGGCCAAGGGAGGCAATCGGGTCCAGCTTTGCCTGTAACTCTCGAAGAAGCAAGGTCCTGTGCCTGGCGTCAGTTGGGGGAAATTTGCCTTACAATTAGAATAGTCCCTGTTTTGGCAGACTCCTGGTGCAGACAATCAAGTCAAGGGAGTCAATCGGGTCCAGCTTTGCCTGTAACTCTCGAGGGGGCAGGTATTGCTTACCTACTACTTACAAGTATACCCAATATTCCCCTCCATAAGTTCCCCCTCCAAGATTTAATTAAAAAAAACCGTTTCTGTAAAGCCTCAATCCTTTCAATGACCAATCCAACGATTTTACAACAGTATTTGGTACTATATTTTTTGTGGCGATATCGTTTGTTCCGTTGTAAGCTTTAAATATGCGGACAAGTTCAGCGTTGGTACGGAGAGGTAAATCGTGATTCTAAAAAAAAATTTTTTTGAAAATTTTTTTGAAATTTTTTTTAAGTTTTTCTTGAAAAAATTCTTAAAATTTTTCGAAATTTTTTTTTGAAAAAAAATTCTTTTTTAATTTTTTGAAAAATTTTTATTTTGGAAAAATTTTTTAAAAATTTTTGAAAATTTTTTCATAAAATTTTTCCTTCTAAAAATTTTTTTCTAGAAGGCGACCGTCTCTTAAGACTAAAAAAATCCCCAAAAATTCATTTAAAAATTCATAACAAATTTTAACCCAAACCTAATCCCTTTAAACCTATTCTATCTTAAAGCCCTGATTTTTCTCTATCGTTCGATACAAAAATTAAATTTGTATCTCTATTTTAACTCGAGTTATGAATTTTTAAAGTTACGCAAGTTGGAGGGAAATTAAAAATTAAATAAAATATAACTCGTCATTGACGCCCAATAATTAATTTTAATTACTGGGCAACGCCTCTAGACGATTCTAAATATTTTTTATCATCAAACAGGTAGTCATTAAACTTATTTAGAAGAAGCAAATGACTGTTTTTTGATGTTGGGAGGGTGGGGGAATCGAACCTTTATGGGGTTGGTGAAAATAGAGGGAAGGAGACTAACTCACTAACCACTAGACCAAAAGGTGGGTTGGGGGAGAAAATTAATTTAAAGGCTTTGGGTTGGGTTTAAGTGGCTAAAATAAATAGAAAAAATTCAAAAAAATTTCAGAAAATTTCAAAAAAATTTTTGAAATTTTTAAAAATTTTCCAGAAAATTTTCTAAAAAATTTACAAAAATTTCAAAAATTTTTTTGAAAATTTCAAAATTTTTTTTTTGAAAATTTTCGAAAAAATTTCAAAAACCCCAAAAAAATTCCCTAAAAATTTTCAAAAAACCTTAAAAACTCCCTAAAAATTCCCTAAAAATTAAAAAAATCAAACCTGAAGTAAAACAACATATTTCCAGTCTTCTTTTCTTTTATTCAATTTCTCAAGACATGCTAAATGTGAGCGACTGACATTTTTACCGCTGCTGTAAACATTGTATTCTTCATCAGAAACAAACACATTTTTAGAGAAGCAACGGGAAAGGGCTCTGATGCGTTCCTTGAATCTGTTAAAAAGTGTGGGATTTTTAAAAAGAAAAATTTTTGGCGTTTTGAAATTATGGCATTTTGAAATTGTGGCAAAATGAAAGTTGACATTATGAAATTCGACATTTTGAAAATTTGCTTTTCGAAATTTGGCATTATGAAAGTTGACATTTCGACTTTTGATATTATGAATTTTTGACATTTCGAAATTTCGGAAATTTTGACATTTCGATTTTCGACATTTTGAAATTTTCAAAAAATTTTTTAAAAATTTGTTAAAAAATTTTAATTTAAAATGCAAAAATACTTTTTGTCAGCCTTTCTGTCCAAAGAATAACAATAAACATTATGGGGTGCATATTCAACAGATAACATTTGTTCGAGCATTAAATAATCCTTTAAAATTGAATTAAAATTAATTTAATTAAAAATTTACCCTATAAACAGTCCTAGCAAAAGCTATAGGAAACCGTTTTTCTTCATCAGAAATTTCCCCAAAATTCTGAAAAAATTTCCACCGATTTTTAATCGAATTACAATCAATTTTCAAGTCGTTTAAATCCCTCTGAACAATTCTTTTAATTTTTATTGAATTTATATAAGGTTTATTTTCGTTTAAAATTAGGGAGCAATTTAAGGAGTTTATTTGGTTAAAAATTTTTGGGCCTAAGGCTGATTGTAAATAATTGTTGTTTTTGGTGTTTGTAGTTGATGGTGTTGTTAATCTTTAATTTAAAAAGAGAAATCTAATTTATTTTTAATTTAATTTCCAAGTTTTAATTGAAAAGGGATAGGTGTGCAAGTGGTTTAGGGCACGATTGCGCCTGCGCGGATGCTTATAAAACAGTCTAAAAAGTACCTAGAGACGTGAAATTTTGCATGGAGGTTCCCAATACTGTTAACTAATAATTCTGAAAATTTCAGAATTTTAGGTTTAGCTTGAACCGAGTTATGGACAAAAATGACCAAAATATCAAAAAAACGTTACTTCAGTTTTTAACCATAACTTTTCTGTTTTTGGACCTAAAATTTTGAAATTTGGAGGGATGATAGACAACACTATCAAGAATATCTGTGCAAAATTTTAAGGCTCTAGGTTCTCTTTAGGCGATTTTATAAGGTCAAAAGTAGGCGCTAGTAGGCGTAAGGGGCTCTAGGATGTCCCTTTTCCACTTTAATTTTTTTCCAAAATTTAATTTTTAATTTACCTTAAATTCTTTTTCCATCTAAAATTAAAATTTGAACAATATAAATAAAAATAAAAATAAATAAAAATAAAGATCAATAATATTGAGACTAGAAAATTTCTTTTCTTTGGGGTGAACATGCGCAACATAAAAAAATAATATATTAATAGAAAATAAATAAAAAAGAAAAAGGAGGGAGAGAAAATATTTTAAAAATAGATGATGAAGTATTTATTACTTTTACGTTGCTGATATTACTCTCGCGCAGTGAAAAAAATTTTTTATTTTATTTAAAAAAGGGAGCAGGGAATAAATTGATTTAAAGGGAAATTTTTTTTGAATTTAAAGAGCATTTTTAAAAAATAATTTTTTTTGTTTCTAAAATAAATATTTTTTTGTGTGTTTAACTAGGTAAACAATCTAACAAATTTGAAAAAAAAATATTTTTATGCAAATAAAAAAGAATAAAAATTCATTTAAAGTTGCGAATATGTAAAATAAGGTGGAGAGACACTAACGCATGACACCTTTCCAATAACTGCTACTGCTGATTAAATGACTATTTTAAAAGAATTTTTTAAAAATTTAACTGGGTAAACCATCTAACTTTAAAAAAAATTTTATTTGATAAGAAAGACTAAAAATTAGCGGCATGTAGTCTGTGAAAACTTGGGCTGCTCCTCTTCATTTTAAAATTAGGTGAACAAATATGCATACGAAATCGTGGGAAAAATTCATAGATCCAGAAAGAGTTCCCAGTTTATCCTTTAAAGTAATTCAGTTCACTTCTGAGATCAGGAAAATACTTTGGGACCCGACCGGGTTCGAACCTTCCACCTATAATGAAAACGAACCCACTTAACCACAAAAATTAAAATTTTTAATTTTTTTGTTTTTTGGCATTCTGATTTTTGTTAAGGATGCTTGAGTCTCTCACGATTTTCTTTTCTTTACCGCCCCTCTCCTTCCTTAAAATGCTTAATACTATGAAGAGAGAAAGAGAGTGAGAGAGAAAGAATTCTCGATAAACTACACAAATTTTTGCGTCTCTATGCATACATTTTGCTTTCCATCTAATAAATTTAATAAATCATTCCTTCCTTAATTTATAGAATTTTCCTTTTGGTAGGACCATGCGAGTCTGTTGGCCGCCGTTTCCCGTTTGATGAGCGGTTAACTCAACGAATTGCCTTTGGAAGGGTACGCTCTAGTTAGAGATAAATTCGTTGTCTAGCTAATTGAGCTCATGATACCAATGGTCCCATGAGTTGCGGTTAGTTTAGTTGAATACCGGCCAATGTAAGCTTACAGTGATCTAATTCTCTTAGAGGATTACAGGCACGCCAAGTTTACCTGGTGCACGAAGGAGCAGACTATGTCTGTTCGAGTAGTGCCTCTAAAGACGGTTGTATTCGGATGGAGGGCTTCAGCTTGAACGACTCGCTAATTTTTTTCTATTTCAGACCTTAGTAAAAGAGAAAAATATTTAGGGACCCGACCGGATTCGAACCCTAGACCAAAAATCAAGAGCAAATCCACTTAACCACAAAACAAATTTTTTAAATTTTAGTAAAATTTTTACAAAATGACATTTAAAAATCAACATACAATTAAATATAAAAATAAATCAGCCGACCGGGTTCGAACCCTGGACCTATAATTAAAAATAATACCACTTAACCACAAAAAATTTTTTTTTATTTTTAGGTAAATTTTGAAAAATGATTTTTAAAAATTAAATAAAAATAAATAGAAAAAATTCTAAATAAATCCAAATTTACTATCTCTTTCGTCATCAATAATCCTTTCTTTTTTAGAAAATATTTTTTCCAATAAAAAGACCAAAAACCACAAAATACCCAAAAATAGTAAAAATCCAAAAATACTTCCAAAGCTAAAAGCAATCAATTTAAATTGAAAATTAGTCAAAGAATTATTAAAACTTCCAATAATTTTATCAACATTATTTCCAATCTCGCCAAAAGTTGAGTCAAAATGTGTTACTGTTTGTTCCCCTCGAGCACCGACTTTTGAGACTCTTGAACCAACCTATTAATTTGTTTATTATTAAAAATATTTTTACTCAAAAAAATTCTGAAGGGGCATAAAAACCCTAATTTCAACTTAGAATAATTTATTTTTACCTTTAGACACGAAAAAATATTCAGGGCCTCGAGCGGGTTCGAACCTGCGTCCTCAACTTTCGTGAACCTACCTTTTAATTAATTTTTTTAAAAAGCATTTTTGCTTGGAAAATTTCTGAAGGTTCCTAGAACCCCTCTATTTAACCTTAAAATAATTTATTTTTACTTTAGACAAGAAAAATATATTCCGGGCCCCGAGCGGGTTCGAACCTGAGTCATTAGTTTTTCGCCTATAAAAAAGTCAAAAGGCTACCTAGAGACATGAAATTTCGCATAGATATATTTAATATTGTTAACTAATTTTTCTTTAATTTTCAAAATTCTTGGTTAGGTTTGGCCTAAGTTAAGGGCAAAAAACTTTTTGGCGCTTTTTTGCGTTTTATGCGCACACTTGATTTTTAAAAATAATTTAAAAAAATTTTTTATTAAATTAAATTTTCTAAAAAATATTTTTTAGTATATTTTTTACCTCCTTGCCTAATTGGTGTATTTCACCAGCCAAAGTTTGAATTTGTTCAATGACCGCATCAACTGGGGCAGGGGGGTTTTCAGAAGAAAAATTCATTGAAAAATTTGTTTATTAATTTTTTTAATTTTTAAAATTAAACAAAAATCGATTTTTGAGCAAAAATGTTGTAAAATAATTTTGGAAAGGAGAGAATAAAATTTTTTTCGATTTTATTTTGCTCTTTAAACGAGAAAATATTTTTATTTTCTTTTATTTGCGAGCTGTTAAGTCAACAATGGGAGGAAGGTAAATAAAATGAGATAAGGGAAGAAAGTATTTTGTTTGAACAATGAAATGACCAGAAAAGACAATTAATTGGTCAAATAATTGATTTGATTAATTAATTAATTGATGTACTCATCCGGCCCTTTATTAGAAGCTTTTCTCCTCTTGTCGGGATAATGGAGTCTCAGAGTGGGTGTCGTTTGAAATTAATTATCTTGACCAATTAGTCTTTGTTAAAATATAATTTTTATGTCAAAAGATAGAGCAGATTCAGAGCTACAAAATGACGTAAAGAACGTGAAGATTGGATAAGAATTTCAAGAGTTATGAATTTTTAAAGATTGCAGGGTTATGGGGGGAATTTGAATTAATTAAAAAAATTAAAATTTTGGCGTTCTGTTTATTTTTTGTTTAATGTCCGCGTTGTAAAAATTTTTTTATTTTAACCAAGTTTGCTTATTTTGGAAATTTTCTTTTTTTACAATGGGTTTGTTTGTTGACTTTTTTAGTTGTTTAAATTGATTTTTAGGAGACCATGATGATTACTACAATTATTTTGAAGAACCTCAAAGTTCAAAACAAAAAGGACAGGAAGAAGACAATATTGTTTATGAACAGCTTTTGTATGGGGAAATTGTGATAAGACAAGATGGACAAATTTGTGTGCAAGTACAAGGAGATGTGAAGGATTTGAGTTGGTTTTTTTTAAAAGTTTTTTGGGCTTTTAATAGGTCTAAGTAGGGGAAAGATTCCGTTGACTAAAGCATTGGAAACGCTTTGAAGGGGATTTGAGTTAGAAGTAAAGCAATCTAATTTCTCCGGTGGTTCGGTCTGTAAGGTGTTTGAACTACGTAACAAACCACTTTTCAGAGTCTGTAAGGCATCTGCCCATACTGGGACCTGCCCAAACAATGTATTAATTTCGCATTTTTCCGGTTTCATTCGATAGAGCATTGTAACTTCGGGTAGTTAAGGGCCTTCAAAGTTTGCTATTATTGGAGCGGCTGGTGTTAGCGGTAAATGCCATGAGGTCACTGGCTTTGTCCCTGCCTGGGTTCTAAATATTTCTATAATTCTAAAGTGACGGGTTTACTTGTTTCTGTGCCGCTCTAGTCTTAAGAAGACCTTAAAAATTTTCTAAAATTTCTATTCATCATTTTTCAAGGTTTTAATGAATCCGATTCTATCAGACTTATTGAAAAGAACGGTCAACAAACCCTTTTAATTGAAAAGAGAACAGAACATGACTATTGTAAACAGAAAGGTCTTGTTGGAAGTGAAGGGAGGAAAACAACAAAAGGTTTGAAATTTAGAGTTTAGGGGTAGAGGAGGAAACCGGTCAACATTACGTCTCTCCTTTTCCGTGGGGCCTTAAATTTTGACCGCAAAGTTTGACTGAAAACCAAAAATTTTTAAAACTTTTAAGATCAGCCACAACAACATGATGACCATCTACACTCTGCTATTCAAAATCCAGATGGTCATGAGGAAGTAGTAGTGAATGATGATGAGGAGGTTGTTGGTTTAGATGGTATTGATTTTACTGATTGTGGAGAGGAAATAGGTTTTTTAGTTTTTTACTATGGATTTCATGGGCTTATTCAGAGTCAAATATTAGTAGGCTATACTTGGGTATGCGCCAATGGCGTACCGATAACAGGGCCCTCGGATATGCCGTTGATGTGCGCCAAAAGTTTGACATTTCAAGCACAAATTTTTTCCTTTCCCCTTGGATCAGGGGTGTCAAGGGTTGTGGAAAAGCCGGGTTTCGTGTTTTGGATCGAAAAATGTCCGTGTGTTGTGTATGGGTTTTTGATTAACCCGTGACATCCCTGCACTGTATACGTGCTTGTGAGATTTTATTTTCCTTATTTTAAGTAGTCAGTACAACCCCAACAACAGAAAATATCAATTTAAACTCTACTAATCGTAAACAACTCAAAAGAGTTTTTGGTTCAAATAAATGTCAAGAGTGTGACCAAACATTTACTAACATGGCCCGTCTGGAAAGGCATTTAGCTGTTCATCAATGTTTTGGTGCTTATGTATGCCCTCTATGTGGAAAAACGTTTAAATACGAATATAATCTATTTTATCATTGGAGGAGAACTTGTAGAGATTTGAATGAAATGATGACTGTTGAGGAAAGAAAGGTTTGTGGGTTTTTTAAATTTTTTGGGGATAAGATTTGCGGACAGAAATTTGTTTTTGCGGATTTTATTATTTAGGGGTGTCACGGTCTATTTAATCAATCGGGCTTTCATTTTTGGTGTATAATCAAGTCTGACATAAGTTTCAGTTGGCTGTATATAATTTAGTCCGCAAGACTTGTCCGCAAATGTGAAAAAATTTTTAAATCTCAAAAATTTTAGGCTATCGAGATTAATGCTCTTCGTCACTTGATTGAAGATATTTCCAAAAAACACCCTCATAACCCTTTGAATTATTCTAAACAACAACAATCAACCAGTAATAACGTGGAAATGGATCAACAAAATTATGTGGTTGTTCAAGATGGGCATGATTATAATGGCCCAAATTTACAATCCTTTGCTTCTAATATGCCTCAAACACAGTTTTCTGGAGAGAATTTGGAAGAAGTTTATAGGTTTTTTTTTAATTTTTTTTTGATTTTATTAGGGAAGGAATTATTTTAAGATACACCTTTAGAGCCAAAAATCATTCTCATAATGGGGTGGAGGTTGTATTTTAAAATGAAAGTGACAGCTTGATAACCTGAATTTCTGTTTTAAGGCTCAACTCGGTCCGATCCTCTAGGTGTTTTTTTTATTTAAATATTTTTTATTTTATTAGAGAAAGAATAGCCGATAGTGATGACGCGTATGCTTTTAACAACCAATCTGGTGACATAACTCAATCTAACCAAATTAACAAATCTACAAGAGCTTTACAATGCACTGAATGTCTTCGGTTTATAATCAAAATTAAAATTTTTTTCTAATTTTAAAAATTGTTCTAGATCATTCTCTTCACTCCAACGTTTACAAAAACACTTGATTGGTTCACACTATTCTTCAGGGAGGCATCCATGTCTATTTTGTGGAAACCGTTTCAAATACGAATATAATTTATTTTTTCATTATCGAAATGTTTGTCCTTATTCCCTGGATTTATTAAAAGAAGAAACTAGGAGACGGGTATTTTTTTAGAAATTTTTTTTTGAAATTAAAAAAAAAATTTTTTTGAAGTTGGATGCCTCAAACCTCAAAAAATTAATTCGACAAATTGCTACAGATAAAGACTTTTATTTAAAATCTCCACCTTCTAGTAAACTTCAAAATGAAGAAGGTGATAGACCATGTAGTTCAACTTCGTTGTTAACCCCGTTGATTGAAAATCCAGCGGAAAATGGGGATTCTGCAATGAGACGGCAAATGATGAAAAATGTATATTTTTTATATTTTGATGGGTAGAGTGGTCTTTTAAAGGATTTTATGGGGGATTTTCTGTTGATTTTTAGTGGATTTTACTTATTCGATAAATAAAAAATAGTGAAACTTGGGAATAAAACGATAAAATCATTTTTTATTTTTTTATGAGTCCGCAAAAAAGGAACAAGTCCGCAAAATGAAAAAATGTCCGCAAAAGAATTAGTCCGCAAAAGATCACTCTACTCTTTTTATTGTTTTTTATTTTCAATTAAATTCTATTTTTTAAAGATAATTCGCAAATATGTACCTAAAAGTCGACAAAAATTCAATTCAACAAAAAATGCTAATAAAAATGGTGGAGAAATAGACGAGACAAATAATTCCCAGAAAATTGGATTACCTCTGTGCTTCTTCAACCAACATATAGACCAGATTTGCCAGATGGAATTCATTGCCCGATATGTTGTTGGTTTTTTTTTTTGAATTTTTTTAGTTTGAAAAAAAGTCCGCAAAGAAAGAAAATTGTCCGCAAAAGTAAAAAAAAATTTTTTTTTATTTTAGCTGTCGTCTTTTACGGCCTAAAAATACTTGTTCGTCATTTAAAAGCAGCACATCCAAAAGAATCCTCAGTTTGGGAAAAAACGATAAGAGGACTTGATAATGCTTCAAATAAAAATTCTAAATCAATTTCTAAAGCAAAAATTAATCCAAAACGTTTTTTGACGTCGAAAAAGATTGGGAGGGAAGAGAGAAATGTGAGAGGAGGTTTGAATTTAAAAAATTTTTTTGTGATTTTTTTCATTTTTAGAACATTACAATTTTAACGAGGATACCCCTCCTTTACTTGAAATAGAGCAATAATGATGGAGAATTTTCTTTAAAGTTTTTTATAGTTTTGCTGACAATTTTTGCGGACACCCATTATTTTTGAGGTTTCTATTAACAAACTAACTCATAGTATGTATTAAACTTGTTGTCTGAACCGGAGCGCGCCGGAATACAAAGCCGCTGAAATATCAAACCCCGAAAAAGCCATCAAAATTCCATTCTGTGGGATACACTGAAATAGTAACCTTATACAATAAGCTGCATTTTAATTCTCAATTAAATTGTGTCCGCAAATTGTAGCTAAAAATGTCCTAACAATTTCTGATATTTTTTTCTATTTTTAATTATTTCTGGTGTAAATAAAAGATTTTTTGAATTTTACACTTTTTTCTACTTGGTTCTTTTCTTATTTATATTTTTTTAATTTTATTTTTGTTTAATTAATTTTTTTTTATAATGCATGCTACACCTTCCCCAATTAAAAAGAATGGAAGTTTTACAAAATCTCCATCAAGGAAAAGTGATCACAAAAATGTTGGACAACACAAAGCGAAGGTTGAGGTTTGTAGATTAGATTTTTAGATTAACGTAAATTGAGGGGTTATTATTTGTGTGGCTTCGGTTGTGGATTGATATGGGCCGTGAACTAATTCTATCGTGTGTCATTTCAAGGATTAATCTATTTTTGGTCGACTACTCTGGAACTGACAGATTATTAAAAAGGATTTGGGCCTTTGCTTCCTTGTTATTGGGTCAAGGGGGTTCATCATCGGTTTCAGTCCAGCAGTGGCGTATTCATTGAATACGTACCTCTTGAATCCGACTTCCAGCTTACATCAGACCAATTAAAACAATCTAGAAAAATCCATTTTTCAGCCTACCTCATCCAAAAATGATTCAAAATCATCTCCTCAACTAAAGTGTTTGCCTCAAGCTCGTGTTCGACATATAATGGAATGTTCACCTGGAGGAGAAGATTTAAAAATGTCAGAGGATGGAGTGATTGCTATGGCTAAAGCTGCGGTTTTTTTAAATTTTTTTTAGTTTTAAGAAAAAAATTTTTAAGGAAGGCTTTATTGAATTGTTGGCACGAGGAGCATATGAGGAAACATCTGGAGTATCTGTCAATTACAATCATTTGTCAAACTATGTCCATTCTAACGAGGAATTTGATTTTATACAAGGTTAGTGTGAATTTTTTTAAATTTATTTTTCCGAAGGGGAAAGGGGGGCGGACTTTTTTTGGGTAGAAATCTGACCCTGGTGATTTCTTTTAAAATGAAGTTTTCTGTGAGGAATTTTTAATTGATTATTTTTTCCTTTAAAAATATAACCGAAATCTATGAAAGATTTCCCCTGTAGATATCCTAACAAACGACAAAATACCAAACCCACAAAATCTGCCGAAATACCAAACTGGAAAATAAAGAAACATTCAATTGTAAGGTTTTAACAGAAGTGAATATTGCTCCATCGATTTGGAAGGATCAATCCACATTTTGTTATTTCGGTGTGTTTTTTGGGGGTTTTGGTATTTCGAGTTTGTTGTATTACGGCATCATACATACCTCAAAAATATAACCAAAATTTATTCAAAAAAATATTTCCCTTATAGATATCCTTCCCCGAAAAGAGCGTTTTTCCGAAATTATGAAATTAATGAAGAAACATAAAAATGCACAAATATAAAATTTATTTAAAAAAAATGTTTTTTTTTCTCATATATTTTTGCTCTTTTTTAATTTATTCTCTATACATATTTGTTGTTTTAATATATTTTTGCTAGTTTTCATTTTTCTCTCTTATCATTTTTATATTTATGTTCGTTCGATAAATTTATGTATTTGCATAATGGCATGATTTGTTTATATTTTTTTGGGTTTCTTTCCCATTTTTAACGATTATTTTTTTTATTTTTATTTTTTAGATTTTTTAATATATAAATTTTATAGTTTTTAGCAATTTGGCGTTATTCTTTATTTTATACTAGAAAAATTGTTACTTCTTTTAAAGGCAGTCTTTTGTGAGTTTTTTTTATTTTTTTTGAATTAGTGGGTTGCCTCACTCTTTCCAGGGTCCATCCTTTCTTGGAAAATGGGAAACATTTTTGTGGTTAAGGGCCCGAAGCCTGCTGAAAAGATTAAGGGGCGTACATGAGCCTGTCGCCAATTTGTCCGCAAATCATGAAAGTGCGGACAAATCTGCAACTTAAAAAATTGCGGACGAATCCGCAATTCATAAAATTGTGGATAAGATCCACAAATCATTAATTTCTGTCTGAATGGGCAACTAGCAACATTTTTAAATCATTTGCTCCTCTGTTCATGCTTTAATGGATTTATTTAAATAATTAATATTATTTTTTAGAAGAAGTAATTTTTTTGACATAAAAAATCTCAACAATATAAACAACAAAAACATCATGGAAGACCAAATTTCAAAAATTTCTGATGCTGCCAATCGAATGCGTATTTCTTCAATTGAACAGACTGCTAAAGCGAATTCTGGGCATCCAACAAGTAGTTGCAGTGCTGCGGAAATTGTTGCGACACTTTTCTTTTCGGAAATGCGTTATTCGGTTAAGGAACCTAGACATGCTTCTGCTGATCGTTTTGTTTTGTCTAAGGTTTATTTTTTTGTATGTTTGGATGGGTTTTGGGTCTTTACTAACTTGGGCTAATTTATTTTCGAGAGGCTTTTGTTTAAGCTGTTTAGGGCTGCTTAAATTGATTTTTAGATTTTTGCGGATTTTTCTAGTTTGCGGACTTTTTTGCTGATTTATCGATTTCTTGGGAAATTTTTCTCAAATATTGTTTCCCTTGCTCGTAATTTTCTCCACGTTTCTTTTTTTATTTTTTCTAAAAAAATTTTTTTTCTTTAAGGGACATGCCTGTCCGATTCTCTACGCTGCTTGGGAGGAAGCAGGGCTGTTAACTCGAGAACAAGTTTTGACTCTGCGCAAATTAAATTCTGATATTGAAGGACATCCAACCCCGAGACTTTCATTTATTGATGTTGCTACAGGTTTTTCCTTAATTTTTAAAAATTTAACTCTAATTGTAAGGCTCTCTTGGACAAGGACTTTCTTGTGCTGCTGGAATGGCTTATACTGGAAAATATATTGACAACGCTTCATATCGAGTCTATTGTCTTTTGGGCGATAGTGAAAGTGCAGAAGGATCTGTTTGGGAAGCTGCAGGTTTCTTTAGGAATTTATAGATTCTTTAAAAAATATTGTTCGGTTGACTGAGAAAATCCCGATAAAAATTTTATTAGTGGCTTTCTTCTGCTGGGTGTCTTTAGTAAAAAATCTCACCTTTCCTGGATAGAGTGGTGGTTTATATGGGTTCAAGTCCTTTCGTAGCATAAGGACATTTTTATTTCTCATTTTTATTTTTTTCTTGATTTTAGAATTTTTTATAAACTTTTATTTTTGTTAAAATTTTTTAGCCTTCGCCAGTTATTATAAATTGGATAATCTCGTTACAATTGTTGATGTTAATCGACTTGGACAATCTCGTGAAACTATGATTGGCCATGATTTGTTTACTTATGCTAAGCGGTTTGAAGCTTTTGGTTTTAATAGTATTATTGTTGATGGACACGATGTTGCTGATTTATTGAAAGCTTTTGATGAAGCAAGGTTTATTGTTGTTTTATTTCAAAAAATTGGTTTTTGCTAGTTTTGAGGGCAAACTGAATGATTTTGTACCGTTATATTACCCCTATTTGTTATTTCCCTCTTGTCTTCCTTGTTATTTTTTGGGTCTTTTTTAGCTCTTCTTCCGAATTAGGACGAATTTCACACCACATTTCTAATTCTTATTGTCATTTTATTTTTTTTTCTTACTTGGTTTTTGATGTTCACCTAGCAATAAGATCACCTAGCAATAAGATGCAAATTCACCTTTTGCCCTCCTAGGAATATAAAGCAAAGAGCTAGTAGATGGCTTCACCCAGTACAATACTAACGAGTGCCTCTGGAAAGTAGACGAATAAGAAAAGTGATTAAAATAAAAATTTTTCTCTTTCCAGAAAAGTAACAGGCCAACCAACAGCAATAATTGCACGTACATTAAAAGGAAAAGGAATTGAAGGAGTTGAAGATAAAGATAATTGTCATGGAAAGCCAGTAACTTTGGATAAAGCAGAAATTATTGCTTCAAAATTGGGAAATAATACAACAAAAAATTCGTGGGAATTGGAAAATTTAATTGATGATGCTCCTCAAGTTGATTTTGAGATTGGAAAAATTAAAATGAGTTCGCCGCCAAATTATCAAATTGGAGAGAAGGTGGCTACTCGTTTAGCTTATGGAAATGCTCTTGTTAAATTGGCTGATACTAGCAAAAGGATTATTGCGTTGGATGGGTATATTGTTTTTGAATTTTCAAAAATTTTCTGAAAAATTTTTGAAAAATTTTTTAGAAATTTTTTTTGAAATTCTTGAAAAATTTTTTTAAAAATTTTTGAAAATTTTTTTTTAAAAATTTTTTGAAAATTTTTTGGATTTTTTTAAATTAACTTAAAAAATTTTTTTCAGTGACGTGTCAAATTCCACATTTTCTGATAAAGTTCTCAATAAATATCCTCAACAATTTGTCCAATGCTTTATTGCCGAACAAAACATGGTTGGCGTTGCTGTAGGGATGTCTTGTCGTGGGCGAACTATTCCACATGCGAGGTTTTTTTTCTCTTAAAATTTTCTCAATAAAATTCATTTTTAAAGCACATTTGCTGTTTTCTTTACTCGTGCTGCTGACCAAATTCGAATGGGGGCAATATCTTTTGCTAATGTTAAATTTGCTGGTTCACATGCTGGTGTCTCTATTGGAGAGGATGGGTAAGAGATTTTTTTGAAATTTTTTTAAGTTTTCAAAAAAATTTTTAGGCCAAGCCAAATGGGACTTGAAGACCTCGCACTTTTCCGAGCAGTTCCTAATAGTATCGTTCTTTATCCATCTGATGCGGTTTCTACAGAATATGCGACTGAATTGGCTGCTAATTATAAGGGAATTACTTTTACTCGTACTGGACGTCCTAATACTCCAGTTATTTATCCAAATGATGAGAAATTTGAGATTGGAAAATGCAAGGTTTAATTTAAAAATATTTTTATAGGATATTATAGTAATGAGGAGGGTTCACATCAGCTTCTAGGGATAGTCCAGGAGGAGGTTCTGGAGATTCCGAAGCCTGCCCTCATCTCTAACTTAGATTAAATAGTTATTTTTGAAAATCTCGACCTCTTGCTGGTAAAACTGATAGTTTGAACCAGAGTTATTTTTTAATCTGAGATTTTCTTTTCTAACTTAATATTCATCTTGTTATCCCACTTTTGAAAAGTTTTTTTAGTATTTTTAGGAGTAGGAACTTATGGAGCTTAAAAAAATTTTTTCTGTAGGTTATCCGTCAAACAAATGAAGACAAGTATTTATTAATCGGCGCGGGTGTAACACTTTATGAATGTATTAAAGCTCATGATATTTTGAGTTCTGAAGGAATTCAAGTTGCTGTTATTGACCTTTTCTCTGTCAAGGTTTTCTTTTTAATGTAAATTTTTTTTTGATTTTTCAAAAATTTTAAAGCCTTTGGACAATCAAACACTTATTGAGCAAGCTAAGCGTGTTGGAGGGAAAGTTTTGACTGTAGAGGATCATTATCAGACTGGAGGTATTGGTGAAGCTGTATCTTTGGCGTTAGGTGATGTTCCTAATGTTCGTGTTCGCAGTCTTTGTGTTAAAGGTTTTTAAAAAAATTTTTGTTTTAAATATAGGAGAAAAATAGAGGGGTTATATAGGGGAATAATAGGGGACTTGTTATCTAGTGTTTTACGAAACTTTGAAAATTTTATTGACCAAAATCTTGGCATGTCAGTGGACTTTTAGAAAGATCCTACTTTTAAAATCCTTTTAGAAATCGACGAAAACACAAGGTATAAATTTAGTAGGATTTTATTTACCTTGCGCAGAGTCAGGCCCGTAACCAGGATTTTTTTTCGGGGGGGGGAAAGGGGGAGGAAAATTTTTTGCGCCAAATTTTTGGCGCCGAAGGCGCCAAAAATTTTGATTTTCAGCGCCGCAGGCGAAAATTTTTTGAATTTTGGACCTCAAGAAGCCAGATTTCGTCCTTTTTTAGCGCCGCAGGCGAAAATTTTGTAAATTTCAGAGGCCGTAGGCCAAAAAAATTCACTTTTTTTGCCCCAGCCCTTCCCCAAATTTTTTCCTTTTTCCCATTTCGGGGGGGGGGGAATTCCCCCCCCCCCACCCCCCCTGGTTACGGGCCTGCGCAGAGTGAAAAAAGAAGTAGATAATTATTTCTAGGGTTCTGGGGGTATTTTTCTAGGGGTCCTATTGCTCCCTATTTTAACAAGATCTGTCAGGATTAACTCAAAAATTTTTTTTCTTAGAAATTCCACGTTCTGGTACACCTGATGAGCTTATGGATTTGTATGGAATTTCTGCAAAGAAAATTATAGCTGCAGTGAAGAATTATTAATTATAGAGAGAGACATAAAAAATAAATTAAAGGAGAGTTATTTATAGAGTATAATTTTTTCTAATTTAATTTAAATATTTTTTCAAAATTGTTAATTGGTCAGATTTCTTTTTTCGCATATTTATAGACGTGCACTTATTTAAAAAATTAATAATGATAAATGGTTGTTGGGTTTTTTAATCTCTATTTTAAAAATTTTGGTTATTGCAAGACCGAAAATATTTAATTTGTTCGTACTCTACTGTCATAGTTCTTGAATTGATTTGTTATGAGACTGCAAGGGAATGAGAGACGATTAGAGATATAAATTGAGCAAAAACGAGCTTTTACAAATTTTGCCAATACATATTTTGCCAATTAAGCTAAAAAGTTACATTTTGACAATTCGTTTGTGGCAAAATGTAGAATTTTAGCCCTATTGGCAAAATGTGTATTGGCAAATTGTGACAAGGAGAGAACGTTAAATTAGAGATAATAACAAAAAAAGCGGCTTCTTGTCTTTCAATTTTGTTTGATTTTCTAAATTTTTTAATTAATTTTAGATTGGATAAATTAATTTTATTTATTTAAAAATGGCTGGAATCGCTGCAGGTCGTTTAGCTGAAGAAAGGAAAGCTTGGCGCAAGGATCATCCTTTTGGATTTATTGCAAGACCATCAAAAAAGGATGACGGGACCTTGGATCTGTTAGTATATTATTTTAAATATGTGGGAAGAATAAGGTTTTAGCTAGCTAATATTTAAAACGGTGAATAGGCAGGGGATTAGGATTTATGTAAGGGAGGTGAAAGCAGCGGCTCGATAGCTGTAGCTGTACGTGTTGAGGAAAAATGTATAGCGATAACTTTCAGGTCTCAGTAGGATTTTTGGATCCCGGATATCCGGATCGGAAAAAAATTGGAGCTTCTGAAATTTTCGGTTCAGATCCTTCTGGATATCCGGGAGGATTTCCCAGGATCCGCCAACCTTAGGACGGAGGGTTGATACCTGTTCAATCTTATAAATAATTTGTTTTTTTAGGTACACTTGGGAATGTGCCATCCCTGGACCAAGAGGAACGATTTGGGAGGGAGGATTGTACAAGCTTCGTATGCTCTTCAAGGATGATTTTCCTTCAATTCCTCCAAAGTGCCAGTTCGTGCCGCCTTTGTTCCATCCAAACGTCTACCCGTCTGGGACGGTTTGTCTGAGTCTGCTGGACGAAAATAAAGACTGGTTTATTTTTAAATAATTTTTATTAAATTTTCCCCTTAAAATTCAAGGAGGCCATCAATTTCTGTCAAACAATTGTTAATTGGAATTCAAGAATTATTGGTTAATCCAAATCCAGAGGATCCTGCTCAAGCTGATGCTTATCACATTTTTGTTCAAAATCGTCAGGAATATGAACGCCGTGTTCGCAGACAGGCGCAACAATTTGCTGAAGAAAATGTTCAAAGAGAGATGTTAATGGGTGATTAATTGAATTTTTTTGGTATTTTTTGAAGAGATCTCTTTTGGTATTTATTTTTTCTTTCATTTAACAAGTATCTCAACATATCGGGGGATGTTACGGGGGTAATGATAAAAAGTATCGGGTTGGGGGTTTTCAAAAATTTTTTTGGGGTCTGCGTTAGTGTCGAAAAATGACCGGGTCTCGAGTCGGGTCAATTCAGGGATTAATAAGGGAAAAATCGGATACGGTTCCGTTTAACACGTGACATCCCCACCCCCACATCATTTTAAGCTTTTTTTTGAATATTTAAATTTATTGAGCTCTTGTCTAGTTTGTAGGTCCATTAAATATTTGTCCTATAATGCTGTTTGTTGGATTTATTTTTGATTTATGGGTAACATAAACTGGACAAGAGTCAATTGTTGAATAAATTTTTTTAAATCCTATAATGTTTTTTACAAAAATATTTTTGAAATTTGTTCACACTATTTTCCCTCTCATCAACTTTTTTATTCAAACATCTATGTCAATCTCCTGCTAGGGAAAAATTATCTACACACCCGGACCTCTAGTTGAAGCCAGGGCTGTGCGCCAAAATTTTCGCAGGGCGCGTCAAACGCCATGACGCACATCCCTAGTTGGAGCTGTGTCTTGTCTCAAGTTTTCTTTGGGGAGGGGAGGTTTCAATATTGTTCCTTTCGTCGTCTACTTTTGATTTCAGCTCTTGGGATTTTTAGAAAGTGCACCCTGGGTAGGATAAAAGTTTCAAAAAATATGTTTCAGCATTGAAAGGGTGAATAAATCTTCAATCGTCTTACCCTATAAAGGAAGAGGCGACCGGACTTGGGTGTCCAGACTCAAGTGTCTTACAGTAATCCATTTTTGTTTTTAAAATTATGCAAATATGCCTTACTTTGGCGAAGTGTTTTTTACTTTTTTTCTCTAATTCTCTCGCTCCTATAGTCTATAAATCTTGCTGATTATCGATTTTAGACTTGGCGAGGTACACCGCGTCTTTCTTTGTTCATTTCCTTCTCCTCTTTTTTCTTCTTTTTTAAATTTGTTGGCTTTCGTCCTTCTTTTTTTGTATTTTTAGTGGCGCTTTTTGAAATTAAAAAAAGAGATAATTTAAAAAATGGCTGGAATCGCTGCAGGTCGTTTAGCGGAAGAAAGGAAGGCTTGGCGCAAGGACCATCCTTTTGGCTTTATTGCTAGACCATCAAAAAACGAAGACGGGACGATGAATTTGTAGGTTATTTCGATAACTACATGATCTGTTTTTTAGGTACAATTGGGAGTGTGCCATCCCTGGACCTAAAACAACAATTTGGGAAGGAGGATTATTCAAACTCCGAATGATTTTTAAGGATGATTTTCCTTCGACTCCACCAAAATGTCGTTTTGAGCCGCCACTGTTCCATCCAAACGTCTACCCGTCTGGGACGGTCTGTCTGAGTCTGCTGGATGAAAACAAAGACTGGTTTTGACTTGCTCACTCAGTGTGAGTTACTAATTCTCACATAACTTTCAGGAGGCCATCAATTTCTGTCAAACAATTGTTGGTTGGAATTCAAGAATTGTTGGTCTCGCCAAATCCAGAGGATCCAGCGCAAGCGGAGGCTTATCAAATTTTTGTTCAAAATCGTCAGGAATATGAGCGCCGTGTCCGCAAACAGGCGCAGCAATTTGCGGAAGAATTGGTTCAGAAACAAATGTTGATGGAGTCTTGAATGATTTTCTGAGAGAAGAGAGGACCTACAAAAGTATATTGAAGATTAAATGGGGAAGAATATTTTCTGGTTTTTTTAAATTTTAATTTTTTGGTATCTGGTGGGGGGATAAGATCTCTCTTTTTGATGTATAGCCTTTTAATGTTTGATAGAAAAGGGATGGGTTGGGGGTTACTTGAAGTTTGGGGATATTTTCTGCCTGGAACACGGTTTGAATTATAGCATGAAGCTCATTATTAGGACGGACCTTTTCCCAACCTGACCCTTCCCTGATAGATGGTAGCAGGGTTGGGGCCAGTCGACTCAAAACTCCAAAACCCTCCGAATATATTTTCGAGAACCCGAGACTAGGCCCGACTTCATTTTTCAACCCCTGACCCATCCCTTGATTGGTAGTACTTGATTCATCATCTTTTTTGGACTTTTGAACTCAAAAAATGACTCAAATTTGAAACCAAGTACTACTTCAACGACTCCATTCCCCTTTAAAAATATTTAAAAAATGTTGTCTAAATCTCTCGGTTGTTTTGTTTCATTTAACAAATACACACTATGTATGGCTATTTATCGTTCTAATTATATGTAATACAACCACTCTTGACCATATAAACTTTTTGTTTTGATTTTTTTGTTGATTGGTATTGATCCAAGGATTTTTTGATTTTATTAAAATTTGACAGTAATTTAATTAATTTTTTAGATTTTAATTTTATTCAATTCTAAAATGTCAAAGGCAACGTACGGACCAAAACCCGAGTCTTTTGTGTTGGATGATGGACAGCGTTATTATGTTGGTATGTTTTAGTGTTTATTGTGATTTTTGGGGGTGTTGTGTTTTCGGCTGTATTGGGTTGGTTTAGTGGTATTGTTCTCGCCTTTCCTCTTTAGGGTTCATGGTTCGATCCCGGTTGACGGCAATCTTTTTTGTCGCTTTCTAATAAACTTTCCTAGCATAAGATCATAAAGTAATGTTCTCTACCTCCCATTTTTATTTTTTTTAATTAGGTGCTGATGTTGGAATGTACCTAAAATATCATCGCGGAACCCTTTACAAACGCTATCCTCAGCTTTGGAAAAGAATGGCGTCTGTAGATGAAAAGAAGAAAATTCAAGAATTGGGATGTGCAACTTCCTATATTAATTCTAATATTATGCTGGTTAAAGCTAGCGAAGTAGAAGAAATATTTGAAGGCCAAGAAGAGAAATATCGCTCTGGAGGTGTCGGATCTGGAAATTATAGCCGTTCAGATGCTGCAAATATTAAAAACCGTGGCGGTCCAGCCCCTTGGCTTACCCAGCAGGTTTTTAATTATTTTTCTATTTTTACCCTTTATAAACTTTTGAGGTCACCAGTGGCTCTCATCATCTCGAATCTGTCCCTTGCTCTACTCCATCAGCCCATAGGCGTGGACATTTTCGAAATCGCGATTATGCATATGCTGCCGATGATTTGGAAAATTATAAACGTGTTTTGCAAAATGCAGAAACTGCTGAATCCTTGGTTCCGATTAGGCTTGATATGGAGTTGGACAATAGTTAGTTTTGAGGATTATGAATTGTTAGAAAGTTGTTGGTTTGTACTGGGGTGGAGGGTGGGTATACTAGATAAATTTTTGGCCCGGATTATAAGACTGACTCGACATTTCTTTTGTGGTATCTGTCTTTATTTTCCTAAATTCCCGGTATGGATCCATCCTGAAACTCGACTTTTTCCTCGGCCCGTGGTTTGTACGTTATTAGAGTGGTTCTAACCCTGTCCGATTGTTCCTTTCCCTTTTTCTAAATTTCCTTTTTATAGTTAAACTTCGTGACTATTTTTGCTACAACAAAAACGACAAATTAATGACTCCTGAAATGATTGCTGAAGTTCTTTGTGAAGGTTTTTTTGAATTTTAAATCATTTTTTCTTTGATTTTTAGACCTGGATTTGCCCTTAAACACATTTTTGCCTGCAATTGCCCAATCAATACATCAACAAATTGAAGCACATTCTGAAGCTGTACCTGTAGATGAACAAACTACTGATCAACGAGCTCTTTTAAAATTAAATATACATGTTGGAAATCAATCTCTAGTCGATCAATTTGAATGGGATATGAGCGATCCAAAAAATAGTCCTGAAGAATTTGGACAAAAATTGTCTGCAGAATTGGGTCTGGGTGGTGAATTTGTTGCTGCTATAGCTTATTCTATTAGAGGTTTTTTTTTAATTTTTGTAGTTTTTGGGTTTCTTTGGTATAATGTCGTGGTACCAGGCGCCATAATATCAAAAAATCGAAAACGAAACTTAGTGATGCAATCAACGTACTACGTTAGGGCCATGAGGCGGTTATTTAACTAGAGTAGAAAATCGCATTTCCGTGATCCCATAAGGGGTTTTTAAATGGTCGAACGGGACTTGATCCCGCGGGATTAATCCCGTAAAAGACCTATGTAAAAACACGGGATTTCATGACATCCTGTTCTGAAAACTGTTCCGTCCGCACTTTTGTTTTAACTGTTTATGTATTAACATCTTGGTTTTACAATGCATTATTTTCTCTTTGTGGCTGTGTGTTTAATTTTTCAAAAATTTTCTTAAGGTCAATTATCCTGGAATCAACGTACTTATGCATTTAGTGAATCTCCATTACCAACAGTAGAATGTCCATTTCGTAATCCTAGCGATGCTGAACAATGGGGACCATTTTTGGAAACATTAACTAGCGCAGAAATTGAAAAGAAAATGCGGGATCAGGACAGAAATACTCGAAGAATGCGTCGTTTAGTTAATGCAATTCCTTATATTCCTTGAAAATTTTCTTTGAAAATTTTTTTAAAAATTTTGGATAAAAAGGTTTAATTAATTAATTTATTTTTAATTTTAAAAAGGATTTTTATATCCAATTTATTTATTTTTTATGAGAGATTTGAGGAAGAGTTATTTATTGATTTTATTAATATTTCTTTTAGATTTTATTTATTTTGTTAAAGCATTTTAAATTTATTTTAAAAAAGCTAAGGAAGGATGAAGATTACTGATGAAAATGTGGTTAGTTTATTTTTAATTTTTGTTTTTTGGAGAGTTTTTTTCGATAGTAGGTAGGGTGATAGGCTTCTTGGGAGGGAATCGGGGAGTTTTGCTTCCCTTAAAAGTAGGGTTGTCAGCCCGGGGGCCCGTGGATTTTTCTGTTTTATGAGAAGTTTGGGGAGTGTTGATGTTTTTCTTTTTCCGAGTTATTTTTGAAGTAGTCCAATTTTTGTAACAGATAGGGGCCAGATTGAGCAATAGGGTCAGTGTTTTCAAGTTGGGAAAGTTTCGAGTAACCCCTCGGACTTGTAGTAGTATTTATGGTTGGTAGGTTATTTATGGTTGGCAAATCTAATCCCTTAATAATTTTGAGATTTTCCCAAAAAAAATTTTTTCTTCTATAAATAAATTTTTTTTTTAATTTTAAACAGAAGTCTATGGTTTGTGCCAAAAATTTTACTGAAAATCAGGATGTTATAAATCATATTAATTTTACTCCGGATGGGTATTTTTTTAGAATTTTTTAATTAAGAAAAATTTTCTTTAAAAAGAACACTTCTCGTAACTTCCTCAAATGACGATTCAATTACTGTTTATGATTGTGCTAATGGAACAAAACAGCGTTCAGTTAATTCTAAAAAATATGGAGTTGATTTGATTCATTTTGCACATACTCATAATGATGCCATCCATGCTTCTACTAAAGTTGATAGTTTGTTTTTAATTTTTTTTTGGGGGAAATTTATTCTTGGAAATGGTTTTCTTGACAATTCTTTGAGTAAAAAATTTTTTTTTAATTTTTGGTAAGGGATCCTTTAGGTTAATTTGAAAAAAATCTTTTGGCATAAGGTTTCCTTGTGTTAGCTGAAAAAAAATTTTTTTTCTTGGCAATTTTTTTCCTTTTATGTTTTTTTCCTTTATGACAATTTTTTTCAGAAAATTTTTTCTGGGAATGGGCCCTTTGTATTCTAGAAAGTTTTTATTTTTTTTGGCAGTGGGTCCGCTTTTTGATTTCATGAAAATTTTTTGGAGAGTAAATAGTATAATAGGAAATTTCCTATAAAATATAAGTAATGGCTTCCTTTGGGTACTAGAAACTTTTTTAATTATTTTGCAATGGATACATACTTGAGATTATCTGAATTTTTTTATTCAATACAATTAAAATTTTTATTTTATTTTAAGATACCATTCGCTATCTTTCACTTTATGACAACAAATATTTGCGTTACTTTCAAGGACATACTAAAAAGTTTTTTTTTAATTTTTTTTTCTCCTTTAAAATTTTATTTTTTAGAGTTGTAACTCTTTGTATGTCCCCTGTAGATGATATGTTTCTTTCTGGTTCTTTGGATAAAACTATTCGTCTTTGGGATTTGAAAAGTTCGAATTGTCAGGTTTTTTCTGCCTTTTTAAAATTTTTAGAAAATTATTTTTATTTTGAGGGTTTAATGCAACTTTCATCTCGGCCTATTGCTGCTTTTGGTATTTTTTTTATATTTTTTTAACTGTCTTGGTTTTTTACCGATTTCTAGACCTTCCAAAGGTCTTATTTACCCAGCCGGGTAATTATTACTCGTTTCATCCCCAATTTTTCGAAAACCTTTAGAACGTGTGACCGTCTGTGGTGGGACTTGTTGCCCAAAAATCAACCCAAAAACCGAACCCGAATTCCATCACAGCTTTTTTCTCAATTCGTCCCATTTCCTCATGTTTAATCAGTCATGGGATATTTAAAAAATTTTAAAATGTTGTCTCCGGCTCCGGAGCTATCTTTCCCTGAATCATACCCAGTATGACTTGTAAACTTTCTTTTTCCCTTTCAGATCCAGAAGGTCTTATTTTTGGTGCTGGAATTGGAAACGAAGTTATTAAACTTTATGACCTGCGTTCTTTTGACAAGGTTTTCCTTTCAAAATTTTATGGAAAATTTCAAAAAAAAATTTTTGTAGGGTCCTTTCAACACTTTCAATATTGGATGTAAAGATACTGGTTATGAATGGACTGGAATGAAATTTTCTCCTGATGGAAAGTCTATTCTTATAATGACAAATGGTCCAATTATGCGAATGGTTGATGCTTACAATGGTTTTTTTTCTTTGAAAATTTTTTGGAAAATTTTTCTGTAATTTTTTAGGAAATTTAACTCATACTCTTAGTAGAGAGAATGAACAGGTTTTTTTTGAATTTTATTTTTAAATTTATTTTTTTCTTGATTTTTAAAGAAGGCCAATTTTGTTGCTACATTTTCGCCGGATGCTAAATATGTGTTCTGTGGAACTTCTAAAGGAGAAATTAATTGTTGGTCTGCTGTGGGTTTTTAAAATTATTATAAATAGTTGGGGGACTTGGGAAGTGTTTTTAGGGGGAGACTTGGGAAGTTTTTTTAGGCAGTTGGGTAATATTTTTCGAATTGAATAACTTGGGACTGACTTTTTTGAGGAAAATCCAGAAAGAAACCAATGCCTCTGAAAATCTAGAGAACACAAAAAATAAGCTCAATTCTGGGCATGTAAATTAATTCAAAAAACCCATGCCCAGGAAAACCAGACTAATATTTAGGTTTATGAAAAAATCCCTATATGACGTGGCACAGTCCCAGCTCAATGTTTTTAGGGATTGGGGGGGTCTTGTCCTTGGATTCTTAGAAATCTTAAGGATGTCAATTCCTTGGGAAAAATTTTTATAATTTTTTTTGAAATTTTTTAGGAATCTGGTCGTCTTGTTCATACTCTCCAAACAGACCATCCTAATACAATTGAACAAGTGACATTTAATCCCAAATATTTTATGTTGGCATCGGCTTGCAAACAATTGGTAAAAATTGGAATTTTCTTTGAAAATAAATTTTATTTTTAATTTTTAGAAATTTTGGATTCCATCGGCGGATGAGTAAATTAATTTTGGAAAATATTTAAAAAAGAATTTAAAGAAAATTTTAATATTATTTGTTAATTTGTGGATCTCAATTCGTTGCATTGTTTGAAATTATTGATTATAATTTAGTTCAAAGCCTTGAAAAATTTTTTTGAGTTTGTGGATAAAATTTTAAAAATAAAAATTCCAAATTTTCCCCCTCATTTCCTTTCCATTCCTTATCTATTCTTCCCCTTTATACATTTTTTATTCGAATAATTTGACTCAATATTTTCTGGGCTTATAACCTAATAATTTTACCGCCCTTTATTATCCCTTAGTCTCCCTTTCCCCTCATTTTCTTCCCCTATAACAAAAAAAACAAAACTTTATTTACCCAAATAATAACATTAAAAAAAAGCTCAAAACCAACTTTACTCCCTCTCATCCGTCAAAATTCTTCGTTTTCGATTTATATGACTGCGAAGAGCCCACTCAGTTTCGCTAGAGTCAGCGTTGTCTATTGTGCCAAGAATTATGCAATAAGCTTTAAAAAATAACTTATAAAATTAAAAATAAACAAACGTCTCATTTCAAATCTAGGCCCCAATTCAGTCAATTCAATGTCTCCATGTTCATCTTTTTTGAATGTATGTTGACGAAAGGAAATAAAATCTTCTTCATTAGCAAAAGTAACAACACGATTAGAATCTTTTTTAGGCACAGGAAATAAATATTTTAGTATATTTGTTAACTAAAAAATGAATTTTTTTATCAAGATTTTACTTTTAAAAAAATAGAGAGGAAGATAAAATATGTTGATAAATACTAGAAACCTTTGAAAACCCCATCACAAATTTTCTTACGCCAAAATTGAAATGGTTTGAGTGGGATATCAAGGACACAGTGAAAATTAAGAACAGGTTAAGGACCGAGGAAATACAAAGAGCAAATAAAAATTTGAAGTCTTACCCAAATTGAACCCCTGAATTTTTTGATTAAGAGCATGGAAAGCATTAATGAGTGAAAAAAATTTTTGAAAAAAATTTTTTGAAAAGTCCAAGAAAAAAATTAAAAAAGAAGGGGAAAGGGTAATACCCAAAAATATTTTTGAATTCCTCTCTATTCAAATAAATTAATAAAAAATACCCTATTCCCAAGCGGAGAAGTAATATTGTGAAAGATAAGATGTGGATATTGCTCTGACATATGTGGCATATTTGGAATATCATGTCTCATAACAACGCTTGACAAGCTTTAAAAATAAAAAATAAGAATTATTTTAATGTTTTTTAGATTAAAAATGTCAGAAATTAATTTTAAAAACATTTGAAAATTTTTAAATAATGTTTAGAATTTACAAAAATTAATTTTTTGTAAGAATAAAATTGATTTTCCCTAATGAGATTCGAACCCACAACCACCAAAAACATAAGACCATGGGCTAAACCACTACACCACAGACGATATCTATTCGAAACAAATGAAAACTACTTATAAATAGAAAAGGAGAGAACCTTAGTCCTCAACAGATCTTCTTGAAAAAAAACATCGCAATTGTATAAAACAAAATCAAACCTAAAATAAGCTGTTGGCCCATGCGGGAAATGTGAAACAATCATTGAATCAGGCACTCCTCGTGTTTCACTCAACAAAATTAAATCGGTCACTCCATGAGCTGTACAAGCCTCCACAATACTTTTCATATCATGCCCTCCTCTGTTAATGCGGCGAGAATTTGGGAGAAGCAATTTAATCTCCTAAAAAGATTGAGGATTAGAAAAAATATTTTTCTTGGGAATTCTGACCCTTAGGTCAGAATTCCCAAGACCCTAATTCCTTTTTGCTTAAGTGCTGTACACGCATCCACAATACTTTTCATATCATTCTAAATTTTTTCCGCTTCCAAATTTTTTCGATAAAGAGTTAGTCGACAGTACGGAACTTAAGGGAGGGTGGAAAGGGCCTTTTAAAGGTTCAAAATTCCCCTTTTTAATATTAAAAAAACCTTTGCAAACATTTTCAGTCGGCTTGAAGGATCCCGACTTGTAGTCACTACAAGATTAGGATCTTCACAACCAGCCCATCTATATTCATCATCCACCAAATCAACTTGCCCGCCCCAAGCCAAATCTCCAACCATTTCTGCCGCGTCTTTTCTCAAATCTGTTGGAATCATTGTACTGGTATCCAAAGCGTGTTTAAGCACATCTCTACGTTGCTGAGTGGCTCGTTGTTTTGCTTCCAAATTTTTTCGGTAAAGATATTCTCGACGTTCTCTGACTTGTTTTCGAATCATTATTGAAGAAAATTTGAAGAAAATGGGATTGGTTATCTAGAAATTGGTAAAAGATATTCGAAAAATAGAAATTTAAGCAAAAATAATTTATGAAAATCAAAAGACTTTGTAAAATAAAGAGAGACAAATTAGAGAAAAAGATAAAAAGTGAGTGGGATAAACTGTCATTTTTAAAAAACATTTCGCCAAACAATTAATTTATTTATATTTTTAAAGTAACATGATTACATTGGCCATATTTTGGGCGATAACTTTTTTAATTCTTAACCGATTTGAATAATTTAAATATCAATCGAAAGCTCTGGATGTGAGGATTATTTTATCTAATAAGATTGATTTAATTAGATGATGCTTCAAAGAGTTATAGACGAATAAAGATTGAAAATCACGATTGCGTGCACTTATCCATATGTAACTTTTTGTAGAATGATTTGACCAAATTATTCCTGTTAGCAAAAATGGTCCACACATACAGAGCTTTCGATTGATATAATAATCGTTTAAATCGGTTAAGAATCTAAAAAGTTATGTCCCAAAATATGGCCTCGAAACTGAACTCATACTGAAACGTCCCCTACCTTTGATTAAAGTTTTGTAAAATTAAAATTTCTTTTAATTTTTCTCATATCTTTCAGATTTATCAATCTTAAAATCTATCCAAACTGGTATGTTTTACAATTAGAATTTTAATAATTTTTCAATTTTCTAGTCGGCCATATTTAATTTGCAAAGTTTAATTACTGTTTTGTTACTTTTAATTTGTGCTTGTACTTATTTGAGAGCTATATTGCCAGCATTGATTGATAGAAATAAGCAAGGGTTTGTTATTTCAATTTTTTAAATGTTTACGGAATCGTAGGGGACTAAAACCGGTCAGATTTTGGTTTTTGTGTACTTTAGTTGAGTGGGAAAATTTTTGGTTTTTAACTTAAGGGGTCCAAAGTTCGAATCCCACTAGGTGTAATTAATTTTTATTGGACTCATTTAGGCTCAAAATTATTTTCTGAGTTTTGTATACTTTGGTTAAGTGGGAAAAATTTTTGTTTTTCAACCTTTATGTTTTTAAGAAAATTTTTAAAAATTTTTTAAAATTTTTCAAGACCCAAAAATTTTCAAAAACCTTCCCATTTCATTAAATCCTCCCTTTTAAAGAATTCCTGGCCTATTTTGGAAGTGTGCTCGAATTGGTGAACGTTTAAGTCTTTGGGTTTCTTTTGGTTGTTTTTGTATGGCAGCATTCCTTCTTTTCTTTTAAAAATGGGAAATAAACGTAAAAATCAAACAGAAATTGAAGAGGAAACAAAAAAGATGAAAATTTGTGAAAATAAAAAAGAAAATGTAGAAATTTGTAAAAGAGTGCCTCCACATCCGATTTGGGCTGGAAATGATGTTTGTGTGACAAGGTTTGACAATTTGTGTATTTTGGTGTAGTGGGTTAATTTTTGGTTGTTAACCTAGGGGGTCGAAGGTTCGGATCCGCTCGGGGAAATTAATTTTTATATGAGTCATTTTTAAATTTACCCGATTTTGGGTTTTGTATAGCTTGGTCTAGTGGGTAAATTTTTGCTTGAGGGAGGGTCCAAGGTTCGGACCCGCTCGGGGAAAAATATTTTTGAAAGCTAATTTTTTTAGAAAAACCCATATAATCGCTCAATTCAAAAAATGCAAATATTTATTGGACAGAAAATTCGATTTTGTAAAAATCCATGCATTGGGCAAAGCTATCAATCAAGCATTATGTTTAGCTCTAAAAATCGAGGAAGAAATGCATAATTCAATTAGTGTTAATATTTTGACTGGGACTGTTGAGGTTTTTTATTATTTTAATCGAATATGGCTGGTTAAGAAACCAAAAGGAGTTTTTGTATAGTTTGGTGTAGTGGGTTAATTTTTGGCTATTAGTGGGGGAGGTCGAGGGTTCGAATCCCATAAGGGGAAATTAATTTTTTGGGGTCTCAATTCTTGGTTGTTAGTGGGGAGGTACATGGTTCGAATCCAACTCAACAACATTAATTTTGCTGATTAATTGGCCTAGTTGAGTTTTTGTATAGTTTGGTGTAGTGGGTTATTTTTTAAATTTTAGTAGTAAGGGGTACAAGGTTCGAATCCCACTAGGGGAAATTAATTTTTTGGAGTCTCAATTTTTAGTTTAGCGTCAAATTTAAGCTTTTTGGCAATATTTCGCATTATTTTATTTTTATGAACATTGTGTCCTAGGAAAATAGACATTTTATCCCTTCTCCCAGTAAAACTCGTTCCTAAGGTTTTTACAGAAGATGGATGCTTTTTAATTAAAAATAAATTCTTTTTTTCATTTAAAAAGGTAACTGACGATTTAATTTCTTTGTTGGATGCGGATGATATGAATATTAAACAACGTCAAGTCTCGGCTGTTAAAATTTTGTTAACTCGTCTTTGAGCGATTTTTTCCAAAATTTTTCTAATTTATATATTTTTAAAAATAAAATTTCTGTTGGATTTTTTAAATTATTTATTTTTTTTAAATTTTCATTTTAAAATTTTTTTTTAATTTTTATTTATTTTTACAAATTTTTTTAAAATTTCAAAGCAAAGCTTTTAATAAGAAGACAACATTTGTGAACCAATTTTGGCCCTTATTCTTTGATTGATGTTCTTAATTCGCCAGTTGCTCAACTATAACAACGGGTTTATTTTTGTATTTTTTTAAATTAAATACATAGGCCCAAAATGGTGGGTTAATTGACTTTGTATGTTTTGGTTTAGTTGGTTAATTTTGGTTTCTACCGAAGTGGGAGGGGTGAGGGTGGTTCGAATCCCGCTCGAGTTTTAATTTTTTCCTACCTTACCCTCTGTTTTTAGTCTGGAGATTTAATTTACCAAAAAAGTGTTTTTTGTATGTTTTGGTGTAGTGGGTAAAATTTCGGTTTTTGACAAAAACTGGTCAGGGTTCGAACCCCGCTGGGTAATTTTCGAACTTTTTCTGTTTGTTTTTAATGTGGCCAATTAATTAGACAATTTTTAACTTTTTAAACAAATTTTTAGGTCATTTATCCGCCTTTCTCTTCAACATTTGAGAAGAACAAAATCCACCTTTTCAACCTCCCCAGCCCCACAAATAGCAATTATTGGCTCTGGACCTTCCGGCCTTTATGTTTGTTCAAGATTACTTCAAAGATTTGAAAATTGTTTTATTGACATTTTTGACAAAGCACAAGCACCTTTTGGATTGATATATTATGGAGTAAGGTTTTTTTGTATTAATTTTGGAGGGGGGGGGGGTCAATATCTCGATAAATTTTGATCTCGATAGCCATAAAGCGCCGTAATGCCAAAATGCAAAACTGGAAATCAGGCAATTATTTTTGTTCGAAATCCCGGCCCTGTCCAGGGGAGGGTAGGTAACAGAAGAATTTCCCCCCTTGGCTCCCCACTGAAAAACATCCTGGCTACGGGTCTGTTGGAAATGACACCTACATGCCAACCCCCAAAAACTTTTTGGCATTACGGGAAAATTAGATTTTTGTTCGAACTCTCGGTCCGATCTTTAATCGCTGTTCGGTTTCTCGTTTTTTGACTACATTTTTATTTTATTTTTTTAGACCAACCCCCTTTTTATAATTTTTTTAAATTTTTAAAGGTAGCCCCAGACCACTTTGATATGAAAAAAAGTATGACAGGATTTGAAAAAATGTTTGAAGAAAATAGGGAAAGATTGGAACTTTTTTGTAATGTTGATGCTAATAAAGATGTTAATTTTGAGGTTTTTTTGAATTTTAAAAAGAATTTTTTAAAAATTTTTTTAAAGGAATTATGTTCTTCTTATGATGCTGTTGTTTTAGCCTATGGAGCTAATAAGCCGAGAAAATTGGGATTAGAGAATGAATATGGAAATAATTGTTTTTCTGGGGGAGAATTTGTTTCATGGTTCTTTTTTATTTTATTTTTAAAAGTTTTGTTAATGAGACATTTTGTCAATTAAGGTAAAAATGGACATTTGATTGTTTATGGCAAAAATAGGGCATTTGACCAATTAGGCCAAAATTGAACACTTGGTCAATTAAGGGCAAAAATGACATTTGGTCGTTCATGGCAAAAACGACAATTTAGTCAATTAGGCCAAAAATGTACACTTGGTCGAGTTAAGAGAAAAATGTACACTTGGTCGAGTTAAGAGAAAAATGACATTTGGTCGTTTAGGACGAAAATAAGACATTTGGTCGTAATGGCAAAAATAGGACATTTGGTCGTTTAGGGCAAAAATGGGACATTTGGCCGTTTAGGACAAAAATGGACATTTTGTCCCATATTTCAAAAATTTGAATTTTCTTCAATTTTGCTTCTAAAGGTACAATGGAATGTCCCAACAATACATAAAAAATATACCAAAATTGGATACAAGAAGTAATGCAGTAGTTATAGGAAATGGAAATGTAGCAATTGATTGTTCTCGAATTTTGCTTTCTTCTCCAGAAAGATTAAAACAAACAGATATTACAGAAAATGCTTTGAATGCTTTGAAAAAGTCAAAAATTAAAAATGTTTATATTATTGGAAGGAGAGGGCCTAAAGAGGTTTTTTTGAAATAAAAAATGGGGGGGGGGGGTGGGTCTAACAATAAGTAGTCCCCCTATTTTATACAGAAGAAAACAATGGGAAAAGAGGAGAGAAAAATTGTTAAGATTTTTCTATCCTCCTTTTCAATGTTTTTTTCCGCAAGACAAAACGACAGTTGGATCCGGGTATTTCGAGCTTTGCGGAGATTTTTCTAGACTTTTGTTAGGCCCGTGATCCGACACTGATCAATCACCCCAAGTAAACTCGCTATCTAACTATCTAATGAAAACTGAGGTTGACTTGGGGGAGATTGACCTGGGTTGGATCTGTAGGTTTTTTCCCGAACCCAGCAAGTTTGAGAAAACCCCAAGAGGCCCAAAAATGCCTGGATTAGGTTTCCCATCGACATTTCGAAAACTGTTGATCTTTACATCGCATCCAGTCATTCCATTAAAAGAAATGTTATTTAATTTTTATTAAAAATTTTCTTTTTCAGATTTCCTTTACAATAAAAGAATTGAGAGAATTATTAAATTTAGAAGGTGTCAATTCTCATTGTTTAATAGATTCCAATTTAAAAGAAAAATTGGAACAAGAATTAAATTTAATGGAAAGACCTAGAAGAAGAATTGTTGAATTAATGCTGAATTTTGCTGAAGAAAAAAGGTTTTTTATTTTTAATTTTATCTAAGGCTTGAGAGAAATTTTTTCGGGGGTTTATAAAAGGATTTATATTTCACCTATTATAAACACCCTTTCTTTGGAGGTTTATAAAAGGTGGGATAACTAAAAGCCTGGGATATTTGCGAAATGGTGTAAGAAGGTTTTGGCATAGTGTTATTTTTTGGAATTTTTATGGGACGGTTAGGCCTAAAGATACAAATTTCCTGAAAATTTTTTTATAAGAAGCTTTGTAAATATGTCCAAATTTCAAAATTTGGGTCAGTTTTACCCTGAAAATAAATTTTCGTGAATTTTTTATCTTTAAAATCTCAAAATTTCAAAACGTCCATTTTTTTAATCTCACAATTTTCAGGCCCTCTCCAAACCAAAAATCATTAAAATTGTTATTCAATTCTCGTCCAACAAAAATTGAATTAAATAACAAAAATGACTCAATAAATGCTTTATATATTCAAAACAATTTGGATAATTTAATTGAAAAAATTGAGTGTTCTCTATTAATTGTAGCTATTGGATTTGAAAATATTTTATTAAATGGATTACCTAAAAATGAAAATGGACAATTAAAAATGATTGATTGGTGTAGAGTACCTAATGAAAATTCTTTGGTTAGTGAAAAAAATTTTTTTGAAATTTTTTAAACTATTTTTTGGCTATTTGCCCTCAGGCAAAATTTGCTAAAAATTCTCAAAAAAGTCTCTAACTTCAATTTTATTTTTCAAAATTTTGTAATTAAAATTTTCAACTCCTAATAAAATTTTTGCAAGTCATATTGAACAATTATCGCTTCTCCTCCTGTCATTTCCCCAAAATTTTCGTCGTTTGCCCTTAGGCTATTTTCTCATAAGCTTAGCTAGTTTACATTTTTTGCAGTTTTTTTTATTTTTGAGGGTTAGATAGACTGGGAAAAATGACCCTTTAATCTTTTGGGTTTTCTAAATTATTTGAAAAAATTTTTTTGAGACATTTGATCCCAATTTTTCCCCATATTTTTACAGGTTTATGCAACCGGTTGGTGTTCCCACGCCGCTAGAGGCCTAATTGCTGATAGTCAACAACAAGCATATTCTGTAGCTGACCAAATCTATGAAGATTTAAATAAAATAAATTCTACAAAAAATTCTATCAAAAAAATGTCTGCTAGAACCCAAATTCAACAGAAACTTTGTTCTAGAGGCGTAGAATTCATTAATTGGTAAATAAATTAAAATTATAATAAACTTCTAGTTGAAATAAAAGTTCATTCTTTCAGATGGTCCTATAGTGTAGCGGTTAGCACTCTGGACTTTGAAGAGTGCAGTAGTAATCCAGCAGCGGCGGTTCGAATCCGCCTAGGACCTACTTCTTTTTAAACAATTTTTTTAAACTTTTTATTAATTTAAGGGATGATTGGAAGTATATAGATGAATGTGAAAGACGAATGGGTGCCATATTGGGCAAAACGAGAGAAAAAATGTCAGAAATTTCTTCAATTTTGAGAATAATGAGAAATAAAGGAATAAAAAATTAGGAAAAATTTTTTTGAAAATTTTTGAAAAATTTTTAGAAAATTTTTAAATATTTTTAAAATCATTTTTTAATTAATTTTAACAATTGTTTAAAGAAATAATGTCAATTGAAACAGTTCCAACCGATTTGCGCAACCTCCGTGCTTGCTTAGTTTGTTCACTTGTATGATTTTTTATAAGGGGAAAAATTTTAAAATAATTTATTTTTAAGGTAAAAACTCTTCATCAATTTGAAATGGATGGGTGTGATAATTGTGACAGATTTTTGGGAATAAAAGGAGATATTGAAAAATGTGTTGAATGTACAAGGTTTTTACTTTAAAATATTTTTTAAGAATTTATTTTTAGTGCTAATTTTGATGGAATGATTGCCGTTTGTGACCATAATGATTCTTGGGTTAGCAAGTGGCAGGTTGATTTTTCTTTAAAATTTCTGATTTAAAATCTGGGTACTTTATACTTCTATAAATCTGCAATTTTTATCCGCAATTATCTTGCGGATAAAACGTGGGCTTTTTGGAAAATATGCGGACCTTTTGGAAAACCTTCGGGCCTTTTAGAAAATTTGCGGATTTTTATCCTATAATATTTTCAGAAAATTAACAAAAAGTGTCCGGGAGTGTACGCAATTTCTGTATCCGGTACCCTTCCAAAGATAGTCGTTCAAGAATTGAAGCAGCTTGGAATCAAATACAAAACTGGGCAGAGAGATAAGTCGATTAAATAAAAGAGGGTTTTAATTGTTGGTTTTCTTTTTCTGTAAACTTTTTAAAAATTCAGCGCTTAAATATTCCTTTCGGGCATTTAGAGAAAATTTTTTAAAGTAAATTAGCTTTTACAATCTTTGGACATTATCACAATAAAATTACCAGTTTACAAATAAAACGAATTTTAATATTTTTCGATTTATATAAACCTTAAAAAAATTTTTTTTGAAAGTAGAAAGCAAAATAAAAAATGCTGAGAGAGGTGTTTAAAATTTTTAAGTTTTTCCGTCACCTTTAATTGAAAAAATCTTGTAGCAACGTTCGCCTTTTTAATTCTGCAACATGCATTTGATTTTCGAGTTCTGCCCGGTCTGTATGCTCTGCTCTTTCTACTTTCCAAGAAAGTTCTTCAATTTCTTTTTCTAGTTGGGCTTGCTGATATTCTGGGAATTTTTTGTGTATTTAAAATGTCCGAATTAAAAATGTCAAGGTCTCAAGAGGTCCAACGTACAAAATGCCCAAATCTCTCCGTTTTCCTAAATCCTAATCCTGAAAATGCCCCCAGTTTATAAGCGTTCAATTAGAAAACGTACAACTCCAAAAGGTCTAAATTTCAAAGGGCCAGTGTTCCAAAGAATTAAAAAACCCCCAAATCCTAAAAATGCCTAATTTTCAAGATGTCCCCAGCTTGAAAATGCCAAAATTTATAACTTTCAAAACTAACCAAAAAGTTCCTTTCTAGAAGAGCTTTCCATATAATAAGCAAACGGATAAGTATACTGCAGAGTATAGCGACACTTTGTTAAAAGAGTTGCAGCATCGTGTAAATATTGCCAATCAATCCAAGTCCCTTCATGATTATGCACTTTTTCATCAATTTTTGTTTTTATTCTTAAACGTAATTCTTCCTCCATTTTTAAAGATTTTTGGTGATTTTCAAATCGTTCATAATAATGTAGATAACGTTCCAAGGCGCGGCGTGCTTAAATTAAAAAAAATTATAGTTGGTTTGAGATCAGAAAAAATTTAATTCCCTGACCGGGTTCGAACCCACGACCTCTCAATTGTAATCAACCCTTTGGGATTGAGAATTGAATATGGGATTAGTTAAAGGTCAGAAAAAATCTAATTCCCCGACAGGATTCGAACCCACAACCTCCGAAATTGAATATGGCATTAGTTGAAACCAGAAAAAATTAATTCCACAACCGGGTTCGAACCCCGACCCCCAAAATCATAACCAATTCAAGTTAACTTTGATATTTCTCAAAAATAATTTTTCTACCCAGTAAAATAATTAAAAAAAACCTTTAAGATGGTTAGCCTCTTGAGCAATTTGTGGATTTTCTTTATAACGAGAACATTCATAATATTCACTTCCATGTGTCTTCCAATCTTTTAAAGATATTTTTAAAAAAATTTAAAATTAAAAAACCTCTAAAACACATCCAACAAAAGTGATGTCTACATTTTGAGCATTGCATATGATTACCTAAATTTTTTTTTCAAAAACTTTTTTAAGAGAATTACTAACATCCTCCATTCTTTTCAATACAGCTATTACAATTTGGGCAATCTTTTGTATGGGCACTAAAAAATTAAATTTTTATTAAATTTCATTTAAATTGTTATAGGGGAACATTCAAAAAAATTTTTTTATTTTTTTCCCTTGTCCGCAAGTTTTATCCGCATTTTTAAATTTGCGGAAAACACTTGCGGAAATTTTTTCCCTGATCGGTTCGAACCCACAACCTCCTCTCAAATTATAAACCTTATGTAATTTGCAGTCTCACTGTCATCCGCACATTTGACCAACCATTTTTTAATTATTTCACAACTTGCAGGTGCATGGTAATCACTTCCACATTTAAAACTTTAAAAAGAAAAATTTTATTAAAAAATTAAAAATTTAATTTTCTTACCAAAATTTAATATTACAATTTGAGCAAATAACTCTGTGTGCTTTTGAGGTATTACAAAAAATAATTTTGTCACAATCAGAACCAAGGCAAAGGCGTAAGTAAGGGTGGGAAGAAACAAAATCATGAAAAAGCTGGAAAATTTTTTTAGAAAATTTTTTGAAAAAAACCGTTTGTTCATATTTTAAAATAATTTCACAAGGTTGATTTTTAAGTAGATCAAGTACAAAATCTTTTTGGCAAATAAGTGAACAATTAGTGTTCATACAAGTAATATGAGAAGAGACACCTTTTTAATTAAAATAATTTTAAAAAATAAAGAAAGGACCCGCTAGGTTAATTTATCCCCCCAAAAAAATAATTTTTCCGGTCTCAAACCAATCCTATGAGATAGAGCAAAACTATAATAAAAAATTACACAATACTTGACTTAAAAATAGATTGGAATTAAAAATAAAGTGTTTTAGTTGAGTGGATCTCGAGTCTTGATCAGTTCTCAAGGCAGTCTCTAGCAAAGATGGAATGAGTTACCCCGATCCGAAGAAAATTTTGAAAACCCGATCGCTCGGAAAGTTAACCCGATTTTTTCTCAGTCCGTCCCCGGTCTCTAGTTGAAAATTTAAGAAAAAACCATTCTGTAATTGTGTTTCTATATGCATTTGCCAACAAGATTTACAAAATCCATGTCCACAGTCTAAATGAAGCAACGGGGAAGAATTTGACAATTCAAAGCAAACTGTACATTCTATTGAAGAAGTGCCAGGAATTTGATTTTTGGGTAAATAATTATTGTTGGTAATTTTTGGTTTGCAAAATTGTGGATGATTAGAATGATCGTTGATAATGTGATTCTGAAAAAATTTGGTAACTTTTTAAAATGTTTTTGAAGTTTTTTGAAAAAAATGAGAAAATTCCTGAGATTATTTCTTAATGAAAAAAAATTTGGAGTATTATTTAAAAAAAAATAATGACGATGAATGGCCTTCTACAGGGAACCTTGGGTCAAAATTGACCTAGAATCGAGATTTGGAAGAGATAAAAATTAAAAATCGACGACTTTTGATCCCAACCCTATTGTTCCCTTTTTATTAAGAACCAAAAAAATTCTGGAGGAGTTTCCTAATATTTTTAGAAAATTTTCGAATTAAAAATAAAATTTAAAAAATCTCCAAACCTCAATCAAAAATTGTTTGCTATCATTCATCAAACATATCTTAACTTGTTCAACATCCCATTTATTTAAATGTAACAAAAGTTTAGCCAATTCAGGTTTCAAATTATTTTGAGGAATTGATTCAATTAATTCTTTTACAATTTTATCAAACAAATCTTCAACTTGTTGTTGGTCTAAACAAGAATATTCAACATATTCGGGATCACAGAGAATTGAACCGGGCGCTGGACTTTGGTCAAAATGATCTCCTCCATCAGCATCATAATAATAATCTGTGAGGTAAAATAGAGTTAAACCCCACCAAAATTCGAGAAAATTAAAAAAAAACTAACCAAAATCTTCACATCCAATCTCTGAACACGAATCAGATGCAGAAGCACCTATCGACATTTTTTACGTTGACTAAAATATAAATTAAACAAAAAATAATTTCTTAAAAATATTCGATCGTCTTGATCAACGAAAAATATTTAATTTAAACAAAATTTTCTAATAAAAATTTATTTGCGAATAAAATTGAAAAAACATAGATTGGAGTTTAAATTGTAGGTTTAAATAGAGAAAAATTCAAAATTAAATTCAGAATTGGGTTTTCAGAAAAAATCCAATTCCGAAATCTTATCGAAAAAATACATGAAAAAAAAATTTTCCAAACCTGATAAAAACCACCAAAAATATTTTTAAAAATAAATAAACTTTTTATTCGAATTGTGTCTCCTCCTCCCTATCACTTTTTCTCTCCAAAAGACGTCTACTTTGCCTCAAAAACTTTATCCATTGAAGATTTTTTCTAGCCTCTTCAATTTCTTTTTTATGCAAAAGTGAGTTCATTGAAGCCAAAAATTTGTCAATTTTTACATCAATTTCCTCAATTTTTTGCTTGATTTGGTCAGGATTTTCCAACATTTCAATTTCTTCGTTCAACTCCATTATTTCCAAAATTAGGTCATCATCAGCTTTTTCAAACTCGATAGATATGGGGTCGTTAAGGTCTTCGTCTTAAGATGAAAAATATTGTTGGAATTTTGGGTTCTATGAATTTTAAAACAAATTTTGGAGCCAATTGAGTCGTTAAGGAGTTGAATAAAATTGTAGAAAGATCCCCAACCATCATCCACTTAGTTAACAAGGCCCCACCAACTCTCAAAGACCCTCACCCACTGACACAGACCCCCCGCAATCTCCAAGACCCCCCACCCACTCAACTAGGCCGCCACCAACTCCCAAAGATCCTCACCCACTCATCGAACACCTAATCTACTCCCTAACACCCTCACTAATTAATGTAAAACTTACCAATCTCCAAGACCCTCACAAGATCCCCACGACATATTAATGTTAAAATAAAAAATGTTTACCTAACTCCTCAATAAGTCGAAGAAGATAATTTGCCCTCCTAAAAGGATCACGCAATGTCCGGTAAGCGTCGTTCAAAAATGTTGAGTGTTGCTGTGAATGTTGTAACTTTAATAAAATTAAAGTAATTTTATAAAAATTTTAAAAATAAACCTCATCTTCGCTTCTCATTGCAAACTTGTCAGGATGTACAATTGCCTGTTTTCCTCTAAATTTTTTTCCCAATTCATCATGATCCAAATTGAAAGCTAATGGAACACCCAAATAAGTGAAAAAATTGGCTTCTTTGTCTAATGGTTGAATAATTCCACATTCAGAACAGTTGACTCTTTCAGCATTTGAATCGAATTCAGCACCACATTTCCAACATAGAATCTTTTGAGACTGTAAAGGAGAAAGGTCGCTACAGAAACGCGAAAAAGAAGGAAGATAAACGGGTGAAGAGAACCTAAATTGTGAAAATTTAAAAGAAATTTTGTCAGAAGAAAAATTTTTTACCTCAAGCTGTCAGTAAATACTCGTCTTCTAAACAGCAGATGGCTGACTGCACGAGGAACATCAGCAAAACACCGATTCAACGGAATCTTAATCAAAATGCACGCAGAACGATTCATTTTTAAAAACCCTGAAGGTCAATTAAGGTAGAAAACTAGAACATTCCAAATAGAAAAAATATAACAGCAAAAATAAAATAGAGAAATAAAGAAATTTCAAAATGTAAACTTTTTAATATCAAATCATTAAAATATTAATATGGTCACAACGTGACATTTTTAAATTATATATTATAAAGTTGACATTTTGAAAAGTTAGAAAAACTTTTCTGACATTTTTTAATAATTTAGGCAGTTAGACGTTTCGAAAAGTTACACTTTGTAATTATTCCAATTTTTTTATTATAAAAGCGAGGAGAGAGTTAAAAGAAGAGATTTTACTCTTACAAGATTAATTTGGAATGTGATCTCTTTTTTTATTTACGTTTATTGATGAATTTTTGAGAGCTAGGCTCTTTGTATAACCATTTTCTCTCCTTTCTCGTTTCCGTTAGTACATTGAGATCTCAAAGTAGAAATGTTAACAGTGAGCTAATTTGAAGGTTGCAAATACTGAAACGGCTCTAAAATCATTTAAAATCTTTAATTATCATTCTGATTTTTAAGTTTACACCTTTAAAAATAACAAAAATTTTCAGAGTTTTATTCAAATCTTTTGCTTTGCTTCTTTGTTTTTTGAGAATTTATAAAGATGGTTGAGAAAGTCAATGACGTAGTTACCCAAGTTGTTTCTGCCAAATCTTCGGATAATAATAATAACGTTTCTGAGGCCGTTGCTGCCAATTCGCCGTCGAACAAGAACTCGCCTAACAAGTCTGACTTGCTTAAAGGTTTTTTTAAACTTATCTTTTCTTTATTTTAAACTTCTATCTTTCTAGTTTTGGCTTTCCAATTCTTCGAAGCTTATTACACCAAGCTGAGTGACCATCCGGATGACATTGGTACTTTCTATGGAGATGATTCTAGCTTTGTTTTGGGTGATGTTGAGGAGACGGGCCGTGAGGTTTAACTTACATTTTCTTATTTTGTTAACCTTTTTAATTTAATAGAACATCCAACGCGCCATTGAGAAGATGAATTTTGGAGCTTGTAAGTCGCGCTTTTATTCGGTCAAAGCTGCGCCGGAGATGGGTGACAACTGCAAGGTCTTCCAGGTTTGTGGTGAGCTGACTCTTAAAGGACAACCGGCTCCACGTCGCTTCTGTCAAACGATCGTCCTTTCCTGTGTGCCGCCTAACGTACTTTATGTTAAGAGCAACATCTTTCAGGTTAATTCTTTAAATTGTTCAGCCTTACCTAGTGTCTGCAATTTTTGTCCGCAAATGTTTGCGGACAAAATTTTACCAACTTCTCTCGGTAAATTTCCGGCTTTGTATATTCTTCACTTTTTATAGTGGTTGGACATTGCTTTTCCTATGAATAGCAGCGAAAAGGTTTATTTCATCTCTGCTCCTGCAACTATTCCGGCACCTGCTTCGATCACTCCTGTCGAAAATGGGACTTGCAACATTAACAAATCTATTGAGAAGGATGTTGTTGTTACCACTAGTGTTGAGCCAATTCTTAATGGAGGTGTTATTCTGACCAATGGAGGAAGTACTCATCAATCACCAAAGCCGGCTTTGGCTATTGTCTCTACGACTACTGGTTTTTTGGTTTACAAAATTTTTTTAAATTTAATTTTCAGAGGCGTTAATTGCTCCTCCTCCTGGTTTGGAAAAGGTGAACGAGAATGTCTTGCCTCTTCAAACAAACAAGTCTCCGCTTCCGGCTCATTCGGTGAGTGGAACGCCTAGTCCGCATCAAAACGAAGTTGTTGAAGTTGACAAAGGACAATTTACGGTTATTTTTCTTTGCTTTTTTATTGAAATAATTTTTTAAAATGAAGATTCCGACTTCGGATTCCACCAACAAGATTGTTACCACTCCTTCGCCAACTCTCAACAACAACAACAATATTACTGACGATCAAAAGATGAAGCGCCCCTCTCCAATGAAACAACAGCAACAACAACATTCGAATGTCAAATCTGAGCCAAAGTCGTGGAATAAAGTTGTTAGTGGTGGACAAAATAAAATGCCAAATATTCAACCAAATGTTACAACTACAACAACTGTTCCAGTAAAATCTTCGATTGATGTTAAGAAGACTATGCAATCTCAAGATATTGGTTCAGTTAACAATACACAAAAGCAGCGTCAATCTCCTCCACAAAAACAACATCATGCTGGTAGTTTTTTTTTGTTTTTTTTAATTTATCAAAATTTTTTAAAGGAAATAACAACGTTGGTGGACAGCCACAGCAAAAGCGCTCCTCTTCCCTCGGTGACGACAATACTGGTAAAAACAACAATCAAAAACAACAACAAATGTCGCAATCGACTAAGTTTGTGGCGCCACGTAGAGATTGGCCCCATCGAATTTACTTCAACAACCTTGTAAAACCTGGACATTTTCTGGACTTTAAAACTGGACAGAAAGAACTGATGAAAGAAATTATGAGTTTGTTTTATTTTTTGCTTAAAATCTTTTTATTCATCTTTTGCAGCGATCACCCCAGGAGTTGAATTTGTTGGCATAAAACCACTTTCGCTTCGCAAGGAGTACAAAACCGCTTTTGGCTTTATCGACTTTACTACTGGCAATGATGTTCAGAATGTTTATGATGCTGCTAAAAAGGTTTTAATTTTTAACTTTTTGGTCAGAATTTAATTTTTTTAATTTTTAGACTGGAGAGAAGCGAGGAGGCGATAAAGGAGGTGGTGGTGGTGGAGGACTTCAATTGAGAGTTTCTATTCCAACATTTGAATTTGATGGTTATATCACTCTGACTTCAGACAAGACAAACAACTTGGCTCCTGGAAACGGCACCGGCAACAATAATAATAATAATTTTAGATAAATAAATTACACAAACAAAAAAAAGCAAAAAAAAATTAAAGACCGTTTTTCTCTATTTTTCCACCCAAAGAAACTGATTTTAAAAAATTAAAAGAAAATTTAAAAAAAAATACTTAAACGCAAACATACCTTGTTTGTGTAAAAGTATTTTTTTAATTTTATTTTTTTTTATTTAAAAAAGGTGTAAATTCCCTTCTCTTTTTTTGTGTTCCTATCCTTTTTATTTTCCTCTCTACAACAAAATATATAAAATTGTTTTTTTTTGCTGCCCCTTCTTCCCTGTCATTTTAAGACAATTATATATAATTTACAAATTTATGTAGAGAGAATCGGTCAAGAATTAGACACCTTTTTGCTAAATTTGGGGAAATTGATATTTGGGAAGGCTCGGTTTCGTTTTAGGGATTTGTAGAGCTGGGAATTTTGGGGAAAAAGACCCTCTTGTATTTAGTGTATTCAGCTTGGCGTTTCACTCACACCATTTTTGAATCCTTTACCTGACCTAGCAATTGAAGATATCACTGTTTTCCCTTATTGAGCCACCCAGCCATCCCAACTTTTCTGAAAAAAATTGGACAAGGTTATTGTTATTCTTGACTGTATTATATATATAAAAATATTATTGTTGAATCCGATTTGGCTTTTTTTTGAAATTATAAAAAAAATTTATATTATATATTATTTCATCAAAAAAAAATGTCACATCCATAAATAGCCATTCATGTCTTCCTTTTCGCACTCATTTTTTAATTATACCACACACACAAAAATTTTCGTTAAAAAATATTATATTTCAATTATATATTTTGTTTTTTTTTTTGTTTTTTAGTGTAATTTGCAAAAAAAATATTTTTTTATGTTGTTTATTTTAAGAAAATTTTTAAAATTATTTTTAATATTTGAGTGATTTTTAAAGAAATTTTTGAGGAATTAAAAAAAAATTTTTTCCTAATTTTTAGTAATGCCAACTAAAACTGATCCTGTTGTTCAAAACACTTGTTCTAGTCAATATTCTCCACTTGGAATTTTACTTTTATCAAAAGATGAGGCAGCTGAACATGTTCTATTTATGTACCCTTTCAATCCTGATCTTAATTTTGAAGGTTTTTTTAATTTTTTATGTTGTGTGATGAGATTTGAGTGAGGTTTTTGCTTGCTAAACCTGGCTACCGAGTTAATCCTGGATTAACGACGAATTTTGAGGTCTAGGGTCATGAAAGTTGTGGTGGAAGCATCTCGAGTCCCCCTGGGTTTGGACTAGGTTTGTTGTTTATATTTTCCCGGAAATCCTAAATTCTCGACGATTTTTGAGTTCTAAATTCTCGAAATATAAGGAAACATTTTCGCGAATCCACGATTTTCTGGAGGGGAAAACGAAATTTTCTGTCGCCAGGCTGGTTATTATTAATTTAAAAACTTGCAAAATACTGAAAAAAATTTACTTTTTTAAGATGATGAGAACACAAAAGATGAATGTATTGGACTTGAATGCTGGAAAGAAAAAGACGATCTTTTATCTGAACAACAAAAAAGTGTTGATAATGAAGAATTGGAGACTAGAACATTCGGGTTTTTTTTAAATTTTAGAAAAATATTTTTTTTAATTTTTTTTAGTTTGCCAGTAAAAATGTTGGCTACACTTTTACAAACAAATACGGGCAACAAAGAAGGAGAACCTTTTGAAATTAAAGTAAATAATATTCGTTTTGCTGGTGTTCCATGGTGTGTAGATGCTTGTGAAGGTGTTTGCTTGGCTGTTGTTTTTATCCTTTCTAGCTCTTGTGGTTGCCATATTGTTGAAGCTTTTCAAAGATTGAGCAAGAAGATTGCTGTTGCTATTAGTGTTTGTTTTTGACTTTGTTTTGGGGTTGTAAAATGTTTTTTTGTTAAGGCTGAACAACAAAGATGTAATTATTTGAGCGAGCAAATATGGTATTTTTTTATTATATATTTTTTGGATTTTTGTTTTAGCCCTCTCCTTTTTACGTGGTTGGAGACAATCAGTAATTAACCTGTGCTTTCGGTTTTTGTTATCACTCGCTTTTAAGGCCCCGTGTTCGGTTCCGGATAATTCGCAAAATATACCAGGTTTAGTTTCGGTTTCGATTAGCCGTTGTGTTCAACTTTACTTTATATGAACTCCCGAGAAACTGCGAGTTCTGGAGTTCATCCTTTCCATTTTATCATAAAAAAAGTTTTTGAAAAATAATTTCCAAAATAAGTCTGTCCTTATATTTTTACTAATAAAATAATAAGTACGACTTACCTATTAAACCTACGGACTTTTTGAAGCATAAAGGAAAAGAGCCCTTCTTGAATTCTCTATTTTTTCTGAATTTTTGAAGAAAATTTATTTCGAATTTTTCATCTCTTTTTTGTTTCTTTACTCCAGAATTATTTTTCAACTTTTAATAAAATTATTTTTTTTAGTTTAATGCAGCCATCTCACGATGAATTTGAAGCAATGGGAGATGAACAACGCAGAGGACGGTCTCCTTATGAAACAATTTTGGCCAAAAGTGGATTAGCTCAACATTTACGGGATATTTATAATGATGTTTGTGAATATGGAATGGTTGATGTTTTCGTTAATGATAGCAGTGAAGTTGGATTTTGTGTAGGTTTGTTTAGCCTTTATTATTTTAATGTAGAGGTTAGCCATTAGGGATGGGAGTGGTAAGAAGAAAGACAAGGCGGGTTTCGGAGCAGGTTCGCAAACTGCGGATTTCGTTCGGCCCCGTAGAAGTCCAGGTTCGGTAACCCATCCGACCCTGGTGCCGGCATGAAAAGATTATTTTATTTTACTTTTTTTCTGATATTTTGCCCTGGTCCGTAAATATCGGTTTGTGAATAAGTTTAACTTTGGGTTCCGTAAGCTTCGAGTTCCTCATATTTCTATTAGTAAACTTTAAATTCTATTTTCTTCAACCTTTTCTAATTTTTTAGAACCCAAAGCAATGTTTCATGCTGGTTTAACTCCTCGTTCTTCTACTCAAATAGAATCTTTAATGTCCAAAATTCGTCCTTATCATGGAATTTTATTTCTTGAAGATTCTGTTCCAAATCCTGGCTCAAACCCTTTTGTTCTTCGTTTTCTTGACAATTATGAACCAACAAGAAGTATTGAAGAAATGGCTTCATTATCAAACCTCGTATTAGCTCAAGCACTTCAAATCGTTCGTCATTACCTTCTTTGGTCTAGAGCAATTATAATTTATCCAATTTGTGCTTCTAATGTTTATGCAAATGCAGTCAAATTGCCTCCAGGATATAAACAATTGGAAACTGCTTTTACTCAACAATTCCCAGATTTTAAATTAAATGACATTTTTGAAGCGGTGAGTATTCTTTGGTATGATATCTAATACCAAACCTTTAAAAGACACGCCGAAATACCAAAATATTCATTTTTAGCAATCTTACATGTGATTGGAACACTCCTAGATATAGGTATATTTGTATTTTCCACAATTTTGGCACTTATGTTCGTATTATAGCGAGCTCCTTTATTTTTTGCAAAGTTTTTTGATAATTTAAAATTTTTTTTCAGTTTTCTCCGCCATGTTCACTTGGTTCATATCTTCAAGATACCGCTATTTATGGAGGGAAACCTAACGTTCCAATAGGTTTATTTTAGTTATTAAATAATTTTTTAAAATAAAATTTTTAAAGGATTGTTTGTATTTTTACTTAGAAATCAATTGCTTATTCAATTACATACTTATATTTATTTACTTCCATTTGCTTCAAATCCTCTCCAACAACAGCAAAATGAAATTGAAAGACAAAAACCTCAAAGGATATTAGGTCCCAAGGTTTGAAAATTTGTTCAAAAAATTTCTAGACTTTTTTTCGAATACAACCGGGAACTGAGTAATTCGGGATGAGATGTGTGTTCACTGGAAATTGACACACTCCCACAGCTTGTGAGTTGTGAGAGCACAAAGCTGTGGGAGTGTGGTACAAGATCTTATCTCGTGTCTCTAGGAATTGGAATTTTTGAAAATTACCAATCCCAATTATTAATTTCATGAACATTACCAATTTCATGTCGATGAGTTTTTTTCACTCTCTACCTAGGTACTTCTCTAAAAATTTTCCTCGAGTCACTCCTCCACCTTTCATTTAGAATTTTTTTCAATTTATTTTATATCTCTGATTTAAAATTTATTTTTCTTTTAAAATTTTTATTTTTTAACAGATTCAAAATTATTTAAATTCATCAAGAGATTTGAATGATCTCGTTAAATCAAATATTTTATCAATTTGTTCAAAATTTTACAAAACATCAAATATTGAAGAATCAGAATTATTTATATTTGTGATAGATTTTTTAAGAATTATTCCCTTTTTAAATGGGAGGGATCATATGGAAGGTTTTCTTTTTAATTTTTTGTAGAAAATTAATAAAAAAATTTTTTTAAGAAATAATTTATCAACTTTCTTTGGACCGTTCAACAGTAATGCGTATATTGGATACTTTTTCTGAAATTATTTGCACATTTCAATGTCAAGATCTTGTTGTAGATGATGATAATTAGTTGTTTCTTTTTTGTTATTTTTAAATATTTAATGCAAATTTAATAAATTATTTGTTTTATCTTCGTTTTATTTTTTACTTTAATGTTTTATTACATTTAAAATTTTTTTATTTTCTCGAAATTAATTTTAAAAAATTTTAAAAGAAAAAAAATGACTAATTTTGAAGAAAAATTTCTTGATGGTCCAAATGTTGGTTATTGCTCTTCTTCGGATGATGAACAAACTTTACCTAAAAAAGATCAAGTTTCATCCAAATACTCTTCAAAATATCAGAAAACAGAGAGAACTGGACCAAAAGGTGTTTTGGCTGATTATCAACTTTCTGAACAAGAAAAATTTATTGAGCAAAGAGCAAAGGAAGCAGCGGTTATTTTTTTATTTTTTATTTAATTTTCGATTGGGTTTGATAATGGAAGCTTGGGTATACTTCTTTGGTTGAGGGTCAAGGGATAATTGCTGCCTATCATCAACTTTTTGAACGGGAAAATTTATTTTACCGCCCTGGGCAAAGGTTTGGATTTTCCTTGGGATGAAAAATTTTTTTTAAATTTTTTGAGCAAATTTTAAAATTTATTTTTTTTATTTATAGTTACTTAAAGAAGCGACTCGTTTTACATTAGAAAATCCACCAAATAGACAAGAGGAGGAAGATGAAGAAGAAATTGAATTGAAAAGAATTAGAGAACGAAGAGTAGAACAACTGAAAAGTAGAGCAAAGGTTTGGATTTTTTAATTTTTTTCTGTTTAAGGATTTTAATGATTTTTGATTTAATGACTCCCGGTCTTCCTCACCTTCGCCAATAGTCAAAGTGATAATCGGTGTTAAATGTGGGAATTGTTTAACAAAGAAAAAACATCAAAATTCCCTTTTCCATGGAAAGGGTGAACGGCCTCCCAAATTTTTCACAAATTTCGACTACGGCGCTAAAAAATATGTTTCCATTGGCTCCAAAAAATATAAGGCCCACAATTAGCAGCAAAAATGATCCCTAACTTCTTTTGAAAAATTCTCCTAGAAAATTTTTTTCCCTACTGAAATGTCAGGTTGTCTTCTACTTATATTAGGTTCATGTTACTCTATTATTTTTAAATTTTTTAGGGTCAAGTTGTAAAAATCTCTGATCGTTTTGAATTTCTCAATTTGATAGAACAACAATCTCCTGATGTTTTTCTTTTTATTTTAATTCATCTTGAAGGAAATGAACGTTGTGAACATTTAAATTTTGCTCTGCTCGAATTATCTGGTATTTTGAATAATCAGGAAAAGATGAAATTTTACAAAATTGAGAGTATTGTTTTGGGGACAACAAATAAATTTGTAAGAAATTTTAATTTTAAAAATATTTCTAAAAATATTTTTTAGACAAAAGAAGCACTTCCAGTACTTCAAATTTATAAAGCAGGACAATTAATTGGAAATTTTATTTGTTTGGATAAGGAGATGAATGAAGACTATGATGGGCAAGATTTATTGAAATTTTTAAAGAGGTTTTGATTTTTTTAAATTTTTTTTGAATTTTATTTAAATTATTTTTTTTAGAAATGGAATTTCTTTTGGCTAGTTGCCAACCTTTTTTGTTTCAATTGAATGTAAATGTTTGGAATTTTTTTGAAGGATTTTATTACTTCGCTGGTTTATTTATGGTTTATTGCTTTCGCTTGCGGCGCTGGCTTCTTTGGTCCTCCCAAAATTTTCGCATAAGGCGCTGAAAAAAAATATAAATACCTGTACGTAAAATCAAATTTATTTTTTAAACGCCAAAGGAAATCCGAAATCCCTCGAAATCCGACCCCCCGGCCTTGATTTTAGTGAAATTTTTGGACATATACATAATTCACCTCGATTCCTTCCACTTTTCATATATTTTTCCAGTCAGCAAACTTGCGAATAAAATTTGCGGACATTTTTTATATAATCCTCAATTTAATCCTTTCATTTTATTGATTTCATTTTATAAATATTATTGAAAATATACTTGCTTTTTATTTGTTATTTTTATCAAATTTATTTTTTTTTTCGATTATTCTTTGACTTTTTTTTTATTTTTTTTAGATTAATATAATTTATTTTTTAAATATTTTTCTAATTTTAATTTAATTTTCTAATATTTTTAAATCGAAATATGGACATCGTTTTGCAACATTTATATGAAAACAAAATTATTCAATTTGGAGAATTTGTTCTAAAAAGTGGAAAGACTTCACCAATTTATATTGATTTGCGCAACCTTGTCTCATTACGTGATGCTAGGGTATTTTTTTATTTAATAAAGAATTTTGTTAGAGGCCAAATTGGGATTTTAAAATTAATATTTGTAAAGTAATGAGGTATGGGGAAGGGTGATCCAGAGATTTTACACTTATTAGAACTCTTACTAGGGGGAAGTTTAAGGTTTATTAAATGAGAAGTGAAAGCAAACGCTTCGGTAGATTAAATGGTTGATAAGCTTGTAGTTGATAAGCGGGAGAATCTAACGCTAGGAGGTCGCAGGATCGATGCCTGTCCGGGGCCTCTCCCTTACCAGATGAAGACTTAATATATTTTGGGGTATAAAAGTCCGCAAGTTTTGTCTGCAAAAATTAATTTTCAAAATTTTTTATTTAAGAATGATACAGCCAATGCACTTTACAAAATAATTTTGGAAGCAAATATTGAATTTGATTATGTTATTGGAGTGCCTTATGGAGCTATTTTATTGTCAGAAGTATTTTTTAAAAACATTTTATTTGAAATTTTTTATTTTATTTTTAAGCAAATTGCCTGTTTATTCAAAAAACCAGTTTTATTAATTCGAAAAGAAGCCAAGTCTTATGGGAATAAAGAAATGATTATTGGACAATTTGAAAAAGGCAAAAAAGTTTTGGTTATTGAAGATGTTGTAACTACTGGTGCTTCTATTCTTGAGACTGTGGCGGAAATTAACAAGGTTTTGGGTTGGGATAAATTTATTTTAAAAATTTTTATAGGCAGGGCTTTGCACAGAACACGTTTTTTGTATTGTAGATCGTGAACAGGGTGGCTCTGAAAAACTTGAAGAAAAAGGACTTTTACTTCATAGGTTTATTTTTAATTATTATCGATTTTTTATTTGGGTGTTTGAAAAATAAAAGGAAGAAGTCTGGGTTTTTTAACAGGATCGGTGCCTGCCTTGGGCGAAACTTTACCTTTATATTAGGACATTTTCACCTGAGGGGTTAAAAAATGAAAATTTGCGTACAAAAAATTGCGATCGGAAACACCAAAATAAAAGCTAACAATAAAATGTCCGACCCCTGAATAACCCATCTTTTGATTTTTTTGACAAATTGGGATCGAATTTTGTAAAAATCTTTTTTTGGAATTTCTAGAAAATTTAAAAAAAGATTAAAAAAATTTTTTTCCAGTCTTATCCAAATGACGTCAATTTTGGACTTTCTCGTTTCAAAAGGAATAATTGGACAAAATCGAAGGGAAGAAATACAACAACAATTACTAAATCCGTCGACTGAATCAATTCCAAATATTAACCAAACAAAAACTTTTCAACATTTAAATTTATTAGGAAGACAAAAATATTTTCCAAAAAATTCATTTAATTATAAATTAATTAATTTAATGATGAAAAAGAAGACTAATTTGTGTTTGGCAGTAGATAATTTTAATAAAGAACAAATATTGAAGGTTTCTTTTAAATTTAAATGTAAGGGTGTCGGTTCGAACTCGTACAAAATTACCAGGGGATTTTTTCTGTTCCGGATATCGAAAATTTGGGTTGGTTCTCGTCGGTTTTTTTGAGAAAAAGGTGAAGGGCCTTCCAAAATTTTCGAAATTTCTTAATTCTAAATTAAGTAATTTCTAAAATTTTTCGGTAAAGTTTCGGTTTTTGGAAGATTTTCCAATAACCGGCAACCCTATAATTGTATTATCTCTTTGTGGTTAAGTAGTTAGGTTCGAATCCTTTCATATTAATTCTATTCCTTTAGATTGTTTTTTCCTTTTTTTATGCTTAAATTTTTCCTTTAAAAATAATTTTAAGCACTTTAATTTTTAAAGATTCTCGAAAGTGCCAAAGATTTTATATGTGTCTTAAAACTACATTGCGACACAATAGATGGTTGGGATGACGAATTTTCTGCTCAACTTCAAAAGATATCAAATGAAAATAATTTTTTGATATTTGAAGATCGGTTTGTAATTTTTTTTGATTAAAAAAATACAAAATTAAATTTTAAGTAAACTTGCGGACACAGGAAATACAATGATTTTACAACTTGAAAAAGGTTTAAAAATTGCAAAGTGGGCAGATGTAGTTACTGCCTATCCATTTCCTGGTGCTAAAACATTTGAATCGTTGAGGAAAGAGGTTTTTTTTATTTTTTTAAATATAGGAAAAGAAAAGTAAAATCTTAGCCCGGGTAAGGATCGATACATTCTACATCCTGACATAGCATTCTAGGCGCTTTAGTTGATCATGTGGGGAAATGCTCTGAGGATCAATTGGATGGGTCGGATTGAGGAATAAGTCAGGTTTTGGGTTTGGTTTTCAGAATTTCCTTTGGATCCTCACTCCGATTCTATATTTCGGATCCTCACTAGCTCCAATCCTCACTCTCAAGTTGAAAAAAGTTAGCGTTTTGGATTTCGGGCGATCCGACTCGTCCCTGCTTAGACTGACACGAGCTAGGCTGGATATTCCCCACGTCCTTACAATAAAAATTAATTTTTAGATTATCGAATCACCCAATTACAAGCTTTCTGGAATTCTTTTACTGGCAGAATTAAGCACAGAAGGATCTAAAATGGATGCAAATTTAAGTGTAGAATTGGCAGAAAAACTTGGAAATAATTTAATTAGTGGCTTTATATGTCAAAAAAGATGTAGTGAAAATATGGGTTTTATGTATTGGACACCAGGTTTTTTTTTTTTTGATTTTTTTGATGAAGAAGGGTGTCTTGTTCAAGTCCTTTTAATTATTCCGTTGAATAAACAGACGGAAGAATTTTAGGGATATTTAGAAGAGAAAAGACTCGTCAAATTCTCCAATATGTAAATTTCGTATAGGTTAAATTTATTGGGGTTTTAAGGAGAAAAAGGAGAGAGAAATTACTCGTTTACCCTTTAACTTTAAATGGCCACAACTAGGCCCAAAGTCATTTTGGAAGAAAAAGAAAGTTACTTCGAAATTAGCAGGTCAGGGGGAGGGGGTCCTCTATCGAATAGTAAAGGATCTATCGAAAGGTATCAAGAATAATACCAAATTTTTGTACAAAGTAGGCCATGGGGAACAGGCCAACTTACCACATAACTTCGTTCCGAATTCCCTAGCCATGCTCCCTTTGTTAGTCGTTTTCTAGAAAATTTTTGAACAAATAATTTTTTTAAATTTAGGTGTTAGTCTAAATAAATCAACAGATGGAAAAGGTCAAAAATGGCGTGGACCTGAACAGGCAATTTTAAATGATGGTTGTGATATTATTATTGTTGGTAGAGGAATTACAGAAGCAGAAAATATTGAAGAAGAAATTAAAATATATCGAGAAATTGCTTGGAAAGCTTATATTGGAGAAGAAGAAAAATAATTTTTAAAAGTTTTTTTTAATTTAATTTTTAATTTTTTTTTAATTTTTATATCTTTTGTACGATTAATTTATACAAGAGATCGTTACTTAATTAACTAAATAAATTAATTTTTTCTTTATTACCTTGGCCCTTGATTATTGATCAATTTGACTTATTTTCAGCTTGGTTCTTTTAATTATTTCATGTTTTGACCATTTTTGCCTTTTGGGCAGTTTTAATTTTGGACGATTTTAACGTTAGATATTCTGATTTTTTACATTTTTAATTTCTGGCATAATGTTTATTTACTAAATTTAAATTCAAAAAATTAGGCGTCGAAAAATATTTTTTTTTCAAGACAAAAAAAATTTTTTTTTAATTCCTTTGTTTATATTTTTAAATTAATTTTTTTTAATTTAGATTGATTTACTTTGCAAATAAAACAACTTACAAATTTAATTAACAAAAGATATGAGCTTTTCTAAAATACCAAAACATGGCGAGTCTGCTCCAAAGGAAGCGTTAGTTTAAAAATTAATTTATAAAGAATTCCAAGTTTTAATTTAAAATTTTGACAAAGAAATTGAGTAATTAGATACCTAAATCGGAAATTTTTTGGGAATTTCTTCCATCTAAAATTTCCTTTCTTCCATCCAAAGAGGAATTAAATAATCCTTTTTGTTTGATGGTAGGCAAAAATTAGAAAGGCAATTCGAACGGAAGAAAGGAAGAAGTCTGGCCATTTTGCAAAAATATAGGAGAAAAATTGGGGAGGAAAAAATGGGGTCTGACCGGTATATTACCAAAATTCCTTTTTAGACACACCAACAACAACAATTTTGACCAAAGAATTGACGCTATTAGACAACGAAACATTATTGATTCTAAATTTGGATATGAATTATATACTGAATGTTGCCCAAAAAATGGATGGCTAGTTAATGTTCAACAGGTTTCTCTTTTAGAAATTTTTTTTAAATTTTTATTTTCTCTTTTTCAAGTCGGAAGTTGTCGATGAAAAAACTAAAGTGATCCAGTCTGTTGTAAATTTTTATTTTTTGGAGTCTTGTGGAGGTCGTTTCAAGGTTTATTTTAAAATCTGAGAAATTTTTTAAATTATTTTTCAGATTTCCTATCTCTTCCGTCCTTATCTTTATTTGGAAACTGTTCCAGGAAGTGAATTTGCTGTAGCTGAATTTCTTTCGAGAAAATATCATTTTGTGCAAGTTGAACATGTTGAGAAGGAAAATCTTGATTTGGTATGAAAAATATTTTTATGGGAATTTTTAGTATTTTTTAAAAGAAATTGACTGGGTATAATTCAAGGATCCGTTTCCCGAAAACAAGGAATTTTTGACATTTTTGAGGCGTGAACTCAAAATTAAATTCAAGTTCCTAGGATTTCTTGACGTTTGTCAAGAATAGGGTTGTCGGCTTCAAACCGAGCCGAAACGAACACCCGATGATTTTCGGTTTGGTTTTGGTTTACCGAATAATTTAGTGAAAATGACAACCCTAGTCAAGAGACTTCTGGACAAATAAATGGCTTGACATATAAATTGTAGAATTTATTTTTTATGTCGGCAGGATCCTTGTTATATTCAGAACATAACTCTTATTATATTAGTAAAATTTTTAAAGTTTTTTTTATTTTGACCCTTTTGTTCCCTTCCCTGTTTTTTAACCATAATAGAGTAAATCAAACAATTTTTGTTTCAAAAATTTTTTTCAGAAAAATCATCTTTCTGGACTTAAAAGCAAATATCTTCGTGTCTCATTTCCCAGTACAGTTGAACATGTCCAATTTCGTCGAGATCTGTTTCCACAAATTCGTAAAAATCAAAAAGCAAAGGAAAAATCAACTGAATACACAACACTATTGGCCGAGTATTTTTTAGACTTTTGTTAATACTTGTGAGTTCCCCATACCAATGAACATATTTATGCGGGCTCATAATGGTCAAAAATAAGAAAGATAATTCCAACTCCCATATTTTCCCCAAGCAATCATTTTTTCGAATTATGAATGGAGATGGGAAATATGGATGCTCTGACCATTATGAGACCATTATGATTATGAGTCCGCATAAATATATTCCCAAAAAACTGTTTTGGGATAACCTTCAAGTATCTTTAAATATTAAAAAAAAATTAATTTTCAATTTAAAGATATATGGAAGAAGGAAAGGGCGATAAGTATGCAGATGTTAGCCCTTTGGAACAAATTATGGATATTCGGTTTTTTTTTAATTTTTTTATTTTTTATTTAATTTTTTTTTCATTTTTCAAGTGAATATGATTTGCCTTTTGATATGCGTGTTTGTATAGATGGACGTTTCTTTGTTGGACATTGGTATACAGTTGTGGGGCTTGATTTGGCTACTCAAAAGCCGTTAATTGAATTGAACCCTTCTTTAGTGGAACCGCCAGAGCCTATAGTAAAATTTTTTTGTATTGGGTTTTGGGTTGGAATTTTGGTTAAAAAATTTTTTTGGGGTTTTAGAATTTTTTTACGTTTTAAATTTTTTGGATTTTTATTTTTTTCTCCCAATTCAATTTTAGATTTGTGCCTTTGATATTGAGACAACTAAAGCTCCGCTTAAATTCCCTGATGCTTCAGAAGATCAAATTATGGTATTTTAAATATTTTTTTACTGTTGAACCTCACTTTCAAAAAAATTTAGGATAGTTTTTTATTTTGTTCGGACATAGGGTAGGGGAGCTCTTAAGCGATGCTCTCAATTTAAGATGTACTTCGTTATATGTAGGGTTGGGTTTTCGAGTTGGGCTGACGTTCGAGTCGTTTTTTTGGGCTGGCCCGACAAGTCTTTTTCTGGCCAACATTCTATGCCCGACTCAATCTTTCGGACCGGACCCTCAACTCTAGTTATAAGATACAATTTTTCAGTCTTTAAGGATGTATGCCAGAGATGGGGCGGGTTACCCCAAGCCACAAACCCGGGTTTCATTCAACCTGAAATCCGATTCGAAAAAAATTTTGAAAATTCGATCTGAACTCCGACCAGACTTTTTTCTCAATTTGTCCTGTCCCTGGAGTGTTTATAAGCAAAATTGAGGACCGACTATAAGAAAAATTTAAAAAATTCTTTTTTTCAAGATGATTTCCTATATGATTGATGGTTCTGGTTTTTTAATTGTAAATAGACAAATAATTTCTGAAGATATTGACAATTTTGAATATACACCTAAACCTGAATTTGTTGGGGAATTTGTTGTTTTTAATGAAGAAAATGAACAAAAATTGTTGTTACGATTTTTTGATCATTTATTAAAAATTAAACCTTCAATTATGGTTACTTATAATGGAGATTTTTTTGATTGGTTTGTTTTTTCTTGGTTTTTTTTAATTTTTTGTTGAAGTGTAGATAAATTGAGCGAATGCCCAATTTATGAATTGGTATAGCTAGAAATGTTTTCATAAATCAGACACTTTATCCAATTGAATATTTGGGCTTTCTTTTTTAGCTTCAGCCCCTACCTGTTCTCTAATCATGTCTCCAGGGTTTCATATTCTTACAGCTGTTCTGAAGTAGTGGTCAGAAAAATTGTTTGCGGGATCCCGCATGCGGGAGTAACTTCTAAAAACGTCTTCGGGATGGGATCCCGCGGGAATAGTCCCGCAAAATCCCGCGCGGGATCTCGTCCCGCACTGACCTCTATTCTGAAGCCATACCCAGCGCTGTTATAGATGGAAATATTAGGAAAATTTTTTTCTTAACTTATACATTTTGTCCATTTTTAAAAATGTCCAGAATCCATTTGGTCCAAAATTTTGTTTTATTAAAATTATTTTTTTTTGTTTTTAAAGGCCTTTTGTTGATGCTCGTGCAAACTTTCATGGAATAAATATAAACAAATATTTGGGTTTTTATAAAGATTCTCAAGATGAATATAAACATTTTAATTGTGTACATATGGATGCTTTTAGGTTTTTTTTAATTTTCTATGGATTTTTTTAAATTTATTTTTTTAGTTGGGTTCAACGTGACAGTTATCTTCCAATGGGTTCACAATCGTTAAAAGCTGCAACTAGAGAAAAATTGCGTTATGATCCTATTGAATTGGATCCTGAAGAAATGGTTTGGAAAATTTTTTTAAATTTTTTATGAAAAATTTTCGGGAATTTTTGGAAAACAAAAAAATTAAAAAAAAATTTTTCGTAGAAAAAAAATTCTCTATTTTTTAAAAATTCTTTAATTTCTAAAATTTTTCCTCTTTTTTGTAAAAATTTTTTTAGATTTTTAATAAAAAAATTTTTTTAAGGTCCCAATGGCAAGAAATCAACCAAAAGTTTTGGCTAATTATTCAGTTTCTGATGCTGTTTCAACCTATTATTTGTATACAAAATATGTTCATCCATTTATTTTTGCTTTGTGTACAATTATTCCTTTGTCTCCAGATGATGTTAGTTGGGGTTTTTTAATTTTTTTGCAAAATTTAAAAATTGTATTAGAGAATTATTGGTAATGTGGTTTTTTTATTAGAAATTTCTCTTCTCTTTCACTGTTGAGTGAGCAGAATTAACCTCATGTATATTCTAGATCATTAAAGAATTTTATGAGTCGGTCTCTGAGGAGATTTCTAACAAAAATCCAGATTATCGTTATCGTCTCTAAATCAGGGATGTCTCGGGTTACCCGAAACCCGATACCCGAAACCCGAAACCCGGACTTTTTTTCGACCCGAAACCCGAAACCCGACCCGAGGAAAATTTGGAAAACCCGACCCGAAACCCGACTTTTTCCATAGAACTTTTCACCATTAAAAGAGAAAATCTGGCTTCTTGGCCTTCCAAATTTCTGAAAATTTTCGCCTGCGGCGCAGAAAAAGGCAGAAATCTGGCTTCTAGCTTTCCATAATTCTCAAAATTTTCGCCTGCGGCGCTAAAAGTAGAGTATTTAAATAACAATTTTACATCATGGGACGGCTCAGAAAAGTTAACTATCAAACAATTTGGAGAGGGCATCATGGGTTTTAGGTAGATTATTAGATTCGATATCTTCTCCTAATTCTTTTAATTGGTGAAGTATCTTCCCCAAATAATCTTTATATCCCTCTTAATCCCCAATCCCCTGATATTGCTTTAATCCGTCCAGCTCATCATTTATCCCTGTAATTCCGCAGGTATCGCTCTAATTATTCCCCAAATCACTGATGTCCCCCAGCACTTCGAAAAATCTGGATACATGTTCAAATTTTTAATTGACCCGACCCGAAACCCGACCCGAGACCCGAAACCCGGACTTTTTTTCGACCCGAAACCCGAAACCCGACCCGAGGAAAATTTTGAAAACCCGACCCGAAATCCGACCCGACTTTTTTCTCGACCCGAGACATCCCTGCTCTAAATATCAACCATTATTCTTTGTACTACCCTTTCTGTTCAATTTCTATTTCTGGACCTTAAATTATGTTTAATTTTAATTATAAACGGCAAAAATGGATATCCACGCCTTCAAAAATTAATTTTAAAGAAATATATCATTTTCTAAATTTTTTCTTAAACTTTTTTAGGTTTTGCGTAAAGGTTCAGGAACATTATGTGAAGCTTTGTTAATGGTTCAAGCATTCCACAGCAATATAATATTTCCAAATAAACAAATAATTAAAGAAAATAAAATGACTTTGGATGGACATTTAATTGATAGTGAAACTTATGTTGGTGGACATGTTGAGGCTATTGAATCTGGAGTTTTTAGAGCTGATATAGCTTGTAGATTTAAATTGGATGTTGAAGCATTGGAACAATTAAAGGTTTTTTAATAAAATTTTGTTTGGTCTGGGACGGTTAAGAATGGGTCGGATTAGAGAAAAGTTTCTTAGAATCAGGTTTCGGGGGTCGAAAAAACCCAGTTATCTAGTTTTGAGTAACCCAACCCATCTATGTTGTACTACATTTACTCGTTGTTGCCGCTCTTATTCCGTTCTGAAAAATGTATACTGGTCAAACGATTCTTTTTTAATATTAAGGATTTTATTTAAGAATCCTTAAGAAAATTTTTATCGGGTTTTTGGGTTTTTATTTTATCGAGCTTTCGGTCATTAGATTTTGGAAAAAATTTTTTAAGATGAGAAAAATTTTTGGCTCTAGTTTTATGTGTCCAATAGAAATTTAGAGGCCTGATAATTTTCGCTGGGCTCATAAAGGTTTATTGGATCCGTAAACTAAATCAGAGCGGAATTTTCTTTAAAAATTTATTCTAATTTAAAGGAAGAAGTTCGTCCAACACTAGAACATTCACTTTGTAATGATGCAAAAATATTATTATCAGAAGTTTTAAATTTTGAATCAGTTTGTGAACAAATAGAACAATCATTGGATGCATTAATTGAAAAACCTTTAAGAACAGAACATCCAGAACTTTACCATTTGGATGTTGGGGCAATGTATCCGAATATTATTTTGACTAATAGACTGCAGGTTTGTTGATAAAATTAAAAAATATAGGATTTAAATGTTCAAAAGTTTTGATAATGTTCTGAGTGTGTATCGGTAAAGGAGTTAGATTTTGGTGATTATCGAGCGGGGTTCGAGTCCGTTGGGCGGAAAGTCGTTATATTTTTCACATAAACAGGCTTAAAATGCTTTTAACAATTTTTTTCAGTTTTTAAATTATTTTAGAAATTTTTTTAACCTTATTATATACTAGTTTATCGGTCAAAATTCTTCCGTCTCACTCGTCTCTTGCCCAAAAAAATTTAATTTTTAAAAAATATTTCAGCCTCCAGCAGTTGTAAATGAAGAACAATGTATGGCTTGTATTCATAATGCACCTAATGCTAAATGTAAAAGAAAAATGGATTGGGTTTGGAGAGGAGAATGTAGTGAGTATTTTAAAATTAATTTTTGAATTTTCTGACTGAAAAATTAATTTTTTTCTTTTTCAAGTTCCCGCCTCAAAAGGAGAATATGACAGGCTTATGATGCAATTAGAACAAGAAAGATTTGGAAAGCCACCAAAGCCATTTAATGCTTTACATAAAGAAGAAAGACTAAAAATTTCTAAAAAGAGAATTACAGGTTTTTTTTTAAATAAAAAAATTTTTTCTTAAAATTTTTTAAAGAATATTGCAAAACTGCTTATAAAAGGTTGCATGATACAAAAATAGAGCAAAGAAATACAACAATATGTCAACGTGAACACTCTTTTTATGTTGATACTGTTAGAGCTTTTAGAGATCGACGTTATGAGTATAAAGAAATGCATAAGGTTTGTTAATTTTTTATTTATATAATTTTTGGGGGACACGGCAGGATGGGTCATGTTTGAAAAAATTGGGGTCGGGGTTTGATTTTTTTTCAAATACATATTTCGGACCGAAAAAGCCTGGTTTTGTGCAATCGGGGGTTGATAAAGAAAATTTCATGTGCGGGTTTTCGTGTTATCCAACTCATCGCTGATGCGCGGGTCTCCATATAATTTATCCGCAATTTTTAATGTAGTCAATAAAATATAGCAAGGAGTTCCCTATCTTTAATATTATTTTGAGTTTATAAAATATTTCTCTAAATAAAAAATTTTTATTTAGAAAGCAAAAGCATCAGTAGAAGCAATCCCCTCAAGTCATTTGGCTGATCGTAAATCAGCACAATCTAGAGTTATACTTTATGATTCTCTTCAAATGGCACACAAGTGTATTTTAAATTCTTTTTATGGTTATGTTATGAGAAAAGGATCTAGATGGTTTTCTATGGAAATGGTATGTTAATAATCTTATAAAGTTTTTAGAGCGGAAACCAATACTATCCAAGCCTGCCAAATAATTTTATTGGCTTTATTTTTTATGATAAAAAATCTAGGCTGATCCAAATAATATAAATAGTTTTTACATTCTTAAGCAACCAAAGATTTTGTCCGCAAAAATTTTTGCGGACAAAATTTCTGTCCGCAAAAGTTATCCGCAATTTTTTGGTTATTGAATTATTCTTTGTTTTTTAATTTTATTTCTAATTTAAAACAATTATGATTTTTTGTTATTTAAAAAATTAATTTTCTCAATTTTTCAGGCAGGTATTGTATGCCATACAGGTGCTAATATAATTCGCGAAGCACGCCAATTAATTGAACGTATTGGTAGACCATTAGAATTAGATACAGATGGAATTTGGTGTTTACTTCCATCCTCTTTTCCTCAAAATTTTGTTTTTGAAACTTTGAATGGCAAAAAAATTAAAATTTCGTATCCGGCTGCTGTCTTGAATGCTTTGGTTAAAGATCGATTTACAAATGAACAGTATCATACAATTATTGATGATGGGGAATGTATAATATCTAGTGAAAATTCTATTTTCTTTGAGGTAAATTATTTTTTTTGTTTTTAAATTGAAATTTGTAAATGTCAATATTTGCGGACAATCCGCAAAATTTGCGAACAATTCGCAAAATTTTTATTTTTGCGGACAAAAATTTTTTTTCTTAAGGTTGACGGTCCTTATTATGCAATGATATTACCAGCTTCCAAGGAGGAAGGAAAAAAGCTTAAAAAACGGTTTTTTTATTTTTTATTAATGTAAGTTTAATTTTTTAAATAGTTATGCTGTATTTAATTTTGACAAAACTTTGGCAGAATTGAAAGGATTTGAAGTTAAAAGGCGTGGAGAATTGGCAATAATAAAGTTTGTATTTTTTATTATTAGACCTCATTGTAAGATACATCGATTACCATATGCCGTAGACGCCGAAAAGCCAAACCCACCAAAAAAACCCGTCGAAATGCGAAACAGTTTTGGTTTTACTAACGTTAAACGATATGTACCTCCAATTTAAAATACCCCTTATTGTGAGGGCGTAGCTTTTTTAGCTTCTGGGGCTAACTTGGGTCGTTCATGACTTGTCAATTTTTGTCTGTGGTGCCTCAAATAGAGAATTAATAGGAGTATATGAACCGCCAAAGACAAGAATTAGTCGGTCGTAAACAACCCTAATTTAGATGACAAATTAATTAAAAAAAATTTTTTTACAGATATTTCCAAACTGAAGTTTTTAAATGCTTTTTGAAAGGCTCTACTTTAGAAGAAATTTATTCAAATGTAGCTTTAGAAGCAAATTATTGGCTTTCTATACTTTATGATCAAGGAAGAGCTTTATCTTTGAGTGAATTATTTGAATTAATTGGTGAAAGTAAAAATATGAGTAGAGCTTTGGAAGATTATGGAAGTCAAAAATCAACATCTATTACAACAGCTAAAAGATTGGCTGAGGTTTTTTTTGAATATTTTTTTCTGACTTTTTGTAGTGTATGTTGTAGGATGGGAATACGAGCCTTCTGTTTACTGTTGTAGGCAAGGACGGGGCTGTGGGGGCTTCGACCTCCAAAATTCTCAAAATTTTTCCTGTGGCCACCTTTGGTTACGCCTTGTTGTAGGATGGGGAAATTCTGTGAAGGATGGATATCGTAGGGTGGATGGATACAATTCACCCTTGAATTTGCTTTTGAAATTTTTTTGTTTTTAGTTTCTCGGTGAAGGAATGGTCAAAAATCGTGGATTGGCTTGTAAATTTATTGTTTCTCGATTCCCAATTGACGAACCTGTGACGGAAAGAACCATACCTCAGGCTATTTTCGATTCTGAACCAAACATTAGAAGTAGATTTTTGAGGCGTTGGACAAAATGTTCACATTTGGATTTTGCTGATGAAAATGTTTTTAGAGAGGTTTTTTTTATTTTATTTGGGATTTTTTTATTGGGGATCTGGCTGATAGTAGTATATACACGAGTTTTACTGTTTTTTTCAATTAAAAAATAGCTTTCATTTTACAAAACATGTATCATACACTTTAAAAATAATTTTTAAATTACTAAAAAATTTTTCTAGTATCTAAAATGCAAAAACTATAATAAGAAACAAAGTAAAATAGAAAGCATAGCCGAAAGCAAAAAAAATACATTTAAAAAAGCGCAAAACCCTGAGGATCCCGACTAAGTGTAAATGGAAAAAAATTTTCTGTAAATAAAATCGAAAAAAATGTTGAAATAGTTACAACCAAAAGGTGTAAAAATATAACTACGTAAAATAAAATAAATGGAAAAAAATACAGTTTTAAAAATAGCATTAAAAACTTTAAAACATTTGTTCTACAAATCTAAAAATAAAGTAAAATCCAAAAAAAAAAATAGTTGATACTCGACCAAAACTAAACTTATGAAAAAATAATTAAAAACAAAAACATTTTATGTCTTTAACATAACCAAAAAATTTAAGATACACTTAATTTTACAATGAACAAAACTGCAAAAATTATCTTTGGTAAAAGATTAAAAACTATCCAATTTAACACAAAAGACGCGATGTCTGTGCTAAAATATTTTTTGTCTAAAAATTTTATAAGTAAAAATTTCTAAAAACGTTAATATTATATAAATTGATCGAAACTATAAAGGCACATGACAAAGGAAGTGTAGTGATACCAAAGAGTAAGTAGTATTACATTAGGTGATGTGAAGGTAAAAATGTATTTGGCAAGAGCAAATAGGATTTGGTGGGACTCAAGATGATTTGGTGGACTAAAGGGGGATTTGGTGAGATAAAAAGGGATTTGGTGAATGTAATTTGGTTTACTAAGAACTTACGAGGATTATTATTGATCTAAGGGAATACGTATAGTTCAAAGAGGGATTCAAGATATGCAAGAGACTAAGGGGATTCAAGATTAGCTTAAGAATTAAGGGCGACTTAAGAGTATCAATAAGTAGTAAAGGTGTCTGTTAATATTTGAAGAAATTAAGGCGTATTTGAGAGTATTTGAAATAACAAATGAGGATTTATGATAAGGGATTTTGAGGACATAAGAGTATTGAAGGATTACGATCGATTTAAGAGTAGGCGGAGGGTTTAAGGTGATTTTAAAAGTATTTGGATATTAAAGAGATCTAAATGGAGAGGGAAAGGACTAAAATGGACGTTCCACTATTAATTTGGATGGAACGATTGTCACGACTAATATTTATAAAAATACAAAAAACACAAAAATATAGTGATATATGTTCTTGAGCAATACTTAACAATTTATTCGCTTTACCACACATCTCTGACAATAAGCACACATCTTTGATAATAAAAATTGTAATATCTGAGGCGTAAATTTACACAGTACAAGTACGAATTTTGCTACAAACATCTAAATATGTGTTGAATTAGAGGATAACAGTTGTTAAATAAAAACAAACTATGGAAATTGAAGCAATAATTCAAAAAAATTGACCATTTAATTGGCTCAAAATTTTAAATATTTCGAAAACAATAAAAAAAGGGACCAGATAAGTGTGCAAAAAATATTTCGCAAGCATTCCAAACATTCACATTTAATTGGCCCAATATATTGTGCAACAACCTTACAAAAGGGAAGGATAATTGGGCAAAAAAATATTTCGCAAGCATTCCGAACATTCACAATTAATTGGCCCAATATATTGTGCAACAACCTTACAAAAGGGAAAGATAATTGGGCAAAAAATTATTTCGCAATCATTCCAAACATTCACAATTAATTGTTCAAATATATTTTGCAACAACCCTAAAAAAGGAGCAGATAATTGGGGGGAAAAATTATTTCGCAATAATCATTCCAAACATTCACAATTAATTGGCCCAATATATTTTGTAACAACCCTACAAAAAGGAGCAGATAAGTGGGCAAAAAAATTATTTCGCAATAATCATTCCAAACACGACTTTTAAGCGGCCCATTATATTTTGTAACAACAATACTAAAGGAGACATTGACTGGGCAAATAGTTTTTTAACAATAGTCAGACTAAACACGCCCATTTAATAGGGCCAAAGTATTTTGCAACCAAATATTTTGGTACATATAAAAGAAGAATATTTTCAGCGTTATGTTCATTTAATACAAAAATTCAACAATAACCTAAACGCCTATTTAAACTTCTATATTAACGATTTCAATTCTATCATATTTTTTCAACGTCCAATAATAGAAAATTTATTTTCTAAACATAGCATAAAGATGAGTAATCATTCCAGAAATTTTGGTGAATATTCAGTTAATCATTTTTACAAAGAAGATGCATCAGAGACTATTAACAGTACTAGATTCAAAATAGGAGTTTTCAGGTATAATAAAAATGTTTTTTAATTTAGGGATTTTTTAGAAACGTATTCACGGTTACAAACATAGAAGATGCGCCAGAAGGAAGTGACCAGCTTTTAGAAGATTTGATTGACTACTTCATTGCAAAAGCAGACAAATCATCAGGTTCAAAAGCAGAAAAATGCTCAATAATTATAAGAAGCGCGGTACTTGAGAAGCCAATACAAATTCCATACCGCGGACTAGCTCAAAATACACCACAAGTTGTTATGGAACAATTCGATTCTGTTGATCAAAGTGGTAAAATGATGGGAAGGCCGTCTCTATACAGTCAGCCAATCCACATAGAGGTATTGAATAAACTAGTAAATAAACCAATTTTTATTAAGATTGTTATGGGGCCGTCACACGAAGAGGCTTTAGAATTGATAGAAAAGGGCCAGGGGGGAAGCGGTAGAAAACGCCGAGAAATCATGCACGGAGTGGATAAAAACAATCTAATAGAGGTTAGTCACCTTTAAAAAATAATTTCTATTAATGTTAAGGTTCAAAATGAAAATCTTGGAGAACACTACAAATATCATTGCCTATTATTAGCTGTACAACTCACAATTCATTATGTCAACATGGCCAAGACACCGAAAGCAAATGATACATTTCACAGGCTTGTAAACGGCAAAGGAGCAAAAGCTAAATTAAATCGCAGCATGTTGATTAAGAATATGCTTATAGAAATGAAGAGGCATGGAATCAGATATCCTACAAATTTACAATATTACAGCGTGGAAGAACATGTTCCATTAATACAAAAATATCTTAACGAAAAATTTCCTGGGGAATACAGGTTATCGATCTTTGGTGAAAATGGGCAAACCAGGCCTATATGGAAGGGATCTGACCGAGCGCAAAAAGATATTTGTATATACATAAACGAAGGTCATTACTACGGAATAAGGAAGCTTAATTCTCTTTTCGGCAAAAATATATATTATTGCTTGGACTGTGAAACTACCTACCAAAAAAAGAATGAGCACCGACAAGTATGTGCAGCAAAATGTCCACGTTGTTGTGGGATGGGTCCAGATTTTCCATGCAAAGAAATCGAAAATTTTGAATTAAAGTGCTTAAAATGTAATAACTTGTTCCGTAATCCAATATGTTACAAACGACATATAGATAAAGGAATATGCGAGATTTTTAAAAGGTTTATTAACTTTCTAATCAAAAAAAATTAAAAATAGGTGCAAGGAATGCGGTCAAATATATCGTGTGCAAAATAAAGAGGACAATGAGGGACATGTATGTTTTGTCCGTTTCTGTTCGCTCTGCCGTTCCAGACATAGAAGGGACGAACAATGTTATGTACAACAAATTGTTCCGAAGCAAACACAATCTTATCTCATGGTAAAAATTGATAATATTATTAAGTATAAAATCTTTCAGGTTGTATACGATTTTGAATGTGAACTTATTACATCATCAAATAATACAAATGATAGTTCATCTTACGATGAAAATTATCAATTACATCATGTGAATTGTGTTTCGGTAATTTTAAATTATCCAACCCCTAAAATATAAAATAGGCAATGCTATTATGCGTGAAATGTATGCAAAATAATAACTGGAAAGAAGAATATACAGGATCATGCAAAACATGTGGACAAAAAAGTAAAAGAATGAGAAGTTGGACCACAGCAAATTACAAGAACCCGTTGAGAGAATTTCTCGAATGGCTAATTTTCGGACTTGATAACAAGAGGACAGGCAGGACAATTGCAATTTCACATTATGGAGGGTTTGGACTGAATCATTTTTATTCTTATTTTTTCCAGACGTTATGATATGCATTTGCTGTTGGGTGAATTGATCAAACATTTCGGGATTGAACCAGATATAACAAGAACAGGAAACAAACTCTATGAAGTTCTCATTAAAAAGAAAGATGGAATTTATCCTTATATTTCTTTTCGCGATTCGTTTAATTGGATGATGCTCAAGCTGGAACAATTGCCGAAAGCTCTTGGCCTAGATATTGATGAAGGAGGAAAATCATTCTTTCCACACGGATGGAATTTTACCAAAAACATGGACGTTAAGCTGGCAGGACTGCCTGATAAAAAGTGTTATTATCCTGAGACAATGGGAAAACAAAGGAGGAAAGATTTTGAAGAATGGTATGATATGCACAAGGACGAGCCTTTTTTGTTATGCGAACAAATAGTCGAATATTGTGAGCAAGATGTACGCATACTTACACACGCGCTTGTTAAACTACAAAAACTATTCTTTGAACTTGCTACAGAACCATCAAAACGCGATGATATCCTTGCTTCTTCAATGACACTTGCTGGTGCATGTCTTCGCCATTTTTGTAGTTTATATAAAAATTTTATAAATATTATTTTATTTTAAGGCATAAACTATCTGAAAAGCAATCAGATAGGTATTATTCCAGACAACGGGTATCATAAAGATACAAACTATTCAGCAATCTCCATAAAATTTATTAAATGGCTTGAACATAAAACAGGCCGCCTAATTCAAAATAGACAAAGTGCAGAAGGCGAGTATAGAATTACTGTTTCAAATGGAAGTGTTTTACGACTTGATGGATTTATTAAAGAAAAGAATATAGCTATAGAGTTCCTAGGATGTGCATGGCATGGACATGAATGGTAAAATATTTTTAGTAAATTTATTCTTTAAATTTAGTCTTTATCGCCCTCATGAAATCTGTCTAAACGGTAAAACAGCACTCTATAATGACGACACTTTAAACGAACGCATTAATTTGTTAAAGAACGAGAACATACGTACATACATATTTTGGGAATGCGAGGTTGTCAAGGCATTGGAAGATAATCCGCAAATGTCGCTTTTCTTTGATGAATTGCCTGACACAGGCCCTTTATTCCCACGAGATGCTTTTCACGGTTTTATTATTTTTTAATTTTCTAAGTATGGAATATCTAGGTGGAAGAACAGGGCCATTATCACTTAAATGCAATCTTGAAGGTGATGGAGAAAATGAATATGAAATTTCATGCTATGATGTGGTTAGTCTATATCCAGCAGTTAATTTCTATGCGTTTTATCCCATAGGTGAGACTTGATAAATTCTTTAAATATAATTATTTAGGTCATCCAGAGTTATTGGATCTCAATCTTGACATAAATTGGACAAAACCTGAAGACCTGAGTCCTTATCGTGGAATATTTAAGTTATTCATTATTCCTCCTGACGACTTATATTTACCAGTAATTCCAGAAAGAATACACGGAAAATTGGTATGTTAATCTATGCAAAAGTTAAAAATTTTTTAGATATTTCACCTATGTCATCAATGCGCAATAGAAATGGAGCCAGGTGTTGCTAAACGTAGAGAAAATAGGTATAGTGATGGAAGAAGATGGTGTCAACATGACGATAAACAGCGAGGTTTTGTTAGCACAACATGTTCGGTCGAACTTGAACTAGCCTTGAGCAGAGGGTATCGTGCAACAAAAGTATATAGCATCTATAATTGGGAAGAATGGACTGATGAATTATTACGCCCATATGTTCAAGACATGATGCGGCTAAAAATAGAGGTTTTTAACATTAGTTTTGATATTCATACGTTTTAACTTAGGCAAGCGGTTGGCCTAGTAGTGTTTTGTCACCAGAAAATCTTGAACAGGAAGAAAGACTCAAAAAGGAGTTTATTGAGAAAAATCAAAACGAATATGGTATTACACTAGAGCCTTCAAAAATAGCAAGAAATGAAGGATTGCGCTATCTAGCCAAAACGTGCAATAATTCAATGTAAGAAAATTTAAAGATTAAAAATAACTAATTTAGGTGGGGACGTTGGGCACTTCGCTGTAATTTAACTCAAGATTGCATCACAAGTTCTCCCATAAAACTTCATACAATTCTTAATGATCCTAAGCTGGAATTGGGTGCTATAGAGATGTTGACTCCAGATCTGTTCGCTGTACCTTATAAGAATCGTCGCGAATTTGTTCGACCACATGAAAAGTACAACATTGTATTGGCACTTATTACAACAGCAACGGCAAGAGTGATGCTTTACGACTTTATGGAAAAAATTGTAAATGACAACGCATGTAAACTTCTATATACTGATACAGATAGTTGTTTCTTTGTACATAAGCGTAATAAGAAACCACCATTTCGTGTTGGGGATATGCTTGGAATGATGAGTCGTGAATATGAGGAATGGTCTATTATATCTTTTTATACTGGAGGATGCAAACAGGTTTTAAAATTAAACTTTTATTCCTAGTATTTTTCTTAGTATGCAATGAAAATGAAGCACCGTGAAACGGGTGAAATAAAATATATTGTAAAATGCCGTGGACTCTGGGAGCAAGTTGATACGCCACTGGACTTTAATCAATTCCGAGTATTTTTAATTTCAATTTAATTTCATAATTCATTCACAGAAAATGGTAGAAGCATATGGAGAGGAGCAAGATCCTGTGGTATTGCAACGAACACAGTTTCAACCGAACTGGCGCCAAGGACAAGTTACAAGTCGGACTTCAAATAAGGTATTTGGTTTTTATTTCAATATATAATATTTATTTAGACGCTACACGCCAATTTATGATAAAGGACTTGTAGATGCAAATTTCGATTGTTATCCCTATGGATACAAAGGCGATCCCATTAATGATCCTACAAAGCAATTATAATTGTATGAAATTTTTTCTCAGAATATGCTTTCTTAAATTTGTTTTATTTAATATAATTTGTATAAATTCTTGTCTTAGTTTTCTAATGAAATTTTATCCTAAATAATATAATCACAAAGGAGTAGGAAAAAAATATTAAAAAATAAAAATATTTAAAAAAGAATGCTGACTAGAGAATTAAAGCATACCCTGTTTTGTCCATTTAACTTATGTTATATATGGTAGTAAATCATTTTAAGGAAAATTTATTTTTTCAAAATTTGCACAAAAAATAAATGTTGCTTTTTTGAAGAGAATTCTATAGAAACGAATAAGAGTCGCAAGAGTGGAATACAAATAATATTTAGGCTTTTCGATAAGGGTTTGTTAGATATAATTATGTTTTTAGTTATGCTTTCGGACATATGTATGGGCAATTTATAGCAAAAATATCTTTGGTTTTTAAACATTTTTCATACATTATTCCAACTCAATAAAGGGTCTTGTGATACATTCAAAACGATTTAGAATAATAATAACATTAATCACACATAAATGACCGATAGATCATATATTTTAGCGAAAGTTATCTTAATAATTTGTTTTCGGCATTTTTTAGCAAAATATGAGGTTTTACTTTGGACGAATTTTGGTTTCAGATTACTAAATTACTAAATTTTCAGATTATTAAATTCTCAAAATTTAAAGAATAATTTTCAAAAATTTTAAATATCTCAATAGTTAACGTGCTAATGTTTTAATGGTATTAATTTTTAAGTTTATTAGTTTTAAAAATATAGTTTTGAAATATTTGTGTTAGTTGTTTTGGTAGTTCGCTAGTTTTGATTTTTGTTTTGTTTGTAACAAAACATTTTTTAATTTGTGCTTTGGCGAAACACCTTTGTTCTTTACGAAGCGTCAACAATTGTTTTAAAACAAACTGTTTAGATCATTCTTCTTTGCGTTAGATTTGTCTGACAAAAAAACTGCTAATAACTTATTGACATTAGACAACAATCATGGCATAAAGAATTTGGAAATAATTAAAAGAAATTAAAAGATAAGGAATTTTAGATAAGAGACCTAAAAATTGCTTCAAATGTGGGACCAACTCAGAATTTATACACTGATCAAGAATATAGCGTTAAACGTTTAAAATAACTAAAAAACTTTTTTTAAACTCTGTGACGAATTTTTAGTTTTTGCGAAGGAGAAAAGATTTGCTTAAGGGTCAGATTCTTTTACACAATTTCAGGCTATTTCCCTATGGCATATCCAAATGAGAGGCATTAATAAGCAAAGATTGATTTTCTCCAATGTCAGAAAACATAAACTAACATTTATATCGATATTTTTCAGTGTTATCTGAAATTACAGTCCACATTCGGATCAATGTTTCAGAAATAAGGTGATTTTATGGGAATATGATGATTGAAATATCTGAAGTTGTACACACACCCAACGCACGAATAAAGCCTAATTAAACTTGTGGCGTAGATTGGCCATCTAAGGGAGAAAGTCAGATCATATGTACATATTAAGGAAAAATAGAGGGAATACGGTTTTTAGGGGGAGGAACAAAATAAGTAACCCCAGGAGTATGGACACACAACACCTGTAGGTTTTAAAATGAGAGCTTGGTATTTTAAAGAAGTAGTTAACTTTTTTAGTGCTTACAACAATTTGGTTCAAACCCTATAATTCACATTAATCATTCCTCCTTTTCTATATCATTAATTGCTTGAAGAAAATAAGTGCTATTGCCTTGTTCTCCACAAAAATGTGAGAAAGATTGTCCGCAAAGAGTCCGTAGGGATAAGTACCAAAAAATACTAGAATTATTTTATAAAAAATGATTTAAAAAAACTCTACAACATATTTTTAAAAGTTTTTAAAAAATTATTAAATCCTTTCTAACAATTCAGAATATTTTTTTTGTAAAAAAATTATTTTTGTAAAAAAATTTTTTGATAATTATTTTAGTAAAACACATAATTGCAGCGTCAATAATTGTTCATTCCGTGCAAAAATTTTAATATTTTATTTTTACTTAAAAAAGTAATTTTTAATAAAAATTATATTTTTTCAATATTTTATTTAATATAATAAAAATATTTTTATTTAAAATAAATAGAAATATTTTTAAATAAAATATTTTTATAAAAAATATTTAAAAAATATAAAATATTTTTAACAAAATATCAGCACTTAGTTTTTACTAAGATTTTCACTTTATTGCAATTATTTTATTTTTGTAAAAATTTTATTCAACATGCGATAATTGCTTTTTGCGCATGTCTTCAATGCATGTAATTATTTGTTGATTTTTGTTAAATAAGAAAGGAAAATTTATTAATGTTTAAAAACTTTTTGAAAATTTTAATGATTAAAATAAGAATGCTTTAAAAAATTGTTTTCCTTTTTAAAGCATTCTTATTTTAATCATTAAAATTTTCAAAAAGTTTTTAAACATTAATAAATTTTCCTTTCTTATTTAACAAAAATCAACAAATAATTACATGCATTGAAGGACATGCGCAAAAAGCAATTATCGCATGTTGAATAAAATTTTTTACAAAAATAAAATAATTGCAATAAAGTGAAAATCTTAGTAAAAACTAAGTGCTGATATTTTGTTAAAAATATTTTATATTTTTTAAATATTTTTTATAAAAATATTTTATTTAAAAATATTTCTATTTATTTTAAATAAAAATATTTTTATTATATTAAATAAAATATTGAAAAAATATAATTTTTATTAAAAATTACTTTTTTAAGTAAAAATAAAATATTAAAATTTTTGCACGGAATGAACAATTATTGACGCTGCAATTATGTGTTTTACTAAAATAATTATCAAAAAATTTTTTTACAAAAATAATTTTTTTACAAAAAAAATATTCTGAATTGTTAGAAAGGATTTAATAATTTTTTAAAAACTTTTAAAAATATGTTGTAGAGTTTTTTTAAATCATTTTTTATAAAATAATTCTAGTATTTTTTGGTACTTATCCCTACGGACTCTTTGCGGACAATCTTTCTCACATTTTTGTGGAGAACAAGGCAATAGCACTTATTTTCTTCAAGCAATTAATGATATAGAAAAGGAGGAATGATTAATGTGAATTATAGGGTTTGAACCAAATTGTTGTAAGCACTAAAAAAGTTAACTACTTCTTTAAAATACCAAGCTCTCATTTTAAAACCTACAGGTGTTGTGTGTCCATACTCCTGGGGTTACTTATTTTGTTCCTCCCCCTAAAAACCGTATTCCCTCTATTTTTCCTTAATATGTACATATGATCTGACTTTCTCCCTTAGATGGCCAATCTACGCCACAAGTTTAATTAGGCTTTATTCGTGCGTTGGGTGTGTGTACAACTTCAGATATTTCAATCATCATATTCCCATAAAATCACCTTATTTCTGAAACATTGATCCGAATGTGGACTGTAATTTCAGATAACACTGAAAAATATCGATATAAATGTTAGTTTATGTTTTCTGACATTGGAGAAAATCAATCTTTGCTTATTAATGCCTCTCATTTGGATATGCCATAGGGAAATAGCCTGAAATTGTGTAAAAGAATCTGACCCTTAAGCAAATCTTTTCTCCTTCGCAAAAACTAAAAATTCGTCACAGAGTTTAAAAAAGTTTTTTAGTTATTTTAAACGTTTAACGCTATATTCTTGATCAGTGTATAAATTCTGAGTTGGTCCCACATTTGAAGCAATTTTTAGGTCTCTTATCTAAAATTCCTTATCTTTTAATTTCTTTTAATTATTTCCAAATTCTTTATGCCATGATTGTTGTCTAATGTCAATAAGTTATTAGCAGTTTTTTTGTCAGACAAATCTAACGCAAAGAAGAATGATCTAAACAGTTTGTTTTAAAACAATTGTTGACGCTTCGTAAAGAACAAAGGTGTTTCGCCAAAGCACAAATTAAAAAATGTTTTGTTACAAACAAAACAAAAATCAAAACTAGCGAACTACCAAAACAACTAACACAAATATTTCAAAACTATATTTTTAAAACTAATAAACTTAAAAATTAATACCATTAAAACATTAGCACGTTAACTATTGAGATATTTAAAATTTTTGAAAATTATTCTTTAAATTTTGAGAATTTAATAATCTGAAAATTTAGTAATTTAGTAATCTGAAACCAAAATTCGTCCAAAGTAAAACCTCATATTTTGCTAAAAAAATGCCGAAAACAAATTATTAAGATAACTTTCGCTAAAATATATGATCTATCGGTCATTTATGTGTGATTAATGTTATTATTATTCTAAATCGTTTTGAATGTATCACAAGACCCTTTTATTGAGTTGGAATAATGTATGAAAAATGTTTAAAAACCAAAGATATTTTTGCTATAAATTGCCCATACATATGTCCGAAAGCATAACTAAAAACATAATTATATCTAACAAACCCTTATCGAAAAGCCTAAATATTATTTGTATTCCACTCTTGCGACTCTTATTCGTTTCTATAGAATTCTCTTCAAAAAAGCAACATTTATTTTTTGTGCAAATTTTGAAAAAAATAAATTTTCCTTAAAATGATTTACTACCATATATAACATAAGTTAAATGGACAAAACAGGGTATGCTTTAATTCTCTAGTCAGCATTCTTTTTTAAATATTTTTATTTTTTAATATTTTTTTCCTACTCCTTTGTGATTATATTATTTAGGATAAAATTTCATTAGAAAACTAAGACAAGAATTTATACAAATTATATTAAATAAAACAAATTTAAGAAAGCATATTCTGAGAAAAAATTTCATACAATTATAATTGCTTTGTAGGATCATTAATGGGATCGCCTTTGTATCCATAGGGATAACAATCGAAATTTGCATCTACAAGTCCTTTATCATAAATTGGCGTGTAGCGTCTAAATAAATATTATATATTGAAATAAAAACCAAATACCTTATTTGAGTCCGACTTGTAACTTGTCCTTGGCGCCAGTTCGGTTGAAACTGTGTTCGTTGCAATACCACAGGATCTTGCTCCTCTCCATATGCTTCTACCATTTTCTGTGAATGAATTATGAAATTAAATTGAAATTAAAAATACTCGGAATTGATTAAAGTCCAGTGGCGTATCAACTTGCTCCCAGAGTCCACGGCATTTTACAATATATTTTATTTCACCCGTTTCACGGTGCTTCATTTTCATTGCATACTAAGAAAAATACTAGGAATAAAAGTTTAATTTTAAAACCTGTTTGCATCCTCCAGTATAAAAAGATATAATAGACCATTCCTCATATTCACGACTCATCATTCCAAGCATATCCCCAACACGAAATGGTGGTTTCTTATTACGCTTATGTACAAAGAAACAACTATCTGTATCAGTATATAGAAGTTTACATGCGTTGTCATTTACAATTTTTTCCATAAAGTCGTAAAGCATCACTCTTGCCGTTGCTGTTGTAATAAGTGCCAATACAATGTTGTACTTTTCATGTGGTCGAACAAATTCGCGACGATTCTTATAAGGTACAGCGAACAGATCTGGAGTCAACATCTCTATAGCACCCAATTCCAGCTTAGGATCATTAAGAATTGTATGAAGTTTTATGGGAGAACTTGTGATGCAATCTTGAGTTAAATTACAGCGAAGTGCCCAACGTCCCCACCTAAATTAGTTATTTTTAATCTTTAAATTTTCTTACATTGAATTATTGCACGTTTTGGCTAGATAGCGCAATCCTTCATTTCTTGCTATTTTTGAAGGCTCTAGTGTAATACCATATTCGTTTTGATTTTTCTCAATAAACTCCTTTTTGAGTCTTTCTTCCTGTTCAAGATTTTCTGGTGACAAAACACTACTAGGCCAACCGCTTGCCTAAGTTAAAACGTATGAATATCAAAACTAATGTTAAAAACCTCTATTTTTAGCCGCATCATGTCTTGAACATATGGGCGTAATAATTCATCAGTCCATTCTTCCCAATTATAGATGCTATATACTTTTGTTGCACGATACCCTCTGCTCAAGGCTAGTTCAAGTTCGACCGAACATGTTGTGCTAACAAAACCTCGCTGTTTATCGTCATGTTGACACCATCTTCTTCCATCACTATACCTATTTTCTCTACGTTTAGCAACACCTGGCTCCATTTCTATTGCGCATTGATGACATAGGTGAAATATCTAAAAAATTTTTAACTTTTGCATAGATTAACATACCAATTTTCCGTGTATTCTTTCTGGAATTACTGGTAAATATAAGTCGTCAGGAGGAATAATGAATAACTTAAATATTCCACGATAAGGACTCAGGTCTTCAGGTTTTGTCCAATTTATGTCAAGATTGAGATCCAATAACTCTGGATGACCTAAATAATTATATTTAAAGAATTTATCAAGTCTCACCTATGGGATAAAACGCATAGAAATTAACTGCTGGATATAGACTAACCACATCATAGCATGAAATTTCATATTCATTTTCTCCATCACCTTCAAGATTGCATTTAAGTGATAATGGCCCTGTTCTTCCACCTAGATATTCCATACTTAGAAAATTAAAAAAATAATAAAACCGTGAAAAGCATCTCGTGGGAATAAAGGGCCTGTGTCAGGCAATTCATCAAAGAAAAGCGACATTTGCGGATTATCTTCCAATGCCTTGACAACCTCGCATTCCCAAAATATGTATGTACGTATGTTCTCGTTCTTTAACAAATTAATGCGTTCGTTTAAAGTGTCGTCATTATAGAGTGCTGTTTTACCGTTTAGACAGATTTCATGAGGGCGATAAAGACTAAATTTAAAGAATAAATTTACTAAAAATATTTTACCATTCATGTCCATGCCATGCACATCCTAGGAACTCTATAGCTATATTCTTTTCTTTAATAAATCCATCAAGTCGTAAAACACTTCCATTTGAAACAGTAATTCTATACTCGCCTTCTGCACTTTGTCTATTTTGAATTAGGCGGCCTGTTTTATGTTCAAGCCATTTAATAAATTTTATGGAGATTGCTGAATAGTTTGTATCTTTATGATACCCGTTGTCTGGAATAATACCTATCTGATTGCTTTTCAGATAGTTTATGCCTTAAAATAAAATAATATTTATAAAATTTTTATATAAACTACAAAAATGGCGAAGACATGCACCAGCAAGTGTCATTGAAGAAGCAAGGATATCATCGCGTTTTGATGGTTCTGTAGCAAGTTCAAAGAATAGTTTTTGTAGTTTAACAAGCGCGTGTGTAAGTATGCGTACATCTTGCTCACAATATTCGACTATTTGTTCGCATAACAAAAAAGGCTCGTCCTTGTGCATATCATACCATTCTTCAAAATCTTTCCTCCTTTGTTTTCCCATTGTCTCAGGATAATAACACTTTTTATCAGGCAGTCCTGCCAGCTTAACGTCCATGTTTTTGGTAAAATTCCATCCGTGTGGAAAGAATGATTTTCCTCCTTCATCAATATCTAGGCCAAGAGCTTTCGGCAATTGTTCCAGCTTGAGCATCATCCAATTAAACGAATCGCGAAAAGAAATATAAGGATAAATTCCATCTTTCTTTTTAATGAGAACTTCATAGAGTTTGTTTCCTGTTCTTGTTATATCTGGTTCAATCCCGAAATGTTTGATCAATTCACCCAACAGCAAATGCATATCATAACGTCTGGAAAAAATAAGAATAAAAATGATTCAGTCCAAACCCTCCATAATGTGAAATTGCAATTGTCCTGCTTGTCCTCTTGTTATCAAGTCCGAAAATTAGCCATTCGAGAAATTCTCTCAACGGGTTCTTGTAATTTGCTGTGGTCCAACTTCTCATTCTTTTACTTTTTTGTCCACATGTTTTGCATGATCCTGTATATTCTTCTTTCCAGTTATTATTTTGCATACATTTCACGCATAATAGCATTGCCTATTTTATATTTTAGGGGTTGGATAATTTAAAATTACCGAAACACAATTCACATGATGTAATTGATAATTTTCATCGTAAGATGAACTATCATTTGTATTATTTGATGATGTAATAAGTTCACATTCAAAATCGTATACAACCTGAAAGATTTTATACTTAATAATATTATCAATTTTTACCATGAGATAAGATTGTGTTTGCTTCGGAACAATTTGTTGTACATAACATTGTTCGTCCCTTCTATGTCTGGAACGGCAGAGCGAACAGAAACGGACAAAACATACATGTCCCTCATTGTCCTCTTTATTTTGCACACGATATATTTGACCGCATTCCTTGCACCTATTTTTAATTTTTTTGATTAGAAAGTTAATAAACCTTTTAAAAATCTCGCATATTCCTTTATCTATATGTCGTTTGTAACATATTGGATTACGGAACAAGTTATTACATTTTAAGCACTTTAATTCAAAATTTTCGATTTCTTTGCATGGAAAATCTGGACCCATCCCACAACAACGTGGACATTTTGCTGCACATACTTGTCGGTGCTCATTCTTTTTTGGTAGGTAGTTTCACAGTCCAAGCAATAATATATATTTTTGCCGAAAAGAGAATTAAGCTTCCTTATTCCGTAGTAATGACCTTCGTTTATGTATATACAAATATCTTTTTGCGCTCGGTCAGATCCCTTCCATATAGGCCTGGTTTGCCCATTTTCACCAAAGATCGATAACCTGTATTCCCCAGGAAATTTTTCGTTAAGATATTTTTGTATTAATGGAACATGTTCTTCCACGCTGTAATATTGTAAATTTGTAGGATATCTGATTCCATGCCTCTTCATTTCTATAAGCATATTCTTAATCAACATGCTGCGATTTAATTTAGCTTTTGCTCCTTTGCCGTTTACAAGCCTGTGAAATGTATCATTTGCTTTCGGTGTCTTGGCCATGTTGACATAATGAATTGTGAGTTGTACAGCTAATAATAGGCAATGATATTTGTAGTGTTCTCCAAGATTTTCATTTTGAACCTTAACATTAATAGAAATTATTTTTTAAAGGTGACTAACCTCTATTAGATTGTTTTTATCCACTCCGTGCATGATTTCTCGGCGTTTTCTACCGCTTCCCCTGGCCCTTTTCTATCAATTCTAAAGCCTCTTCGTGTGACGGCCCCATAACAATCTTAATAAAAATTGGTTTATTTACTAGTTTATTCAATACCTCTATGTGGATTGGCTGACTGTATAGAGACGGCCTTCCCATCATTTTACCACTTTGATCAACAGAATCGAATTGTTCCATAACAACTTGTGGTGTATTTTGAGCTAGTCCGCGGTATGGAATTTGTATTGGCTTCTCAAGTACCGCGCTTCTTATAATTATTGAGCATTTTTCTGCTTTTGAACCTGATGATTTGTCTGCTTTTGCAATGAAGTAGTCAATCAAATCTTCTAAAAGCTGGTCACTTCCTTCTGGCGCATCTTCTATGTTTGTAACCGTGAATACGTTTCTAAAAAATCCCTAAATTAAAAAACATTTTTATTATACCTGAAAACTCCTATTTTGAATCTAGTACTGTTAATAGTCTCTGATGCATCTTCTTTGTAAAAATGATTAACTGAATATTCACCAAAATTTCTGGAATGATTACTCATCTTTATGCTATGTTTAGAAAATAAATTTTCTATTATTGGACGTTGAAAAAATATGATAGAATTGAAATCGTTAATATAGAAGTTTAAATAGGCGTTTAGGTTATTGTTGAATTTTTGTATTAAATGAACATAACGCTGAAAATATTCTTCTTTTATATGTACCAAAATATTTGGTTGCAAAATACTTTGGCCCTATTAAATGGGCGTGTTTAGTCTGACTATTGTTAAAAAACTATTTGCCCAGTCAATGTCTCCTTTAGTATTGTTGTTACAAAATATAATGGGCCGCTTAAAAGTCGTGTTTGGAATGATTATTGCGAAATAATTTTTTTGCCCACTTATCTGCTCCTTTTTGTAGGGTTGTTACAAAATATATTGGGCCAATTAATTGTGAATGTTTGGAATGATTATTGCGAAATAATTTTTCCCCCCAATTATCTGCTCCTTTTTTTAGGGTTGTTGCAAAATATATTTGAACAATTAATTGTGAATGTTTGGAATGATTGCGAAATAATTTTTTGCCCAATTATCTTTCCCTTTTGTAAGGTTGTTGCACAATATATTGGGCCAATTAATTGTGAATGTTCGGAATGCTTGCGAAATATTTTTTTGCCCAATTATCCTTCCCTTTTGTAAGGTTGTTGCACAATATATTGGGCCAATTAAATGTGAATGTTTGGAATGCTTGCGAAATATTTTTTGCACACTTATCTGGTCCCTTTTTTTATTGTTTTCGAAATATTTAAAATTTTGAGCCAATTAAATGGTCAATTTTTTTGAATTATTGCTTCAATTTCCATAGTTTGTTTTTATTTAACAACTGTTATCCTCTAATTCAACACATATTTAGATGTTTGTAGCAAAATTCGTACTTGTACTGTGTAAATTTACGCCTCAGATATTACAATTTTTATTATCAAAGATGTGTGCTTATTGTCAGAGATGTGTGGTAAAGCGAATAAATTGTTAAGTATTGCTCAAGAACATATATCACTATATTTTTGTGTTTTTTGTATTTTTATAAATATTAGTCGTGACAATCGTTCCATCCAAATTAATAGTGGAACGTCCATTTTAGTCCTTTCCCTCTCCATTTAGATCTCTTTAATATCCAAATACTTTTAAAATCACCTTAAACCCTCCGCCTACTCTTAAATCGATCGTAATCCTTCAATACTCTTATGTCCTCAAAATCCCTTATCATAAATCCTCATTTGTTATTTCAAATACTCTCAAATACGCCTTAATTTCTTCAAATATTAACAGACACCTTTACTACTTATTGATACTCTTAAGTCGCCCTTAATTCTTAAGCTAATCTTGAATCCCCTTAGTCTCTTGCATATCTTGAATCCCTCTTTGAACTATACGTATTCCCTTAGATCAATAATAATCCTCGTAAGTTCTTAGTAAACCAAATTACATTCACCAAATCCCTTTTTATCTCACCAAATCCCCCTTTAGTCCACCAAATCATCTTGAGTCCCACCAAATCCTATTTGCTCTTGCCAAATACATTTTTACCTTCACATCACCTAATGTAATACTACTTACTCTTTGGTATCACTACACTTCCTTTGTCATGTGCCTTTATAGTTTCGATCAATTTATATAATATTAACGTTTTTAGAAATTTTTACTTATAAAATTTTTAGACAAAAAATATTTTAGCACAGACATCGCGTCTTTTGTGTTAAATTGGATAGTTTTTAATCTTTTACCAAAGATAATTTTTGCAGTTTTGTTCATTGTAAAATTAAGTGTATCTTAAATTTTTTGGTTATGTTAAAGACATAAAATGTTTTTGTTTTTAATTATTTTTTCATAAGTTTAGTTTTGGTCGAGTATCAACTATTTTTTTTTGGATTTTACTTTATTTTTAGATTTGTAGAACAAATGTTTTAAAGTTTTTAATGCTATTTTTAAAACTGTATTTTTTTCCATTTATTTTATTTTACGTAGTTATATTTTTACACCTTTTGGTTGTAACTATTTCAACATTTTTTTCGATTTTATTTACAGAAAATTTTTTTCCATTTACACTTAGTCGGGATCCTCAGGGTTTTGCGCTTTTTTAAATGTATTTTTTTTGCTTTCGGCTATGCTTTCTATTTTACTTTGTTTCTTATTATAGTTTTTGCATTTTAGATACTAGAAAAATTTTTTAGTAATTTAAAAATTATTTTTAAAGTGTATGATACATGTTTTGTAAAATGAAAGCTATTTTTTAATTGAAAAAAACAGTAAAACTCGTGTATATACTACTGCTGATCGAAATAAATTTTTTATTTCGAAACGAAATTTTCTCTGTTTCGTTTTTATTCGGAATGGAAATGAGCACGACCAGCCCTGATCTAAAACTTCGATCAGTCCTGATCTAGAAATTATCTTTCTTTGCTTTTTTATTTTACTTTTTGTAATCGGGAGTCCCAGTATTATGTCGAGCCTTGTTTTATAGTAAAAGCGAAAGTGGAGATGCGAAATTAGAAAACGTGATTTTGATTCCCTTGCCTTTATTGAGACTTCCCTGCCCTGACCATTTTTATTTTTTTTTAATTTTCATAACTCCACTATTAAAAATCTTTTTAAGTTAATAGATTGGCAATATTATATTGAACGTCTCAACAGTTGTATTCAAAAAATTGTAACAATTCCAGCAGCTTTGCAAGGATTGCCTAATCCAGTACCTAAAGTTCCACATCCACAATGGTTAGAAAATAAAAGGAAAGAACGTGTTGAAATGCATATACAACCAAGAATAACTGATTTATTTAAGGTTTTATTTGTAATTTAAAATAAAACTGAAGAATTATAATGGGTTTAGGCATGGGTTTACAATGAAACCCGGCCTTCCTTGACCCGAAACCTGTTTCGAAAATTCTTATAAATCTGATTCAAAACTGACTCGAAACTCGATCCGACTTTTTTCTTGTATCAACATAACTTATCCCTGTTAATTATGTAATAGAGGAAGTTAAATTGAGAAATTTCGGATTTCCTTTGGAGTACAAAAAGAATAGATAGATCTTTTTTCTTCTACAATACAAGCCTTTTTAATGACAAAAATTTTTTTAATTTTTAAACAAAATATTTAATTGTCATTTTAGTCAATTCCTACAAATACACCAAGAAGCAATAAAATTAAAAATCTTCAATCAACACCTTGGTCTCTAAAAAGTAAAAAATCGACAACAACAACAACAAATATTGAACAAAGTAGAAAATCACTTTTTGGAAAAGGAAAGGAGAATAAGGAAGATGATAAATTGTTGCAAATTTTGAATGATATTGTTGATATTGGTTGGTTTTTGAGGGGTTTTTTTCCTGGATATTTTTTAATTTATTTTTAAGAAAATCAACCATCTACAAGTACTTCTTTAATTGAAAAACAACAAATATCTACTACTACAATAATTCAACAAAATGAAGAAATTATTGAAATTGATGAACAAGAGATTAATATATTGGAAATTACACAACAAAAACAAATTAAGAAAAATATTAAAAAACCAGAAAAATCAAAAATGGTGAAACAACGGGAAGCTAAACGTTTAGCGATTTCACAACATTTTTTTAGACGTTTAAATAGAGCTGATTATGATTTGAATAAACAAAGTTTGATTAGAAAGACTTGGAAAGAAAATGGGTTTAGTCAATGGGTTTGTTTTTTGAATGAAAACTTTTTTGCGGACAATCTTTTGCGGACAATTTTTTACGGATTTTTTTTGTGCGGACAAATTTTTTGTGGACAAAATTTTACGGACAAATTTTTTGTGGACAATTTTTTTGCGGATTAAAAAAAAATAAAGTTTCTTTAGTCTGAAAGAGCTCGACGAACTGAGTCGAATAATGTAAAAAAATTTATGTGTCTGAATGAATTTTAACGGCACACAACTTTAAAAATTGTCCGCAAAATGTCCGCAAATTTTAATATTTTTTTTAAATTTCTTGGTAAGCCTAACTAAATTTTTTTCTAGTTAAATTATCTCAAAGACTTGTGGCGTTTTCAATATTTGGCAAGAAAAAGAGAGGAAGAAACTTTGGAAGCAGACAATTCACTTGCAAATATCCCTTCAACAAGTACAGCAATATTGGGAGGAGGACAAGTAGTTAAACGAAAACATTGTTGGCAAATTATTCAGGTTTTTTTTAGATTTCTAAAATTGTTTTTGAATTAAATTCTTTTAATAAAAATTTTGAATTAATTTTTGAGTTAGATTTTTTGGGTGAAAGTGACATTTGATCCCATCCAATTTTTTTATTTAAAATTAAAAAAATTTTTTTTAGATTTTAGAAACCAAATTTCCTGGCCAATTTACTCTATTTGCTTTAGTAGATGATATAATTAGACGAATTAATTTAATAGTTCCTCGAACAGTTTATGTTGACGATATTGAAATTAGACAAAATTCAATAGGCCAATTGGTACAAAAATTGTTACCCCGTCAAAGGCCTTCAGCTAATTTATATGAATTTTGTATTGATGAAGCTGTTTTTTCTACAAAAATGATGTTTGTTTTAAAATTTTATTTTTTAATTTTGAGGGGAGGAGGTGACATTTGATCCCCCCACTATTTATAATTCTTGGTGCTTGGAAAATTTTTTTGAAATTTTTTAAATTTCAAAGAAATTTTTCTCGCCACGAATAATTTTTTTCAAATTAAAAAAAGAATAATTGCTCTTTGGTTGGGTGTTATAAATTGATTTTTGGAAGGGAATGACATTTGGTCCCAAGTAGCTTTGATTTTTTCAATAATTTTTCTAGGATTTTTTAAAGCGGGGGTGAGGTGACATTTGATCCCAATATTTAATTTTTTAAAATTATAATAATTAATTTATTTTTAGTGATTTAAATGTGCAAATGTGTTTAATGAGAATTAATGGAATTTATGAAACTAAAATACCTTTAATGTTTAAAACAATATTTCATAGTGGAGTAAATTGTAATATTGATGGAAAAAATGTTAATAATGAATTGAGTTTGGAGCAAATTAATAAGGTATGGAAATTTTATTTTAAAAAACTTGAGAAATTTTTGGAAAATTTTTAAAAATATTTTTTGAAAATTTTTAAAGTTCAAAAATAATTTTCAAAAATTTTTTAAAAAATTTTAAAAATTTTTTAAAATTTTCAAATTTTTTAAAATTTTTTAAAAATATTTTTTTTAAAAATTTTTTTAAATTTTAAAAATTTTCAAAAAAATTTTCAAAAATTTTTAAAAATTTTCAAAAAATTTTTAACTAAAATACCCTTAATATTTAAAAATTTTCGATCGAATTTCTTTTTAAATTACCAATAATTTATTTTAATTTTCGGCAAATTTTTAAAAAATCAAGAAATTCCTAAAAAATTTACAAAAAATTTCTAAAAATTTTCGAAAAATTTTTAGATTGACAACCCTTCAATTTTTCAATTTTCTGATTTTAATTTTTCAACTTTACCAATAATTTATTTATACGAATATTTACATTCTGGACGTTTAATTTTATCTTTATTTATGCCAAAATTTGGAAAAGCTTTTATTTTCGTTGTAAATAGAGAACCTGTTGATTTGTTAAATTTAAATAATTTTTATTTGAATGAATTGAATAGATTGTAAGTTTGAAAAAATTTTTGTTAAATTTTTGGAGGTAATAGATATTAAGTGTTTCTTTGCGTTTATTATCGTCCCCTGCTGGGCCCTAAAAATATCATTTTATTTCTAATTGCCTACAACCCCCAAAATTTTAAAATTTTCGCCTGCGGCGCTAAAAAATAAATATAGGTTTTTTTGAAACGCCGAAATTTTAACGCACACCCCAGTTTAGCTTAAAATTAAAAAATGTTGGAATCGACCCCCGGCTATACCCTCGGGTTTTATTCCAGCCCATAAAACGGTGTTGTTAAGGGTTGGTGGAGGGATGGGGGAATGTTTAAATAAAATTATGTAAAATTTATTTCATTACTCAAAAAATTTTTTCTATTCAAATTTTAGTATAAATCAAAAATTAATTAAAGAAGATGAATTTATTGGTTTAGAACAGTGCAAAAAAATTTCTTTAATAGAAACTTACCAAAATGCATCAATTAAGGACTGTTCTCGTCAACTTTCAAAATTAATTACAAGCTTAAAATTAACAAATGTTGAACCTTTTTTACTTTTAATTCAGTCAAATAGATTAACAAAACAATTGTTAAAGGTTTGGAATTTTTAAAAAAATTTTTAAAATTTTTTGAATTTTTTAAAGGATTTCCCTTCACTTGTTGCCTTCCCAAACGTTACTTTAAAGGTTACTGAACCTTCTAATCTAATGAATATATTGGATTGGGCTAATACTATTGTTAAACGATCTGTTCAACACTTTTTTATTTGTTTTACTTATTTGAAGGTTTTTTAAATTTTTTTAAATTTTTTGGAATTTTTGTGAAAATCCCTTTAAAGGCCTAAAATAAATTTATGTAATGTTTTTACCTTATATATAAGGTAAAAATAAATTATTTTTATTAACGGACTCCGTGGCGCAATGGTAGCGCGTCTGACTCCAGATCAGAAGGTTGTGTGTTCAAATCACATCGGGGTCAGTAATTTTTTATCTTTGTTGTTTTTGGGTTGTTAAATGATTAAAAAATTGTATAAAAAATTTTTAAGGTCTCTAAAATTTTTTTAAATATTTTCTTAATCCCTTAAAATTTTTTTAGAAAAGTCCTCGGGCCTCTAAAATTTCAAAAGATTTTTCTAGGCCTCTGAAAATTTTTTTGAAAATTTTTCATGGGCCACTAAAAATTTTTTTTAAGGAAGTCTCAAGGTCTCAAAAATTTTTAAAATTTTTTTAAAAATTTTTATAAATTAAAAAAAATTTTTTTTAATTTTTTATAAATTAAAAAAATATTTTTAAAGGAATACTGGTCATTTTCTTCTTATTTGGAGATTCCAATAGGTAATTTACCTGAAGATGTCCCTTCATTTGGATTGGATATTTTATTTGCTAGACAATTAAAAACAAAAAATTATTTATTGTGGGCATCACCATCATTTATTCCAGATTTTGGTGGAAAAGATTTGGATGATTTACGTTTAAGTAATGAATGGGAAAATTGTTCTTTTACTGGAAAATGTTTTGGTGGAGGAGGAGAAAATTATTTGATTAATAAAGAAATATTTGAGGTTTTTTTGAAAATTAAGGGAAATTTTTTTTAATAGAGGGGGGTCTTTTCCGAATATTTTTTTGTTTTTATGGACCTTTTAGAATAATAATTAGAAAAGTAATTTTGCCACAGAAATTTCCGGCCATTATTTTTAAGAATTTTTGAGGGAGTACACCTCAAAAGAGTCCCGTCTTTTTGGAGTTCCAACATCAATAACTAATCAAATCTTCTTGGTACCATTCGATAGATAATTAAATATACTACAAAACGCCTTAACATAAAAATTCTCGACTTAACGATAAAAGAGTTGTGATCGATAGAGTTCAATCAAATTTTTTTTGAAAAATTTTTTCGATCTTGACTTGTTCATCAATAAGTCGAAAAATTTTGATTTCTCGTTATCTTGTAATGTATTTAATTCTCTACCCATTGATAACAAGAAAGTCAAGAAATCGCCATCCATTTACAAATTATAGGGTCGGGATTCAGTTGAAATGCTCCGCTCCGTCTTTGAAAGTTACCCCAAATAAAAACATGGCTTATTGTTAGTTAGAAAAATTTTTTTTAATTTTCTAGGCTCATTATATAACAGCAGAAATATCAATTGGAGCATTAGCAGTAACCGCCTTATTACAATCTGTTAAAATTTCTGAAGCTGAAGGGACATCAGAATATATTGGATTTACTTGTAATAAATTATCTACTTTATCTATTGAAGAATTAATTAATTGTCGAGTTGGTGGAAAATATATTAATGATTGTATTGCTGTAAATGGGGAATTGGCTTGTTTAAGAGAGGTTTATTTTTTTTTGAAAAAAAATTTGGGGGGGGGGGGGTAAGTAGGGATAAATTTAGGTAAGTAGGGAGAAGCAAGGTTTTTTCAGCTTCGAGGCCATATTTTTTGGCCTCAAAAGTTTTTTGATACCTAACAGATTAAAATAATTTTTATATACTCAAAAGCTCCTTGATTTTGGGGTATTCTAGCTAACAAAGATTGACTTGATAAGATTGTTCTACTAAAATTTACAGCTGAAAAAGTTTGAAAATCACGAAAAATCACGAATTGCGTTCAGTTATTCGTCTTTAACTTTTGTAGAATAATCTAATCAAATAAATCTTGTTAGCTAAAATAATCCTCACATTGAGAGCTTTTGTTTGATATACAAATTATTTAAATTGGTTAAGGATAAAAAAATGTTATGGCCAAAAATATGGCCTCGAAATGGGTATTCTGATCTTGAAAAAATTTTCCTTAAATTTTTTTAATTCCAAAAATTATTTTTTCTTCAGATGTTCCATCGCTTAGTTAGAGACATTCATTATCGAAAAAATTTAATTGCTGATCAATTGGTTATTAATATGCATAGGTTTTTTTCAAAAATAATTTTTAATTAATTTTTTAAATTCAATTTTTAGATGGATATGTGATCCAAATTCTTTATTATTTAATCCAGCAATTAAAAATGCTTTAACTATTTTAATGAAAAAATTGTGTTTACTTTTAGTTGCAGAAATGCAACGTTTGGGGGCTAAAGTAATTTATTGCTCCTTTAGAAAAATTGTTTTTTCTACTCAAAGGTTTTTCTTTTTTTTTGGAAAATTTTTTTAATTTTTTTTTAATTTTTAAAGACATTCCCTACCTTTTGCCAAATCTTTTGTAAATTCTTTATTAATTGAAATTAATCAAAAACCAATTTTTGCTTCTTTACAATTAGGATTAATTCATTTTTCAAGTGTTTTGTTGTGGATAGATTCTGTAAGGATTTTTTTGTTATTTTGGGATATAACATAAATTTTGTCAGGTCTCTTTAATAAGGTTGGGCATGCTGGGAGGATTGTTTTTGAGAAATCTTGAATTATTTTTATTTCGATAACCGAGAGTTATGTTCTACCTTTCGGATCTGTCAGATCTCGTTGTCAGTCTGACCTCTATTTCTAATCCATTCCTATTTTACAAGGGAACATCCCGAACTGTATGTAGAAGGCAAAAAAAAGTCATGCCTAAATTTCCAAATAATTACTGAATAAATTTTCAAAAAAAAAATTTTTTTAATAAAATATTTTTTTCAAAGTCTAATTATGCTTATGTTTATGCTAGTGAAGATGAGAAAAAGGTTTTTTTTAATTAATTTAATTAAAAAAATTTTTTCAAAAGAATGGACGTGTTGAAGCAAAATTTGGTTTAGCAAATAAAATACAAGGAGAAATTAAAAATAAATTTATTATAATGATTGCTGGTTTTGTTGGAATGTTGTGGAATAAAAGAAAGGAATTAAATGAAGAGGTTTTTTTTTTAATTTTTTTCGAATTTCCAAAAAAAATTTTTTTGGTTAAAAAATTTAGAAGATTCTTTGAGAACCCGAAATTACCCTATAAAAATATTCCTTTTCGGTTACTTGACTCCATAGGTTCTGTTGTTTTTACTTCCCCCGGAAAAAGTCCAACTTAATTGCGAAGCAAATATTTTTGTCCGTAACTTTTTTTTTATTTTTGACTGACTTAAATTATAGCAATCGAAAAGCTATGGGGATGTATGGATTATTAGCAGGATTGATTTGATTTTTTAATTTTTTATTCTACCTAACGTTATATCTAAATAAGTACGAGAAATCGTGATTTTTGATGTTTATTTGGCTGTAACTTTTAAGTGAATCGTCTGATCAAATCACTTGTGTTAGCTTAAATGATCCTTACATTCAGAGCTTTTGATTAATACAAGAATTAATTAAATCGGTTAAGAACTAAAAAAGTTATGGCCCAAAATATGGCCTTTGAAACGTCCCCTACCCTTTGTTTTCCCCTTCTCCTTTTAATTTTTTTTTCAAAAAAAATTTTTTTAATTTTTAAAGGATTTAAATAATAACCCTCAACTAATTTCACAAATTTCACTAAAAATATTAAAAGAAGAAATTGTTGATAGTTTATTTCGTTTAACAACAAAATTAATTTTATTGAGACCAAAATTGGAAGAAATGGCTAAAGAAAATTTTTGTTTAGATATTCCTTTGGAATTTGTTAATTGTATATGTCGAGTTTTGAGTGTTAATTTAGCTTTGGAAGAAGTTGTGGATAATTTAAAAAGTCAATTATTGTTAATTATATACAAGGTTTTTTTAAATTTATTTTTTTAAATTAATTTGGGGGGGGGGGGGCATTTTAACGAATAGACAATTCACTGAAAAAATGTTCGGTGAATTATATTAAATAGACAATTCACCGAAAATTTTTGGTTGATTTTACCAAAGAGACAATTCACCGAAATTTTTTAAAAAAATTTTTGGAGTGAAAACAAATGGTCAGAGGATCATAGGTCTTGGCTACTATTGGGAAGAAATCCCCCAAGGGAAAATTTTCCTCCAAAGTTGTATTTTTTGGTTGTTTCCATTTTAAATTTTAAAAAATAACCGAATTGTCATTCGATGAAATGACCCTAAATTTATTTACATTTTATCCTCTTAAGGACGGCATAATATCAACAAACCAAAACAATTGGATCCCTCCAACTTGTGTCATTTTGGAAAATATTTTTTGTCAAAAATGTTCACAAAATGGTGATTTGGATGTTAGCAATGATTTTGGTAAAGGAGGAGAAAAACAAGGAAAAGAAGGTTTACTGAATTTTAATTCTTTAGTAGGTCAATAAATATTTTTAAATTTTATTTTGGGGTTAGTGTTTGATTTTCCCTCCCACATAATTTCTATTAAGTATTTCCTTGAATTTATAAGTAATTTTAAACAATTTTTTCTATATGTGTTGGTGTGGTGTATTGGTTAAGATTGTTGACTTTAGTCATTTTCGATGAAGGTTCGAATCCTTTCGTCGTTTTTTATTATTTTCTCTGTTTCCTTTTAAGTTTTAGGCACTTAAAAAAATTTTTTTGTACTTTTTTAAATTTTCTAATTTTTTTTTGAAGTTTTTTACCCCACAAAAAATTCAGAAACTAATTTTTTAATTTTTATTTTTGAACTGATTTTGATCAATTTTATCTTTTTTCAGCCAACAACAATAATTTGCCATTCCTTTGTCCTCATTGTGGAAGTGAATATCCTTTAAGTTTAATCGAGGAAATGTTGGTTGAACGGGTTTCAAAAATGCAGACTTCTTTTGCACTTCAAGATTGGCAGTGTGTTTCGTGTAAAAAGGTTTGTAATTTGATTTATTGGGAATCTAAATAATTTGTTCAACAGAAAAATTTTGAAGGGGTCGCCAAAAGATCGATAGGAGGAAAATTTTTCAAAATATCGATAGGGGAAAATTATTCAAAAAGTCGATAGGAGGAAAAATTTTCAAAACGTCCATAAGAAGAAATTTTTCAAAATTTCAAATAATTTTAATCATTTTTAAGATTGGAGCGAATTTTCTGCATCGTCATTGTGAATGCAGCAACAAATTTGAATATACATTAAAGCCGGAGGAGCTGATTCGCAATCTTGAGATGGTGAAACGTGTAGCGATTAAACATAGATTGGAGAATTTGGAATATGTTATTGAACATGTTACTCGATGCCTTCAATAAATTGAATTTGATAAATATTTTTATATTTATTTTGTAGATTTTACTCGATTTTCGAAATAATAATTATTAAAATTTAAAAATCAATATATCGATTTATTGATTTTTTATCGATTTTTTGGAAATTAGGAATTTTTAAAAAATATTTTATCGATTGATATTGATTTTATCGATTAGTATTGATTTTATCGATTTTTTTGGAAAATTAAAATTTTTAAAAATTAATTATCGATTGATATCGATTTTATCGATTGATATTGATTTTATCGATTTTTTGGAAAAATTAAAATTTTTAAAAAATTAATTATCGATTGATATCGATTTTATCGATTGATATTGATTTTATCGATTTTTTGGAAAAATTAAAATTTTTAAAAATTAATTATCGATTGATATCGATTTTATCGATTGATATTGATTTTATCGATTTTTTTGGAAAATTAAAATTTTTAAAAATTAATTATCGATTTTATCGATTAGTAGATTTTATCGATTTTTTTGGAAAATTAAAATTTTTAAAAATTATCGATTGATATCGATTTTATCGATTGATATTGATTTTATCGATTGATATTGATTTTTCAATTTTCTGTCCCGCTCCCAAATTCAGCACTTCAAACTCTATTTATTTTTTCTCCACTTTTTGCCAACACCACAATTTGCCAATGAGGCTAATAATCCACTTTTGCCAACAAATTTATTGCCAAAACGTGATTTTCCAGCTTGTTGGCAAAATGTGGGGGAGACATTTTTGCTTCATAACTACAAACCCCATAAAAAACTACGAAAATTTTATTCTTCAAAAAGCTAAATTATTTTGTACTAAAATTGTGTGTATATAATTGTAAAGCTTCCCATTCTGCTTTAAACGCTGCTTTTGGATCTTGCCCTTGGGACATTTGTGGTTGCCCCATCATTGCTTGTTCGTCTATTTGATCTGCCGCGTTTTCACCTCCCAAGACTAGAGCATAAACCGAACGAAGACCAAAAACGTTTAAAAAATACCAAGAAGCTGAAGAAACCCAAGCAGCATCTAACGACATTAAATCAACTCCTCTTTGTAACATTGGTTTGAAACGAAGGGTTAGAGGGAAGGGGACCTGTAAAAAATGAGGGGAAAATTACTTTGATTTTTTTGGAGTTTTTTGACACTCAAGGTCATAAAATTGTGTCTAAAAAATGAATCTAAAGAATTGATTTTTCTAGATCCTTCCTCAATCTATTCTATTGGGAATTTTTTTGTTGTGATGATCAAGGATAGTCATGTCGGTCTCTGGAAAAATTTTCTGACATCCGGAACCGAATAGAAAAATCCTCGGGTCCCCGGTTGGGTTCCTAACCGACAACCCTCCTACAATAAGACAAATAATAGAGGCATTTAGAAACTGAAAAGAATTTTACAAAAATAAAAAAATTCCCTAAGTGTCAAAGTACCCTTCCCCGTTTCAAAATTAATTTAAATTAAGAACATTTAAATTAAGAAACCTTTGTTGTAACAAATCCAGAAAACGTCCAATTAATCCAACCACCAATAAAACTAAAATAAATTCATATTTCAAGTTCAAATAAATTTTAAAGAATACATCATAGGGATCATATTCAACATATTGCCTTTTAACATTTCCTAAAAATATAAATTGTTAAAAAATTGGTCTTAAATTTAGAAAAAAATATACCGTCATCATGGAAGGATCGAATGCCTGAAAAATTTAAATTTTTAAATAAGAGAAAAATTATTTTAAAAAATGATTTAGGGTAACATTTTTGAATATCTGTGTGGGATAAAAATTTTGAAAATAATTTATAGAATGGAAAAAATAATATAAAACAGAAAAAACTCAAAAGAAATAGGAAAAACAGAGTGATTTCCACTGTGAGGGTTCGAACTCTTATGGGAAATTTCGAAAGTCTAAAGCAGTAACCACTAGACCAACGCACTGACCAAACAAAAATTTTATTTCTTGAATTTATATTGTAGGGGAATATCAGATAAATGACAAAACAAGGAAAACCTTCCTCAACGAGAAACAGAAAACCCACAAAATTTTCTTAAAAAACCTCTTCTTACAGGATTAGGCTGTGACGATTGTTTTTCAACACGTTTAAGTAATTGTCCATTCTGTTCATCAGCTAGCCAATGTTTTCTCATTCCAAAAGAATTTGAAGGCAAAAAGCGTCCATTTTCTCTCAAAAGTCTTGCCTTCATCAATAAATGCCTGGAAGAAAAAATTTTGAAAAAATTCTTTTAAAAAATTAAAAAAATACCCATCTTTCACTGATTGTAAATCTCCCTTCTTTTTACCCAAAAAAAGCAAAAATATATAATGACGCAATATTCCAACCAAAAAAGTTATGATGACAATAGGTACAAATACCCAAGTTCGAATGGAAGGGTCTAACAATAATTCGGTCATTTTCTTTCTAAAAAATCTTTAAAAAATTAATTAAAATAAATTGAAAAATATAAATAGATGCGTAAGTAAACGCTAAAAATCACAAAAAAAATTAGAAAAAAATTAAAAAATTTTAATACAAAATATCAAAATGTCAACTTTTACAAATAGAAATCGGATATTTTTTTAAATTTCAGAAAATTTTTTTAGAAATTTCCAGGTCTGAAAATTTTTTGAAAATCGCCCTTGATTTAGACCCGGACCTTGTTTTCTTCCTAAATTCAAAATCAAAGCATTTTTCAGTGCTCCTTGATTTTTCATTGACTCAAGGTCAAGAATCTGGTCAAGGTCCTCAACCGAAATCAAAAAAATTTAAGGTCAAAGTTTTTTTTTAATTTCCGATTTCTATTTTTACAAAAACTACTGACAATTTTTAAAAAGAATTTCTAAAATTTTTAATTTCCGAAAATTCTAAAAAATTGTCAGTATTTTTAAAAAAATTTATTTGCACCTAAAAAATATTTTTTTATTTTTTGAGATTAATTTAATTATTCTTATTGTCAACTAAATTGATTACAGCATCGATTCCATCTACTAGTTAAATTTGTAGTGTCTGGATATCGAAGCCGAAAAGTGTCGGAAAGGCTCGTGTCCAAATTGTTGCTGTCGTATTGGGATTTTAATTGACGTGCCAATTCGAAGAAAACTTTAAGAAAAATTTGAGAATTTTTTGAAAATTTTTTAGAAAAATTTTTAAAAAAATTTCAAAATAAAATGGAAAAAAAATCCCAAAAATTTTTAGAAAAATTTCTTAAAAATTTCAAAATTCTCAAAAAAATAAAAAGAAACAAACTTGTATCAATATTCACATTTGTTTTTGAAGAAACTTCCAAATTTTGTAACATATTGTGTGCTCTACTCAATTGTTCTGCTTCCTCTATTTCTACTTTTCTTTGTTCTTCAGCCAAATCTGCTTTTGTACCTGAATTTTTTCTTGGTTAAAAATTAACAAATCCAAAAAAATACCAACCAACAAGTATTTTGGCAACATTTGGAACTGCAAATTTAGCAACGTCATCAATCCATTTTTGTAAAGATTGAAAGGATTCTGAACTAGTCAAATCCTAAAAAATGAAATAAAAAATATATTGAAAATAATTTTGTAAAAAATAAAATTTTTAATGAGCATTAAAATGAGCATTATTAATGAGCATTAATTTAAAATGAGCATTAAAAAATTTTTTTTATATCATAAGGCTATGATAAAAAATTCTAAAATATTTTAAAAACAAAATAAAGCCTTTACAAACTACTGGGCCAGATAGGGAATCGAACCTTACCCCCAAGAAAATAGAAAATCCAGAACTCTGCCACACACCAGACTACTTTTCAGATCATAAAAATAAAAAACACCCAAGTTCTCTTTAAGAAATCGAAATAATTAAATAATTAAAAAAATAATTAAATAAAAATTAAAAAAAAATAATTAAAAAAAGCCCGCGGAAGTTAAGAAAAAAAATTATTTAAAATATTTAAAATTTACATACATAGCAAAGAATGATTCCATTAGCCGAACGATAATATGATTGTGTTATAGTTCGAAAACGTTCTTGCCCGCCAGTGTCCCTTAAAAATAAAAAAATTATTTCTGAGGAAATTAATGATTTTTTATTAGACCCCACTAATGTAAGGTATATAAACGAAAAATACAGCGACAAGGGCCTTATCATAGGAAAAAACAGTAAAAAAATTTCCACAGAAAGAAAGATTTAAAAATTAAACCAAATTTGTAATTTTATTCGTTTCCCATCCATCACAACAGTTTTCATTGTAAAATCAACTCCAATTGTAGTCCCTTGTTTTTCAATATAAGTTCCATTCTTAAAGCGTTGCACAATACTAAAAATAAAAATTTTAAAATATTTAACATAAAAAATAAACCAAGTCTTTCCTATGCCCATGTCTCCAATCAACACAATCTAAAAAAATTTTTTTAATTAAAAATCTAAAAAATCCAAAAAAAAAACCTTAAACAAATAATCGAATGTATCTTCGGTTTCCATATTCTCAGGACAGAACAGAAAAACGATCTCTGGATGTTATCAGACGTTGCGACAAAAAAGGATTTTCTAGCCGTCTTGCATCAACCTTCCTGCTTTTTTTTTAATTTTCCTGAAACTGGGTAAATCTTTAAAAAATTAACAAAAATATTTCTAAAACTAGTCGTGAACTAGTCGTTAAAAAAATAAAAAATTTTTTAAAATATTTTTATAAGTGTTAAAATAAAAATAAATTAATAAAAGTTGATAAAACCAGTAAACATTTTGTAAATAGTTCATTTTCTCCAATAAAATCATCTAAAAATGTCTCCAATTAAAACACGTCTTCGAATAGTTTGAGATGTTCCAGCAGAATAACGAAAAATAAAAGGAATTGTGGTATTCAATAATTTTTGTTGAGTTTTTGAGACTAAAAAAATAAAAAAAATCTTAGTAGTAAGAGAAAGGTAAAGTATAGTCCCAAGCAGGCATCGATCTAAGCTCGCTTTTGCTCACACGTATAGAGGTGCTCTACCGATCAAAGCGGCTGGGCTAAGGGATAAGTCGAAAAAGAGCTCAGGGGTTGAATTTGGAGTAACCCGGCTAACCTTGCTACAGAACAGGGATGACAACAGGTTGAAGAAAAAGTCGGGTCTTCAAAACTCACTTAGAAACGGGTTACGGGTTAAAAAAGTCCGGGTAAACTGACATATCCCTGCTACAGACTGAGCTATCGGGGCGCTGCTTTTTCCTTATCTTTCCAATAAAAATTCAACCCCCAATTAGCAAGCGTTTTTTAATGCTAGCAAATGGATCTCCCTTAGAAAATCCCAAAAAAAAATTTAAAAAAACCTGTCAAATTATTTGGTTTAATTTTAACAATTTGAGAAGCTTGTTGATGTATTTTTGGTTCAACTTTTGGCAAAACAAAATTATTAAATAATTGTGTATTCATATCAAATTTTAGACGTCTTGAAACATGCATTGCACAAATAAAATGAATTGAAATTAATGCATAAGGTAAATAACGAAAAAGAAAGTAATTTTGATTTTGTTGAATAAGAGATTGAAGTAAATCCATTGAAATAAATATTTTGGAAATTTTTGTTGACTGAAAAAAATAAGAATTATAAAAAAAAATTAAAAAATTTTGCGGATTTTTTATGAATTTTAAAATAAGAAAACAGCAAGAAAACGGGGCAGCTTTTTCTTTACAAATCTCCCCTGTAAGCGCCGCAGGTGAAAATTTTGAGAATTTTAGAAGGCCGTAGGCCAAAAAAAATCACTTTTTTTTAGCTAATCCCCTCCCCAAGTTTTTTCCTTTTCCCCATTTCGAGGGGGGGAGGGGGGAGGGGAATTCCCCCCTGGCTACAGGCCTGCGCCCAATACAAGATACACCGTCCCCCTATTAATCGAGTTCTATTATAAAATTAAAATTTCAGCTTCTCCAAAAGTACGATTCAAGTCAAGATTTTTAATTTTACACATCTACTCCTCTAAAAGAGTTACCCCAAAAATCTTCCAAAAAAATTAAAAACCTGTTCATGTCCCAATTTAAAAACACTCGCAACATTAACAAAAATTAATTGTTGAATTCTTGTAAATTCTTCAAAAGCCAAACGATTAATTAGATAAAGAATTGTATTTGCTCTTTGTTTTGGTGATTGAACAATTCCTCGACTATAAATTTAAAAAAATTTTTTCAGCAAAAAATTTCAAAAAATCATACGAATCTTTGTGAAAATCCAAAGTAAAAATTGAATATAAAACATCAATAAATGAAACGGATAAAGCTGTATTGAGTTTTTGAGGTTGTTCTATATCGTCAGAAGGTGTGGAATTCTAGAAAAAATTAAAAATAATTTTTAAATAAAAAAAATTTTTTTTTGCAGAAATCCGCAAGTTGTGTCCGCAAAAATTTTTTTTTATTAAAAAACCTTATAAAACCGATTAAATCAGGGAGCCACAACATGAAGAATTTTAAAATTTCTATCCGAGCATGTCTTAATGCCAAAAAACCAAAAAACTAAACTCTCCACAAGACTGTCAAAATACCAAACAGCCGAAACTGCCGTCGAAATACCAAATAAAAAATAATTTTTTTCTTTACCTTTTTAGAAAAAGCAGTTCCAACAGCATTAGCAGTCATAAATTGAAGAGTATTTAAACACAAACGAATATCTGTTCCATGAGTTAATATCATCTCGTTTAATTGATTTTGGTCAATTAAAATTCCTTCGAAACGACAAATCTTTGAAAATTCACTTTTATTAAATTCAAAAAAATTAAAAAAACCTCAAGTAGTCTAGCTTTAAGCCTTTTCTGATTACACGGCTGAACTTGTAATGCAAGCGAAGAAATTCTAAGTTGTTTTAAATTGGGAGAATTCCAAATATTTGAACATATACAAATAACAGGACGAAGGATTGAACCATTAGAAGAAGAACGTTTAGTCCAGCTACACAAAAATTGAATCTAAAAAAAATAAAAAAATAAACAAAATAGACAGAAATCAGAATTATGGAACAGCCCAGTTTACGTAACAACCAAGCTAATCGTAAAAATAAGAAAGCTGGTTGACTACCAAACCAAAACTGACGAGAACGTCGGTCTTTATAATCTCAGTTCTAACCTCTGCGGTAGAAGGCAGGAGTGTCACAAGCTGGGAAAAAGTCAGGCCAAGGTTCGGGTTGGCCTGACAAATTGAGAAAGGAAACAAATCCATCCTTATTTTAGGACAAAAATATCCCTCCCGAATAAATTAAAAAAAACAACTAACCATATCAGAAGTAGCCAACTCTAATCCTTCAATTATAAAACAAACAGGTTTATCTTCTTCTGTTTTAGGTGTTTGTTGTTGTTTTTGCATTAAAAAAAGACTTGAAATTTCTATTGAATTTATAGCATTTTCCATTCTATTTCGAAGTTCAGCAACATTTTGAATTTCACTTTAAAAAAATTTTTTTAATAAAACAAAAAGTAGAAATTAAAAAAAAACCTTATTTGAATAGAAAGAGGACGATAACCCAATTGTTTGGCAACAACAAATGCAAGGGAAGATTTTCCAGCACCAGAAGATCCATGAAGAACGAGAATCTTAAAAAAAACATTTTGGAATGAAACAATGTATTACTATAGAAAAATGAGGAAAAAAAATCCGCAAAAGTTTTCCGCAAACAAAATATATTTGCGGACAGCTTTTGCGGACAAATTTTCAAAAAATATTTTGAAATCGAAAAATTTTTCCAATTTCTTCTCGAAGCATTTAAAAAAGTAAAAAAATCCAAACCCTTTGTTTGGGCAACACAAAACCTCCACGCAAATGATCAATTTCAACAAGCTTCTTATCCTTTTCTTCCAAAGATTCCCAAAAGACAACTCCTCCCTTCTTTTTGAAAGCAAGACCATCCCAAAGGCGTAACCAGAGCAATACCAAACGATTAGTTTCCTTAAAAATAAAATTTTATTTAAATTAGCATATGTCCGCAAATATTGTCCGCAAATATACAAATAAAATTTGCGGACAACTTTTGCGGATGCGGACAACTTTTGCGGACACCCCCTCAAAAGATACCATAAATTTCCAAATTTAATTTATTGGAGTAACGTTCACAAAGATTGTCCGCAAATAAAAAATACAATTTGCGGACAACTTTTTGCGGACACCTCGTTAAAAATAAAAAAATTCCTTACATCATCAGACAAAAGATCCAAAAAATTGTTAGGAGCATATTTTTCAGTCCAAAGAGTTCTCGAACTATTTTTAACTTCCAAAATTTCATCATCTTCCATATTAACATCTCCAAAGAAGTTAAATAACCTTTCCCTTTTTTGATTTTCCATTCTTTCAAATAAATTGTAATAATCATCCAAATCTTTTATTCTATCTTCTGTTGAATCAATTTTGTTAATTTCTCGTCTCTTTTTGTTATTTTTTGGTTTTATTAAAATATAACGTCGAAAAACTCCGTCGGGCGAATTTATTCCATACCAGGCACTTCCATCCATTGGCGGCATTTTTAATAATTTTGTTGAACTAAAATATGGAAGTCGTTTATATGAATATCTTTCATCCATCCCAAAGCATTCCCAAATTTCCCTCGGCAGAAAATCAACTAATAAAGAGTATCCAGCTCTGCTTTTAGAACCTATGCCAACGTTTTGTATGTGTACCACCAATACTTCAATTTTCAATACGTTTACGGACGTCCCAAAATTCTCCCGAATTAATGTCCGCAAATACTTTTGCGGACATATTGGTTAATGTCCGCAAATAAAAATATTTAACAGGAATAGAGAATTCTACTGCCCCATAGTTATAGTACACAAACAAAATATCGGACTATTTGTTCTGAAAAGCAAAGCTGGGCCCGAATCGCAATAGACCCTTTTTTAGATGCTTTAAATGTCGGAGGCAAATATACAGGAATTTTTCGAGATGAAAAATGTAAAAACGTATAAAAAACAAAAATTAACCTTGAATTTTGAGCGACTTTTTTTGATTGAATAGTGTCAATGCCTTCGTTTAAAGATGTTTTTGAATTTTCTTGTCTAGCTTTAAGTATTCGCTGTGCTACGCGTTCCAATACATTTTCAATTTCTATTTTACGACGTTTGGTACGAACTTCGTCTTCTCCAACGTTAAGATGCCAATCTTAAAAAAAATTTTTTTTTAATTTTTAGAACAGGAGAGAGAAAGATCATCCCGCAGAGGAAAATTTAAAAAATGGTTTTTTAATAAGGCGATAAAACCTGCAGAACTACTACAAGTAAATCTAAGGGTCCAAAGCTTAAGAGTAAGAAACGCCCAAAATTTGTTGACTTAAACCCCTCAAAAACAAACGGCAACAGTCTAACATAAAAGTGAATGGATTTAAGGTACACCTCGATATACTTGCTTTGCTCAACATTACCGCCCGACTCTCTATCCTTGATAAATCAGAATTAAGAATAGCCAGGAGGGGTACCCCTTAAATCCATCAAAAGATTTTTCTTCTCGGCCCCATCTCACCTCAAAAAAATCCCCCAAATACAAAAATTAAAACAAACCTAAAGGCGATTCACTCGTAAAAATAGATTCCTTTTTCCTTTCATAATCTCCAAATAAATCACCAAAATCATCCTCTGTCCTCTTACAATTTTCATGAATTTTTAAATTCTCTGGATTATTTTGTTGAATTTTTGTTCCTTTTTTACTTCTTTTGTATTTTTTCTTTTTTCCTTTACTGGGCAAATTTTCTTCAAAATTATTATTTTCTAGTACATTTTGATTGTCTTCTTGATAAGGCAAATTATCGTCATAAGCCAATTCACCAAATCCAAAAGCATCATCGTCCATTTAATTAAAATTAATTGAAAAATTAAAAGGAAAATTCTCTAAAAACAAGCAAAAAAATTTTTAAAAAATTAATGAAGCAAATTGAATTTAAAAAAATGAAAATTGAAGTCAGATTGAAGGCGAAAATTGGATCCTACATGGAAGTTTACGAGGAATTTGAGGGAAATTGTCCAAAAATCCCGGGTTTTAGGTGATAAACGCATTATCAGGATTTACGGGATTAATCCCGCGGGATCTCCCGTCGATTTTGAAAAAAAATTTAAAAAATCCCTAATTGAAAACAGGACGTTTCAACGCCAAAATTTTAATAAAGCCAGTTCATCACCATTTGGTCGCGACCGTTAACATAGGTCATTTGGTCGCTAGTCAAATGGTCACAGCATATTTCGTCAAAAACCCCTCAAAAGTAAAAACACGAAAACAAAGGGAAATTTCAACCTTAACTCTCCAAACAAAAGAAAATTTTAAACAAAATTTATTCAAATACACTCAATTTACAACAAAAAACACGCACAAATTTATATACAATAGGAAATAGCACCAAAAGTGGATACAACAATTACATCTACAACAATTACAGCAAGGGGTATATACACAGAATGAAGGATATATTTACATTGAATCTCTTATATATAGAACACACAATATTTTATCTATATTTATCATCTCTAGGTTTTTTCATTCCGCAATTAATGGCACATCGATAGAGAATTCTGGCACTTCTCCAGTAGCGAATGCTTCACGAGCATCTTTGCAATCGGCGTCGACAAGCATGAAGAGAACTTCTAGGCGATCGTCACTTTTTGGAGGGCCATCCTGTGAAAAATAGGGACGTTTTTAGGTTACTAATTAGACCTGAGACTCACCAAGCGAGTCACTTCAACTTGTGGTGCTTCCATCGGCTCGACGAATCCATAGACGGCGCTCACACGGTAGTGGACGTTGTTAGTGGATTTGACCTTGAAGCAATAGCGTCGCTGAAAATAAGAGGAAAAAACATTTTTAGAGGCCCCTCAAACTTGAACACAAAAAATAAACTTGCCTCAGGGCAGTCGTTCATCATGCGAAACGAAGAAGTGCCACCAGACGCTGCCAATTTGATCATCTCAGGATCTACGGAAATCGGCACTGCCCTCATTGAGAAACTGCTCGGAGCGCGAAGATGTTGTTGTTGTCGTTGTTGTTGACGAGCCTTTTTCACTCTTCTCTGTACGAGTTGCTACGAGTTGGGCGGGTGAAGATTTTTGATGTAATTCAACGCTTTTATATACTCCCTTGGATTCTTAAGGGCTTACGGGTTTTTTATAAAAGCCCAACACTTTTTCATGCCAAATTCAAGCTCCAATCACTACCATTCACACAAAGCCTGCCAGCGTGCATTGTTGTTGCTGTTGCTCTCATCTTCTCACACAAGCGGTTCAGTTCAACTATGGCTGCAACTCCTGTGACAGTGAACCCTCCTTCAATCGAGGTGCCTGCTGCTGCTGGGAATTGTTCACTTGAGCTGACGAATTCGGCTGCTGAGGTAACTTGTCATTATTTTTAACCTTCAAAATCTTCGCCCCTTCTCAATTGTTTCAGGTTCGCTACTGCTTCAAAGTCAAATCGACCGACAACGCCCACTATCGTGTGAAGCCCGTCTTTGGGTTTGTTGAAGCTGGCGGTGCAGGCCAACTTGAAGTGACTCGACTGGTAAGCTAGCCCCCCTTCCCCCTAAAAATGCCCCTAAAAAATTTTTTTCTTCTTCCTTTCCAGGCTGGTCCACCGAGCAACGACGATCGACTGGAAATCCTCTTCTTGCCTGTTGATGCTGACACTCCTGATCCAAAGGCGCCATTCTCTGCGGGAACTTCACCTGCCTTCGTTCTTGATGTGCCCTTGATTGCTCAGTAGTAAAGCGGCGACAACAACATCAACATGAAGGAAGAAGGGAAAGGATGATTAGTTAGTTAGTTAGTCTCTCTCTCTCTAAAAATGTTGATTCTTCTGTATATATAATCCATATATATTTGTTTGTGTATATTTGTTGGCCATATAATCAACCCAAATTCATATTGTATATATTTGTTGTTGTTATTTCCCTCAAATACCTTCTAATTGTTGTATATATGTGTAGATAAATGTTGATTTTTGTAGTTGAGAGGGTAGATTATGTCCGAGTAGTCACCCAGTTTTCTCACCCAGTTTTAACAGACGCTCGGGGTTTTTCGTCCTTACTAGGGCTCGAACTTGGAATCCTAATACTTGAGGGGAATATCTTAATACTTACTTGATCGGTGTAAGCCGAGTCTGTTTCCCCCCAATTACTCGGTACTCGACGTACTCTAGTTGAGAGTTTGTTCACAAATAGATGGGCAAGCTTTTAGGATGGCAAAAACTTTGGATGAAAAAATTCCTTTTATTGCCTCTTCCACCTTAAGCTTTTTAAAATACGGCGAGCCTATTCTTGATAGCTGTTTGAAATCCTGCCCAAATCCCAAAAAAATATTTTCTTTGGATATTTCCTTCCAAAATTTAAAAAAAAATTTAATTTTTTACATCAAATCCAACCAACCTTTCTTTTTGAAGGAAAAGAGAAAATAAAATAAATTCATATTAAGTAAATTTTAATTTTCCCCTTTTGGCCTTTTTTCCAATTCTATGGAACCAGAGAAGCCACGGCGCATTTTTACCCTCCAACGGATGCTTTTTTTGGACACTTATTTTCTGTCCACACCGTGAATTCATTTGGTGCCATTGAACAGAAAAATGAACCAAGAAAAATTTTTTTGAATTAAAAATTTTGTTGGGAGAATTAAAGGAAAGTAAAATTCAAATAAAAAAGGTTTCAAAAAATAAATGAAATTTGGGACCAAATGTCATCATCATTTTAAATTTAAATAAAAACAAATTTCATAATAAATTGTTTAATCCCTTTTTCCCCCAAAATCCCCTATTTTTTAATCAAAAAAGGATTAATTTTTTTGCACAAAAATAGCGTGGAAACACTTGCTATTCTTTGTTTGACCATTATGAACTTTTTTAAAGAAGGCAAAATAGTGAAATTTTGAAGAAAAATAAAAAGAGGAAAGTTTGCCAAAATATTCCTAAAATTAATTTATTTAACGGGAGATTCAGGTTCGTGTCCTAGCACAGAAAAAAATTTTTTTAGTCAGGCAGGTTCTTGATGGGGAGGAAATCAGGTCTGCTTGCAAATCTTAAGGCTCTCTATTTTTCCTCAAAATTTTCCCATTTTGCCTTCCTTAAAAAATTCCCCTCAAATATAATAAAAAACCTAAAAATAGCCGTTTTGTGGTTGATTTAATCACACAAAAAAAATAATTTTTTAATATTTATAAAAATATTTTTCTGAATTAAAATAGTAATAACAACTAGATGGCAGTCGGATGAGGGGAGATTTTCACAGTGCGCGATTTTTGAGGATTTTGAAAAGAGTGAAAAATAAAAATTTTTCGGATATATTTTTATTCTTCAAAAGAGAAAGATTTAAATAAAAGAGAGAAGAAAAAAGAGATTTTGTGTGTTTTTGTAGCGAGTGGCAAGGCGATTTGCGTGATGCTGCTGCCCTCAATTCTCTTTCACAATGAGGTGAGGAAAAAAAGGTATTATTAGTGGTTGAGGGAGAGAATGTGCGCAAAAAGAAAACGCAAAAAAATTTTCAAAAATTAAAAAAATTTTTTAAACAGAATCCCCTGGGTATTCAAGGGCAATTTTAGTCAAGTCAAACCTCCTTATTATATAACCCCAATATTGGATACACCTCTATTTAAGAAAAAAAAAGTTGGATGGTCATGTGTAAGGAAATTTATCTAAAAGTGATACCCTCTATTTAAGATCCCCCCTTCATTATAAGATAAAATTTTAAACCCAAGGGTGTCTTAAAGTGAGCGACCTCTATTTAACATACGTTTTTAAAAGTCGGTTGGCTTGTGGAGGAAGAACTGCCTAAAAGCGATACCCCTCTATTTAAGATACTCCACTATAAGAGACAAATTTTTCAACCCAAGGGTGTGTCTTATAATGAGGTCCGACTCTAATCTACGCACAATCTGAATTTTAAAAATAAAAAAAATTATTTTTGGAGGATTTGCGTTTATTTTTTGCGCACATTCAATTATGGTCAGACAAATTTAAGGGGAAAAATGTGAAAGAATTATTGGGAAAGAAGAAGCGGATGTAGATAATAAGCTAGTATATTTTAAGTAAAAAAAGGTGTGAGCGAAGTGAGGAAAGAGTAAATAAGTAGGGGTAGTAGACTTATTTTAAGACCAATTTAGAAGGTGAGAAAAGAAGGAATAAAAAGGAAGGTGTTGAGAAAATGAGGGTATTTTTAAGTAAAAAGAGGAGGGGGGATGTTTTTTTTATTTTTTTGTTACCGCGCTGAGCTGACGACGACCATTGCGCTCTCTCTGGACAATAAAAAATAGAAAAAAAATAGAAAAAAAAATCCAGAAAGAATAACAACAGGCCAGTCGACTTTTTTTTAAAATTTATTTTCATGAGAAAAACAACACAAGATAAAAGCGCGAAAATTAAAGAAAAGGTGTGTTGTTGTTGTCCTTTACTTTTTTTAACTTAAAAAATTTTTTCCTTCCTTTACTGACTGTTTTTTCTTATTAAATGACAAATTTTCCTATAATGACAAATTTTCCCATTCAATTTTTATTGTTATCCAAAAATTAGTCAGAAAAAAAAGAAAACGTGAAAAAATTAGAATAAGGTATTTTACCCGTTAGCTACCCAAAGAAAAATAGAAAAATTTTAAAAATTCAAAAAAATTTCCAGAAAAAAATTAAACAAAAATTTTTTTAGACAACACACAATTTTTCTGATAACAAAATAGAGCATTTAAAGCATGAATAAAAATAGTAAAAACTAAAAGGAATTGAACCCGGAACCTATACAACAAATTTATAGATAGCCAACCCAACACACTACCACTAGGCTAGAGAAACATTTGATAGTAAACAGATAATTAATAATAATAGAATTTTAATTAAAAAACTACAAAATTTCAAAAAATCGAAAAAAAATTAAAAAAGGATTTTTCTAAAATTTCTAAAAATTTTAATAAATTTTATAAAAAATTCTAAAAATCAAAAAAAAATTCCAACGACAAAATATCCCCTAAAAATTCCAAAACACCAAGAATCAACTAAACACTACCCTAAAAATCACTCAAAAATACAAGAGGCCTGGACTAAAAAATAAAATAAAAATAATTTTTAGCACAGAAAATTAAGGGACACAAGAATAAAAATATTAATCGGATGTACAAAAGAGAAGAGGAAAAAATTATTTATTTTTCTCTCTCCCTCTCAACACAAAAATTTTTACCTCACCAACCAAAAATGCTCTTAAATATTTATTTATTTTATTATTTCCACCCTTTAGTAGTTGTCATGATTTAATATTTTCCCTCTTTTTTCCTCTCCTCTTTTGTAAAATTTTTACAATTATTTTTGGTCGATTTTTAATAAAAAAATTATTTTTTTTTGAGGAAAATTGAAAAGAATTATTGGTGACAATAAAAAAAAATAATAATTTTATTTTTCTATTAAAATCAGGACTGTGCGCAAACCTTTGGCGTTTTCATTTTAGACCGATTTTTTTAATTTTTGGCCCTCCCCTCACCAAAAATTTTTTTTGAGGAGCCTGGATGGAGGTAAAGGGAAGAAGAAAAAATTTTTTTTTAATTTGGCGTTTGGCCTAACACACAAAAAAATTTTTTTGACGCTGCGCCATAGAGTTTGGCGTTTTCATTTTTGACCGATTTTTTGGCCCTCCTCTTCCCAAAAATTTTTGGGGGGATAGGAATAAAAATGAAATGAAGGGGAAAAATAAAAAAAATTTTTCTAAAAAAATTTGGCGTTTGGCCCGGCACGTAAAAAAAAATTTTTTGCGCACATCCCAGATTAAAATATCTTCTCCCCTCTCTCAAAAAAAATTTTTTATTTTAGACGATAGAAAAATAAAATAAAAATTTTTTCGAGGTTTTGAAGAGTAGTAAGAGAATAAATAAAATAAAATATTATTTTTGTAAAAATGAAAAAAAAAAATTTTTTTGTTTTCACAGCAGCTCACGCTCTCTCCGAGAGAGTTTTACCAAAAATAATAAAAAAAAAGGTTGGTGAATGGATTATATATTTAAAAATATAAAAATTTTTGTGAATGAAGAGAAATTGGAAGGGAGAAGGACAAAACGAAAAATAAAATGATGAGGCTTTTAAAAAAAGAGAAAATCGATAATTTTAATGATTTTGAAATTTAAAATATATTAGAATTCTTTAAAATAAATATTAAAAATATAAATCTAGCGATTAAACCGTGACGAGATAACGATAGCTCGCTTTTCATACGACCCTTCAAGTCCTGTCTCTAATTGGACCCAGTATAAATCTCTTATGAAACTGAAAATTGTCTCTTATAAAGTGTTGTATTTTAAATTAGAATCCTTTGGAATCCATCCTATGCCCATAGGAAAGGGAGATCTGTCAGGTTAAATCTAGAGAGAGATTCGTTTTGTGCAAGGAAGAACTGCTTGTGTGTGCCTATTATTGGTGTATGTAAATTTGCTGTCATATTGTACTAAAAAATTAGATGATTTGGTAGATTGTTAAGTAATATTTTTAATAAAAAGTATTTAAAAATATGAGAGATTATAGGCAAATATAAAGAGATAAACCTTGCAACTATTGTACTAGATTAAAAAATAATAAAAATTCTAAGAGGTAAAAGACCAAAAAATTTAAAAAAAAATATAAAAATTTAAAAATTATTCAACAAAAAATGTTTTTGTGTTTAAAAATAAAAGAAAAGAGAAAATTGTGTTGTTATTGGTTGTTGAGTATACGCAATTTTCTAAATACTAAAAAATAAAATTTTTCTGAAGGACAACCATAAAATAACCCCAACACAAAAGGTAAAATATATACAATAAAATAGAAAAGAAAAAAATTTTTTTTTACAAAATTGAAGAGGGAAAAATGCGTGGAGAAATAAATTGAGAAAAATAAAAATAAATAAAAGTTGCCAACAAATAAAAATTTAAATAAATAAAAAAAATTTTTTTTGGGAAGGTGTGAATAACTCGAGGTTTGGGGCCTGATTTATTTATAAAAATATTTAAAAAAATTTAAAAAATAGTGAAGAAAAAAAAGAAATTAAAATAAAGAGGAGAGGGAATGAGGAAAGGTTTTTACATATAAATTTAAAACAAAATTTAGAGGGAAGAAAGAAAAGTTAAGGACAATTCTAACAGGTAACAGGTTGGGGATAACGTGTGTGTGTGTGTGTGTGTCAAAGCTGAGAGGTGACAGAAAAACTTTTCTTTTTATTTCCCTAGAAAATTATTTTCTAATAAACGTTTTCCTTTTTTAAAGACCTCCGTAATTTAATAAGCTTCTAAAAATTAAAAAAATTACACAGGTCCGGTTCCACGTTGTTCAAAAAAATTTTTTTGTAATCCCACGATTTTTGTTCAATTCCAGAAACTAGTCCCAGAACCAATAAAGTATTGGGGAAAAAATTCTCTTGGACCTAATCCTGAAAGTGGTAAAGTTTTAAGAACAATTTTAGTCTAGCCTTAAAGAAATTTCCGAATTAAAAAAATCTTTAAAAATTAGAGCAAAGTTTTTTAAATTTTTTTTGAAGGACGCTCAAAATCGGCAACATTTTTATTTATTTTTCTAGTCAAATAATTGCCCACTATTTTTAGGAAACGAAAAAAAAAATAAGTGCAAAATTAAAAAAAAATTTTCTCTAAAACTAAAAATAATTGGGGAAAATCTACTGGAAAAAAGAAAAGAGAAGAGGATTTTTGTGCGCGAAAAAAAAATGAGTGGAGGAAAGGATTAGAAAGAAGGCTGAAAAAAATATTTTTAGGGGAGGGTTGGTTGTATTTTAAAAAGAAGAAACAAAAAAACTTTTTTTATGTCATTTTATTGTTGCTGTTGTTGGAGTGGAAAAAAAGAGAAGGGAGAAAATAATAGAAAAAAAAGTTGAATGAATTTTAAAAAATATTTTGGGGAGGAAAAGTAAAGGGGGAGGGAAGGAGGGTTTCTTAAATTTTATTTTTGAAAAATTCAAAACGAGAATTTCAAAAAAAAATTTTTCAGAAAGTTCTAAAATTGTGGAAAAAATGAAAGATAATAATAAAAAATAGTAATGCTTAAATTATTTTTTCGAGATAAAAGGATTTGCGCGAAAAAAAAATAAGTGGGAGTAGGAGAGTGTGGAAAAAAATTTTTGGACATAAAAGGATTTTTGCGAGGAAGTTTGATTCTTAAAAAAAATTTTCAAAAGAATTTTTTTTCCTCAAAAACATGTTCTCAAAAAATTTAAGGAATTCCCAAGACTCCAAAAAATGCTTTAAAAAAGCTGACTGACTCATCAACGGAAATTGAATCATCCAAAAATCAATTTTTAATTTAAATCTAAACCTCCCCCCCCCCCCCCCCCAAATTTTCTCTTCTATTCATGTTTTCGCGCAACAGAAAAAAATGATGATTGATTAGGACGATGATTGATGGTGTTTACTGCTATTTTTAATTTAAAAATACAAGAAAGAGAAGAGTGAATTAGCGCAATAAATAGAGATTTTGGAAAGATTTTTTGAAAAGGAAAAAAATTTTTTTTTGAAAATTTTCCGAAAAATTCTTTGAAATTTCCCAAAAAATTTCTTTAAAATTTTCAAAAAAATTTTCTTGGAAAAAATTTTAAGGCCATAAAAATACCCTAAAAATAAAAAAAATCACTCGAATCCTACACACAAAAAAATCCAAAAAATTCCTAAAAATAGTTTACTCACGACCAAAATTTAAATGAAACCCAAAAAACTATATGGACAAAACCAAATAAAATTAGGTATATATTTTTAAAAAAACCTCTTTCACGCAAATTTTTTTGAATTTATTTTTCAACACCAACAACTTCTTCTCCAGTATCCGACGTTTCACATTCATCATCTGTATAAGTTCCACCAGTTTTCGAAGTCCATTCAGCATGAACAACAACTTTCTCTTCTGATTTGCCTTCTTCTCCCTCCTTCTTTAAAAATTATTTTTTGGTAATTTGACTCTTTTTTGAATAAAAATAAACCTCAGTTTGCTGTACAGTGGTCACCGTCTCCCGACGATACGAAGTTGAAGTTCCGCGCAAACCCCCAGCATAAAGACAAGCCTTCGCCTTTATAGGAAAAAGAAGGCATGCTCACGGATACAAATAAAAGCTGAGGATAATTTCTGAGGATAACCACGAAGAAGTAATGTCAAAAAGTTGTACAGTGGTCACCGTCTCCCGACGTCTATAAGGATATAAGCAAAATTTTTATCCGGATATTAAAATCTATAACCGTGAGCATGCTTGAAAAAAATCAAAATTGTGTTAATTCTAGTGACTCCCCTGTTTTAATTTTCTCAATTCCCTTTAAATTTGGTTTTGGTAAATAAACCACCCAAACGATTTCATTTAAGCCGTAAGGAGGTTAGATTTCCTAATAAATTTTCAAGGGGATAATTTTAAAAGCGTCCCGGATTCGACCACTTTGAACAAAGTTATAGCTCTGCAGCCATTGGGCTGTACCTATTTTGAGGACGTTCAAGTCGACGTCTATAGGTTAGGTTGTCGGGAAATTATAAAGATGCCCGGAACAAGTATCATTTTCAGACTAGAAAAGTAATCTAGAAGTAATAAAGAGGAAACAAGAAGGCCCCTCATAATAAAAAAATAAGTTAAAAAATACCACATGTCCGCGTTTACCACAATGATAACATAGAGGACTAAATTCAGCCGTTTTTGAGTTCCAACCAAGTCTCTTCTTTGGATAAGCAAATTTGCCGTCCTCGCGATTCGTTATGAGGCGGTCAATCTAAATTTTTGAGTCAAAATCTAGTAAAAAATCCAAACCTTTTCCTCAATCAGCATTAATTGATTCTCCTTTTGCTGATAGTATTTGTCAATTTTTGCAAGCTTCACAGCGCTATTTTGACGAATTTCATGTTTGAGCTTCTAGAAAAATTAAAAGAATTAAATACTAAAAAAATCAAACCAATTCAAGATCAAGAATTGCACGAGCCAGAAGTTGTTCGTCTATAGATTTGTCAGGCATTATTTAAAAAATGTTAAATAAGACTATCTAAATTACTGAAAAAAAGCAAAACATCGGAAAAAATTTTTAAAAAATCACACCCCAAATTTAAAATGAAAGAAAACAATAAATGAACTACAGTAAGAAAAACTACAAAAATGAAATTGCAAAATTCAAATGGTAAACTAGACGAAACGTTAATAAGGCACATGCTCAAATGCCAAAATTAATAAAGGACAAACGTCAAATGAGGATGAAAACGAACAGGCGACAAAACGCCAACAAGGGAAAACTAAACAAAATGCCAACTAAAAGAGAATACGACAAAATGCCAGCTTAAAGAAATTAAACACATTGCCAACAAGTAAATAATTAATCCTCATCAAAAAATAACGATTAAAAAAATACTTTCAACAAATTAAAAATTGTGTTTTCAAAAAGTAAATAAATTGAAAATAATTTATGCAAAAATCACCAAAAAATTTAAATTTTTATCTTGACGAGTAATAACTTCAGGCCCTATTCCACAAATCATCATTAACATCAATTGGCCCCCGCAACTTAATCTTGACGAGTACGTGCCATAGCAGCTCTTCCAGCAGCAAAACGTGGCTTGTTGCAAAAGTTGGCTTTGTGTCCCTAAAATATTATCGGTAAAAAACTAAAAATAAAAAACAAACCAGAACGCCGCAGTTCCAACACTTTTTATGGTGTGCTGGCCCCCGCGCCTCAGGATGTGTCTTCGGACAAGTCTCGCTGGTATGAGTTGAAGTCTGAAGACCACAGCTGTAGCATCGGATTGAGTGTCCAACTCTGACTGCCGATCCAGCAATTTTGTGGCAAGTGCCCCCGCTGGGGCATTCACTGGTCTATTAATTTAAAAATAAATTTTTTAAAAAGGTAAAAAATAACCTTATGGTCGTCTCCGCATCGCTGGCAACCAGGGCCAGGTGGCCGTTGGTTCGGATTTCCATATCGTTTGATGGCAGCGGCCAAACTTTCGCGCTGCTCACGATTCGTTATAAGACGTTCAATCTAAATTTTCAAGTCAAAAACTATTAAAAAATCAAAACCTTTTCCTCAATCAGCATTAATTGATTCTCCTTTTGCTTATAACATTTGGCCATTTTTGAAAGTTCCAGAGCGCTATTTTGACGAATTTCTTGTTTAAGGTTCTAAAAATATAACATTAAAAGAATTAAATTATAGAAATCAAACAAGTTCAAGATAAAGAAAAGAACCAAGCAGAAGTTGTTCATCTATAGATTTGTCAGGCATTGTTTTAAAAAATGTTAAATAAGACTATCTATCTAAATTACTGAAAAAAGCAAATTAAATGGAAAAAAACTTAAAAAATCATAAGCCAAATTTAAATTAAAAGAAAACAATGAATGAATTACAGTAAGAAAAACTACAAAAATCAAATTGTAAAATTCAAATGGTAAACTAACCAAAATTAACAAAATGAATAAACGTCAAATGGATATAAAGATGAAAACAAACAGGTGACAGAACGTCAATAAGAGAAAACTAGACAAAATGCCACTAAAAGAGCGACAAAATGCCACTAAGAGAGAATACGACAAAATGCCACTTAAGGAGAATACGACAAAATGCCAGCTTAAAGAAAATTAACATATTGTCAATAAGGGGAAAAGTTCTTGGGCAAGCCTCGTAAATCAATCCCCATCAAAAAATAACGATTAAAAAATACTTTCAACAAATTAAAAATTGTGTTTTAAAAAAGTAAATAAAAATTTAAAAAATATTTTATGCAAAAATCACCAAAAGAAATTTTTTTAATTTCTATGTCGAGGTGTACTAACTCCCGGAGTATATTTTGGAGTATAAATCCCCATTTTCTCCTTTTCTTTTTCAATATCTCCACCAAGTCCATAACGTTCCTTAACTTCTTCTAATTTTTGTCTAGCCTTGTCTGTGTCCATACGTTTCCAAGCCTTTAAATAAAAAAATTTTTTAACACAAAATTTGGAGCAACAAAATGCCAACCTAAAAAATCTAATAAAATTAGATGATTCACAATGTGTGTTAGGGAAAGCCCGATCTCAAATCCGTGGAAAAAGACTCCTCCCAATAGCTCTTAATAGCAATAATATAGCTCATAATAGCAAAAAGCTCATTTTCTTTTTATGTCAACGAACATAACAGGAATGGATGAGGAGCAGGAATCTAAGGAAACAGGGATATGTATTCGAAATCCTATCCTGGAAACTTTTTCAACACGAAATCCGAAACTCAATTCCCCGACATTTTTTCAACCCGACACCCAACTTTGGAACAGAAGTGTCGGTTAATTAAAAATTTTGGATTGGGTATCTTATCCAGAAGTGCTTACCCATATTTTATCTACCCTCACTTCACCCTTTCTAAGGTTTCTATTCAAATAATTCGTCCCAATATTTTCTGGATCTAATATCTGAAAATTTTTATTAACTGAGATTTATTCAGATGCTTGGTGTTAAAAATACTGGGAAAAATTATTAAAATAAAAATTTAGAAATGGGAAGAGTGGAAGTAAAAAAGTTATCCCGAAGAGAAGAAGAAAAAAGAGTGAATAATATTATTTTATTCAGATAATTCACCCCAATATTTTTTGGTTCTGATATCTGAAAACTTTTGTTATCCTAAACTTATTTTTGCTGCAAATTTCAAAAAATATTGGGACGAATTATTTTTAGATACTTTTATTCCTTAATTAAGTTTCATCTTATTTTATTTCTTAAATTTTTCTTTAAGAAAATTTTTCCTTCTTTCTTCATTTTCACTTTTATTTTCACTTTTACTTAACTCTTCCTATTTCTAAATTTTTATTCAAATAATTTGTTCCAATATTTTTGGTACCCAGCAACTGGATAAATCGCTGGATAACAAAAGTTTCCAGATATTAGATCCAGAAAATATTCGGATGAATTATTTGAATAGAACCTTTAGAAAGGGTGAAGTGTCGGTAGATAAAATAGCGGGAAGCCAATCCAAAAATGGCATAAACTCGAGTGTAAAAAGATCCCATTAGAAAAAATTAAAAGAAACCTTTGTAGCCTGATAATAAAGAACAACAAGATAACGATTCGAAACATTAAAACCACTCAAGTGTTCACATGCATTTTTGGCATCAAAAATATCTTCATAAACAACGAATGCAGTGCCTCTTGTTTCGGGTAGATTGCCACTATTGAAAAAAAAAGTAAAAAATATTTGAGAAAAAATTTATTTTTGAAAAATTTCACTCCTTCCCCTTTCCTTATAATTTTTCCAAAAATTATTACAAGTTACCAAAGGACCTCTAGCTGTATTTTTTGAAAGAGTGTATCCTTGCCCACTCCCTAAACACTTCAAAATGATCAAATAAGTTGGAAGGAAAGAATTATCGAGAATTTCCCCCCATGCGCTAAACAGGAGGAATTCAGTTTTTTATTGTTAGTCACCTGAAAATACATGTTCCCATTTTTCCAGATGCTGAAATTTCAGCTAAAATGGTTTTAAGTTGGTGAAAACCACTCTCAAAAATCCCCAGAAAAGCCCCCAACCAAACAAATTAAACCTGTCTTTTTAGAAAATAAAAATTACATTCTAATTTGCCTTATTGCACCAAATTTTCCAAAAATGTCGTACATCTCCTCTGCAGTTATTTTATAGGGCAAATTTTTGATGAACAAAATGCGATTGACCTTTACAAATTAAAATATTTAATAAAAAAGAAAATTAATTTAAAGAAAAACCTCAGGGGGAATCCGACCCCCTCGACCACCAACTCTAGCTGCCATTGCCATTTTAATAAGCTGTTAAATTAAATTTACTAAAAGGAAAAAATTTGTAAAATTAATTAAAAATATAAGATATAGAAAAGTGTATAAACTCGAAAAAGAAAAATAATAAAATTTATTTAACAATTTATTTAAAAATAAAATTTTAACAATAAAATAATTTTTTCTTTAAGAGAATTTAATTTATTATCTTAAAAATAAAAAATCCAAAAGTTAAATTAAAATTTTTTAAAAAATTCCCCCCAAGTAAAAATTCGAAATTAAAAATTTTAGATATTTGTTTTAAAACCAGCTATTTTATTTGTAGGTTTTCCGCCACCATGACCAGCTTTCACTTCTATTCTTCCGAGGATTGGTTTAGTCTGTCATTCAGAAGTAATCAAAGTAATAAGGCTGATTTTTTGGATCACATCCCTTTAAAATTCTCACAAAAAGAAATTTGCCATCATCAGAAGCACAAGCCATTGTACATTTGGTTAACTGAGATATTGTGCAGAGGCGAATATCTAAAAGAAGGAACTAAATCTTCGATTTGAATAAAAAGGCATGCTTATAGATAAAGTCAAAATCTTCAGGAAAATCGGGATTGCCAAACTCAGGTACCCAAGCTGCGCCAACTGTGAATTTGTGAAACCGTAGCATGTCAAGAACACTAGGAAAATAAATTAAAACCCTTCAAAAAGGTTATTGAAAATACCCAACTCCAACAACCAACAACCACAGCCTAGTGTTCTTGACATGCTACGGTTTCACAAATTCACAGTTGGCGCAGCTTGGGTACCTGAGTTTGGCAATCCCGATTTTCCTGAAGATTTTGACTTTATCTATAAGCATGCCTTTTTATTCAAATCGAAGATTTAGTTCCTTCTTTTAGATATTCGCCTCTGCACAATATCTCAGTTCAACCAAATGTACAATGGCTTGTGCTTCTGATGATGGCAAATTTCTTTTTGTGAGAATTTTAAAGGGATGTGATCCAAAAAATCAGCCTTATTACTTTGATTACTTCTGAATGACAGACTAAACCAATCCTCGGAAGAATAGAAGTGAAAGCTGGTCATGGTGGCGGAAAACCTACAAATAAAATAGCTGGTTTTAAAACAAATATCTAAAAATTTCAATTTAGAATCATTACTTGGGAAGGAAATTTCAAAAAATTTTAATTTAACTTTTGAACCCAATACTAAACTTAAACCCCCGCCCACCCACCCACAACGGAAATCCATTTAAATCACCTAGAACATTCCCAGGCCTCTTAAAGAAAACCAAATTTCCATATATACAAAAAAAATTAAATAAAAATAAACGAAAATTGAGCATTCAATCAATCCATTTCAAATCAAGGACCCGTTGCAAAAATGAGTACATATCCACAAGTTCATCAATCTAAAATAATTTTTTCAATAATTGCAAATTGAAATTTAAAACAAACTATTTTGGCTGTTGGCTTTCCAGCGCCATGGCCGGCTTTGACTTCGATTCTTCCAAGGACTGGTTTGGTTTGCCAATCACAAGCTTCAGTACGAAGGGTGTAATAAAGTTGTGCCAAATATTTGAGTGTATGAAGAGGCACAACACGGTCGTCATGATCGGCACTTGTAATTAACATCGCTGGCCATTGTACATTTGGTTGAACTGAGATTTGGTGAAGAGGCGAATATCTAAAAGAAGAGACTAGATCTTTGAATTGAATAAAAAGGCATACTTATAGATAAAGTCAAAGTCTTCAGCGACATCGGGACTGCCAAACTCAGATATCCAGGCTCCACCAATTGTGAATTTGTGAAACCTCAGCATGTCAAGAACACTAAGAAAATAAATTAAAAACCTTCAAAAAAGATATTGGAAATACCCAACGCCAACAACCACAGCTCCAAAAAGATCAGGCCTTTGTTGTGCACATACAGCAGTCAAAAGTCCTCCATTTGAATGTCCATGAATGGCCAATCTAAAATTTTAATATTAATCAAGAAAGTAAAAAAATAAAAATACTTCTCCGGCTTGGTGTATTTAAGTTTTATCAGTTCTTCAGCAGCATATATAAAGTCGTCAAAAACATTTTGCTTTTTGTCACGCATTCCTTCTTCGTGCCATTTTTCTCCATATTCACTAAAAAATAATAATTTTGTTATTTCCAAAATTTAAAAACCCTCCGCCACGAATATTTGCAATAACATAAACACCACCAAAATGTTTAAGGAAAAGTAGTCGTGAAACGGAAAAATAAGGCTGTCTTGCTATGTTATAACCACCATAGCCATATAATATTGCCCCATTGTTTCCATCAAAGCTTAGTGAATTGTTGTAAAGTACAAACATGGGGATCTTAATTGAAAGAAAAATTAGGAAAAAAATAAAGCAGTAGAAGGGGGAAGGGCAGGATGAAGCAAGAAAACCCAGCAAAAGACAAATTCTCCAAAAATTGTAACTCCTTTACCAAGGTGCGGACTTCCCACAAGTTACAAGAATTTAAGTTAGGTCTAGGTTCTTTTTATAAATCGCAACCCCCATAATGGCTTACATCCATATTCAGCTAATTCTAGTCCCTAATCTCCCAAAACTAATCTAAATTTTTACATAAAAGAAACCTTAGTTCCATCCTTGCTTGTATAAAATATTTGTTCTGCTTTGAAGTCCTCTGATTTAATTCCTTTAATTTGAGTTCGTCGCATTTCAGTTAATTTAATTGGAGTTGAGATTGAAGAACAATTAGCAAAATCGCCTTTGTAAATAATTGAAGGTGTGAAGAACGAAGTAAAATAAATGAAGATTTGCGATTTATTTTTGCGTCCAGAAACCCCAGCAATTGTTCCAATATCAAAAGGAATTTGATAAAGTAGTTTCCCAGTTAAATCATGAACGTAAAGAGTGTTCTAAAAAAAGAAAAAAAAACATGTTTGGTCTCTAGAAAAATAGCTCAGATTCTCCGAAAGTTACCCACAATGTGTCCACCTCCACAAAAATTATCTTTTCCCTGGCCCATGGAGAACAACACTCAGTCTTTAAAACCAAAAAAGTAAAATAATAACCTTAACATCTTCCATATAACAAACAAGCAATTTATTTCCATCTACCACCATAGCCCAATCCAATTTTCTTTTTGGATCTTCGTCGATAATCACTTCCCAATTATCGTTCTGATTAGCAGTTGCTCCTTGGCCAATTTTTACACGCACAATTTTGAACATTGGGGCATTAAAATTGGTCATTATTAGCGCAGAATTGTCGTCAGAATCAATTTCCTAAATTGGAAAAATATTTTTAAATAATAAAAACAAAAATAATTACAGAATAAGTGGCATCAGATTTATCGAATAAAGGAATTAATTCCAATTTTCCATCAATTTTTGGATGAGTTGTTAAATCAAAATAATACAGTTGATTTTTTGGGTCACATCCCTTATCAAGGGACACAAAAAGAAATTTCCCATCGTCAGAAACACCAGCACCAATAAAATAACCAGGATAATCTCGACGTTCATAAACCAAAACATCGTCTTTTGAATCAGTTCCAAGCCGATGGAAATATAGAGAATGGTACTCGTGTTTTTCAGTTGAACTGCCTTCGGTAGTAGTTTTAACTTCAGGATATTTCTGGAAATTATAGAAATATTTTTAAAGGCGGTGTATGTGCTATGGGCAGGCATACACACAGACAGGGGACGAGGCCCGCTATAGTCTTCCCTCGCCTAGAACCTGTCAAAATCCCCAATTCTTCAGTGTGCAAGTAACGTACGGCCTTAAGCCCAGGAAATAAAAACCACCAAGAAATGCGGAAAAATAAACCAAAGTAACCAAGCTTTGAGTTACGACTTATTTAAAAATTATTTACCGAGTAAAACACACCAGAGTTGTCGTGTAACCAAGATAATCCAGAGAATTTAACACCAGGAATCACATCAGGCAATTCTTCTCCTGAACATTTTTTGAACTAAAAGATTTCTTAAATAAAATTCTCCAAATAAAAAAATAATACTTTTATTGTTTTCCAATCACTCCCTTTTTCACTAACACCATAGGCGAGTAGTGTTCCGTCTTCAGTCCAAGAAGTGAGAGATAGAGAAGTTGTTCCATCCTCTGACCACGTGTTTGGATCCATAAAGACTTTGCCTTTTTCATCCAAAGATTTTTGTTGATACAAAACACTGCCAGAGATTAAAAAATAAAATTAAAAAATAAATTTGTTTACTAATGATTTTGAAGACCAGAATTGTGAAAATAATAATAATAATCTCCATGAATCGACGGGCAACCAAACTTCTCATAATCCCAAGTTGAAGTCAAACTGAAAAGTTAGAACAATTTAAACAAGTCGAACCTCTTATAGATACTAGGCTGAAAATCGTAACCCAACTTTCCATAGCAACCCATGAGGGGTTATTTTGGAAGTGTATAGAAAAAAAGCAAGTTTTGGTGTAGTGGGAAAATGCTAGGTTCACTGGGGGCGCGGGTGAAGGTTCGATCCCCGCAGGGGTAAAATATTTTTTGGACTTGGTTTTCAGTATTTAATGAATAATATTGGACTTTTAAATACTCCCCCTCGCACAAAACTATTTTTAAAAGTTTAAATAAAATTAAAAAAACCATTCGCGGAAGACTTCTCTGCAAGAACACGCTTGAAAGAAAGGCTCTGAGATTAAATTAATCTTCTGAACAAAATCTTTTGTAATTTCAGCGTCTGGCTCTTCTAGCGCACGATATGGATCCGGAATCTAACAAACAAATTTAAAATTATTTTTAAAAAAATCTTTAAAAAAACCTTCTTTCCATGGTAATCATCAACAACATTTCCTCTTTCAACTATAGGGTAACATTTTGGATTAATATCAATAGAAGAAGACGATATTTGTGGAAATTTTGAAGACGAGAATAAAGCTAATTGTTGTTTAATTGGAAGTAAAAATCTTTTTTTATTACTAGATTTTGAAACGAAAAAACGACAATTTGACAAAACGTGTTTAACAATCATTGAAAACACTAAAAAAGCAACAAAAAAAAACAAAATGGTTAAACGTTACAAACAAAAACGGGAACTTAATGCAGTTTGGGTACACACCCCATTTATTCGCGAGATAACCCTCATTTATTGGGCGAATTGACTAAGCAACTCATTTATTCGCGAGCTAACAATAAGCCTGTATTACTGCGTACTAAACAAAGCATCTCCCGACTCTTTCGAAACGCGTGCTGGATAACACCGCACGATGCGTGGAACTATGCCCAAGCGTTTTTCCAGACCCAATATGGTTACTTTCACCATTTAGAGCTTGCGAATAAATGGGATGTGTACCCAAACTGCATTAAGTTCACAAAAACGATGTTATAAAGCGCTATGTGTATCTCGGCATTAAACGATTATCTTACAAATTGATACGAGAGTGACCAACAACAATGCCCCAAAGAGAAACATAAAATCCCGTCGATCCCCCATATTTTGCCAATTCCACATTTTGCCAATAAGGCTAAAAAAGGACATTATGTACCACTAAAAAAGACATTTAGCAAGACGACATTTTGCCAATAAGGCTAAAAATCGACATTTTGTCACACTAAATCACACATTTGCCAACGACACATTTTGCCAATAAGGGCAAATTCCAACATTACGTCAACCCAATACTTTGCCAAGTAAAAAAATAAAAATAGTATTGTTTGTTATCTTCAAACAAATAAAAAATAAAAAAAAACACAAAATCAAAACCCAAATTTTTATTCAAAATATTTAAAAAATGTGTATTATTATAAGACAATGTATTCATCACGAGGAAAAAAAGTCCTTATTTAAAGTTAGTCACAATTAAAAAAAATTGAAAATTTTTCTTTGATTATTATTTGTGAAGTGGTCAAGAGAGGCGATATATATAAAAAATTTTTTTGGACTTTTTAAAGGTCTTTCCCTCTTTATTTATTAAAAAAAAGAAAATTAATTACGGAGCACCTCAACTGAATTCGGATTTAGGCCTTATAATTTATCAAGGGATAACCACTTCTTAAGTGTTCTTGGTACCAATGGATAGAGAATTTAATACACTACAAGAAAGCAAAGAATCAAAATTCTTGACTGATCTATAAAAAAGTTAAGATTTAAAAACTAACATTTTTTCAGAAAAAAATGATTTTTTTGGAATTTATCAGGCATTAATTTTTTATCGATCAGTCGAGAAACTTGATTTTTAAAGCATTTTGTAGCGTATTTAATTCTCTTTCCAATGGTACCAAAAACATTGAAAAGTGGTCATCCGATGATAATTTATAGGGGTCGAAACCCAGCCGATTCGAGTCTCAGTCGCGTTGCTCCTTTCTGCCTTGCTTTGGTCACCTTATCACCCTACTTAAAAACAAACATTTTAAATTTATATCGCCTCAAAATATTTTTTTATTAAAAAAAACTCGTTAATCTAAAAAATAAAAGAAGTAAAAGGCCTTGACAGAGGTAAAGAAAAATTAAAATTTTATTTTTATGGGCAAAGATTACTCTCTAGTATAAGAATCTTGCACTTAGATTAAAATATAAGTCCCCTGTAGTTCCCATTGAGTGATTAAATGAGAAAAAAAGTGATAGAAGCGCCCAGAACTATTACAAATTTAAAAAAGTAGAGAAAAAGATAAATGACCATTAAAGTCTGAAAAATAGGCGGGAAGGTATACAAGCACCCACAAAACTGAGACTCTAATGGACAGTAAAGAGAATCACAAAAATAATGAATTTTAAAAATCAAAAAAAAATTTTTGAGAGTATAAAGAATGGGAGTCAATCAAAATTGTCGATGATTGCCATATTTTTTTGGAGGTTTTTTTTGTAGATTAATATATGATAAAAAAAATTTTTTTTCTGAAAAAATTTCAAAAAAAATTCATTAGCATCCCATAACTAAGGCTCTATTTTCGCCCATAACTTTTTTAATTCTTAACCGATTTGAACAATTTTAGTACCAATCAAAAGCTCTAAATGTGTAGATTATTTTAACTAGCAGGACTGACTTGATAAATAAATTTAAAAAAAAGTTGGAGTCGGTTAAAGATCAAAAGTCACGATTATGGGGGTACTTGACTGACCGTAAGTAGATTTTCCGAGATAACCGAACAGAACAAACTTTTTAAGTAAAATAATTTACATCGTTTTAGAGCTTTCGATGGGTACAAAAATTATTCAAATTGGCCAAGAATTAAAAAAGTTATGGTTGAAAATATATCTCAAGGGACGACGAGGCATTCCCCTTAATAATTAAAAGGCGTAGAGGTTTTTCCCCTAGAAATATTAATCTACAAAATTACCCCCTTTTTAGTTGAAAGAGTGTATGATTTTTTTTGGGTTTTTTAAGGTTAAAAAAAAATTTTTTTTATATATCAAAAAAATATAAGCTGATTTTCTTTTTGTTTTTTGATGATGTTTAAACAATGTATAAAAATAATGCTTATAATGAGAGAAATTGGGGGGTTTTTAATGGGTGTGTAACTTATATTTCATTTGAGATTGGAAAAAACAAAATAAATTTTAGGGGGAATGAGAGAGCAGAATAGAGAGATTAATTATCCACCCATTGCTAAAAAAATCCTCTTAAGAAAAAAAGAGTCAAAAACACACTTTACAGCTTAGATCAAAACAGAACCTATGAGTGAGATTTCTAGCAGAGGTCGATCGGAAATGACAAAGGTGTCGGAAATTGGAACTGTTGGAAATCGGAAATGACTGAAAAGGCGGAACTCGGAAATCGGCCCAAATTTTCGGAAATCGGAAGGAAGAAAAAACGTCGGAAATCGGAGTTCCGATCGACCTCTCTAGTGACTGATCTCTATTGACTCCATTTCCCAGAAAGTCAATTTTTTGGCCAATGGGTGAATTTTTTTTTACACAAGTGGAATGAAGTAAAGAGAATTTTTTTTATTTTTTTTATTTTTGTTGTTTTCTCTCTTCTTGTAGCCTTTAAAACGAGAGAACAAACAAACATTTATTTTTTTGGACACACCCGTACATGGCACACACACAAAAATTTTTTTAAAATTTTTATAAAATGAAAGGGTGAGCTTATTGTTTTTTTTTGTTTTGATTAAATGAATGACTTTTAATTGATGGACCAGGAAGAAAAGTGGAAAGGAGGTGAAATATGACAAAATGGTCAATTCTCAAATGGTCTCAAAACGGTCAAAGTTAGCTTGAGTCTGAAAATTTTATCTAATTTTTATCTAATTAAAGGACCATTTAAATATCGACCACACTTGTCCAGACAAAAATAATGTGTGATAAGAGAGGTTTTTTACATTCAAAAATATTAAAAAAGGAATGGGAGAGATTTTTAACCAACAACTGAATTTTACTTCTTTTTAGTGTAGTGGGGCAGTTTTAGGTTTGTATAGGTAAATAGACGAAGGTTCGAATCCCACACATGGAAAATAATTTTTTAAGAACAAAAATCTCTCTCCCTTTCAAAATTCATAAAAAATAAATATTTAAAAGCATCAAAAAATATTTTTTATATGTTTATATTGTTGTTTAATTTGCCTGATTTTATTTTTTATTTTAAATTTATTTAAGGATTTTTTTGTTATTTTTTTGATTTTTTTTAAATCTGGGGAGTGAATTTTTAAATAAAATATAGTCAAAATATTTATGTTGGGAATGTATATATGAGAGAGAAGGAAAGAAAAAAAAATATCGAAAAAAAAATAAAATTAGTAAAAAAGAAAGGCCAAAATTTATATTTTTAAATAAGAACACAAAGTTGATTTTTAAAATGTTGATATATATATTTTTAGAGAGAGATAAATTGAGATATTTTGTTTAAAATAATAATAATTATTTAATTTTTTAAAATAATATTTCTATTTGAAAAAAAAATTTTTTTGAAAAATTTTTTTCAAAAAATTTTCGAAATTTTTTTTTCAAAATTTTTAAAAAATTCGAAAAAAAATTTTAAAAAATTTCAAAAAAAATTTTTTTTTCGAAATTTTTAGAAAAATTCAAAAAATTTTTTTTCAAAATTTTCAAAAATCATCATTAAAATAGAAATATTAATATATTTTTTAAATATTATTATTAAATTACAATTTTAAAAAAATTAAAAATAAAATTGCCGGGATATATAAATAAACAAGAAAATAAATATAATATATTTTTTTGATGGCTGCATACTTTTGAGATAATTTTTAAAAAATTGGAAACAAAAAAAAATAATTTTTATGAGAGTTTTGATGTGTGTCTTTTTTAAAAATATGTGTCGGTATTTAAATTTAATTTTAGATTATTTTTTAAATTTTTTTTAAATGTGCCTTCGAAATTTATATAAAGAAAAAGGAGGGTCCCAGAGCAATTAGCATAGGTTACAAAAAAATTTCCCAAAAAAATTATTTCCCTCCGAATTTATAGACTAAAATGAAAGTTCCCATACCAACTATTTAGCATAGGTTGCAAAAAAAAATTTTTTCAAAAAAATTTTTTTTTTAAAAAATGCAACCCTTTGAAACCCCAAAAAACTGATTTTTAGGTTTTGGATGTTCAAATAAATTTTTTTGATAAAAATTTATTATTTGATAAAAATTTATTTGAAAAAATTTGTGATGGCCCAAGCCTTTTTAAAACCCCCAGAGAAAACCTATCTTTAAAAAAATCAAATTCACTAACCAAAATTAAAATTCGAATACCGACACAAATTTTAAAAATATATTTTGGGCAGAGTAAATAATTATACATATATAAAAGAAAAATAATTTAGAAAATAAAAAAGTGCAAAATATCCAAAGAATTTTTTAAAAGGGGAATATTATATAGATGCACTTTTAAAAAATTTAAAAAAATAAAAGCCAAAAATCTAACCGAATATTTTTTGTTTTTTAGGAAAGGAAGAGATTCTCAAAAAGAAGAAAAAAACCTTTTTGAAGAGTTTGATGCCTTTTTTTTTGTTTGCCATAAAAAATGGAAGAATTGTTTCCTTGATGTGTTGGTTTTCAAGTCTTCTCTCGGTTCCATTCATTCCATTCTTTCATCCTTACCATTTTTTATTTATTTGCATATTTTTTGTGCACAGCTTGAACAAATACTAAAAAAATTTTTTTTAATTTAGCTAAAACCCTTCGGGTGAATAAGCACCAGGCCCGTAGCTAGGATTTTTTTCCGGGGGGGGGGGGCAAGGGGGAAAATTTTCTACGCCAAATTTTTGGCACCGAAGGCGAAAATTTTAAGAATTTTAGAAGGCCACAGCTACGGGCCTGGTAAGCACGCAGAACCGAGTACTTATGGGCATAGACTAGACGCATAAAGGCCTGGGCCCAGGTAAAAAATTCCTGTTTTTCCTGGACTACAGGTCCGGCCCAGACTTTTTATAAATCTCGATCTCTAAAACCGCAAACCCAAATCATGGGGTGTCTCAGGATTTATTATTAAATGTTACCTAAAATCTCTATCTATCAATATCTAACAATAAAATCCCAATTTTAAAAAATAAAATAATCAACACAAACCTTCCTCCTCCAGTAAACAAACTTTCGTCAGTTTGAATTTCCTTCTCAACAAATTGTTTACGAGTTGGAGAAGTTTTTTGTTCTTGTCCAATACTAAGATTACCAAAATCTTTTGAAAAAACTTCAGAAATTTTGGAAGGACCAAAAAAGTCCATATCTAAAAATTTTAGAAAATTTTCTTTGAAAAAAATTTCAAAAAAACCATAAGTCCAAATACTTGAAGTTGTGGCAATTGAAGAAGTTGTAACATTAACTAATGAATTAGCACCACCATTTGAAGCTGTAACATTACCACCACCACCCATAATGCCGGAAACATCTCCTCCATTTTGCATATTCGAATTAGACAAAATTGGATCATCTAAAAATGAAAATAAAAATTTTTTTGAGAAGTTTAAAAGCCAAGGTTTGCCTCTTCCGCATTTAAATGAGAAAATCAAAAAAAGACGGAATTCAAGAGCAGAATGCGAGAAGAGATCCCATCCCTGGCATAGACACAAATCCAAAACCTTATGTTAATGTAAGTAAGTCGCTTTGCGAATTACGACACAAAATTACTTAAAAATAAGAGGGTGAGAGATTTCTCGCTTTTTCCATTATCTTTTCTGTCGCCTTATGGTAGGAAAAACTTAATAGAATAAAAACTTTAAGAACTTTATTTGAAAACACCACATCCTACTGACGTATTAAAAAGTTACTCGAGCCCCCTCTAAACGAGGAAGCACAAGTTAGAATCCAAACCCCCCCCCCCCCAAAGATCCCATAAAAAATACAAAAAATTCTATACCAAACAAAGAAAACAAAGGTTTCTGTGTTGTTGTAGGAGTTGTTATACTTGGTTGATTATGCAAAAAAGAAGATTGCTGATGACCACCACCAATACCAATTCCAACACCAATTCCTCCATTACCACCACCAATAATTCCTCCACCAATATTATTATGATGTCGATGAATTCCTCCTCCTCCACCACCAACCCCACCACCATTTGGCGCTGTAAAACCATTAGACAAACCAACAGCATTTGGAGCAGTTCCCCAAGCATTAATTGATAATTGTTGTCCAATTCCCAAAGAATCAACGACTGGCCCAACCATTTGTTGATTACCTCCATCAAAACTGTCAGCAGACAAAAGTGGACGTGAAAGTGAACGAGGTTGAAAATTGGCATTGGAAAAAGTATTAAAAGAAATTCCTCCTCCAACACCAACACCACAACCATTTGGTAACAATTTCTTTTCTGAAGCATTTGCTGAAGTTATACGACGAATAAATGCAGAATATTCAAAAAATGGCAAATTGCGACGAACGCCAACAAAATATTGAGAAGGAAATGGTGCAAAAGCAAATGGATGGCGAGATAAAAATTGCATAAAAAGAGGGCGACCTTGAAAAAAAATTAAAACTTTAAATTAGAGGTAAAAAAAAGGATTCGGACGAGTCTAGAAAAAATTTTTCCGAAGACGGGTAGTGTCAGAGTTCCGGATAACCCACCCCGAAACTTGGAGGTGAAGGACAGGTTTAGGGTCTAGAAAAACCGTCTCTGGACCGGATTCAAAGTTCGAGTCTCGGATAATCCGTCCGATAGTAGAAAAAATGATCAAGGTTTGGGTAAGGTTTTCGAAAATCTTCCCTGACAGGTTCGAGTCGTAGAAGTTTCGAATAACCGACCCGGCTGCCCTCGGATAATCCGTCTGATAGTAGAAAAAATGAACAGGGTCTGGAAAGGTTTTCGAAAATCTTCCCACGAGTTTTAGACGTAAATTCTGAATAGCCACTCCAGCCCATAATGAAAAGACTTACGATTTTGAATGCTTTCTTTAATTGAAATTGGAATATTTACGCATTTGTTGAAGAAAGAAAAGAGAAGATCAGAACTAAAAATAAAAAAGGATATTAAAAATTATTTAGTAAAGTTATAAAGAAACCTTGTAACGCCACCATGTTTTAACAGAAAATCAGCAAGCAGAGTGACTGTTTGATAAATTTCTGGTGCTAAAAAATAAAATATTAAAAAGTTGATAAAAGCTATCAAAAAGTTTCAGAAACTTTAGCCGGTGGCTGGTTCGAAAGCCCGTCGAAATGTATACCATTCGATTCGTCTCGGCGAGCTGATGCGAGTCGAATAGTACCACCCTCCCACATCGGAAATGCCCATGGGTCGAGACATGTATAACCCAAAAATCAGAAAAAAAACTCAATCCAAAAACATCGATTCTGGTCATATTCATAGGAAAATATTGTAGCATAAAACTGGGGGGAAAGCCTGACAATGTGCCGTGACACCAACCCATGACACCAACCAACTTTGGCAGTTTGGTATCTCAGTGTTTCGGAAAAGTTGCCCACAAAACTTTAACAAATAAAAAAACCTTGCAAATAAACAACATCATTATCTGCCAACATAAAAATATAGGAACGGTCCTCAACAAATTGACGACGTTTTAACGAACTAGAGCCAATATAACGAGACAATTCTGCATCACCAGAGTTGCTAATACGACTATGTAAACTTCAAAAAAAGAGAAATTTTTAATTAAAAAATCCGCAAACTTTGAAAGAGGAATGTAAAGTTGACCATTTTTTTGAAAAATTCCAAGTAAAAAAGAAAGTGCCCGCATTTCTTTTTCTAAAGAATAAGTGTCTTTGCCGTTCTTCCCTGTTGGCATATTATTACTTTCAAATGATTCAATATTTAATTCTTGATCATCATTTGTTACACCGTTAGCCAAATCCTTCAAAAAAATTGAATTTTTAGGTCTAAGAAAATTTTAAAAAAGTTAAACCTGTTCACTAATTGGACTAACATAATTTGCAATCCATTCACTACTGTTATTTGGAATGGCATGAAAAGCTAAGCGAAAGCCCACTCTAAGATATTGAGTCAAATCGGTGACACCCGAATCACAAAAATCCTGGAAAACGAAAAATGTTAAAAGAAAGGATGAAAGGTAATATTGAACCTGACAGACCCCTTTTTTTTCCTCCCGAGTTTCTTCCTTCTTCCCCATTCTGTAGAAACTTGCAAGGAAGAAATGGGGTCTGTCAGGCTCAATATTACCAGATGAAATCTGAATTGGGAAAACAAAACTTGAGGATCCAAGAAAATGAGTAAGAGAAGGACGTAATCTAGTCTAAATGAAAATGGATTGGAATCAAGGGAAAACCTAGTGGATTCAAAAACTGTCTAATATAAAACAGGAAAACTCCAGGCTTTAACCTAAACCAAGCTCAATCTCTGTTATATTCATTCAGCAAAACGAGTGGCAAAACGAGTAAAAAGGGTCCCAGAAAAAGAAAAACAAAAAACAAAGCGGAATCATATGTTCGTTAAAAACAGGGAAGACTCCATCCGTGACTCAAACCCCTCTAAGTTTCTACTAGGGGTCTAGCCGACATGAAAATAAATTCCCGATTTTGTGAATCAGGAATTCACGACCAAAAAAGTCGGGAAATCGGGTCAGCTAGAACCCTGGCTTCTAATATACCCACATAACGAAAAACGAGCGAAAGGCTAGCAACCCATACTCAGCCAATTTTAAAAAATTCAAACAAACTTTGATCTGGAAGGAAACAGTTGCATGAACTGGCTTTGAGCAATTAATAAGACCCGCTTTTGATGAGAGCCAGTAGAGAATACCTGACCCACTAAAAATTGAAAAAAAATAATTTAAAAATTATTAAAAAAAATAAACCGAAGCATGCTGTTCGTTGTAGGGAAAATACCAGGAAGAAGTGAAGGCAAAGGCACGTCCATTATTTTATGTGAATATTTGCTCTGATTATGAACAATTAAATGAATAAAAAATTGACAAAGTAGAAAACAATATATTTAACTAGCTTTTCTGAAAATAAATGAAAAAAATATATTTGCGGACAAAAAATATTTTTGCGGACAAAATTTGCGGACAAAAATTAAATTTGCGGACAAACTTTTTCAAGTTTTCGGAATTATTTTGCGGACAATTCAGCAACTTTAATTGCGGTTTTCATGCTAGATTGATACATTTAAAGAGAAAAAGTGAAGAGATTGCTCATGGAAACTTTCACATGTCCGTCTTCAAAACAAAATCAAAAGTAGCATTTCCTATTGTTTTTTTAAATTTGGGAAGGTTTATGCGGATTGCTACTGGCAATAAAAACAAAACAATAAAAATTAAAAAAGAATAAGAAAAGAAAATCATTTGGTTAAAGATCAATTTTAAATGGAAATTAAATTGAGTGTTTAATTTTTGAAAGGAAAACGTTTCGGAAGGAAAAAAGATGAAAAACAAAGAAATTGACGTCCTTTATTTTATAGAAAACGGAAGCATAAATTCCCCCTTTTCAATGTTAAATATCAAAATTGACAAAAATGTGGACAAGGTCTCGAAAAAAAGTTAAAAAACCACCGGAAGGATTCGAACCCCCGTCTCGTCTCCTATTTTTCACCCTCAAGCCAGAGTACTAACCAACTAAGCCACGTTCACCACACTGAAACAGGGGTAGAATTAACTATCTATTTTTAGCTAAAATGAAGAAAGCCTTAATAAAAACGATTAAAATACACAACAAAGTTAGTAAAATAAAGTTTTTGTTTCTTTTAGAAAAGGAATAATCTTGTCATTATTTTCAAACAAAATAAATTATTTTCCTGAAAAGTAAAAGAAAATAAATAAATATTTGACTATGAAAATGTTTGGTTGTTTGATTGCTTTGCTATGATATTTATTGAGTGATTTCTATTATGGATGAAAATGTGGTGGATGGAAGAAAGGGAAGAGGAGAAAATGGGAAGGAGGAGGAGCCATGATGATGTTGGGTGTTGGGGGGAGAAAAAGTAAAAAGAAAAAATTAAAATGTAGTAAAAGAGAAAAAGGGCAGCGCTTATTTTTTCGCTAGTAATAAGGGAGGCGTTATTGGGATTGACGTTTTGTAAGGAAGAGGAGAGAGAGAGAAAGCAAACCATAACTGGAAATTTAGCTGGAAATTTGACATTTGGTCAGTCAATTAAAAACTGAGGTTTTGTCACGACTGAAAATTGACGTTTAGAATGTTTCCAAAATGACATTTTCTACAATAATCGATATTTTTCTAAAAATATCATTTTGTAAAACTACATTTAGCCATTAGACATTTAGGCAACTGACATTTCGCCGGGAGACATTTTGTCAAATAAAGCAAAATTGAGATTGTGAAAATACAGTAATTTGACATTTTGTAATTTCCAAAATGACATTTAATATTTTGATTTAAAAATGTAAGAAAATGTTATTTTGTATCTTGAGGAAAGGGTAAAAAAAATTTTTTTTCGGTAATTTGGAAGGTTCGATAAACGGCATTTCTTCTCCAACTGGAAAGATCAAGTCTGACCACTCATTTTAAAAAATACAACCCGATAAATGTAATTATTTTTCTATTTTTACAGATAATTTTTATATTTTATTTTTCTGCACTTATTTTTATAAATTCAACCGGGAGAAATGGCCGATCGTTTAACTCAAATTCAAGATTTAGTAAATGACTTGGCAAATCATATATGTAATTCAATTGGTGTTTTACAAGCTGATCCAACACTGTCTTGTGATTTTGGTTCTGTCTCCAAGGTTTTTTTAAACGAATAAAAAAAGAAAAATTTTTATTTTTTTCTCTCAAAAATTTACAACAATTTTTTAAAGCTTTTTAAAAATTAAAATAGAAACACTAGAATCTCTCTTTATCCAAAATACTTCCAATAACCTCTTTATATCCAAAATTTTATCATATAAAAAAAATTAAGTTTCCTGCAGCGGACCTCAGTTTTGAAACAATATTCTCATCTCGATCTCGCCCTACTCTATTTCAGAGCAATTTGATTTTTAAAAACAGGAAACCTATTTAAATTATTTTTTGAATAAATAAACCAAAAAGTTCCCCTCTTAAACATAGGTATTTTTTTGGAAAAACCCAGAAATTCTAAATGTTTCTAAACATAAATTTAAAAAACAAATCCTTCCAATATTTTTTTAAAAGGAAGTTGAAGACGAAAAAAATTGTCAATTATTTGCACAACATATAGCACATACTTCCAAAGATATTGAAGTTTTGGTAGAATCTTTACCTCCAGCAGAACAATCACTCGAATTACATGAAAAAGAACTTTTAGAATTGGATGATCAACGTGCACAAGCTGCAAAAGAATTAGAATTAGCTGTTGAAAAAGCTGAAAAACTTACTGAAAGAACAAGGGAATTACTTTCAAAAATTGCTTATGCACAAATGATGTCGAGACCAAATGCTTAAAGTAAAAATTTTTTAAAATTATTTTTGAAGGTTTGTCCTCTTTTTTTTTGTTCCTTATGGTACATATTTTTATACCAATAAATGTATTTTTTTTTAAGAAACCATTTCTATTTAATAAGCATTTGTATAAGGGGCTAGGGCATTAAGCAACTTGAAACTTTGAATTAAGCCTCAAATTTAAAAATTTTTGAAGTTATGTTTCGTGAAAATTAAAAAAAAATTTTTTTCAACGATCGGACTAGAGGAACGATTAAAAATTAAGGATCAATCTTTAAGATATAGAATACCAGTTACAAATCTAGTCTCGGTCCAGCCTCAAAAATTAAGCTAAAAAATGCCACTCAGAGATGCCCAATATTCTTAAAAATCTCATTAAAATAAAAAAATTAAGATAAAAAACCTTGTAAAAAATTTATATCATTATTGATCATCCTCCTCAGTTTCATCATCTCCTCCAAATTCTTCCATTTTCATATATTCACTTTTAGAAGCAAAAATAGCTTGGCGTTTTTCCAAAATTTCGTTTAAACAATTTGTGTCCATTGCTGTTGAATTTATACCAAAAGCTCCAAAACTTTTAGGAACAATTTTTTCTTCCTCTCTTGTTAGTTTACCTTTAAAAAATTTTTTTTTAATTTTTAAAAATTTCAAAAAAAAATTTTTCTTACAAAAATTAAAAGGTTTTCTATCAAGTTCTTCTTTCTCAATTTCTTCAGGTAAAACACCTCGTAATTTTGCCAAAGCTTTACATTCCCTTTTTAAACAAAATTCTTTTCTTTCATTCAAAACATTTTTTAATTCATTTGTAATAGCTTTATGAGAACCAAAAGGCAAAGAAGAATTTGATGAAGACTTGAAAAAAAATATAAAAATTTTAAAATTAAAGGAATTTATTAAATATTCAACTCGATTAAAGTCGGATAATTCTAAAAAAAATTTCGGAGGCACAGAAAAGGGCTTTCAAAAAGGATCCAAAAATAAACTCATTTTCCTAAACATAAACCCTTCTTTCTTTCCTCAAAAAAAATTTTTGGAAATACATAACTTTTTTTATTTAAATATTTTAGGACATTCTTATTTTTTACTTAAAAATTATCTTAACATTCACATCAATTACCAATATTTTTAGAGACAAATTGGGTAGTCACTGTTTTTTTTTAGAAACTACCCAATTTTATATTTGTAATTTTTTTACGAAACAATAAAAAATACTTTTTAAAAAAATTTACAAACCTGTTCACTATTTTGATCCGCAAATTCAAATCCTTCAGAATCAATTTTAGTAAATTTTGGATCTAATTCGAATATCTAAATTTTAAAGAAAATTTCAGAAAAAATTTTTTTCCAAAAAAAAAAACCTGAAAATCCTCTTCATGTTCATCATCATTTTCTTCACTTTTAGTCTCACAACTTAAAGTAACTGTTTCTTGTTCATTTAAAGCTTCTTCAATTTTATTTTCCAATTTTTTATCTAATTCCTTTGAATTTTTTTCTATATTTTGTTTAAGCAAATTAATAATTAATTGAAGATTAGAAATTGCATCTAAAGCAAATTGTTCTGATATTTGTTCGTTTTCTTGTTCAAAAGAATTGTTGTTAAAACTAAAAAAAATAATTTAAAAATTTTTTAAGAAAAAGGGTAATTCCAAAACTAAAAAATATTTATGTAACAGGGAACTTGACGACCCGATTATAACAAGGAATCACCGCAAACTATGACCAAAAATTTTGAATCAAAAATCAAGAGACCCGATGTTTGTTAATATGAAATTCAATCTTTTTATGTCAACACATTCCCTAATAAAGAAGTGAATTATTTAGGATTGGCCTAATTTCATGTCCTGTCCTAAAAATATTGAGGCAGAGGACATAAAATTACTTTTTTGTGGCCATAAGATGTCCTACCCATCACGTACAGGTTCATGATTAGGGTTGTAGGCTACGCCTATATAAAAATTGTTCACGTCTTGTGAGAGAAAAAAATATTGGTAAGCGCTCAGAAAGTTGTACGCGATTTTGTCTGCCTTACAATTAGAATGTTAATTTCTGTTGCGATATGCAACCTGACAGCATCAAAATCCTCACTTCCCCCAATTATTTATCATTTTAAGAATTAAAAAATAAAAACCTTTCAAGTATAAATTCCAATTGTGCTTTACAAATAGCAAAATCACTCAAACTTTTCCATTTTCCAATTTTTTCTTTCAAAATTTTTTCTTCTTTAGGTTTCACTTCTTTTACTTTAAAAATTAATTCTTCTCTTTGATTAAATAAATCCAGATAATTAAATGTTCTCCAAAAAGTTTTAAAGAGAATAAATATATTTTTAAAAAATTCAAAGGGTTGAAATAACAAAATATTTTGTTGGATATTAAGTAAAAAGAGACGTAAAAATTCGCTTCTGACCAAAAACATGCATTGCCATAAACTCTGAAAAAATTTTCTTCAAGGAAAAAATATTTGATAAAAATTTATTAATGGAATTCACATGGTTTTTGGCGACAGACAGGTTAAGTTTTCCAGGTGGGAAAATTAAATATTAAAAGCCACACTAATATTAAAAGCAACAACTCTAGGGTTGACTTGGGGGCAGCGTTGTTAACAATAAGTAGGAAAATTAAAAATTTTCTTACAGAAAATGGATTCAAGTTTTGATCCTAATGGTAGGTTTGAAAGAGTGATTGTTAAAAAAGACCCAATTATGGGGAAAATTTTTTGAAAAATTTTGAAAAAATTTTTCTACCAATAAAAAAAATAATTTTTTTGCAAACCTTTAAAGCTGTTATACTCAAAAATGTTTGTTCTTCACGCTCACACCCATCATATGCTCCATAAAGAAGGGAATGCATCTCTGGACCAATAAAATTAACAAAAAGTTTATTGACATCATCCCTTAAATTTTTTTCAATTTTTTAAAAATAATTTTCAAAAAAATACTTGGTGGAACAAATTGATTGTGAGGCTGAATGATATGTTTCAATATAATTGCGAAGGCATTTGAGATAATTTAGGCGAGATTGACGAAATGGTAATGTAGATGATGAACTGTTACGATGGTTAGAAGGTTGCAAACTTTAAAAAAAATTTTTAGAAAATTAATAGTGAAAAAAGTCCGCAAGTTTTGTCCGCAAAAAATTTTTTTTCCGTTATTTTTCGTACAAATTCCATTATAAAAAGTTTATATCTATTCTATACATTGAAGGCTCTCTTATAACGACATCTTTCAGGTCGAGTTAACATAAGAAATATGTGGGGGTCAAAAATTAACCAAAACACCCTCATGGACCGAAAAACATAAGAAAAATTAGGTCATTTTCTCCATTTCAAGGGAAATAAAGAATCCTTGGCTATGCCCTTGGATCCCGTAAAATTATTTAAAAATCTTATATGTAATTATTTAAAAAAATTCAAAATAACCTGAATAAACATATTTCCTTCTCTCGCAATAATGAAAGATATGAATTGAATTTGTTATCAAAATTGATCCAATATTTTGCAAAAAGTATCGGAATTTGGCAAAAAATAGGCCAGATAATTATTTCAAAAGTTAACATACAAAGAAAGGGAACAACAGCAAACCAAAAAACTAAAAAATATTTTTTAAAGTTGAGGGGGTAGGAAGGTTCAAATCCGGTTGGTGGACAATATTTTTCAAAATTTGAAATGACTAAGAAAAATGGGTATGCACAATTGAAACTAGAGAATTGAAAGTACAGTGCAGTTTCCCCCCACTTTTTCTCTACCCGTGATATCCCCGTTAAACCCTATCCCTATTCCCAAATAAAACAAAATTTACAAGGTCTGTAGATTATAGTACCAATCAAAAGAATGAGCGAAAATCCAATATTAAATAACCCTTGAATTTGATTTCTTTCAAGAACACCTTCACAACAGTCTTTCAATAATTCAATATCTCCATCATCTAATAATCCATTTATCTTCCAAGAGTCCCACAAATTGATTAAAAGGTCACCAAAGAAAGCCACCATTCTTGTAAAAATTTTTTAAAATTATTTGAAGAGAATTAGTACTAGTGCAGTTTCCCCCCACCGCCCACTTCTATTGGGGAAACGATACCCTGATCCGCGTGCTAGACCAAATGTCCGGTAATGTGCATAAGTACCATAACTCTGGCTAAATGGAGCTCTCTATTCAAGAAAAAAGTTTGTGAAAATAAAGTGAACTCTTGAAATAGAGCCCCAATGGGAGGGAAACAACACTAGTACCAAAATTAAAAAAAAAAGTATTATCTCATTTCGATCAGCAAAATGTTTTTAAAATTAAAATAATATGTAATCCTTTCTTTACTAACTTTTAAACATATTTAATGAAACACAAAATATACACGCAATATATAATAATTGTGGATGGTCAAGACAAGAAATCAGCCAACAATTTAAAAAAAATTTTTTACGAACGGGAGGAAAAAAATAAAATCACCAAAAAAATTTTTTTTGAATATCCTAGAGAAGGTCACATCATTAATACATATACCAAACTTGAAACATCAACCACACAAATTAGACACATTCTGCAGTAGCAGCAGCAATCCTGGGACTCTTCCGAATTTGTTGCTTTATTTGTTGGTTAGTTTGCCGACGACGATAAACCCTAAAAATTTTTTTTTTAATTTTCAAACATTTTTTAAAAAACATACAGCATATATGCTTCCTTCGATACAATAGAGTCGCCAGGCGGTGTATTAAGGGCATAAGCAGACGAATCGTTAAATTCACACCATGTATTATTGTTCAATGCCCGCGCTGTATAATGGCCGGAACCAAGACCTTCAAAAATTTTTTTAGAATTTATCGCCTGGCCTAAAAAGCTAAAAAATATCCACAAACCTCCAGAATGATTTGAAATACCAATCAAATCGTATTTCTCTTCTTTTTGAGAAGGATCGCGCACTTTATCCCCAAGATCCAAACCTTTCACTGGGATATCAATTTCAGTTTCAATCTTTTCTCGAGAGTAGCGTGAGTACAAGAACCTTTTGAGGTGAATGATCAAAATTTGGGGAAGCGACCAGAGATCCAATTTTTTGAAGGCGCGTTGATGAGTTTTGCAGGTTGGACAAAACCTGGAAAAAGTTAAAGAATAATTCTCTAAAAATTTTAAAAAAACCAAGAATCCTGCTCGCTCAACTGCTCTTTAGTTGTATACGCATCGATACATTCCTTGATCGTATAAGCCTTCTTAATTTGAGTAATGCTGACTTCTCGCTCCACAAGTGACTAAAAAACAAAAAATATTATTTAACGTATTAATAAGAAAAATACCCCCAAGTTAACCACTTCACTCACGTCTGGATTGACGCTGCTAAATTGCTTATGTTCTTCCCATGTGAGCATAATTTTTGGAACAGGGCCATCATCATATGGAAGAGACAAGGGCATTTCCTTCAAAAAAATTTTATTTAGGCATTCAAAAAATCTTTTTAAAAAAACCTCATTCGGATCTTCAGGAAATTCTTGAACCATTAAATTTGGTTCAAGTAGACCAATCTCATCAGGATTCACTTGAGAATATTGCGGTTTAACGTCATCTTCAATCGGCTCTTCACCTTGTTTTGGACTGTCCTTAACATTATTATCCATTGCAGAAGTTCCTTCATCCGTACGCCAAAAGTAGTCTCGACAAAGAGGCAAAACGGTGTCCAAAACAAATTGTTTTGTCAATTTATCTGGTCGTCGAACGGGAAAAACATTTCCAAGTAACGAACTGTTATGTGTTCGATTTTCAACAAGCAAAAGAGGTCCATGTCCATCAAGGGCATAAGCATAGAATTGTTTCCCCATATTGTTGTAGGATGTGCCAACTAACTTGTCATCTTCTAGAATATCGCTGCTGAAGTATGTAAGCAGGATAATCTTAAAATGCTAGTTATTTCAGCCAATAAATCAGGGTTGGACGTTTTGGTTCGGAAAGTTCGGGGATGGGGTTGAGCGTTTAGGGTTCGGGTCGAGATTCCAACCCTACAATAAATTTATTTAAAAGTTTACCTCCAGTTGAGGCGGTATTTTGAGATGTTGTCGAAGAACATCTTTCAATTGAAGAATTGTCGTCTTGTTTGTATGCGTCAACAAAAACTATAAGAAAGATTAATCGTAAAATTTATAAAAAAGAGAAAACCTTAGCCCATTTGTCTTTGCGAACAAAATTGATTGTAGATTTAACTTGGCGTTCTTTCGCAGGAATGGGCAATGACAAGTAGCAGAATGGATCAAACTTGATGCTAATTTTGCTGCAGACATTGCAAGTCAGGGTTGACTTGAGTTGGCCATGTAGAAGATCCACAATAATGCTGTCATTGCGCTTTTTGTAGTCTTGCCAGGCTTCTCTTGCAGCCTAAATTTGGTTCAAATTTTAAAGTTTAAAGCTTTCTAGAATCTCTACCTGAGCCTCATCTCTCCCTTCCATCTCTTTCTCTTCAACATAGGGCTTATTCTTTATCCGATTCAAATCCTCATGAAGTCCATCAAGCAAAAAGGCAGTCAATTCCTGAGAGTCCTGTTGAGCATAGCCATTGAAACGAGGAGCAAATTCGCCGATTACACACTGGAAAAATAAGATTTGAGTCGAAAAAATATTAAAAACCTTAAGATGACAAGGCCTCACTGAACTAGAACACCCTGACCACATATCCTTAAGAAGTTCCGCGTAAGCTTTGACCAAACGTCCGTGAGTGCCCAGTGGATTGGTAGTGTTGATTTCATCGTAGTACTCGTCATTTATAAAATATTCGGTTAGCTCAGGAACGTTGCTCAGGCATTGAATTGCGCTAAAAACATGTCTAAAATGTTAGAAAAAAGGAATTCAACCTGTTCATAAAGCAAGTATTTCCAAGATTTTGAAGTCCACACAAGCCTTTTTGGTAGGTTGCAACTCTAAAAAAACACAAATTTAAAGGAAAAATGAAGATAACATCGAGTTTCGTGCCCTCTCCTTTTATTTTTTCCTAATCAGAATGCTAGGAGGGAGAAAAACATTATGAGGGAGAAACAAAATATGTCAAAGGGAAATTAAGTGAAAATGGGGGAAAAAAGGAAGCCTGACCGTTACGTATATTCTAATTGTAAGAAAAGAAAGACGGTGGGGCAGAAACTCAGTATTACCAAAATAAGTCTTTACCTTTCAGAAAATCGACCCCCACGAGTTGTTCCATTCTGAGCCGCTACCAACTCCTCAGAAGTTGCTCCAGAAGCATCCACATAAACAATTGCCCCAGAATGAAGAATAGCGCTAAGTTTGGCGTACGAAACAGTGTCGGACAAACAATCATATCTCCCCTTGTCTTCAATGAGAAAATGGGCGCTGTTCCTGTGTTGTTCTTCAATTTTGAGTTGATCAAAAACGATTTCTCTAATCTTGTCGATCGAAGCAGCCTGACTCACTTCAACAGTGAAAACGACTTCTTTATTGTTGTAGTTGGCAACCTGAGGAAATTTAATAAAAATCCACAAAAAATGTATAAAATAAACCTTTATCTGGAGAGGGTAAACCTCAATGAAAATCTCATCTCTCAGCATTCCTTTAACCACCTTCCTGGGGATAACATCCCGTTCTTCATCCTCGATTCCGAATACACTCCTGAGATTAGTAAAGGTTGCGTCACTAACAAAGCCCAAGCTTCCACTAATATTTGGCTTCAGAACGTATTGATCCTCGTCGTCTAAATTTTAAGTAGTTAAGAACAGTCTAAAGATTGTTTTTACTTTTCTTTTTTTTACTCTTCTTACTTTTCTCAACGACGTCCTTGTTGGAGATTGGAGGCATCTCAATGAAAGCATCACCATCTGAGGCTTCGGCACTACTCAAGAATTCTCTCCACCATGTGCTGCTGATGACATACCTGAAATTTAAGTAAAATCGAATGATTTGGAGGGCATCTACGTAGGGATCGGACCATGCCTTACAACTGACGGTATTTTAGGTATGCCGTATCGGTAGTACTACTTCAATTCGGAGTCATTTGAGGATCGAACACAGTTAAAGGTAGAGACCAGCACGGGACGGGACCCCGGACGGGATTTTATGGGATCCTGTCCCGGAATCCCGGCGGGATCCCGGGAAATTTGAAAACGGGATTACCGGGATTAAAGCCACGGGTTCCGGGATCCTGGGAATGCGATTTTGCCGAACCCAGTTAAAGGTCAAGTCCACCCCGTAAATCATCAAAAAATAACAACAACAAACCAAGTCTGCCCTTCATGCAAAGTAAGAACACGATCCATTTCGAGTAGCTGCTTAGCATCTTGCACTTTTAACTTTTTAGGTGACGTCATTTGTCTGATTTTGAATGACTTTGAAGAAAATGTTTAAGAACTGAAATTATTGGGTTTTATATATAGCGGCGCGGCTTAAGCACCTGCCCCCTTTTCTTTGTCTTTTTAACAATTCATCACGCTATTTCTAGCTAATCCTTTTAGGACAAAATGACGTCAAAAATCAAAACGCCAAATTTTGCTGATTCTAAGATTTAACCCAAAACGGCGCAGCCAAAAGGGCGCGGCATGAATAAAGAGCTTTTTCAGGCGCGCCGTTTATGCCTGCGCCGATTTGGGTTTTTAAATTACTAATTAATTTGCTTCTCTGCTCGCCCTCTTTTATTTCCACACTATTTCCTCAAATTTTATTTTTAAAATTTTCTAATTTTATTTTCTAGTAATTTTTTACTAAATGACGCTCAATTTTGTACGTGATTTTTCTCAGCCAGAAGACTATTTCTTATGCAAATATGATGATATTGATGGGGCAAAACCTATTTCTAGTTTCGAATTTTATATTCAAACAAAACATATTCCTTTACCTTTTTATAATATAGAGAGATGGAAACGAATTGAAGGTTTTATTTTTGATTGAATAATTAAACAATTAAATTTTGAATTTTCAGAAGCACTTGAATGGATAGCCAATGTTGGAGAAGCTTTGACTTTTTTTGATTTCAAGGTTTTTTGAAGAAAATTTTGGAGAAGGTTTTTAACTGGGCTCTTGGACGGCTTGGTCCTTTACTGATTAGATTAATAACTGAGTTTCTTTCCAGAATAAAATAAAAATTAATCAAATTTAATTGCTTGTTGGAATAAAAAAAGGGAAATTATTAGGTAAACGATAATTTTACCAAGTTATCTCCTTATTTTCTAATTTTACTTTTTTTTAAATTTGCAGACCAAATTTCTTTCGTATCTCAATTTTTCTGCCGAACCCGATCTCAGCGTTATCGCTTCTTTATTTAATCAAGATTCCACTGCTTACTTCAATAAACGTATTTTATCATCAATTGCTCGGTTAGCACTTGAATTGCCCAAACAAATAAAGCAACCAATTCGAGCTCTTAGAAAGGAGGAAAACGGCTCTTTAACTTTAAGTCAACTTCAAATCGCTTCACTTTTAGCGAATGCTTTTTATTCAACTTTTACTGCTCGAAACTTTGGAGAATTTAATAGAATTAATTTTATCAGGTTCTTTTAAAATTTTTTAGACTGAAAAATTAATTATGAATTTTGAAAGATAAAAATTCCTCCTGACGGATTCGAACCTCAACCGAACTATTCAACGGATTCAGGAATATACCACTACACCACAAACAGACCGGACTGGGAGTGACGTACAAGAATCGAGATCTCGCAAAATTCTCGATCACGATAACCGAAATTTTCGATCGAGATCTCGTCTCAGTTCGGCCTCTCTACCACAAGTTATGAAAAATATTTTGTGGTGTGATGGTAATGTTTTAGCACCATTGACTTTACTTTTGGGGGTTCGAATTCGGCAGTCGGTAAATTTTTCCAAATATTCTGATACATAGTTTGACAACCTTGAGAGGTCATGGGTTCAAAGCCTTTCAAGTCCCTTTAATTTTTTAAAATTATTTTTCAGGCTATTTACTCGCAAAACTCCCAAGGCAGCAGAAAAATTAAAATGTATTTTGCACTATTTTTATCAATTTTTTAAAAATCCTCCAACTGGGACAGTTTCAATTATTCGTCAAAAACTCAATTGTGAATTGGAACCAAAATGGGATGAAATTGAATGTCCTTTAGTTAATTTAAATGCTTTACCCAATGGAAGAATAGAAAATGAGGGAGAAAAGATGACTCAAGTAGATTTTGCAAATGAATTTATTGGTGGAGGAGTACTTGGTTATGGACTTGTACAGGTATATTTTTTTTGTTTTTTTGAAGTATTTTAAGGAAAGTTGGGTCTGTAGTGCGCCGTATTGCCTAAATAACAACCCCCAAAAAATGTCAAAATTTCGGCATCAATTTTACTGTTTGACATTTCGACGGCCTTTGGGGGGTTTGGCATTTTGGAGTCATAACACTAGGTTTATCGCCCCGGGCTGCTAGGAAGACATTTTCTACCCAAAATTTAATTTTATTTATTTTTAAGGAAGAAATTCGTTTCCTAATATGCCCAGAATTAATCATTTCTTGCCTTGTATGTGAGAAGGTTTTTTTAGTTTTTGGATATTTATTAAAAAAATTTTAATTTTTAGATGGAAAAGAATGAAGCAATATTAATTATTGGAGCAGAAAGATATTCAGATTATCAAGGTTATGGAAGTACTTTTTGTTGGAAATATCGTCAAAGAGATGTCTTCTCGCAAAGGTTAGTCTACTGCGAACTAGGGGGGGAGGGTCTGGTTAACCAAAAACCGATACTCGGACCCTTTCTCCTTTTCTTTTATTTCAAAGAAATTTTCGAAAACCCGACCCGGCTTTTTTCCCGACACGTCCCATCCATATTGCAAACATAGTCTACCACGGAATCATAACTAAAATCCATCCACTTTTCTCTCCTCTTTTTCTATTATTTTTCCCATTAAAAATAAACTAAAAGCTGATTTGGATGGGACGGGTCGAGATTTGACTTTTATAAGCCTAGTTATAATGGTGGTAGATCGGGGATCCTTTAAAACATTTCCAAAAATAATTTTTTTCCTCTTTTAATTTTTTTAGAGATGCAATGGGAAGAGTAATGTCAGAATTATTAGCAATTGATGCACTCAACTTTTCCCATCCTTTGGAACAATTTTTTGAAGGATATATTCGTCGTGAACTTCGCAAAGCATTTATAGGATTTGCTACACGTACAGCTTGGAGTTTTGATCAAATAGCTACAGGAAATTGGGGCTGTGGAGTTTTTGGAGGAGATTTGCATTTAAAAAGTTTGTGGAATTTTATTTCAAGCGGGCCTCTCATTATAAGATTAGGGCTGAAAATTGTATCTTATAATGAGGTGTATTTTAAATAGAGGGCTTGGTACTCCTCCACCCAACGGTCGGCCAAATTTTAGAAATATTTTAACTTATAGTGGGGGCATCTATCTTAAATGAAGTGTACATATCTTGTATCGGGGCTTATAATAAGGTCTTATATTGGGAGTATCTTAAATAGAGGCTTTTTATGGCTTTCTTAGGTTTGTAGTTATCTCTCTGTGGCAGATACCGAGGAGTGTTTCTTGAGGCCAGCCTAATTTTTAAAAATTATTCCTTTTAAAGGCCTTATTCAACTAATGGCGGCTTCCCTTGCATGCCGTCCCCTTGTCTTCTTCACATTTGGAAAAAAATTGTTTGCACAAGAATTGGAAGAAACTGTAAAATTATTGCGGGAAGAAGGGTTTACTGTTGGTATTTTTAATTTTAAAATTAAATTTAAAAAAAAATAAAATTAAGGCAAGCTTTACCGATTAATCATTAAATATTGTAAATTTGGAATTGCTCGGCCAAAAAGTCTGTTTGGATGGATAAAGGAGAATTATAAAGATTTTGTATAATTTTTGTTTGATGATTAATTTATTTTTAAGGAGGTTTATTACTTTTATTTTTCGTTTTAGGATTTTTTAGAGATAAAGGTTTATACCATCAACTTAAATCTGTGCCCAAATTTTATTTTCGGGTAGTGTTAGATGCCAAAAAAACTGGGTTCTTATTTTTAGGCCTAGATAAGCCATGGCTTTCGGTTCATTTTTTAGTAGCACCTAGTGGTATGCGAATGGATTTTCCCAACCCGGACGAGGGCAAAAAAATTCCAAAATATTATCGGTACTCTCGATAGACCGAACCATGCCTATCATTAATAGCGACGCTTTCCTACAACATATCCACTCATAATAAAGGTTCTTTCAAAAGGACTTGTGATACTTTAGATTTCTGACTCCTAATAAGAAAAGCAGGGAACCTTTTTGTTTTTCAATGAATCTAAAAAATTTTAAGAATTATATAACTTTTTTTTTAAATTAGCAACAACAAAGAGACAATAATTAAACATCAAATTATTTTTAAATATAAAAAAAAGATCATTACCAGATGAAAACAAAAATAAGCGTTGAAAAAAATTTTTTTTTGAAAAAATTATAACGCCAACAAAAAAACATAAATAAACAAAAAATTGATAAATAAAATAACAATTTTTATATGTTTTTTAAATATAAAAAAAATTAACCGATAGATGAGCAACAACTCTTTTTGTAAATTTTTGTTTGCTTTTTTGAGGGGCAGTGGTCGTTGGCGATTTTATTAAAAAATACTTTTTTTTTGTTTTCCTTTACGAAATCTTTGAAATTTGTGCATTTAAAAGTTCAAGTCGCTCAGTTATACTTCTTTGAGTTGTTGAAGCAACGCCAAAACTCATTCGATCTTGGACATTTAATTGTAATGATGACAGAAATTCCAAACATGTATTCTTGAGTACTTTTCTACAAAAATTAAAATTTTAAACTTCAGGACCCAAAATCAACAGAATTTTACTGTCCCGGAATCAACTCAATTGTTGAGACCGCCAAGAACTGCCAGGAACCATTTAACGATTTTTGGGAGCGCTTGCCGCTAGCACTGTTTCCCCAAAGTTTCGGAACAGTTCCCCGGACTCGATAGAATTTTGAAACCGCCAGGAACCATGTGACCTTTTTTGGAGTCGAGGGAACACTGGTTAGAAAGCACTTCACATTCGAAAAGGAAAGGAGAAAATTTTGGAAACTTTAAAAAATATAAAAATTCCCCAAACCTGTCTGAACTTCCCAAAGCTTTAGCTTCCTCCAACGATCGTTCTGTTGTCAAAACTGCCAAATCCAACATAAAATTAAAAGCACGTTGATTTTGTTTCCAAAAAGGGTCAAAAATTCTTTTAGAAAAAATTAAAAAAAATTATTTTTATTAAAAAACCTGTATTGTTCAGAAGCAACAGCAAGCAATTTGCCATATTTTATATCCGCTCCGCGGCAAATTTCTAAAACCCAATTAATTGGCGGGGAATTTTTAAATGAGAAAACAATTAATTCGCGAAGAATATAATCTTTAGAAGAAAAAAAATTTTTTTAAGTAAAATAAAATCAAAACCTAATGGAACAAATTGTGGAGAGGAAGCATAACGTTTACGCAAACGCAAAAGAATTGAAGAAATATTGTTTTGAATTTTGTCAAGAGTTAAACGATTGAGTTGGAAATTGCGAAGTTCTAGAAAAAAAAATTTTAAAGATTAAAAAAAATATTTTCTGGGAAGACCTCTGTTCATAAAAGATTTTTTCAAACCTTGCGGAACTTGAAAAAGTCTCTTGATAATTTTCCACCATAATTAGGGAACCTTAGAACTATCCACCAAATTCCAAACAAGCGTACCATAGAAACCGATTCATGGACAAATATAGCTTATATAATATGGTTTTCTCATAGTGGTGTTTTATGGCTACTTAACAATGGTAATTATGGCCAGATACTCATGGGCATTGACTCCTTTTTATTGTGCCAGGGCCCGGCTACCTAACGATAGTCAAATGACAGGGCCAAACAATACTATTGGACCTGAAACCCGGATTTCTCGACCAGAAATCCGATACAAAGAAAAATTTTGAAAGCCCGATCCGAAAACTGACCAGATTTTTCTCACTCCGTCCTACAAGTCTAAATGTGGTTAGGCAGGAGATTTTCCATTTTCTATTAGAAAAAAAGAACCTTTATCCAAAATATCTCTCCAAACATTTTCAACAATTTCAGTATCAAATTGACTCGCACAATGCAAAACTGCCAATTTAATTTCATGCAAATTGTATGTCTTTGCATAAGAATAAAGTTGAGTTAAACCACATAGTTGATAATTTAATGCTTCAATTGCTTCTTTTCCTCTAGCTGCAATTTCTGGATTTGTTTCAGATTCTAATAAGGTTCTGAAAAATTTTTTTTAATTATTTTTTATTTTAATATTAATCGGACCTCGTTTCTAGATACCCACTAAATTAGGTATACTTCAATTTAAGAGACGTTTTCTAGAAAAATTCAGATAGACAATGGGTGGGCAAATCTGTATAAGCACTATATCCTATATTTAGGTCACTATAAGACACGAGATGATCCAAGGGTATGATCCCGTAATTCCAAACTTTTGGGACTTTGGAATTTCGACATCACTTCGGTTTTACATTCATGTGGTTTTGGGGGTTTTCGGCTTTTGTTTGGGGGTGAGAATGAGACGTTAAAAGTGAAATTAGGAGTGAACGTTAAGAGTGAGATTCAAAATGTTAAAAAAACAACTTTGCTCTCATTTGAATCTGTGCAACATCAAGTTTGTCTTGAATCTCTTGCTTCAATTCCATATTAGATTTAGTTTCAGGTGCCGATTGAACGCACATTAGAGCATTGGATAAATGGGTAATTCTATTAGAGATGCTTGTACGACTTTAAAAATTAAAAAAAAATAAAAAATTTTCAAAAATTCCCAAAAAAAACCTTGTAGTTTTCGAAGCCATCCCAGCCAATACTTTTGCTGCTTCCAAATAATTATGACTCTTTTCATAATATTTCCATAACAATTCCAAATAAATATTCCCCTTTCCATCTTCTATTTCGTGGAATAAAAATGCCTCGAAATATTTGAATTTGTTCTAAAAAATAAAAATTTATTTTTAAGATTGGGGGTCAATTAAGTAAAAGTGGGTTAATGTGTTCGATTATTCTAATGCTTAAATCAAGCGGTCGACTGATTTCCATTAACCCCATTCGCTCTCATCCCACAAGGAACTATTTAGACTAGGGCAGCACCCCGAGCCTTTGGGGGAGGGAGTGTCGGGTTTTGCCGGGTTAAAGCCTTCGGGGTTCGGGTCGGGGGTTTTGCCTAAAAATTCGTCGGGTTTCGGGGGACGGGGTGCTACCCTAATTTACACCCACAAAAAATGTTCAGTTTTTGATTATTTTTGACCCTGTCCAATTTAAAAATATTCAAATAAGAGAAAACTGTGTCAAAAATTCAACCCCTATCCCTTCTTTTCCTATAAAAAATTAAAAAAATTTTCTAAAAAATCTTACAGCAATAAGTTGATCTGCCAAATTATTTCCCAACATCCAATTAAAAACTTTAACACAAGCCAATTCATCATCAGATTCCAAAACTCTTCTCAAAAGTTTATCCCTTTCTTCTAGGGCACGCGAAGATGATAATTGTTGTTTAACAGAATCGGCCGATTGGAAAAAATTGTTTAAATTTAATGAGGCTAATTGACTTTCTTTTGAAGTTGCCAAAATTTGAAGAAGACGAAGTACTTCCAAAATACAATTATAAGCTTCATTTCTTTTTTCCATTGCTTCCTGGACTGTGACGTCTGTTGATGTTAAATGTTTTTTGTAAACTATTAAAGCCAAATCATTTGGATCATCGCGACGGGCACGCATTAAAGATAAATCAACAATGCCGTCAAAATAAAGAACTGAAATAAGAAATGTGTAAAAAATATAAATGTCAGGGTTGGGTAGGGTTAAGGGAAAAAAATCGAGGTGGGTTTAGGATCGGGTTTCAAAATTTTCCTCGGACCGGGTTTTGAGTAGCCAGTAGCCAGCTACTGAGTAGCCAGTAGCCAGCCCCATTCATGAGGTATAACTGAAATAAATGGAGAGGAATGCGAAAGTAAACGCCATTGGTGTAGTCCACACCAAGCCCACTTGGAATCGGACCTCTGGATACGCTCTGATGTCCTATCCGACATACCTTTGCCCCTCGTGTCCTACGGTGCTTGTGTCCAAGTTCTAATTTAATCGGTCAAATTAAATTCATTTTTCAATAATGAACTAAGATCTGTGACTATGGGTAAACTTATTTATATAAATTTTGGATAGCCATAAAGTAAAATGTATTTATGGAAAATGAAATGGATTTCCAAATTTGGATGCCAAAAGAGAATTAAAATTTAAAAAAATATTCAAAACCTTGCAACAAAAGATCACAGGTCTGGATAAGATTTAATTTCTGAATTGATTTTCTAAATTGAGCGACAGCTTCTTTAATCATTTCCAATTGTGGCTGAGTTGTTGTTTTTGCTCTATAAATATTTTCTGTCGCTTTAACAACTGAAGCATCATCAACGGTGAAGAGTGTTGGGCAAAGGGCACGTAAACGTTCGCTTATAGCAGCCGTAGAAGCATCATCTCCGATATAATGGCGAATAAGAGCGCTAATTAGATCGGCGCAGACCTAGAAAAAAACTTTTTTTTGAAAAATTTTCAAAAAAATTTTTTAAATTTTTTAATAAAAATTCCAAAAAATTAAAAAAAAATTTTTTTTGAAAATTTATAAAAAAAATTTTTTGAAAAATTTTCAAATTAAAAAAGTTTTTTTACATCATTCCTGTTGCGAACCAAATCATCTAAAGACCAATTTAACAAACATTTTTGAACATCTGGAGCCAATGCTACAAAAATTACACGCAATTCGTGTTCTAACAAAACACTCCATAGAGCAACAACTTCACATGTTACACCAACCAATGTTCTCAATTTTTGAAGTGATTGTTTTTCCTGGTCTACTACTGAAAAAATTTTTTTGATTTAAAAAAAAAATTTAAAAAAATACGAGAAGATTCTTCAGAAGATGTTCGTCGTTGTTGTTGCTGTTGTTGTAAAGTTCTACTCGGAAAATGATGAATTTGTGGAGAAGTGATGAGTGAACATTCGTCAATTGCTTGGCGAAGAGAATTTAAATAATAACCGACTTCATCCAAAATATTTTTTGTTAGCTGACTTTCAACCTGCAAAAATTTCTTAAAATTAGGGGTTGCCCCCAGTCACGGGGAGAAGAGATCTCCCCCAGAGCCTCACATCCCCGTCCCCGAATTCCCTGAAATCCCCGTTCCTCGGGGAACGAAGTGAGGTCACCCTTCTATCACATTCTCCATAAAATCTGTCTACTCCCCATAAGGTACCCTCCCCCTACTTAAATTTCAAAGAAAAACCTCATTTATCTGCTTTACCAAACATAAATTTCTTCGCCAAATTCCTTTAATTATTCGTGAAAAATAAATAAACAAAGCTTCATGTCGAGGAGAATTTTGCACTCTAGCACCAGCAATTATAGATTGGTCGCTATCTAAACCTCCTCCAGGTGTATGTAAAACATGTTGAGGTGTAAAACCATTTGTATAATTTACAGAGGGAGTTGAGTTATTTTGTGGTGTTGATGTTCGAAGTGGTGCTGAAATTTTGGGTGAAAATTAAAAATGCCTGGGCTGGATCACAATCCAAAAATCAAAACAAAGAAGCTCAAAAGATGTCTAGATCTGTGTTATATATTCAAGAAAAGCTCTGGCATTAATCCAGACTCACAGCTCGATCAGGGAACCGGTTAATAAATGTCCTACATATCCGCACGATAAGAATGAATAGAAATTGCTTTATTAACCAAGGACTAAAAATAATAAAGACAAAAAATTAAAAATCCATGAAGGAGGCCAGGATGAAGCTAAAAAAGGACTGAATTAGGGCTATAGGTTCAGGAAAACTTATTTAAAAAATTCTGGATCTGCGTTATAAGGAAAACCCCAAGCCTTCCAGAACGAATCCAGCTCTAATCTCTAAGATAAAAATATTCTTTTCATACTTTTAGGTGTAAAAACACTTGAAGAAAGTGTTCCATTCATATAACCATCACTGCTTGTACTTGCCCTCGGTCCATAATCCATAAAATGATCTCCACTTCCATACATTAATCTAGGCTCACCAGCACATTGAAAAAATACACGTAATGCCATATCTTTAATTGTTGCATCCGAAGCATTTTCACTACAAATTACTTGTAAAGCCATTACACACAATTCTGTTTGGTTAACAACAGCTTCAAATCCTTGGAATTGTTTTGAATCGTTGCCGTATTGAGTGAGTATATGTCGAAATAGTTCAAGAGGAGAGCAATGCTCAAATACATAAATGCCCTGAAAATAGAGAGAATTGAAAAATTTTTTTGGAAAAAATGAGCGAAAAATTTGGACAAAATGTCCACCCAAAAAATTTGGATAAAATGGACACTTTAAGGAGTAAGTTCAAAAGAAATCTACTAAAATAAAATTTTAGGTTCTCTAATTTGCCAAAATGACAAAGACAAACAATCCCCCTCAAATTAAAAAATCTTTAAAAAATTAACCTTAGACGAAATAACAAAAAATTTCTCAATTGGACACAAATGTTGCTCCACGGAAAGAGGAAATTCATCTGATTGTTTAACGATATCATTCTCTTTTCTACTCTTACGCAAAGATTTCTGAAAAAACTTGAAATAAAAAAATTAATAAAAAAAATACTTGTCTTGAATGGGCAATACTCCAAACACTGCCATGAATTCGATTAAAACATGTAAATTCAATAAGTTGAGAATTATGTGAAAAACATGAAGTGGAATGTGCCAAAATGATGCTTGAATTTGAATCAGGTCCAGGAGTTGCCATAAGAGTACAATCCAAAATTTAAGAAAAAAAATTTTTATGTCTAAGTCTTTCGACATTTACGAAACCAAAATCCGCAAGCATATTAGAGAATATTAGAGTTAGAGTTTTTCTCTATTAGAGTTCGATATTTTCAAATTTCCGGGTCGGTACTCAGGTTTTTTCTTTTAATCTGATATGGGGCGAATTTTTTCCCGGGTTTCGAGTTCGGATTCTTTCCGAGTTAAAACAATGAAATCCCGGATTATATCAAAATCGGTTTTCGAGCTACCGGGCCAGTAACCCCCGATCTCGGCCCGATGTCAAACTTTATAGTCGATAATAAATAGTATGACTTGGAGACATAATTAAGTGATTTTTTGGAGCAAAAGAGATTTAAAAAATCTTTTTAATAAATTTTAAAAATCTAAAAAAAAGTTACCATGTGTCTGATATGTTGTGTAAATACTCAAATTGTGAGGTGAAGTCAATGGAATATCTGGAGGAAAGCGGATGTGTAAAATGCGAAGAGCGCTAGGTCGAAGTGTTTTTTGGGAGACCTAAAGAATTTTTTTAATCTTAAAAATTTGTTTTTATTTTTTTAAAAAACCTCGTTTAAATGGAGATTTGTAGACAAACAACTAATATAGATACGAACACCTTTTGAAGTTGTAGCAACCTTAAAAAATAAAATTTTTTGAAAAATTTTCAAGAATTCGTTACCAAGTTAACATTAATTGACTGCGATAGAGGAATTGAACTAATATTAACAATTTCAGAAAAAAGTTCAGGATTAACATTGCACGATTCTTTAGCCAAATGTTCAATTTGTTCGCGATATATAGCTCCAAATTTTTGTATTGAACGGCCGTCAAAACCCAAATCGAAGACCTTGAAAATAAATTAAGGCAAAAATTTAAAAAGAGGGCACGCCGTAATACCAAACGCCAAAATACCAAATGTAAGAAATTGACATGCATATAAGGAAATGTTCCCACCACGTGGAAGGTTGTTTCAATAAAAGTGATGGTTGCTCAATCAACATGGAATCCACGTTTTGGTTTTCGGTTTAGAGGGCTTGGCATTTTGGCGTTTGGTATTAGAGGCCTCGTGCCAAAATAAGGAAAGAAAAAAATATTTTTCTAACGAAAAAACTCCAAACCTGAATACAACCACTTTTCATGAGTAAATAAAGCAAATGTCTGCTGTCATCAACAACGAGTTGAAAAACTGATTCTTAAAAAAATTAAAATTATTCTAAAAATTAAATTTTTAAATTAAAAAACCTTTTGAATAAAAAATTTGTAACACAGGTACCAAATAGTTTATAAGCCTTTTTGAATGATTTGTCTTCTTACAAGTCCCTCCAATGCCAAACCAGCCTTTCTCCTTTAAGAAAAAATTTTTTGCGGACAAATTTTGCGGATAAAAAAATACAAAATATTCCAATTCATATAGAGAGTCATCCGCAGAAAAGAAAATTCGTCCATCAAGAGTTGGGCAAATATCGGTAACTATAAGTCCATCAAGTGGCAGCCTGTAGAGAGGTGAATTCCCAACCATAGAAATTAAGGCATTTCTCAAGTCATCAGTATTTGGAGGTAAAACATTGCCAGAACTTAATTTTGATTTAAAAAATTTTAGAAAAAAAATCAAAACAAACTTGTCTTCAAATCTAATTGCTAGCAATACAATATCGACGGTTGTGGCAACAATAAGGATAGAATGAAGAGAAGGCTTGAGAATTAATTAATATGAATTAGCAATAAAATATGGGAAAAAATTTTTAAAAATTAAGTTAAATTTTTGTGACTGCATTTTTGCTGACAAAAATATTTGTCTGAAAAAATTGCGGTAAAAAATATTTATTAGAAAAAGACATTTTAAGGAGCAAAATTTTGTAAAAATTATTTCTTTCTGTAAGCAAATCTGCGGACAAAATGTTTATTCGCAAAGAAATTGCGGATAGAAATAGTGTCCGCATATTATTTTTAGAGGCTAAAATTATGCAAAAAATGATTAGAAAATACAAATGAACATTAATATTTAATAAATGAAACTAACTACAGAAAATCCAGGCCTTGGAGGAGCTATATCAACACGTAGAATTGTGTTATTTATTAAATCGTAATATGTAAGATCTCGACTAAAATTTAAAAAATTAATAAATTCTAAAAACAAAAACAAACTTATTGTCAAAATTCCATAAATATAAATCAGAGTCTATAGACATCCACGCCCGCATAATTGAAGGTAATAATCCCGTTGAAAAATTGCTACGCATATCTGAAGGATTTTTTAAGTTAAAAAAAGATAGAAAAAGAAAATACGTTTAAATTGATCAAGTAATTCCTGAGGGAAAGAATGATGCCAACTTTGGTAGAAGAAAGGTACACCTAAATGCTCGTGTTGAGAATAATCTCTTTCTGCTAGGCCAGAAAATGCTGTAGAGCCTGAAAAATGTTATAATGAAAAGAATAAAGGAATTTAAAGTAAATAAAAAAATTAGGGGAATTTAAGGGGCTGGGGGATATTTTCAAAAAATTGGTATCTACCCATAATGGAACACTCGAACTATGACCAAAAAATTTTGAAATAAAAATGGTCGATAACTTATTGACAAGTTTTCGCTCAACGATTAAACTTCTGAAACTTTGATCAGCCCGTAACTTTTTAATTTGGGGATCGGGCCAAAAAGCAAAAAAATTGGCAAAAGGTTATCGACCATGCTCTACACAATTGTTATAATTTTTATTTAAAAATTTTGGTCAAAGTTCCGTTGTAAGAATAGAAGGTAATATTGAACCTGACAGACCATATTTTTCCTCCCCAAGTTTTTTCCTAAATAACATCAAAATGGTCAGACTTTTTCCTTTCTTTCAACCAGTAACCCTTCTATATCTTGCCCACAAACAATCAAAAAAAAATAATTTTTATTCCCTCCTGGATGGAAGGAAAATTGATAGAAAACGATTTCTATGAAGAAACTTAGGAGAAAAAATAGGGTAAGTTGGGTTCAATATTACGAAAAAAAACCAAAAATCTATTCAATAGCACAGAAATACCCAAAATAAATTTAAAAGGTCCCCCTCATGATAATAAACACAAAATTAATAATAATCTTAATTTAACACAAACCTTTAGTTCTATAGGGATCATCAACTTTAAGTTTGTGATATAAATCAACGACCAAACGATCATTTCTTTGATAACGCTCAACTTGTTGTTGGACGTCCATTAGTCAGCTTCCTTTATTAAATTAAATAAATAAAAATTAACAGAAAACAACCTAAAAAAATTTTAAAAATTTAAAAAAAATTTTTAAAAATGGAAATTTAAAAAAGCGTCAGTTTTCAAAAATTTGTATAACTGTCTCTCCTATGCTCTCTAATTTTCCATGAATTTTACTTTTGAGTCTGAACTTTAGAGTCTGAGACTTTTTTTGTTTACTTTTCTTGGGAAACGCCCAAAACGGCGCACGGACATAAAGGCGCAAAGCTTAAGCAAATCTTAACTTACTTCAAGCTTTCCTAATCTTACCAAAGTTGGTATTTAACGATTCTACTCATCTAGCTAAGGAGATTGATACCAAAATTGATAAGGGCAAGTAATTTTCCACCAAGTTATGGCTTTGCGCCTTAATGGCCATGCGCCGTTTTGGGCTGAACCCGCTTTTGTTCTTCCTTCGCTAAAAATTAGAGCAGAGATCACTATAAAATTCTTTCAATTATCATTTTTGTGTTAAGTTAGCGCGAAGATGAGAGACTTCTTTTGCTCTTTTATTTCGTAATTTTCCCATAAAATCTTACTAATATTAAATTGATTTTTGTTGCCAATTTTGATATTTCTTTCACTTTTTTAAAAGTTTGAAAATAATTAGACCCGGACGGTACCTTACTATCGACGTTATTTTTCGGTATCTAACGGTATTCCGATCCGTAGTACGGTACGGAAAAAATTTAGTATCGTACTACAACCGATGGAAATTTCTCGGTATTACGGTCGGTAATACTGTACGGAAGTCAATCCTTCGGTTTCGAGGTCCCGACGAAAAATAAATTTAAAAATCCCGTAAGAGTTCAGATTCGTGATCAGCACAGAAAATTACCCTAGAAAAGATTCTTGCGGGATTTTAAAATTTATATTTCGTCGGGACCTCAAAGCCGAAGGATTGCCGTACGGAACACGATTCGGTACGGAATTCCGGGCTCTAATCATAACTAACTTGATTTTAGATTCAGTTTTGTCTGCAAATCTTTTTCTATTAACACAAATTTTGCAATGCTAAACCGTGTCTCAACGAGGACGTTTTCTCTCTCTGTAAGATGGTTACAAACACCACATTCTCGTGTAGCTGCTGAGCCATTTATGAATGGAAGTTCTGGAATATATATTGAGCAAATGTATGAAAGTTGGTTGCATGATAAGAGTTCTGTTCATAAAAGTTGGGATGCTTACTTCAGGTTTTTAGTTTAATTTTTGAATTGAAAGTGATATATCATTGTCCTTCCCAGTGGGATCGGCCTAGGTCTTGAACAAGGCCTGGGTTTTTCCTGTACGCAGGCCCAGGCAATTTTTGACCTTCCAGGGTTTTTCCTGGGCCTGAGTTTTTCCTGGACTAAAGGTCAGGATCCGGCCCATCTCAATAAATCAAACCCGTTACACAGTAACAGAGGCTTTTAGTAAAAATCCCGATCTCTACTTCCCAGTTTCAAGAACCATAGGGTGTAGGAGAATGGAACTAAATGAAATTAGAGTTCGAAATTTTCGAGCCATGTTTCGGATTTTTTGTGCCAGGCACAAGATTTATGACTAAACCCAGAAAACCCTAATTTCTCTTGGGGCAGAAACCTAATTTTGCTCATTGTCAGAAGGGTAATAGTCATGGAAACCCTGGTCGTAACTCTTTGGGATATTAAAAATTTAATCTATGCCTTCTCATTTTAGCAATGTACATGCTGGTGCTGAACCTGGCCAAGCGTTTCAATCGCCTTCAATCTTCTCCCAAGGTGTGCCAACTCCACATGCAACACTAGCGATGAGAGATTTTAAGGAAGTTCAGCCATCGACCGCTACATCAGTAATTCCTGCAGACGATCTTACTCGAGCTATTAATGACCATCTGAAAATTCAACTTTTGATTCGAAGTTTTCAGGTTTCAAATTTTCTATAAAATTTTGACTTTTTGAACTTTAAGACTCGAGGCCATAACATTGCTGATCTCGATCCTTTGGGAATTAATAGCGCTGATTTGGACGATACTATCCCTAGAGAGCTCGAGTTGGACTTCTATGGCTTTAGTGAGCAAGATTTGGACCGAGAATTTCTTTTGCCGCCTACAACGTTTATCGGAGGTGATAAGGCAACTCTTCCGCTTCGAGACATTTTTGAACGTCTTAAGGTTTCGTTTTTTTCCTACGACATTTCTTGGACATTTTTCACACTCAAATTCCAACTCCTTTTAGGGGTTGACCTTTAGGGCAATTTACCACAAGGTAATGAACCTTTTGGGTGTTGATCTTATGGGGTTGATCTATTGTGCTTTTTGTTGGTGAGTTATATTTAAGTTTTCTCAAAGTATTTTGGGGCTAATTTTTGACTGAATCAAATTTTTTATTTGACTCGTCATTGTATCTAATACTATAACTACCGGAAATAATCGAAATTTCGACATTAGATTTTTTCGAAAAGGTTCAACATCCACTGTAAGCCTGGTTTTCCGGCTCCCTTTTTAACCACCATTTTAAATTTATTTTTTCTAGAAAATTTATTGTCATCGTACCGGAATTGAATATATGCATCTGACCAATTATGAACAACAAGATTGGGTTAGAAAACATTTTGAAGCTCCTCGAGTCACGGAATTAACACCTGCTCAAAAGAAAGTTTTGTTCAAACGTCTAATTCGTTCTACAAAATTTGAGGATTTTTTGGCCAAAAAATGGCCCAGTGAAAAACGTTTTGGCTTGGAAGGATGTGAAGTGTTAATTCCTGCTATGAAGCAAGTTATTGATCAATCTTCGGCTATGGGTGTTGATTCTATCGTGTAAGTAATTTTTTTTGATACTGGAAATCTAATCCTTCCAAAATTTTTCAAGTATTGGAATGCCACATAGAGGACGTCTAAATGTTTTGTCCAATGTTTGCCGTCAACCGCTCAGTACAATCCTTTCTCAATTCAGTACTCTTGAACCAACAGATGAAGGTTCTGGTGACGTTAAATATCATCTTGGTGTTTGTATTGAACGTTTAAATCGTCAATCTCAACGAAATATAAAAATTGCAGTAGTGGCAAATCCATCCCATTTGGAAGGTTTGTTGAATTTTATGAGGAAAATAAAATTTTTTAATCGATTTCAGCTGTTGATCCTGTTGTGCAAGGAAAAGTTCATGCGGAAGCTTATTACAGCAACGATCCTACGTGTGATCGACATTTGGTAAACGTTTTATTTTAGAAATAGAGATGTGAGTAAGGGATGGATCCTTTAGTATTTTTAGAAGCAGAAGTCAGAAAAAATATAGTTGGATGAGTTAAGGTCAAAAATGACATAAGCGGAAGTGTTCCCACCTTTGGTATGAGTTGAGGAAATTTGGCATTGGGTAGAATCGAGCCTTTCTTGGTTTAGTCGCGTCGCGTCAACAAAAATTTTTTCAAAATTCTGAAGTATATTTTTCTTTACAGGCTTTGGTATTGCATGGAGATGCTTCTTTCTCTGGACAAGGCGTTGTTATGGAGACTTTCAACCTAAACGATTTGCGTGATTATACAATTCATGGAGCCATTCATATCGTAGTAAATAATCAAATTGGATTTACTACCGATCCACGTTCTTCTCGTTCATCTCCTTATTGTACGGATGCTGGACGTGTTATGGGCGCGCCTATATTTCATGTGAATGCTGATGATCCTGAGGCTGTTATGCATGTTTGTTTTTGGTTAATTTTTTGTGAGGCAGGGTTGAAATTTAACAGATTTTTGGGGATTATATTTACTGAAATTTTGAAGCCCCATATCTAGTCGATTTTGGTTCTGAACCAAAAAATATGAAATTAATACTACAGTTGTATTTGTAACTGGTTATAGAACTTTTAAACCCTCTAATTCTTGGATGTCCTCATACGGCATCACCATGATCCTCTATTTTTTTTATCAAATCTAGGCTATTAAAAATTCCAGCCATTTACCAAAATTCATAAACCGCCGTAATAACAAAACGCTGAAATACCAAACCTTGGATAAACCATTTGGATAACTAGTATTTCTTCAAAAAAATTTAATTTAAAGGTCTGCAATGTCGCTTCCGAATGGAGAAAAGAATTTAGGAAAGATGTCATTATCGATCTTGTATGTTATCGTCGTTATGGGCATAACGAATTAGACGAACCAATGTTCACACAGCCATTAATGTATCAACGTATAAAACAAACAAAACCAGTTCTAGAGCAATATCAAAAGAAAATTTTGGCTGAAGGAGTAGCTGATCAAGAATATGTTGATGACGAGTTCAGTAAATATGGGTCTATTTTGGAAGAAGCCTATGAAAGCGCAAAGAAGATAACAACAGTTAGAAATCGTGATTGGCTAGATTCTCCATGGGATGATTTCTTTAGAGATAAAAATCCTTTTTATGTGCCACCGACAGGAATTGATAAAGAAAATTTGGAGCAAATTGTGATGAAATTTTCTCAAATTCCTGAAGGATTTAATTTACATAGAGGATTGGAAAGAACGTTGAAAGGTTTTTTTAAAGATTTTAGGGTTGCTATTCGTCTCCCCGTTCCCGCCCGACAATAAATTTTTAGGTCGTTATCCGACCCAAATCCCTATTCCCGGGTGAAGTTCATTCCGACGGGTCGAGGACATACTTCAAATTTTTAAAACAATAAATACCTATTTTCGATTTGCAGGTCGTCGTGATATGTTTCATGAAGATAGCCTTGATTGGTCTATTGGTGAGGCCTTAGCTTTTGGTTCTCTACTTAAAGAAGGTTTTCTTTTAAATTTTGTTTTAAATATTTGGTAAAAATTTAGGAATTCATGTACGTCTCTCTGGCCAAGATGTGGAACGCGGAACATTTTCTCATCGTCATCATGTTTTACATGACCAAAAAATTGATCAAAAAACATATAATCCTTTGAATGATTTGTCTGAGGTTTTTTTTGTTTTTGTTATTATTTTTTATCTTTAATTTTTCTTCGTTAGACACAAGCCGAATACGTTGTTTGCAACTCTTCTTTGAGTGAATATGCCGTTTTGGGATTTGAACTTGGTTATTCTCTTGTAAACCCAAATTCATTAATTATTTGGGAGGCTCAATTTGGCGATTTCTCCAATACTGCTCAATGTGTTATTGATCAATTTATTTCTTCTGGACAGTCTAAATGGATTAGACAAAGTGGTTTAACTTTGTTACTTCCTCATGGTTATGAAGGAATGGGTCCAGAACATAGCAGTGCTCGGCCAGGTTTTTTTGAAAATAATTTTTAAATAAACTGTTTTGTTATTTTTAGAACGTTTTTTGCAAATGTGTAATGAAGATGATGGAATTCGCTTCGATGAGGTTTTTGTCTGTTTTCTTCCTAAAAAAATTTTTTAAGGATATGACGTTTGATGAAGCCTTTGTAGCTCGTCAGTTGAATGATACTAATTGGATTGTAGCGAATCCAACAACCCCGGCAAACTTTTTCCATCTGCTAAGACGTCAAATTTATGTGCCGTTCCGTAAACCGTTGATTGTATTTACTCCTAAAGTATTTTTTAAATTTTTTTTTAATATTTTCAAATTCTTTGAAATTAAAAGTATCTTCTTCGTCATCCTTTGGCTCGTTCCTCTATTGAAAGTTTTTTGACTGGAACATCGTTTCAACGTGTTGGCGTTGAAGAGGGGAAGGCAAGTGAAAATCCGGCCAATGTGAAGCGTGTTGTTTTCTGTTCAGGTTTTTCATCTTTTTTGAATTTTATTAAAGTTTTTGGGTTATGGGCATTCCACCTTGTGACCTGAAATGCTCTTTGTAAATTGTTGTTGACAATACCCTCCAAACAGTATTATGACAAACGGGCCATAAACGTTCATAGATGTTCCTTTAGCTTTTTTGCCTTATGTCTAGGGTTGGGGTTTTCGAATGGGGGCCTACGTTCGAGTCATTTTCGAGTCTCATCTTTATCGAATCGGGTCGTTCGAGTCTTTCTGGCCAAAATTAGATGACCGATACGATCTTTCGAACCGAACCGGGCCCCAACCCTATTTATGTCGAATTTTCGTCTTTTTTTGGTGTTTCATTTCTCGCTTTTTAAAGTGTTTTGGCCACTCCAGTTTTAGATCCTAGGTCACCGCTGGTAGATTAGTTTAACTCGAGCTTCTTGAGGTCTAACATATTTTTTTTTATTTTGCAGGGAAGATATATTACGACATTTTGTTGGAACGCAAAAAGAGAGGACTTGAAGCAGATGTTTGTTTTTAAATTTTATATCAAAAATTAATTTAGAAATTTTTTATTAGGTTGCTCTTGCTCGTGTAGAACAAATTAGTCCATTTCCTTATGATTTGCTCATTCAAGAGTGCAATAAATATTCTAATGCGGATATTATTTGGGCGCAGGAAGAGCATAAGGTTTTCTGTTTATTTTTTAAATTTATTTTTAAAAATTGTCTATTTTAGAATATGGGTGCTTGGACATTCATTCAACCGCGTTTTCTGTCATTCTTGAAGAAGTAGGTTTTATCTAAAACTATTTTTTTCTTGTTTTTTGGGTTTTGATTTTTAAAAAAATCAAAAAAAGTATCCATCAAAGGCGTACCCAATGGTAGGATTTCAGGAGTGCTGTAATGTGGCGTACGTTTTGAATTTTTCAAGGCTCCTGCCCCCTCGGCTTTTTGGATACGCCCTTGGTTCTGAAATTTTTTTTGATATATCCGTAACCGATCAGAAACCTTTTTGTTCGAACCAAAATATCCTTATGGTTTCTGTTACTGGTATAATAGAAAATAATCATTCGAACCGTCTTTAATGGTCTGTTTACTTTCTTAATTCTCTTCCATTTTTATTTTTTCTTTTAAAATTATAGATCCAATCGCGGTATAATTTATGCCGGTCGTAAACCCAGTGCTTCACCTGCTACCGGTAATAAATTTATTCATCAAAAGGAGCAGGCTGAAATGTTAGAAGATATCCTTGTTAAACCGGTTAATTGAGAAGAAATTTAAAAAATTAAATAAAAAAATAATAGAATCGATCCTCGCTGAATTTTAAAAGCACAATTACTAGGAAAAAAAAATAAATTCAAAATTAATTATAAAATATTTTTTATTCTTTCTAAAAGCGCTTCTTTAACTAAAAAAATTTTTTTCACAAAAATTGGGCGCTTTTTTAGAAGGAATATTTTTCTAAAAAATATTAGACATTAAAAAAACCTCTCATTAAAAAGCTTTATTTTTTGTAGAATATTAGGTTTAAAAATCATTTAATTAAAAATATATCTCATATGTTTTTGTGTTTGTGTGTTTTAATTCTCGATTATATTTTTTTCTCTTTTTGGCATTATTTCTAACTTCATAATCATCTACTATTTTTTCTCCCCCCTAGTCTTTGAAAAATGTTATGCTTTTTTCGGAGTAAAAAATTAAAAAAATATGTTTTAATTTAATTTTTCAAAGGTTTTAATTAGAGACCGGACTGACCATATTTTTGATAACCATGATTATTCGTCTCACATCAGTCCGATCTCTAGTTTTAAAAGCTTTTAGATATCTAAAGGAATTTATATTAAAATTTAATGGAGACAATCTAGAAATTTTTTAGATATAATGCTATTTTAATTTTGGTTTTTTGGTCTGAGGAGATTGGGAAAGAATAAATCAAGGACTGGATGAATTTTTGGAAATGGACGATGAATTGTAATTGCTGTTATTTTTAACTTTTCCTACTATCTGGCTCATCATTTGCAAGGTGGATTTAAAAAATTATTTAAATTGCGTACTAGAGATCGAGATTTTTGAAAAGTGTGGGCCTGTTCCTGGGCTCTGAGTATGATTTATTGACCTGGGCCTATAGTTCGGGAAAGACCCAGGCCTTAGTACGGACTTAGCTCGATCTCTAGTTCGTCCATACACTGATCTAACATAAGATACAATTTTAACGCGTGATTGGCCATTGGGCGTGAGGGGTTGTCTAAGCGATAATTTCTATTTAATATACCTTTCATGAGATATTCCAATAGATCTTAGTGATGTCTGACTTTTGCTGCAAGTAGTCGGGGTCATTCCAAACGGGTTATAAAGTAAAGCAGCTGGGCTATAGCTATTTCTCTCCTTTAGCTAGTGCAAAAGGTTATTCGGCGGCTGGGAGCGAACCAGCATCTTCAGTAGACCGGACTGATGTGTTAGCCATTACACCACGCCGCCTACTGCTCAGCCTTAGAAATTAAATAGCTATATGCTTTACACCTCCATCCCCAGGGAAGACTGTCCCTAGTCTTCTTATCTGCCCTCTTCCCGCTTTTTCTCTCACCTGCGGGGTAGCTTAATCATCGCCTTCTCTGGCGGAATTTCATTTCTCTAACCCAGGGCCTATGGGATGGATCGTCATTCGTTCAGCGTTCGCTGAACCATCCGGTGCTACCAGTAAAGCAGCTGGGCTATAGCTATTTCTCTCCTTTAGCTAGTGCAAAAGGTTATTCGGCGGCTGGGAGCGAACCAGCATCTTCAGTAGACCGGACTGATGTGTTAGCCATTACACCACGCCGCCTACTGCTCAGCCTTAGAAATTAAATAGCTATATGCTTTACAATAATATTTTTGATTAGGGCTATAATTTAACTACATGAATCATTTTTCAAAAATAATATTTTGATTTTATATTTTTAAAATGTTATATTTTTTATTTTTTTCACAAGGGTAGTGAGTAATTCTTATTTTTTATTTTTTGTAAAAAATTATTTTTGCTATATTTTTAACTACCTATTTTTACTTTTGTCCATTTTATTTTTCTCTATTTTCAATTTAAAGGTTTAACTAAATAGATTTTTCTCTCTTATTTATTTTGACCCTTCTATTTGATTTATCAGATAGCTTATTTGTTAGTAAAATTCTTTTGCTAAAGAAATAATTGTATTGTTGTTAAAAACAGGGGATTTTGGGATATTTAACAACAACAATAATATACTCGACAATTGACTTTAAAAATAAGGTGGAAAGCATCTCCTTTGAGAGGGGGACTATTTTTGTTTGATTTGATGTTTTCCATTCTTTCTCTTGATTTTATTTTTATTAATTTATATATATTTTGATCTAATATTTGGTGACTTCTTTTAGGTCATTAAGAGAGTTATTAAGGCTCTTTAATTGTTCTTGTTTATGAGTCCAGTAGAAACTTATTAGTCAAACAAAAAGAACCCTCCATTTTTTAAAAAATCGAACGGAGGAGAGGGGAAAAACCATTTTTAATTCCATTAAATTTTATATTTTTTTGTGGTTGATTAATTCTTTATTTGGGGCTTTAAACGTGATATTCTCTCTCTCCTGTTCAATAAACTTTTAAATCATCCTTTTTCTTCATGATCTTAAAAGGTTATCTTTAGCCTTACCTTCTTAATTAAATTTTACTTTTAATTTTTTTTAAATTTCTTTTGACAAATTTTTATTTAAATCTATCAATTACAAGCCATTCAGTAATGTCAAAAAATTAAATTAAAGAACATTTTATAGTGTAGAAATTAAATAAAACAAAAGTGATCTCTATTAAATTCTTTACATTCTTTTATCTCTCTAATAAAAATTTTTTTAAAGGAATATCCTTGACAAAAAAATTCTTTTATCCCTTTAGAAAATTCATTGATCCACTTTTTTTTTAATCTTTTTTAACTCTAAAATATTTTTTTTCTTTTTCAAATCATTTTACAATTTTTACTTCTTTTTCCCTAAAATTTTTCCCTCAAATTTTCCCTCAATTTTTCTGCTTTGAGAGAAAAAATAAATAAAAGCATTATGAGTGTCGATATTTTTAAAAAAGAGTTAAAGTGATTCTAGGACAAGGTGGGCGGATGAAAATGTAAAAAAAAGAAAGAAAAATGAGGGAAAAAAGGTAAAATGACTGTTTTTTTTTGTTAGGCTTTTCCTTTTCCTCTAAAATTTTTCTGTCTTTCAACTACTTTCAATATATATAACTTTGTATTGGCACACTGGGGTGGAAGGAAAAGAAAAATCTCTTTTTTACTCTCATTCAATCATATCAATCGCTTATTTTAAACACTTAAATATATCTAACAAACAATCTTTCTTTTTTTTCATTCCAAAGTAACTTCAAAGGATCAACTTTGAATTGATCAACACAAAGGTAGGAGTTGATCAACTCTACAATGAGTTGATCAACGTACCTTTTTCATAGGCGATCAATTGATCAAGGGTTGATCAGCACACCCTTATGGAATCTGTGACTTATGCACTTTGATAGGTTTAGGACTTGAGGCCATATCTAGAGACCGGACCGACACAGTAAGAGTTGATCAACACTCTCTTAAGATTTATGATTTCTCGTCTGGGCTGATCCTATCTACGATCTGGTCCAGGGCGGCCCTTTCCAAATCACCAAAGGTGGGCATGGGCTCTCAAAAAGGGGGTAAAAATGGGGTGAAATCGGTCAAAAAGTGGGTAAATGCCTCCCAAATGAGGCATAAGGTCCTATCTGCGATCTGGCCCTATCTCTCATCTGGTCTGAAAATCCCCTTCTTTGCTCTAATTCAGAGCACTTAGATATATCAGTACAAGGAATCTTGCAACTGATCTGACTTTAAGATCAGCATTGATCAAGTCCTATTATTAGTACTATTTTAAATTATCCTTCTCTTCCATCTCCCATCATTGACCTATAGGGTCTTTTATCTCATGGGTATATCTGATTTATCCCATTTGCTCTTTCCGCTTTTCTTTTCACAACGTGATTTAAGTGTTTAAACATACCCTTTTTCTCTTTTCCAACTGCCATCATCATCAACCAGCTATCTTCCCCCCCAACAACGATTCTTCTTCTTCTTCTTCCCCCCAAAAAATATTTTTATCGCTCATCCTTTTATATATTCCTTCCAATTTTCCTTTCTTCTTTTCCGCTATTTTTATATTCCCTAACTATATAAATGCCCCCGCAAAATCAATGTTTTGTGTTTGTTACTTATTATAATGACGGCCGCTCGCTTTGGGGGGTTTTTTTTTTCTAGCTTAATACTTTACCTAAAAAAATTATTGCCCTATTTACTTACCCCTTTTGGCACACATGCCACTTTTTTTTTAAAATTAATGGACGTAATAACCCTTCAATGCTTCCTTCCAATACGTCTTTTAGTTGATTGAGAGGAATCCTCAGAATTCTTTTTAAAAAAAACACACAACACACACCTTTCAAACTCTGACCGAGTAAATTGATGACACGGTCAGAGTTTAATCTCTCTAAAAAAATTTTTTTTACTTAAACCATTTTTTTAGTTTAATCTTTACATTTTTTAAAAGTGGAGTAGGTTGACTATTTCTCGGAAATCTCCGGATATCCGGAAAATTCTTATTAAATTATTTATAGTCCGTTTAGTCTTTGAATTGAGGGTTATCTTTAGGGGTATTTTTTTTTGTTTTTTTTTGTCTCTTAGTCTTGTTTTATGTCTTTGTTTTTTTGTCTTTTTTTTGTCTAGTATTTTTGGGCACTCATTGAAAATGAAGGAGGTAGTAATAAGGGTAAAGTGCCAAATTCCACAACTAGAGAAGTTTTCTAAGTAATTACCAGTGCTTCGAAATTTCAAATTTGCTCGTACTCGTACTCGTACTTCGTACCACCTCTTTTTTTGGCCTCGTACTCGTACTCGTACCTCGTACCACCCCTATTTTTTTGCTCGTACTCGTACTCGTACCTCGTACCACCCCTATTTTTGGCCTCGTACCTCGTACTCGTACCTCGTACCACCCCTATTTTTGGCCTCGTACCTCGTACTCGTACCTCGTACCACCCCTATTTTTGGCCTCGTACCTCGTACTCGTACCTCGTACCACCCCTATTTTTGGCCTCGTACCTCGTACTCGTACCTCGTACTTACTCGTACTTGAGGAAAAAGCAAAAAATCGAAAATTTTTATGTTTTTTTGGAGCCTTGGGCATCTAGTTTTAAATTTTAAGCGTTGTATGTGATAATATTTGAATCTTGGAAGGCCTTGAAGTTATAAATCCTACAATTTCATCCATTTTCAGCGCCGCAGGCGAAAATTTTGAAAATTTTCGAAGGCCGTAGGCGAAAAAAATTCACTTTTAGTGTGCAAAGAAAAAAATATTAAGAATTTTAGATGGTCAAAATCTCATAATTAATCCAAGTAAAAATACAATAATTTTAAAAAAAAATTAAAATTATAAATAAGTTATTTATGAAGAGAAAAATATTAAAAATCCTTGTCCAGTGAATAGGAAACGAACCCAATATCAAATCCTTATAGACTTTGGTGCAGCCAAGCACCTTCACCACTCGGCCACTCGCTCATACAATGAAAAATGAAAGGAAAAAAATATATTTCTTTCAATTTTCCTATTAACACCAAGTACGAGAAGTACGAGCTCGTACTTAGGCCTCGTACTCGTACTTTTCACTTTTTTTTGGCCTCGTACTCGTACTCGTACCTCGTACCACCCCTATTTTTGGCCTCGTACCTCGTACTCGTACTTCGTACCAGGTACGAGTACGAGTACGAGGTACGAGTACGAATTTTGGTACGAGCTTCGAAGCACTGGTAATTACATTAATTCTCTTAATAATTTAATAGTATGAGTTCATTGTCTACTCATTTTTTATTCATTTATTTTCTTAATTTTGTCACTTATCATTTTATCTTTATCAATATATTCTTAAATTTTCTTTTTTTTTAAAGGTGCAATTAGGTAATAATAAAAACAATAGCCATATAATAATAGATAACTACACAAATATTTTTTCTTTATTTTTTTCTGTCGACTAAAACCAATTTGGTCATCATTTCTTTTAAATAAAAAAACACAAAAAATTTATTTTTATTAACTGCCATTTTATTATTATTTTCTTCTTTTCATCAATTTTTAATTTAAAAAATTAGGAAAAAAACAACAAAAAATGCCAGTATTCCATACAAAAGTTATTGAGTCAATTTTAGAGCCGGTAGCTCAACAGGTTGGATTTAATTATTGCTATTTTTAAGCTTTTTTGCATTTGCTTCTTTTTCTTCATATTTTTACTGCTTTTATTATTAAAAAATTCTTTTATGAAAAATACGGAAAAAACAGGATCCGGTCCAGACTCAGACAAAAATATGCCGTACTCCTTAAATTATTTGATTAATCAAGGAAACCCCTGGCCAGATCCGTTCCGGCATGAGCGTAAAATTCAAAATCTTGTTTCCGGATCCGGAAACAAGATTTTGTCTGGCACTACTTTTTATTTTATTTTTGGCAAAATGTATTTCTGCTTTTTAAATTTAATTTTTCGTCTTACTGTAATCGTTAATATTTTTGTACTCGTTTAATTTTTACGTTTTTTAAACTAATTTTTAGCTACATCTAGCACTTTCATTGGCCCATCAACATTGCCGTCCCTCATCTTCTTCCTCTTCCTTCCACCAACAGAATGGAGTAATTGGAGGAGGAGGAGGAGGGGAAGATGTAGCCTCTACCTCATCTGGCACAAAACGTTGTTTTGGTGCTCCATATTGGAGGGATGGGGGAGAACAAAGTCCTCTATCTCAGAGTTCTTCAAGGTATTCAATACCTCTAACAATGTCTCCGTCCTCTGATTGTGCTGTTTGTAAAATGCTTTTGCCTAAAGGCGGACCTGTACGTTTTTTTTTGCTTTGCTTTTTTATGTGTGTGTTTTTATGTTACCCTCTATCTTTTAATTAAAATGTTAATTAGAGATCGGACTGGGAGGGTCGTGCGAGGATAGAGATCGATAATTGTGTTTCATGCCTCCTCTTTTTCATTAGTATGTACATAATGGTCAGACTACCGAAAAAATTATTTTCCTTATTAATGTCTCTCATTTGAGATGCCACAGGGAAATTGAGTGGAATTGAGAAAGTCTGACCATTATGTACATATACAAGTGAAAAAAGGTTGGGCAAGAAACTCGGTATTACCTGAGATTTTTGTTTGAACTCACGTTCCGGTCCGAACCCTAATGCTAATTCTCGATTAACTCTTGAATGAATGATCTCCCGACTCTCTCGATTTTTAAATTTTTCCTTTCATTTTCCATTTTTTTTCGTTTGCCCTTTTGTTGAGAGAGCTTATTTTTTGAAAAGTTGATGATTTAATAAAGCTTTTGTTTACCTAACTCTTACAGGATTTACCTATTTTCTTACCGTTCTCTAACAAATCTTTAACATGCTTTGTGTGCTTGCTTTTATTGATTACACATACATTGATTATTAACATGTAAGCCGCTTTAAAAAAAGATTTTTAACGACAGATTTTTAAATTAAAATTCAGGTCTCTCGTTTGGTCATCCTTCATGAGGAAGCTGAAGATGGAAGTGCTATGCCTGACTTGACAAAACCTGTTAGTGCAGTATCTAGAGCTGTTGATAATTTAATAAAGGTTAGTTTAAAAAAATTTTTGTTTTGTAGGGTCTTTTCTTTTATGCTCCCTAGAGTCCGCAAATTTTGTCCGCAAGTTTTGTCCGCAATTCTTGAAAAAAATTTTTTTTTGTGCACAAATTTTGGCAGCGATTATAGTAAAAAATTTACTGTCCGCAAAGTTTGTCCGCAATTCTAGAAAAAATTTTTTTTCGAAATTTGCGGACTTTTGTCTTTCTAAAGAAAAAAAAATAAATAATGAATCTTTTTTTAGGTTGGCTATGAAACCTGCAATTCATCAGATGACAAAATTCTCAAACAGGAAATGCCTCCCGCATTACAACGTTAATTTTTTTAATTCTTACAAAATTGAAAAAAATTAAATAAAAATTTTTTAAGGTGTGGAAGTTAGTTCTAGACTTTTAGAGGAAGCTTGTTATTTACTTAAGGTTTTTTTTAAATTTCAAAATTTTTTTAAAAATTTCAAAAATTTCAAAAAATTTTCCAGTCTGATCCATATTCAAGTGCAGCACGTAAAAAATTGATAGATGGAGCTAGAGGGATTTTACAAGGTTTTTTGGTGACTTTCAAAATTTATTTTGAAACAATTTCCACAGGAACCTCACAACTTTTGCTTTGTTTTGACGAATCTGAAGTCCGAAAAATTGTTCGGATTTGCCGAAAAGTTTTGGATTATCTGGCTGTTGCCGAAGTAATCGAATCTATGGACGATTTGAATCAATTTGTTAAGGTTTGTGGAAAAGTTATAAAATGGTCAGGTTGCAAAATGGTCAGAAAATTTTATTTAAAAATTTTCAAAAAATCTCCTTTTTTTATTTCTTTTAATGAATTTCTATTTTTTATTCTTTGTTAGAAATTTTATTTAAAAAAATTTTTTTCTTAAGGATATAACCCCATGGCTTACTCGAATGGCCAAAGATGTTGATGCACGTTCAGCTGAATTAACACACCAAGTACACAGAGAAATTTTGGTTCGATGCACTGATTCTGTTAAAATTCTTTCACCGATTTTAATATGTGCAATGAAGGTAAAAAATATTTTTAAGTTAAATTTTAAGTGTTAAAAACTCATCAAAGTTGTGTCCATTCTATTTTTACTCAAAGTTTAAATATTTAAATAGGGTTTAGTTGATAAAATTTCTGTGTTTATTGTTGTGACTTGTAGCTTAGTTGGTAGTGTGTCAGACTTTTCTCTGTGGGTGCAGTCGGGTTCGATTCCATTTGGTGCGAACTTTTTATATTTAAATTTTATTTTCTTTATTTTTAGTTTTAACCTTTTTTTAAATTAAAAAAAATTATTTTTCTTCAGATTTATATTCAAATAAGCGAAGAAAGTCAGAAAGGACTTGGAGAAGCCGCCAGCAACCGTAATTATCTTGGACAACGAATGACTGATGAAGTTAATGAAATTATTCGAGTTTTACAATTGACGGCTTATGATGAAGATGAATGGGACCAGGACAATGTCACAGTAATGAGAAAGGCACTTTCAGCAGCACAAAGTTTGCTATCTGCTGCTTGTGAATGGTTATCTGATCCCAATGGACGTCCTGGAGCTGTTGGAGAAAAAGCTATTAGGCGTATTTGTGAATATGCAGGTTTTGAATTTTTTTAAATTTTTATAGGAAAAATTTTTTTTGGTAATGTTCCTATTGACCATTTAGAAATATGACAAAATATATTGGGAGGGTAATGAATGGAGGGGAGGGTGATGAGGGAAACTGATGTCTCCCAAAAAAGGAAAAAAGTACAAAAATCCCTGTGGGATAACGAAAAGGGATTTTGTTGAAAATAAAAAAAATCTTTATTTTGTTGAAAGATTTTTTTTAATTATTTATTTTTTCAGAAAAAATTGCTGCTCGTTCTCTCCCAGAAGACCAATTTACTATACGCCAATTAGTCAAAGAAATAACTAATCTTACCGATTCAATTTGTGAATTGCGACACCAAGGAAGAGACAACCAAGTAATTTTTTTTTGAAATTTAGTTTAAATTTCTCTCAAAAAATTTAAGTCATATGCCCAAAGTTGTGCTCAAAAATTGCGTGATTTGGTTGGCACAAAAGAAAGTCAAGGAATGTTGCCTCATGCAGTCTTTGGAGCCCAACGTACAGATACCCATCCAGCTCATACAACAGGAGGAAAATTGGAACAGGCACAACGTTGGCTTGATAATCCTGGAATTAATGATGGTGGAGCTGGTCTTCAAGCGGTTAGGAACATTTTTTAAAAGATTTTTTGACGTGTTTTCTTCATTTAAAGATCCGTTCTTTGCTTGATGAAGCACGCCGCCTTGCAAATAAACTTCCTCCAATTGATCGTGATCGTCTTCTCAATGTTTGCGCTGATGTGGATAAAATGTCCAATCAATTATCTGGTTAATTTTTTGATGATTTTTCTTGTAAGGAAGAAGGGCTAGCGTTTAAAACGTTTATTAGGGAGCCTTTAAGATCTATTAAAAAAGTAAGGCGAAGAGCAGTTGTACGTAGGATCCAAGACCCACGACCTCTGCCCCCTAGACCAAGCCTGAAAAAACCTCAAAGAAGTTCTTGAGTCAAGGCCAAGAGTTTTGGATAGCTCTACTGACGTACGAGCGAAGACCTTGCATTAACCGGCATATGAGGTTGCAGGATTGCTGCCTGCTTGGGGCTAGACTTATCTCTCTTACTTTTTCTTTTTCAAAATTAAATTTTTTTTTCTTAAGATTTGGAACCGCGTGGTCTAGGCAATACTCCAGAAGCTAACAATCTTCGTCAACAATTGCGTGAAAAACTTCGTGAATTGGGCGATTTAATGAAACGAGTTTTGACTGATAAAGTTGTGGAAGATTTTGCAGATATTACAACACCATTAAAAGCTTTTGTTGAAGCTGTTTATGCTCCGTATGAATTTTTTAATTTAAAAAATGATTTTTATTTAAAAAAATTTTAGGATGGATCAACCTTATAGAGAAGAAAACTTTGAAAGTAAAGCATCCAATTTGAAAGATTGTAGCGGTAGAATGGCAAATACAGGATTACTTGTGGCAAAATGTGGGCCTTGTAAAAACAAGAAAACTGTGGAGGGATTGATTGATGCTTCTAATAAGGTTTGGGAAGGATAATTTTAAATTTAAATAAAGCTAGTCAAGTGATCTTATGACCTCAAGTGATCTTATTTCAAGGGTAGCAACGAGTGATGTTGCTTTCACTTTCAGCTCAATTCCTTCTTCCGCTTTTTAGAATTGGGTTTGCAACATCCCCGCTTCAACCTTCAATTCCATATTGAACTTATTATAAGATGAAAGGCTTGGGTCTTTTTTTTCATACTAAAAGGGGGGGGGAGGCCCGGTTCGCTTCGAATGATTGAATCGGCCATCGAATTTTTTGCCCGAAAGAGAATTGAACGGCCCGATTCGATAAAGGTCCGAAAAAAATGACTCGAACGGCTCGATTCGAAAACATTTTCCAATAGATTTTCCTTTATCCTCAGCTTATCCCCTTATAATTGACTTATTTTTAATTTTTCTTAGGTCAACCAAATGACACCTCAAATAATCAGTGCCGGAAAGATTCGTTTACACAATAGCACAGAAAATGCTGATAGACACTTTGAAAATTTGCGTAAAGAATACGCCGATGCATTAAATCGTCTCCGTGCTTATGTTGATGATGCTATAGATACTGGAGAATTTGTTAAAGCAAGTGAAGGGGCAATGAGACGATATACAAATAAATGTGAGGATGCAATATCTACAAATGCCCCACAAAAAATGGTGGATAATACAAGTTTGGAATTTAAAAAAAAATTTTTTTAATGAAATTTTGACAAATAAAAGGTCAAATAGCCCGTCTCGGTAACCGTGTATTAATGTCAGCAAAAAATGAAGCTGATAATTCTGAAGATCCACAATTTGTTCGAAGAGTTAATGATGCTGCTTCGACTTTGCATTCAGGTTTTTTTATTACTATTATTTTCGCAATTTGGAACGGAAACGCGAAAATAATATTTTTTGAAGTAGTTTTTAGTATAGTAGTTTAGTTTTAATTTTGTTGAAATTTTAGGTTGGAATTTTTTTTGGAAATTTTTTTGAATAATTTTTGATTTTGTAAGTTTAAATTCTTTTTCTTTCGCGTTTTTGACTATTTTTGCGTTTTCTTTAAGTCTATTTGATTTTCGTTTTTTTTTTTAATTTCCTCCTTCAACTTCCCTTTTCCTCCGATTTTCAAATATATTTTATTTTTTTTATTACGCGCCTAGGATGTCACGGATTATCCGAAACCTGGATTTTTCAAAACCCCTGTATTTTCAAGCCCGAAGTCCGACTTTAAAACCCGTTCCGAAGCCCGATCAGACTTTTTTCTCAATCCGTGTCATCCCTGTTACACACATGTTTTTTTTCATTCCTATATTCGAATATACTCATTTCATAGTTTTGATTACTTTTCCTGATTTTCTTTAAATTTTATTTTTTATTTTTCAGCAATCCCACCAATGGTTAACCAAGCTAAACAAGTAGCTATTAATCCTCGTGACCAAGCTAGTGCTTCTCGTTGGCGTGATACTAACGATCATTTATTAGATTCGGTTCGTGGTGTAGGGGATGCAATTACTGGATTGCCTTCACGTAGAGCTACACCACAACAACAATATGCGCCTCCACGATTTGAAAATAATGTTCATGTTTGTTTTGTTTTTTTTTAATTAGAAAGATTCCATTATAAAATATACCCAATACTGGAGAATACTTTTTTTTAATTTGGCTGACCAAGCTAAGCAGCTAGTTTAAGGTGTCCCTCAATGTATCACGGGTTGACGAGATCGGATAGGGGTTTTCAAAATTATCTTTGGATCGGTGGGATTAAGAGGGATATCAGGTGATTTTGGGGATTATGATGCCAATAGACTAAAAGATTTTGGTGAGGATATCGACGGATTTGGAAGAATTCTCTGGTCGCTAACTCCTGGCATTTTTCTGTTAGGATCCATCTAATTCTCCTTTCCTCGTGAATTTTCACTTGGGATAAATATGAGATTAGGATTTTGTCAATACCCAAAATTTTTAAGGCTCCACCTCCATCACATACTACTGCACCATTAAATTCGACTTATCACCAACAACAACAACAGCAAAAGCCTCCACCACAATGGCCTAGTGAGCATAATGTAAGAGAGAGTTTTTGTGATTGAATTTAAAGAAAAAAATTTTTTTTAAGGTTTATGAAAGTCCAATGCGTGCACCAGGCGAACCAATAGTTCATAACAGGTTAATTGTTCGTGAGGAAGTTCCTGCTCCGCCACGTCCACCTCCTCCTGTTGAGATTAGTCCAGCACCAAGGTGTGTTTTTTGAAATAATTTTAAAATATTTTATTATGGTTGGACCTCTTTAAGATACATCCCATATTAGATACCCCTCAATTTGAGATGCACGGAACTCAATTCAAGATATCTCGTTATTAGACACGCCCTAATTTAGACTACACCCAGTATTAGCACCTTAATCTAGGCTACATTTTAATGTTGGTGATATTTTAGAAAGAACTCCACCTAATAGATACCGCCAGTTTAAGCTCTACCTCTCATAAAATATGAATTTTTCAATTCCATATGGTAGCTTATTTTGATGTCCATTGATTATCAAAAAGTTTATTAGGATTAAAAAAATTTTAAATAAAATTTCCAGACCTCCACCACCACCAGAATTAGACGAAGAAGAAGAAACTCGTGCCTTTTGGGAACGTTATCATTTACCAGCTGCTCAATATCAACCAATTTTGAGTGCAGCACATAATTTACATCAAGAATTACGTCAGTGGTCATCACATGAAAATGATATTGTTGCTGCTGCTAAAAGAATGGCTATTTTAATGGCCCGACTTTCACAATTAGTTAGAGGAGAAGGTGGAACAAAAAAAGATTTAATTGATTGTGCTAAAGCTATTGCTGATTCTAGTGAAGAAGTTACACGTTTAGCTGTACAATTGGCTAGGCAATGTACGGATATTAAAATGAGAACGGTGAGAAATTTTTTTCTGCAAATTTTAAAAATTCCGAGAGGATGTTTCTGTCTCTCTCCGGCTGAATTTGGGAAGATTGTTTATTGGCCAGATTTTTTTTGATCTTTCCAGGCCATTCTCTTTATTACACATACCCTTAAAATTACTTGTTCAATGCAAAACCAATTAATTGGTTTTGTATTTATTTTTATTAATTGATCAATTAGAGGAGGAGGAAGATCTAAGGTTGGCAGATCCGGATCCGAAAAAAGGCCGGGTATCCAGAATTTTTCAGTTCGGATACCAGATCCGGATATCCGTGGATTTTCAACTATCCGCTAACCTTAGAAGAATCTCGATACCGATTGATAGATTTATTGCCCCATCCCCTACCCACAACCCTTATAATTTTTAAGGGTATGTGGAGAATTTAAACTATTTTTTGTTAAATTTAATTTTTATGCTTCACAAATAATTTTTAATTTTATATTTTTTCAGACCTTGCTTCAAATTGCTGAGAGAATTCCAACAATTGCTACTCAACTTAAAATTGTTTGTTTTTAAAAAAACTTTTTTTTTTTAATAATTTTTAATTTTTTTAAAGTTGGCGACAGTCAAAGCAACAATGCTTGGTTCTCAAAGTAAATTTTTATTTTCTTAAAAAAATTTAAAAAAAATAAGAAAAAAATTATCAAAAAAATTAAATAAAAATATATTAGTTACAATTGGGCCATATGGAGAACCTGTCGATGGTAAAAAATAAAAATAAATTTTTTGGGGTGTATTTGCAGTTTAAAAAATTATTTTTTTTCTTAACATTAATTGCTGTGATTTTTAAAAAATTAATTTTGAGTGTGGAAATTAGTTTGACAAAACAGTCTCGAACCTCATTATCCATCCACTACTCCTTGATTTAAGCTACATTTTTGGAACCTATTTATTTTAGGTACACACCCCATTTATTCACAAGCTTAAAAGAAGCTCAAAATGGTCAATTAAACCTTACTGAATGGGGAAGAGGCGATACCCTCAACTTAAATGTGTTCGCCTCATTATATTAAATTTGATTTTTATCCCCAAGGGGGGAATCTTATAGTTAGTGACCTATATTTTAAGTTAGTCTTTTTTAAATTGGGTTAGGTGGAGGAGCCTCATTATAAGAGGTATCCATCTAAGAGCTACCCTCAATTTCAGTCCAATCTTAAAATGAGGTTCAATGACTGTTTTTATTTTTTTCTTTAAATTTTAAAATAATTTCTTTTTAAGGAACAGAAGAAGATGAAGAAGCAATGGAGCAATTAGTTTTAAATGCCCAAAATTTAATGCAGTCAGTAAAAGATACAGTACGTGCTGCTGAAGCAGCTTCAATTAAAATTCGAACAAATAGTTTGTTGATAATTTTAAATTTAAAAAATAAATTTTTTAAATTTAGCTGGACTTCGGTTGCGTTGGATAAGGAAACCAATGTGGTCAAACTTTTAAAAACAACAAACAAACAACAGAAAAATTGAAGAACTGCAATCAACTAAAAATTTGTTTTTTGAAAGAAAATTTGAATTTGAAAATTCTTCTTGTAATTGTCTCCCTCCAAATTCCTCCTCTCTCCCTCCTTCCTCTCTTTTTTGCACACTATTTCACATCCCAAAAAATTTATTCGGCTTTTCCATATTTTGCCTTTACCACATTTCGCCAATAAGGCTAAAATACACGTTTTGCCCATAAATTTGTTGACAAAATGTAAATTTTTAGCCTTATTGGCAAAATGTGTTTTGACAAAATATGGTGACTTATTTTTCTCCCACAGAAATATATTTTTAAATTTAAATATTTTCGTCTCTTAGGAAAACGCATTTTTTCTTCCCAAATCCTGCTAATATAAATTAATTTTTCCTAGGTTCTCCCGATTACTCACAAACAAAAAAAACTAGTCTGTTCACATGCATTTTGTGTCCCATTCCCCACAATTAAAATATGCTCATAATAAATGCCTTATAAAAAGAGTTGGAGTAAATATATTAATTTTGTAGTGTTTGAGTTTTTATATCCGTTTAAAAATCTCAAAATTAGAGAAGAAAATCGGAAGATATCGTAGTCAGAGAAAAAAAGTGATTATTGTAATTTTAAAATTCGCGAAATTTGGCATAATGCAATAATTTTAAATAAAATGTCTATTTATCCCGCAGGTTAGAGAAAAATAAAAAAGAAATAGTGTAGTTAGAGAAAAAATTTAATATGAGGAAGGGGTCAGTTCAGTACTGCCAGTTGATAGCAGGATGGATGAATTGGTTTTGAGATATCTGGTTGATCCTGCCTGATTTATGTGTTCATTTCAAAAATTAAGCCACATGTATAAGTTTAATCGTTTTAACGAGAAACCACAAACGGCTCATTACGATAGCCATGATTTACTTGATCTTGATTATCTAAATGGATAACTGTGGAAAAGCTAGAGCTAATGTCCTCTCGGAAAAGCAGGCCGTAAAAAGCACATTGTTCTCCAAAAATTACAAACTAAATTTTTCTATCAGCTCTTAAAACTTATAAAAACTATTTGAGCAAAATAAATATATTTTTATATATCATAAAATTCATTCTTCATTTTCTCTTGGACAAATTTCCAATTCAACAAGCTGTTGACGTGCCATAGCCAATTCATCATTTAATTCCCTCCTTTCATGCTCACGTGCTGCACGTTCAGTTATCTAGAAGAGAGGGAAAAGTTTCATATTCAGTTTATGCGTCCATAGTCTTCGGGTCTATATAAAGTTTTTGGGTTTCTAACGCTTTTTTGAACTATAGCCTTTAGCCTGTTATTTAAAATTCTGGAGATGACTAACCTAAGCTCAATCTCCCCAAAAATCCATAAGAAAACCAAGCATAATTTCCTAAAGAAGAGTAAGCCAAAGCCACGTCCCAGATCGACTTTCCTTAATTACGAACCCAAAAAACGTTAAGAAACCTAAACATAAAACTAATTGGGCATATAAACTGGACAAGACCCATAATTTACAAAATCATTAAAAAAATTAACCAATTCCTCTCTCAACTGCAAAGCCAAAAATTGAAGTTCTTCAACTGTCTGAGGCAGTTCAATTTGTTGTTCACGCATTTCTTCAGCACATTGGGATTTTAAATGTAAAAGTTTTTCATACCTTAAATTTTTTTAAGCAATTAAAAATTTAAAAAATTAAAAAAGAAAACCTTTCATTTAACATAACCAATTGTTCCTGAAGTTCTTTTTGACGATTCCTAGCCAATTCTAATTGTGATTCCAAAACAGACAAATCAGCTTCTTGTTTTTTACTGAGAAGGACAATGCGTTGTTCAAAGTCTTCTGTGTTGGTAATACATTGCTGCAAAAATAAAAATAGAAACTAGAGACTGTTCAAGCCCAAGATTTTTTCAAGAATCAAAATCAAAGACAGGAACCTCCACAATAAAATTCTTAGGAATCATGACCAGGATTTTGTACAACCCTACAAAGTATGTTAAAGATGTTTATAATATCAGTCACAGGGTGTCCATTTCCAAATCACCAAAAAGGACCATGGCCCCTCAAAAAGGGGGCAAAAATGGGGCGAAATCGATAAAAATGGGGCAAAAAAGGGAAAATGTCCCTAAAAAGAGGTAAAAGGGACACTATGATCAGCCATAAAGTTTCAACAGAAAAACGAAAAAGATTTTAGAAATTGAAATTTTAGTTTAAGGCTTTTAACAATCAAAAAAACTTGTCCAGTAAAATGATTTTCGAATTTTATTTCAAAAATCCCTTCCATAAAATCTAAACCCTTAGGAAATACCAATTAAAAATAAACCTGAATCTTCCCTTCAGTTTCTTCATTTAAAGCAGCAAATTTAATTTCCAATTCCTTTCGATAATGCCTCTCTTCTGTCAATTCTTTGCCATATTTCTCATACAATTCTTACAAAAAAATAATTAAAATTTTACTAGAAAACAACAAAAAAACCTTTAGCAGCTGCCAATTTCTCCTACAAATTATTTAAAATTAAAAAAAGTGAATGAACAAAAATAAAACCCGGAGAGTATCCTGACTGCTTTGAATTGTTTGAAGTTGAACCTAGAGAAAATTAAATTTTTAAATAATTAAAATGACTAAATTAAATTTAAAAATTTTTCTAAAAAAATTTTTAAATTCAAAAAAAGTTTGTGCGTCCAACGGGAATCGAACCCGTGCCTACTGCTTGGAAGGCAGCAATGCTAACCACTACACCATGGACGCTCACATTAAATCCTTCAAATAAACCTCTCTTATAATTAAAAGAAAATAGATTTTATATTTAATTAAATCGCGCATGTAAATATTCCCGTTTTTTGGATACGTAAACGCAATAAAATCAATCACACAAAAAGTAAAAAGTAGAATCATAAAAATATGTCGTTTTTACATTAATAAGTTAATTAAAAAATGTTTTTTAGACGTTAAAAAATTGAAGTACACCAAAGGGCATCAAACCCTGCCCCCTTTATAAATGAAGGAGAGCATCCTAACCAAAAAGCCTGGTGTTGTGACACCAAAAATAATTATAAGCAGAATATTTATAATTTATTATAACCAAATCTCCCTAAATAGAAAAAACAAAAAAAAACCTCATAATTTCCGCACATTTCACAAACAGAGTTAGCATAAACACTTGCCTTTAAAATAATTTAAATAATTAATATTAAAAACAGATTAAAAAACTAACAGATTCAACAGAATCACCACCTCCTGTTTCAGTCATATCTGCACAAAAATTCTAAAAAACTTTAAAAAAATTTAAAATATTAAAAAAATATAACCGAATTAACGGATATTTTTTAAAGAAATAATTAAATAAAAAATATATGTATATTTACTCAAAAAATTAAAAAAAAATTTTTTTCAGCCCAAAACTTAAAAGGAACTTGTCTAGTCTAGATAAACACCCAATTTATTCGTAAAGAAAAGGCTCCTGTCATTAACAAAAGATAGAACCCATCGACTCCAGCGAGGCATGAGCCGAATCCCCTCTAGTAGAGATCGAGATTTTTGAAAAGCCTGGGCCTGTAGTCCAGGAAAAACCCAGGCCTTGGTCCAGACCCAGCTCGATCTCTACACCCTAGTGAACCTTACATCAGTCGACTTAATGGGGTAACTTTGACAGATTTGAGCTTGCAACTAAAAGGAATGTGTAAATAAACTAGACAAGACCCGACTTTAAAAAATAAAAAAATTTCTCCTCTCATTTTTTCAAAAAAGATTTGTCCATGTGATCATGTGAACGTTGAACTCCCATTTTGTTGCTTTGTAAGCGTTTTTCCAATGAAGAATTGGCAGAGTCCATAACTGGTCTGTAAAAAAATTCAGAAAATTAAAAAAAAATTTCCAAAAACCTTATAAAATTTGGAATATTATTCGCTTCATTTTCCTCTTTCCTAAGTTCTTCTATTGTCTTTTTAAAATTATTTTCTCTCATTTCATCCCTAAAAATTAAGAAAAATTAAAAAAATTTATCAAAAAACCTCCAAGAAGCATTTTGTAACATTGCCTTTCGCCTCGCCTCAATTTCAGCAGCACTCAATTTTGGACGGGGTTGTAGCCTTTCTTTTGGTTGTTGTTCCTCTTTATGGCTAGAATGTCTCGAATCGCTTGTTCTATTGACATCTAATAAATTGAAGAAAAACTAATTAGAAAAGAAAATTTTTAATTTAATTACAGGCAGGATTATCGATTTCTACGAATATCAAAACTTGACCGAATAACTGAACCAATATCCTAATTAGAAGAATCCCAAATTATCTATCAAAAGTAGAGTTGTCGGTTCTGGACCGAACCGAAGAACCGATGATTTTTCGGTTCGGATCTTCGGTTCGGTTTAGGATATCCGAAGAATTTCCAGGAACCGAAAACTCTAAATAAAAGTAAAAGCCGAATTTAAAGAAAAAACCTGAAGAACGAGAAGACGACTCCCTGTGGCGATGATGGTGACCTTCATCTCTTCCAGCATCTTCCCTTCTTCTTACTTCTCTTCCTCTACTCCTCGATCTACTCCTTTCTTCCCTCGAATGTCGATGTTTTTCCCTTCCTTCATCAACCCTTCCATGTTTTGAAGAAATTTCTTCATCCGACGAGGAATTTCTTTTAGATTTTTTATGTTTTTTCTTCTTCATTTCCTCCTTTTTCATTTGTTTTTCAAATTCTTTTTGCAAAATTCGTTGAGCTTTTAATTTAATTAAGGGATTTTCTAACATTTGTCGACGTCTTTGTTCTTCTTGGAACTTAAAAATTTTCAAAAAAATTTTTAGAAAATTTTGAAAAAAAACCTTGAGAGCAACAAGCGGATCCTCATTACGAACTGTTCGAACATCCAAAGCAGAAATTTTTTGATTGTGTACATGCCCAGAGCCATTTTGTAAAAGTTTTTGTTTAAAAAAATTGTCTCGGGTCTCCTCGTCTTTGTCTTTAACAACAACGTCAGAATACAATTCAAAATTTCTGTCAATCTGAAAAATTAATTAATTTAGAAAGCGGCTATTAACTTGTCACAAAATCTATCAACTTTTATTAAAAAATTAAATATTTGAATTTTGCAGACAAAATTAAATATTTGCGGACAACTCTAAAAATTCTCCTTTAAAAAATAGGCGTTACAGACAATTTTTAATTTCGCTCCTTAAACATGAAAGTGACATGAAAAATTGCACTTATTGTTAACTTCTATTTCGAAAAACTGCCTTTGGCCCCTAAACTTTTAAAACACGATAAATACAAAACCACGTCTAAAATCAATTTAACCGAAAAAATCGATAGTCGTGATCTCAATTGCCCTATATTAACCAAAACGCACCAATAGACGCAACTAATCGACTAAACGTCAATCAAGGCAGACCCTAACAATTATCAAAGAAATCTCAAACCTTTTTTCCAAGAAGATAATCCTCTCGATTAACAATAGATTTTGTTCCATCATACATCCACTGAATATTTGGATCTTTTGAAGAACCTGGTTGATTTGTGCTATCCATTTTTCTGAACAAAATTTTTTCTGAAAAAACATTTAAAAATTATTATCAAAGGAAATTAAAAAAATATTTCAAGTATCTTTAAAAACAAATAAAATTTAACAAAAAATTTAAAATTTTTTTAAATCTTTTTTATGAAAGATCGGCAAAGTCCAAAACAGAAAAAAAATTTGACAAAAATGTGGAGGGAGTTGAAAAATAAAATAATAAAACAATTTTCTCTTTGTGCAAAAAAAATAAGCAACAAAATTTAAAATAAATTTTTTTTGAAAAATTTTTTATGTGCAAGCAAAAGTGAGGATCAAAACATTTTTTTATTTGAGAAAAAAAATATATATGGGGGAGTGTGGAAAATATGGAAAGTTCGTATTCTTTTTTGAAAAATTTATTAAAAACCAAGGGGAGTTTAGGAGGGAAATTAATTTGGGATTTAGAAAAGTCAAAAATCATTTAACCACCTAACAAAAAATTTTTTTAATTTTTCAAAAAAATTTAGAAATTTTTTTTGAAATTCTTTCAGACCCAAAATTCAATAAAAATTTTTTTCTAAAAAAACCCAAAAGCCACCGTGGTGTTAAAATCCAAAAAAATGTTTTCCACCCAAAAATAAAATCATCAAAAAAATTTTTTTCCCTTTGATACGAACCATATTTTAAGAGAAAAACAAAAAAAAACAAATGATTGTTGCCTAAAAATGTATAAAACAATCCAACAAAAAATTGAAAAATAAAATTGCTTGTAATAGACAAAAATAGATATTATAAGTTTTTTAATATTTTTTCTAGTTAAAATATTTTTTGGAGTTTTTTAAACGAGGAAGGAGAGATTTAAAAAATAGAGAGAAAAAAGGATATAAAATCCTTCTTTTTTTGGAATTTAAAATAAATAAAATTAAAAAAAAATAAATTTATATAATGGCCAAAGTCCTCAAAAAAACAAAAAAAAAGAATTTTTTTTCCTTGCCTCCCCTCACTCATCAAAAAAATTTTAAACAAACCATCAAAACATTTTTTAGAAGAAAAAAAGTTCATCAACTATGATTGACCTGCAGCTGCGGCAGCATTACCCGCTTGTCGCTTAACCCGTGCAATTTCTCTGGTGACCTGAGAAAGGGAAGAAAAATAAAAGTTAAAGTAAAAAATGAAAATTTCAAAATTTTGCCCTCTTGACCATTCCTTCCGAAAATTAGAAAAACTGTCGACCCAAATGAAACTAAAATTATGAGGGATAACCAGCCTTTTGAAAAGTACAAATAAAAAATTTTTCCTCATCCGAACATTTTAAAATAAAATAATTTGACCCAAATGAAACAAAATTAAGAGGCAAATTATAATGGCAAAATTATAATGGCCCAACAGTTTGGGGGTATTGGACGTCTTATGGTCTCTACTCCAGAAATTTCAAAATCAACTTCGGCTCACTGAGCCAGTTCTGAAGCTAACTTCGGGAACTATAACGCCAATCTTAAATCACACCCATTTTAAGAAATCTTTACCCAGGTAGCAATTGATTTAGCTTTATTCGTTCTAGAACGTCGACATTTAGCAACCAAAGTATTAATTCCAAATTCAGCAGTATCAACAACAGGCAAAAATTCAACACCAAAAGAATGTAACAAATCACCAGCTAATGCACAAGCACTCGAATATAAATTTTCTGAAGTTGTTGGTTGTGAATTTGAAATTTGAACAATTAATTGAAGCATTGGTTGAATATTTCGTTGAATTAATTGTAAACTTTCTGGTGACCCATTTAATGCTTGTACAATACCAGAAAATGCATAACAACAAGATTCTCTCAAAGATTCAACATAGTCGATTTGGTCAAAGTCATCCTTTAAAGTTAAAAAAATTTTTTTTAAGTCATTAGCTGGTGAAAGCAAACACAGCTATATTGGACCATACCAGGGAACGAGCTGACAAAAAAACAAAATTCCCGATATTCGGGAATCGGGACGGCCCGTTCCCTGGAACATACCCATATATGCTTGATATTTTTCGGTTGGGGATTAGACGTCCCTTGGTGGTTTGAATATTGACGTTTGGAAAAAAAGGCCAATGAGGGTTATGAAAATTAAAAAAAATATTTACAGCATTTGTAATTTGTGCAGCAGATATTGCTTCTGTAAGCCACTTCATATTTAAATCCAAATATCGAGAATATTGTGCATTCAAAGCTAATGCAACATCACCAAATGTGTTGAGAACTTGTGTTTTAACATTCTTCTTTGCGTTGGCGTCCTTTAAAATTTTTTTTAATTTTACAAAAAGAAATCAAAAAAAAACCTGTAAAATCCCCAACATTCTTTCCATAATTTCATCCATATATCCACTAATATTTGTTTCAAAAGCTCTGCACAGGTCAGAAACAACACCTACAGCAGCAATTCCAATTTGTGCATCATCATGATTTTCCAAAGCGGCAAGCAGGAAAGGTTTAAAGTCTGGCATGTATTTTTGGAAACCGTCTTTTAACACTTGAAAAAAAATTTTTTTGAATTAGTAATAGATATTTATTGAATAAACTGAATATTGAGTAGAATAATGTCATTCACCCTCCCAAACTAGTCCCGAGAAAAACTTTAATAATTTAATGCTTAAGCAATTTTGCTAGCTTCGGTAAGCTGTTGACATAACCAATTCTATTTACTGAAAAACAAGCATTAGGCTATCGGACCATGTTCTAACAATAATACCAAGCAATTGAAAGTTCAGAGGGTTCCCTTATAAGAGTATAAAAAATTGCCCATCCTCCGGTTTGATGATGACACACTCGATCCCTACTCATGTCAGTCAATGGTTTCTATTCCATCACCCCTATCAAACAAATTTTTTCACAAAAAAATAAGAACCTTCAATAAGAGCAGTAATTGCCATTAAAGCTTCCTCAACAACAGCCTCACTCTCTTTCCCCGTAGAACGTCCCATAATCCGAAGAAGACCCGCCATGATACTGTCAGAAATGAGTGGAGCATCCTCACATCGAATTTTGTGTAGAACCGATTGAAGCGTTGCACAAAGTTGTGATTGAAGATCACGAAGTTGAGAACGTTCATTAGACGAAATTAAAGCATCTTCTATACTCAACAAAGACTCTAATTTGCCCAAAATAATTATTGTAGTTTGTTGAACTGCTGGATAACAATCAGTTGGACTATTTTTGATTAATTCCATCAGAGCTTCATATGCAGCTATTCGAAGTTTATTTTCGTTGGAATCGGTCCTGAAATCGAATTGAAAATCAAAAAACTCCGAAAAAATTTAAAAACCTGTCAGACGTCTTGATTAACTCAGTAACCATATTTTGGAAGACTGGGCTCAAAATAAATGTTTGTGGAGTACCCTTCTCATCCACAGCTCCTCCTTGGTCGACAGCGACTTTATAGGCGGCCTTTACAAGACTTGAGATTGCCTTTAAAAATTGAAAATAATTTTCAAAAAAAAATTCAAAAAAAGCAAACCCAGCAAACATTTGTAGCTACTCTAGGTTGATCTTGTAAGGCTGAAGAAAGTGCCGGCAACAACAAACTTAAAGTTTGTTCACGAGTTACAATTCCTTCACAAGTATCGCAAACTCTTCCAATTGCCCAAGCTGCAGTGTCCTTTATTGCTGGCTAAAATAAAAAAAATTTTACAATTGAGGAAAAATTTAAAAAAACAATGAAAAGAAAGTGAGAGGGTATGAATTCGTAATGCCAAATCGCCCTAATGCCAACCACCCGAAAGCAAAACCCCAGTTGTGGAGCAACATCTTGGCATTCCTCAGATTTTGGGGGATGGCATTACATCTTTTTGTGCATTAAGACGAACTTCAAGTGAGATAATATAAAAACTCTGGCCCAAAAAGGCATAAAACCCTTCCCATGTTAGTAAGAAAAACACAAACAAAACACACCACCGCGAACTCAACCACAGCAGAGACTCGAGTAAAATTTCTCCCAATTCCACATAAAAATAAGAAAAAATCAATTTACATGAGTATCAGAAAGCGTAACAATCAATGGCTGTATAGCCTGTTCAACCAAAAGCAAAAGTTTTTGTTTAGTCGGCCCTTCCAAAATTGATCCAAATGCCATTATTGCTGCCTCTCTATAATGCCAATCAGGATTTGTAAAGTGTTGTGTGATGAAAGGAAGTATCAAATCAATAATTGCATCGCCACAACATTGAGCTAACAACATGACAGCAATTCCTGCAGATTTTGCAGGGTTCCAATCATCTTCAGAATCTGCTTCTTGTTTCGCCAATTTTTCTGTTAGAGTTGGCAAAATATGTGGAAGAGCACCCAAAGCATAATGTTTTGAAACATTTTCTGGCGTTGTGCCTTGCTCGACAGCCTTTAAAAGTTGAAAATTATAAAAAATCAAAATCAGGAAAATCAAACTTCTTCAGCCTCAGCAGCCAAATTTAATTCCTCATCGCACACATTTGACCAAAACTCGATGCCTTGTAGAGAGACTTCATCAACTATATGATTGAAAAGGTGAACAAAAGTACTCATCTGCTGAGCAAATATATTTTATGTTTCTCAAAAAAATTTCAAAGTGATTAACCGAAAGGTCTAAAGCAGTTCAAGCTAATATAGGGGTCTAGAAAAAATTTAGCCCGTTAAAAAAATAAAAAATTTTTTCCAAAAAAATCATTTCACAAACCCGGATCTTTCATAGCCTGAAGGGTTATTTGAAAAAGAGCGCGTCCCATATAAGGTTCCATGTGCCGATAGTAGAGAGAAACAATTTTAACCAAACATTGAAGAGCGACAACTTTAATTGATGTTTCTGTAGACTGGGTGGCATTGCAGGTCACTTGCATAATAATGTTGCGTTCAGTCTGAAATTTTAATTTTTTGAAGTCAAAGGACCATAGAAACCCTACTTCAGTCTCAAAACTTTGTTTGGCAAAATCCAGAGAGTTCAATAATGCTGTTGTAGCAGCCATTCGAATATTGTTGGATGTTTCCTCTTCACGCATCCCATGTACAATTGCTGTTAGAATTGGCCCAGTATAAGGAAGATCACGAGCGTCCTGACAGATATACCCCAACGCTTCCAGCGACGCTTCCCTCAACATAGGAGAGCTTTCCGGCCTTGTAACATTAACGCTCAACTGGTCAATCACATCAGCCCATTGCTTAAACAAATTTTTTTAAATAAACCTCAAAATTTTTTTTACATTCAGAGGGAGTTCAATACAAGCAATAGCAGCCACGCACTGTGCTGCTGTAGATGGTCTTATTGTTTCAGTATCAAGTGCCATCATAGCACATTTCTTCACGTAATCTCGCATATCTGAAGGCGTTGAAAGCCATCTAGAAAAAAAATTTATAAAATTGTATTTTCATAGATTAAGGAAAACCTGGTCTTTTTCTGATCAAATGATGTTTGACCACTAGAGAATAAAGTGTTCTTAAGTTGAAGACCGGCTGCTTTCCTAATAAAAGGACCGTTGTTGACATTAGAGAGTACTTCCGCAAGTTGTCTGACATATTCTGGCTTAAATTTTTAAAATTTATTTCAGTTCAGACAATAAATTTGAACTCACAAAATTACCATCAGCAGCTTGTTGTAAAAGATTCAGGGCATATTGTTGATCCTTGGGATCTAAAATGATGAAAAATCATATTTTAGATGAATGGTCAATATTAAAAATTACCTCCAGAAAAAGTTTTCTCTAAAACCTGAGCAAGTTCTGACATTTATAATTTCAAAAAAAAAATCTAAAAATGAAAAAAGAAATAGAAGCAACAAACAAATCAAAAAAAAGTTTAAAAAAAAATTTCTCAAAAAAAAAATTTTTTAAGAAAATTGAGCGGTAAAATATTAAACTTAGAAAATATAAAAATTCCGCAACGAAAATTACAGTAAACTAAAAGTTCGATAATTTTTCTCCCTCGCTGTACTATTTCTTTTACGATTTGTTGTTTTGGTAAAAAACGATTCGTCAAACAAAGGAAAAGTGTACGTTTAATCTAACATTTTTTATCAACTTTCTTTTCGTCAGTCTTGTAGGAGTTTTTTTTAGTTTCTTAACTTTTTTAACCCACATTCTTTACAAGGTTCTTAGAGTTGAAGTTATTTGGGTTTGACAAATTCTAACATTATTAGGTTATAAATTATGGAATGTTTGGTACATGAGATTTGTTTATTTTCAAAATATTTCGAAATATATTTTTTAAACTATAAATGACAATCGTGTGAGAATGTTTTATGAGAACTCTTTTTTTCCTTTATTAAATGACACCCATCTTTTTTTGCTTTAAAAACTGATCTTTTGTATTTTCTCCATTACTAATATTGATTATTTCAGTTTACAAATTAGGTTAATTTATTTGTTATTCTTTTGTTTAATCAACAAAAAAGATTTTAAAAAATGGTAAGTTCCTTAGCTTCTCAAGTCCAAACTTCATCTACCAATTCAGGTAAACTTCACGGTAGACGAAATCCGTGCTTTGATGGACAAACGTAAAAACATTCGTAACATGTCTGTTATTGCGCACGTCGACCACGGAAAATCAACGCTTACCGATTCGCTTGTTTCGAAGGCTGGAATTATTGCCGGGGCGAAGGCTGGTGAGACACGTTTCACTGATACCCGCAAAGATGAACAGGATCGTTGTATTACCATCAAATCGACGTTTGTTTCACTTTTTAGATTTTTGAATGATTTTGTTCAAATTAAGGGCCATTTCGATGTTCTTCGAGCTTGACATGAAAGACTTGGATTTCGTTAAGGGAGACAATCAATGCGAAATTCAACAAGTTGATGGAGCGCCTAAGAAATACAACGGCTTTCTTATCAATCTTATTGATTCTCCTGGACACGTTGACTTCTCTAGTGAAGTTACTGCTGCTTTACGTGTTACTGATGGTGCTTTGGTTGTTGTGGATTGTGTTTCAGGTTTTCTTATTTGAATCTTAACTTAAAACAAAAAACAATTTCTTAGGAGTTTGTGTGCAAACCGAAACTGTATTACGACAGGCAATCGCTGAACGTATCAAGCCAGTGCTTTTTATGAACAAAATGGACCGTGCACTTCTTGAATTGCAACTTGGACAAGAGGAACTTTACCAAACATTCCAACGTATTGTGGAGAACATCAACGTTATTATTGCTACATATGGAGACGATGACGGGCCGATGGGACCGATTCAAGTTGATCCTTCTATTGGAAATGTTGGTTTTGGGTCAGGTCTTCATGGATGGGCTTTTACACTCAAACAGTTTGCTGAGATGTACGCTGACAAGTTTGGAGTTCAGGTTGGGAATTTTGCCAATCTCTGCCTTCAATTTCCCATTTAAGGTCGACAAGTTGATGAAGAATCTTTGGGGTGATCGCTTCTTCAACCTCAAAACAAAGAAGTGGACTAGTACTCAAGAGCCGGATACTAAGCGTGGATTTTGCCAATTCGTTTTGGATCCAATCTACAAAGTTTTTGATTGCGTGATGAACATTAAGAAGGAGGAGACGACCAAACTTTGCGAAAAATTGGGAGTCAAGCTTACTGCTGAAGAAAGAGATTTGGAAGGGAAACCACTTCTTAAGACAATTATGCGTAAATGGCTTCCTGCTGGTGATACTATGCTTCAGGTTTGAATAAAAAATGATACTTGTCCCATTTGAACTTTTTTAAGATGATTTGTATTCATTTGCCTTCACCTGTGACTGCCCAAAAGTACCGAATGGAAATGCTCTATGAAGGACCACATGATGACGAGGCAGCAATTGCTTCAAAAGCTTGTGATCCTAACGGACCTTTGATGATGTATATCTCGAAAATGGTACCAACTTCTGATAAGGGACGTTTCTATGCTTTTGGTATAAATTTAAAAAATATTGACACAACTGATTCAATTCTTTGTAGGTCGTGTTTTCTCTGGAAAAGTAGCGACTGGAATGAAGGCTCGAATTCAAGGACCAAACTATGTTGTTGGCAAGAAGGAAGACCTTTATGAGAAGACAATTCAACGGTTTTGTTGATTTCTAAGTTTCTAAAACCGTCTTAATTTTTAGCACAATTCTCATGATGGGACGTTATATTGAACCAATTGAAGATATCCCTGCAGGAAATATTGCTGGACTTGTTGGTGTTGATCAATACCTCGTTAAGGGTGGAACAATTACAACCTACAAGGATGCTCACAATTTGCGTGTTATGAAATTCTCTGTCTCTCCTGTTGTGCGTGTTGCTGTGGAACCGAAAAATGCTGGGGATTTGCCAAAATTGGTTCTTATTTTTAAATTTAACTTTGAAACAAATTTTGCTTAACTCTAGGTGGAAGGTTTGAAGCGCCTGGCTAAATCTGATCCTATGGTGCAATGCATTTTTGAGGAGTCTGGAGAGCATATTATTGCTGGTGCTGGAGAATTGCATTTGGAAATTTGCTTAAAGGATTTGGAAGAGGACCACGCTTGCATTCCAATCAAAAAGTCTGATCCAGTTGTGTCATATCGTGAAACGGTCACTGAGGAGTCCGATATTATGTGCCTTTCAAAATCACCAAACAAACACAACCGTCTCTTCTGCAAAGCAAAACCAATGGCTACTGGATTACCTGAAGCAATTGAGGGTGGAGAAGTCAGCCCGACTGATGATCCAAAAAATCGTGCAAGAATTCTTGCTGAAAAATATGAATTTGATGCAACTGATGCTCGTAAAATTTGGTGTTTTGGACCTGAAGGGACTGGAGCAAACCTTTTGGTTGACGTGACAAAAGGAGTTCAATATCTTAACGAAATAAAGGTTTTTTTTTATTTTTGGATTTTCTAACAAAAAAAATACCTTCAGGATTCGGTTGTAGCAGGATTCCAATGGGCAACCAAGGAAGGTGTAATGTGTGATGAGAATATGCGTGGTGTTCGTTTTGATATTCACGATGTGACTCTTCACGCTGACGCAATTCACCGTGGTGGTGGTCAAATCATTCCAACGGCACGTCGTGTGTTTTATGCTTCCGTCCTTACTGCAAAAGTTTTTAAAAAAAAATTTTTTAAAGTTTTTATTTAAAAATTTTGTAGCCTCGAATACAAGAGCCAGTCTATTTGGTTGAAATACAATGTCCAGAGGCAGCCGTTGGTGGTATCTATGGGGTACTGAACCGTCGTCGTGGTGTTGTCTTTGAGGAAAGCCAAATTGCTGGAACACCAATGTTCATTGTTAAGGCTCATTTGCCTGTAAATGAATCTTTTGGTAATTTTTAGAGAAGTTTTTGAATTTACCTCATATTTTTAAAGGTTTTACTGCTGATTTGCGTTCAAATACTGGTGGGCAAGCATTCCCACAATGTGTGTTCGACCACTGGCAGATCTTGCCTGGTGATCCATTCGAGAGCACTTCGCGTCCGGCACAAGTTGTGGCAGAAACGAGAAAACGTAAAGGACTTAAGGAAGGAATCCCGTCGCTTGATAATTTCTATGATAAACTCTAAAGAAGAAAAAAAGGTTTAAATAAGAGGGAGGAAAGGGATTTTTGGAATTATATTTTTGTTTTGTGTGTGTTTTCCCCGCTTATTTTCGACAACCCGTTATGTGACAAAATTGTTATTGTGTTGTTGATGAAATATTATTAATCATTTAAAAAAATATTGTTTTTTATTTAAAGTAATATTGTTTGATAAAGAAAATAATGGGTTTTTGTGGACTTTAGGGGAAAGTATCTAGAAGGGTTCCCGAGGGATTGGGGTCGGTTTTAGCGAGTGCCGTAGGCGCGAGAGTTAAAACTGACACTTAGGCAATACCTAAATTCATGAAAATTTTCTCAAATTTCCCTAACATTCTTGACTACTTCCAGAAATTTCAGAAGTTTTCATCAAATATTCCTGAAGTCATGGCCGAAAAACCTCGAAAAATTAGGCATTTTAGGAGAATCAACATTTTGGCCATACCTTCTGTAATTTTAGCCCAAAAATTCTGAAATTTTTGCCTTCTAGGATCTATGAATTCGTGCAAGACGGCCTAGTTCCCTTCCCGAGAAAAAGAATATTCTTTATAAGGTTTTAATCGAAAGTATTTATTTTTTAGCCGTTATATATTTAAATGGCAAAAAAAGTTCCTTTAGTTTTGTACAATAAAACATGTATGTAAAACTTCTTTTAATTTAATTATATATAATCTGGTTTGGAGCTACTTTCATTTTTGTAAAGTATTTTTAATTTTTAAATTTAAATTTATTTTTGGATATTTTCATCAAATAAGCGCCATTAAACAGTTGCCATAGCTAAACCATCCACTTTTCCCAAATCCTCTTTTACTGTCCTAAAAGCCAAGTCCTCCTTTATTGTCCTAAAAAATTGAGAAAATTCAAGGTTAAATCTGTTTAAAAAGTTAAACCTTTCAAAATCTTCCCATTCACCAGGACGAACATTATAGAGACTTTCATTAACATCATAAATATGTAAACAACCAGAACCGTCCCCAATTATTAATTGTTGGCCTGAAGATTTTTTTTTATTTTTAAAAGTCGGAGCCTCATTTTTAAATATTCCCCAAAATTAGATGCTCGATTTAAGATAAGTTTTTTGTCTCGAAAAAAACGAAAGTCGGAGGTGTCTGCCAAATTGATATTGGAAAACAAAATACTACACCGCTGTTGTAAAGCTACCTAATTTGTGATAAACCCTATTAAGGGAGATAAGGAGAAATAAGGAGAAACAAAATCGCGCGCGATTTTTATGTAAGCACAGCATAAGGGATATCCTAAAACGAGGTTCTCCCGTGTCAAGAATTAGAAGAAGTATTTTTTTCTTACCATTACGGGACCAATGCAACCTTGAGGTAGACACACCAATATCCAAAGAAGTTAACGGATTTTCAGAATTTTTATTTAAGTTCCACAAATTTAGCTTTAAAAAAAGAAAAAAATTTAAATTAAAAATATTTTAAAAATACAGTTCCATCGGATGAAAGAGAGGCAAACACTGCTGGATGAACTGGCGACCATTGAACATCGGTAATGTAAAATTTGTGTTTTCGCTCCACACACAATAAAGGCTCGGATTTTGATAAATCCTTTTTAAAGAAAAAATTTTTGTAATTTTGACAAGGTGACATTTCATCCCAAAATCTAAAAAAATTTCGACAAGGTGACAGTTGGTCCAAAAAACTTTAAAAAATTTCGATGTATGACATTTCATCCTTTTTAATTTTCGATAGGTATTTCATCAAAAAATAAAAAATTTTTCAATAGGTGACATTTCATCCCAAAAATACAAAAAAAATTTCCCAAAATCTTTTTATAATTTTATACCTTCAAATCCCACAATTTAATGCTAAAATCCAAAGAACCAGTCAAGCAGAGACTAGAAAAGTCAATCGGGCCTTTAGCTCTGTGCATATCAACTGTGGTAATAGGCATTGAATGAGCTAAAAATTAATAAAAATTAATTTAAAAAATTTTTTTAATTTAAAAAACCTGGAATGCTTTTACAAGTATCTTTAATATGTCTATCAACAATATATAATTGATTATCTTCATCTCCTAACACTAGATCTTTAATACTGCCATGAGCAAATGACATACACAAAGCTGACATCTTTAAAATAATAATTTTTTAGAGGCTATAAGAAACTCTTTCAGAGCTGTTTGACTTCGAATAATCTTTTAATGTGTTATATAAGGTTAAGAGAGAGGTAAAAGTATAGCCCGGGTAGGTCTTGAGCCTGTGACCTGATGCCAATCATTGCTAGACGCTTCGATCGCCACGTGTACACGCAAGCGACCTCCTAGCCTCCTTCTTTTTAATAAATATTGAATACCCCCCCCCCCCCCCCATTCTAGTAAGCGTTTTAAGTGTTAGATAGCTGGCTACCAAGGGCGTAGCCAGGGGGTCGATTTCGGGGGGCTAACACTGGGTGTGCGCCAAATTTTTGGCGTTTACCTTGGCGTTCCGGACGCAAATTTTTTTGTACACAAATTTTCATCTTCTCAGCGCCGCAGGCGAAAATTTTTTGAATTTTGGAAGGTCGTAGGCCAAAAAAATTCACTTTTTTTGCGCCGCAGGCAAAAATTTTGAGGATTTTGGAGCTCAAGAAGCCAGATTTCTTCCATTTTTTGCGCCGCAGGCGAAAATTTTTTGAATTTGGACGGTCGTAGGCGGAAAATTTTCACTTTTTTGCTAATTCTTCTCCTAATTTTTCTCCCCTTTCTCCCATTTGGGGGGGGGGGGGGCTTCAGCCCAGCCCCCTGGCTACGCCCCTGCTGGCTACATATAAACGTCAATTCCAGGGCATATCAAGGAGGCTAAAAAAGAACGAAATCAGGGCTTCTTGGCCTTCCAAAAATCGACAAATTTTTGCCTACACTCCGGAAAATACCCTCTGGATATGCCCTGGTTTAGACCACATTATATCATAAAAAACCTGTTTTTTAGTTTTTGGACACATTAAATTATGAGAATCAATAGGTTGTTGCATATTATCAATATTCCAAGAACATAAACGCCCGTCTGTTGAAACAGTAACCAAATCATGAGCGTTTGTTGAGCCTACCATACGCATACAAAGCACCGGTTGTGTATGAGCAGTTGAAGAAAGGGAAGTCTTTAAAAGGATTTTCAGGAAAAAATTAAAAAAAACCTTATAAACAGGCATCTTTTTATTAACTCGAACATCCCATATACATATTTGTCCAGAATAGCAGCCACCAATTATTATATTGTCTTTGAAAGGGTCAAATGTTAAACTCATCACGCGTGAAGAGCTGGTGAATGTGGCTCTAAAAAATAAAATTTCAAAAAATTCAAAACAAGGAGGGTTGGCGGTTTCTAACCGAACTGAAAACACCAAAGATTTTTCGGTTTGTGTTACAAAAGAATGGATATAGTTTAGGTAAGAACCCACTCCTAAATGGGTCAATTTATATATCATCTGATTCGTCTCACAATCAGTTATCTGACATGAGTCGTCTCATGGTGGTACCACTCCATAAGTACGGAAATGCATGTGGACCGAGATATATGTCCATGAAGATGGAAAACCCATAAGGGGAAGGGTCCGGCTAATTTGTGGTAAAATGCAAAAATGAATTCCAAAAATTTTTTTTTGAAATTTTCAAAAAATTTCCCCACAAAATTCCCCAAAAATTAATTTTTCGCTTACTCTGGAGTAGAAGTCTTAAACCTCGTAGTCCACAAATTAATAATACTGTCAGGTGCAAGAGGCGCTTCTCTATTTAAATCATAAGAAACAGCCATTAATTCTGCATGTATTGAAGAAAAATCGATTGCTCTAACTGCTCTATTTGCTGTTGTTTTTTCATCAAAAATTTTTCTATTAAAAGTCAACATTTCTCGATTATCTATTTTATCGTCTGTTCCAGCTCCATGTGTTCCATTTATGTAATCAACAAAAATATCGGCCTAAAATTAAAAAATTTAAAAATTATTTTGAATACTCAAAAAATTCAAAATATATTTGTAAAAACAAAAGAGAATGAAAACTAAACATAAATAAAATAAAAATTAATAGAAACTTGTGAAATAAAATATTTCAGCCCGAAAGGCTTCGAACATTAATTTATAAGAAAATCATAAACGAGGACACTACCACCTAACTACAACCTCAACTATCAATCCATGTAAAAATTTGTCTTTTCAGATAAATAAAACAATGTTCACGTAAAGGCAACATTTACGTCTTACAAAAGAAAATATTCAAAAAAAAAAGGAAAGCCAAAATCTTCTGCGACCTTTTTCCCCTTCTTTTTTCCATTAACTTTTCTGTTGCAAGAGGCGCGGGATATTGGGAAATATTTTAAACCTTCAAAAAGAAAAATTTTCTTCCAAATGTGAACTGGGGCCCAAGAAGATCCGAAACCCCCCAAAAACTCTTTCGACCTCCCTCCATTTTAAATTATTAAAAAAATAAACAAACTTCTTCAGCCAACGCTCTTTCAATGACTCGTGATGCTTGAGAAAAGAATCGAGAGAAATCGCTACTGCTTAAAATTTTTCGTTTTTCTTCATCGCTTAGAGGAGGCATTTTTGTACAAGTTGCTAATGTTATGCTTGTATGATCATCTGTAGTATCTTTTTTGTTGAAAGATTTGAACTGAAAAATTAAAAAAAAAGTTTTGAGAAAACTAAAAGTATTTAAAAAGTCAATATATTTTGAAAGAATCGGGTGTTGATAAAGAGAGAAATGTGTATGAAATGGAGAAATGCCCAATATTTTGAGTCAAAAATAGACCAAGACGTGGCAAGATCCTCGAAATTTTTCGAAATAATGATCAAAACTCTCGTACGACCCCTCCCAGTCCGGTGCTAGTTTGGAAGTCTAAGACTTCCAATTATAACAAGGAAACAAGGAACCACATTGTATAAGGAAAAAATTTTTCCGAGTCAAGGGGAATTTAAAAATGAAATTCAACTTCATTATCTAAAAAATGTCGGTAAAAAACAAGACAAAAAATCTCAAAGAGAAGCGAAAATTTTCGTTAACGCTATGATAATTTAAAAATAAAAAATTAAAAAAAACAAACATGTTGTCCATGATTATTAAATTGCAAATTATTAAGATGCTTTCTAATCTCTCTAGTCGGAGATTCATCAAAACTTCCAATTTGCAGGCCAGCTCCTTCATCAATCGACACTTCATCATCGAAAGCAAATTCTTGTGAGCCCATACTAAATTCTCCATCAGATTTTTTTTCATCATCAGTTTGGGTAGTTTTGCAGTATTGGAGCTTAAAAATCGATAAAATTTCAAAAAATTATCAAAAAAATTTACGCATTCAGTCCTCGGTTGTTTAATCGAAATTGATTGAGCTGGAATTAATGACAAATTCTGAGGGCGCTTTACACGAGTATTTGCATTTAAATCATTATTTCCAATGTGATTCTCCAAATAAAGCTTTATAGAAAAAATAAATTTAGTTTAAAATACATAAAAAATGTCGTCTTTATTTAATTTTTAATCTCTCCACAAATTTCCCAATTTTTGCCGTTATGCATCAAATCAGTAAAGAAAACTTGGTTGAACCCCAAGATTTATTTACTCTGCCTCTACAACAGGATGGAGCCAAATCTGGTCCGGGCCGAACGATCGAGCTGGACATTGAATTTTGGCCCGAAAAAGACTCGGTCGGGCCGGCCCGATAAAATTGAGGCCCGAAATTAGTCGAACGTCCGCCCGACTCGAAAACCCCAAACCTACTCTAACACAAACCTACATCTATAATCTAACATAGATAGCCAATCACTACAAATAACAGAAAACTGGAAAATTTAGGAGAGAAGGAAAATGAGTCCCCAAAAACGGCAATTTACCCAAAATAAAAATGTAAAAAAACTAACGACTCCATTGCACTCTCGAGATGTCGAATTAGTACTGCTTGGATCACTTGGAGCTTCTTCCCTAAGTTTGGATTCAATTCCAACACTGTCCAACATTGCTCTAAGCTCTGCAGGTGTCATCGTCTTAACTCTTCTTGCTTAAAACAAAATTTAAAAATTCTAGAAAAATTATCAAAAAATCAAACTGTCAATCATCAAAGAAGCTCTTCCATCAACTCTTTGCCTTGAATGGTTTGCAGCTCTAAGGGCTCTAAGTTCATCTAGCCTTCGCTTTTTCTCTTCCAATTCTTTTTGCCGTTCACGAGTCTCGTTGCTATCAGCCATTTTTTAAAATAAATAAAAATATTTCTCTGAAAAAATGATTAAAAGTTTAAATTAATCGTGTCAGGCTAACTCAAGGAACGGACAAGTCACGGGACGGACAAGTCACGGAACGACAAGTCACAGAACAACCAAAACACGGAATATTTTAATAATCTGAATATTTTTAGAAATCAGAATATTTCAGAATTTTTTTTAAATTCTGTTTTTTAAAATATTCAATAGAAATTCCAATTTTTAAAATATTCCGTGTTTCGGTCATTCTGTGAGTCGGCCGTTCCCTGATTTGGTAATTGCGTGACATGTCTGTTCCGTGATCTGTCCGTTCAGTGACTTGGAATTCCTCGAGCTAATCCGTTCCTAAATTAATTAACAAAAAAAATGTTGCAGAAAAAAAACTGAAACCAATTAGTAATGAAAAAACAAACATTCCTTTCTTCTTTACAAGCCGAAAAACAGGGGACACGCCCGAATAGTCGCGGGCCGAAAAGTCGCGGCCGAAAAGTCGCGACCGAATAGTCGCCGGCCGAATAGTCGCGGGGCCATATAGTCGCCGGCCGAATAGTCGCCAAGCTTTTTAATTAAATATTATGATTAGTGACCGGTAAAATCGATTTTTCCGGAACCGGATTCCGGATTTGCAACTTGAGCCGGACCGGATCCGGCCGGATTTTTCCGGATAAATCCTTCCGGTTTTAATCCGGTAAAAATAATTTCCGGAGTCCGGCAGAAATTATCCGGATTCCGGACTTAATCAGGAAATTTCAAAGAAACCGGATTTGGGACCCGGACTCCGGAAAAATCCGGCCGGATCCGGTCCGGCCCCGGTCACTAATTCTGATTGTAATTAGGCCGCACTTCTTCCGCCATTGGAACAACATCCCCAGTCGTTGGAACAACACTTTGGTATTCTAGACATTTTTGGGGGGTTTGGCATTACAAGCTTTTTGCATTACAAGCTGATGTATTTCAAACTTTTGGCATTATAACATCATACCTTTAATTAAAAGCTTGGCGACTATTCGGCCGGCGACTATATGGCCTCGCGACTATTCGGCCGGCGACTATTCGGTCGCGACTTTTCGGCCGCGACTTTTCGGCCCGCGACTATTCGGGCTGTACCCGAAAAACAGAACGCCAAAAAATAAAAAATAATGCCAAAATAAAATTTTTTAAAAATGAAATACAAAATTCCACGTGAAAATCCCGTGGGACGAAGCAGACAATAAAAAATAAAAATGTGTAAAAAGATTGATTAACCACAATTAAAAAATAAGACAGACCTCACTTTAAGAATATACATTTTGGGCTAAAAAAATTTTAAAACAGGCGAACCTCAAACCAAGGTGTACTTCATAGTCTGTATAACAAAATACCCAAATTTAATGAAAAACAAACAAAAATTTTTTAAATAAATCCGTTTCTTTATAAGTAATCAAAAAATACTACAACTAAAATCTCATTAAAACAAACAACAAAACATTTCATTTCTCTCAACTCTTTTTCCCTCTCTTATATTTAAGATTGAATTGATCTCCCCAATAAGGTTGATGTCCCATACGTTGGTGAGGATTATATGGAGGTTTAGGCAAATCCGGTTGCGGATATTTTTTGAATAAAGTATTAATTTCTTTTAAAGACATTTTTTCTGCGTGTTCTTTAACGTTGCTTCCTTCAGAGGCAATGTGAAATTTAAGTTCTCCCTCACGATTTCGTTTAAGTTGTGCCTGGATATGAACGTGGTTTTCGGTAACACAGCGTTGCAAAGCTTCATTAAATTCTTTACAATGCAAATCGTCATATTCCCATTTCTTTAAACAGGCAAATAAATGCTGCATTTCATCCAAACATTTGCTTTAAAAAATTAATTAATTTAGGAAATATAATTGGACCTCTTTTTGTTAGTTGGACCAGGGATTAACCGACATAAAATATAGATTGACAATTTCGGGAATCGGGATTCCCCACCCAAATAACGTCGGGCCGGCTAAGATCCCTGGAGTAACACCCTTATGTATATAAAGAATACCTAAAAAATGGCTCTAGTTTAACTATAGTTTTTTTTGGGATACTTAAAATATTTTAAGGACTCTTATACCATTTTGGTAAGCATATACTATTTTGGAACGCTTTTAATTGTTCATGGAACGCTTAAAAGCTAATGGGACGCATGTCCTAAACTAAAGCCAAGAAAATTTCAACCACAAGGATGATCTCCAGACGAGGTACAACACACAATAAAAGGCTAACGTGTTCTCCCAATCTAGACATTTAAATGATGCCCAAGATTTTTTAAAGTACAAAATTTAATTTTCTACAAAAATATTTGTGCCGCCCCCTTCTATGAACCCAACCCCCTATTGCACCTATAAATTTAAAATTTATTTAAAAAATACCATCCATTACTTTTTAGATCTCGGCCTCTCCGTTGCATTAGGAACCAAATTTTTACCACAGAGCGGCTAAAAATATAAAAAAATAAAATAAAAATAATTAAAAAACATACAATTAATTCCTTATAAGTGTAAAATGGCGTCAAATTAACTCGATTTAATAAATTGGTTGGTTTCATTTTTTTCTTTTCTAAAAACCTTAAAATAAATTAAAAAGATAAAAGAAAAATAAAAAAATATTAAAAAATAAAAAAATTATTTTTAAAAATAAAAAAATAATAAAAATCTTCCAATCGCGTTTATGCCTGATAATTGAGGAAAATTGAAAGAGCGCATGGTGTATACAAAAGAGAAAAAAATTAAAATAATATTTATTTATTGTAGAAACTTGGTCTAAATAAGTTTTAAGTTTATTAAGTATTACAAGCCTTTTATAACTAATAAAAAATAAATAAACTTGGACCTTTTAGAAAAATTAAATAAACTTGAAATTACTGCGCAAGTTTATTTTTATATTTAATAAGTTTCAAGTTTCTCAATTATTTAGAAATAAAACTTGAACTTTCAGAAGAATTAAATAAACTTAGAAAAAGTTGTAATTAATTAAATAAACTTATTTCGGAATTACTAGGTAAATTTAAAATAAACTTGGTCAAGTTTAATAAAAATAAAACTTGGAATCTTTTAGGTAAAATAAACTTAGGAGTAAAATAAACTTAAATCAATTAAATAAACTTAAAAACTTAACTATTTAAATCCGAATTTCTACAATAAATAAATAAAAAAAAAAGTTTTAATTATTACAATAACATGAAGTTTTAAATAAGAATAATATTACTTAATAGGAAAAAAATAATACAAAAAATATTAACAATAATTGATTTGAATAGTGTATAATAATAAAAAAAACTTGAAGCAAGTAGAACAGGGCTTCGATTTCTGCGGATTTTTCCTCATTTTGTGGTTTTTTGATAGGGCGATGAGGATTATTTTTAAAAATGCGGATTTGCGGATTTTTGTGGTCTTTTGAAGATTATGAGGATTTTTTATATTTTCTTGTAGTTTTTAGGATAAAATACCATTTTTTCTCTTAAGGCCTTCCAAAAACCTCAAAATTTTCGCTTGCGGCGCTGAAAATGGAATAAATATGACGTCTTGGCCTTCAAAATCCTCAAAATTTTTGCCTGCGGCGCAGAAAAGGACGATTTTTGGCTTCTTGGCCTCCCAAAATCCGCAAAATTTTCGCCTGAGGATGGAAGAAATCTGGAAAGGATGGAAGAAATCTGAGGATGGAAGAAATCTGGAAAATGGAAGAAATCTGGCCTCTTGGTCTTCCAAAATTTTGAGTAAAGAATTCACTACAACTAGGGACGGTGAAAGTATTGGCTCAAGTCAACTGTAATTTTTCATTTAATTATTCGGATTTTAATAAGATAGGTAGTCATTAGTAGTGAAAAAATTGCTCAATTCAATTGTTGGAATCAAAAAATATAACGCATAAAGTGATTTTAATTCAATTTTTGTGTTTGATAATTTTTTGCGGATTTTTCATATCAAATGCGGATTTTTTCGATGAAAATTGCGGATTTTTAAAAATTCGAGATCGAAGCCCTGAAGTAGAAGGAGCACAGCAAGATTTAAATATAAAAATAATTTTTTAAATATTCGGTTTTGATATTTTTCTTTAAAAAAATATGTTGACATAGAATTAGGGTTGTTGGAAATAAATAAAAAAAACAATTAAATATATTCATGAAGTTGTACTTAAATAAGGTGGAAGAGAGAAACTGAAACATTCATGCTTGTTGAAACAAAAAAAATTTTTTGATTTTAAATAATCGTTGGTTGTTTCCCGAAAATCGGAAATTACCGACGATTTTTTGGGTTGGGATCCCAATTTCCAAAAAAACGGGAATTTTATTTTTATGTCGACTCGTTCCCTGTTAAATACGGAGACTTAAAAACCTCCCCATTTAATTCAGGCACCTTCCCGAGAAAATTAACACTTTGGTGTAGTGGGATAATTTTCAATCTAGTAAGTGGAAGATGAGTAGAGTTCGAACCCGTTCAGTGGGAAATAATTTAAAAATAGTAATTTTGTCAATTTTTAATGATTTTCATAGCTAAGAGTTTCAAAATTATTCAAAAAAATTTTTTTGAAAGTTTCTAAGAAGTTTTTCAGTTAAATTTTCACCAAAATTAAAAAAAACCCAAATGTTTCAGTTTTCTTCAAACCACACAAAATTTCAATAAATAAAAAAAAATAATTTTCCTACTCCCAAAATGACTAAAAAATTAAATAGAAGCTACCATAGAGAAATACTTATAATTCGAATAAAATTAACAAAAATTGCTTCGATTTTGTAAAAAAGAAAAAACCTTAGGAAAACTTTTTTTGAAATTTTTTTATTGCTCTGCAGATATTGTTGATGGTTGTTGCTGTTGCTGTTGTTTTTCAATTTCAACTTCAATATTTACAATTTTATTACATAATGAGGTTGATGATGATGATGATGTTGCTGCTGTTGTTGATGAGGAGGAGCATTTTAGACAACAATATGAAGAAATTAGTTGAGCTCCACGTACTGAAATGCCAACACAACAAAAATGATACCTTTAAAAAAATTTTTTATTTTGACGAAAAAAAATTATTTAAAAGAAACCATCGAGCGCAACCCGCTTCACATTGAATCCAACGTGTATATTCACCTAAAAACATATTTTTTTTAAATAATCGAAAAAATAATTTGAAAGAAAAACAAAAAAAAACAGATGGAGTTCACTTTAAAAAATCCCATGGAGCTGAAAAAATCGTCCTTATGAGGGATATATTAAATAGGGAGAGGATTAGACAGTTCCCCCTCCTAATGACTAACAAATCTTTAAAAAAGTATCTTAAACTAAGGAGCAGTGATGGGTATGGCTCCGGACTAAGATTTTAAAAGCCTTTTAAAGCTCAGAGCCAACAAATGCCCAGCACTGCTGAGGAGTATATTTATTAGTTTCAGGGGGGCTGAGTTATCCTCAATCCAATATTAAGACCTTTTTTAGACCCGAAACTCGACCCGACATTTTTCTCAAACCGGCCCATACATCATTGTCTGACTGTATTAGAAAATAAATAAAATATAAACCAACTATAGGGATTTAAACATAAATCAGCAGCACATCTTTCCAAATGATGATCTTTAGAAACTCTTTTAATAGATCCTGATTCGTCATAATTACTTGAAGTTTCCTCATCCTCTTCTTCATTTTTCATTCCATTAAAGTCGGCATCTAAAAAATCCTCTTCGCCTTTTGATACATTTTGGCGAGAATTTGAAGAAGTTCTCCCTCCTCCTCTCGAAGCTTTTCCTGAACTTCTTCGATTTCCTTTTGGCGTTGTTGTTGAATTTGTACTACGCCGTTTTATGCCAGAAATGCGTCGATTATTCGAATTTTGACGAGATGAATGTTCAATTAATATTGGAGATTTAAATAGAGAGAAGAGAACTGGACGAGGATTTGAATTTGGAACTCTTTCCTAAATTTAGAAAAAAAAATTATTTAAATTTCTAGGCTCTTGGATAAAAGATTAAAGTCAGACGTCATTTGTAAGTACACTCTTAGGGTTAAAAAATAATAACTTATGTATAAGGAGAGGAGTATCGTTTGGACAACCACCCAATGGGATGGAACAATTCCAGGTGGAACAAAATAAAAAAAAATTTTAATTTGAGGTGTAACCAGCATGGAAGGGGCTTTTTTCGACCCAATATCCGATCCGAGAAATTTTTTAGTCCAAAACCTGACCCGGCTTTTTCTCAACCCAGCCTATCCGTGGTATCCAGTATTGTGAGTAACACAATAGCGAGATTCGACCGTTTAAAATCTCCAGATTTCTAGAACTATAAAATTCCAAAAATATAACAAACCCTTATTTTTTGTAATATAACAACATTGTTTTGTTCAATCGGAAAAATATCAAAAAAAGCAGAAGCACAAAGCATTTGATAAATTTGTACATCAACAACTTCTGTTGATAGAGCCATAATAAGTGAATCAATTAATTTATTTTTTGTTTCATCTTCTATTGTAGACAAATCAACACCTTTAGGTATAAAATGGAGTTGATTATGAAGATTTTGAAAAATTCTAGTGCTGTGATCAATCAAATTTTTGACAAGCATCTGTTGAAAATAAGCAGAAATAAGTTTAAAACGGGACATAGGTTACTACGTACAAAATTTTTTGAATATTTTTTGGTCCTATTCGGACCTCCGATTTCCTATTGCCAAGTGATATCCGTTTTCCGTAGTGACTTTTGGACGAGTTATGATCAGATAAGATATCAAATGTCTAACAAATGGTATCAGGAACAATATAAAAATTTTGTACACAGTAATTTATGTCCGTCCTCTTCTTGTAAAAAAATTAGAAAACCTTTTCAAGACTGTTATCAGGCAAATCAGTTAAAAAACAAGCAGCTTCAACCTCTTCAATACATGGACGCCGACTACGTAGACAACGTTGACATAAATAAATTCCAGGTGGTAAACGTTCGAAGAAAGGGTCCCATTGAATACATAAAGCTTTAGAAAAATTTTTGAAAATTAAAATTTTTTTAAAAAAACCATGAAATCGAGCATTACAAACAAAACAATTTATCGTTTCATTTTGTAACCCATCCGAAGATTTTTTGGATTTTGATGGAGAATCACCACAATTTTTAGCACAGACACACGTTTCTTTAAGCGGTCTTTTTGAATTTGCAAAACGAAGTGCATGAAGTAAAGTAGAGCGTTGATCGTTGATAGCATTTAAATGGGAGATTAGCCCTTCGTTGGTGGTGAAATTTTGAAGTTGAATCCAACTGAAAAGAAAAACATAATTTTTAAAAAACGTTTAAGAAATTAAAAATCAGAAGAGCAAAAAGAAGAGACAAAATAGACGACTGGGAAGGAATTCTCGTTAATTAAAAATTAATATACCGAAAATGCTCTAATAGAAGCACTAGACGTTTATTTTTCAAAGGGTCTCATTGAGTGGTCTTCTAATAGGAAGGGATGAGTCTCTATTGGAGATAGGCATTTTATTAGAACAATTAAGCGAGGAAAATTATGTGAGGAAAGGTTAAAATTAGATGAGGAAAGCTTTAAAGGTTTAAAAGACATGGTTAGTTAAATTTAATTAAATTTTTTAAAAATACTTTTCAGCATAATCTGTCGACTCAAAAAGTGAAAGATGTAAAGGGTCGCCTTCGACTAAAGCTGGTAAATCACTGAAAGAAAAACATTACATAAATCAAATTATTAAATAAAAATAACCTTCTTCCCGCAATAATATCAAAAAGATTATAATAATTAAAATTCATTAGAAAAATTGTTTTAATTTTATCTACAAATTTATTCAAAACATCAAACATTTGAATGATTTTTGAATGTTTTTGGGCATTACGTTCAAAAATTGAATTTGAACAATTCTAAAAACAACAAAATTATTTTTTAAATAAAATTCTTAATTAACCTTGTTTAATTGTTCAAGTTTAGCTAATGTTAAAGTTCCATTAATAAGTGAAGTAAATTCGATGTTGATTTGTCGAGCAATCTTTTTAAAAATAAAAATATGAATTAAGATGATTTTAGGGAAGGTATTTTAATTTTAATAAAAATTTAAAATTTTGAGACGTGATAAGAATTATGTTGAAGCGACACATCATTTCAGGTTTTAAAGCAGTATGGGAAATTGGCTTATGCTTGTATGTCCGAAACTTTTTCTCGTACAAGGTACAAATTTTGGTCCGAACGTTGCTATATTGCTATAGAGGCTGGAACACTCCTTGAGACAGCAACTCTGCTCCTGAGGCCGTAGCTTGCTTTTGATGCAGCTCTCGAATAGCAACAGTTCTTAAGGCATCAATCGATCCGTAAGTGTCTGGGCAAAATGTTGGCCAAACATTTTTTAAGAATTATAAATAAATGCTTGGTAAACTACGAAAAAATACCCCCAATTTAATAAATATTTTCACAAAATAAATTTCAAAAATAACCTCCAATTCATCTCGAAAAGTTTGCAGAGAATCCGACTAAAATTTAAAAAAAAATAAATATTCGACTTCAAATTTTATTTTTAATAAACCTCAAGCCAATCAACAACAGACAAATTTTCTTTCCAAAATTCTTCTGCTTTTTCAATTCCTCCAACATTATTAGAAGAATTCTCCAAAAAATCAGATGCCAAAGTTTCAATTCGAGTTCCCAAATCAAATTTTTCTTCCAATTGTTTTGTTAAATTTGCAACATTTTGACAATTTTGAAGCCATCTAGACGATTCAATTACCAATTTCTACAAAAAAAATTAAATTAAATTCATTAATAAACAAAAAAATACTCCAATATTTTGTAGACTCAAACGTTCATGTTTTTCATCTTCTTCCTCTTCCATATTTTTTGTAATGCCATTTTGTTCATGGTCTTCATGTTTAATATTTACAAATTGATTAATTTGTTGTAGCAATTTTTCAGCCTTAATTATCCATTGATATCGTTCAAGGACCTTTGAATATGTAAAATTTAGAAGGAAAAAGCAGTCTGTGAAGCAGTTCAGTGAATAAAAGCGAAAATATTTTGGAATAATCAGGAACCAGAAGTATGGATTCATCAAACTTAGTAATGCCAAGAATCGGAAATAAAGTCCTCCGTCGTTCCCTTATCTTTCCACCGAGAATCATTCGTCTCTCTTCCTTCTTATAGAGGGAAAAGAAGAAAAGAATCAAAATCGACACTTCTGGTTCCCAATTTTTGGAACTGAGAGAACACTTGGACAGAGTAAATTTATTCTAATCTTAAAACAAAATTAACGTCCAAATACAGCTCATTTCCTCTAAAACCCTTTAAAAATTCCCATCAATTCTTCAAAAAAAACTCACAGATCTCAATTCATCTAAACCCTCTGCATCCAAACGTATATTAAATTCATCTTCCGCCTCATTAATAAGTGAGTAAAGAGCATCTATTGAGCGAAAACCAGAATATTCGTCTGCTAAACATTTTTGAACTCGTTGTTTCCAATTATCAACTTTAGCACAAAGTTCCTTTAGAAAAATTTAAAATTCTTTTTAAACCCGTTCAATTTCAAACCTTTAATCCAATTTCCAATTCATCATCATCAAAAATTGATTTTTCCAGTTGATCACGTAAATTTAAGACCTGAGAATTAAAGGAAAATTAGTCAGATTTTTAAAAATTAAAAAAACTTACTTCAGAATATTCACAGCGAGTGTCCACTTTTTGACAAATTGTCTGATCTCTAAAAATTTTGGAGAAAATTTTGGACAAATTAATTAGGTGGAACCAAAGGTCTCATATACGAGGGATTTTACGGGTTATCCGAAACCCTGTTTTTCCCTCTTAATCCCCTAACTGACCCGAAAATTTTGGAAAAATTAATTAGGTGGGATCAAATGTCTCATATACCAGGGATCTCACGGGTTATCGAAGACCCTTACTTTTTCCCTCTTAATCCCCTAACTGACCCGACTCAATATACTCGGACTTTTTTCGACCCTAAACCAACACCTTTTTTGTTAACCCTTGGAATTTCTCATATTCATCAATTGAAAAAAAACAAACCGAAGACGAATCTTTCTACAAAGTATTCTATTTAAACTTGTTGTTATTTTATCAAAATCAGCCAAAATTTGATTAATTCGTTGAATTTCAGCACAGTGTGGAAATCGAGAAGTTCGCCATTTATCAGCAAGAGTTCGCATTTTATTAACATCTTCAAAATTTTATTTTATAACTTTAAAAATAATTTCTAAAAATTAACCTAATTTTTGCTTTACAGAGTCTTCCTCTTCTCCATTTTGTTGGGAATTATAAACTTCTTCAATTAAATTATTAAATTGAGACAGGCTCCTTTTCCATTCAAAATATGAAGTTGTACGGGCAGAAAGGCGCTTTACCATAGGAACTAAATCTTCTAGTGTATAGCGAAACCTGAAGAGAAAAATTTTTTTATTTAATTAAGGGATGATGAAAAAGCAGTTTAGGAGAGTTTCACTATTTTTAGGGATCCATTAATTCTCCCACATGCTTCGCACCAAAGACAAGTACAACTACTAGTTTTGGAAATATTGAACCTGACGACCCCATTTTTTCCTCTCCAACTTTTTCCTATATCTACAGAATGTCAGACTTATTCCTTTCTTCTACCCAAGATGGAATAAAAGTTAACTATTTTTGATTGTTTGTAAGCAAAATATAGAAAGGCAATTACTAATGGAAAAAAAGGAAGAAGTCTGACCATTCTGCAAATATATAGGAAGAAACTTGGGGAGGAAAAAATAGTCTCAAAAAATCTGTCAGGTTCAATATTACCCTAGTTTTAATCAGAAACTAATTTAAAATCATCCTCTTACTTAAGGCAGGAATCCCTTATAGTACATTCATCGCATAGTCTATCAACGTGTTGAGAACAAACAATTCTTCCTTCATGTTTACAAACCAAGCCAGAGCAAAATAAAGTTGTTCGACAAACAGCACAAGCTCTTAAACAAATCAAAAAGTTTTAAAAAAAAATAAAATTTTCAAAAAGTAAACCTGTCATCATCCGAAAGATCTTCAAATTTACAAAATTGACTTTCACGTAAACCAGCTTCAGATAATTTTTTACGAAATTCAGTTTCTTTTGACACAATCCAACTTAATTCTTCAAGTGTTGCCAAACACATACTTATACTCATTTTCTTTGCATATCCAACCATTTTCATTAAAAGTTCTTCATGTGAAAAAACACAATTACGTTGAACTGAAGCATAATTTTCTAGGCATTGTCTTCCCATACGAAGCTTAATATTAAAGATTTAATTTTAAAAATAAACTACTCAGAGATCGAAAGATAAACTAGAGACCAAGGCACGGGTTTTTCCTGTACCCAGAGTCCAGTCCCAGGCATTTTCTACTTCCTGGGTTTTACCCGAACTACATGCTCAGGATCCGGCCCAGGTCAATAAATCAAACCCATAGTCCAGGAACAGGCCCAGGCTTTCAGGGGCAGAATTTTCCTCACTATAAAATAAATCAAATAGCTAGATAAACATCAATTTAAGATACATTTCTTTTAAATGTGGTTGACCTCTAGTGGAAGGATTATTCAGACGGTACCTCCTACTTGAGGCATCTAACTAGAGACCTGTCTGGAAGCGTCGTACAAGATATCTCTAAAAAGCTTGTCGACGAGATAACCGTTCAAGCTTTCGTATCGATCCAATCTCTACTCACAACTGAAATCTACAATTCCAACGGACGAAAAATTTGACTCTAATAGCTTACCCAATCAGGCGGAGCAAAATTGACAGCCTCAGCAAAATTCAATCCTTCATTGTAACCAGCATGATATGCTCTAGGAAAAGTCACAACAAATTCCCCAGCATTTTGATGGCAAGAATAAACTGGGACGCCCTTATCGATTAAAAATCGAGGATTTAATGCTGTTGTCATATGATGCAATAAATCGTTTTGATCAGCAAACAATTCTGGGAAAGAATCTTGAAGGAAAATTTAATAATCAAAATAAATCTTTAAAAAATCAAAACCTCGCATAACTTGATCAAAATGTTCAGCCTCATCGCCAGGTATCCCATACCAAATTTTACGTTCTCCCCAGTGATTATAGTTGATCGAATAAGTCCAATGATCTTCAACATGCCTAAATAATAAAATTTGGATTTAAAATATTTTTTAAAAAGGGTTACCAGCAAAATGTTGAGAAACACATTCCAACGTAAACCCATGGAACCATCATACCTAAAAATAAATTTAAGAAAAGTAACCCATTATTTTATGATATATAATTGGGGCCGAAAAAAATCGTGACATATAATAAGGGGTAATATTCAAATGGGAGGTATAGCTTGGAGTAGGGTTGCGCCCCGAGCCTTCGGGGTTGAAAAAGTCAGGGGTCGGGGTTTTCGGGGTTGACAAAGTCGGGGTCGGGGTTGCTCAAATTGTTCGGGGTCGAGGCGCAACACTAGCTTGTAGGTATCGCTTAAAATGGGAGGTATCGCAAGGCATAAACAGGGAAGTGTCATCCTGATTCCCGAGAATCGAGAATTCCCGACGTTTTCTTGGCCCGAGAATCCTGAATGCTGCCGAAATTAGAGATAAAATTTAGACAAGAACGTCGATTCCAAAAATCAGGAATTTATTTTTTACGACGGCACGTTCCCTTGTATCTAATAAAAATGCCCATTTGTATATATAAAAAAGAATTACCAGAAATATCAGTATGCATATGACAAAGAACACTTTCTTTTAGTTTTGGCAAATTATTCAAATCTTAAAAAAATTAAATTTAAAAAATTAATTAAAAAAAACCAAAGGAAAAACTCACTCCAAGGATGATTAACATAATATTGCTTTTCTTTGAAATCAATTCCATTTAAAGAATCTTCACGTCGAGGAAATCCACTTCCAACTTTACTCGAAATTCTTAAAATTTTGGGATTATAAAAAAAATTTTTTTTATCGCTTACAAATCAGCTCCATATTTAACTTGAACAACACTGTCAATGTCAACAACATTACGCCAAAATTCTGCCTCAACCTTTTCACGAGGTACATCCTAAGAGAAATATTTAATGCTAATTTTGATAGACAAAATATAAAGTCAAAAAATCGAAAAATCCTATCAAGTTTCAATAGAAAATAAATCCATCGTTTAGTGGCATAAATTTTGATTAGAGACCGGATCGAGAGAAGATATCGATAGAAAATTTCGGTTATCGAAATACATAATTTTTCCAGATCCCGATCTCAATTCTCGTACGATACTCCCAGTCCATTCTCTAGTTTTTACATATTCAGAGCTCAGGATTCGACATAAGTAGAGATGTTGGTTCTTGGAAAATTTTCAGACATCCGGAATCGAACCGAAACTTTCGGATAGCCGGAATATAACCGAACACAAAAACCCTAGACCCAACTAATAAATGGATTCAAAACCCAACCCAAAAATACGTAACACGGAGAAAGACACTTTCAGAATAAAATTAATTTTAACAAAACAAACACTAACCGTCGGAATCTCTTTAAAATATTGTTGTTTGAAAGTATTTGCCCAATCACCAAAAGTATTCAAATTAAAAATTTGTTGAGAATCTACAAAACCAAAATCTGTCGAAACACTTTTGACTGCATTAGTAACACAAGTATGACATCTCCATTCGCCTTTTGGGACTTCCATTAGAGGTGGGTTAGCACAATAAATATGAAGAGAATTGTCACATGTTTCGCATAGTAATAAACGAGCCTCATCATCTCCGTGTCCACATTTTGCACAAATTACAAGTTCAATTGGGGTTCGATGATCAGATTTATCTGGAATTATTAAAAGGCCATTGGATCATACTTTTCTGTCTTAAGGAAAATTATGTCTCTCTTCAAAGCACCTGTGTTGTTGTTCATTCTCTCATGAGTAAAAAAATTAAGAACACCAGCTGACCTCTGGTATTTTCTACGTCAACATGGGACCTTGAAGAATGACATAATTTCCCGACTAGATGCCTGAATGGGCAGTCAGAAAATTAAGAAGGACCGTCCCTAAGAAAACATTAATTTAAAAATACCTTGTAAAGAACTCTTGTCCAATGAAGGAATCGGCTTTATCCGTCTCTTTTCGAGGCCAGCCATCATTCGACTTTGGCGGCGAGTTTGAGGTACATTTTTACATTCGTCTTTGGTATCTTCTGAGGTAGATGGTCCAGTGTCATCATTACACTAAATTTGAAGAATGATTTATGGAGGATAGGACAGGCACTAGTGAAAAAGCTTTGAGGAAAATCAAAAAATTTCCCCAAGAGTAGACTCAAAGAAAATATAGGAGGTAACAAAATTTAAAGGGGAAAATCCCCCCAAAGGAAAGGTCAATAAAATAAAAAGAAACAAACATCTGAAAGGTGCAATTCAAAAGGTTGAATCCATTTGGTATAGTGATATTTAAGTGATGGTCCAGCTGTTGATTTAAATCCTAGACATTTGGCAATATGTGACCATCGTCTAGTTTCTGAAACTTTCCTCAGTCCCCCATTTTCAGCGACCAACTTAAAATTTTAAAAATTAAATTAGAGTGCGTACGGAATTTTACGGGATCCCATATCGGAATCCCAGATTGTTGGAATTCCAGACAAACGGAATTCCCGGGGATTTACCAGATTAATCCCGCGGGATCATGTCTCTTATAGAGGCGGATTTATATTCATTTAAGGCACAAATACGACTATGATCATGAACCAGGCTTCTCTTAACAGTTTCTGACCGTTGAGTTCAAATAGAAGACATGACTAACCAGTGATAGATATGATGAAAAAATGGAATGACAATGTTCAACTCGCGGGCAGGGTCGCTTCAGTGATTTAAATAAATATAAATCCGCCCTCTATTTATGAAATTTTAAAAAACCCCGTTAAGTATCCCGGGACCGTGATACTAATTAAATTTAAAAAAATTAAAAGAAAAACCAAACCTTCTGTAAACGGTAAAGATCAATATATTTATTCTCTGCCCAAGGAATACGAAAATGTTGACCATGAATCTGCCAGAATTTTACGAGTTTATTTATAAAAATTATGCGAAGACGAAAAAGTGCATCAATTTCATTTAGTCGTTGTACTCTTGGCGTAAATTCAAATTTTTCTGGGTCGATACAAAATGGGGGGCGGAAACTCTAAAAATAGGGGAATTTATTTAAATTGGGCAATAAACTCAAAAAAACCTTTGGAGGTATAATTTTAACCAAACCATATTTTTCTGCGCTCGATTTAATTTTTGCTACATATAAAATGGGATCAGCAAAATCTAAAAAAAAATAATTTAAAAAAATTTACGACCCTATCCAAAAAGAAGGGCGGAATCGTTTTTTCATTACTCGAAATGAAAGGAAAAATGGAGACGGACAGACAAAACACGGACGGCTATCAATTTCTAAAACATTTCCGTCCGTGTTTTGTCTGTCCGAGTTCTGTTTGTCCGTGTCCATCCGTCTTCATTTTTCTCCATTTTTCATTTCCTTGCAGGTAATCAAAAAACGATTCCGTCCTTCTTTTGGGATAGGACCAAATTTTCAAAAAAAAACCTTCTTCTGTAGGATAAAATGTTGGAGCAACTGGAGGAGGTTCAAAATCAGTATAATAACGTTCCAAATCTCTTTCCATAAATATATTCTAGTTTCCAACTACAAGGAGAAATGAGTAGTTGTTCAGTAAGAACCTTTTAAAAAATTTTAAAGGGAAGAAAAAAATATGAGAAAATTGCTATGACAACGAAAAAAATAAAATAAAAACACAGTTTTTAAAACAAAATAAAAATACAAAAATTGCAAACGTTGCAAAAACAATTAATTAATTAGACTATGAGAAAAACTAGAAAGAGGTTTTACAACTTTTCTTCTTTCTATTTTACTCCCAGACAGATCGATTTTGCACTGTAATTCTGCCTTTTTTACTTGAAACTGTCTTTCGCTGCGAAAAAAAAAGAAAATATTGATTTGGTAAATAATAAGGACATTACAAAACATCCAACTAGTGAAAATTGGACAAAATGGTACGCCCCACAAATTTTTAGTTTTTGTCGAACGACAAACCTACTGATTTTCTAATCGATGATTTTTCTAAATTGGGGAAAGGGTAGAACGAGTGATATGTTTTCAGTTTTTTATGCTTGAAGAGACGTGTGATTTTTTTTAAATTTTTTTTCACGAGAAAAAATGGGGACGAGAATTGAAATTTGAAATAAATTAATGAAGCTAGCAGTTGAAATGGGTACTTGAAGGGGTGTCCGCTGAAGACTGCCAAAAAATTCTTCTCCTTTTATGGGCAAATTATATATCACTCAAAAGAACTCTTCGAGCTGAGTTGATTAAGACTAAAATTAGCTAAATCTGACTTTATTGAACAAAGTTATGACCATTTTTGTGTTCCTCTCTACATATGGTTTCTGCAGGGTCTTGACCGTCCCTAGTCGCCAATCATAAAAAATTGAAATTCAAATCTTTCTTTAAAAAATCTAGACCTCACAAACAAAACCTTGAAAAAGAGAGGTATTAAAATATTTATCAAGATATCGATTTTACATTTTTATGATAAAATAATAGCTCCAAGATTAAAATATAGCAGGGTGGCTGTGAAGTTTTATTTGTATGTATATTTGTTTAGAATCGATTAATGTTGTGATGGACTGGATTTTGTAGGGAAAAAATATTTACATTGAGGGAAAGCCATATTTATTTATATTTTTTTCCTCATCGAAGAGGGAAAAGCATATATGCCCGTTGAATAAAATTGACTTTTTAAAGCATTTTTCGGGCAAAATTTATTTTTTAACCGTATTTTTCTATGAAAAAAATTTTTTCTTAATTTTAATTCAAAGTACTTATTCGTTAGAAAAATTGGAAAATTCATTAGAAAAATTGATAGAGTTAAAAATACGGTTTTTTATTTTGGTAAAATTACACAATTAAAAGCAAAATAAAGTTTAAACACATGGCTTTTTTACATATTAAAAATGATTTGATATATGTAGAGTAAAGATTATCGAGTTTACTGGTTAACTAGAAAAAATGGGCAGAAAGTTGGGAATATTTACAAAAAAAAATTTTTTTTGAAAATTTTTGGGACTTGTGTAGACGGATATATTTCTGCGGATATTCCTATTATGTTGAATGTTTGTACTTAGGACTGGGAGTGTCCTACAAGAACCAAGATCTCGAAAAATTCTCGATCTCGATAACCGAGATTTTATCTCATCTCGGTCCGGTCTCTCTAGTTCAAACATAAGTACATACATTTAACATAATAGGTATGTCTACACAAGTCCCCAAAATTTTCAGAAAAAACTTTTTTGCAGATATTTCATACTTTCTTTCAAAAATTTAAATTTAACATGTTCAAAAATTGATCCCACTTCCCCTCCCGAAAAGTTTCCTTTCCAAAGTGCTTGTCTATAATATTGGAGGATATTCTATCTAGGCGTTACTTGGTACTCAAGTTTAGAGCCTCTGTCGATTTTTTCCTTTATCAATTTAACCCCTCTTTTTTAGATTCAAATCATTTTGAAATTACACAAAATTAATTTTCGAATTTTTAGAAGAAAAGAGTTGAAGAATGGAGCCTACCCCCCACATAAAAATGGCTTACTTAAAAATTAAGATTCAAAATTATTTTTATACATAATTTAACGGTAATACCGTTTTGTTTATTCCTTTATTTCCTTAAAAACTTCCGTTTAATTATTCTTCCTCATCTCGAGCATTTTCACCTCCAAAAGCTGGCTGACTAGCATACACAATGTAGAGGAATCCATCCTCATCTTTTTCGTCATCATAAAGCTGCCCGATAGTCTGGGACATTGAAAAGACCGATTTGCCGTTTACAAGCCTGAAAATTTTTCTTTAATTTTTTGGAACTAAAAATTAAAAAAAAATACAAATAAAAAGCTTGGTCAGGATGAAGTTGCAATCTGCGACGAATTATTTGCATTACGCCTCCAATTGTTAAATGACTTGGCACCAGATATTTGGCATGATTCATAAGAGGCAAAAAACCTTTAAAATTAATCAAGTTTGAATCAAATTAGAGAAAGCATACGCTCTTTGTCATATCGCTCAATTATCAAAGGCACCTGAAAAATTTAATATTTAATAATAGATTGGGAAGTTTTATTTGTTTAATAAAATTTAAAGGCTTTAAATCAATCACGATAGAAAGGAAAAATGAGAAACTGACTGAATAATAAAAAGCTAATCTATAACAGCCTATAACTATGACTGATTGAATGACCGAAAGGCCAAGGCCGCAGGTTGCCATAAAGGGGGCCAGGTTTGAAGAACAGGATTATCCCCCTGATTTTTCTTTTAAAATCCTAATTTTTAAGAAGGATCAAATGTATAGCTCAAGTAGAAATTTTAAGGACTACATCTCTCGTAGATTTCAAAACTTTTAAAAATTAAAACCTTGTCGTTGTGTTGACGCATAATGTCTTGCACCATTCTTTGTCTTTCAGCTAAAAATGAGAATTATTAAAAATTATGCCTTTAAAAATCATACGAAGGCCTTTGCGTTCTTTAAAAGTTATGCTGCCATTGGTTAAAGCATCAGAGCTTGAAGATGAATGCATTTTTAATAATTTAAAATAATTTAAAAATATTTATTATCTGAAAAATTAAAAAAATTAAGTTAGAAATTGTCCTCGTGAACAACTCGTAAGGAAGACGCTCACCATCTCAAAGTGAGGCAACCCCCCTCCCCCCTACAATTTCCTTAAAGGTATGGATTGACCTTAAAAAGCTAACTTTCCCCATATTTCTCATTAATATATACACACATTCTGTCTCCAAAAAATAGTAAAAATTGTAGTTTACGAGTGACCGAGGGGAAAATAACGAGTACATTGAGGGGAAAGGCAAGAAATAAAAAAGAAAAAAAAGGAAGAGAAATTAAATAATTTGAAAAAAAGTCAATTTAAATAAAGATAAGAATGATGCAAATTATGCGCGTTGTAAAATAAAAATTTCTCAAAAATATATTAAAAAAATTCTCTTAAAGGTACTTAAAGGTACACCCATTTAATACTGATTTCTGCACAAAATATTAAAAAATAAAAATCTAAACTGAATAAAATTTAGGTAATTTTTCAACGAAAATGCAGCGTCTGTTTTGTGTAACAAATAGGCAACTTTTACACTCTTTTTATTGTTATCTTTTTGTAATATCAGTAGACAGAAAGAATAATAATAAGTATATTGATTCCCTTAAAAATATTTTTATATATTGACTTTTAAATACACCCCAAAAAATTCTTCTTTTCTTCATTTGATTACTTCCTCTTCTCCGTTCCCTTTTAGAAAAAATGCAGTAGACTGGCATGTGATTAATGAATGAAATTAACATGTCAAATTGTCAAAAATTGAATGCGTTACTGGAAGAAACTGCAAAAAGAGAGCCTGATTAAAAATGACCAGAAAACACAAAAAAAGAAAAGTCACATTCAATTTGGTCACGTTTTAGCAGAAAATGTGTTATTAGAGATTTTGTAAAATTTATAAGGAAAAGTTTCATTTTGGTAACTTTTATTTCGGTCAACTAATTTGGCCACTAAGCAAGTGTATTTTGCTAGAGAAGGCAAATGTACTAAAAAGAATTCTCTAAAAAACAACTGACAATGAAGGTAGATAAGCTGTTAACAAATTACAAGTGATAAAACAGCCAGGCAATAAAAATCAAATGTAAAATAACCAAAAAATTTTGGTCAAAAAAATTTTATTAAAGTTGGTGTTTTGTATTATTAGACATTTTGGTGTTTTAAAATACCAACAATAATTTACCACTTTGAAATTACAATTTAAAAAGAGTTTACATTTTGACATTCTCTTTTATCAAAAATGTCTTGTTGTCCCATTTTTATTGTCTGCGTCTCTCATATTCCTGTACTCTCTCATTTATTAATTACACATTTTTTTAATTTGACTGATCGCCTCATTAATTTTTAATCAGTTTATTTTTAGATTTTTTACTTTATCCGATCATATTTATTTTTTGAACTAATTTTATTCAATTTTTAGAGATTCCAACCATTTTTATTTACAAAATATTTAATATAAACTTCAAAATATCTCAACATGTCTTGGCTTTTTGACTGGTTTTCTGGAGTTCTCAACTATTTGGGCCTTACAAAAAAGAGTGGAAAATTGGTTTTTTTATTTAAAATTTTTAGTTGGTTAATTAATAACTTGGCTATAAACAGATTATTTTTGGTTCGGCCTGGATTTCCAATAAAAATACCTGGTCCCCATATCCTGCCAAACCTATATTCTCCCTATAAGGCCAAAAACCACAGCTTTTGCGAATGAGGCCTTTTTCAGCCTTTGGCCTTTTTCGGCCTTTTTGAGGCCTTTTTGGCAGAAGGTTGCAAAGTTTCTATGTTTTGGTTCTGGTTTGGTTCTTTTTGTTTCTGGTTCTTTGTCTAGAAAGACACTAAAAATATAATTATTTCCCAGTTGACCTAGAAAAAATATACCTCAGTTAGTTTAGGATTATTTCTTTTACTTTTTCTAATTCTCACTGAATTTTTGAAAATCTTTTAGTTTTCTTCGTTAAATTATTTTAAAATTTAAAAAGGTATTCCTTGGTCTTGATAACGCTGGAAAGACAACTTTACTTCACATGTTAAAAGATGACCGGATTGCACAGCATGTCCCAACACTTCATCCAACTTCTGAAGAATTATCGCTAGGTGGCATTCGCTTCACAACTTTTGATTTGGGAGGCCACGTCCAAGCACGTAGAGTGTGGAAAAGCTATTTTCCAGCATTGGACGCTATTGTATTTCTTGTGGACGTTGCTGATTTGGAACGGATTCAAGAAGCTAGGGAAGAGCTTTGGAGTTTAATGCAAGACGAGCAAGTGTCTAGTGCTCCAATATTGGTTTTGGGAAATAAAATTGACAAAGTAAATGCGTTGGGTGAGGACCAGCTTAAATATTATTTGGGAATTCAGCAATATTGCACAGGTTTGTTTTTAATTTTTTTAAAGATTTTTTTCTTTAATTTTCGTTTTATTAAATATGGACGGAAATTTTTATTCTCATGGCAAAGGGAAAATAGGGTCGCGAGGAGAAATGAGGGGAATGTCCGCAAAGAAGTCGTAGTGTCCGCAATTTTCATCCGCTTTCAAGAGTTCATTTTATTCTCTAGTGTTTAGGCAATTCCTCTAATTGTAAACTTTTATGGCTTACCACAAATATAATTTTCTCCATTATTTTTGTGAATACTTTTTTCTGCCCCTTCAAGAAAACTTCTTGAAAAAATTTTAAAGATTTAATTTTTTGGTAACCATTAAATTTTATATTTTTTCTTTTTAAAATTTTATCATTTTTATAGGCAAAGGCAACGTTTCTCGTGCCGATTTGGCAACTCGACCTCTTGAAGTATTTATGTGCTCGGTGCTTCGTCGACAAGGATATGGTGAAGGTTTTCGTTGGTTATCCCAATACCTCGATTGATGCGGAAAAATTTATATATTTTGGAAAATAACAAACAAAAAAAGTTTTTTTTAATTTAATGAAAAGTTTAAAAAATATTGTCGCTTTCACTCATAATTTTTTTGTCACCTTTCCCCAGAAAATTTTTTTTGAATGACCGACAAAATTGGACAGAAAATTTATGTTTATGTATAATTTTTTAAATATTATTTTTTAAATTAATTTTTCTTTATTTTTTTCCTTTTTTGGTTTTTAAACTCAAAAAAGGAGAAATTTGAGAGTCTAAAATTAACGTTTTTTTCAAGGAAAATTTTTTTCGAGACCATGGTATTTCCACCAATTATATATAAATTTTTTCTCTTTTTTAATATGTGCTCATGTTGAAGAGAATTGAAGCCTATCATTTTAATGAATAAAAATTTTTTATGTATTGGAATTTTTTATTAATTTGGATGACCAATATTTTTGTATTTTTTAAAATTATTTTCAATGATTTGTCAATTTTAGTCATTAAATCCCGTTAGTGAGCAAATTAAAAAAAATTTTTTTTGGCAGTCCAAAATTCCGGACCAGGGTTCCGCCGAGATTTCGATTCCCTGTTTTATAAATTTATTTTATGGTGTGGAAAAATTCATTGGGTGGGATATAGATAAGGTCCCAACCCAAAGCTAGAATCAGGTCCCAAATCAAAGCGCAATCGACTGTGCACCATCCAACCCGATTTTGGGTTATTTTTACTTCACCTTTGAGGGCGGACAGTCAACGTCTAGTGACTGGGATTGTCTTTTCCATATTTTGATGATGATTAAAATTCTTGGAGAGTCACCCCATAATTTATCAATTAGTTAAATGTTGTCGAGATTCTCCCTTTTAATTGTTTAAATAAATTTTTTTAGAAAATTTTTTTAAAGTAAATGAACAATCTACAAAATCATTTTAATTTATATATTCGCCCTACTTTGGAAGCAAATCCTTTCTTCAAGTATGTGATACTAGTTCAATTTATAGGTTAATTTTTTAATTTAATATTTTTATTAAATTTTATTTTTAAAGGTTTCTTCATTTCTTTATTCAAACCAATTTCTGATTTGTTGATTCTCGTGCCTAGCACTCTTTTTCATCTTCACCTATGGCGGTTAATTACAAATTTGTTTGTGGAGAGAAATTTGATAGGTTTTTTATTATTATTTTTTTAATTTTCAAGAAAAAATTTTTTTTTGAAATTTTTTGAAAATTTTTCGAAAATTTTCAAAAAAAAAATTTTCTGAAATTTTTTTCAAAAATTTTTCTTCAAAAAAAATTTTTTGCCAGTACTTCTTTGGTCATCCTATTGTTTTTACCAATTTATTATGTATATTCAACCCAATTGGTCTGTTAAAGAATCGCTCAAATTTATTGTGATTGTGCAGGTTTAATTTTATTTTTAAGTCAGTGTCCTTTCATCTTATTTCCAGTCATTTCTGTTCTATTTTTCATTCATTTTTTCGGCATTTCCCTATCCTCTTATGCTTTATGTATTCCATTTAGGATTGCCAGCTTTGTTAAATTCTCAAGTTAACCAAACCAAAGTTCTTCGTTGTGTCGGCTAACATAAGTTAGAAATTTACTATAGTAATCCCACATCTATCTTTTTTATCACAATTTTCCTCTTATATTCCATGCAGGGTTGTCTATTATGGACCGAACAAAAGAAAAGATTTTTTTGGGTTGGTTCCGTATATCCAAAGATTTTTTCAAATTTTCCAAAAACGGACAATCTTAATTCCAATCCCATTATTTGGCTTGTAATCATTTTCTAAATCCCATCCCTTATCATATTTTTTTGTTTGATTTATCTAATATTAATCAATTTACAGCTTTCCTCAACATTTTTGCTTGTAATATTTTCTCTACTTTTGTTTATCTCAACAAGCGTAGTTTATACCTTCTATAAAATTGAAATTTTTGGAGGTTGTGCTTTAGCGATGGCTGCATTAATTGCTCTTAAACAAGTTTATTTTTTTTAAATTAAATTATGAATTTTTCCTTTAAAGTTTTTACCAGACACTGTTCTCTTTACTACACCCTATGGAAGACTAAAAAATGGACATTTACCGATATGTTCGTTTTTTGTGTTTTTGATATGCTGGATAATTGGGCTTGTTAGAGGAACTGTTATTTTTCAAATAATGTTTGTTTTTCTGTTAGTAAAAAATAATTTTTAGTTTTTTTAACAAGCGTCCAACTTATTTATTTTTTTAATCTAAATTTCGATTAGAAAAGAATTTTAAAATTATTTTTAGAGGGAACGGGCAATGCTGGGTATGGGGTATTTTGTGGATTCGCCTCCGACCTTTTCAAACTAGCTCCGACAGTAGTTGGCTCAGGAGTTAGCTTCCGGAGCCTTACCCTTAATGGATCACTGGAACCAATCTACTGCGTCCAATCTCTGCGAAATTCACTTCATGTTGGACTTTTTTCAGTCCTACAACGGAGTCGGTTCGCAGCGCATCGGGGCGTTCATTCTTTTTTTTTGTATTATTCTTTTCAATAAAAACAATTTAAAAAATTCAAAAAAATTTTTTTGTCATAAAATAATTTATTAAACATTAGGTTATCTCTTCAAATCAGCTGGACATATTTACGATTTTTCCAAGAAAGAGGTGGTATGGGTGAACAAGTAATTGGTGATCGAAGTGAACATTTTTGTTGGGCAAGGTTTTCTTCTCAATTAAAATTTTCTCCGTTCATTTTCAATTTTTCAGTTTCTTCCCAAGAATTATTCAACCTTTTGCTACTTTAATTGGCCGATTTACATTTCGTTCACTTCATCGTTTTGGTTTATTAAAACGAGTTATTGGGAAAGAACATTTGGATTATATGCAAGAAAACAGTCTTCAAATGGAAGCATTGGAATGTATTCAAGTTAAAAGTGTTGGGACTGCTGTGTTGGCACCGGAAGGTTGGGATTCGGAAAGAAAAAGGTTAATTTGGAAATTATTTTTTTTAAATTGGGAAGACTCTTGAATGCCCCCCGTATTTTGTCGAGTGTTAAAATACGTGACAATCAACGCTCGACACGGATCCATTGTGGGAGAGACAGGGCTTGTTTTTTTTTTGACCTTATAAATTTTTAATCTTTAATATGTTTGATCCTTTTCTATTTTTTTATTAAATCCCCTGTCTTCGAAAATTAAATAAAATCGTTTATATTTTTGATTATGGTTATTGGGCCTGCAAAGATTATTTTTAAGATTTGTCCGCAAATATTTTTGCGGACAAAATTTTTTAATTTGAAAAATTTTAATTTTCTCTTTTTTCCAGACAAAAAGCTTTGAGAATGTTAAACGAACGATTAATGGCTAGCAATGCAATTAATTCACCGCCAGAAAACAGCCAAAAACAATTGCATGATTCCCCTTCAAGTCCACAATTATCAAAAGGATTTGGAGGATTTGAGGAGGAAGAAAGGCCTTACAAATTTGCACAATTTCAACAAACATTACCTCCTAAAGATATTGAAGAAAATAATGAAGAATTGACAGCAATAAATATAATAGATGAATTAAATGAAAATGAGGAGAGGCGATGATTAAAAGTCGGTGGGTAAGGAAACAAAAATTTTAAGGCATAATATTTTGTATTAATTTTTAAAATCTAAAATTATAAATGCAATAAAAAGAAAGATTTTTTTATTTTTGGAAATTAAAAACATTTAAGTTTTTAACTCAAAAAATTTACGTTAAGACCCAGAGGTTCGATAAATAAATACCCAAATTTTTTGAGAAATCATTTGTGGAAAAAATATTAATTTTTACTATATTAAGAAAAATATTCAATCATGTAAACATAAAAAATTTTAAAAAAATCTAAAAGGATTAGAAATAGAAAAATCTAAAATTAATTGGGGGAAGGAGGGAGGCTAAAAATAAAAAATATTTATAGTAGAAGGAATATATTTTTAAAAATATTTTTGAGGTTTTTAGAGATCTTTTTCTCTTCTTTTTTAAAAAAATCTTGTGTTATTCAAAAACATCCCCATCACAAATTCCATCAGCAACAGGTTTTGTATGGGTATTTAAATGATTTTTGCCATCTGTTGTGCTTATTAAATCAACATCTGGTCGAAATAGTTTTTTGAATTTCTGAAAAAAAAAAAGAAATTTTTTTTTGTCCGCAAGTATTGTCCGCAATTTTTTTGAGAAAATCTGTCCGCAAGTATTGTCAGCATATTTTCCTTAAAATCTGCAGCCTTTTTAATGTAAGGCACTTTAATGCCATCCACCTCCAAACCCCAACCCTCCCAATCACCAACACCAAACCCTCTATTATTTCCACATACATATTGTTCCTTCACCTTTAATCTTCCCCCATCCCTTCCTTTTAGTTATTCATACACCTCTTCACGTGTTTTCCCAGATTGTTCACCTTTTTATTTATTTGTATTTATCCTTCCACCTTCCCATTATCCATTGTAACGCCCCATTTTAACCACAACTACAAAAACAACTTTGAAAGAGAAGAAAATGTTTCAGTTGGGATGTTCGTTAAAGAATTCTTTTGATTGGGAAATTGTTCGAGAGATGGATGTTTTAGAGAATTAATTTAACCCTTATTCAATACACACATTTATTTTTACTCATTTATTTTCGTGCTTTATATTTAAATGCATTTATTCACCTATATTATATTTGGCTATCACTTAAATAAACATAATCAATTAGACTTAATTGTGTAAGTGATTTGTCCCTTTAGCCGATAATTAGAATCCTTATGATTTCCCAATAGACTCAGTGGAATGCCGCCTTCATCTCGTCCTCCTTTTTCCCTTTCTAAAGACCTGACCAGTGAACTCTGATGGACGGTGCCATCAAACATGATGCCATCGGATGATTCACTGGGGCAGAGTTACTGGTAGCACCGGATCTCCACCCGCTCACCTCCCCCTGCGCAAACCCCATAAATCCCTTTAAATAGAAGAACCATTAAAATAACAGTAATTCGAAAATTACAGTTAAATTGTTTTAAAAACCTTTTTTCTTACTCCAATATATCCTTCAAAAATTCCATTATGTAAATGTTAAATGTTAAACTCTCCCCGTTCAAAAAAAACATATAAAAAATTATATGTCTAGGACATTTCCATCAGTTTCATTGCTTATGCCATTTAAAAATGGCTGCATTTGGCCCTTCTTTTTATTCTACCATAGCATCCACCAACACTCTGATCGGAAAAATTAGCATTAAAAAAAAAGAGAGAAAATGCTAGAGAGCACATCACAATTTTACTTCTTTCCATCAAACCAAGCCACTCCTATTGCAACAATTACCCGGCATAAATTATTTTTCAATCTCTTTTCCCCATCCCCAGTATATTTTTAAATATATTTATTTTAAATTGTTTTTATTAAAAGAAATTTTTCCTTTCCATTAAAAAATGGAAAAAGTATTTTTATTTCTAAACCCAAATTATTTTTCGAAAGATTTTTATTTTAAAAAAGCATTTTTGTTAAAATAAATTTTTCTTAGATTTACTTATCTCCTTTCAATATACTCTTATAATTTTTAGTTCTTTAAGTTGAAAATTTTTCTCTAAATCAACTTTTAGGCTGATTTTCCCAAAATTACAAATAACATTATAATGCCTTAAATAATCTCTCTCAACTCTTTCAACCAGAAAATTCGAAAAAGTTCTATTGTATTTAAATAAGAATTCCATTCCAATAAATAATAAATTCAAAATAAAATTATTATTATTACACTCTTTAAATCTGTCATTTTGAGAAGACCTCCGGAATATACTTAAAAGAAATTTTTGTAAAGAATATTCCAAATGTTCAAATTCCACTTCTTACTTACCGTATTTACTCGACTAATTCACCTCCCTCGATTAATTCCCCTCCCTCAAATAATCTTCCCTGATACGGATGAGTTGAAACAATAATCCCCCTTCCCCAAATACCCTACTACACATTCATATTTCAAAACTCGAATAATTCCTCCCTTGAATAATTCCCCAGTGGAATTAATCGAGTAAATAAGATATATCCGACACCACAACAGAAAATATTATTCTAATATTTTATTTTTGACAGTTTATCAAAAATAAATTAAGTAGAAAAGGTCTCATTGTCAACTTATCAAACAAATCCCACCTTTTCTTTTCTTTGGAAAGGGGAATAGAAACCGAACAAATTTTTTTACAATTTGTAATTAAATAATTAATAATTTCAATGTAATTAATTTTTAATTTAATATGTAATGTAATTATTAATTAAAAATCACATTCTTCAATCTCTATCTCTACGAACAAAAAATATTTTTGGTTACAAAATTGTCTTCCCTATCCAAGAAAATAACCAATAGGAAGATAAAACTAAAGACAAAGAGGAGCTGACAGTACCTCTTTTAACGTTAGTCAAAAATAAACTCTCTTTCCTTTATGTTCTCACATTAAGTGTCAGCAGATGTGAGAATGAATATACTAATTTTGCCTTTCATTGAAAAAATAGCCCAATCTAATATTTTTGCCTAATCTAATATTTTTGCAAAATAAATAATTGTAATGAAATTTTATTAGGCCTCTGTAGAAGAAATCCAAAAATAATAGGCCTCCATTTAAAAAAAAACAGTAAACAATAAACAAAAATTAATAGGCCTTTGTTGAAGATATCCAGATTTAAAAAAATTAATAGGCTCCCGTATAATAAATGCAGTTAAAATATAAATTTATAGGCCTCCGTATAAGAAATCCAGACTAAAAAAGAGAGGAGTAATAGTCCCATTTTATAAATTTAATAGGCCTCCGTTTCAGAAATCCAGTTTAAAAATTTAAAAGGCCTCCGTTCAAGAAATCCTGTTTAAAAAACAATTTTGATAGGCCTCTGCTTAAGAAATCCATTTAAAAAAAATTTTTAATAGGCCTTCGTTTAAGAAATCCTATTTAGAAAATAATTTTAATAGGCCTCTGTTTAAGAAATCCATTTTGAAAAATTTTAATAGGCCTCCGTCAAGAAATCCAAATTAAAAAATAAATAAATTTAATAGGCCTCCGTTTAATAAATCCAGTTAAAATTTTTGATAGGCCTCTGTTTAAGAAATCCATTTTGAAAAGTTTAATAGGCCTCCGTCTTGAAATCCAGATTAAAAAATAGTTAGATTAATAGGCCTCCGTTTAAGAAATCCAGTTTAAAATTTTTTTTATAGGCCTCCGTTTCAGAAATCCAGTTTAAAAATTTAATAGGCCTGCGTTAAAAAAATCCAGTTAAAATAATAAAATTATAGGCCAATACAGTAACCCCATAGGAAATTTCATTACAATTATTTATCAAAGTTCAAAATCAGATATATATTTTTCTTCCGTTAAAAAGAATTTATAAACAATTCTCATGTATTACAATCTCCATTAAAAAAAATTTTCAATTAAACTGTCTTGAGAAAAATTTTCTCAAAACATTCTCCTTGTTTAAAAAAAAAAATATATTTTTGTTCCTTTCTCAAGATATTACACTTTTTCATTTCACTGTGAATCCAGAGAAAAGAAAACCAGCCCCCATCTAATCCTAATCAAACTCTTTCATCTTTATATATCCAATATATATAAGGACTACTTTCAACCATCTCCTCACCATAAATCTTCATAAACAGCTATAAAAAAAAAACTTATACAAACAATTACAAAACAAAATCTTTTAAATAGTACTACTAAACAATTATTATTCTAATTCAACAACTGGAATAGAATAGGCTTTTTGCTTTAACTATTACGCATATATTCCAAATATTTCCCGTACCTTTTTTCGTTTTATTTTTTTTAATCCCTTTTAAATTTTTATACGCTTTATTTTCAATAACTCATTTTAATTTTTTATTATTCAAATTCATTTTTCACTTATTTAAATCGCATTTAATTAATTTATTAATACATTCATCCAACCTACCCTTTAAATAAATAATTTTCCGGCATGGACGAAGGTGACATTGCCGTGATTGATCAAAAACTTTTTACTGGAAAAACCGGAACCCCAAAATTCACTGACCTAGAAGCTATAATATCTAATACATTAATGCTTGAAAATTCGATTAACCTCAAATTTCAAGCAGTAAATCGAAGACTTAATAGCGCAACCGAAGCCATTACCACCATTTCCGACGATCTTAATACCGGACTCCATACCTTGGCCAAAAGAATTGATGATATGCCCCAATTTACCTATTCAACCCCTAAGCCGAACATTCAACCCAGAATAACCCTGAACCGCGAAGACCAAAATTTAAATGTAGTAGGATCCTCGATCCAACAACAAAGCTCCACTTTAAAATCAATCCATACTGATGACAATAACATACAAGATTCTGACCCTGAAGATGACAATATTAATAATAATATTGGCACCATAGCAGGACTGACATTTGATTACAATATTCCCAACTCTCATGGCCCAATACCTATTTATTCAGGGGAATCAAGTGGCACTTTTTCCTCCTGGGCGCAAAAATTCTTGGATTATATTGAAGGTACTGCCCAGAAACTCGATGAACCTTCTAAAATAGGGCGCCTTAAAATGTTTTTAGATGGGATTCCCAGACAAGTACTCGAAGAATTACCCCCTGAAGATAAGAACACCCTGATCAAAGCCATTGAATCCCTGAAACGATCTTTAGATACTCCAATCCGCGCTCAACTCGCAAAACAATCCCTGTCCCTTTGCCGCCAGAAAGAAGACGAGTCAATAGATCGATTTGTTGACCGTCTTGTACCATTAATATTCGCCGCGTATCCCGAACAAAACCCCCAGTCTAGGAAAGATATACTAAAGGCTGCCTTCCTAGATAAAATCAAGGAAGAGATAGCATTTTACGTTAGAGTCGGAATCACACCCCAACAATCCTTTGAGGAAGTAAGAATAAAAGCTCTAGAAGTTGAAAACCTTATACAGACCCGAAAACGTAAACATGAAAATGAGGAATGGCTCAGCGCCATATCTCAAATAAACCAACAGGTCCCATCTAGATTCCCAAGTGGAAATTTTTCCACATGGCAAAATGACTCTAACCAGAACAGAAAAACAGTAGGATTTTCTGATGCAGTAAACAGAAATTATAGTCCATCACCCAGAAACTCAAATTACTCAAGACTCCAAGAACAACCCAGAAACAATAATTTTTCGAATAAAAATTACTCCCCTAGAGGAAATTCCCAACCCAACTCCTTTGCACGAAACTTTAATCAACCAAGAAACTTTAACCAATCCTTTGGACGTCAACCGAACATGAATAACTTTAAGATTTGTAACTATTGTCATAAAGCAGGACACTTAATTTCTGAATGTTATACAAGATTAAGAAATTATGGCCCTTACCAGAACACAATTCGTGCACGTAACCCAAATTTCCAACAACCATTCCGTAACGCTTCATACCCCAGAAACCAAAATAATTATACATCTCAATATAACTCTGGACGTATAAACACTTTAGACGTTCATAACCTACCTAATCATTTTAACAACCTTGACATTAATCACGGCCCACATAATATAAAGACCCTGTCAATAAATGAACAACCTGAAATAAAACCAAATGCTTCGAACCCAACGAATTACCCAACCGAATTAAACAAACCTGAGGAGATCAACCGAGCAAGCGAAATTGAAAGGTGGGAACCTCCACTAAGTAAATCTAATTATTCTATTGCACCTTTCATAACGCGCTTGTCCACAATATTTCTTCTTATTCTAATTATTCCCGGATACTTTGCTTATCCACAAATACCAGCCAATTTAAATTATAAACCTAATAGTCCAATGGTATGTCAAACAGAACAACGAGGTGAATACTGGTCCCTTCCTGAATTTGCTCCTTGCCCACGAATAAAGCCCAACTTGACTGGATCTCCCGTACCTCAGAATATTCGATTATATCGCCTTAATGCCTTCAAGCAAAATAACCAAGCTTGGGCATGTAGAATCATTAGGAAACAAGAAAATGAATACACAAACCCTATGAATGATCTTATAACAAAGAACATTCTGCCAACTAACCTTTACGTCCCTCCACTAACTTGCCAAAAAATGATTTTAGATAAACGTTGTGAGTTTGGAACCCTCAAAGAAGAATCGGGCCTTTGGCATACAGATAACCGAATATATTATGAGAAAAGATACCCCATAGTTGGATGGTCCTGGAGATCTCATTCTTCCCTTAACTGTTACATTTTTAAAACAGAAATTTCAGTTCCACATACCTCTGAAACAATCCAATCCTCCCTCGGTAACATGAACCATTGCCTATATACAGAAGGAAATTGTACCCTTTCTGATAACACAACGTTAATCTGGAACCCTGACCCCGAAAAACAATGTCTTTATATCCCGGTTGGAGAATATAAAGGTCATGTAATGGCAAATGTATGGATGGGAAACCAGATAGAACTAGGCCTCACCCTTGACCCTAAATTCCAAAATATCAGTGACTGTAACAAAACCCTCAAATTAACTGAACAAGGATTTGCCTTTGAAGTAATCAAAGACAATAAACCAAAAAGACACAAAAGGTCCCCATCATCATTCGAATGGAACTGGAACCACGAAACTCTAGTAACTGACAGCCAATTAGAAGGGCAATTAACCTATTTGGACCAAGAAGTAAAAGACTCCTTAACTTTCCAATTTTCCCACTCACTTCACCAACTTTGCGAGTTTGCAGAAGAAACACGCAAATGGACCACAACTGCGATGCTCTCAGACCCAACCACATTAGCCCGGACAATGTTTCGCAACCCCAATTTAATAGCTCGATACATTTCCGGAAATACACTAAAAATATGGCCTTGTATTCCCCTTTCTTCAACACAATACAAATTTGCACCCACTAATCTTGACACATGTTTTGACTTAATACCCGTTATTCTAAACACCCAAGGGAAAAGTGAATTATCTTTCATAGATCCCACAACTCTAATTATTTCATCAAAAGCCCGAAAAGCCCCTTGTGAACAATATAGGAAAATTCCAATTCAGATTAACAATACATTAATAGAAATTGACCAAATAACTGGTGAAGAAATCACTTTGCATAGTCGGATACTCACCAGTAATTCCCTCCATAAAATAGACTCACCTAAAATCGAACCTCATGCATTCCACCATATGGTACTCGTAAACCTTACGGACATAATTGCACACTCATATCTAACAAATTTAGCAGAGATTAGCCAAATTACTTACAGAATTGAGCAACAAAGTTCAGGTATAACTTCCTCAATTTCAAGTGACTGGGAACAAGTTAGACAAGAAATAATCCGCGAAACTTTAGGGGATTGGTCAAACTTACAAAACAATTTTTGTCTTGTTATATGTATAATTGCCTCAATTGACATACTTATTAGACTCTCAGTCCTATTACTTGAAAATTATCTGAAGAAATTCTCTCTAATTCGAGCAATTTCAGCACGAATTTTCTCGTCTCAACCCCCATCTAAACCAAATCCAGAACCCGAGAATAAGCCAAAAGCTGAAGCTACTATTAAGCATCAGGCTAAATTTAGAAATCACCCTTCTCAGATATTATTAGAGCTAGGTCGTCCTAGTGAGGGACAACCCTCTAAATGGCCACCTTCGGCTACAAAATTCCCTCTTGTTTATCCTCCAGCACCTGCCCCAAGATCCAATACGAACAATTCAAAAAATCGCTTAAACCGAAGGCGATCCCACTCATTAAATGTACTAATTAATTGGTCCAATTATGATTTTTCTACCAATCATCCTACTTGGGTTCACCACCCCCTTCCAATAGTAAATGCAACAATCGACTCGATGAGTTTCGATTGCCTCATAGACACCGGTTCGACAATCTCACTAGCTCCAATAGGACTTGCTATTGGTTTGCTCTGTCCCATAATAGAAGGGGAACTTATAGTAACAACTCCTTCTGGTCATAACGTCCCTATAATAGGTAAGACAATCGTAGAAATAATTATTTGCTCACACTCAAGAGAAATTGACTTGTACTTAGTTCCCAACGACAAATTTATTGGAGAAGGTTCATTCCAAATTATATTAGGATGTAATCTCTTCACTAAGCTCCCAGCTATGATCATAAACTTTGAGGATTCTCTTCTCTCAATTGACAAAGAAACCACCCCACTAATCCATACGAACAATCCCCAGCCGCAAATATTAGCCCTGACTAATAACTTTTATAACTCCACTATCACAGCCTACATAAATAATTATAAGTTTAGCTGCCTTGCGGACACAGGTGCAACTTTTACAGCAGCCCCTATAAGTATAGCAGAAAAACTAGTAGCTCCTATTAAATATGAGAAACTAGGTGCAATTAGCGCTTCCGGCCACCACATGCCTATAATAGTATAATAGCATAATAGCTATATAGTATAATATATATAATAGCATCCTGCAACGCTCAAATATGCATTGCCGGACACATAATCCCAATTGAAATAAAATTCGTAGACGATAAATATTTCCATAATACCAAAGATTACGAAGTAATTTTAGGTTGCGATACTTTTGCCAAACTTCCCCCTCTTACTTTCAACCATAAAGAAAACACATTAACCATTGGAATTAACTCAACTCCAATGGGAATCAAACCGAAATTTCGAGTAATAGGAATTCGAGCATTTAAATCCCTAAGTATCCCACCAGAGAGTCAGTGCTTAGTACCAATAAGAACTGAAACAACCGATGATACCCAAATATTTTCTGTGAATACTCTTGACAAAAGACTTGTAGATCAAGACTTTAGTCTAATCCCGACAGTAATCCAACCGAAAAACAATCTCTCAATAATTCCTCTTATAAATCCAACTCAAGAACCCAAAATTATCTACCAGAACATGAAAATAGCATTTGCTACAGAACTAACTCTCGATCAGGAGAATCTCTTATTTAATGAATGCCCCATTGAGTCAATCAACAGTACCAAGCTCACCGGCCATGACACTTTAATAGAGGTTGACCCGACCTTTAAGATAGATTTTAGTAAATCATCTCTTAAAGAACCCGATTTAGGACTACTTAAATCGTTATGTGAGGAATTCTCTGATATTTTTAGTAAATCCCAATATGACCTTGGATCATGCAAAGCAGGATCCCACAACATAGTTACAACAACCCAAGAACCAATTACTAGCAAACCACACAGAACCCCATTTAAATACCGAGATGAGCTAAAAAAGCACATCCAACAGCTACTAAACTCAGGAGTAATGGTTCAGTCCGACACACCGTGGGTTTCAAACTTCGTTTTAGTTCAAAAGAAAGACGGAGGTCTCAGACCCTGTATCGACTTTCGTAAATTAAACGAAATAACTGTACCAGACTATTTCCCCTTACCTCGATTAGAAACCATAATGGAGAAAATAGGGAATTGTCACTTATATAGCTCCCTCGACCTCTCCTCGGGATATCTCCAAATTCCATTGACTGAAGAAGCCTCAAGAAAATGCGGACTAATTACGGAAGAAGGGATATTTCAAATGACTCATCTTCCGTTCGGATTAAGAAATGCTACGGCAGCATTTAGCCGCACAATGACCCATGTCCTTTCCGGAGTTGAAAATGTACTCGCATATGTCGATGACATTTTGGTATACACTAAATCCCCTGATGTTTCAGATCATTTAAAAACACTTCGTAGTGTTTTTGAACGGTTTAGACTCTTCGACCTCAAACTTTCCCCTAAAAAATGCAAGTTCGCAATAGATTCTATGGATTTCTTAGGATATACAGTATCTCCAAAAGGATATACTCCGTCACTATCTCGAATTGAAATAATTAAAAATTTATCAGCCCCAACGACCCTAAAACAAGTAAGAAGAATTGTAGGGATGGCAAGTTTTTACCGTAAACATATTCTTGGCTTTGCCACCATTGTTGAGCCACTAACCAGACTTAATAAAAAGAATAAAGCATTCGAATGGGGAAAGGACCAGATGAATGCCTTTCAAAAAATTAAGGACCTCCTTTCCGAAGAACCCATTTTAACTTTCCCTGATTATACATCCCCCTTTCATATCTTTACCGATGCTTCCGGTGTTGGTCACGGAGCAGCCTTGATGCAAAAGCGCGAGGAAAAATTCTCTGCGATAGCCTATGCCTCCCGAAGTTTATCAGCGAATGAAAGAAAATGGCCCCCGGTACAAATAGAACTTGGAGCTATAATTTACGCTCTAAGAACATTTCGTCCTTATATTTATCTCTCGGAGGTCGAACTACATTCAGACCACCGACCGCTAGCCTATCTCCAATCTAAGTCTCACCAACACCCTCAATTAGCTCGTTGGTTAATTGAGATTCAAAATTATAATATTAAAATTGTTCATATAGAAGGAAAGAAAAATACACTCGCAGATGCTCTCTCCCGTGCCCATAACTCTGAAAACGATGATACTTCAGAATTGGAAGATATTATCGAATTTCCTGTTTGTTTATCACTAAGTATATATGACCGAACAATCCATGATCCTGTCCTGAATACACTAAATATTAGAACCCGCGATGGAGAAACACAACAGGTTGACCTAATCAAAGAGCAAACAAATGACCCAGAAATTTTCAAAATTTTAAAATTTCTGTACGATGGATCTCTCCCAGATATTTCTGAAGAAAAACAAAAAGATTTTGTAGTCAATGCCCAAAATCTAAAATTAATGTCTGACATTCTCTATTTCCAACCTCCCGAATCCGTCCCTAGAATTTATGTTCCAATCTCTCTTCGTGCTCTTATATTCGATTCTTTCCATAACAATATAGTTGGAGGTGGACACATGAATTTACGTAAGACACTTAATAAATGTTCCCGTCGATACTATTGGCCGAAAATGTACTCCGATATCCTCATGTGGACAAAACAATGTTTAGTCTGCCAACTCCGCCACAATCCCATTCCTCTTTACCGAACCGAAATGAGATCTGTTCCAGCAAACACTTTATTTGCTCGGATAGGACTTGATCTTGCAGGCCCTCTCCCCTTAACAGAATCCGGAAACAAACATATTCTTAACATTATTTGCTGGTTTAGCAAATATGTTATTGCAGTTCCAGTCCCAAATACAAAATCCCAAACCATTGCCCACGCACTTTTTAAAAATGTATATTTAAAATTTGGTGGATGTACAGAACTCATTACTGATAATGCCACAACCTTTACTTCTGAATTCTTTAGATCATTCTGTTCTCTTCTATATATCAATAAAACCTATTCTACCCCGTACTACTCTCAAGGTAACAGTGTAACTGAAAGGTCTTTTAGGACCTTTCATAACATCTTAGCCAAATATATCAATCCGAAAGAGCCTAACTTTGATGAATTCCTAGACGCGGCTGCTTTTTGCTATAACACTTCCATCCACGAGACAACTAAAGAAACCCCATTTTTCCTTGTATTTGGTAGAGATCCAATCTTTTCCATTGACCAAATACTAGACTCAACTATATATATGCCCCTTCCCGAAAATGACCTCTCTGAATTTAAAACCAAACTCATCCTCTCTCTTAGGAAAGCTTGGAATTCGGCGGCTGAAGCCACCAAACAAGCACAACAAAAATCCAAGACCCAATATGACAAAAAATCCCGGTCTCAAATTATTGCTATTGGAGACCGTGTCCTCTTAAGAAATTATACAGGCAAGATAGGGACTTCACAAAAATTTCATCTTCCCTGGAAGGGACTTTTTCGAGTTATTGAATCCGATGGCATACATGCAACAATCTTAAGTTGTTCAGCTCCCCAATCTAAACCACACAAGGTACACTTGAACCAGATAAAAAAATTTATCGGTCCCGAAATAACCACTCCGGCCCTAACTACCCCTGATACTCCATTAGAAGAGCTAGAAGCCCTAAAGCAATCTCAAGCCAAAGAATTAACCGAAGTCGTTGGATATAATCATGAATTAAATGATAATACCAACAAAAATAAGACCACTGAATCCGAACAAATAACCAAATCCCAAAACCAACAAGTCACTGAAAAATTGCTCCCAGATAATATAAACAGTAATACCCATCAATATAATCTCCGAAGCAGAAAACAATAATTAAAAATGATATCTTACAAATACAAGCATTTTCCCCACCTCCCCAATTATAAATTAAAATATTAACAAAAACAATTTGTAAATATTATCAAAAAATAAATACCACAAACAATATTACCAAAATAATTTAAAAATTAATCTTCAGGATTTAACTAAAAACCTGAACATAAGTTAAATCTCCACCCACTCCCAAAGGTCGATAAAGTCCAATTAAAAAAAAACAATAAAACAGAACTAATTATTAGGTCTGTTCTAACATTCAATCTCTCCTAACCCAATCAACCTTAATATATTCATTATTTTCACAACTCTCCCTCAAACTTTTCTCAACTCTCAGTCAGTCAATTTTGAATTTATTTAATTATAATTTTATTTAATTTTGTTTAATGATTTTTAATCAAATTTAATTAAAATTTCAGATATGAACGTTATTCCTTTTTATTCGTCAACAAAAACCCACTTTCAATTATCCAATTTCCACCCATGTGAAATTTTTATTAATAATTATAAATATTCATCATCCGAACATTACTACCAACAAAGAAAAGCCACAACATTAGGAGCCTCCCAAGAGTTAATTGATTCCATCCCAAAATATACTTGCGCACTTGCTAAATACTCCGCTAAAAAATTAGAAAAAGAAGCAACTATAGATCAATTAGAAGAATGGCAAAAAATAAAAATCGAAGTTATGAAAAGAGCCCTCTTTTCAAAATTTTCACAGAATACCAATCTCCTGTCAATACTAATGGAAACAGGAGATGCAATCCTTGTAGAAGCCTCCCCAAGTGACAATTTCTGGGGTGCTGGAACTTATGAGGCAACGATTCTTCGTGAGAAACGTTGGCCCGGAGCGAACGTTATGGGAAAGCTCCTTTCAAATCTAAGATCTGAATGTAGGTTTCCTTTTTATCACACTAAACCCAGTGAGCCAACCGTGTTTTTAATTTTTTTGTTCGTTTTTCGTGTTCTTTTCACCCAAACATTTAAAGAATTTTAATTAAAAATCTTTTAATTTAGAGAAATAAAAAGTTAAAGGTAAAACTTTAATATTTTATTTATAAATTATAATTCACCTAATTAAAGTTCTTACTGTCTGAAATTTTATTCTGAATTTAAAATGGAATCTGTACCACAAAACCCTCCTAATGAATCATCTGAAAATCCAAATGGACCTTCAGAAATTGAACAACAACAAATAAATGCTGCTACCCCAACTTCGACAACTCAATTAAATAATAATGACAACAACATTCCTTCTTTTAATATTCCAAACCCCGCTCCCATTATACCCGTTACTGAGACAATCTCCCAATTATCCATTTCTGGAATTCGTGAGAAGAAATCTCACTATTCATCCAATTCATCCTTTAGCTCATGTGAAGGCGAATTGTTAGAAGAACAATTACATTCACCTCCCAACTGTTCTCCGTCACTTAATGATTTAAACCCTACCCCGGAACCCAAGAAATTCAGACCCCTTCCTGGCCCCATCACTGGTCTTGAATATAATAAGTACCTGGTATCCCAAACTTTTCCCCGTTTAATTGCCGCCAAATCCTCTCGCGGAAACCGTTCAAGCTCCTGGCCCGAGTTCCTTTTATTTGACCAAAATGAATTAGACTTTAAGGCAGAAATAGGTGATCAATTAAGCTTTAAAGGATTTAGAGACCTCAAAGAAGAAGAAATGGTGAACCAAGACAATGACCCACCCGAAACCTTACATTTAGGTATTTCTCCACAATCCGTAGGCCCCCATCTGAAATCTATCAATACCCAAGGATTCATACTTAGAACAAAAGAAATTATTTCTAAGAATGGAAAGCCTCTAGGTCTAATGGCTCTTGTTCAGACTGACTTTTCTCCCATACCTAATTTTGTCCAGATTAATCCAAACAATAAACTCACAGTTGGCTCACGAATAGGTGTAATTTGTAAGAATCTCCAAATAGGAACTGTCGTATTTGAGAACCACATTTTACCTCAATCCTTTCCAGTTGCACCTATGGCTTCTCAACTAAGAAAAAGAGCTGGTCCATCAACCACATTTGCTATTGAACTCACTGAACCTGCCAATATACAGGACAATTCATCAGCATCAGTTCAAAATAATTCAAATCAACAGCAGCATAAACACATTCCAACCATCACCAGTCGTCAACCACCACCACACAAAAAACAATACCGCCCTTATCCTCTCATTACCCCACTCAATTCAATTAAATGTAGCCCTAAAATTAATCAATTACCACCATACTTCTCAGAATATCCCCCACATAACCCGACCCCAATAAATAAATATTCTTCAATCCAATCAAATATGTACCCCACAATACCCTCACAAAATACAATGCACCACCCAAAAATTCAAAAATCATTTATACCTTCTCCGATGCCCTCAAATTTTCCACAACCAACTTACCCCACAATTCCATCTACCTCTTTTGCTGTACCACGCACAAATATAAACATTCAATATTTTAATAACAATTACTGGCAATGGTCCGAAGAGGACCAGAAATGGATTAAAGTACCTCCTCCTCCCCCTCAATAAACCTCTGCAAGGAGAAAATATTTAAAAATCACCTTGTAAACCCCACCTCAATCCAAAAAGCAATACAAAATTCGTAAATTTCGAAATTTGAATTTTCCAAAATTTTTCCGATATCAGAAATTTCAACAAAATTTCAGATTCACACCACCCCTTTTCCGAAACCCCTAAAATACAAATATTTTTCTTTTAAGTCGTGAATTTCAGAAATTTGAAAAATTTCAGAAATCCACCTCCCCGACTAGTTTAAACCCCATTACAAAACAAGTAAGCTGAGGGACCAGCTTATGTGGGAAGGGAGATGTAAGGCACTTTAATGCCATCCACCTCCAAACCCCAACCCTCCCAATCACCAACACCAAACCCTCTATTATTTCCACATACATATTGTTCCTTCACCTTTAATCTTCCCCCATCCCTTCCTTTTAGTTATTCATACACCTCTTCACGTGTTTTCCCAGATTGTTCACCTTTTTATTTATTTGTATTTATCCTTCCACCTTCCCATTATCCATTGTAACGCCCCATTTTAACCACAACTACAAAAACAACTTTGAAAGAGAAGAAAATGTTTCAGTTGGGATGTTCGTTAAAGAATTCTTTTGATTGGGAAATTGTTCGAGAGATGGATGTTTTAGAGAATTAATTTAACCCTTATTCAATACACACATTTATTTTTACTCATTTATTTTCGTGCTTTATATTTAAATGCATTTATTCACCTATATTATATTTGGCTATCACTTAAATAAACATAATCAATTAGACTTAATTGTGTAAGTGATTTGTCCCTTTAGCCGATAATTAGAATCCTTATGATTTCCCAATAGACTCAGTGGAATGCCGCCTTCATCTCGTCCTCCTTTTTCCCTTTCTAAAGACCTGACCAGTGAACTCTGATGGACGGTGCCATCAAACATGATGCCATCGGATGATTCACTGGGGCAGAGTTACTTTAAGAAAATCTCTGTCCATAAAAACCCTTTAAATTTGCGGACATATTTTATGAAAATCGTGTCCGCAAGTATTTGTCCGCAAAATTCATAAAACTTGCGGACTTTTAAAAATCTTGTCCGCAAAGAATAAATTAAAAAAAACAAACCTCGGAAACAGTTCCTTCTGTCACAATCCAAGCATAAATAGCATAAATGGGTATACAAAGCATTGAAGAAAGTGACAAAAACCAACCTTCAATAAAAATACTTTTTGGAAAATAATTAAATAAAAATACCAAAAATATGCCCCCAAAGTGGATAATCATAATTATAAGCAGCTATGCGTAGAGGTTGGTATTTGAATAAACCAAAAATCATTACACCCTATAAATTATTTGAAATAAGAAAAATTTTTTTTGTCCGCAAATATTGTCCGCAAAAATATTTTAAAATTTGCGGACTTTTTTTAAAAGAATCTTATCTGCAAATATTATCCGCAAAAGTTCCTTTAAATTTGCGGACTTTCTCTCGAAAAAATTTTGTCCGCAAATATTGTCCGCAAAAATAGCTGTAGATTTGCGGACTTCTTCTAGGAGTATTTTGTCCGCAAAAAATTCGACAAATAATTTACCATACAAACAGCAGGCGTAGTAAAAACCCAACAAAATTTCCACCATTTGCTTGGATAATAGCCAATCATTGAGTATAAATGATCATACCAACGGTCAATTCCTACACTCCAAGAAATTGCTATACATTCAAAGAATAAAAGCCAAAGAAGTGCCCAACCAGAAGCAGCATAAAAATCGAACAGTTGGAAGACGTAAAAACCACCCTAAAATTCTCGATGTTTTTAATGGTAATTTCGAAAATTTTCCTTAAATGGACATTATGGAAATTTTTCCAGTGGATGTTTTGGCAAATTTGCTCTAAATGGACATTTTGTACATTTTCCCCTTATTGGACGTTTTGAAAAATTTCCGTTAGTGGACATTCTGAAAAACTTTCCGTTAATGGACATTTCGAAAAAATTTTCCCAACTGGCCGTTTTGAAAAATTTTCCCAAGTGGGCGTTTTGAGAACCCCAAAATTACCCCTAAACAAACCTCAGTAACAGTAGACAATCCACAAATATAAGAAATCACGCAAATACTCAAAACAAAAATTTCCCTGCCATAACGCCTTCCTCTAATTAAATGGGGGAATTCATCAATTATTGCAGTAAAAAATCCTTCCATAGTACAAAATTGTGAGTCGACACCCAAAAATAGCACCATACAAAAAAATAAAATTGACCAAATATTTGTATAGGGTAATTGAAGTATTCCTTTAAAATTTGGAAAAAAATTTAATTAAAAATAAACCTGAAGGATATGCCAAGAAAAGCAATCCTGGCCCGGATTGGGCTACTTCATCGACCGTCTTCCCTTGTTGGTTAGCCATAAATCCAATAAAAGAGAATATAACAAAGCCTATAAATAATTAAATTAATTAATTAGTGTTAAGTGCGGTTTTGGTGTAATGGTTAGGAGTTTTGGTTTTGTGGGTGGAGGGGTGGGGTTCGAACCCCTTGGGCGGAAAATCAATTTTAATTGAGTTATTTTTGTAAATTTTTGATCTAAAATAAATTTTAAAAATCCTAAAAATATTTAAAATTTTTTTTGAAATTCTAAAAATTTTTTTTAATTTTAAAAATTATTTAAAATTAATAAAAAAAATATTTTTAAATAAAAAACCTGCAAATACACTAGTTCCACTATTTACACAACAAACAGTCAAGGCTTGTCTAAAATAATTTTTAAAAAAATTTCAAAAAATTTTAAGAAGAAAAACAAACTTGTAAACATTATTGTGAAATTTATTGTAAGAGCCTAAAGCAACCAAAGCACCCAAACCTAGTCCATAAGAGAAAAATACTTGAGTGACTGCATCTACCCAAACTTTGCTTTCAAAAAGTTTGGAAAAGTCTGGTTTTAAATAAAATCTGTGGAAAATAAAAAATAATTAGAGAAGAAAAAATATTTTTAATTTTTAATTTCTTTTAAATTTTGTTTTAAATTTAAAATTTTATTTTCTTTGATTTTTGCGGACAAATTTTAACAGATAATTTTTCATAGAACGCCTTATACTTTTATAAAAACATTTTCACGAAGAAGGTTTTGAAATAGTAATTGTTGGCTATGCTTTGTCCGCAAAAATTTTGCGGACAAAAATTTTTGTCCGCAAAAAAAGTCCGCAAAAATTTTTTTGTCCGCAAAATTGAAAATTGATTTTTTAAATTTATTAAATTTTCCAAAAAATATTTTCAACCCAATTTTATTTTTTTCAACTCACTCTAAGCCTAAACTAGCACCCTCTAACGACAATCCACGTATTAACAAACAAAAAAGCATCAAATAAGGGAAAGAAGCGGTTAAATAAACAACCTTTTTTAATTAAATTAAAAAAAATAAATTAAAAAAAACCTTCCCCGTCCATTTAACCCCTTTAAAAATACAAAAATAACAAATCATCCAACAAATCATTAAATACAAGGCTAAATCATGCCTTAAAGAGCCAACATGTTCAATTCCTGTGCTAATACCCAATACGCGACGGCTTGAAAAAAATAAATTTTATTTTAAAAATTAATAAAAAAAAGTTTAAAAATTGACTAGAAAATTATGTAAAAATTTTAAAATTTAATTTTCGCGAATTTTAGTAAAATTTAGAACCCCTCTACTTAATACAGAAATATTTTGAATAAATACAAATTATTTAAATAAGGATATTAAAAATTTCAGTTCAAGTTCGCTGTGGTGTAATGGCTAGGCTGTTTGCCTTTTTTAAAAACCCCTATGTTTAGGGTAAGGGTTCGAGTCCGTTAAAGGATAATTAATTTATTTTTGCAAAAAATAACATCAAAACTTATTTGGCATAATTTAAAAATATTTTTAAAAATTTTTTTAAATTTTTAAAATTTTTAAAAATCCTCAACAAATTTTCAAAACAAAAAATTTATTTAAACTAAAAATAAACTTACTCCCAAAATTCCTTAACTGGAGAGTGTACATTCATGTCCGCTTCCGTACATATTGTAAAATTAACTTTAGGGCCAATAAAAAATTGTTTTTTGTATTCATTTAAATGGTCGGCTGTTAATATCTTTTAAAAAAAATTTTTTTTAATTAAAAAATTTTCTGAAAATTAACTTTAACGTTAAAATAATCAGCAATTGAACGATTATTTTCACAGGTTACTGGATCGTATTCTGACCGACATCGGTAAGTATTCCATCTAAAAATTATTTGGAAAAAAATTAAAGGGAAGAAAGACTAGAAAATTTAAATTTCAAATTTTGAGCGAAATTTTTTATTAAAAATGGCCAGTTGAGTGCGAATAATTGAGTGTCAGCAAGCTCTGATCGACTAGAACTTTCTTATTCTTCATCCAACAAGAATAAATCATATATCATTCGAAAGCTCTCAATTGGCGAAATATTCTTTCCAACAAAACAAATCAAGTCTGATCCCCCATCAAAAAGTTATAACCTGATAAACGTGAAAAACTCCAAATAATTGCATTTATCGTGTTATAACTTTTTAAAGAGTGATCAAATTTAATCCATCCACTTGGAAAAAATATTCTGTTTTTCGAGAGCTTTCGAATGATATGAAATTCATTCAGATTGGATTAGAACTAAAAAAGTTATGGTTAATCAAAGCTGTTTGACACTCAAATACCAGCACTGAACTGACTCTCTAATTTAATTTATTTAATTAAAAAATTCAAATTTATTTTTCTCTAACTAACGTGTTATTGCAAGTCCTCCAAGGGACATTAGAGTCTACCCGTAGAGAATGAACTAAAACGTTTTAAATATTTTTTTAAATAATTTTACAAAATTTTTAGCTAACCTAAATAAGCCATAGCCCAACTTAGCACCACAATATAATAAATGTTAAGCCTTTAAAAAAATTTTTTTGAAAAATTTTTTGAAATTTTTGAAAATTTTTTTGAAAATTTTTTGAAAAATTTTGAAAATTTTTAAGCCAAACCAAAAAGCCATAACAACAGCGGCAATTCCAACCCCTTTAAATATCGGGCATATTTTAAACATTCCAAGGCCTCCAACAGAAACTAATTGGCCCCAAGAAGTTTCCAAAATAAAAAGAGGAACACCACAAAGCAAAATTGTTATTATATAAGGAATTAGAAAAGCCCCTCCTCCGTTTTGATAGCACAAATAGGGGAAGCGCCAAACATTGCCTAAGCCGATTGCCTGGAAAAGGGGAAATTTTGGGGAGAAATTTTAAAAATCAATTTAAAAAAAGGGTGGCTACTGGGTGGTTATCCCCTAACTTTTGGGAGGGGGGTTTTTTAATTTCCCAAAAATTTATCCAACCCTTTTCACCGTCTATACAACTCACATATCCAACACAGGACATAATAAAATCTGCCCAGGAGGACCATTTATCCCGTTCAGGCGTCGAATGTTGAGTTGAACGTTTTCTCGTATTTGTAGTTTTTTCTGTTGATCCATTGGGCAAACCAGTCGAAGGAGAATTGTCCCCTAACCTTTGTTGTGGAATTATAGGCTCTAATTCCATCACTGTCTCTGCATTGTTTACTACCATTTAAATATTAATTTACCTTTAAAAAAAAATTTTTTTAACCTGTGGGAAAAATTCAGAATAGTGTCAAAACTCGTTTTTCATACCAAAATAAGAGTTTATGACGAAAAACAAGTTTTAAAAAATTAAAGGGCCCCGAGCGGGTTCGAACCTGCGACCCAATAAATTTATCATTTCTGTTTATATTAATTAAAAAAAAAATATTCCAATTTTATTAAAGACAATTTAAAAAATAATTTTGAAATAAATCTTTAAAAAATAAATTTAAAAAAAAATAAATTTTTAAGAACTATGTACAGGAATAATTTTTAAATAATTTTTTACTTGCAAATTTACCGCCTATACTAGAGTAAAAACTACTTGAAAAGTTTTAAACAATTAAATTAAAAATTAAATAAAATGTCAAATTAATTAACTAGAGTTGTGTTTGATTTTTATTTGCAAAAAAAAATTTTTTTAAATTTATTCTTTGGTCCCTCTAATAAAATTAAATCAACGTTATTAATCGAATTATAATTAATTATGATTATAATTGATCGAATTATCTATTTTTGGAAATATTTAAAAAAATATTTTCTACAGTAGTAACTCTTTTAAAAAATTGGGAATACAGTCAAAACTTCTTTTTACTAACTAAAACAAAATTTATGAAGAGAAACAAGTTTTAAAAAATTAATGGGCACCGAGCGGGTTCGAACCCACGATCCCCTCAAAGCTATAAAATATATTTAAAAAAATTTTTTTGTTGATATTAATGAAAAAATACTCTAATCTTATCAGAAATATTTAAAAAAATTTTAAATAAAATAATTAATTGTCTACATAAATTTGTTTCGCTTTAAAAATTCTAAAAGAATAGTAGACCAATTGTTGTGTGGGAGGAGAGAAATTAAAAATAAAAATGTGAACTTTTAAACATTCCAAACATTTTTTAAAAATTACTAAAAATATGAAAATGATCTGAAAAAAATTTTTCCAGTCCCCCGGTAATCGAAAAAAATTTTTTAGAGACGTCCAAGACTGGTTTTGATCACCATCTTTTATTGGATTTAGGGGGTCGTGGGTTCGAACCCGCTTAGGGCCCATTAATTTTCCAAGACTTGTTTTACGTCATAAACTTTGTTTTCGCTAAGAAAACAGTTTCGACTGCATTCTGAATTTTTTTAAAGAGATAATAATGTAGAAAATAATTTTTTAATCAATTTAAGGGGTCGTGGGTTCGAACCCGCTCAGGGCCCCTTAATTTTTTTAAACGTGGTTTTCGTCGGTTTTGGGAAATTTTCGATTTCGGATGTCTCAAAAATAAAATTGAATTTTTTATGAATCAAAAAAATATTTTTTTCTACTTTATTTTTACAGCCAAATCAATCATAGAATTTAATTAAAAAATAAAAGTACTTAAAGTACAGAAAGTAAAATTATTAAATAAATATTCTGAGAAGACATTTATGAATTATTATTAAAAAAAGGATTTTTTTAATGCTGACAAAACAAAAAAATTAAAAGTAAAAAAAATTTTTTTTTGTGAGAATGATCGGGTAATAGCCAGCCAGCTGTGCTGCTTTGGAAGCGAAAGGAGAAGAAAAAATTAAACTAAAAATTATTTAACAACAACAACTGCTTCTAAAAAAATTTTTTTAATTGGCCAATGTCATGTTTTTATATAAAATATTAAATACTAAAAGGTAATTGATTATTGGACTAAAATTGGGAAAAATATTGTAAGGAAGAAGGAAATAAAGCTCTCGAGGCTCACCGATGCAAGGGTTGTAAACCACTTAACCACCGATTATTTTAATTTTTGTTCTAGTTGTTAACGGCTGGGAGGGGAATTTGGGGAGGAATTTGCTTGAGAAGAATATTGTAAGGAAGAAGGAAATAAAGCTCTCGAGGCTCACCGATGCAAGGGCTGTTAACCACTTAACCACCGATTATTTTTATTTTTGCTCTAGTTGTTATAGGCTGGGAGGGAATTTTGGGGGGAAATTTAGGAGAAAAAATAAAAAAAATTTGATTTTAAAGAAAAACTCAAAAAAAATTTTTTTTCTCAAGAATAAAATTTAATAATTCATTCATTTATTTAAAACAAATAAATTTTCATTTTTATAAAAATATTGCAATCCTTTAGAAAAATATTTTTGTGCCAGAGGGAGAGGATTTATATTCAGTTTTTTTACTATTTAATGGGCAAAAGGAAGTGTTGGAGAATTATTATTATTTTTTTAATATTTATTATTTAAGACACGAATGGGGTAAAATAATGAAAAAAAATAAAGTCTTCATTTTTTAATATTTTTAAAGTGGAAAAAAAATTTTTTTGAAAAAATAATAAAGGGAAAAATAAAAAAAAATTTAAATTTAAATAAGAGAAATATTCGTGTCTGTACAAAAGACATTTTTTAGGTCCTGTAATCCTACCGGATTCAGGATTACCGGATCCGAACTCTATAAATAATAATCGGTATATACCAGAGGTGGGTCGGAATTCCTATTTCCGAAAAAAATTTTTTGATTTCCGAGTTCCGACTTTTGAGCCAGTTCCGATTTCCGACACCTCGGACTGTTCCAATCACATCTGGTATACTAGAAAAACCGGAACCGGTCTTTTAACTAGGGTTGGACCCGGAACGCTCGGGGGCGGGTATGTCGGGGTACGGGGTCGGGACACAACTCTACTTTTAACCCCCCTTTTGCCCGTTCCTCCCATATAGCTTCCCAAATCCTCTCAATATAACCCCTAACCCCAGACATCTCTACCAATCTTCACATATCCCTAGATTTCTTTGTTAATCCAATAATCAATTCTTAATTACTCCTAATCCTTCTATATCCATTCTCAGCTTTTTAGCACCTATGGCATAATTTTTGAAATTTTCTCTCTGATACTTTGATGGGGCGCATAAAAGCTTATGGGACGTATGCCTAAAGTAGAGCACATATTTTTATTTTAAAATTAATAAAAACTTGAATTTTTCAATTTAATTTTAGAGTCGAAACAAAATATATATATATCTCAATAATTTTCAAAATCTTTTTATCCGAGCAATTTCTAAATGTTTTTTTGTGAATAAATAAAAAAAATTTTAAAATAAATAGTTAAATAGAGTTGGACATTTGAAAAATGCCTGATCCGGTCCGGATTTAAAATAATTTTTTTATCGTATCGATATTCCGGAACAGAACCCGGAAATTCAGACATTACTCTTGTATTATCCGCCCCCATTTTTGGATGAATCAAGTATCGCAAATTACATAGTTTAAAACGCTCACTAGGCGGGGATTAAAAGATCTATTTATTAAAAGAGAAGGTGAAAGCAACGTTCCGGTAGCTGTTCAAGATTGGATTAAGCACAAAAATTTTAAAGCCGATCAAATTTGGAAGAAAGGAAAATGGGGGTGGATAATAGAGATCGAGCTGGACTTGGACCAAGGCCTGGGTTTTTCCTATACCCAGAGTCCAGGCCCAGACATTTTTTGACCTTCCTGGGTTTTTCCTGGACTACAGGCCCAGGATCCAGTCCAGGTAAGAAATCAAACTCCAGAGTCCAGGAATAGGTCCAGGCTTTTCAAAAATCTCGATCTCTAGTGGATAACACAAGAGCAGACCTGCTCATGGATATGGATATGAATACAGATACGGATATCAAAATGCCTGCGGCTATCCGTCTGTATCCGCCGTAAATATGCGGATACGGATACCAGAATCAGTATCCGACACCAGGTCTGCATAAGAGTACCACTCCTTTAATCCGGATCCCGGATTAACGGATCCGGTCCGGATCCGTAATAATCGGTAAAAATCGGAAATAATAATCGGTATATACTAAACTCGGAATTCTTTTAAAAATGCTTCTTGTAAAAACAGAACCTCACTCAGTCAGTGTCAGATTGCATGTCCTCGGGTTGGTTGTCTTCAGGTTTTTTGTTTTCAGGCTGTTTGTCCTTGGGTTGTTTGTCCTTAACGTTCAACATCCCCAATAACGATGCCATTTCTTTATCTTCTTTTTTCTTAAATTTATTTTCATTTTTCAATCAAATGAAAAAAAAGCAGGCAGACTAGTAAGGCACGAGGAAGAGAGGATATAGCGGAATTGAAATTTTGGTTAAGTGGATAAGAGCGCTGACTACAAAATCGCTTCCCAGAGTACCCCCAATTTGGAAGCAATCGGTTCTAGCTACACAAAAAATAATACACGTTATAATTTAAGAGTTCACCGGTATACTTTCATGAATTATTTTCCATTTTGAATTTTCCAACTTTGGTTTACCTTAATAATAAAATATTTCACGAAATATTTGGATTTATTAAGAATTCAAAAATGTTTAATAAAAAGACCTTCATTTAAAGAAAAGGCAAAAGTCGAATTTTAAAACCAAACTTTTACCAAAACAAGTCGAAAATTAATATGTTTATTACATTATTTTTATATAAATTTTTCCAAATTTTTAGAGCAACTACATACCTTTAGATATAGATCCACCCTTGACGCCTAAAAGACCTTTTCCTTAATTTATTTATTATTTTTATTATCTCAAAACTGAATAATTTTAACACACCTTTCTTATCACCAACAACTTTATCACCTTTATCATCATCACTAACAACCTTTTCTTTATCCGTCTTTCCACAATCACAGAGTTGGATATAAACAAAAACGCCTATCAGTAGGAAAGAAATGAATTTTGACATTTTTTGTTTGAGTTGTTGTAATTTTTAAATTTTTTAAATTAAATGATAGCTGATTATGTAAAATCCGCTTTATATGAGGGGGAGAGGGGAGGGGATGAGGATGGGCGGGGGAGGGGATGGGATAAGGAGGGGAAGAGGGATTGGGGAGGGGAAGGGAAGAGGGGATGAGGGGAGAGAGGAGGAAAAGGGGGAGAGGGGATGATGAGGAAGGATGAGGGAAGGGGGACGTGGAAGGGATTACGAGGGGGGAGAGAATGAGGGAAGGGGAGAGGGGATGAGGAGGGGGGATGAGGGAAGGGGGAGGAGACAGGGGAAGGAGACGGGGAGGAGAGGGGATGTCAGAGGATGAGGATGTGGAAAGGGGAGAGGATGAGGGAAGGGGAGAGGGGATGGAAGGAGGGGAGAGGATAAGGAGAGGAGGGGGAAGGATGGGGGAGAGGGGATGGAAGGAGGGGAGAGGATGAGGGGAGGGGTTAAAATTTGTGTAGGTATGCCGGCGCATGGCGGCATGTCCACTTATCAGGTGGTTGCACTTTTTAATTTTGAAAGAATTAGAGATTGTAGTTTGTAATTTTAAAATAAATTTAATTGATTGGATTTCAGTAAAAAAATAATAGCCACATTGCTATTCATTGACTAGCCATCATGCGCATTTACACGAGAAGGGCAGTAATTGATTTTTAAAATTTTTTAGACGATTTTTATAGCTATTTAAAATTTTTAATAAAAAATGGAGGGAAGGGGAGAGGGGAAGAGGAGGGGGAGAGAATGAAGGAAGGGGGAAGAAGATGGGGAGAAGGAAGGGGGAGGGGATGAGGAGGGGAAAGAGAATGAAGGAAGGAGGAAGGAGATGGGAAGAGAAGGGAAATTTAAGTGAATGAAAATGATTTTTGTAGAACCCAACCCATCCCTGATTTAAATATTCTTGAGGGTTTAAAATTAATTTAATTAAAATATATAAATTTAAATGACAACTATAGAAACAATAGGGTCCACCCCAGAAGGTCAAAACCCCCAGAAGAAAAGACGCCCCCCTTTAATCCCCTCAAATCCGCTATACAAATCCTTCTTTATCTCTCAAATATTTGGATTTAAGACCTTCTGGGTTGATCCCAAATGGGGTCACTTTAGTACGTGGGTGCAGGCTTTAAATTACAAATGTTATATCATTTGAAAGAGCTAGTCGAGCTGAGTCGAATGCCATCAAAATTAGCTCTAGGAAAAATTTTTGAACCGAGATACAGGCGATTGAAAATCGAAAAACCATAGGGGGGACCAAGCACTTTTTTGGAGTGAAAAATTCGAAAATGCAAATTATACCTCATTCGAAAGAGCTCGTCGAGCTGAGTCGAATGACACCAAAATTAACGGAATCCGACTTGAATGAACCGAGATATAGACCCCTAAAAATCGAAGGTCCAAAAGGGCGATTTTTGGAATAGAAAATTTTTTATACAAATAATACCTCATTCGAAAGAGCTCGACGAGCTGAGTCAAATGACACCAAAATCACCGTGATTGAAGAAGATTAGACAAAGTTACAACAAGAAAAAACAAAGAACCTAAACCTATGGAGCGTCGGCGAGGCGCTTGTGCAAAACCCCGCGCTTCGCGCGGGGTTTTGCGGCACGCGCCTCGCGGGGAGTCTACGGGCGATGGGTCTGGGCTCGTAACATAAACCTATTCCTAAATCCCTTGCTCTGGACGTATTTGGGGCCTCCGTAGCAACAAAAATCTCAACAGATGCCATAGGTAAGGAGCTAAAAGAAAAGATCATAACTTTGTCCAATCATGTCGGATTTCGTTGATTTTGGTGTCATTCGACTCAGCTCGACGAGCTCTTTCGAATGAGGTATAATTTGCATTTTTGAATTTTTCACCCCAAAAAAGTGCTTGGTCCCCCCTATGGTTTTTCGATTTTCAATCGCCTGTATCTCGGTTCAAAAATTTTTCCTAGAGCTAATTTTGGTGGCATTCGACTCAGCTCGACTAGCTCTTTCAAATGATATAACATTTGTAATTTAAAGCCTGCACCCACGTACTAAAGTACAGCCTCCCAAATAATATATTACACCTAAAAATTATTTATAGAAATTAAAAAAAAATTTTTTTTGGCAATTTCAGCAAAATTTTCAGAGCATTTTGCAGTGATAATTGAGGAAAACCAGAAAAACCTGTCAAAATTTAAATATAAATTTAAATGTAGTTTTCCAAAAAATTCACCGTAAAAGCCCCAACAACCAAAGGAAGTACAACCAGTAAAAGAACCAAATTAGCCCCACGCCCTCTTCCCCCTCCTTGTTTATTTTGTTGTCTTTCCATCCACCTTCTCCTCGAATTTGGTTCATTTTCCTCATTACTATCTAAAATATTTTCCCCAATTCTAATATTGTTGTTGTTGGAATCTCTTCGAAGAATTGCTGTTTCTTTCCAACGAGTAAGGGCACTTGAATCTGCCTAGAAAAAATTTTAAAAAAATTGGAAAATAAAATTAATTTCTAATTTATTTTCAGTGTCTACAAGTCTAGTAAGAGAGAGTTTAAAAATTCTAACCCCGGACAGGTATCGAACCGTTGACCTCTTAGAGGACCTCTTAGAGGTTATTGGAGATCGAGATTTTTCAAAAGTCTGGACCTGTTCCTGGAATCTAGATTTGATTTATTGACCTAGGCCGGATCCTGAGCCTGTAGTCCAGGAAAACCCCAAGTCTTTAACCTCGGGCAGGTATCCAGGAAAAATCCAGGAAGGCAAAAAATGCCCGGGTCTGGACTCTGGGTACAGAAAAACCCAGGCCCCGGTCCAGACCCGGACCGATCTCTAGTAGTTATTTCGCGCTCACCACGTACAGGTGCTGTAGCGGGGTATTGTTTTTGACCTTTTCTTTTAATAAATCTTAAATATCCGCCTAAAAAGCGTCTTGCGTTTTGCGACAAATAGCATTCAAAAGAAGGAGAGACAAAATCGCGTCTCTTCATTCCCAATACTATCTTTTGTCGCAAAACGCTTTTAATGTGAATAAGCGTGTTTAAATGTTAAATACTAGCCAGACTATTTTTTTAAAAAATCAAAAAAGGGTCTTTTACATAATCTGAGGCAATTAATCTTTGTTGTTGTTGTTCTTCATAATTTCCATCTATTTGTGAGCGTAGAAAGGCAAAAGTATTGCATAGGCTTTCATCACAGATACATACCTTTAAATTTAATTTTTGTGTAAATTTTTCTGATTTACAGGGGAACATTCCGATCTGTCATCAAAAATTTCGAAAATTTTTTTGCACTAACGTGTAGAGCAGGGTAGATAACCTATAGCCAATTTTTGGCTTTTTTTGGCCCAGACCCCAAAATCGAAAAATTATAGGGCTTTAAAAATCGAAAAATTCTCTTTGTTAGGGTTGGACTCTGCCCCCCCCCCCCCCCCAAAATTCCCTGACACCAGAGGTGAGTCGGAATTTCGATTTCCGAAAATTTAGGCTGATTTCCGATTTCCGACCTTTGAGCCATTTCCGACATTTCCGATTTTCGACACCTTCACCATTTCCGACCCTCCAAACATTCCCTGACACACCCAAAGCCATTTTTAATTAATAAAAATTTTCAAAAAAAACACCTCAGCCCATTTCTGCCATTCCTTTTCACACCCAACCTTTTTATTAGAATATATTTGTTCATCTACACAGTGTTGTTCTAATTTATTACCTCCAGAAACATCATCATTTCGAAGTCCAATTAGACAATATTTGCCAGCACAAACTAAAGCACCTCCTCCACAAGTCTGAAAAAATAATTAAAAATTAATTTTAAAAAATATAGAAAAATTTTTTTAATTTTTAAGTTTGTGAAAAATTTGTAAATTTTCTAAAAAAAAATTTTTTTGAAAATTTTTAAAAAATTTTTCAAACCTAAGAATTTAAAAAATTTTTTAATTTAAAAATTAGAAAGCGAACAAAAAGAAAATTTATCAAGTAAAACCCAGACTTAACCCACTACACCACAGGGACCAAATAAGTGTAGGCTTGGTTAAAGACTACTTATATCTAATTAAACCACTTAACCACCGCTACAAAATACCCAAATTAATTGTAAAAATTTAAAAAAAATTATTTTTCCACCTGTTTATCACAAAAACAACGGATTCCTGCTGTTTCTAAAATGAAAAAAAATAATTCAACAAAAAATTTAAAAAAAACCTTCTTCAGAATTGAAAATAATTGAATTAATTGAAAATGGCAAAAACAAAAATAAATTTAATAAAGGGAAAAAGAAAATTATTTTTCTTCTCCTCATTTTTAAAAATTATTAATTTTCCATAAAATTCATTTTATTTTTATTTATTTGTTGTTTGAGAAGAAAAATAAATAAAAATAAATTTATCCTTCATTTTTCTATTAAAATAAATTTATTTTTAAGATTAAAAATTTGAAAACGCCTGGGAAAATTTTAAACCCCTTCAAAAAAATTTTTTTTATTTTTAAAAATTCCAAAAAATTTTAAGAAAATTAAAAAAATTTTTTAATGTTTTTTGAGGCCAAAAAACTTTAAAAACATTGAACATTCAATAACTTTCTTCAAACAATCCCAACACTAACCCACTACACCAACACTGCTTACTAACAAATTTAATTAAAATAACGCTATAGCTTAAAATTAATTTTAAATTTTGTTCTAAAAAAATATTTTTCTTAAGCTAAAAATTCTAAAAAAAAATTTTTTTAATTTTTAAAAAATTCTAGTAAACTTTAAAAAGCGACAATCAAACAGAAAATGTATTGAACCAACAAAATTTAAAAAATAAAAGGTAAAAAAAAATAAATATAAACATATTTATGTGTGCGTGCTTTGCTTAATTTTTCTGCTTTTTACTATGCGCCTTATAAAAAAAAAATTTTTTTTTACTTAAAGCATTGCTTTACTTTCATTTTTAAACAATTCTTTCTCCCCTTTTTCTTTTTGCGAATTCACACGCTTGACCCCCCAAAAGAATTTTTTTCTTTTTTTATTTCTCGCTTTATTAAGCAAAGGAGAGCCTCATCCCTTTTAAATAAGAGAGGAAATGAGGAAAAATGAAAAGAGAAAATAAAAAAAAAAGTAAAGATTTATAAAGTAAATATGTTCATATGTTTTAAGGACAATTTTTTGTACTTTTCATTGAAAAAAGAATTTAAAAAATTTATTCGATTCCCCTCATCAAACTGGATATGAAAACCCCAAAAAAAAATTTTTCTAAGGAAAAAAAATTTAAAAACCAGCTTGTTAAAGGTGCCATTTTATTTGGACAAGTCACATAGAAGGGATGGATAATTTTGAATTTTAAAAAGCAGAAGACGGAAGGCGAAAGACCCAGAAATGGCGGAATTCTGCGGAAGCCGGAAGCGGATCCATCCCTTAAATTAAAAAAAAACAGCTAGAAAGTATAGAGTAATCTTGAGCAATCTCTCTTACATGGAGAGAGAGAGCTCCTAAAACTCCTCAAACTTCTCACTCACGTTTCTCAAAAGCAAATGACCCCCAAGCCTCAAAATTATTAAAAATTACTCGATTTTTAGTGCCCTAATATTTTTTTCCCTCCTTTTCTTTTTAAAGAAAAAATATTCTGAGAAAAAAAAGATAGCGTGCCTCTTTAAATGTAACAAAATAAAAATTTATTTATTTAATATTATCAAAAAAATATTATTTATGCGAAAAAAAAACCTTTAAGAGGTATTTGGCACGTTCTCTCTCCCTCTTTTTAAAAATAAAAATAAGGGAAAATGATAAAAAAAAAAAGTCCTCATTTTTTCCCTGAAAAAAACTCGAAAAAATAGGGGAGGAGGGAGGAAAGACGGGGGAAAAATAGGGGGAAAAGGGGGAAGGGACCTTTCTTCTCGAATAGAAGGACCTCTTTTCTCCCTCCTTCCCCCCTTCCCTTCCTTTTCTTCTTATTTTGTTTAAAAATGCTTTAAAAAATGAGGGAAAAAACGTAGAAAAAAGAATGGCACATAAATAATATTTATATTTTTATTTTTTTTCTAGTCTGTTGTCCGCAATTAGAGAGCAGTTTTTTTTCTTTCTTTTAATAAAAGAAAAATATGCTCTTCCCCTATAATCTATTCTTCTCTCCGTTTTTTAAGAAAATTTCTTAGAGAAAATATTCTAAAAGAAAAGAGAGAAAGGGAGAAAAAATTATTTTAACAGGAGAACACGTCATGAAAAAAAATTTTTTTTTTGAGAGGGGGGAAGGGAGTTGAGGGAAGGGGGGGAGGATTGGGAAAGTGAGGGTTGGGGAGAAGGGGATTGGGAAGGGGAATATTAGGGAAGAAAGGGGAGGAACAAGGGGTGTTAGGGAGAGAGGGAAAGAAGGAAACAAGAGGGTTGCAAGGGACAGAGAGGGAAAAGGAGGGCTAGGGAGAAGAGGGGTGGGGGAGGGGGGGGATATTAGGGGAAAGGTAAAGGAATAAGGGGTGTCGGGGAAAGGAGGAAATCGGGGGTTACGAGGGGCAGGGAGGGGGAGATGGTTCGGGAGAAACAGAAAAGAAAGGTCAAAAATGTGATTTGAAATTTTTGAAATTTTTTTAAAAATTAAAAAACAAAAATTTTTTAACAAAAAAAAACCCTAAAATTTAAAAACAACAACAATATAATTTAAAAATTTTAAAACAATTTTTCAATCATTTCACTAATTTTAAGTAAACGTAAATCTTCCAAATAGGGAGCAATTAATTGTATACCCAAGGGAAGTCCTCTAGAACATTGTGAATAGGGAATAGCAATTGATGGTAGACCTTTAACGTTAAATTGAAAAAATAATTTTTTTTAATGGAGGTTAAACAAAATAATAAAAAAAAGACTCGAATAGGTAAAAAATTAAAAAAAAAATTTTTTAATTTAAAAATTTTCAAAAATAAAAAGGAAAATATATAAGGGAAAAATAGGTAGAAAAAAAATAAATATATTGGGTAGCGAACCCGTCCCTCTACAGCTTGGAAGGCAGCAATGCTAACCACTACACCATGGTCGCTCATATCCAAACCATTAAATAAGCCTTTCTTATAATAATTACCCAAAAATTTATTAATATAATTATGAAGGCTTTTCCTTTCTACTTTTATTGTGTGATTGATTTTATTGCGTTTACGTATCCAAAAAACAGGAATATTTACATGCGCGATTTAATTAAATATAAAATCTATTTTCTTTTAATTATAAGGAGGGTTTATTTGTAGAAGAGATGTGAGCGTCCATGGTGTAGTGGTTAGCATTGCTGCCTTCCAAGCAGTAGGCACGGGTTCGATTCCCGTTGGACGCACAAATTTTTTTTAATTTTAAAAATTTTTTTAGATAAATTTTTAAACTTAATTTAGTCATTTTAATTAATAAAAAAATTTATTACTAAAGTTAAAAGTGAAATAAATAAAAAAAAATTTAAAAGATTTAAAAATATTTGTGTGCATCGAACGGGAAATACAGGGGAAAAATATTTAAATTATTTTTAAAAATATTCAAGAAAATATTTACGATAACCATTTTTCGGTTAAACGTAAATAATTTTTAATAGGTTTGGTGAAGCGTCAAAAGAATTTTTGAAAATTAAAAAAAAAATTATTCAGGTAAATGGGCCAAAAATTTAAAAAAACACTAAGTTCAAAAATTTCTAAGAAAAATTTTCAAGAATTACCAAAATTTTGAAAACAATTTCAAAAAAAAATTTTTTTTTAAATTTCGAAAAAAAAATTTTTCAAAAAAAATTTTCAAAAAAATTTTTCAAAATTTTCAAAAAATTTTTTTCAAAAAAAAAAAACAAAAAAAACCAACCACAAAGATTAGCCGGTGCCATAAAATAATCTTCCAACCTCTGTTCTTCTCTATTTCTCCTTTTAATTTGTGAAAATAAAGGTGCTGAATGTCTTGAAACTGGAGTTAAAATACAGTGAATATTTTGATTAAAAATTGTTGAAAAATCTTTTTGAATTAATCTTTGAATTTTGGCGGCTTTGTTGACATATTTATTGTAATTTCTAAAATTTCAAAAAAAAAATTTAAAAAAATTTTATAAATTAAAAAACTGTGAGGATAGAATTTGTACCTCGAAAACATAATTATTTATAAGTTGGCCTTGTCCTATCCAAAGGATTTTTAATTAAAAAAATTTTTTTATAGAAAGCAATGATCAGAAATATTTTTAAAAATGTCCAAAAATTTGTATTTCTTCAGATACGAAATTTTTGTTGGATCCCAAAGGTACTTTGTAAGCATGGCTCGATTTAGCCCGTCAATATCCATCTAAATTCCACTAAGGAATCTGGGATTCAAAATTTTGAAGTTACAAACATTAGCGGACTCAAGGCGGACTTATTGTTAATCCCTTCTCCTCCTAATCCCCTGGATTTAATTTACAAAAAAATTTTTTAAAAAAAACCTCACTCATTTAAAGAATAATAATTTCCAGCAAATATACGCCTTTTAACCCCAGTTCCCAAAGATTCACTCCGATTTCTTTTAATATAAGCAATAAATGAATCGTCATTAATTAATTGTTCTTTATTTATACAATATCCATAACGTATTCCATCAAATCTAAAAAAATTAAAAAAAATTTAAATCTAAAAGAGTAAAAAATATTTGGCAAAAATGAGTGTCAAATAACGTCAGAAAATTCAAAAAAAAATTTTTCCTCGCCAAAGAAAATTTTTTAACTGATTAGGCTATTTTATGAGGTTTCTTTAATTTTTAATTAATTATTTTTCGCAAAATTTAAAAAAAAAAATTCAAGAAAACCCATAATCAATCAGGTGAAAATTTTTAAAAATCATTTTTAGAAATAATTTAAAATGAAAATAAACCAAGTAATTTTTAAAATTCTTGAAAATACTCAAAAGGGATTCTGAATTTTATTTAAAAAATTCCAGAAAAATCATTCTTTTTCAAAAAAAAAATTTTCCTGGATAGTCGTATTTTTGTCTTTTTTATTTTTAAAATTCCGAAAAAAAATTTTTCAACCCAAACCTGTAGAGTTTGGAAAATACCCCGAAAGATTCGGAAACGAAAAAAGGTAAGTTAAAAATTCCAAAAAAAAATTTTTTTTTCAAAAGAAAAACCTGGCCATATTCGAAGCAATTTCAACATCAACAACAACACTATAACAATTAACAGCATATTCTAAATTTGGAAGTAAAACTTGTTTAATTACAACACCATTAGAAATTAATAAATTAATTATTTTTTGATATATTTCTTCTGCATCTTTTGAAAGTAAATCTGTTCTTTCATACTTCAAAAAAATTTTTTAGGTAAAAATAAAATTAAAATATGAAAAAAATTATTTTAAAGCTTTTTAATTTTTTAAAAAATTATTTTAAACCTTCAAAAATTTTGAACTAAAAAATTTTCTTCAATTAAAAAAAAAATAAAAAATGCAAGAAAAAATTTTTTTTGAAAAATGTAAAAATAATTTTTTTTTAATTTTTTAAAATTAAAAAAAATTTTTTTAGATCTTTTTAATTTAAAAAAAATTATTTTTAACCTTCAGAAAATTCAACAAATTTTCAACACAAAATTTTCTACAAGTAAAAAAAAATAAAAAAATAAAGAAAAAATTTTTTTTTGAAGGCTAAAAATAATTTTTTCTATTTTTAGGCCCCAAAAAAATATACAAAAATTTCCTTAATAAAAAAAGAAAACAAACTTTAGGTATTCCAATTGTAAGTTCTTTCAAATTTTTTGGCATCGGTTGAACCTTTTGAGAATGCAAATTGTCTGGTAATGTAGTAATATCCATTGGGTCTTGGCCTTTTAATAATTCTAAAATAAATAATAAATTTTTTAAAAATTTTTTAAGAAAATTAGAAAGACTCAGAAAAGATCAAAAATCAACAAATAACTTTTAAAAAATTAATTTTTGTTAATTTTAAATTTTTCAACAAGATTGAAAGCAGATATTTCAAGGACACATTGTCTGCCTGTGCAACAGGGAGGGGGGCCCTACCGAATTATAAAAAAACGACAGATAAAACGAAGAAACTGAAGAAAAATATAGAGAAGTTTGTAAACGCGAAAGAGAGCCGCCATTCCTAATGCCAAGTTAAAAATAGACATTGTTGGTGTAGTGGGTTAGTGCTTGCTATTTCAACAAAAAAGGGTTCCAGGTTCGAACCCTATAGGGGTAAATTGACTTGTTTTTGTTATTTAATTATTTAAAATTTAGAAAATAAACTAGAATTTTGCAGATTCTAAGAATAAAAATTTTTTTACAAATTTTAAACTAACCAAAATATCGTTTACAGTCAGAAATCGATTTTGTCATTATTGAGGGTGTATCCAAAGCATTAGCTAAAGGAACTAGACCATGTCTTGATAAATGTCCATAGGAAGGTTTAAATCCATAAACACCATTTAAAACAGCTGGATAACGTGCGGAACCGCCTGTATCACTCGCTAAGGCACACTTGGATTTTGAAAAAAAGATTTTCGAATTTTTTAAAATTTAATGAATTGACTTAAGAAAATTTAAAAAGAATGATAAAGGGAGGAAGGGCTGTGGGACGGGTTGAGAAAAAACTTGGACCGAGTGTTGGGAACCAGTGTTGGTAACCCATCCTTAACCAGCACCAGAGCAGAGCCCAAGTTTCACTTTTCAAATTCATCTTCCTCTCCCAACTCTTCCCTAACGAGATCGAAAGATTGACAAAAAACCCCCAAGAAACCTAGATTAAAAGGAAAACGTAAAAATAGCTCAAAACCCTCCCGAAAATAATTTAAAAGTCTCAGAAAAATTTTTTAAATCTTAAAAAAAATACTTTAGCAACTCCCGTAGCCACAGCAACAGCACAACCACCAGAAGAACCACCAGCAATTAAAAAATCATCATCTCCGTCCTTTTCGTCTTCAAAAGATTGATTAGTTGCATAAATTGAATGTTTAACAGGTCCAAAATATCCACTTGTACATGTTGAACCCATTGCTTTTTAAGAGAGAAAATTAAATAAAATTTTTGAAAAATTACCAAATTCATCCATATTAGATTTTCCAATTAAACATCCACCTTAAAAAATTAAAAAAATATTTTCGAACCTAATTCGAATAAAAAACCTCCATCGACAAGTCTTTGAACACAAGTCGCTGTATATGGAGCAATAAAGTCTTTAAGCATTTTAGAAGCACAAGTCATCTTTACATCTTTAACCCTGAAATTAGTCTTTAAAAATTTAAAAAGAAATAAAAAACAGCATAGATGCTCTCTGAAAAAAAAGTAAACTAAAGGCATTTTCCAGAAGCTTAAAAGTAAACGCCAAAGCGCTGGGAGCACACCAGAGTATACATAGCGGTTGAAATCCGAGCTCAGAATAGGATTTACCGGTACCACTACCCAAGCAGTACATCTGCCCGTAAAGTTTTTTCTTAAACTTTTGACTACTAACCTGAAATTCGACCTCAAAATAGGATTTAGGGTACAACAACCCAAGCAGTACATCCCCTACCCGTAGTTTTTTCTTAGGATTTCGACTAGCCTAACCTATCCTCAAACCCAAAAATAATAATTAAAAAAACAAACGCATAATTATCCTTCACAACAAATTCAAAAGGTTGTTTTCCATTTTTAATAGCTTCTTCACATTGTTTTTCAGCCAAATCAAAAGTTTCAGTTATAAGAAAATTTAAATGTCGCAATTCTTTTACTTTAGAAATTGAAGTTTTTATTTGTTCTAATGCTGTATTCATTCAAAAAAACTTTTGTTAAAAAATTTAAAGAAATTTGTATGAAAAAACCTTTGTCCGTAACTTTTTTGCGGACAAAAAATTTTGTCCGCAAAAAAGTTGCGGACAAAATTTTTTTTGCGGATAAAAATTGCGGACTTATCTATGCACACTTAGTAAGTTAAATTAAATATTTATAATTAATTTTAAATAAATTTACATAATAAAAATCAGTTGAAAAACAAAATATTTTTTAACACACACCAAAAAAGTCGAAACATTTCCATTAAAAAAAAGAAAATAATTTTTGGTTATATTTAGGAGCAATTATTTAAGATTAAAATTGATAACACATAATATTTTTATGTGAAGCAAAAAAATATTTTTTTAATTTAAAATTTAACAATTTTAGATTTTTAAAAATAAAATTTTATCCGCAAATATTTTTGCGGACAAAAAATTTTATCCGCAAATATTTTGCGGACACTTCAATTTTTCAAACTTCCTCCCCAAAAAATTTAAAAATCCAAAATTGTTAAATCAAAAAAGGGGTCAAAAGGATAAATTTGATTGATATATTAATTAATTTTGATATATAAAAACATGTAACACTTACACAAATCACATCTTTTTAAATTAATTTTTTTATATAACGAGACAAAGTCAAGAGGCACAAACACAAAAAAAGTCTCTTTTTTTACTTATTTTCCTTAAAAAATTAACCTCTCCTTTTTTCCCTCTCCATTTTAATTTAGACTCATTTAACCTTGATTCTTCAATTGGTTACTCAACCAGTCCAAACCTTCATACAAACCATCTCCTGAAGTGGCACAAGTAGCCTGGATATACCAGTTACGATTTCTCAGCTTTAAAAATAAAAAATTTTTTTATTATAATTTTATTTTGTGTGGAAATTAATAGATTCTTCTCCTACACAAGGGCGTATTAAAATGTCGGACTTCAATGAAGGGAGGGCTAAAATGGGATGCGCGACAAAATTATTGCGCTTACCCATCTAAATTCAGAAAGAAAAATTTGGACAAAAAAGGTAAAATATTCTAAAAAAAATTTTTAATTCAAAAAATGAATGGAAGTATGTCAGCCCCACCAGGTTAAGGAACCAGTTAGAAGAAACCCCCGAAATTTTGAAAAAGTTAAAAAATCGAAAAATGCATTAAAATGCCCTAAATTAACTTAAAATGCCTTCGATTCATTTAACTAATGAAGACAAATAAATTATATACCGTGTGAAGTCCAAGTTTGTCTGTAAGTTCAGCAGCGTTCATAGCATTCGGCAAGTCCTAGAAAAATATTGTTTTTTAATCCCAAAAAAATTTTTATCAAAAAAACCTGTTTGTTAGCAAATACGAGGAGTACAGAATCGCGAAGTTCGTCTTCAGACAACATACGCATCAATTCCTCACGAGCTTCAACAATACGCTCTTTGTCGTTACTGTCCACAACGAATATAAGACCTTCAAATTTATAAAATTAATAATTAAAATTAGTGTGTAAATAAAAATAACCTTGAGTATTCTGGAAATAGTAACGCCATAGAGGACGGATTTTGTCTTGACCACCGACATCCCAAACAGTGAAAGACTGAAATGAAAAAAAAATTAGGCTCTACTTTAGGAGATGCGACCATTATAGATAATTCGGGAATATCCTCTGATAAGGGCGTATCCAGGGGGGGCTGGGGGGGCTAGAGCCCCCCCCCCCGAAATGGGGGAAAGGGGGAAAAAATTAGGAGAAGGATGGTCGAAAAAGTGAAATTTTTTCGCCTACAACCCTCAAATTTAAAAAATTTTCGCCCGCGGCGCAAAAAATGGAAGAAATCTGGCTTCTTGAGCTCCAAAATCCTAAAATTTTCGCCTGCGGCGCTAAAAAGTGAACTTTTTTGGCCTACGGCCCTCCAAATTCCAAAAAATTTTCGCCTGCGGCGCAGAAAAGATAAAAATTTATGTACAAAAAAAATTTGCGTCCGGAACGCCAAGGTAAACGCCAAAAATTTTTGCGCCCACCCAGCGTTAGCCCCCCCCCCCCCGAAACCGACCCCCTGGATACGCCCTTGTCCTCTGATGGGACAAATAAAAGTTCATAATACGCTTAAAAGTTCATGGGACGCATATCCTAAAGTAGAGCCGAAATTAGGAGGATTTAAATTAGAGATAAGACACGGAAGTGTATACGAGAATAACAAAAGATAACTCGAAAAAATTAAAGACATTTTTATTCGACATCTCGGCCCGGTTTCCAAAATAAATTTAATATTTAAAATAGGGTATCTTACTCTATCCTTGAAAGCTTGGGAATTTACTTTTTTTGAATAAAATTGCTTCATTATTAATTACATAATACATCCAATTCCCCAGAAAAACAAAAAATTTCCCTTCATCATAAAGGTTAAAAGGCCTAAATTTGGATGTCCGCAAATCGAGAAAAATGTCACAGAATACACAGCATAAGCTGAGGAAGAGCCTAACTACTCGTTTACTACAGCGTCTTGCAACTAAAAAAAAATAACATTCAAAAGGGGAGACACAAACGCCTCCAACCCTAATTGCTATTTTGGTCGCAAGACGCAACGCGGTAAACAGGGTAACCCTTAAATATTTAACAAATTTACTTACAATGTTTCTGTACTCAACGGTCTCAACATTGAATCCTGAAAAGAATTTTAAAAACTTAAAATAAATTTTCAAAAAAAACCAATAGTCGGAATTGTAGTAACAATTTCTCCCAATTTGAGCTTATAAAGAATTGTCGTTTTTCCAGCAGCATCCAAACCAACCATAAGAATTCTGACTTGTCTTTTGCCAAATAAACGACTGAAGAGACCAGAAAGTGTAAGACCCATTTTTCTTCGTTTTTTAGATTTTTTTAACAAAAATTTTGTTTTCTAAAAATGTTTTAAAGAATGATTGATAACTTTTTTTATAAAATCCAACATGGCAAGACAAAAATGGAAAAATTAACAGAACGCCAAAAAAAGGAAAAAGAAATGCCAAAAAAGGAGTGGAGATTTAAATACCAGAATTTTTCTTTTAGGCTCGAAAAAATTTCAAAAAAATTTTTAAAAAACACTGAAAATTCTGGGGCCTATTCCACAAAGCGACATTGACATTAAATGTCGCGACATTTGGCAATCATTTGACATTCCGATTGTATTCCTCACAAAGCGACTTTTAAATTATTTTGTGACATCGACATTTGATGTCAATGTCGTTATGTGGAATAGGCATTTCTTTTTCCTACTCGCAGGAATTTGATCCAAACATCTCTTGTCATGCTGGGTTAGAAAATAAAAAAATAAAACATACAAAAATTAAAAAAAAAAGAAAAGTAAAATATACTAGTTACACGTCACAATAAAGTCCGTTCCAAAATAGGTTGACACCCCCTAATTTTTCCGATAAGTCAACTTAGGTTTGTCCAATTTTTATAATTTCTTTAAATATTGATTTAGCAGCAAAAATTACCCTATTTTACAAAAAATTTTAGAAAAGCAAAAATTTTAACAAAAGTTATGAAAAATTTTCAGAAAATGAGGTGTTCCAAAATACATTGAACAGTTTGTAAAACCTAATAAAAAAGCCCTTAAGCAATTACTAAAAATGAAATAAAAAATTCTATGAACATTTCTATTGATATTGAGTTAAAAAGAAAAAAGAACGAAGTCTATAACTGTTTTCTTCATCGAGATCTCAAATCTCGAAAATCAACGGGAAACCGGGGTACAGTACTTCAAAAAATATTTTAACCCCTTTAGGGCATATATAAAAATTTTCTTTTAGGCCTATCTGAAAGCCCATAAAATTTGCTATAAAATAGTCCTGGCCTTAGTGTTTCTAAAATATATCTGTTTGAAGTATGCCCACTTAATGCTCAAAACCCTCCAAAATACCCCAAAAATGATCACTTAATGATTCCACGAACAATATCTCCATGTGTTCTTTATTGTGAAATTTAAGCTTGCTCTATTTTGTAGCAAATTTTATGGGCTTTCAGATAGGCCTAAAAGAAAATTTTTATATATGCCCTAAAGGGGTTAAAATATTTTTTGAAGTACTGTACCCCGGTTTCCCGTTGATTTTCGAGATTTGAGATCTCGATGAAGAAAACAGTTATAGACTTCGTTCTTTTTTCTTTTTAACTCAATATCAATAGAAATGTTCATAGAATTTTTTATTTCATTTTTAGTAATTGCTTAAGGGCTTTTTTATTAGGTTTTACAAACTGTTCAATGTATTTTGGAACACCTCATTTTCTGAAAATTTTTCATAACTTTTGTTAAAATTTTTGCTTTTCTAAAATTTTTTGTAAAATAGGGTAATTTTTGCTGCTGAATCAATATTTAAAGAAATTATAAAAATTGGACAAACCTAAGTTGACTTATCGGAAAAATTAGGGGGTGTCAACCTATTTTGGAACAGACTTTATATAACTTTTAAAACACACACAATTAAAAGAATTTTTTCTTAAAGATTTTTTTAAACTCTTTAAATATCAACAAAATAAAATTTTTTTAAAAAATTAACAATATTAATAAAATCAATTTTAAATTAATGCGCTTTTTGTAAATGAAGTAATTGAGATATTTTGATCAAATATTGGTTGAATTTCTTTTACAACATTTTTTTGAAGTTCTAGAAGCCTTTGTAAATTCTTTGAAAAAAAATTTTTTTTTAATTTTAAAAAATTGTATGATGCCGTAAATACTAAACGCCGAAATACACCAAACCCCTAAAAGACATGCCGAAATACCAAAAATGTTTTGTTAACAACCTCCTTACATGTTGATGGAGCAACCTCCTTCACCTTTGATGAAACGGTATCACGACTTTTGCGCCGAGAACATTTGCGCCGCGACTTATGCGCCGCGACTTTTGCGCCGGGTGACTTTTGCGCCGCGACTCTTGCGCTGCGACTTTTGCGCCTGGCGACTTATGCGCCGCGACATTTGCGCCGCCATTATTTTAAAAAATCCGGATCCGAAAAATGCCGGATATCCGAAAATTTCGGTTCGGATACCGGATCCGGATATCCGAAGATTTCTAACTATCCGACAACCCTACTAAAGTGAGGTCCGGCTGTAGTTATTGATATATTTTTAATGATAGTGGCGGCGCAAAAGTCGCCCGGCGCAAAAGTCGCGGCGCAAAGGTTCCCCGGCGCAAAAGTCACTCGGCGCATAAGTCGCGGCGCAAAAGTCGCGGCGCAAGTGTCGCGGCGCAAATGTTCTCGGCGCAAAAGTCACGGAACCGATGAAACAATCTCCACAAACAGAGATAGACCCTTCCTGAATTTTAAAAAGCGGGGGACAGAAAGCGGAAGATAAAAAGCGTAAGAAGGTAGAAGCGGAGTGCAAAAAAAAGACAGAAATCGGTGGAAGCGGAAGAAATTACATCCCTACTATATATCATTTGTATCAGGGATCTAGTCGACCCTCGGGAATTCCCCATTTCCTGAATCGGGAATTTAATTTTTATGTCGGCTAGATCCCTGCTATTATATATGTTTTTATTTCTCCAGAGTTTGGTATTTTGGCAGTTTTTGAAGGACTTTGATATTTCGGACGTTTGATACCACGGCGCCCTCCCAAAAAGTAATTTAATTAAAAAAACCTTTAATAAAACATTTTGTTCTTCATCTTTTCCCAATTTTTCATCCACAGATAAATTTTCTTCTTCCTCATCTTGTTTTTTTCTTCTTCCTCCTTCTCCCTTCCTTCCCTTCCATAAATTTTCTCTATGTATATTTAAAAATGCTGCCATATAACTTTGAATTAAATCAAAATCTTTTCTAATTTCTAAAACAGCAATTAACATTGAAACAAATTGTCCAAGCTTTGCGCCATTTAAAGCTCGAATTTGGAAATCTATTGAGGCTAAACTTTGGGTTTTTAATTGATCAAATACATGGAGAAGATCGTTGTTGCTTCCTGCTCTGAAGCAATTAAAAAAAATATATAGAATTAAAAAAAAATAAAAAAAAAGCTTTCTAGCATTCAAAACACCTATTGCTAGGCGGAGGTTTAAGAGCTCATGTCAGTCGGAACTAAATGAGCGAAGCTCCTCAGTCAGCAATAACTGCCAGTAGGTCACAGGTTCATGCCTGCCTTGTGGTTAAGCTTTTGCCAAATACTTACCTAATATCTCATTTAATTTATAAATACTTCCCCCAGGCATACAAGACCAACAAAAAAATATTTCTCTACAAACCTCAACAATTTTGCTCCCCATTCTGTTTGAAATTCTTCCAATTGTCTTTTTGCAATTAACATTGTCCTCTTTCCATTTTGTTTTTCTTCATTTTCTTCTTCCTCCTTTTTATTAAATAATTCTTCACTAAATACCACACCTTTTTCAGTTTCAATTGTTGGTAAAAAGAATGGTAATTCTTTTGCCTTTTTTGGTGGTTCTTTTGGCTTATTTCTTTCTTTAATTAATTCATAAATTGGTAAACTGGCCCAGCTACTTAAAAATTAAAAAAAAAATTTGGATATTTTTTAAAAAATTTTTGAAATTTTTTTGAAAATTTTTGAAATTTTTTTTGAAATTTTTGAAATTTTTTTAAAAATTTTTGGATTTTTTTGAAATTTTCAAAAAAAAAAATTTGAAATAAAAAAATTTGTTTTGAGATTTTTTAAAATTTTCGGAAAATTTTTTGAAATTTTTTTTACAATTTTTTTCGAAAATTTTTTTTCTTCAAAATAAAAAAAACCTTGTAGGTTGCCCTGAGAGCGTAAACAATTTTGGATCTAATTGTTTAGCCCTCCTATGTTCAAGTAAAGACAAAAATTTTGGTTGTTGTAAATGACTAGAACCTCCACCACCACCACCCGAACACGTTGCCCAATCTCCACTAGTTCCTTCTTCTCCAACTTCTTCATCCTCATCCTCTTCATCAATCATAACTACACGTTCTTCTTGTGATGAATATATTGAAGAAATTTCTCTTTCTTCTTCAACAACTTCATCCAAAAATTTTCCTTTTTGTTGAATTGAAGGTAATGATTGGGAAGTTACTGGAATATCTTCTTCTAATAGCTAAAAAAATTTTTTTGAATTTAGAGAAAATTGGCAGAAAAAAATATTTGGGTTTGGTATGCCTTGATTGTAGTGGTTAACACACCCGACTTGTATTTAATAAGATACTCAGGTTCGATGCCCTGCGGCAGTTGGTGAAACCTGCTTTAGTGTAGTCCCTAAACAACACTTATGTTAAACAGATGGCACATACCCACAAGGAATTAATCATGTTTTTATTCCCAAGGTATGCAGCAATTTTATCCATTAAAGATAGACTTATTGGACTTATAAATAGGGTTGCCAGCTCGCTCGACCCGAAACTCGAAAGATCGAGCGAGTCGAGGCTTTTCAGCTCGAAAACGAACCGAAAAAAAGCAAGCTCAAAAAATATGCACCGAACGTCGGCTCGAACCGAAAACGGCAACCCTAGTTATAAACTAAACCCAAACATTTTTATAAAAATAGAAAAAACCTTGTTATTACGCTCTTCTACACAAATTCTAGTAGCTGAAGAATACAACAATTTATTAGCCCATAAATAAATTCCACGTTGACCTTCATGACAAGTAGCGAGTAAATTACCTCTTGGATTAAAAGCCATCGCTATACAAGGATTTGAATGGTAAACAACATCAATTAAAAGACCAGAAGATAAATCCCAAACCTTTAAATTTAAAAAAATTTAGGAGAAATTACTTTAAAAAATAAAAACTTTGACAAAGCCTTGACTGTCTGCAGACAAAAGCCATTTTCCATCACTTGAAAATTCTAAAGCAGTTAGTGTACTTCCTTCAGGCCAGTCGGTGCATGATGAATGACTAAAGCGTCGAGCCAATTTTCTAAAAAAATTTTTTTATAATTTTATTTGTCATAAGTTTTATAATAATCATTTTCTTCCGGGCAAAGGGCAGGGTTGGAACAAGATATGGATCGGGAAACCTGAACCGACTTTTATATTTTTTAGCCCGACCCATCCCTGATTTTAACGACAGAATGTGTCAAAAAACGGAACATTAGTCCAAATACTTGAACTCGAAAAATAAAAAATAGAGACGTCTGAACTCGAAAAAAAGTTCCGACCCATCAAGAGAAAAATATCCTGTTCGGTCCCTCGAAATTTAAAGAAAATGAAGCAAAGAGAAGTCCTATGCAACTTACAAAAACAAAAAAAAAAACAAAAAAAAAAACTAAGAAAAAACCTGCAAAGAATATCAACTATTCCAACTTCCCCATTTGCCAAACCAACAGCTAGCAAAGAATTTAACAAATCCAAACGAAATAATTGAACACCAGAAGCAACTTTCATTATAGAACGTAAAATAGAAGGATTCCCAAATTTCCAAAAATAAATTTTTCCATCAGAAGAGCCAGTAACAACATTACGATTTAATATATCTAAAGCAATTCCAGCAACTAAAGAATCGTGTGCTCTTGTATTTTTGTTGCTGTTATTATTTTTTGTTGTGATTTTTGTTGATTTTTCTTCTTCCAAAAATTTTTTCGATTCCAAAGAAAATCTATATTTTCCACTTTGCATATTAAAAACATCTACATGTCCAGAAGAATAACCAATTAAAACAAAATTTCCACAATTACTTATACAAATTGATGAAGCAAAAGAATTTAATAAGTTTGGATCGGTGCTAAAACGTTCATGATAAAGCTTTAAAATTTTTAAAAAGAGAAAATTATTTTTTAGAAAATAAAAGTAAAAAAACCAAGTGACGACCACGCTTCTTTAGCCTTGTACTCCATGTTGAAACAAGTGGAGAATTTGAATGTCTTAAAATAGATTTTTCTTTAAAAATAGAAATAAAAAGGAAATTAAAAATCGGAGATAAATTTAAAAAACAAAAATATTAAGAAGAAAGATTTTCTTTTATTTGTAGAGTTGACTTTTTAAAGTTAGAAAAAACAAAAGATAGCTTATGATACGTCCACTTAAAAATCGCGTGCGTCATGCGAAAGACGCTCGGTGACACGATGTCGGTAATGAATGCTGTTGTGGGTGTGTTGTGATAGATGCAAAATTGCTATTTGTAAGTGAACACAAAATAGCGTCAATTATCGACGTCTTACCACCGAGCCTCTATCGTAAGACGCGCGCGATTTTCCAATGAACATAGCTTAGGAGATCGTCCCAGAAAATTCATCAAAACACTTTAAAAAAACAAACCTGCAAACAGCATTATCCCAAACAGCTTCTCTACCAAAACTTAATTCCATCTGCAAAATAGGTTCTAAAGTGACGTCAATAAAACGATCCTTTCCAATATCTCCTCTTCAAAATTAAAAATTTCCAAAATATTTTAACAAAAATACCAACTTTCTAACTTCTCTAGCAAGACCAAAATCTTTACACAATACAGTTCTTACACTATCGAATTGTCGAACATGTCCATCTTTGCTAGCAGAAACAATTAAATCGTCATCAAAGAATTTTAGAGTTGTTGCCTATTTTTTTTAAAAAAATTTAAAAAATTTTTAAAAATTCTTTACAGGTTCAGAATGTCCTTGAAGACAATTTTGTACTTCTGGAAGAGAATTTTCATTACGAAAAACCCATTTAACAAGTTTATTGTCTTCTCCAGCACTCAACAAATAAGCTTGACCCAAAAGAAAATTTAGCCAAGTAATTGAAGATTGATGTGCTTGAGTTAATTGACCAATTAAAATACGCTCATTTAAATCCCAAATAGCTATAGAACCCTCAGAATTGGCACTGGCAAGTGTATCAACACCATCTGATCTAAAAATGGAAAGTATTAATTGTAAGATTTTTATTTTATATAATTAATACAGACGTATCACAATCTCACGTACACCCCCGGAGGTGAAAAATTGTATACATTGAGGGCATCAGTTCACCTACACAGTGACCAACCTAATATAAATGGACCTTAAATCGAGGTGTACGTAATATGGGTGAAGGAGCGTATTGAATATTGAAATGCTACCCTCAAAAGCTGACGAAAATGCCATACAATGGAAATACAGAGCAGCATCAGCTTTTAGGGGATAGCATTTCAGTGTTTGACATTTCGATGTTCTGTTATTGTAAAATCATTCCGTGGGTGTACGTAAAATTTATGTAGAATTATGAAGCACCTTAATTATAAAAAAAATTTATTAACCTAAAAGCCAATGCAGTAATGCTTCCAGTTTGACGAAATGAACATATTAAAGTATCAAATTTAATATTTTTCAAAATAATTTTCCCATTAGACATTCCAATCCCAACAACATCAATAACTGGAGATTGTTCTAATACATTAATTGCTGTTGTATCATCACCCAAAGAATCAAATTCAAAAATTAATTTTCCACTTCTTAAATTCCAAATACGCATACGGCCATCGGAAGAGCCTACCAAAATCTTTAAAAAAATTTTTTTAATTTTTGGAAAAATTTTTGAAAAGAAAAACCTTGTTTAAATAATTATCTGGATGCAAAATTGAAGTAATATTAAAAGATGAAGAACTCTCAAGTTGAACAATTAAATGACCATCTTCTGTGTTATAAACGTTTATTGTGTTGCCTTTGTCAACTACAACTAAAATATCGGTAAGTGATAGAAGCATTTTTGGACCACCATTTCCGATAATTAAGCGACGTTCAATCTTTGAAATGAAAAGAATTTTTTGAAAAATAAATTTCCAAATGTAGCCTTACCTAGAAATTTTTAGGTAACCCTAAAATTAAGATACTCCTCCCATTTAAAACTAGAAACCAGATTGGGAGTGTGGTAAGAGAATAGGGATCGATTTACCGAAAAATCTCCATCTCAATAAACGATATAATTTTGTTAGAGATCTCGTTTAAGTCCAATCTCTATTTAAAAACAAATTTTTCTTAAATTTGGTTAGCCACTGGGTGAGGAAGAAAACTCTACCAATTATCCTCATAAAGTAGAAAATATTTTTTTCGGGGAATCAAAAATTAGCGAAAACCTAAGAGATAGTTTAGGTCCTTGGACTTTAATAAAATCAAAAAATCTCTAAAATACCTTGGAAAAGTTATTACTAATAATTGCCACACAAAATCCAAAAGCAACATAAGTCCTTTCCATATCAGCCGCAACCGCCGTAATTTCTGTATCAACAGGAGGGCATACCGAAGTAAAATGAAGATTTTTGCTTGAATAAAAAACGCATTGATTTTCTATAGCACAGGCAATATTTCCATCAGTATCTTCTGCATTAGAAGTTGAATAGGTGAAGGCTGGGGGAACTTTAATAAAAGAAAATTTAAAATTAAAAAAAAATAGAAACCTTTAGAACAGAAAAGGCCAATAGCTTGACAAGGCGTAAATAAATTTGTTTCACCGCGAAGAGCCATAACTTGAAAAAAATTCTTTTGCCTTAAATTCCTAAAATTAAAAAAATAATTTTTTTTTGAATTTTTATAATAAATAGCCGATAAAACAGCAAAAAAGTTTCAAAAAAAATTATTTTCGAAGAATCCGAATAAAAATTGTTTATTATTAAAATATACAACAATATTTACTAAACAATTAAAAAAATTGAAAATTAGAAAAATAAAATTAGAAAATTTTTTTTAAGATGTCGGATTCGTTATTGAAAATATTGGGGATGTAGCAATACTTGTAGCTGATGTTGCTGTTGTAACTATAACACGTTGTTGTTGTCCCGGTTGTTGTGAAGTTATAGCCATTGGAGATGAACAACCTTTAAAATTTTTCTCCTAAAACTCTTAGCTTGTTAGAATTTAAAACGCTTGTTAGGCGGGGAGGACCTCTAAATGGAATAAATGAAACCAATAATTTTCCGATATAGATAGGTTCTATTTTTAAAAAATTGTCCAAGTAGATGAGTATCAAAAAGAGACCAGGTTATAGTTCCCCTAGAAATAACTGCCATGAGTAGGGTTAGCGGCTCCTGACAAAAAACAAGGCCTTTAAGGATACCTGGATCGACAACACTTCTGGATATTTACCAAGAGCCTCTAACCAGGAGATGCTAAGTCGCCGGGTAGTTACTGCCCAGTGACTTAATTTTTAACTTAACTTTCTCACTAACCTTTAGGTAACCCAATAATTTTTGCATTATCATTACAATCATCTTCATCTTCTTCCATCATTCTATTACTACATGTTGTATTTGGATCTAATTTGTCTAAACCTTTTGCAGGCAATCTTCTTGTACGTTTATGACAACCACTTTGTTGTTTTAATATACTAGATTCAAACATTGTGTCCAAATTTTCATCTCTAGTGTCCAAAAAGAAAGGCTCTTGAAGTGTTTGGTCTGCTGCAAATTGCATAACTTTTTCTAATGCTGTCTTTAATAAATCATCGCCAGGTTTTAATGCTAATGCTTTGTTTAATGCTTCAATACTGTTGTCAATATATTTGGAAAAACTGGTGCTTAAAATATATGAGGGAGTAGCACCTCCAGTTTCATTCAATTTTGAAACCATTGATGCATAACAGATACCAATACAAGCCCAAGCATCGACTTTGGAAGTTCCGAGAACAAGTGATTTTCTATAAAAACACAAAAATTGGCAAAATAGAATTTTATAGTTAAAATTAGAGTTGCTGGCGACCGGTTAATTTTATCCTATGGCGGCTCAAATAAGGACATTTGAGCTGTTACAGACGAAAATTACACGGTCTCCAACAAATAGCTAAAAAATCAAAAAACCTGTGAACAGAAATAGCTTGAGAATATTTTCCCAACTTTCGTAAAGTATGGCCAAGATTGTTAAATAGAGGCTCCCAAAAATCGCTAATTTCAGAATCCAATAAATCTTGTAAGGAATCAACATTATTTTTATTTGTTATTAGTCTCAATGCTTCCATAAAAATTTGTTCAGCTTCTAGAAAAAAAAATTTTTTCTAATAAAAATTTCAGAAATACTTTTAAAATTGTGTTCCACAAAGGCTGCTGTACCCTGTTCATGCAAAACAATAGCATTTGAACCAGCAACCATTTCTGCATCATGTAAAAAATCGTTGGCCAACTTAAAATTGTTTCCAAAACAATATTCTACAGCAATATATAAAAGTGGTTCAAAATGTCCTTCAAGAATTCGTGAAGCCTCAAAATTTCGGTAAAATTAAATAGAAATATCTAAAAAATAATTACACGAAGATAGCAGTTCATAGCCTGTTCATGCTCGTCAATATAAAATAAAGTGTGTCCGTAGGCTATCCATCCCTCTCCAAACCCTGAATTCATTGTTGTGCATTTGTCTAGAAAAAAATATAAAATCTATGATTAAGGTTTTGTAATAAAGAAAAAATTTTCAAAATCGAAAATCGAAAGAAGTTCGAAAATATTAAAATCGAAAATAATGTTCAAAATCTTCAAGATAAAAAAATCTAAATTACGAAACAGCATTGGTTTAACAAAAACAACTGTCATTCTTCGATGCCCCCCCCCCAAATTTAGACACTCAATAACGATACGTCTTTAAAAAATAGGTTGATAACCGAGTAAACCCAACATAGGCGAATAGGCGAAACACCTATAAAATTCCCCATAATAAACTAAAAAATTTTTAGCACAATGGAATATCCGCAAAATCAGGTTCGTATCATTAACTCACTCAAAAACTTTTTCGCAGTTGTATATTGTCCTGTTGCATAATAATAACAACCAACAGTGTACCAAGTAATTTCTCGTTCAGGTTGAAGTTTAACCATTGAATGACCAAGTTGGTAAAGTTCACTAGTTTTGCTTAAATGGACCAAACAGCCAATATGAACGAGAAAACATTTCTTTAAAAAATTGGTTTTTTTAAGTTTGTCGCCTAAAATTTACTCACGCTATAATAACCAAATTCATGCATAATTGTAGAAGTTATGTTGTAAGCCTCACGAACACATCCCTGACTGTAAAGGCGAAAAGAATTTGCTGATTGGAAAGAGAGATCATCGGAGAGTAATGAACCAAGACGTAAAGAATTGGCAGAGAATGAACTCGCTTCTCTCTGAAACGAAGAAAAATGCTCAAATTATTGACTAAAAATTTGTAAGATCAACAAACGTTAATATCATAAATTTCAAGCAAATGACAAATAATTTTACTCCCAGACGAATTAACTGCTGCAGAAGAAGAGCCTACAATTTCTTGAAGTTCGCAAGCTTTCAAAAGGCGTGAATCAATGGCAAGATGAAGAGCTTCGCTGCAGTATGGATTAGCCAAAAGGCAATGCCTTTGAATTTCCAAGTTAGAAAAAAATTTTTAAACAATTAAAAAACCTTAAACAGCTCGAAGCTGCCGGACGGTTTTGAACCATTAAATAAGTTTTAGCAAGTAAAAACAAAAGGCGGGCATCATATTTATGTGTTTTGACCAGATCATCAAGTTTTGCACAAATCTCAGGATTTCGTGATATATCATTGTGAGCGAATATATATGTTGCTGTATCGTGGGTTATAAAAGGGACTCCCTCCCAATGACACTAAAAGTATTTTTAAAAAAATTTTGGATTTAAAAATTTTAAAATAAACCAAATGTCCAATAGGAAGAGCAATTATTTCAGAAAACATTTCTTTATTGAATAAAGCATTTACATTGAAAAATGCAAAAACCAAATGTTTCGAAAAGAGGTCATGACGTTCGACTAGAGTAACAATTGTTTGCCATGCTCTTGCTGCTGTTAAAACCTGAAAAATTTTTGAGGAAAAAATTTTCAGAAAGGAAGGGATAGGAATTTTGTAACATATCATATACCCTAACGTACTACCGATGAACCTAAAAATCTTATAGGGTTTTTGGTTCATTCAGTACTCGATACGGGATACGTTAGATACTGAAAAATATATTCAATAGCATAGTACCGTCCTATCACTACTCTCGTCCATTTCCCGAAAATCAGCAAAAAAATTTTAAATGTGGTTATAAAAGGGACTCCCTCCCAGCGACACTAAAAACCTAAAGAAGAATCACATCCAAAAACCCATAATAAAAAAACAAAAACCTCGCTATTTCCTCAAATCCATAATTTAAAACTCACAATTAAATAATTGGCAATCTGTGGTAGTCGTTCACTTAAAGAACGATCACCTTGTCTTCTACTTATTGCCAACAACTTTTCTGCCCAAAAAGCAGCAGTATGACAATCATCACTTCTTAAATGTTGTTCTACCAATTGTTCAATTTCTTCTATATTTAACAAATTATTTGATATATTGCTTCCTCCTTCCATTGCCTCATCTTCTTCTTCTGGTTCCAAATCCTGAAGAATATTAAATTTACTTTTCATTTTTTGGAGTAACAAATCTAGAAAAAAGTGTCAAGATGAAAATTGTGTTTATTAATATAAAAAGATATTATATTTGGCCAAATACCATTAGAAGGGAAGGAAAAAACAAAATTTTATTTTTTTATTTTAATAAATTAAAACAAATTTATAAAAAATTTAAAAGAAAAAAAATAATAACAAAGATAAGTTACAAATCATTGACATTCAATACATGACAAAGGAAACGACATGCGTGAATTGGTTAGTTTGTAAAAATTGTTTAAGGTATCAATTTAATTTTTGTTTTACTTAAAGTTACCTAGGTGTTAATTTAAAATCATTTTAAAGTTAGTCTGCGATTTTTTGTCATTGCGAAAATGAAGGTGATGATTCTCAATTAAATCAAGATGATGCAATTGTGAGCCAGAAGACATCTTCTTAGGAGAAGTGCCCTTTGCCGTAACGGGAGGCGTGGAAGGAGATTTAGGTGGTGTAGAAACCTTTGGTGGTGTAGTTGCCTTCTTAGGAGACGGAGGTCTTGTTTGGAGATGGAGAAACTTTCATCTTCTTGGCCGGTGGCGTAGCCACCGGCTACGCCACCGACCAAGCTGCTACGTAGTAGCTACGCCACCGACCAAGCTGCTACGTAGTAGCTACGCCACCGACCAAGCTGCTACGCTTGGTCGGTGGCGTAGCTACTACGCCACCGGCCAAGAAGATGAAAGTTTCTCCATCTCCAAACAAAACTTCACCATCTCCAAACAAGACCTCCGTCTCCTAAGAAGGCAACTACACCACCAAAGGTTTCTACACCACCTAAATCTCCTTCCACGCCTCCCGTTACGGCAAAGGGCACTTCTCCTAAGAAGATGTCTTCTGGCTCACAATTGCATCATCTTGATTTAATTGAGAATCATCACCTTCATTTCTGACAAAAAATCGCAGACAAAACTTAAAATGATTTTAAATTAACACCTATGTAACTTAAAGTAAAACAATAATTAAATTGATACCTCCAGCAATTTTTACAAACTAACCAATGCTCGTTTTTTCTACATTGTTCCCAAATCTCAATACACATTAGTGATGTTCGAGAGTCAAAAAAAGCCGAGAGTCGAGACCGAGACCCGAGACCGAGAATCAACCCCGAGACCGAGAGCAAAACGAGAGTCGAGAGTCGAGACCGAGAGTCGAGACCGAGAGATTAAGAGGGATATCACTTGATGTCCCTCCTAATTCCCAAAAATTCATTTATATCCCTCATAATATATACCCACAATATTTATGATCATGAAGCCAGAACTCTTAGATTTCTGCTCCGCCGGCGAAAATTTTGTAAAATTCATGATTAAATTAAAATTTTTAATATTTTTTCACGTGTATAATATATAAAAAAATAAATTCGCAAATTTTTAATCAAAATCAAAGTTGAAAAACATTTATTTTTGAAAAGGCAAATTTTTTCACCCTCATTTCCCTCTATGGGTTCGAACCCATATCAATCAAAATATTAAGTGAGTAAAGTCAGTCAACCTAACCACTGAACCATCGACCAACAAAAAAAAATAAGAGAAAATATAAATATTCCTTTCCCTTTTCCTTAAAAATTTAAATGTTAGAGTACGCGAGGGACGAGTAAAATTCAAAAAATTTCCGTCATTAGGGGTGTAAATTTAGTCTCGTTTTCCGAGACCAAAACCCCGAGACCGAGACCGAGAGCCCAAAAAAACCGAGAAATTTCTCGACTCGAGAGTCGAGACCGAGACTCTCGAACATCACTAATACACATCTAACGTCAATAATTTGTAAAAATTCAACAAAATTATAAAAAATACTAAATTTCTTCTTTTTTGCCTAAATAAGCCAATTCCATTTCCTTTTGCGATTCTTTACTAAAATCTATTCTCATCAATTCCCTCAAAGCAATTGTTGCATAAGTTCCAGAGGGAAGTGTAAATTGAAGTTTTAATGCCTTAAAGACTTTTTCTTCCTTCTTAATTTGTTCATTTTGTTCTTCTTTTAATTCATTTTTTGGAATAAATTCACAAGTTTGAAGTTGTTCATCACGAAAGGAATATTCAATTAATTGCCAAGAAACATCTTGAGGTTTTGAGATAAATGGGCGATAAACATTGCCGAGACCAAAATGGCTTAAAAATATTTTTTTAACGTTGTTACTTTTCAAGGGTGCCATGAGTTACACAAAACACGATAACCTGACTTTCTCTGGTTTCTCCCTCTTAATCCCCTGATACCTCATGGGATCCCAGGGCAAAAATCTGTACTGACAACAGGATCTTTTCTAAAAGCCCGACTTTTCTCCTGATATCCCTTTTAATCTCTCAAATCCCTGGTAATGACTCGAATCCGAAACCAGGACCTTTATTTTTTTAAATCCATAACATCCCAGTTACTCTCCCAAAATTAAACCTTTCAATTTTCTTGAAGGATTCATAGTCAATTTCGTCATCCTTTGCGATTTGCTTATACCATTCTCCAACTGGAATTAAAAAAAGAATTTTCAAAAATTTTATTAAAAACCTTCATTTTCAGGCAATTTATTTTCAAAAGAAGGAAGAGGAAGGCAAACATTCTCAATTTTACAAGTTTCATCAGTTAATATGTTTCCTAGTACATCCAAATCACCAGGTAAACATGCAAGTCCAAACGATTTTTTGCGCCTAAAATTTTTGTTAATTTTTAGAAGATTAAATTTCACCAAAAAACCTTGAAACAATATGATTGAAAACAGCACTTTGATAGGCGTGGACATACCTGAAATGATTTTTTTTAGTTTTAAAAATGTGCCAAAAAAGAATGAGTAAATTACAAGAGAGAATACGGGCAGGGAGCTGGATCCACCTTCGCACAAAATGGGGGAAAACGAAAAAAATCTTAAGATAAGGTTGATAAAAGGCTTTCAGAATTTTCGGTTGCGGGTGTTTCAACACTTTTCTTTCACCTATTTCAGGTGCGGAGGACTTAAAATGATTTTAAAAATTCTTACATTGTTCGTACATTCCTTGGCAACGCTAACAATGCTCCTTTATAACCATTTGGATAGTTTGACAAAAAACGAAGTAATGAGATTTCAATACTGCTGAATCGGTCAGGATATTTAAGTAGTTGAAGTGCTTCTTTTGCATTGCCAGAATCGGTAAAGTGTTTTAGACATTCGTTTACTAAAATTAAGGGGAAACATTGAATTAACCTGAAAAGTGAGAATCTGAATGAGATTCAGGTCATAAGTTGAAGCAAGAAGGGCGGGCAAAAAATGAAAAAAAAATGTCCGCAAAGAAGTTGCGGACAAAAAATGCGGACTCTTACACAAAAAAGACAGAGCCAAAGAAATCTCCCAAAAAATCAAAACTACCAACAAACTTTTAGTCGAAGAAGAATCACTCCTCGGTTTAAGCAAAGCCTTCACTGCCTCCTCCCATTTTTGGTTTAAAATTAAACGTCCAATTTCAGCAGTTTGTACACCACAAGCACCAAAACGTTGAGAACCAAAATAATTAAGAAAACCATTTGTCTTCCACTGTTGAACTCTTTGTTCAAATTCTTCAAGGTTTAAATTATTGTCAATATCTCTAAAAAATTAAAACTTTTTTTTGGAAGTTAAGTTAAGCTCAAACCTCAAAATTATAGAAAAATAATTTCCCGTTGCATCCCCCAATTCCAATTTTGTTTTAAAATAGCCAAAATCAGAGAGCCATAGACCACGAAAATTTTGTCTGCAAAGACGACGTTTCTCAATTCGATAGGCAGAAACTCTTTGAACTGTAATTGCACGGCGATCTTTTGTTCCGGAAACAGAGAAGAGTGAGGGTTTCAAACTGTAAATTAAAAATGAGGTAGAGCTGGAATTAGCCCAGGGAACGTCCCGTTCCGATCTCTAAAAATGGAATTTCCGCCGCTTCATGGGTAGGAATGCCTATTCCCCCAAAAGCGGGAATTGATTCTCTATGCCGGCACGTTCGAGGGTCCGCACCAAGGCCGGAATATTTCCTGTGCCCAGAGCTAGACTAATGGATTTGAAAATTAATTCAGGCACTTAAAAAACAAAATCTCTATTAAACATAAAATAATTTTTAAATCAACTAATAAATTCAAGGTCTAACTGGAAGCAAAAATCTATTTATTAAAAACATTCAGGACCTAACAAAAAATAATAAACAAACTTTAATCTATTCGCAATTAAATCAATACAAGTATTTGTATCCATGTTCTCCTTTGTTATTGTAAAATGTAAATAGTCGCCTCTATCATTTGGCCAAAAGTTGCGTTTTCTATTTTCATTCCTAAAAAATAATCGAATAAAATTTTGGACTTGTATTCTTTAAAGTGCATGGAAATTAGAGAACGGCCAGGAAAAGGACCCTTCCCTGGACCCATAGTAAAGATAAAGGCAATTTTTTAGTGTTCGTTGATTATTCTCGACCCGAGATCAAAAATCACGTCAACGTCCTCAATCAAATTCAATGTCAACGTTTTTAAAATTCCCTATCTCAAATGGAAATTATAATCAAAAAGACTTGTCAAGACTTTTTGAGGTTAAAAAATATTAAAACACAAACCATTTTGCCTTTTTAACAGTCAAAATTCCATCTTTACAGTTCGTTTGCAATTGATCTTTAAAATTGTTTCTGATAAAATCATAGAGTTGTTTACGGACATCTTTAGAAAATTCCTATAAAATTGTTAAAATAACACAAAAATAATCCAAAAAACCTTCAAATCAATAACACAGTCCTCAATTTCTGCTTCCACAATTTGCGGAAATTTACAAATTTGTTCAGATATACATTCCAATTCTTTAGGTAATTCTGCAGAATTTTTCTTGTTTTCTTCATTATTTCCTTCTTCTTTATCTTCATTTTCTTCTTCATTATTGTTATAATTTGGCTTTAAAATATTTCCATCTTTTGGAATTTCAATTACTACAAAATCGCTGTAAAGTCGTTTAAGAATGCATCTCAATTCTGGCCAATTCTCCTCTGACACATATTCTGTGATATTGTTTGAGAACATTTAATAAATCCAAGCAAGAATCGTCAACAAACTTTCAGTTAATCGGATTAAAGAATATTTACCGAATTTAAAGTTGACACTTTGAAATTTTACATTTTGTAATATTTTATTTCCGAAAATACAAAATATCTAAAATTATTTGGCATAAATTTTTTTAAATAAAATTTCAACAGTATCTCGGGAATTTTAAGAATGTTTTTGTTATAAAAGCTTGATATCTTTGGTTTCTGCTATTTTCTCTATCAGGCAGTATATCCTTTGTTTATTTTTGTTTTTCAGTCGAAATAAAAATGAATCATCTTCCGAGTGAGGTCCAATTGGATGTTTTCAAATGTCTCAACTTTAATCAGTTATTTTCTGTTAAACAAGTCAATCGCTACTTTCTTTCGTTTATTGGCAAATATGAGGGGGAATTGGCCCGCAAGTTTTTCAAACATATCGGACCGGTAATTCTTTAATCATTCTTAGTAATTTCATTTTCTAGACCGACCTTTCTGGTTTTTATTATCAACACAAAAAAGAGAATGGACAGCTTGATTACAAAATTGTGTCTCCTGAAGAGCTTGGACGTTATGTTGTTCGTTTTCCGTTGGATAAATGGCTTAAGGAGAGGGTAAATTTTTGCCTAAATTTTACCTAGAAATTTTCTTTTTTTTAGTGGGAAATCGCAATTGATATGCGGTTATATGCCTATTCAGGTCGTTGGGACCGTCCGAAATATTACCATTATTTACGTTTAACGGATGGTATTAACTTTACAATAATATTGTTAATCTCCAACTTTTTTTTAGAATCTCGACATTTACTTCTACAATTGCCTCCGTTTCCAGAGAATATTGAAGAACTTCAAATTATTCGCTTCTGGTTAATCCAACTATTCAATTGTTCTTTTGGAGAAGTTGACTTTACACGTGCCACATTCAATCATCAAATGATTAAATTACTTTTTGACACCGACAAAACAATTTCTACCAAATTTCTGACTAAACGGGCAACGATAGACGACTCCGTTCCTCGATTAAGAAATATTTTCAAAAACAATCTGACAATTTTGGAAAGTCTTGAAATACTTCCTAGTTTGGCGGTGGAGGATTATCGTGTTTTGTTGCCGCTATTCTTCAATAAAATTCCATATGTCTTTTCTGATCATGATGCATATCCTACACTTTGCAGCTTGATTTTGGATGTAAGTTTAACTTTTGCATAGATTGCTCCAGTAAATATACATATTTTGGGACCAGCAAGAAAATAAGGGTGGGAAAATTTTTTTATGAAAAATAAGGACGGGTTATTATACAAAATTCTCAATTCCCCTTAAAATTTTTAAATTTTAGTATATTGAAACTTCAACCGATTTTCATCTTATGGTGGATAAATTCAAGTTTCATTACTTGAATTGGCCTCTTTTTACTGTGAGCGAAAGAGCGGAAAATGTCGAAAAGAAAAGATTTAATGGATATGGTTTTACTAAATATGAACTTTCAAATATTCACAATCCTCAAGTGAAGTTTCTTGTTCAATGGATACATATAGACAACTTTGATGTACGTATCCAGCCTTGTATTGTAATTGAAAGAATGAAGGGACAGGAGATTAAATCGCTTCTTGATTGTGATTTGAATATGCTTTTGCGTTAATGTTTGTCTTGTAGTATATTGTTATAGTTAGGCAGTATCTGTATAATTTTTAGTCGTAATCCTGAATAAAATGATATAAATAAAACGCTCTTTGTTTTTCTCAAGTTTTACGATCATTTTTGATTATCTGTATATATTTATTTTTATTTAAATTTTTTGTTAGTTTCAGTCAAAAATGTATTATCTTCCGAGTGAAGTTCATCTCGACATATTAAAATATCTCGACTTTAATCAGTTATTTTTTGTTAAACAAACCAATCGTTACTTTCTTTCGTTTATTGACAAATATGAGGGGGAATTGGCTCGCAAATTTTTTGAACATATGGGACAGGTAATTATTTAATCTTTTTTTTTGCCAAATTTCATTTTTTAGGTCGAACTTGCTGATTTTCATGAACAACACAAAAAAGAGAATGGACAGCTTCATTATAAGTTTGTATCTCTTCAAGAGCTTCGACGTTATGCTGTTCATTCACTGGTGGATAATGAACTTTTGGTGAAGGTAAAAAATTTTCTTGCCTAACTTTCTCTTAGAAATTTTCTTTTTTCAGTGGCAATCTGCAATAGATAAACAAATTCGTCTATATGCTTATCCAAGCAGTTGGGACAGTTCGAAATATTACCATCATTTACGTTTAACGGAGGGTAATTAACTTTAAAATTAATACTTAGTTCTCAATTCTTTTTTAGAATCTCGACATTTACTTCTACAATTGCCTCAGTATCCAGAGAATATTGAAGAAATGAAAATTATTCGCTTCTGGTTAATTCAACTGTTCAATTGTTCTTTTGAGGAAGTTAACTTTACACGTGCCACATTCAATCATCAAATGATTAAATTACTTTTTGGCAACGACAAAACAATTTTTCCCAAATTTCTAACTAAACGGGCAACGATATATGACCGTGTTCCTAGATTAAGAATTATTTTCAAAAACAACCTGACAATTTTTGAAAGCCTTGAAATACAGTTATGTGGATATTCTGAGCAATACGGTGTTTTATTTCATCTATTTTTGGCTGCTAGAATTCCCTATGTTTTTCTTGATCATCCTATGCATAATACTCTTTACAAATTAATTATGGAGGTGTGTTTAATTCGGATATATTACACGGAAAAATTTTTTTTTAAATTTAGCATATTGAAACTTCAACCGATTTTCATCTTATGGTGGATAAATTCAAGTTTCATTACCTCACTTGGCGTCCAATTACTGTGAGCGAAAGAGCGGAGAATGTTGAAAAAAAAAGATTTAATGGATATGGTTTCACTAAATATGAACTTTCAAATATTCACAATCCAAATGTGAAGTTTCTTGTTCAATGGATACACAAAGACAACTTTGATGTGCGTGTTCAACCTTGTATTGTGATTGAAAGAATGAAGGGACAGGAGATTAAATCGCTTCTTGATGAGTATAATTAAAATTAGGATTTTTTGATAGTGTGTTAATTTGTTTGTCTTTCAATTGTTGTAGTAAATATAATTATTGAGTAGTTAGAACAGGGATGTCTCTGGTTCCTTTTTACCTGAGCCCGATACTTTTTTCGACACAAACCCAGATCCGAGGAAAATTTTGAAGACCCCATTCTCTCTTTTCTCTATCTATGACATCTCTGCTCCAGAATGGAGCTAGGAGACAAAGCTTATCTTTAAATTGTATGGTTACAAAATATTTAAATAAGGCTTTCGAATAAAATTTAAACAGTATGCCAAGAATTTTTAAAAGTATTTTTAGTATGTAAAAGCTTCATACTTTATACTGTTTTTATTCAAGCTGTTTAATATTCTTTATTAGTTTCAGCTTTTTTTTTAAAAATGTTTGTTCATCTTCCGAGTGAGGTCCATTTGGATATTGTCAAATATCTCAGCTTTAATCAGTTATCTTCTGTTAAACAAATCAATCGCCACTTTCTTTCGTTTATTGACAAATATGAGGGGGAATTGGCTCGCAAGTTTTTCAAATATATGGAACCGGTAATTATTTAATCTTTTTTTTGCCAAATTTGATTTTTTAGATAGATCTTGAAGATTTTTATTATCAACGCAAAAGAGAGAATGGACAGCTTGATTACAAAATTGTATCTCTTCAAGAGCTTCGGCGTTATGCTGTTCATTCCCCGGTGGATAATAAACTTTTGGCGAGGGTAGAAAATTTTTCTTGCCTAAATTTTGCCTAGAAATTTTCCTTTTTTAGTGGCAATTTGCAATTGATAAACACATCCGTTTGTATACATGCGACTATTTGAAATATTACCACTATTTACGTTTAACGGATGGTATTAACTTTGAAATTAATATTTTAGTTCTAAATTCCTTTTAGAATCTCGACATTTACTCTTGCAATTGCCTCCGTTTCCAAAGAATATCGAAGAACTTCAAATTATTCGTTTTTGGTTAATTCAACTGTTTAAGTGTGTTTTTGGAGAAATTAACCTTGCACATGATTCAATCAATCCTTTAATTATTAAAATACTTTTCGACAACGACAAAACAATTTCTACCAAATTTCAAACTGAGCGGGTAATGATGAAAGAATGAAGGGACAGTAGATTAAATCGCCTCCTGATGGGTATAATTAAATTAAGATTTTTTGATGGTGTGTTAGAATTGTTATAATAAATATTTTTGAGTATTCCAGACCAGGGATGTCACGGGTTACACTATACCCAGAACTCTGTCTTTCAACCTTAAACCCTATCCGAGGTAAATTTTGAAGAGCCTACCCGACTTTTTTTTCTCAACTCCTGACATCCCTGCTTCAAAAAGGAGGTAAAATACATATATTGTCTTTGAATTTGATAAAACTTTGATTAAATTTTTAACGAAATTCCAATAATTTTTAAAAATAGTTGTAGTATAAAAGCTGCAGACTTTACTTTATATACTGTTCTTTTTATTCATTTTTATATTGCCTAGTTTTAGTCTAAAAATGTATTATCATCTTCCGATTGAGGTCCATTTGGACACTTTCAAATGCCTCGACTTTAATCAGTTATTTTCTGTTAAACAAGTCAATCGCTACTTTCTTTGGTTTATTGGTAAATATGAGGGGGAATTGGCTCGCAAATTTTTCAAGCATATGGGACCGGTAATTATTTAATCTTTTGCCAAATTTCATTTTTTAGATAGATCTTGAAGGTTTTTATTATCAACACAAATTGATAGAGAATGGACAGCTTGATTACAAAGTATTGGACCTTAAAGAGCTTGGACGTTATGTCGTTCATTCCCCGGTGGATAATGAACTTTTGGAGAAGGTAAAAAAAATTTTTTTTAATGAATTTGGGTGGCGGACATACCGGATTGTTTGGAACTCTACTAGGCAAGACTCATTGGTCGCAGGTCCCGTAATAAGTAGGGTAATCGTTCGCACCTTGAAATATCCCGATTAGTCCGCATGCCCTGAATTTTCGCTTAAACAAAGTATTTTTTCAGTGGCAATTTGTAATTGATAAACACATTCGTTTGTTTGCATATGCAGGCAATATGATCCGTCCGAGAATGTATCATGTTTTACGTTTAACAGAGGGTATTGATTTTTAAATTATTTTGGTTAAGCTTCAATTCTTTTTTTAGAATCTCGACATTTACTCTTGCAATTGCCTCCGAATCCAAAGAATATTGAAGAAATGCATCTTATTCGTTTTTGGTTAATCCAACTGTTTAAATGTTTTTTCGAGGAAGTCAATTTTACACGTGCTATATTCAATCATTTATTGATTAAATTACTTTTCGACAACGACAAAACAATTTTTACCAAATTTCAAACTGAACGGGCATTGACATCTGATGCCTTTCCTTTATTTCCGGATATTTTTAAAAACAATATGGTGATTCTTGAATGCCTTCAGGTACGTCTTGGTGGACATTATGAGCAACAGCAACACGATGTTTTATTTCATCTATTTTTGAATGCTAGAATTCCCTATGTTTTTATCAATCATCCTATGCATGATACTGTGTACAATTTAATTATGAATGTAAGTTTAACTTTTTAGTTCAACTTGTGTGGAAAATACATTCTGAGACCAAGGAGGGATCTAAAAAAAATACGGGAAATAAAAGTTGTACTGAAACTTCGTTTTCGTGCATTCCCCTTTATCGTTTAAAAAGACTTGCACATGGACACAGATTCTCTTGCATTGAGAGAGAGAGATAGGTCAATAACACAGGCATCCTGAATAGAGTTGGGGGCCCGATCCGGCCCGGTCCGAAATATCGAGTCAGGCATTGAATTTTAGCCCGAAAAAGACTCGGTCGGGCCGGGCCGATAAAAATGAGGCCCGAAAAGAAAAACTCGAACGTCGGCCCGACTCGAAAACCCCAACCCTAATCCTGAAGATTCAGGCAGGATACCTGTGTTGTCGATAGACAGAATTTGGCCGATCTCTAGATATTTTTGGAGATATCCGTAGGCATCTGACTGTTATCTTTATGTATCCATGTACAAGTCTGATTTAAAGTATACATTTTTCGATGCCTTAAAGGACGTAGGGAAAAATTCCTTTTTTTCATTTTTATTTATGTGTACGAAAACGAAATTTTGTATAATTTTCTGCAGATTCAAAAATTTTTTTTTAAATTTTAGCATATTGAAACTTCAACCGATTTTCATCTTTTGGTGGATAAATTCAAGTTTCATTACCTCAATTGGCGTCCTTTTACTGTGAGCGAAAGAGCGGAGAATGTTGAAAAGAAACAATTTAATGGATATGGCTTCACTAAATATGAACTTTCAAATATTCACAATCCTCAAGTGAAGTTTCTTGTTCAATGGGTACATGTCGACAACTTTGATGTGCGTGTTAAGCCTTGTATTTTAATTGAAAGAATGAAGGGACAGGAGATTAAATCGCTTCTTGATGAGTATAATTTAAATTAGGATTGTGTTAAGTAAAAGAATATTGTGTTATTTTTTGGTTACCTATTGTTATAGTAATTAAAGTGTCTGTTTAATTTTTGGTTTTAGTAATTCAGAATAAAATGATATAGTTAAAGCTCTTGTTTTTGAATTTTTATGTTTACAATCATTTTTTAAAAATATTTTTATTGTTTATTTTCAATTTTATTTAGTTTCAGCCAAAAATGACTAAAATTCATTATCATCCGATGATGTCATCTGGCTATTGTTAAATGCCCCAATTTTACTTGTTATTTTTTGTTAATTTTTGGAATTAATTCAAAAGCTTGAAGCTGTTCATCACGAAATAAATATTCAAGTAAATCCCACAAGCAAGCACACCCCTTTATCTTTACACAATTTTACGATTACAGCCCTTATTAAATCAGGGTTAAGTGTGTGTTTAAATTCTTCTCATCGTCATTTTTAAATCATTTCCAATTGTTGTTTTCTCCATTTTAGCTCACAGCTCATCGTGTCTAAATATTAAATTTTTTGTTCAATATAAGACTAGATTAATCTACTAGTACTTACAAGGCCATAGCCATCTGATCATTTATCCACGTCTCGAAATCCTTAGCGCGTAGAAAAATACTAATGTTGTCTTTCTGGTCAGGCCCGCAATAAATCCCTCCTATCACATTTGTTCGGTGCTCCTTCCAAATAACAGCTCCCCCGGAGTCTCCTTCTTTAAGGTTTCCTGAAGTAACAAACAAATGGGGCCGGTGGCCAATTGTTCCCTTCATGACGATTGTTGTTTTTTGAAGCGTTGTTGGTAGTTGTACATGGGAGTTTAGGAAACCACTGATACCGAAGCCTAGAAATTGATTAAATGTGTATAGTAAAAGCTCTAATAGAAGCCCTGGGCTTATATTTTTCAATACCCCCATCGGGTGGGTCTATAATAGAGCATAGGCTTCTAATAGGGGATGGGCTTCTATTAGAGCTTTTACGGTATATTAGAAAATATGTATTACCAAAGAAGGTTCCTATCTCCCCTAGTCTTTCTGCTCTGGATGCCAGGCCAACTCTGTTTCCACTTTCAATCTCATCTTCCGTTAAAAGTAGAGCCAAAGCTTCCGAATCATGGGTAATTATTTTCTTGATTCCAATGTGTCCTCCTTTTCCTAGCTTGGTTGTCCCGATTCTTATTTTAATTTTTTGTAGTGAGTCTTCTTTGTTAAAACAATGTGAGGAAGAAACAATAAAACGTTTGGCGATTGCTGCACCACCACAAATCTGAAAATAGAATTGACTTTTTTGTAGAGGAAAGCAGCTGGGCTATAGCTATTTCTCTCCTTTAGCTAGTGCAAAAGATTATTCGGCGGCTGGGAGTGAACCAGCATCTTCAGTAGATCGGAATGATGTGTTAGCCATTACAACACCCCGCCTACTGGACAGTCTTAGGAAATAGCTATAGGCTTTACAATATAATAAATTTACAGTGTATGAACCATCCTTATTAAAGTTGAATATTTGGCAGAAAAATAAGGCCTCAGATAACACCGCATCTGTGCCACCCATCACTCTAGCGTCCGTTATATTCCTTATCTTTAGACCTATAAATTAGAAAAATTGTAGGCCTCATTGTAACGTTTCTAGCGAATTTTTCTTAAAATCACCCTTCATGTATGTATCCATAATTAAATTCTCTTCAATATCACGGTCAAGATCTTTTTTTATTTTCGCAAATCGCTCTTCTAAAAATATGGCTTATTTACTTTAGGTATTACCAAAATAAATTTTTAAAATTAAAAACCTGTAAGATTTAGTTTCAAGGGCATCGCGGGCTTGTAATCCACATCGTAAACCTTAAAATATTGGTATTCAACACTTCAATTACCCCAGAATCGTTTTTAAAATTTAAAACTTATTTTATAAGACTAACAAAGTAACTAATAATATTTTTAAATACCTTTCCATTTACAGTGTAACCAAACCAACATAATAAAACAAACAGAATTAAGCCTTGCATTTCAAATAATTCAAATAATTTTTTGCTCAGAATACATAATAATAAAATCAGAATGAATGCTTTTTAGTAAAGGCCAATTGTCTTTACAATTTTTAAGAATACACTAAGAAATAAAACAAAAATGAATCGCGTTTGACCTATTCCCATTTAGCAATTGGTGAAAATAACGCTTTATAACCTTTTTGTGCTACACAGCATAAGGTTTCTTATTCACGATTATAACCTTTATAAAAGATATTGAAAATATATTTTGCGGGTAGGGACAAAACACCGTCCGAATATTAGAGGAAAACACCAGTTACAGATAATAAATTCAATTTTTGTCGATTTTATGTTATCATGGTTTTTCGACTTCCGATTTTCTATACAATTTTTTGCATTTACGGTGTAATCTTTAGATCCTATATAGTGTCTTGGTTGTTACCGTACTCCTATTGCCTAAAATTTTGGGTTAAAATTTGTTAACACCAAGAGAAATGACCAGCATGACGGTATTTATTTGGACGTGTTTTGCTCCACGTATTTTATATTAAATTTAATGAAAAACCTTTATACATATATAATTTAAATATTAAAATTTTATAAAATTAAAAAAAATATTTGGGAATACTAAAAAATTATTTTTATATCATTAGAGCATTAAAAATTAAATTTTTGGAATTAATCTCAAAAAAAAATTTTTTTTTACATCACAATTTCTTTAACAAGTTGAGTTAATGGGGTAGATGCTGAATTTGTTCTTAAAAATTTTAATTTTTCTTCTTTTCCTTTCTTCTTTTTATTATAACAACAACAGGCAAATCTTTCATTTTTGTCAAACAAAACTTTGAAAGGTTGTCGCAATGATTTTGTAAAATTATTCCTTAAAATTAATGCTTGTGCTGTGCATAAAGCCCCTCCAACAAGATAACGGACAAAATGATCCCCTATCATTGCTCCTATAGCGAAAAGAGACGAGTCGTTAGAAGAACAATAATTTGTTGAGGAGAATTGTTCTAAGTTGTCTATAGCTACTCCTTTCAATAGTGGGAATTCTGTCTGCCTTCCGATACAAATGGATAGACAGAGAAATTGTTCCTGAAAATATAAATAATTCCGGAAAGTTTTATATTATAATATATTTGTATAAAAATTCCGGAAATTTCTAATTTAATTTTATAGAATGATTTATATATTCCGGAAAGTTTAATATATTCTATTTCGTTAACTATTTAATTCCGGAAGGTTGTATGTTTTTTCCGGAAAGTTTATTTAATTTTATAGGAAAATGTTTATTTATATTCCAGCAAGTTTTATATTAAATAAACTTTCCGGAAAAAATATACTTAAAACTTTACAGAATTTCTATACCGGAAAGTTTATATATTCAATTTCCGTTTATTTAATTCCGGAAGGTTGTAAGTATATTTTTTCCGGAAAGTTTTATATATTTCCGTCAGGCTTTACGAAAAGTTTTATATTTTAAAGTTCCGGAAAGTTGTAAGTATTCAATTCCGGAAAGCTTTTAAATAATTTTTCAAACCTGTTTATATTACATTTCCGGAAAGTTTGATAATTTTAACATTTTTTCCGGAAAGTTTTAATAATAATTAATCATCAATTTCTAACTTTTATAATTCCGCCTGGAGTATTCATTTCTATAAAGTTTCCGGAAACATTGCGTATAGTAGTTTCAGTAAGTTTTGTATAATTTTCTTCTATTCTCTGCCCACTCATAAGTTGATAGACCCTTACATATTCAGGATAGACGAGAGGTGACAGACGCGAAATCATTACATCTTTAAAAAATTTTTTTTTTAATTTTTTTTTCTAAATTTCCCCCCAACTTTTTAGTTGTCTATCATTCCTCCTAATTAAATGTAAAACTTGACAATTTCTCTCCAAAGCACAAATAACTGCATCTGCAGCAGAAATACCATCACCAACAATAATTACTGGATGATTTTTTGATGAATTGTTTGTGGTTGAAATACAGTTTTTGAGGGAATTTAGATCGTAAACAATTGATGTTGAGTTGGAGTCAAACTGAAAAATTGAGGGAAAAGAATATTTTTTCGTTTTTTAAGGGTTTTTTGGGAAGAGTTGCCTTATGCTACGAGGACTGATTCTACGGATAACGGGCGTTGTAAGAAATTCGAACTTCAGGGACAGAGAACGGAAGCTCTGAGGGAGACGTCGCCTCATTTCCTAGGGGATTCTCTTCACTCGAAAACGTAGGTCTAGTTTTTATTTATTTCTGGATATGGACGAAAAAATTTTTTCAGCGAGGCAAGAGCCTGGGGGATAAATTAGTGGTTTAAAAAAAGGGAGAGGATGAAGCCCAAAAAGAATTCTTTTATTTTTAAATAATTTAAAGATTATTTTAGGCCAAAAAAGTGCTCGAAAAATTTAAAATAAATTTCAAATAATTTTTAAATACCTCAAGCCTTCTCTGCTTATTTTTTCCACAAGCTAAAACCACATTTCTACATCGAATAATAAAAATTTTATTTGTAAGTGTATCAACACCATTCACTTTCCAATAACTACCAGTAATTTTATTGTATAATTTCTGGAAGGAAAAAAATTTTTTAGGGAAATTTTCAAAAAAATTTTTCGAAAATTTTTGAAATTTTCAAAAAAATTTTTGAAAAATTTTTTGAAAAATTTTGAAATTTTTCAAAAAAATTTTTTTTCGAAGAAAATTTTTAAAAAATTCTCAAAAAAAATTTTTTCGAAAATTTCAAAATTTTTTCAAAGATTTTCAAAAATTAATTTCCTTACCTTAATTTGTAAAACTTTTGTATTCGGCCTAAAATTCTTCAAAATACCCATAACATTGCAATAAGCAGTTAAATAATTTCGGAATGTTTTAGCTGTTGGACGTTGATTATTTAAATTTGGATCACCTAAAAAGTTTTCAGCAAGTGAATAGCCTGGCAAATCCATCCAATTGCTTATACTTACAGCTTTTATCTTTAAATTAAATTTTAGAAATTAAAAAAAATTTTTAAATAAATTATAAAAATTAATGCAGTTTCCCTCCCATGGACTTCTCATTTTCCTTAAATTTAAATATTTAGTTAGGTAATTCTAAAAAATATTTTTAATTGAATTTCTCCCCTTCAAAGAACCTCATTTTCAAATTAAAATTTTAGAAATTAAAAAAAATTTTTTAATAAATTATAGTAATTAATGCAGTTTCCCCCCCCCATGGACCTCTCATTTTTCTCAATTGAAAATTGGAAAATTTTTGGTTCCAAAAATTTCAAAGATTACTTAATCCCCCTCCGGATTTTCCCGAAAATATGCTTCGAGGCTTTTAATGTGTACATATTTCTCCAAAAATATGCTCTGTCATTCACGTGAAGGATTGGTAGATCCCGTCCAAGACTTCAATCCAGGCAGATCTTTGGGAAATTATTTGGATCCAGAACCGGTATCCGAAGCGAGAAATATAAGTTAATATGTATATTTTTAAATTTATGAGTCAAAAATATTTTTGTTTAATCCTCTAAAGATTTTGGCACCTAAAGCTACAAAAATGGAATCGCCCCTCTTAGAAATTTCCTTCCCATTTCAATTTTCTACTAGATATTTAAAAATTAAAATTCCATAAAATAAATTCCCTCTCTCTTTTTCACCCTCCTTTCCCCAATTTGAAAAAATTTAAAAATTTTTTCAAATCAAAAAACACACACCTCATCTTCAAAACCAGTCCAAGACCCACCAATTTGTGTATCTCCCAATACAATATGTGGAACAGAATTATTTTGAATTTGTCTCCATATAATTGAAGATTTATTTGAATTATTTTCATTTTCAGTTTGTAAATCATTAAAAAATGAGGGTCTGACGAGGGAATCATAAAGACAACCAAATGGGGTTAAATTAGAAGTTGAATGTTCTGAAGAAGTTAAAAGGGTTGCGGCGGAAGTTAAATCCTTGAAAATTAAAAATTAAAGAAGGAAAAGGGGTAAAATAGTTTTTAACGATGAAAACGGGCTAGAAAATTTTTCAAAAATTTTTAAAAAATTTTCAAAAAAAATTTTTTTTTAATTTTTAAGAAATTTTTTTCTAATTTTTCGACAATTTTTTTTGAAAATAAAATTTAATTTTTTTTTTAAAAATTAAAAAATTTTTGAAAAAATTTTCAGTTTTTTTTTAATTTTTCGAAAATTTTTTAGAAATTTTTTTCTGAAAAAAAATTTCTGAAAAAATTTTTTTAGGAAATATTTTAAAAATAAAAAAAATTTTTAAATGAAATTTTGGTAATAGTTCGGTTGAGACCCCGCACTCTTTTTTCTGACCATTTTTTATTTTTCCTTCCCTTTCCCCTTTATTTTTCACGAGGCAAGTATGTATTAAAAAGGATTATGTATGTATATAAGAAGGAGAAAAGTTCTGGAAAAACTCATTCAAATCATTCAATAATCAATATGGAACAGTTAAATTTTAACAATCTTGAATTGGGTGACAAACTGCGATTAAGTGACAACGATCTTTCTGCGTGGTCCGAAGAGCTTGGACTTCTTCATGGTAAACGAACGTGAAGCTTGATTGAACCGAGATATAGACTCCTGTAAATTGAGAAACACCAAAATCAACGTGATTGGACAGAATTTAACAAAATTTTGACTTAAGTCGACGACTCCGATAGGTCACGTTGATTTTGGTGTCATGCGACACAGCTCGATGTGTTCTACATTTTTTTAAAGACTGACCATTTTTACATATTTTCCAAAAAATTACTGGAGGGGGGGGGGTGAATAAATAAGTACCCTTTTCTCATCCATATATACACGCGTTTGAATAACACTAATGCATACATACATAATCTTTTTTAATACATAGTTGCCTCGAGAAAAATAAAGGGGAAAGGGTAGGAAAAATGGTCAGAAAAAAGAGTGCGGGGTCTCAACCGAACTATTACCGAAATTTTTTATAAAAATTTCGAAAATTTTCTACTTGAAAAAGAAGAGATTGATTTTCAGTTGAAGAAAATTGTGCGTGAATTTGAGGGTTTGGATGGGGGTTGGAATTGTTATAGAATGGATGCCATCCTGCAAGCATTGCAGAAAGGGAAATTCCTGCTGGGCCATTTCCTGGAAAAATTTTTTTTAATTAAAAAAATATTTTTTTGAATTTTGAAATAGAAAAATTAAACGAAAAAAAAATTTTTTTTAATCTAGTTTAAATAATTTAAAATTTTTACTCACCTACAATAACCGTATCTGTATCAATTTCCACATCAAAATTAATAGGATTCGATTTTTGCTAAAATAATAATAAATTTTTTATATAAAAAAATAATTGAAAAATTATTTAAAAAAATTTTTTTTTTGATTTTTTGACCCCCCTTCTCCAAAAAATTTTTTTTTACCCCCCCCCCCCCCCCCCCCCCCTCAAAAAAAATAATTTTTTAAAAATTAATTACCTCATCATCTTTTTCCTCAATTTTCTCATTTGAACTAATTTCACATAGATCGCTTGAATCATAAAATGGGAAGTGCATCTTGTCCTCTTTTTAATGATAAAATTCTGATTAATCAAGGACAAAAACAAGAACAGCAGGGACAACCACAAATTGCCTCAATTTTAATGGTGGGAATATTGTTGAAATTAAAAATCATAAGGTTGCTGAATTTATTAATTCTGAAAATTAAAAGAGAAAAAATACAAATTTAGAAACTTGTATTTAAATTTTAATATAAATTGAGAAAATACATAAAAGGAAAACACAATTAATTGAAAGACATAAAATAGGAAGAAATTCTGAATAAAATAATAACAAGGGATAAAAATCAGAATAAAATTTAAAGAAAAAGAGAAAATACAAATCAGAATTAAATAAAACACAAAAAATCAGAATAAATAAAATACAAAAAATCAGAATTAAAGAAAATACAAATCATAATTAAAAAATACAAAAATCAGAATAGATAAAATACAAAAAATCTGAACATCCACGATAGAAAAACACAAAATTATAGTAACTAAAAATAAAAATCAGAACATCAAAGATATTGCAAAAAAAATACAACAAACAGAATTAACAAAAATACAGAAATCAGAAACACTAAATAAAATCAAAGATATTCTGGAAAACACAAAAATCAGAATGAATAAAATACGAAAATCAGAACTGAAGAGAACCTATTTGAAACACACTAAATCAGAATTTAAAAATTCTAAAATGAAATACAAATTTAAAATCAGAATTTAAAAAATAAAAAATCAGAATTTATAAAACACAATGCCTGAATTTAGTTAAAAATATATCAAATAAATTTATTTTTCGATTAAAAATTTAAAATAAAATGAACAATTAAAATAAAAATATAAAAATAATTCTTCTGTAGAAAATTTTTTGTTAAAATTAAAAATATTTTTATTGTTGTAATTTTATTTTTGTTGGCAGTTTAACATGTGTTTATTGTGTGTTTATTGTTTTTTAAACACAGAAAAATACAAAAAAATACAAAAAAATTTTTTATTTAAATAAAATTTGTTTAAAAACAAATAAAAACAAAAGTAAAAAAGGAGTGACAAATACAAGCCAATTTACCCCAATTTAAAATTTTATGATTAATTATACAAAAAAAATAATTTTCATTATTAGAATAATTTAATTTAATGACTTTGTTTTGGGGAGGGAAATGAAAGAAAAAAAAGTAATTTTTTTAAAAATTATTTTTTAAAGATAAAAACAAATTTTTTGGGGGAGTTATTATTATTTTTAAAAAACCCCATTTTTATCTTTAAATTGTGTTTTGTACAAAAATTATGTATTGCAAATATTTAATAAAATACAAAAAGTGGGAAAATACAAGAATCAGAATTATTAGAAAATACAAGAGAAATAAAATTAAATACAAAAATCAGAAATATCAAATAAAATGAAGAATATTCTGGAAAATACAAAGAAATACAAAAAATACAAAATCTTTCCGAAAATCAGAATAAATAAAAATAAAAATCATAACCGGAAAATACATAAATCAGAATGTCAGATATTGTAAAAATACAAAAATCAGAACAAATAAAAACACACAAATCAGAACAAATAAAAACACAAAATCAGAACAAATAAAAACACAAAATCAGAACAAATAAAAATAAAAAAAATCAAAACAAATAAAAACACACAAATCAGAACATTACTGATATTCCGAAAATACAAAATCAGAACATCAATAAATACAAAAATCAGAACAAATAAACAGAATACAAAAATTTAAAATATTCTGAAAATTGCTATATAGATTTTATCTCTCCGAATTGTGTACTATTTCATAATTAATGTGTTTCATTATTTAAAAATTATAAAATGTGTATAAGGAAAGACAAACATTACGAAAGAAATCTCAAACATTAATTAAATTCAGTTTAATAAAAAGTTTTGAAAAATACAACAAAATACATTGTAGTCTACATTATTTATAGTGTGATAAATTATTTAAATAAATCTTTTTTTAAATTAATTATTAATTTTTTGATTTATAATTGATAATTAAAATTCTAAAATTAATTTTTAAAAAATTTTATTTTTAAAATTCTGTGAAAAATATTTTTTTAAATTATCAGGTATATTCTCATAGATGAGAAAATTATATTAAAATTAATTTTAAAAAATTTTAAAAATATTTAAAAAATAATTTTTCGTTAAAATGACCAAAAATCAACAAAATATAGGAAAGGTTAAAAATTATGTAGAGGGTTGTTCTTTAAAATTAGTGATGTCATAAAATTTAAGGGAAACTTCTCTCAGCATTTTATTCCTAAAATAATATTTTTTGAATTTTTATTTTTAAATGGAATTGTGTTTTTATTTAATTTTATGAGTCAAAAAAGGGAAAAGTAAAAATATTTAACAAAAGAAAAAATAAAAAAGAATGCTAAAAATATTTTTTGAAGGGGGATCATTTGTCTTAAAAAATTAAAAGAAAAGAGGTTTCGCAATAAGCTAAACAAGTATTTATTTATTTTATCCAGATTAAGCAAAAATAAATAATAAAAAATAAATTTATTTGGAGCAAATAAACTATTAGGAAGGGGAAAAGAGCAAAAGTCTAATTAATTAATTAATTTCTGTTGGAAAAATACAAAAAAAAATACATAGATTTATTTTGTATTTTTATAAAGAAATACAAACTTTTTTTATTTATTTATTAGCAGCTTAAATAGGTTAGACAATAAAAACAAGTTGGACAAACAAGTTGGAAAAAGGTTGGGAAAAGGTTGCAAGAAAAAGTTTGGAAAAATAGGTTGGAAAAAAGGTTGGAAGAAAAAGTTGGGAAAATATTAAGGTTGGAGACAAGTTGGAAAAATAATTTGGAAAAATAGGTTGGAAAAGATTATAAGAAAGTTGGGGAAAATAAGTTGGGAAAAAAGTTTAAAAAACACGTTGGAAAAAGTTTGGAAAAATATGTTGGAAAAACAAGTTGAAAGAAAAAGTTGGAAACAAAAGGTTGAAAAAAGGTTTGAAAAGAGGTGAAAAAAGTTGGAAAATAAGTTTCTATTAAATAATAAAAAAGCAAAAATGCTGCTTTTCGTTTTCAAGTTTTGATGGATTAGCGTGTAGGTTAGAGAGTATAAATTGAAAATAGAGAGAATATATAAAGCTTGCGAAATGGATGGATATATTCTCTAATTTATTGTTTTTAGAGAAAAATAAATATAAGAGAATTTTTCTTGTCAAAAGTTAGTGACATAGGAAAATTTTAAAAAATTTCTTTTTTTTTAATTTTAAAAAATCAATTTTAAAATTAAAAAAAAAATTTTTTTTTTAATTTATTTAAATATTTCCAATATTTTTTTCTGTTTTAAAAATTATTTAATGTTGGGTTTGAAAAAGTGACAGAGACACGACATTTATTTAAATGAATTAAAAATTAATGAAAAAATTAATTTTTAAATTGGAAGCATCAAGGAGAGTATTCTAAAAACGAGTTGTTTCTAAAGGTTAAACTACTCTCGCATTCGGGTAGCGGCTAGTTTTTTTCGTGTAGTTTTTTTGATAATTTTTTTAGCTCAGAATGCGAATTCTTTTGACGAGTCTGACTTAATTTAAAAAAAGTAAAAGAGTCAAAAACTTAATATTTTAAAAGGTAAAAATTTCTTAATAAACAAAAAAAATTTTTTTTTCTCGAATGGTTAAAAGAATAAACACACAAAAATTTGAAAACCTAAACGCAACGAATGAATGAAAAAAAAAGAAATGAAAAATGTGTGAAAAGGAGAGAAGACCGAAAAAAAATATAAATATTGGGGGGAAACGTCCGCTAAAATATTTTTAGTATGTACTAGCGCGATACATCCCCCCCCCCTTCCCCTCCCATTCATTCAATTCTCTTTTTTAGCTTTGTCCAAAAATTATTTTTTTTTCTTTTCGTTCTCGACTCTGTGTTGACGTTTTCTTGAGGGGAGAGCAAAAATAAATAAAAAAAAAGGAGAAAAGGAGAAGAAAAACGGACCATAGCAACCGAAGATTGGACATAAAACAAGAAAAATTTAAGTGGAAAAAATGCATAGGTATTCAATTAAATGACCAAGTTTTAAAAATTAAATAATTTAAAATAAATTTAATTCTTTGAATTTGTCGAAAAAAAATTTTTTTGTTCCTTTTTCGTGTCTTGTAGTGGGTAAAATAAAATATTTTTTGTCTAAGCTACTTGTATGCTTTTTAATATAGCTGATCAAATAAACACAAACTATATTATAGAGTAGATAAAATGAATTAATTTAACTTTTGACAATGTTAAATTTAAATATTTGAGCAAATAATGAATAGAAAATTTTGATGAGGAGAAAGAATTTAAAAAATCGAGGAAAACTTAACTTTGAAATATTTAAATTTTATTACTTGTTAAATGCACCTCATATAGCTGAATCGAATGACACCAAAATTAAAAAGATTGGACCATTCTGGATAAAGTTATGGACGATTATATAAAATGTGGACACTAAATGATATTGAAAGTAAACATTTCTGCGCATTTTGGCGTTCTGTTTTTTATTTTATTTTTGGCGTTTTGTTTATAGGCGTTAATTTGAATGTTTTCTCTTTTAAAATCGATGAGTAGACAGGTTTTGTGTTTTTTTTGTATTTTTGTTGTGTAATCTTTAATTTTTGGTCTCGGAATGTTGTGTTTTCCGGAAAAGTTTGTGTTTTTATTTTTGTGTTTCTTTTGTATTTTTAAAAATCAGAATTTATTTGTATTTTTCAAGTGTGTTTTATTTTTAGATGTATTTCTTAAAATCAGAATTTATGTATTTTTTTTTTGTATTTTTTATTTAGGTATTTTGTGTTTTTATCAGAATTTAGCTATATTCTGATTTATTTAAATAATTTGTGTTTTTCTTTTGTATTTTTAATAGACCAGAATTTATGTATTTTTTAAGTGTTTTATATTTAAATGTATTTCTTAAAATCAGAATTTTTGTATTTTTTTGTATTTTCTATCAGAATTAATGTATTTTTTTGTATTTTTAATAGACTAAAATTTGTGTTTTTTTTAATTTTTCAGAATATTTCAGAATTAAAGTATATTTAATTAAATAATGTTCCACAATATTGCCCCAATCGCTATGCCTTCATTGCCAACTTCCAAAGATAAATATCAACAACAAAATAAAATAGAAAGTGCCATTCTCTCTTCAATTAATGAAATTGTCCAAACAACAAAAAATTCTTTGGATCAAAAAATAATTTTGAATTTGTCAAATTCTGATATTTTAAGTCTTGTAAAATCGTTGGATGGATTTTTTGCTCACGGGTATTTTTTAAAATTTTTGAAAAAAATTTTTTTTTGAATTTTTTAGTTTAATTAAAATGGATAAATGTTATTGGTCTTTTGTTAGAGAATTAATTCCGAGTGAAGAAAGGATTGATTTGAAGCAAAAATGGAATTGTTCTAATAGAAGGGAGCTGTCGTTAGCGTGGCTGAAGGATTCGTTGAATAGGTTCGAAATTTTTTTTAGAAATAATTTTTGAAAGTTGGGAATTAAGTAACCAGTGAGCGTCTACCAACAGGCACGGAGTCAGAAAAAATTTCCGGTGAATTTTTTGGGAATCATTTTTCAGAATGTTAGGCTTTTTTGCCGCTTTTATCGTCAAAAAGCTACGTGCCTGTAGACTAGAGATCGATTAGGGGGTGAGCCAGGCCTTTGACTTTTTCTCTACTCAAAACCCACCACTCGGCATTTTTTGAGTTTCCTAGTCCTTTTCCTCTACCCAAAGCCCACACCTTTTTTGAGTTTCCTATGCTCTGATTTAACTAGGGTCCATGATCCGGCCCATGTCAGTGTCCATCTTCAACATCAATCCAGCTGATTATTTTCTTTTAGACGTACTTTACAATTCCAAATGTTTGGCTTTATTGCCTGTAATGATTCACTTAAAAAATTACATTATGAAAGAAATTCGTGTTTACGAAATTTAATTTTGCTTAAACGTGTTTGTCTATATTTGGATGATATTGCTGAATTTGAATTTTGTATTGAGGTTTTTAATTTTTTTTTGTTTTTCTTTAAATTTTTTAAAGTATTTGGAGGATTTCTCAAATAGTTTTCGATTTTCAAAAAATTATTTAAGTTTTCAAAATATAATTTTTTCTTGAGAGTTAAGCTCTCATAATTCATCCAAAAATTTTGTTCATTTTTTGGAACTTTTTAGTATTTAATTTTGATTAAGATCTATGTATATTCCCTCAGAGACATTCTCTCTAGGTTCCTTTTCAAACAAATTGGTTTATTGTGGTTTAAGCTTTAACTTAATTCGTCCAAAAATTCTCATTTTTTGGGGACTTTTTAATAATTGATTTTGGTTAAAACCCCAACGACATTCAATATTAACGCTCTAACAGGATCTCCGCCTGGAGTTGTAAATAATTAGGGGAACAATGAAGGTTACAGTAAATGCTTTAATAGAATCCCTGGGCGTTTATTTTTAAATTGGGGTTTTCAAAAAGTTTCTATTGGAGCCGGGCTTCTATTAGAGCATTTACGTTAAATTAAAATTGCAAATTTTCCTTTTTATTTTTAGCCTCCCTATGTTTTTCGTATAGAAGATACACCAATTGCTTTACCTCTAATTTCATCCCCAATAGACGGGACAATGTCTCCAGTTCAATCTACAATAAGCGATTCTCCAATATTTAAAGGAATTAATTTAAATAATAATTCGATTGCAATGAATATACACAGAAAAAGACGTGAAAGTGCTGCGAAAATATCTACAAGTTTTTTAAAAATTTTAGAGAATTTTTTGTTTAAAATTTCAATTTTTTTAGATGGCTCTTTTTGTGAAATTTCTCGTAATTCTTATTTGGAAGGTTTAGTAGATGATTTACCCGAAGTTGATATAACTAAATTAACTGCTGGGGAAACTTCTGTTCAGAGTGCGAAAGAACAGGTTTTTTGTTTACTTTTATGGAAATATTCAGTTTTAATTATTTTTCGATCCCCACCTTTCGGTTCCAGCTCGTTTAACCATTTGTGTTCAACATTAGTTTTAAATTAAGGAAAATAACGTTTAGAAAATAGATAAGGAAAAATAAGGTGGTAAGGAAAAATAAGGTTGCACGGGATGGTCAAAGGTTCTTCCGCCCAACAAAGCTAAAAGGTTCTTCCTTCCTCGATTTCACTCACTAATAAGGTCTAGAAAAAACAACAAGTGAATGACTAGTTGAAGAATTGAGTTAAAACCTGAGTCGGGCATAAGCTGTTAACCGGAACCGAAAACTGGAGGTTTTTGAAAATACATTCCGAAATGTTTTCAAATTTAAAATTTCTCAAAATTTTTGAGAAAATTAAATCTGTGAACATAAATACATTTAAATTTTTTAAAGAGTTATATTTTGGATCAAATGCTTCGAAATAAACGAAAAGGTTTTGCTTCATACAATACCAATCCAAATTTTATTTTTGATGATGATGAAGAGGAGGAAGAAGAAGAAAAAGTTGAAGAAGCTGGAGAATGTTCAAATTCTTTAATTCCTGAGGATCCATGTACATCTACAAAAAATTGGATTGAAAGGAAAGCAGAAGAAGAAAATGAAAGAGTTGGAAGGGAAGATGAAGAAAATGGTAAAAAAATAATTTTGATAAAATGATTTGATTTTTTTTATTTTTCAGAAAGAAAATTTGAATTGTATCAGGCTGGGTATCAAAAAAATCATGCAGAGTTTCAAAGAAATACTCAACAAAGAGAACCAAATTTTGTAGCGGATGATTCAATTTCTTCGACTACTACTACACGTGAAAGTGATGAATTGAGTCAATTAAATGAAAACGAAACTTTGTTGGAAGGAGAAATTTTGTGAGTATTTTTTAACTATTATTTTAAAAACATTTTTAATTTTTAAATGGGAATGTTAATAAGAAGACCGAGTGTAGGAAACATTTGATTTTTTAAAGCGTGGATTTTATCTCTTATTTAATCTGTTATTTTTTAGGGGAAAGGGATTAAAATTTACTTTTTTGATAATTTCCCTCCTAAACTTTTTCCATTACCCATTTCGAGTGCTAGGTGCCAGTTTGAGGTTATAATTAGAGAGTGGCCTAGAAAATCGAGGGAGACTGATATCTCAATAATTGATTGTGAGATCATTGAAAAAAGGGGGCAAACGTATTCGTTCCAAAAGTCGGGAACACTAGCCATTACATCTCATCTCTAGTCTTTCTAACAAATATGTGAACAATTTTAAATTTTAATTTTGCAGCCTCGATTCTGGTGAAATTATTCAACTTCAATTAGATCTGTTGTTCTTTTTAGTGGAAGGAACTGTTGAAATTCTCTTTTTTTCGATCCTTTCCCTCCCAAACTTTTTCTTACCTATTTAGGGTACTAGGTGCCAGTTTGAGGTTATAATTAGAGAGTGGCCTAGGAAATCGAGGGAGATCTTTGAGTGAGATCTCATATTGTTTTCATCTTTCTAACAAAAATCTGAACAATTTTTTAATTTTTAAATTTTTTTTGCAGCCTCGATTCTGGTGAAATCATTCAACTTCAATTAGAATTGTGTATAAAAGATGGAGAACGAATCCAACGTTTATTTCAAGTATTTACTGGACATGCTACAGGCTCATCAACATTTAAATATTTATTAATAACTGATCAATATATTTATTTATTGGCTCCAAAAGATGAAGAAAATGTTAAAGAAAAGTTTTCTTCTAAAGGTTTTGAAAATATTAAAAATGTTGTGACTGGAACAACAAATGCAGAATTGGGTATATCTCCAGCAAGTGTAGTTATTGAAGAATTGGCAGTTGAAGCTTTTGAAAGAAATAATAATAGATTGGTAAATGGAGAACCTCCTGTTAAATTTGAAATTTTGGTAAGAGTTTTTATTTTTTAGGTTTTTATGGGGCTTAACGACATTTGCGGATTTACTTCAGGGTGACCGATTTGCCCTATATCGGGTCTATTTGACCAATTTCGCCCTATTTTTGTCACATTTTTGAGTGGTTATTTTGGAGACTGCGCTCTATTTTAGAGATTTGGAATCGATCGCCTGGTTTACATCTATGGTTAAACCCAAGCCTTATTGAAATCGGAACAAGCAATCCCGGTTTTCGTGAATCGTGACGGCTCGTTCCTTGGCCCAAACATTGCAATTAACAGTTATGGTTAGCATTATTGAAGATATGTGCACAGAATTTCAGATAGTCTCATCAAATAGTTGTTCCATATATGTGGGTCCCCAAACCAGTGAACAAGCCGATAATAAAACAATATTCCGGGAATTCGGGAATCGAGAATTCCCTATAAAAAATAAATTCTCGATTTCGGGAATTCCCGATCGGAATCCCCTGACCCAAACATTGCTTGGGCCAGAAATACCCAAAAATTTTCTTAAATTTCTTCTCGCCTAATTTTCTATTTTTTTAGATAGCCTTACCTCTAACAGATTTGGAACATTTAACAGCAAGTATCGATGCTCAAGTTTTATGTTTTCATTCAAAAAATAGCAACTTTATTATTTCTCCTCAAGCTTCTACTGGACATCAATTAAAAACTTTTCTTGTTGAAACTTGTTCAAAAATTCTTGGAAAAACTATCGTTTTTGCATTAAAAAGAACAATAACAAATAAAATTGCTTTGGAAGGAATTTATTTAAATTCAAAAAGTTCGTCTTCAAATTCTGAAGATAATAAGAAAGAAAATGAGAAAATTAAACCTTTAACTGTTACAGCTTCACATTCGTCACATTTGGCTGTTGTTATAAAAAGATTTTTGTCTAATGAATTTGGACCGGTTTGTTGTTGAAATTTTTTTCTTAATAATTTTTTTAATAAACGAGGGCTATGGAAAGTTTTTTCCTACTTTTTTGCGGCCTTTTTAGGGGATTTTTTGTGCGGACTTTTTTTTTTTGCGGAACCTTTTTGCGGATTTTTCAAATTTTTTGCAGACTTTACTTGAGTGTTTTTCTTGGGACTTTTTTCTGCAGACCTATTCTTGCGGATTAAAGAATTTTTTCGGAATTTTTTGCGGATTTTTCCTGCTTAATTTTTTTGCGGACAATTTTTGCAGACTTCTTGCGTACTTTTTTTTGCAGACTTATTCTTGCGGATTAAAAATTTTTTTAATTATCTAATATTTTATTTGTTTCTTAGAGAGAACATGATATTCTCTTCATGTCATTAATTTATTGGCAACAAAATTTACATCAATACCAAAAATCTTTAGATTCAACATCATCACTTGACGGTTATATGTATATTAGAGAAATTTATCAAAAAAGTTGGAATAGAAAAACTATTACAGAATGGAAACAATCTTATTTAGTTTTGAGGTTTTCTTTATTAATTTTAGAATTTTTTAAATTAATTTTAAATCTTTTAGAGGTGCAATGTTTTACCAATTTGCGGATTCTTCTTTTCAATATGCTCAGCATTCGTTAAATTTAAGGTTAAAAAATATTTTTTTTGTAAAATTTGAGGGGATTTTTAATTAAAAAAATTTAATTCTTTTCTTTTTTTTTTAAATGTGTTTTTTTTACTTTGGGGTCTCAAATGGTTTTTTAACGGAAAAAAAATTTCAAAAATTTTTGTGTGGTTTACGTTAAAATTGTCTTATTCTATAAACAGTTTATTAAAGTTTGTGGTTTGTGACTTTGTGGCTCGGTGGTAGTAGTATGGGTTCCTTTAAGCAATGCCTATGTTCGAATCCTTTTGGTTTCTGTCTTTTTTATTGTGTTTAATCAAATTTTATCTATAAATTTTATTGTTTTTTTCTATTTTGTTTTTAATCAAATTTTGTCTCAAATTTTATAATATTTTTATTTTTAAAAATATTTTTTTCTATTTTTTAGAGATATAATGGAAGAAGTTTGCCGTATAGATTTAACAAATGATGAAAAATATGTTTTTCAAATAACATTTTCAACAGATACCTCTACTGCTGGTAATAGTTTGTGTGCCTTACAAATTAGTTGTCCAAACGAAGAAATTTTGCAGCGTTGGATTAGTGCAATTTCTATGGCTTTGTATGTCTCGGTTTGATTTTTAATTTTTTTTTGTAATTTTTAAAAATTTTTTTTAGGCAGATAACCCTCCCCCAGTTGCTTGTATGGCTATTTTAACATCTACCCATTTAGTTTTTGCACAGGAGGGAGTTAATTGTGCAGTTGATGGGTTTATGAGATGCCTTTGTTCAATAAGTCGTGAAGAATTTAATGATATAAAAATGTTAGGTTTTTTTAATAATTTTAAAAATAAGAATTAGTGTCGAATCTCACTATAAGGAGCCTATCAGTGCTGAAAATTGTCGTACTTTTGAATAAGGTGTATTTAATGTTGGGTTATCATTTAGGAGGTTCACCCTCTGTGTCCAACTAAATTTTTATTTAACAGGAAATATCTTATAGCGTCTTTTGACTGTTTACTGCAGAGTTGGGTTGGGTTTTCGAACATTTCCTGGTTCGAAGAAATTTTTGGGTTTGGGTAATTTAACTTCTATCTGGTTCACTCTACAAATTCCTCCTCAATATACAGCTTCTAGGTTGAAAAACACAGAAATGAATTTTCACAAATTGATAACCTCTATTTGTTTTTTTTTAATTTTTGACTCTATTTTCTGGCTCTACATTCCTTTAAAAATTCAAAAAAAAATTTTTTTGTGACACTAGGACATTTCACCTACGGAATACATATTTATCTTATGCCAGAAAATACCTATATTTGTATTTTTATTTAGATATGCAGTCCACACAGAATTTAATACTGGCCTAACAATTCGTCGAGATGATGGTTCATCAGAAGATTGGCTTTTATTTCGTGAACGTTCAGAACTTGACCGTATAGTTGATTGTTTACGTGAAAAATGGGATTTAAAAGTTAATTTTTGTTGTGATTTTGTGGTGGAAAAATGTAAAGAATTATATTCTTGTGGAGAAGATTTGGATTTAGATGATAATTTGAGGAAAGATTTTTTTAAAAAATTGGTTTTGGAATGCTCTCAAATGACTAATTTGTGGCGTGTAATGCCTATTGAATCTGTTGATGAATCTAGGCATTTTTAAATGGAAAAGTAAAAAGGTTTTTTTTTAAATTTAAATTAGGGGTGCAGGCCAACTTACCGCGAGCCCAACTTACCCCAGAGCTATAACTCCGTTCAGAATTGTCGAATCCTGGCCGCCCTGATATGTTTCGATGCGCCTCGACGAGCTGAATCGAACCATACCAGGGCGTCCCGGATTCGACAATTCTGAACGAGGTTATAGCTTTGCGGTAAGTTGGGGTGTACCCATAAATTACAGATCGGATTGGTAGGGTCGTACGACGAGATATCTTAAAAAATATTGACCGAAATTAATTGGTTGGTCCTTGGTTTTGGTCAAGATTTTCCAAGTCTCAATCCTTGGTCCGATCTCTAATATAAATTTTTCAAGTATTTTTAATTTAAATTTGCTGCCTTTGGTTTCCTATCATTTTATTTTTATTATAAAATATTTAACAACATTTTTTAAGGCAAAAACTTTTTGATATCAAAAATATCTTTTTAAAAAACTAATTTTTACGATTAACCTTATTCCTTTTAAAAAAATTTTTTTCCAATAATTTTGCCTTAAAATAATTAAAATAATTTTTTTTCTCTAATTTAAGAAATATATACCATTTTTTGAGGGGAGATAAGGGATTCCTCCATTTTAGGATTCCTTTTGTTTTTACAATTTTTCAGTCCAATGGCTTCAAGTCCGTCGTCTGATATTCTTTAAAAAATATTTTTGTAAAATTTTGTATATATTTTTTATTTTGTATTAAAATTTGAGAGAGCTTTTTGTGTGTCTTCAATAACTAAATAAAAAGATTTTTTTATTTATTTAATTTTTTTGTTTATCCCGTTGCTCATTTAATCTAAGCTTAGCTGTTTCTCTTCACTTAAATAAAAATTTAAAAAAATTCTTTTCTTTATTTAAACGATAAATATTTAATTTTTTATAATTTCTAAATTAATTATGTAATGTTTTTTAACTTTAGATTGTACTTTTTTTATTTTTTAAATATTTTCACATTTTATTTTTATTAGAATTTATGCTTTCAAGTTCTAGACTTAAAACTGGACGAATAATTAATTTGGCTGTCTGCACGGTTTATTATTAAATTTTATTAATTTTTTTACTTTTAAATTTACAGGTTAATCAATGGGCACTTGATTTTACTGGAAATAAGGAGAGAATATTGAAAAGTAATTTTTTAAATTTTTATTTTTTTAAAGCGGTAGTGTAGCTGTAAGGGGTTTGTTGATTTATTTTTACGATCCTAAAGAGATTTTGGGTATTATTGGGTATTATTATTGCCTTTTTCCGCCTCCATAAGTTTTTTGTTTTAATTTCTGTTGATTTATCGTGGTGGATTTATCTAGAAATTTATTTAGGGATTTGGCGAGTAAAACAAGGGTGGTCAATTCGGACCGAAAACCCTAAGGTTTTTCGATTCGGTCCTAATATCCTTTAGATTTTCCAAGAACTAACAAATTCTAAATAGAATCAACAATTTTTTAGTCTCATTTGCTGTAAGATTTGTGGATTTTTTCCTTTTTAATTTGTAAAATTTCCATTTCATTTTTTAGCCTGTCGAGATGCTTACGAAAAAGGTTCAAAAATTCGTCTTGGGCCAGAATTAGAAATACCTGGATATAATTGTCTAGATCATTTTCATGAACTTGATACTGAACTACATTCGTGGGAAATTTTGAAAGAAATTGTTGATGAATCGATTAAAGTTTGGAATTTTTCTTGGAAAATTTTTTTGAAATTTTTTAGATGCCAGATCTATTAATCATCACAGGAATGCCCATTCGTTATAGATTAGGGCTTTACAATTGTATGGTTTCTTTGGCAAATGGACGCCTTATTTTTGTCTATCCAAAAACTGTTTTGGCAAATGATGATATTTATAGAGAAGGAAGGTTTGGATTTTTTTTATGAAAAATATTTTTTTCTATCGTTTAAAGAATGGTGTCACAAATTTTTGATTTTTTTCGGGCTACACCTAAAATTTAAAAGTGTAACAGATTCAAAATTTCAGTCCTGGACCTTGTCCTTAACCATGAAAAAAATTTTTTGGTTTGATTTTCTATTTAATAGAATTTTCGTTCCCAAAATATTCTGACTTCATTTCGTCTAAAATTTTCGACCATTTTATCATCCATCTTTAATGCTTATTTTTTATTTTCAGATGGTTCGTTTCCTGGGTGCATAAAAATAAAATTGTTGATTTAAAATTAAATCCTGATTTTGGATTTTCTCAGGTTCTTTAAAAAATATTTTCCGTTTAAAAATTTAAAAGGAAACTGTTCCCTTCGGAAATGGCTTTATTGAATCAAAAGATGGTGTTAAAATAGGGTTTGAAATGTGTGAAGAAATGTGGACTGCTCGTTCTCCAAGTAATGATTTGGCATTGCAAGGAGTTGAAATTATTTGTAATTCTAGTGGAAGTCATCATGTACTTGGAAAGTCTTATAAAAGAATTAAACAACTAGTTTTGGGAATTACTTCAAAGGTTTTTTTATTTAAATTTATTTTTGAAATTTGGGGAAAAATTATGAAATTTTGCCTTCTTGTTAGAAAGGTCAATTTTCTGTTTTCACCCCCAAAAGAGGTCCGATAAAAATAATTTTATTTTGACACTTTTTTATAGTACAGCCCAGGGATGTCTCGGGTTGAGAAAAAAGTCGGGTCGGGTTTCGGGTCGGGATTTCGAAATTTTCTTCGGATCGGGTTTCGGGTCGAAAAAAAGTCCGGGTTTCGGGTCTCGGGTCGGGTTTCGGGTCGGGTCAGTTAAAAATTTGAACATGAAGCCAAATTTTTCGGAGAGGCTGGGGATATTAGTGATTTCCGGGATTAATAAGATAATATATGAGTGATATAATAAGAGACAGGGATTAAATGGATTTGGATGGATTAAGAGTAATACCAGGGGATTTGGGGATTAAAAGGGATATCAAGGCATTTAAAAGTATCTAGTGAAGATGTCTAATCCATGATTTATACCTTAAACCTCCGGGACCCTCTGCAAATACCTTGAAATCCCAGATACACCTCTAAACCCTCCGATATCTCCCCGAATCCACCTTAATCCAAGTAAATCCCCCGATTACTCTGTCTTCATTTTTTGGCGCCGCAGGCGAAAATTTTGCAAATTTAGGAAGGGGCCAGAATTCTTCTTTTTATGGTAAAAATCCCAACGGAAAACGTCCCACGCGATATCACGCCCACATTTTTTAATTTTCGATTTTTTATCTTCCCCCGAAGATACCTCCTTCCACCGAAGGTACCTCCCATAGATGCCTCCACAAACCATCATGATTCTTAAAAATCGTGCCCAACTTCGGCAACATTTCTTAGCGCCGCAGGCGAAAATTTTAATAATTTTGGAAGACCAACCCACTAGGTTTCTTCATTTTCCAGCGCCGCAGGCGAAAATTTTGGGAATTTTGGAAGGCCAAAGAGCCAAAAATCTTACCTTTTTGTAATAAAATTCCAAGGAAAATGTCGGGTTTCGGGTCGGGTTTTCGAAAATTTCTCGGGTCGGGTTTCGGGTTTCGGGTCGAAAAAAAGTCCGGGTTTCGGGTATCGGGTTTCGGGTAACCCGAGACATCCCTGGTACAACCCCTCGTCCCTTCGATACGCCTTGACTTATACCCTCTCTTGCCTTTCTCCTTTAGGATTTAGAAAAATATTTTTTATCCGCAAATTTTGTCCGCAAAAATACAATCCGTTATAGAACCCCGTTAAATTCTTTAATTTTTAAAATTTAGCTAGGAGGTGTTTATATGTATTCAAATCATCGTGGAATGGATGGTGAACGAGTTTATTTTGATGGAATGTCTTCAATTGCCCAAAATAACGATTTATATGCTCATATACCTCAATTTGATTTGGAAGATACTTGCACTAAAAATTGTTTAATAAATTTGGATAAAACGACTGTTTATCGTGGAAATATTGCTAGTACTTGTCAAGAGGTTTAAATTTTATTTCTGAAAAATGTCCGCAAGTTTTGTTCGCATATTTTGGTTTTTAATTTTGCGGACAAAATTTGCGGATTTTTCTTTTTTTAATTTTTAATAATTTTTAAGTCAAGTCGTTCTGGAGATATGCCAATAGTTAATTTTGATGCGATTCTTTTAAATTCGAATACAATAAATCAACAACTTTCACTCCCAATCGAAGTTAAACCTTTAGGTGATGTGGAGGAACTTTGTCATGCCCCAGCTGCGTTAGTATATTTTTTAAGGTTCTTTAAAAATTTTAAATTATTTTTAAAGATGGATGTGGCATTATTTGAGGAGAAGTAAACAGGTTATTTTGTTAAATTATTTTTGTTAATGACTTGGAGAATGTCCGCATTTTCTGTCCGCAAATTAATAAAATGTCCGCAAATTTTATTTTTTGGGAAAATCTTTTTTAAATGAAAAGTCTTAAATTAAAGACTCTACTCGTAAAAAATAAAAGAATATAGTCAAAAAATCAACACCTCTTTTATCTTCCTCGTTTTTAGAGCGGTTTTTTCCTTCCTCTATCTGGTGGTCAGGACAGTTCTTCCGTTGCATTAATGGTTAGATTAATGTGTGAAAAAATTTGTGAAGCTGTTAGATTAAATCCAGGTTTATTTTTATTTTAAATAAAGGGGTTTAAAATATTTTCTTTTAAAGATTCTAACGATCCCGCCTATTTTTTGGAAGGAAAAAAAGTTAATTCTGACCCTTCTTTGTTATGTAAACAAATTCTCTTTACTTGTTATATGGGTTCGAGAAATTCTTCACAAATGACGAGAGATTTGGCTGCGGGTTTGGCAAAAGATATTAATGCCAACCATTCAAAGTATTTTTTTATTTTTAATTAAAAGGAGCTTTATTATGGACTTTTTTGAATTAATTAAGGCCAGTTCAAATAATCTTATGTGCGTAGTAGTTGTGGTGTAGTTGGTAGTGTTCTCGATTTTTGGGGTAAAACATTGTGGTTCGAATCCGTTTGGGTTTCCCTGTTGCTTTGCTTAAATTTGTTGACAGGATTTTTCTGTTTTTATTTTTTTTTCAAAATTTACCGATATGTTTCTTTTTTTTATTTTCCAAAAAAAGGGAAATTTTAAAAAAATTTGAAAATATTTCTATGAATTAAAATTATTAAAAATTGCTGTAAAATATTTATCTCAAATATCCTTTCTAATTTAGTAAAAATAATTTTTTTTTTAATTTTTTTGTAGTATTGTTATTGATTCAATTGTTGATAGTTGTTTACAAACACTTAATTTTACTCCACAATATGAGGTTTATTTTTATTTAAAAATTTTTTTATTTAGAAATTTTTAAAAATTAATTTTTTTTAAAGTCCCCAGACAAAAGAGAAGGCATCGCTTTACAAAATTTACAAGCTAGAACAAGAATGTTATTGGCATATTTACATGCACAAACAGATTTAATAACACAAGGACGTTGGAGTTTTTTTTAATTTTTTAAATTAAATTTTTTAACTTAGGCAGGTACTGGAAATTTGCTTGTGCTTGGTGCTTCGAATGTGGACGAAAGGTTGTTTTTAATATTTTTTTGTAAAATTAAAGAAATGAAAAATTTGGAAAATAGATTAGAAAGATATAAAAAAAAGAGAAAAAATAATTTTCATTTAAAAATTTAATTTAAAAAAATTTTAATTTTTCTAATGGGACTAAATGTCACACTTTCTAGAAATGCTTTAAAATAATAATTTTTTTATTTAGTTTGGTTGGGTATGTCACCAAATATGGTAAAAAAGTTTTTTTAAACTTTACTTTTAAAAAATAAATTAAATATTTTAGATTGTTCTTCAGCAGATTTAAATCCAATAGGAGCAATTTCAAAACATGATTTGAGAAAATTTCTTCAATATGTTAATTCTACACATAAATTTGTTCATTTACAAGGGTATATAATTAAAAAATTTTCAAAAGTTTAGTTATTAAAAATTATTGAAAATTATTTTAAGAGAAAAAATCGGTAAAAGTTTTCTCAAGAAAGACTGGGCATTAACTCCCGTTTTAATTTAAAAATAAAAATCTAGAATTTTTCAAATTGTTTACTAGAGTTTGGAAGTTTATTTTTCCTAGATCTGAAAAGACTCTCCCTAAAATTTGCAAACATTTTTCTGCGGGGACAAAATCGGAGTTTATTAAAATAGGAATAAACAAGGTTATTGGGTAATGTTCATCCACATGAAACTATTTTTTGTTTTATAATAGAAAAGAAATGTCCGCAAATCTTGAAAAATTTAATTTAAAAAATTTTTTTGTAGAATTATAGATTCAATCCCTACAGCAGAATTAAGACCTTTAAAAAACGGGCAAATAGTCCAAACAGATGAAGAAGATATTGGGTTAACCTACAATGAATTGTCTGAATTTGGCAAATTGAGAAAACCAGAAAATTTGGGTCCTGTTGGAATATTTAAAAATTTGTTGAATTTTTGGAATGAAAAATATAATAATGAACAGGTTTTTTTTGAATAATTTTTTTAATTAAAAAATATTTTTTATGTTTTTAAATAGATTGCCCAGAAGGTGGAAATATTTTTTAGACGTTATACAATTAATAGACACAAGGCAACGATTGCTACTCCAGGTTAATTTTTTTTAATTTTTAAATTTAAAAAATTTTCTGTTCAAATTTTGTGTTTTTCAACCAAAAGTGGACTTGGTCCACTTTTATTAAAATCAGTTCCCGCGTTTAAAGAAGTAAAAAAAATTTTTTACCTAGGAGAGTCTAACTCATAATGGAATTCTCCAAAATATGGAGAACGATATTTATTAGTTTTTTTTAATTTTTAATAATTTGGAATAGGTTTGGTTAAATTTATAAATATACTATTCGCCATGAAAAGTTTTTTTTGTTCGTTTAAAAAACAGAATTTTGGAAAAAAATTTTCTCAAGAATTTTCAAAATCTCTGAAATAAATTTTTTCCAAAATTTTTTAAAATTTTCGAAAAAAATCCTCTTTAATTTCTCAGCTTATCACGCAAATACATACAGCAATGATGACCACAGAAATGATCATAGACCATTTTTATATCCAGATTTTACTCACCAATTTAATAAAATACGTGAATTTGTTAAAGAATTAAATTTTAAAAAATAAAAAAATTTTTTTAATTGAATAAAACTTTTTTTATTTTTTTTAATTTTTCGATTTTTAATGATGTTTTTAAAACATTTTTATTATCTTTTAATTAATATTAAAAAAATATTTTTAAAAAAATTTTTATGATTTTTATTGAACCAAGTTTTATCTTTTTAATTTTTGGGTGTGCGCAAAACTGTTTAATAACGCGTTAAAACGCCAAAATTAAATATTGGCGTTCTTCCACGTTATAAAAATAATTTTGCGCACAGCTAGAAATGAATAAATTTTAAATTTCCGAATTTTTAGTTAATAAACATACAAATCCAATTACTGATTTTTTAAATTAAATTTTCTTTCAAATAATGTCACAACAATCTCGACAATTGAGAAATCAAGTAATTCAACTTTATCGCACGGTTATTTTTTTAAATTTAATTATAAAATCGGACCTCTTTATAAGGTGCACCCTATTTTAAGTTAAAATTAGACTTTCGACTCGGTGGGGGAACCCTTCTAAACGGTACCCTCTATTTAAGATCAACTCGTTATAAGACACACACCTCTATTTAAGATACTCTCGTTATAAGATACGATTATTTTCCAAGGGAGGCTTTGGAGGTGACTGCTCTCTAAGCGATGCCCTCTATTTAAGAGACCTCATTATAAGGTACTTTTTCCAATCCTAAGGGGGGTATTTATAAGTGAGGTCTGACTTTTTAATTTTTTTAAATTAATTTTCCATTTTTAAAGCTCTATTTTATGGGAAAGGAATATCCAAAAGGCTCTCTATGGTTCCATCAAAGATTAAAAAATGCATTTATTCGAAATAAAGAAATTGAAGATGAGGAGAAAATAAAAGATTTAATTAAAAGAGGGGATTATGTTGTTAAAGAATTGGAAAGTTTGTATCAATTGAGGAAATATAGAGCACTCAAAAGTCGTTATTATGATTGAAAAAAGGAGAAAGAAAAAGGTTTTTTTTAATTAATTTTTTTTTTAATCTTTGGATTCCTTATAAGGGAAGAGAGAATTTTTTGGAAATTTTTTTTCGTTTAAGTAAAAAAAATTTTGAAGGATTTTGACTGAATATCGTGGAAAAAAATATAAGACTAAGAAAAGTTCGAAAAAAATACTCTTCTCTTCTCAATCAAATATGGGTAGTGTTACCCGAAACCAGGACTTTATTTTTAACCCAAAAATCCGATCTGCAGAAATTTTTGAAGACCCGCCACTATCCCTGTTCTCAATGCCTATTTTTCGCTATTCTTTTGAATATTTTGAAGAAATTTTATTAAAATAATTTTTTTTGGGGGAAATTTAATTTCTATTTTATTTTAGTTACTTTCGTGCCAAAAAAAGAGAAAATTAAAAAGGCCTTCAAAAATAGATAACTTGTCAATTTTTTTAGTTGAAAAAATTTTTCTCAAATTTTTTATTGCCAAAAAATTTATTTAATTTGTAAATAAATAAATTAAAAATTCTTTGAAGCAATTTACTTTAATTTTTTATTAAATTTAAATATTTTTTAAATTTATTTTTCAATAAAAAATTTATTTTTTTAGAAAATTTAAATTTAAAAAAATAAAATGGTAATCTGTCAAGACTGTACCGAAAACCAAGCAAAAATAAAAACTTCAAAAGATGGGCTAGTCAGATGTGTGGAATGTTTTAACCGGTGGTTTGAAGAGGTTTTTTATTTTGTTTAAAATCGTTTCCTTTATAAGAATTTTTTCCAAAAATTGAGAAAATTTCAGAAATTTTAGTCGAAAAATTTTTGTTTGGACAAGGTGAACCTCGTTTTTGGGGCTAAGAGAATCGTTAGATTGGGGAGACTTTGCCTAAGTAGCCCCCGCCTCATCCAAATTTTAAAACTCGTAATTTAATTTGGGGTGGGTGTATCTGGCAAGGATGGGACCCTGTCCTTTTTTTGACCCGAAATTCAACCCGTCCTATTTTTGGTATCTAATTTTGAGGATATCTAAAAATTGGTTCGAATTTTTGTAGGCATTTGTCGGACATCTAGATTTAAATTAAAATTTTTTAATTTTAGGATGTCCACAAAACCATTATGGAAACAAAAATATTTAATTTTGGGGAGAGAATAGGAATTGGAGTATCTGGAGGAAAAGATTCAACAGTTTTAGCTGAAGTTTTGAATAAATTAAATAAAAAATATTCTTATGGATTAGAGCTTGTACTTTTGTGTGTAGATGAAGGAATTGAAGGTTTACTTTTATTTTTTAAGAGGGAAGAGGGATTTGAATTTTATGTCCCCTTATTTCTCCTACTCCACTACAAGGCAGGACACAATTGCGGACTGAGAAATTTTTTTTTCAATCGCGTTCAGCCCTGTTCCACTAATTCCCCTTTAAACACCCTTGGGTAAGCAAATAAATCAAAAAAGATTATGGGGTTAAAAGCTTCCGGAAAATTTTTAAATTTATTTTTAAAAAATTTTAAAACACTAATTTCTCGTTCTCAAGCAAAAAATTCTCTTGGGAACAAAAAATCCACCGAAAGGATTCGAACCTCTCTCCTATTTTTTGTAATTTTCACTAATAGTCAATGCACTAACCAGATAAGCCACAAAAACCAATGGGCAGGAGCAATATTTTTTCTGCCTATTTTAAGTAGATACCGGACTGGGAGTTTCGTACGAGAATCAAGATCTTGATAACTGAGATTTTTGATCGAGATAACCTTTCGGTCCCGTCTCTAATTTTAGGCTACAGGACCGTTCCCTTTCGTCAAAAAAATTTTTTTAAATAAAATTCCAATAAAAAATTTCAAATTTCCACAGGTTATCGAGACGATTCAATAAAAGAAGTTTTAAAAACAGAAATAAATTTGTCATTACCTTTAAAAATAATTAGTTATAAACAACTTTATGGTTGGACAATGGATGAAATTGTTTCAAAAATTGGAAGAAAAAATAACTGTACTTTTTGTGGAGTTTTTCGACGACAAGCTTTAGATAGAGCAGCTTTAATTATGAAAGTTTTAAAATTGGCGACTGGACATAATGCTGATGATGGGGCTGAAACGATTTTAATGAATATTTTGAGAGGAGATTTGGGGAGGTTACAAAGAGGGGGAATTAATAATTTGAATAAAAATAATGGAGAAGATGATGATGAATTATTACCTAGAGTTAAACCGTTGAAATATTCTTTTGAGAAGGTAAAAAGAGTGTTTAGGTGTGGGAGGATTTATGGGAGCCTTTTTACCAATTATTAACTTAGTGGGACGAATTGAGGGATTTTGCCTTGGGAGACGAATTTGTGGTGGGACGAATTGGGGAATTTTGTTCAGTGGGCGAATTGAGGGAGTTTACCCTGTGGGATGAATTGAGGGAGTTTACCCTTGGGACGAATTGAGGGAGTTTACCCTTGGGACGAATTAGGGTTTTTGAACTGTGGGACGAATCAGGGATTTTTGAACAGTGGGACAAATCGTGAATTTTTATTCAGTGGGACGAAACGGGGATTGGAGGAAATTTAAAATAATTCTTTTGATTTTTTTCAAGAAATTTTTAAAAAATTTTTTCAGGATATTGTAATGTATGCCCACTTTAACAAATTAAACTACTTCTGCACAGAATGTATTTACTCTCCAAATGCTTATCGAATGAATGCACGTTCATTTATTAAAGAATTGGAAAGGATAAGGCCTAGGGCAATTTTGGATATTGTCCGGTCTGGAGAACAATTTAAATTAAGAGCTAATGTCGCTGAACAAATATTGTCAAAATGTGTAAAGTGCGGATATATAACAAGTCAAAAATATTGTAAAGCTTGCCTGCTCCTTTATGGACTAAACAACGATGACCCAACTGTTGGAATTGCTAGGGTTAGATTTTTTGAAATAATATGGGTGATTTTTTACGAAATACCAATTAGGAGGGTGGGGAGACAAAATGCCAATAAGGAGGTAAACGACAAAATGCCCATAAAGAGCATTGGACATAATGCCCATAAGGGAGGTAATCGACAAAATGCCCATAAAGAGGATTAAGTGACATATTGCCTATTAGGAGGGTACTCGACAAAATGCCTATAAAGTGTTTTGGGACATAATGCCAATAGGAAGGATAAGTGACAAAATGACTTCGAGGCGGGAACCGACAAAACGCCTATGTGACGGGTAACGACAAAATGCCTAACTGACGGGATATCTGACAAAATGCCTATAAGGGGTAGTTGACAAAACGCCAGCGAAAGAATCAAAATACCAACAAGAATAAATCAAAAGTATTTTTAGAAGTCAAAATGGCTGGCCAAACTAGATATGGAAACAGAACTCTCTAGATCAACAAAAACTGAAGTAGAATTCAACTTCAACACAACAAACAACAAAACCAGTGATTGTCTAACAACAAATGGGTGTAGTTGTAAAAATAATTTTAATAATAATGATTTTTAAATTAATTTTGTTGACAAAAAATTCCTTTTTATTAAACAAATATCAAAAGAATAATAAGAAAGTATTTGGGGGGGAGAAGCGCAAAAAAACAGAAAAAATTTTGTTCAGAAAGACCTCAAAAAGAGGAAAAAAAGAAGAAAACAAAAAGCAATGGGGGAAAAGGCGTCGGGAAAAAGTCTGGAGAAATTTTTTTTCGTTAAAATAGGAAGAGTAGTTCTTTTTAGTAAATCAAACCAGATTAGTCTTTTTCAATCTTCATATTCAATTAATGCATGTTTGTGATCATTCTTTTTTGCTCTACCTTTTGATCTGTTAATGTTCATTTGTTTCTTTTGTTCACCAAATTGGACTAGCTAAAATTAAGGAGGAAATTATTGGAGAATTTTTAAATTGTGGACAATTTCTTGTGAATTTTCTTTCAAGCTGCTCAAGGTTAGGCATTATAGTGGGATATATTCTTAAGGCCTTTCCTTGATCGAGTTATCGAAAGTTGGAACTACTAGTCTTTTAATTAACTATTTAAAAATATTTAACAAATTTCAAATTCTTTTGAAAGACTAGTATGTCTTTTTTAGGTGACTTGAAAGAGTATGGATAGGTGACAAATCTATTAAAGAAAACAAAAAAATTTTCAAGAAAGACCTCAAAAAGAGGCCTTTCCAATCACCTATAATGCCCCCTACAATTATTAAAAAAATTAAAAAATAAACAAACTCGTTCAATCTTTTGCGACTTGCTCATTTTCACAGGTTCTTCAATTGACAGAACAGGCCCAAGATCAAAAAGTTCTCTCAATACTAAATTTTTAGTTAAATGTCCATTTAAATCGCTCTAGAAATTATTTAAAAAATTAAAAAAAAATTATTTAAACAAAAAAAACCTTTAATAATTGACAAAGTAAATCATATAATAATTTTTGATGACATTTTTGTATATCCAAAGTTTCCCGTTTATTAAAACGGATAGATAATTGTTCAAGTTTTTCATTACAAATAACATCATTAATATGTCGAAAAGTTAATTTTTGAAGTTTTTTGTCCCTTTTTGCACGATTTTTTGAAGAATCTGCTGCTAAATTGCCGAGAATTTGTTTCAAATAATTTTGGTTGCTGTTGAGAAAAAGAGAAAAGATTTTTTTATATACTCTTGGAATTTTTTTTAAAAAGTTGGGCCTTAGTTAAGTGTTCTAGTTCCAAAATAAGGGGCGTCCAATACGTTAGGATTCTCCAAAATGACAAGTCGTAAAGAATCTAAATCGAAGATTGACTGTTGGTTACAATCTCTTAAACCTTATCTTTGCTTAATCTAGAGGTAGGGGTTGCTTTTTATGCAAATAAGGAACATTTCCATAAATGGAACCATTGGAGGAAAATAAACATGGATTTTTAAAAATAAAAAATAAAATTAAAAACCTAAATTGGAATTCGTCATCAATATTCTCAACACCAATTTCATGTAAAATCATCAACGCTTCCCCAGCTGAAATACGAGCCTCAACAGTTGTAGACTCCAAAAAAGAACAAATTCTCGGTTGCATTTCTCCAATTTGGGTTGAAATGAAAACAGAATCAAACTTTAAACAAATTTTTGGAAAAAAATTTTTTTGAATTAAGAAAAACCCGTTCTAAAAGTAAAGACCAAGAAGCTAAAGCAGAAGAAAAGAGAGAAGTACCACCAACACCCGCAGGTTTCATTGCTGACCAGATACTTTTAAGTGTTTGCATTGACTCCAAACGATCGTTATGACTCTGAAGAATATTTAAAAAAATTTGGAAAAGAATAAAAGGTTAAAGTAAACTAGGGGATAGGCTAAGCAGAGGCTAAGATTAGGGTGGCCCATGTAAAGCTCATGTAGAGTTCGAGCTGGTGCTTTCCTATACCAGGAGCCAGACCCTGGTGTTTTCTGAATTTCCTAGACGTTTCTTGATTCCTTGAATTCTAGGCTCAGGTCTTATTTTAAAAATTTTAAATAGTTTTGAATTGTATCTAGATGTTATCAAGCTGTTTAGACCGATTTTTCAAAAATAAATCCGTTCCCTAGATAAAGTCTATCATTCTAATAGTATTCTCAAAAAATAAAATAACCTCAACACTCAAATAAACACAAAGTCCAATAGCCTGAGCACAAGAAGAACGAACAACTTCAGAAGCACTCACATCCGAACAAATTTGTCTCATCAAATTGACAATCTCGCAAATATCCTCTTCAATTCCTACACCTAATTGTAAACTCAACAAAGCAGCCAAAGAACATACACGCGTAGCTTCCTCGGAAGTTCTCTTTAAATTAACCAGAATAATTTCTGCAAGTGTTCCACGCCATTTTTCTACACTTTCAGGAATACAATTTTTGTTTAAAACAAGTAAAAGACTGTCAATTGCTCGAAGGCGTGTTTCTATTCTTTAAAATAATTTTTTTTAATTTTTCAAAATTTTTTTGAAAATACCGTTTGTCTTGTGCATTTTCTACCAAATCACCAAAAGAGTCAACAAGACTAGCAAAGTCGTTTTCGTTATCTTAAAATAATTAAATAGATATATTTGAAAATGGAAGAGATAAGAGGGAAGATGATTTTATAAGTGAATATTAAAAAGGAATAAGAGCGAAAATTTTAAAAATCTTTTTAAGAAAAAAATGCAAGAAAATATTAAAATTTCCAGTCCGGAATTTGACTGGGAAGCCAGAACAAATTGCAAAATTATCAAAAATCTCAAATTAACTTAATACACGAGATGAAGGCTAAAAAGCCAGATTTCTTCCGTTTATGAAAAATTTTAGAAATTTCTCAGATAGGGTTCTAGAAAATTTCTCGGATTCGGAAAATTTCTTCTTGGTTCCTCGATTAAGACCGGGTTTTGGGTAACACGTCGCATCACATCCTTCCACGTAAAGAAAACAACCCAAAATACTACATAAAATTATGCAAAAACCTGAATCAGCACCCTCTCCAACCACCGACGCAGAATAAACAGATTCCAAATCACTCGTATCACTCGGATCAGGACCTCCAATCGATCCACCACCTTTAAAAAATTTTTTTTTAAATTTTCTAAAGATTTCAAAAAAAAACCTTTCCCTCCTCCAATCGCCGCTACACTTAACGGCACAGCCAAAGTAACTTTATTTGTATTTCTCTTCTTTCCCATTATTTATCAAAATATAGAAAAACTCTCAATAAAATTTCCTCTAGAAAATTGACGGCGACTTTTTCGTTTTCTTTTAAGAGGTTGACAATCAAATATTTCGGCAATTTGTTGTTTATTATATTTTTTTAGATTCTCAGACATATGAAGATTGACGAGTTTTTTATTTTTTTAGTTTAGAGGAGCGTTTAAACGCCTCTTTTTTTGCTTAAAAAATTTTTTTGAAAAATTTTTTGAAAATTAAAAAAAATTTTTTTTAATGGAGAATAATCCATTAAATTAAAAAAACGAGAAAAAACGAAATAGAAAATCTTTTAATTTTTTTGAATAAATCAATAGACAGGTAAAAAAGGTTGTTGTCTCCACGTAGACAAGAAAGGAAAAATGCAGTCTTTTTATAAAAATTAAACTTTAGTGGTTTTAGAAAAATGAAAGAAAATTTTCATTGAAAGGGACGGGGAGAATAAAAAAAAGTTTCTATAAATAGTCTCCCCTGTTTTAATTAGAGATTGGACCGAGACAAGATCTCGAATAATCTTATTGTTAGTTATCGAGAATCAAGATTTCTCGAGATATCGATTCTCATATGACCCTCCCAATCTGGTCTAGTTTTAAGTTAAAAAATTTTCGAAAGGTATGGAAGAAATAAAAATTTTCTATAAATAGAGATCTCATAGATTTAAGTAAAGAAAAAATTTTTTTAAAGGAGTTGGTCCAGCACTATAGTAGAATCGGTTTCAAAAAATTTTTTTTTATAGTTCCCGTTTTAGAAGAAACAAATAAAATAAAAGAAACATTACCTCTTCTAATTATAAGACAACAACCTTTTTCAATAAATAAAAACAGCAAAAAAGTCAAATAATTTTTTGGGAGATCAACGTGAGCACATTTAAAGTAAATATTTTTCTATCCTTTTAATATCCTCCATAAAATCTTTATAAATTAATCATGATATCGCGAACGGCCATTATTATAATAAGAAGAACCGCGATTATAGTAAGAACCGCCTCTAGAAAAGTTATTGGAATGACGACTGAAAGGAAAAAAATAAAATGGAGTGAATTTATAATGACTAAAAATGACCAAAAATGCTTAAAAAGTATTTTGAAATATTAAAAAAAAATTACAAAATTGAGAGATATTTCATCACAAAAAATTGTGAAATTAAAAGGAAGCGAAAAATAGAGAGTTTACTAATTTTTAAATATTTCTCTCAAATACTCTCATTTTTGTGAGCTACATATTTTTTTATTTGAATGGAACAGTCATCTGACGAAAAAATTGTGATGAAATCCGAAAAAATGTTTTAAAAATTATTTGCTTATTTCAAAATACTTTTTTAAATAAAATAAAATAAAAAAGTTGGTCAAGTGATAAAACAAAAATTAAATTTAATGAAACTTACTTAGGTCTAAGAGCATAATTAGTCACCGAATAATCCACCCTAACACGAACTCCATGTATTTTAACATCCGACAAGTGCTCTCTAGCCTTAAAAATTTTATTAGAAAATTTTTTTAATTTCCAAACCTCTGTTGCATCTCTAATTCGCCGAAAATAGATGAAACCAAATCCTTTTGAATCCCCATAGACTTTATCATAAACAATTTGCACACTATCCACTGGCCCAAAATATTCAAAAATACGTCGGAGATCAGCTTCTGTTGTATTCTGAATGGAAAAAGTAAATCAAAGTTCTCTTAAAAATTAGAAAAAAACCTTAGTCATTCCAAATACTCCAAGACAACTGGAAACTGGAGGATTATAGGGTCCATCATTATGGCGAAAGCGTCCACCGTAGTTGGAGGAACGCGAATATTGGCGGTCATTGGACGAACGCGAGTACTGGCGGTCATGAGAACGACTGAATTTTTGTAATTATTAGTTTCAATCTGAAAATACCTTCGGCTCCGGTATCTACGACTTTGACTAGGCGATTTGTGATGACGAGGCGGAGATCGAATAAGACCCTCTCCGCTTAAATTTAAAAAAAATATAAAAAGTAAATTTAAAAATATACCCATAAGTCTCTGTAGAAGAATTACGATGGCGCTTCTCTTCCTCAGGAGTGTAATCCTAAAAGGAGAGAAAAAATTATTTTTGATAATTTAGAATTAAGAAATACCCTTGATCGTCTTTTGTAGGACATTTCAAGCAAGATTTTCCTGAAGAGATTAACTAAATAATTTTTTTGGGTGATAAAAAAAGGTATTTAAAATTTAAGTTAAAAAATTTTTAAAAGCAAGAAAATAACCACAAATATTTTTATTAACAACCAATTACAGAACCATAATATTACAACAATTTAATATACCTGTAGGGGAAAAAGAAAAAGGAACACAAAATTATTTTTTAAAAAACAAATATTTTTAAAGGAAAGGGGAGATCAAAAGGGGAGATCGAAACAAAAATTAACCTAGAATAAATATTTTCTCCAATTTTCTTTTTTTATCCAAATACTTCTACTATTTCTTATTACGAGCGTCGATCTGGAAAAGACGCGAACAAACTTCAACAGCTACAAGCTCTCCATTATTCAATTTGATAAAATGGAGAAGCAATACACCATCATATCCAAGTACACGGTTGACAAAATCGGTAACCGTTTTGCGATCTGAAAAATTTATTTTTCACAAATGTGCCATTTTATGAAAATATTAAAAAGTGGACATTTTGTCCCATCGTTTAAAAAAATATTTTTTCAAAAAAACTAACCAGTATTGAGATTCTTATTCTTCGCATTAGAAACGGCATTACTAGCAGTAGGGACAGCAATCACGCCAAAAAGCTCATCACATCGATCGACCAAACTCAGATAGTTACGCACCGTTTGGATTCGCTTGCAGCAAAAAATTCCATAAAGGAATGAATAAGCATTGAGCAAAGTCAGCACGAGGAGAAAGTGGAACCAGAAATAGAGTATCAGGAAAATCTAAAAATTGAAGCACTGGAAAAAAACTTTGGTACTTTTCTGTTTTGCCACACCCCTCCCATATATTCGCAGGATATTATTTCAATTTTTCCTTATTTTTTACAGAAAGGTCTGTCTTCCTTCTTCCTTAATTTCACAATGGAAAGAAAAATTAATCTTTTCTTTGTTAATGTCTCTTTTGATATGCCACAGGGAAAATTGAGTGAAATTGAGGAAGAAAGAAGACTGACCTTTATGTAAAAACTAATGAGAAAAGAAATAATATCCTGCGAATATATGGGTGGGGTGTGGCAAAACCGAAAAGTACCAAAACTTTTTCCGAGAAAAAACCTTCTCATTGATGACGTTGAAGCCAAGTGTGCATCTCGCCTCCTGCACCAAATTTCCAGAACTACTTCCAAGAAAATCACGGCCAAAAGAGCAATAAGCAACACGAGGGAAATAACCAAATTTATCCCAGTAGAGAGAATTGCCTGCAACCATTTCTTCCGCAAACTGAATTGAAAAAATCAACTTCAATTAAAAATATTTTCAAACATTAATTCCCCAAAGAGGATCGTTCTTTCCACAAAATACAGCGAGGAAGATAATTTGGCTAAAGATTACCACCATATTGAAACACTTGAAGATATAGTAGAATGTGACTGCACCTAACCCAATACCATGAAAGCCGCGATGTTTGGCAACCTATAAAATTTTTTTTAAATGTTTAGATGGCAGAAAATATTAAGTGGAACCTGATAGATTTGCTTTGCCACCTTGTCCAAATGTACTGTGCGGTTCGCTGCTTCATCTGTACGCGCCTTTGCACAAAGCGAATTGATATGCGAGAAGTCAACATCTAAAAAAATAAGCATTTTAGAAGAAATAGAATAGAAGGAAAAGTACAAACCAGTAGACCAACTCTGGCAGAAATCCCAAAACAGATAAGGCAAGTACATAGCAACTGATTGAAGGACGAGCACAAAGGGAACCCATTGATAATAGCTCACAAAGACCTTCTCCATCACGCCGTCAGCATCATAGTTTTTGACATAGGTGCCAGTGACAAAGCAGTATTGATGAACAAAATTGGACCAAATCTCTAAAATTATTTATGGGAAGGTCAAAGAAGTTCATCAATTATGGGAAGGCAAACTCAAAACCTGTAAACTCCGCCGGTACCATACAATTAATTGGTTTCCCAAAAGTGTCGATGGTTGTCAGCAAAGCAAAAACGAACAGAAGCGTAGAGGTAGCCTTGTAGCAAAGGCGATCCACAAAATCGTCCAGTTGAACCTTGACAGGACTTGAAAGAAAAGAATAAGATTTATAAACAAAAATAGGATTACCCAACAATTTTGACAGCAGTTTCAACAATTGTATTCATGATAAATACTAAAATCTAGAAGAATAAGAAAAATTTAGGGAGTGAATAAATACGAACAAACAAAGAACGAAAAATAAATTAAGCTTTTATAATCAAGCTTTTATACTAAAATTTTAAATTGAGAAAATTTACGCGAAAAAACACAACGCCAAAATTTTTACTATAAAAGCAGGCAACTTTTTGGTGCACAAATTTTTATCAGTTAAGGATCTGACGGATTGATAATGTTTATCGTGAATAATTTTAGGAATGAATTTCAAAAGTTTATGTTTTATTATTCTAAATCTATTGTTAAACGTCATTATTGTTGTTACTTTTACAAATTCACCCCAATGGGTTATGCAGGTGAGAGAAGAGATAAATGCTTAATAAAACCTCTTAAAATTTTTGTAGCGCAAAAGTGATCGTTACAAATTTAATGAACGATGTATGAATAGACAAAAGGATGAGCTAGAACGTTTTGGAGTACAACCATTGCGTGCTGTTGTTGCAGTTAAGAATAGCTCACTTTGGCTGCGTTGTTTTGAATGGTTTGTATTGGGAGGATTTCTTAGATAAGTATTTACTTTTTATCTTTTTTAGTCTTCATCCAGACGATGCTGATGAATTAGAAGATAAATGGAAACCAAGTCCTTCGGTTTATTTGTTTTAGGAAGTTTGAAAAATTTGTTTTTAGGCTATTGGTCGCAGAATACAGTCTGTGCTTAAATTCATCAAAGAGGTTGTTTTATTTTAATTCTTCCCTTAAGATACCTCAAAATTTAGAAAATAGCTCAAGCGCGAAAGCACAAAAGAAGACCAACAGTTATTGATGAATTGGCTAAATATTACTGGCAAAAAAGCGTCGAATCCAATAGAACTCGAATATGGAAAAATGCAAGTCGGACTTTTGACGACAAAGGGAGAGGGTTGCAAGAGGAAGTAATGGATTTTATTGACAGGTTTTTAATTAAATTTCCAAAAATTTTTTCATGTTTTTTTAGAATTTTTGCCAAAGACAAGGATAAAGAGGCCAAGAAAGGACAACTCCGAAATATGTTTTTGGGTGACCATTATGAATTGGAACTTCGGAAATTAGCTGCAGAAGATCATTCAGGATGGTATCGTTGTGTTGGCGAACGAAAGAAGAAAGTTGATGAAGAGAAGGGAAAAGTTACAACGATTACAACGACAAAGAAGACATCAAAAACCAAACAAGTTAAAACTACAAAAACTCCAAAGACAAAGAAACCTATGAAGACAAAAAAGCCTGCAGTCAAAGCAACTAATAAACCAAAAGTCAAAAGAGCTGCTAACAATAAGCCAAACTCAAAAGTCAAAACGACAAAAAATCTGAGATCCAAAACAACAAAAAACTTAAAAAGCAAAACAACAAAAAAGCCAAAAATCAAAGCAACTTCAACTAGAAAACCAAAAAACACCTACTTGGACATTGCCCAAATCCAATTTGTTGATGTTATTCCAACAATGAAGATTAGAATGGTATAAATTTAATATTTAAAAACAAATTTAAAAAAAGTTGGCTTCATCCCTGTCAACTCCATAAAGGTCATCTGACCCTAGAGGCCAACTCCAAATATTTGGCCTGATAAAGGGGACTCAAATTAAGAATACGTTGGCCTGTCCCCTTTTGCCTTATCTGACAGACACGAGAGAATTTCTGTCTTCCGTTCCTTAATTCTCGCAAAACCTTCTTAATCCGACTAGAATTCTTTATCCGCTAAAATATTTGAGTTGACCTTCGAGGTAATTTGACCACAGGGAGTTGACCCCTAGGGTTTAGCCCAAAAATTCTCTTAAATTTAAGGTTCATGTTGAAAACTCTGAATTTTCTTGTGCAAATAAATCTGCTATATTATGGAATTGTGATCAATCACCTCCTCTAGAAGAATCTGAAGCTCAAAAGAAATTTAAAAATTTTTCTCTTTCTGCCGATTTAAGCAAACTTTTGGAGGTTTATGGTCGCGCAACAGAATGGAGTCAATGCAATAAATGTGGAAGTACTCGTTTTGGAGAAACTAGACGTACTGTGCAATGTTATATAAGAGTTAGTTTTTAGTTATTTATGTTGAGGAATGCATGTTTCCTATTCATGGGCGGTCACATAGGATTTGGTTTCAGTCTCCGTTATAATTCATTTTCTTTAAAAATACTTTGTTTGAACTGTTTTTGGGTATTGTCTGTACCAGGTATGTCACGGTTTGAGAAAAAGTTTGGCGGGGTTTAAAATTTTGGATCAGGGGTTGGGTCGAAAGTCAGAGTTTTGAATATCGGATTTCGGGTAGAGGTGGGTCGGAACAGTCAGAGGTGTCGGAAATCGGAAGAGCCGGAAATCGGGACTGGCTCAAAAGTCGGAAATCGGAATTCCGACCCACATCTGGTTTCGGGTAACATGTGACATCCCTTTACTCTTTCCTTCTTCCCACTCTGCTTTCCTTATGTTTACTGTTTTGCGGATAACTTTTTAAACTTAGATTTTTATTTCAGAGAAAACCAATTTCTCAAGTTCCTGATTTTTCTAATTATACCAAAAAAGAACTAGATGTTTTTCTTTTGTTTGGTGAACTTCCATGTTTGAGTTCCTTAGTTCCTTCAAAAGTTTTTGATGCAATAAAAAATCTTGATCTGACTTTTGTTGAAGAATATACAGAATGCAGAGTATTTTTTTTTATTTTTTAAAATAATTTTTAAAATTAATTTTTTTAGATTTCATGCAAAGACTCAGGAATAAATAATAAAGTGGCTAGAAATGTAACTTTAGAAGAAGAAGGAAAAATAGAAGTTGTTGATGTTCTTGAACCTGGAGAGTTTACTACAGACGAAAGATTGCCTCCTTTGGCACCGCCAATTATTCGACGAACAATTTTTGTATGAATTTTTAAATTTTTAATTTGAAGAATAGATGCGAAGGATAGGGAGGTTTATTTGAAGGATGGGGTTGGTAATTAAGCCGATGTCATCAGATTTTTCTGAAAAAGGTTTTTACCCTTCCGTTGACATTGTTGTAAAAGATGAAGGAGATCATTAACTAGCCGGACTAGTATGATCCAACTAGACTGCCATTTTGGGGCAAAATTGGCTTTTATGCTGTAGAAACACCACTATATAACTTGAATCACAATAGAGCATAAAATTTAAAAATTAATTTTTTAGGCAACAGAAAGTCAAATACTTTTACTTGATTGTTCCAACCAAGATGGACATTCTTTAATTTGGCGCAAAAATTTAGAAGAATTAAACAACAGCCACATTTTTGCTACCAACGAAACAAAACGTGTGCAGTTAACATCTCATGGCGAATTAATTATTCACAACATTATGGCTAAAGATGGTGGATATTACTCGTTAGTTTTTTAGTATTTAATTTTTATTTTAAAATTGACAATCGTTGATGGAACGTTTGGACCTTCTACGTACCCCTCCCTTTATTTTTTTTAAAATGAAAGGGGTAGTTGTATAGGGTTTCCAGCTTTCCACAAAACGCTTTTGGCGCACAATCATCTGAAATACATAACTTACTTAAATTATTGTTAGAACAATTTGGTGCTCCAAATGCTACCCTTTCATTAATTTACTTTGGGGTTATTCACCACTCGGTTAGTGACATGTACCTCGGTTTTCGGTTAAAAAAATTTAAAGTCAGTTTTCAATTTGAATTCTAGTTATAAATACATATCGGTTTTATTTAGGGAAAATTTTTAAAAATTCACCCATTTTCAAAATTTTCGGTTTTGGATCCTGAACCCTATTTTACATATATTTTTAATCTTTAACAATTTTCAGTTGCATAGGATTTCCAAGTGGTCACATTCTTCGCACTTTCCGCATCATTTATATAGCTGGGGATAAAACAAAAGATTTTATTGAAAAAGTTACAATTGTTTTTCGGGTTATTTTATTCTTTTATTTATTAATTTTAATGATAGATTTACTTAGTAGACATGCACCAAATGTCTAGTTATGTTTTTTAGAGGGCAGTTCACCTTTTTTGGGTTGAGATTTTTAGAGGGGATTTCCTCTAAATTATTGTAAACTCTGTTTGCCGTTAAACTTTTAGTTTAGTGATCGCCTGGATCTGGATTCAGAGTCAGGATATGGCGCCATTTTTCTGTTTCCTTGATTTTTACTTGACTCAAAGTCAAGAATCTCTATTATGTATTCTTAGGTGAACTGCTTTGCCGTTTCTTTAAATTCCCGGTGTTTATTATTATTTTATTTTTGTTTCATTGTTTGAATTTTCTGCCTCATTATTTAATTTATTAGAGTATTATTTTTTTTAATAAATTATTTTTGTACAATATTGTTTTTACATTTTTTCAAAATTATTTGAATTTTATCATTATTTTTAAATAATTTATTTTAATTATTTTTAGAATTTTGAAAGTGCCAATAAAAATCTTTTACAGCGTCTAGACAGGAAATCTAACCTTGAGAGTGAAATATAACTAAATTATAAGAGACGATAGACAGTCAACTCGTTAGTATTTTGACTTTGTGCCGGTGAGAGGAAAAAAGTTTGTATTTAAAGTTTTTGTTAAATCATTTTAATTTTCAGATTTTTAAATTTATCAAAATGGATTATTTTTACACATTCAAAATTTTAATTATTTTTATACTTTTGCCTTTTATGCTGTCTTCAAATGTTGAGCCAAATGTCAATAAAAAAATAGAGGCTGAAATTAGAAAAAAGTTTTCTGAACATAAGGTTTTTTTAAATTTATTTTAGAGGATTATTGCTAGGTTAAGTTTTTTAAACTTGGTCAGCTTTAAATTAATTTTTAATGTAAATTGTATAGAGATTGGCCTGAATCTGGATCCAGACCTTGTTTTTCCTGGGTTCAGGGTTAAAGTCTAAGGAAGTAGGGAAGAGATTTTAACGAGTAATAGCCACTTAAAGTCGGTAGACTACCTATACGATGTGAGCGAAAGCGCCTAGAATTAACTGACTGGAGGGCGTAGGATCGATGCCTGTCCGGGGCTAAGCCTTTTAGTGCTTTGCTCTTACTCTAACTTATTATAATTTATCAAGCAAAAATTTTTTTAATTTTCAGCAATTTGTACATCCACCAATGAAAAATAGCGAATTATTATGTAGATGTAATCATGATGGTTGTAGTAGGGAAATTACTGATATTGCTGGATCTAAATATGAAGGAATATGTAGAGCACATAGTGGAGGACAATGCAGAAGAATGGTCCATTTGGGAAAAGATAAAAAAATTAAAGAAGTTGTGCTTTCGTATGTTTTTTTTTAAATTTTTGAAAATTATTTTAAATTTTAGTTGTATGCACGCCGACCAGCTAGTACCTAAAGAACGTCCTTTTGTCTGCCAAAGTGTTAATACATCACAGCTTATTCAAATAGTAAAATGCTGTAGAGATGGTTCTTTTTGCAATGATAAAAAGGTTTTTTGAAGTTTTTTGAAAATATTTCAATATAAATTTTTTGAAATTTTGTTTTCTGAGAGACTTTGTTTTTCAATTATTTAGTAAGGGAAAATATTTTAAAGCCACAGACTTTAAAATCTAAAAAACAGTCAAGTGACAGTTTGAAAATGCTTACAATTTATTTACAAATAAAGGAAATGCGTTTTTTAGATTTTTTTTTGATTTTTTCATGTGTGAAACATTTTCAAAAAAATTCTAAAAGAATTTAAATTATTTCGGGAAATAAAATCTTTAGTCATTTTAAAGTCATTTTAACTATATTTTAAAAATACTTTTTCAATTCCAAAAGCTAGTGTAACGTTCACCTATCTAAAAATCACAGGCTTTAATTTTACTACCTTTTCTGGTGGTTTTTAAAATTTTAACGAGTAATAGACTTAATTAACAAATATAGAAATTTTCTCAAAAACTTTATATTCATTTTTATTTTCTTTTAAGTTTTCCATCGAAGAAACTGGACAAGGTTTTCCTGAAATTTCAAGTGATAGCGACAATTCAAATACTTCATATTTGTATTTTCTTTTGCTTTTTGCTGTTTCTGTTCTCTTTTCTGGATTTGGACTTTGTGTTGGAATTAATTTTGGTGCTAGGATTAAAAAAAGAATAAAGAAGTCTTTTGATAATTTGGTTACTCGTTTGAGGAATTTTTAGTTTGTTCTTTTTAATTTTATTGGGAATTTGAAATGAAAAAGAACTGAGGAGTTTGCGGTTCGGTTCTTTGATTGGTTCGGGTTCCGAGAGCTGTCGACTCCATTAATAACACATTTTAATTACTTCCTTAAAATTTCTTTTCAATTATATGGATGATATTTGTGAACTAACTTTGAGGATACCCATTGACATGAGCCAAAAAAAAGTAACCCAGGGATAGGCCTGGTTATGACACAAAGATCGTTTGTTCTAATTTCAGTAGGCTTCGATTTTATCCGCAAATTTCAGTCCGCAAAAATCAACTTTTCTGAATAAATAAATTTTTGTAGCAATCGTCGCTTACGTTCTACAAGAAATACCAACAATTTACCAATGGAAGAAATTTATAGAGTAAATGAAGAAGATGATGAAGAATATGATCAATTTATAACAACTGATACTGGTGAAAAAAGAAAAGTATTAAAAAAATTAATTGGAGATTTGGAAAGAAAACAAAATCCAATATCAACTGGTTCTGGTGCTGGAATGCCAATTTTAGTTCAAAGAACAATTGCTTGGCAAATAATTTTGAAAGATTGTATTGGACGTGGCCGTTTTGGAGAAGTTTATATGGGGGAATGGAGAGCTGAAAAAGTTGCTGTAAAAATTTTTTTATCGAGAGATGAGCCTTCATGGCAAAGAGAAACTGATATTTACAAGCACAATATGTTGAGACATTCAAATCTTCTTCGTTGGATTGGAAGCGATACAAAAGGTTTTTTTGATATTTTTTGGGGGAAAAGGATGTTTAGGAAATTTTTTTATCTTTGGGGTTTTTGGATTCAGAAAAAATTATTTTTAGCTATTCCATCTATAGGAATTAGTTATCTTTGGGGTTTTTGAATTCAGAAAAAAATATTTTTTAGGTTTTCATCTATTAAATTTTTTCAACTTTTGGTTTTTGATTTCTCGAAAAAAATAGTTTTTACTTATTCCCTCTATAAGAATTTTTTATCTCTTGAATTTTGGCATTCAGAAAAAATTATTTTTACTTATTCCCTCTATAAGAATTTTTTATCTTTTGAATTTTGGCATTCAGAAAAAAATATTTTTTAGCTATTCCATCTATGGGAATTATTTGACTTTTGAAATTCAAAAAATTCAACTTGAAAAATTTTTATATTCTTTAAGATGCTGGTTCATCTACCCAACTTTGGCTAGTTACAGAATATTTACCAAATGGATCCCTTTATGATTTTCTTGAACAAAACAAAATTACATTGGAAATGAATATTCAATTTATGCGTTCAATAGCTCATGGATTAGCTTATTTACATTCTGAATTGCCTGGAGTGAATAATCAATGCCGTAACTATTTTTTTTGGATTTTTAAAATTAAATTTTTTGTTATAGATAAGCCTGGAATTGCACATAGAGACATAAAATCAAGAAATATATTAATCAAAAATGATTGGACTTGTTGTATTGCTGATTTGGGGATGGCTATAAGATATGGGAATGGTTTAATTGATATTCCACAACAAGACAGAGGAGGGACTGTGGTGGGTAAATTTATAAATTTATAAAATTCTGGGAATTTATTTAACTTGAATTTTGGCACTCCGAAAAAAAAAATCTATTTTTTAGCCGAAAAAAATATTTTTTACTTATTCCCTCTATAGGAATTATTTATCTTTGGGGTTTTTGGATCCCGAAAAAAATATTTTTTAGGTTTTCATCTATAAAAATTTTTTAACTTTTGGGTTTTGATTTCTCGAAAAAATTTATATTCTTTTCATTTTTTTATTTAGCGTTATCTTGCACCTGAATTTCTTGCCAACAATTACATCCGTGACTCGTTCACTTCTTATTTACAAATGGATGTTTATGCATTTTCTCTCATAATGTGGGAGGCATGTAGACGAACAGAAATTAAAACTGCAGATATTTTTGCTCTTCCATACGAAATTCCATATCAAGAATATGTTCCAAGAGAACCATTATTAGAGCATATGCTTGAGTGTGTACATATCCAAGGAAAAAGACCGACAATTGATCCAAGTTGGAAAAATTGTGAATCATTAAATGAATTGGTAAGAATAATGACTGAAAGTTGGAGTGCTAGTCCAAAATCAAGACTGACAGCATTAAATATTCGTTGTTCTTTGGATAGAATTTGTGATGAACAAAAATTGAAGATTACTACATGAGGGAAGATATTTTGTAAAAATTTTTTAAAGGCTTGTAGCATAATTTTTGAAATTTTCTGTAGGCTTTAGGTATAAGCATTTTTCTGGAACACATCTGTTAAATATTTTGACTTTCCCTGTCCTTATGTTCTCTCCCCGGAACCCAAAACGAGAGCCAAGATTTGAAAAGGGTCAAAGCCATGGGCCAGCACTGCTAACATCCTTATAAAATAGTATAGAAAGGGAAAAGCAGCTTCCTCTTTGTCATTCTTAAAGACATACTTTTAATAATGCTACAAGTCTATCGAACAATGCGCAATATGTATTATATATTTATATTTTTGTACATCTATTCATGTAAATATTCATAAATATTATTCTATGACAAAAGAAGTCAAGTATAAAATGAGATTTAATTCATTAAATTTAAATCGTTTTGTTCTGTTTAAAAATGTTTAAAATACATTTTTCTACTATTTCTTTTTTTCTTTAAATTTTTTAAAATTATTTTAAAGAAGGCTTTTAAAAGATGCCTTATGCAAATCAACCTCAAGTGACAATTTTACAATTAAGCAATGAATTGGTTCGCTTCTGTCTGGAAGATACTGATTTGAGTGTAGCAAATTCTCTTCGACGTGTTTTCTTGGCTGAAGTACCTATAATGGGTATATTTTCTTATTTTTTAAATTTTAAATTTCGCTTTTATATAGCAATTGATTGGGTCCAAATAGAACAAAATACTTCTGTTCTTCATGATGAGTTTATTGCTAATCGAATGGGAATGATTCCTTTAACATCTGATGGAATTGTGGACAGAATGCATTATACAAGAGTTTGTTTATTTTAGATTTTTTTAATTTATTAAATTTATAGGATTGTACTTGTTCCGAGTTTTGTTCCAATTGCTCTGTCCAATTTGAATTAAATGTTCGTTGTGACGAGGATACGACCAGAGCTGTTACTTCTGATGATTTGGAGTCCAATAACATTGAGGTTTATTGAAATTCAGTTACTTTTAGGATATGGGAGGAAATGATTGTTGGGGTTTGTTAACATTTTATGGAAATTTAGGAAATATTGACATCAAAATTTTTATTTTTTTAAAAGGACGATTTAATTAAAGGTTGTTCCGGCTTGTGGTTCTCATGCAAATCGCGATACTCTTGAGATGGATGGAATTTCTGATGAAATTTTGATTGTTAAACTTAGAAAAGGTTTATTTAATAATTAAAAAACAAAAATTAACTTTAACAAAAATTTTAGGACAAGCCATTTCAATGCGTTGTTTTGCCAAAAAAGGATTTGGAAAAGAACATGCCAAATGGAATCCTTGTTCGTCCGTTGCTTTTGAATATGATCCAGACAATGCTCTTCGTCACACAGTTTTAGCAAAACCTGAGGAATGGCCAAAAAGCGAATTTAGTGAATTATTAAATGAAGAAGATCAACGAGAGGCTCCTTATCGCCCAATGGACAAACCAAGGAAATTTTGGATTAGTGTGGAAAGTGCTGGAGCTTTGAAGGCAGAAAATATTATTTTGAGTGGAATTCAAGCTTTAAAGAAGAAATTGGTGGATTTGCAGCAACAATTGACAATTGAAAGGAATGCTCCAGAATTTTATTGAAAAAAGAGATTGGTATTTTATTTTTGATTTTATGATAATAATTTTTGGAATGTTTTATTGGTAATATTTAGTTTACTTTCATGGGAGTAGGTTCTTTTCCAAATCTAGGTAAAGAGGACACACTGTTATCACTAGAGTTCTTCCCTGGTGGGAGGGGGCGGGCGGGGAATTCTCAAATAAATTTCAAATTCATCGTTTCACAGGGGCGGTGTACAGCTCTAACTTTTACTTTTTCCTTAAAGCGAAATTTCGACCATTCCTGGTCCTTTCATTTCCCTTTAAAAATAAACAAATTAGGTACTTAACTTATAACGTTTACAGTTAAAGACAATTATTTTTTAAACAAAAAAAAATTTGTAACAGCATATTTTTTGTTCTAATTAATTTATTATCTGTTGTTGTGGTTTACTTCTTGGCATGAAACGAATTCAGACGATTTGCCTGAAATATATAAAAAATACAAAATACATGTTTAATGGCTGGCAAGACATTTTTTGTTCCAATACCAAGCATTGGTAGTATAATATTGTTTATTCTCAACTTTAGCTGAATAAGAATGAAGCTGAAATGTTGCGAAATATCCGGTTTTTAAAGGAAGATTTAAAAAAAGAAGAAGAAGAAACCAACAACTTGTTGGAGCACGTGCTGAGAAGGTGTTTTATAATAAATAGTGTTTATTTTTTAGCTTAGAGCGGATTCTGCGTCAGTTGGGGAAAATATCATTGAAATGCAGGCGCAAGTTAAAGGACTTCAAAAAAAACACCGTAAGATTCAAGCTAATGCCCTTTCCTTTTTCCTAACCATTTCTGCCATACATCTTTAGTATGATTCAAAAAACTGGCCATTTATTTCTATAGATTTCCTGAGACAAGTTTTCCATCTGAAACTTGTCTCAGGAAAAAATGGGAAAAATGGGATTTGACAAGATAAAAATGGATCAGGAAAAAGGAAAGGGTTAGCTTGAATCTTACGGTGTTTTTTTTGAAGTCCTTTAACTTGCGCCTGCATTTCAATGATATTTTCCCCAACTGACGCAGAATCCGCTCTAAGCTAAAAAATAAACACTATTTATTATAAAACACCTTCTCAGCACGTGCTCCAACAAGTTGTTGGTTTCTTCTTCTTCTTTTTTTAAATCTTCCTTTAAAAACCGGATATTTCGCAACATTTCAGCTTCATTCTTATTCAGCTAAAGTTGAGAATAAACAATATTATACTACCAATGCTTGGTATTGGAACAAAAAATGTCTTGCCAGCCATTAAACATGTATTTTGTATTTTTTATATATTTCAGGCAAATCTTCTGAATTCGTTTCATGCCAAGAAGTAAACCACAACAACAGATAATAAATTAATTAGAACAAAAAATATGCTGTTAAAAAAATTTTTGTTTAAATAAAAAAACAACATTTTGATAACAAGGTGTCTTTAACTGTTTTAAGTAATTTGTTATTTTTAAAGGGAAATGACAGAGCTAGAATGGTCTAAATTTCGTTTCGCTAGTTTGTGCCCTTTTCCATTTCGTTTCATTTAGGCTTCGAAATCAGAAAAATATTTTATGTTAGAGACTCATTGTTTGAATATTACCAAGAAATATTTTTTGCTTTTTTCAATTATTATTCTACTTTTAATTAGATAAATTGTTTCTTTGTGGTGATTTTTATCTAATAAATTGTATTTTCTTCTAATATTTACTTTTATATTTTTTTATTTTAATACAAGCGACTAATCAATCTTTAAAGAATTCATAAAATGGCTGCAATTGAAGGAATTGTTGATCTTTCTGCTATAGATAATCCAATACAGAAGGAAATTTTGGCTGATTTTGATCGAAGGAGAAAGGTTTTTTAAATTTAGTAGATTATTTTAGCTATATGAGCTTTTGGGAAGTGTGAGATTTTTTCTGGTTGTATACATAGTTTTTCTGTCATTAAATTTAATAGTTCTGAATAGGTGGAACTGAGTAAATGTATTTTCAATAAAAGTTGTACTCGACCTGTTTTATTATTTTGAGATATGTAGCTGATTTTATTATTACATAGGGGTGTTCCTCGATCCGTCGTGGGAAACTTTTAACTTATCTACCCATTACAATTAAAAATCCTCGTTTGGGGTATTGGGTGCTGTGATCAACCCTATTATTACATATTCCTATGTTGATTTTAAAAATTATTTTGAAAGTTCCAATTTTTCTCAACATTTTTTAAAAACAATTTAAGGCAAGAAGTCTAACATTACCAACAGATGATATCCAAGTAAAATTAATGTTGCGGAGATGTAATGAGCCAATATGTATTTTTGGAGAAGATATTTTGGATAGAAGAGAACGTCTTCGTTCATTACTTTCTCGAATGTCAGAAGACGAAATTCATGCAATTCTTCATTTGGATGAAAAAGAGAGGGCTGATATTCAAGATGATCAAAGTACTTGGTATCATCGAGGACCTGCCGCTCTTCGAGATGCTAGGGTTGAAATAGCTGATTTTAGTTTGGAAAGAGCGGTTTGAATTTTTTTTATTTTTAATAATAAAATTTTTAATTTAGAAGCAACGGCTGGAAAGAGCAAGAGTTCAGGCAATGCTTTCACAACAAGAAAGAGCTTTAATCAAACAAGCAACACATAGACGTATTCAAACTCTTCAAATTTATGGAACACAAGTCTATTTTTAAATATTTTTTACCGGTGAAAATTTTAACAAAAAAACTTTGTTTGCTTTTGACACTCACTCAAGATTATTTTTGCACTCAAAGAGAGTGCAAACTCAAGATTATTCTCCGACTTATTTCAAGCGATGCTTTGTATTGGGAGTTTTTTGTTCTGGCTCCGACCCTCCGGTTCCGGGCTCAGATTCAGACCTTAGCTCCCAAAACCAATCCCGCCTGATTTTTGAGCAAATTAGATAGAATTTTTACTTTAAAATCCTTGAGATCGTGAAAATTATTAAATTCCTTTAATTAATTTTTAAAGGTTTCCGGCATCAGACCAACTTCATTTGCTGAATTTTCTCCTGACTCTAAACACATAATTACTTCAAATTGGTCAGGCCAAGTTTCTATTTGGTCAATTCCTGATTGTGTAGAAGAACTTAAACTTCAAGGACATCCATGTCAAGTTGGAGCAGCGGTAAATAATTTTTATTTTAAATGACCTCAAAATAAAAAAAAATTTTCAGCGTTTTCACCCCGGCGCTTACAAAAGTCAAGATCCTCTTCTATTAAACGCTGCATCTTGTGATCATTCTGGAAATGTTTTATTTTGGAATTTGGTAGATGGAGAAAAACCTTTGGCAAAATTAGAAAGGCATGAGGACAGAGTACCTAGATTAGCATTTCACCAAAATGGAAGACATTTATGCACAGCTTGGTTTTTTTTTAATTTTTTTTAGTTTTTTAAAAATCTTCCCCTTTTCAGTTTCGACTCTTCATGGCGTTTATTTGATTTGGAAACTTTACAAGAACTTATTTATCAAGAAGGACATAGCAAATCTTTGTTTGATTTGGATTTTCATGTTGACGGTTCTTTGTTACTTACAGGGTATTTATTTTCTTAATTAATTTTTAAATTTTATTTTTTTATTTTTAGAGGTCTTGATTGTTATGGACGTGTTTGGGGTTAATTTTAATTATTTTAACTTAAATTTAAAAATTTTATTTTTAAGATTTAAGAACGGGTCGTTGTATAATGTTCTTAGAAGGTCATCAGAAGGGTATTTACACTGTTAGTTGGCATCAAAACGGGTTTGGTTTAAGAAAAGAAATTTTTTTGACGAAACGAAACAGTCCGCAACTTTTATTCAAAAATTACCTATTTATGCAAATTCTAGACGGGAAAATTAAATGTCTAGTTGGGGCTAGTATGAAAAAATTTTTTTTCTAATTCTTATTTTAAATTTCCATTTTTGAATGAATTTGCGGACATTTTGCCAATTCAATGAAAAGCAAAACAACTTATTTTCAATTTCCTTCAAAAAATTTTTTAAAGGTTTCTAATGGTTACTGGAAGTGCTGATAATACTTGTAAAATTTGGGATGTCAGAATGCGTCGTCAAATTTATACAATGTCTGCTCATAACAATTTAGTTTCGCGTGTCAGAATAGATCCTTCTGGAGAATATTTAGTTACTGGCTCTTATGACAATACAATGAAATTATGGACATGCTCAGGATGGCAACCTTTGAGGATATTTGATTCGCATAATATGAAGGTTTATTTTAATTTTATGTTAAAAAAAGTCCGCAAGTTTTGTCCGCAACTCTCAGATTTCATTTTAAAAAATTTCTCCCTTCAATATTTTTTCTAATTTTTTAGGTCACTTGTGTTGATATATCACCCGATGAAAATTGGATTGCCTCAAGTTGTTATGATCGAACTTTTAAATTGTGGAACTTCTCAAGGGAAAATTAATATTGTTCAATATTTCTTTTATTTTGCAATTTTTAAATTAAAAAATATATAATTATTTCCGTTAAAACTGCTAAAAAAGGAAATATTTAGGACTTCAGAAAGAAAAATAAGAGTTTGGACCAGTACAAAGCTCTGACCAGCAGGTTCATAAGGTAAAGGCAAGATGCAAAAAATGCTACGCCATCTCCATAAAAAATGTATTTTTGTATAAACATTTTGATTTTTTTCCTTTTCAGGCTGATCTCAAAGTAATTCTTTCATTTCTATGCTTGAAACACTGTCCTTGCGGTCTTCGGCTGTGGTGAGCCGATGACCGCAAGGACTTCGCCGACTTTATATAATATGTGAAAAAAGTTAAGGAAGTAAAAATGGTCAGGAAAAAGGATTAAAAAGTGAGGGCGTCAACCAAAATATCTGTTTAACAAAATTCAGGCGTCAACTCTTCTTCGAATCTCAAGACTGCTGGTTCGCCGTCACCAGCAAAACCTGTATTTTTTCTATAAACATTTGTATTTTTTAATTTTTTTAGTATGATCTTAATGCACTTTTAAATGTGGTTAATGAGGTTTCACAAGTATTTGCCGATTTGTTAGAAGATCTCAATCAGATGAAGGTTGATATTTGGAAGTTGGAAGAGTTTCATCGTTGAAGCGATATTTTCTCTTCACTTTGACTTTCTCGCTTCAACGATGAAACTCTTCCAACTTCCAAATATCAACCTTCATCTGATTGAGATCTTCTAACAAATCGGCAAATACTTGTGAAACCTCATTAACCACATTTAAAAGTGCATTAAGATCATACTAAAAAAATTAAAAAATACAAATGTTTATAGAAAAAATACAGGTTTTGCTGGTGACGGCGAACCAGCAGTCTTGAGATTCGAAGAAGAGTTGACGCCTGAATTTTGTTAAACAGATATTTTGGTTGACGCCCTCACTTTTTAATCCTTTTTCCTGACCATTTTTACTTCCTTAACTTTTTTCACATATTATATAAAGTCGGCGAAGTCCTTGCGGTCATCGGCTCACCACAGCCGAAGACCGCAAGGACAGTGTTTCAAGCATAGAAATGAAAGAATTACTTTGAGATCAGCCTGAAAAGGAAAAAAATCAAAATGTTTATACAAAAATACATTTTTTATGGAGATGGCGTAGCATTTTTTGCATCTTGCCTTTGTCTCATGAATCTGCTGGTCAGGGCTCTGTACTGGTCCAAACACTTATTTCTCTCATTAGAACCTTAAATATTTCCTTATGTTAGCAGTTTAAACGGAAATAATTTTTGAAAAAAAACAAACAAAAGAACCAAAAACATTTTTCCGTTATTCTTCTTCACCACTCGAAGCATTTCCCAAAAATATCTTCTCCAATTCATCTTCACTCATTTCAACTTCAGTTTTCCCCTTCTTTCTTCTCTTACTCTTTTTAAGAAGTCTTTCAAGTCGACGAATTTCTCGGTCGTCTTCATCCAAGTCATCCTTTATCCTTTCTGAACGAACTTTTTCGGCCTTAAAAAATTTTTTTTTAATTCCAAAAAAAAATTATATTAAAAATAAACCTCTTCTCTAAACTGTTCAATAGTACAGTTTTCATCTTCCCCTTCTTCCTCATCCGTTTCATCAAAATTTTCTTCATTTTTCCCTTCAATCCTCTTTTTTCTTTCCAATTCAATTTTTTCTTTTCTCTTTTTATTTCTAAGCCTTCTTCGTTTTTCAAGTTTTTTCTTTCGTTTGGTATCCTCTAATTGTTTAGCAACAATTGAATCTACCTGAAAAGTTGATGAAAAATGGGAAAAAAATAATTTTTAATTAAAAAAATACATTGATTTGTTGTTGAGATTGAGCTTTCTTACAAGTTGATTTTACTTGTTTGGCCGCTTTTCTCTTCATTTTACGTTCACATTTTGTATTAAGTAAAGCAGAAAAATCCCGATTTTCAGTAGACATTTTTGGGGTTTTGAGGGAAAGATAAAATGATCAAAAAGACACGAGAAAAGAGGGGAAGCCAACGAGACTCTAGTTTCCTACGTTTTAATTTTCCGCGACTTTTTAAAAAAATTTATTTTGGCGTTCTGTATTTTTAAAACCCAAGCCAAGCGCTTTTTTCTTTTTAATTCTTTTTTACTGGTTTTTATTTGGACAATTTTATAGGCTCTGCGATGTATTTATTATTTTTAAAAAGAAATTTTGCACAGGGAAGATTCCTTGGCTCGCGCCTTTAATATTCCTTGTTTTTTATGTTTATCGATTTATTTAAGCTTCTATTTTTCCAATTTTTAAACAAAGTCATGTGACGATTTTTAGTAATTTTAATGAAAATTTTTTGTTTATCTTGAATATTTTTTTCGTTTATCTTGTATATTTTTTCTAATATTTTTTTAAATCTTTCGTGTTAGATATTTTGTGACGAATTGGATTTTTAAATAGAAATTTTGGTAATTTTCAATTTCGTACCCCCCTCCTTTTTTCTTACTCACATTATGAAAAAATGGTCAGACTTTTCTTTTTTCCTCAATTACACTCTTCTTCCCCATGGCATACAATCAGTCAAAAAGGATTAAATTTTATTCAGAACGTTCACAAGGATAAAAAACACACATTTATAACAAGTTCGTTTTCCGTGAAGTAGTCCAAGCTCTACAAGCCATAAATCGAAATCTTTGTCACTCAAACACAATTTTTCATGTAGATGGGAATCTTTGAAATTTTTTAGTTTCTCCATTTTTAAAAATGTGACGCTTTTCTTTCTCAGTTCTTATATTTATACAAACAAATTTAAAAAAGGTAATCCTTTTTGACTGATTGTATGCCATGGGGAAGAAGAGTGTAATTGAGGAAAAAAGAAAAGTCTGACCATTTTTTCATAATTTGAGTAAGAAAAAAGGAGGGGGGTACGAAATTGAAAATTACCGAAATTTTTATAATCCTATTTTTGGGGTTTTCTGAGAATTGTTTTTTTTTCAGGTTTTGGGTGTCCGTGTTACCTCTTATTAGGGCATGAGGACATATGTGGATCAGGGCTTGCCGAAAATCTAAACGAAATTTTGGCCAGCCCTGATCGGGATCTTTCAATCTTCGAACGGTTACCCAAGTCATTTCGGGACCTATGTCCAGTGGGTTTTTGATAATGCATTGTTTTATTGAAGAAAGACGAGTTTTATTTTTCTCATAGAGATCCCGATATGTCTCTCTATCATTATTCCACTTAATCTAAAATTTCCATTTTTTAAATTTCAGATATTCTTTCTTTCGATTCTATTTATTTGCTATATTTTAAAAAATGAATTCGCAAGCTCCAAAGAGACGTGGCCGTCCAGCGAAAGCAAAAGCTGCTCCAGCTGCATCTGTTCCAACTACAGACAAATCGCCACCAAAGCCTAAATCTCCAATTGTAAATTTATTTATTTTTTATTTCTTCAAATTTATTTTTTTTTCAAGAGTGCTCCAAATGGTGAAGCCAAGTCTCCAGTCAAACCTCTTTCTCCAGTCAAGCCGCCTTCTCCAGCTAAATCCCCAGTTGTTGCCAAAAAGGGACGTGGACGTCCTCCAAAGGGTGCTGCTGTTGTGAAGGTTTTTTTGATTATTTAAAGAATTTTTTAAAATATTTTTATTTAAAGAAATCACCGCCAAAGAAGCCTGTGGCGAAATCTGTGGCTAAAGGTGGAGTGACGAAGAAAGCTGGTGCTGGAAAACGTGGACGTCCGGCAAAGAAGAACGCAACTTCAGAGGAAAGCAGTGGGGATGACGCAGGTAATTTGTTTTTTTAATAACTGAAAGGTTTTAAAAATTTTTATGGCCCAAATAGTTTTAGAAGCCTCAAAAACATTTTGGAAAGTTTTCCTGTCAGTAAACTTGGAGGGACTTGGAAACTTGTTATATGATAGGAAAAACGAGTTTAAAAAATCGTTTTTATTTGGAATTCCTATGCATAAATTTAGGCGAGAATTGTTTAAATATTTCACATTTTACCCTCAACCACCATCTTTTTACACCAAAAAAGTGAATCTGGGTGTCCTTTTAGAGCTTGAAGTCTGATAAACTTTTTTTTTTCAAATTTATTTTTTTTTTATTTTTCTAGCCAAGAACAACACCTCTCCTTCTAAATCGCCTGTAAGCTTTAAATAAAATTTGAAATTAATTTTTTTAATTTTTTAGTGACTTTAATGGAATCTTTATTTGACTGATTTGGCGGAATCTCTCTCTTCATTTTATTTTTTTTCTTGTACAAGAACACCTAAATTCAACAACAATCTACAAAAAACGTTCCCGGCCTTTTATGTTCTTTTTTTGGTATCTCACCTATATATAACTTGCATTAATTTTGTTTTTTTGTTTGACACTGCTTAGATTTTCACCCATTTTTTGTGTGAAATTTTGAAGAAAATTTGGAAAAAAATTTTTTGAGGTTTTTAAAATTTTTTGAAATTTTTTTTCGAGGCCTTAAAAAATTTTTGAAATTTTTTCGAGGCCTTAAAAAATTTTTGAAATTTTTTCGAGGCCTTTAAAAATTTTTGAAATTTTTTGAAAAAATTTTTTTGAAATTTCCAAGAAATTTTTTTTCAATTTTCTTCAAAATTAAAATTTATTTAACACAATATAAACATTGTATCAACCCAAATATTAAAAACATAATTTCCTCGCTTTTATTTTGATTTTGTGACATTTCAATAAAATATTAAGAATAATTGAGGCTTTATTTTTTTCTAAATTGATTTGATCAATTAATTATATGAAGCATTGTTTAGGCAAATTTTTTTAAAGAAATTTTTTTTTGTTAGATTGTCTTTTTGTAGGGTGTATTTATGTTTCCGGATATCTGGAACCGTAAAAAGTTGGAATATTCGAATATTTCTCAGAAAATGTCTGCCCCTTGTTAGATAATTTCTTTGTAATATTTTTGTTTTAAATAGAATATTTATTGACAAGGATTTTCCGCATTTGAGAAAAATTTGTTCTCAATTTAGCTATCCACATTTAAAGATCCCCAGCTGCGTTCCATACCCTTAAGTTTATTGTTTAAATTCTTAATTTGCTTATTACCTTGGAGATAGAGACTAAATTTTTTTTTATTTTTTTATTAATTTTTTTAGATCTAATTTTTCATGGAAAATAATTCCCTTCCCACTTAATTAACTTCTTTTTTTATTTTAGACAAAATTAAAAAGAATTTTCAATTAAAAAATGATTCGACGTCCTCTAAGTTCATTAAAACTTAAACAAACGGATATTGAAGAAATGGATGCAAACATGGTTTCCTTTTATAATTTAATTTAAAATTAAAAAAAATTTTTTAAATTCAAGTCTCGTGTTCAAAAACCAAAAGAAAGCACAACAACAAGCGGAACAATAAGTGAAGTACTCAAAGAGGGACAAACAGAAAGACAAGATGAACCGCAAAAGATGGATACTTCTGAAGATTCTTGAGGAAGAAGAAGAAGGATTACTTGACGACAACCTTTTTAAAGTTTGTTTGATTTTTTTTAATTTGATAAATTTTTAATAAAAAATTTTGGAAAATTAAGGGAACTCTCCTTTACTGTCCGAGAAAAAAATTTTTTTGAGTGGAAGGGGAAGGAACTCTATTTTTACCTTTAATGTTCAAAAAAAATTTTTTCCCATTTAGAGAATGTCTGTAAAGAATAATAGAATAATGATTAAAATAATTAGTCTAACAATAAGTCCGATGGTCATGAATTTCTACATTTTCAGATTTTTGTTTAATCCTTTTCGTTTTCTGTTTTATGATTTTCGGGGAACCAGAAGGAACTGTCTGTTTTAATTATTCTTTTAATTTTTCTGAAGCGAAAAAGTCCGTAAATGTCTCATGGTATTAAAGGGGAATATAAAACCTATTTTAAGAAAATGCTTGGGTTATCGAGAAAAAAAGGAAAAATTAGAAAATATTCGGAGCATCCCCAGAATCTCTCTTTTTCTCTCTCCTGTACTTTTACTGCCCGAAAAATTTTTTTCTTCAAAATAATCTAAAAAAAATCTTTCAAACTTAACTTTCAAAAAAGTTAAAATTACGGCTAAACTCCTTAAATTGTTCCTTTTTCCTATAAAAAAAAGTCCAAACAATAAAATCCAAAATTAAATTTAAAAAAGTTTTTTTATTCTTTTTCAACATTTTTTTCGTAAAGCAAAAAGTAAAATATAAATTCTATTAGTTTTTATTATTTTTGATAGTGATTTGGGAAAAAAGACAAAAGGAGAAAGAGGAAAGGGGAAAAAGAGTGAGAGAGATCGATCAAGCAATATTCTCCTCCTTTAAATATTTATATTGCTTTCTCATTTCCTGTCCTTTTACTGGCCAAAAAAAAATTTTTTTTTAATGTGTGTTCTTTTAGCTTCCGAACTACTTTATACTCTCTCAAGAAAATATTAAAAAAAAACCTGACAGATTTTTTTTCTTTGGGAGATAATTTAAGTTATAATTTTAGTAGTACGAACCTTTTTAACTCCTCGAAAGGAGCCTCTTTTCCCTGAAACTTTTTTTTTATTTTTAAGCTAACAATAGGTAGAAAGACCGAAAAATAGGGGGAGCGGTATTCTTTGGGATTTTTTTGATTTTTCTAAAAATTCTTTCCTATCCTTAGGTTTCCACAGCCTGTTTCAGGTGGTTTTCTCCCTCCTCCGTTTCCTAGCTTGTGGTTTTGTCTCATCCAATCTCTCTCCTTTCCTCTCCTTCCTTAGAGGTATCCTCGGAAATAGTTCTTAAGATTTCGAGATAGGTAAGGTAGGGGGTGATCAAAAATCGAAAATTCCTTAAATATATTCTTGGACAACTCGAAGATTTTTAAATATTTTTTGTTTTATTCTTAAGACTTTCCCCGCCCACATAATCTATGATAGATTGATCTCTTTTATTTTCATGATCAAAAATAAAAATTGTTTTTTTAGTTTTTTCTGATTAAAGCAATGCACAAACACGTAAAAAAATCTAAAAAATCAAAGAAGCATTTGTTTCCCCTTTTTATTTGTTGGCACTGTTCTTCTCCTCTCGCTTTTTACCTCAACCGATTTATTTTTCCTGTCCTCTTCAAGAAAATATATATCGGCTTTTCTGGACCTCTGTCGCCTAAACATCCTCAAAGAAAAATCCTTTTCTTGTCCCTATTCTTTTTACTTTTTAGTGATCAGGCGCTTGTGATGATCGTTCGCCTGGCTTGGGGGGAGTTGATTACTTCTTGATATACACACAAATATCCTAGAAAAAGAGGAACTCTTTGAGTGAAAATAAAAAGCTTTTGTGTCTTTCCGGAGATATATCCATTCATTCAAGCTTTTATTTTACCTATTTTTTTTCAACTTTTAGATAAAAGTAAAAATATATTTTTATATTAGGGGAAGGAACTAGGTACACTGACAAATGAGACACAGAAACCTAGTATACAGAAACCTCTGTCTGTTCCCAGAAATCTGTCCTGTCCTAGCAGAAATCTCTATCTTGTCCCAAATCTTGCAGAAATTTGTCTTGTCCCAACAGAAATCTTTGTCCTATCCCAACATCGACCGAAGTTTTAAGAAACCTGATTGATCTCACCCTTTACGCTCTTTTCTTGCTTTTGGCTTGAGATATGTAGAAACGTGGGGATATATGGGAGATTGAGATAATTGGAAAGTGAGGGAGGTTCTTCGATCCGAAAATCAAAGAATTTAAAACTTGAAAAAATTTTTCATGTTGATTTTCCCAGAGCCCCCTCCACCCCACTCTCTCCTCAGACGGGGAACAACCAACCCCCTATGTGAAAATAATTTCCTTAACTCCTTTTATGGAAAAATTTTCTTGTCCCATAAAATTCTTTTTTTAAACGACTTTACATTTTTTTTAATTTTTGATTTAAAACTGAAAAATATGTAAATCCTATACATATATTGAGTTAAAAATATTATTTTTTATTTCCAGCAAAAATACTCTAAAATAATGGCAGACGTAGACGAAGACCCATATGCAGTCAGTTCAGACTCTGACGACGAAAACAGTAAAAAGCCTCCTCCCAAAATTGCAATTGAAGGCAGAACGGGCGATTTAAAACAAATTGTAAGTTTAAATTAATTTAGTAAATTGAAAAAAAAAATTTGGAGTGAAATTCTGTCAAAAATAAAATTATTGACCACTAGTGGGATTTGAACCTTCGACCTTTACTCTTTAAAAAATAACGATTTTCCAACTACACCACACGACATTCCTGGGAAGATTTTTAAAAATATGCTTTTTTTTGAGTCTTTTCTCTCAAATTTATAACCTTCAACAAATATTTTCCTCTCAATAAATAAATGTAAACTTTACTCGATATTGTCACTCAATTCGTTGTTATTTACACACATTCCAGTTAAATACACCCAAAAATATATTTTTCTTTTTTAATTTTTTCTTCTCAATTCACCGCCCATCTGTTTATAGAGAGTGTCCATTAAAGTGACAACCGGACACAATAAAAATATATTTATTCGTAGATTAACTTGTCCTCCTCCCCTCTCCTTTTAATGTTCAATTTTCTCTTTAGTCAGTTACTAACCCTTCTCTTTTTATTCTTTAAATAACCGTTAACTTCCCTCATTTTTTTGTTAAATTTGACGTGTTTGGACATTTCGAAAAGTTGACATTTCGAAATTCGACAATTTTTCAAAATGTCGACTTTTCTTTTTGTTTTTTCAAAATGTCAACTTTCGTTTCAAAACTTAAAAAAATTTTTTTCTGTTTTGTTAATTTAAATATTTTATGGTAAATGTCCGGTTGGTGTCCTACATGTCCGCAAAGAGAATGCGCATTTTTCCTTCCTTTTCTTGCATTTTTTTCTGCAAGGAGTGGCGCCCATTTTTCTCTTATGTATGGTAAGTTTTGGCACGTGGAAGGAAAGGAAAAATAATTAAAATTAATTACTAATAAAGTACAAATTTATATTTTATTTTATAAATGATCAGAGATGATTTACTGTTTGGTGTTCATATCCAGCTGATCTAACCCTCTTTAATTCAATATCGAGTTCTTTATCGTCGAAAAATGGAATCCAGAAATTCATGAAAAAAAGAAAAAAATAATCATTAATTTTTTCGAAGTTCTTCTTAGACTCGTTATCAAATTTGTCTCTTTATCTAAATTTTCTATATTTATCATTTTTCTATTTAGTAATTTTAATTATTTTTCCTTTCCTTCCACGTGCCAAAACTTACCATACATAAGAGAAAAATGGGCGCCACTCCTTGCAGAAAAAAATGCAAGAAAAGGAAGGAAAAATGCGCATTCTCTTTGCGGACATGTAGGACACCAACCGGACATTTACCATATTTTATTAATTCCGGAAATATTTACACACAAAGAAAGACACTCGTTTTTAACGATCAACTCGATCTATTTCTCTCATTTAATTCCCCGTCACTTTATTTTCTCAATACAAAGAAAATATAAAGGATTTATTGCATTTACCACCCCTTCTTTTACAAATTCTTCTCCTTTAAATTTTTTTTTTTTTTTTAATTTTTCTTTTTAACTAAATTAAAAAGGAAGTCACTTCTCTTCTCTTCTCTTTATTTTTAATTTATAAATAGCACAAAAATTTAAAAAAAAATTATTTTTGTTCTATTTATTTTATTTTTTTTTATTTAAAAAGCAGTCATTCCTCTTATTAATCAGAAGAAAATGTTTTTTCTCTCGCATATTTTTCTCTTTAAAAATTATTTTTTTTTATTAACGTGTGAACTAATAATATGTTTGCACTAGTTAGTATGACTCAATAAAATAAACTTTTATGGAAAAGTCCGCAAGTTCTGTCCGCAAATTTTGTCCGCAAAAATTTTTGTAGGAGAAAATTTGGAATTTTTTACGCTTTTTTATTTTACCTTTTGCGGATATTTTTTTTTGAATTTTTTCCATTCCCCTCATTCGAATAATATTTTTGTTGACTAATTCAAAAATAAATTTTAAAAGTTCTCTCTTTATTTCCCTCGAATTTTTTCAGAAAGAAGCATTAAAAACCGACGAGAAAAAATCAGTAAAAGACGAAAAAATGCTTGAAGAAATTGAAGCCTTGCGACGGGAAAAGGCTGAAGAAATGAGCCGTATGAAGCGTGATTTTGAAGAAGGACGTGCTGGTGGTGTTGCGCAAATACAAAAGGAGTCATTGGAAGGTTGGGGAATTTTAATTTAAATAAAATAAAATTTTTAGTTATTTTTTGAAATCATTTTTAGAGTTTAATAAGCTTCACAAAAAATTTTCCCGTTGATTTTATTTTGTATGTCCTTCCCTTATTAATTTTTGGTTTTACTTATTTCTGAACATTTTAATAAAATAGAATATAAGACGACTCCTTGTTCAGACCAGCATTTTATCATTGCCCCCATTTTATTAGGTATTAGTTTGGTTTGGGCTAGGATTATTAGTTTGGGCCAGGATTCAGACCTCGATTTCCTGGATCCATTGTCATCATCAAGGCATTTTTCAGAGTTCTTTGATTTTTCCCTAGGGTTAAAATCAAAAATTTGGTCAACTTTACAATTTCGGCTGCTTAAAGAAAAGTTTTAAAGTTTCTTGAATTTTCTATAGGTGTTGGAAAAGAAAATTTGGCTTCAATGAAAGAAATGTTTGAAAAGGAGCCTGGGAAAGAATTTGTCCCTCAAAGAGACGATTTATTTAACGAATTACAACAAAAAGCTGACCATCAAAAAATTAAAAATAATTTTGAAAGGACTGCAGAAGATGAAGAAAAGCAAAAGGATTGTTGTATTTGTTCAAAAGTTGTTTATCCAGTAGAGAAAATTTGGGTGGGAAAACAGCTTTATCATACAAATTGTTTTAAATGCTCAAAATGTGGAAAGAAATTGAGGTATATTTTTCTGTAGTTTTGGTGCTTTTTTTAGTTGATTTTTACGGGTTCCTGGTCCCTTTACTTAGTTTTAGCTGAAGACCTAATTTTTTAAAATATTTTCCTTGACTCCCTCCTATTTGTTGAAACTCTAATGTTAGGGGATATTTTATTAAGATTTTACTGGGAATTTTGAGCATTTAATTGGCAGGGGTAATACAGGAGGAAATCGAAAGAAATGAAAATTTTTGGGGCCTTAAAAGTTCAAAAATTATTGGATTAATTTTTGTCTAAAATTTCTACGGGCTCTTCTTAACATCCACCTTTCACCAAACACCCCAAAAACTTTTCTAAATTAAAAATTATTTTTTTCAAAGTCAAAATGCCTTCAATTCACACAAGGGAGTTCTTTACTGTAAACCACACATGTTAGAAGTACTTCATCCAGATAGGGTTGGACAATTTGCAGCAGAAGAGCTTGACGATACCCAAATGGATGAGGAGAATGATGATGAATTTGCTGTTAGTTCAAAACCTAAACAATTGGCTTCTGATGTTGTTAGAGGTTTTTTTTAATTTTTTGGCGGGGGGGGGGGTAAGGGATTTTATTATAATTTATTTTTGAATCTTTTAAAATAAAAAAAATATTTTTGCAAAAACCGGTTAGAATAAATTTGTATATATTTAATAATTTGGGTCAACTTTATTCTTTCTCTTTGTTCTTGTTTCATTTATCTATTTTTAAATAATATTTTCGATTACTGCCTCCTTATTCTTGGAACTTTTCGATTCTCGCTAGTATTAACGTCTGGGAAATTTCCGGATACCAGGACATTTTCGATTCCAGATGAACTGACCGTCAATCTTCTGACTTATCTTTGATTTCGACCATTCTTTCATTTTTAATTATTTTTAACTAATTTTATTAAATTCTAACATTGCTACAATTAATATATTTTAAACATCTGTTCACTCCTTTTTACATAAAAAGAATTAAATGAGAGGGAGGGGAGGAGGTTTCTTCTTTGAGCTTTTCATTGACCTTTGTTTATTTGTGGCACACAATTCTCTTTTTATTTTTCTACATTCTTTATTTTAACAGAAATTTATTTTCTAAAAGATTTTTGCAACAATAAATAAATTCTTTTCGATTTTTCCCTATAAAATTTCAAATTGATGGCTACTAGCTTTGAGAGTTCCTTAATTTTAAGTATGAGATGTTAGAAATTTTAATTAAAAAAATTTTTCAGCTGGTGGTACAAACATTGGAGATGAATTGGCACAATTAAAGTCTTCTTTAAAAGATAAAAAAGAAAGTTGGCAAAGTTCAGCAACAGCAGGTGCTCAAACAAGTGCTGTAGATGAAGAAGAAAAGCGTCGACAATTGGAAGAAATTAAAGGATCGGTTGGGGGTTTTTTTATTTAATTTTTTTGAAAATAATTTTGAAGAGCTAAATAAGAAATATTTTTAATTTTTAGACAACTAAAAATTTTCTTAAAAATTTTCTAACATAAATTCGCTTTTTAAAGGTCAGCGAGGTAAAACAAAAATGGAAAACGGGTGATGTTGAAGGAGCTAATTTAGCTGATGATGCTGCGAAACAAGAAGAATTGGAAGCGTTAAAGAAAGGTGTAAATGTTAAACAACGCTTTCAACCTCCGTCTGGTGGAGATGTACAAAAATGTTATGATCGGTCGGAGTTGGATACTTCAGGTTTTTTAATGATATTTATGGGAAAAAATAAAATTTTGTGTTAATGTCTGCGTGGTTTAGTTGGAATGTGTTTGGTTCGGGGTGGGTGAGGTCGTGGGTTCGAATCCCTTAGCTGCGGATTATTTTTGCTTTAATAATATTTAAATAAAAATTAATTTTTTAGCAATTAGCGATGCTCGCAAGTCTTTTATCGAGGGTTCTGCATTTACCAGCCCAAAAACTGAATCTTCTGCTGCTGGAGAACTTAGCGAATTGAAATTTACTGAAATGAATGCATTCAAAGATAAATTTGAAAAAGGAAAGGGGGATGTTGAAGAAATTGAAAAGGCAAAGATTGAATTGGATCTTCAATTGAAAGAATTGAAAAAGACATTTGAAAAGGTTTGGGTTTTTAATTTGATGTAAAGTTTTTATTTTTTTTTAAATTTTAGCCAGAAAGTGAGATGAGTCCAGAGGAGCGAGCAGCAAAGAAAAAAGTTTGTTTTTAATTTTTAAAAGAATTTTAAATAAAATTTACTTTATAAAGGTTGAAATTGAGGCTGAATTTGCACGTTATAAATTAGCCAGAAAATTGCAAGCAAAGAAGGCTAAGGAGGAGGCAGAGGGAAATGGTGGAGGTGGTGATGAGGAACACGAAGAAGGAGGTATATTTTAAATTTGATTTTTAAATTTTCAATTAAAAAAGGTTTTTTGGCGGGTTGGGGGGTTTTGAAATAAAGGGAAAGAAAAATTTTTTTATAAACCCTTCCTTTCTCATCCCATTCAACAGAGAAGGAGCTGGACGTGCAAATCAAATTAGCGGGCAAAGCGAGGGAGAAATTCAAACAAATAGAGGCACAGGGACAAGCTGGGATTCCGCAGCCTGGTACTGGAGCAACTCAACAGAAGACGCCCTCCAAATGGGACAAGAAAGCGGAAGGACCCGCAGAAGTTGTCAACAGGTTTATTGGGAGGATTTGGGGTTTTAACAATGAAAAAATTTTAGACGCGTCGTCGACGACGATTCCGAGACGGAAGAGGAGTTCGATGTGAAGAATCTGATGGCAAAGTTCAAGAATATAGCTACGATGGAACCAAAGGAGAGGGAGAAGAATTTGGAGGAATTGGAAGCTTTGAGGTTGGAAGCGAGGAATTTGAGAGAACAATTCGAGAAGACAAATCAAATGGAATCGAGCGAGAAGAGCGAAGAGAAGAGGAAACAAATGGAGGAAGAATTCAAGCAACTCAAAGGTTTTTTTGAATTTTTATAGGAAGAATTTTTGTAAATATTTTTTAAGAGGAGAGAGCGAGAGCCCAGAAAGAATTGGAACAAGAGCAGGCCGAAGCAGCAGCCTCCACAAACAACGCGGAAAAGGACGACGTTCAAATAGCGGAAGCCCATGCTTCAAAAATGGCAGCCAAATGGGAGAAGATTCACAAGAAAGAAGCGAAAAAGGCAGAGAAATCGCGAATGCCCCAAAAGTAAATAAAGTTGTTTGTTGTAACAGAGAGACTTCACCATTTTGCCCTTCTCCAACATCAACAACAAAATTAATGGACAACAAAGCCTCTGCCGCCTCTGCTCTTCGACTTTTTTCAGCTTTTTTGACAGGATTGGCTATAGGACTTTTGCTTGTTCCACGCATTTTTGGACGTTAATTTTTAATATTTTTTACGAGTGTTTTCCCCCTTCCCTCTCCCCTCTTTTATTTGTTGCCTATTTAAAAATAACCTAAAAAAATTTAGTGCCAATCACATTTTAATTATATAATATATCTTGACTTTATTTAGCATTTGTGTATTTTTATTTGAAATTCTACGAAAATTTAATTAAATTGGATAATCCTTTGAGGTGCAATGTTTTTATATTTCGTTGCAAATTTAATAAAATGTGTGTAGCAATTATTGATTTTCTTATAAATCCATTTATTGATTTCTATCGATTTTTGAATTCGAGAATCGATCGGTTGGATTTTTGTTAATTTTGTATCTAGGTGTCGACACTCAATTGTCCTATATTTATAGGACAAATTGTCATATATTTTATTTTTTACATTATGCCAAAATTGTGCGGAAATTTAAAATTCAAGTTAATTTCAAAAATAAACAAAACGACAAACGCCCTCCTTCACAGAATTACCAATTCGTCCCACAGAACAATGAACCCATTTCGTCCCAAATAACAATAACCCTCATTTCGTCCCACAGAACAATGAACCCATTTCGTCCCAAATAACAATAACACCCATTTCGTCCCAAAGAACAATAACCCCCATTTCGTCCCACAGAACAATGAACCCATTTCGTCCCAAATAACAATAACCCTCATTTCGTCCCACAGAACAATGAACCCATTTCGTCCCAAATAACAATAACACCCATTTCGTCCCAAAGAACAATAACCCCCATTTCCCACAGAACAAAAACTCTCTACTTCGTTCCACAGAACAAAAATTCTCGGTTTTTCAAAACAAAATTCAAAAACATTAATATTTATTCAATAAATTAAGTCATTGTATAAAAAAGTTGTGTGGCAATGTGTGGTTGCCGAATATATAATAAATGCACGTCAGCAGCGATATAAACGCAAAAAACAAAATGTTCATGGGAGAGATTGGTTTAGAGAGAGACTGGGAAATGAAAGGAATGTTTAATGATCTTTTATTTTAGTTCTGGAAAGAGTTGAGTGGTTGTGTGTTGTGTTTATGTATTAATCACCCATCTCAAACTTTTAAATTAAATTCTTTTTTAGGGTTATTAGAGTCTGGCGTGAAGTTAAAAAACTGAGAAATTCAAAAATAATCCTCAGACTCTAATAACCAAAAATGTTTCTAGAGACCGGACAGAGAAATTTTGGTTTATTTTCCTCAACGTTTGGGTCAGGATATCAAAAATTTTGAATGTGGCATTAAAAAACAGAATTCTTGGGCACCTTCAACAACAAAATTTAAATACAATATTTGAGTCCCCCTATCGAGCCCCTTATATTCTCTAAAAATATCTAGTATATAATACTCCCAGTCCAGTCTCTAATTTTAACATATAAACTTGGCAAAAAGAGATGAAGTGATTTCTTTAAAAAAGAGTGGATATACAACAACTATTGTGAAGAAAATAATTTTAAAAAATAAATGCAAAAATATATATTATGCGCAAATGAGAATTATTTATTATGTTTGTTGGTTAGAAAAAAAATTTTTTTTAAGAATGCCATAATTTTTATGAGAGAAAATTATGAGTGAATACATAAGAATGAAGAGAAAATTTTAACAAAAATTTTAAATTTTTGGCAAAAATATTTTTAAAAGACACACAAAAATGCTTTTTTTTCTTGTAAAGATAAGATTATGCCCAAAAATAAATATTAAAAAAAATATATTATTAATTTTAAAGCTCTCAAAAAAATAATAAAAAAATAGAATAACGTGTAAAAATAATAATGTATGTTTAAATGCTTCTCCAAATTTGAGAGAGGGGTTTTTTAAAATGTCAAAATATACGAAGAATAAAAAAGAAATATAGCTAAACCTCACTTATAAATAGAGACCGAAAAAAACATACCAAGAGATCCTGCAATCCTGAAAAGCAAGAATTCCCCTACCTAAACCCCAAATTTATTTTGTATGTTGGCATGTTCCCTGTTTTATACCCATATTTTTAGATGGATAAATAAGTGGAAAGTTTAAAAATTTTTAACCAAAAGGAAATATTTAAAAGTGAGGTTCGTCTAAATTTTAATTAATCAAAATATAAATTAAATGAAGAGAAAGGCTCCTTTTTAAACAAAGGGTAAAAAAGTCGTTAACATAAAAAATATAAAAAATGCTTTTTAAATTAAAAAGTATATGGTCATATTGGCAATTAATTTTTAAAAATATACTTCTTTACAGAAATAGACTATATTTTTAGATTATAAGAAATTTTATAAGAAAAATTAGTATAGGAAAAAATTTTTAGGGAAAAGAGAAAAGTCTGAAAGAAAATATGGCAATGCCTTCTCTTACATGTGCTCCAATAAATCTGTTAGGAAAAATCTTCCCTAAAACTCTCTGAAAAATTAAAAACTTAATTTAAAATTGTCCAATATGACCAAATACCTTTTTTAAAACTCCAAACCTTAAAAACATTCCAAAAAAAACCTTTTTCATTGACTTTGTTGTTCCAAAATTCCATTTAAAATGTGTGTAGAATTTAAAAAAGCTTCAGCAGTCATTTTTGCATCCATAACAGATTGTTGTTGTTGTTCACGAATGATTTCTTCTCCTCCACCACCTTTTACTTCCAAACTTTTTTTTCTTCCATTATTAATTCCTCCTCCTCCACCTTCCAAAGCAGCCAAAACTAAAGCAGCTGCAGCAGAACCATTTACTGCTAAATTAATTAATTGTTGCTGGTTTTGTTGTTTTATGTCACTTTTTATTACAAAACCTTGATTATTTTGTTGTTGATTTTTTCTTCGAAAACGTTGTTGAATAAAATCTTTACGCATATGAACTGGGCGATTTGTCTAAAATTTTTAAAAATTAATTTTTTGGAATAATTTATGTTCAAAAAATTATTTTTTAAAGAAAGGGAAAAAAGGGAATCCTATTAAAAATTACTTTAAAAAATTGTTAGGATGTAAGGATATCCAAGGAAGCCCTAAGAAAATTTTTTTCGAGACTTTGGAGTGTCTTCCCAAAACATTGGAGAAAAAAAAACGAAGACTGGAAGGGAGAAATTTCAAAATTTCCCAATCTCAGGGACGGAAAACCCCTAACAAACAGAAAATAAAATTTAAAAAAATACTCTGTGTAATCTAAAATAAAGTCCGCATGCATTACAAACTAAACTTCCAGTAGCATCACGTCGCCAAGCTGTTGTTTTTGTTGTACTACAATTATTGCAACGAGATACTGATGTTGTTGACGTTGAATTTGCACCATTTTCCATCTAAAAAAATTAATTTAAAAATTAAAGAATAAATAAAATAAGAGCTCTCAATTTTAGAAACCCCAAAATTATGTAACCCCCAATTTAAAATGTATTTCCGTTGAATTTGGTTGACAATGGACGGAGAAGCGATGTCTCAAATTTAAGGACCCCTCATCATATTTAATTAAAATATAAAGGGATATCTAAAAATGAGGTTTAATTTAAGGCGGTCAGTCTCTGGGAAACCTTTTGACATTCGGACCCAATAACAAGAAATCCAAATATCGAGAAGACTCTTTTCTGTTCCAGTTATCCGAAAACATTTAAAACTTAAAAAAATTTAAAACCCTAGTTCGATAGTATTCAAATAAAAAAAACCTGATTTTCTATCTGTGGAGACCCACTACTTGTATCAGCCAAAATATTATTATTATATTCATTATCATTATCAGTTATTTCACTTTTTACTACAAGTCCTCCAAAATCTTCAATATTTCCATTTCCAAAAAGTCCAGCCAACAAATTTGAAGTTTGAGGAATTTCTAAAGAACAATTTTCTTCTTGAGGAGGAGAACATTCAACAGCATTTTCTTCTTCCAAATTTTCAAAATTATTTATTTGATTTTCCTCAAAATTTTCTTCTTTAGTTTGAAAAAGTATTTGATATAAAGATGTTGGCGTTTGTAGGGGAGGTTGAGGAATTGTTGTTGTTGTTATACTTGGAGATGAAGGATTGCTTTGAGGAATGTTTGTGGTGGTTGTTGTACTCATAGAAAGTAAATGGGCTAATAATTCGTCTGTTGTACTTTTTGAATTAAGTAAATCTGTTGATGAAATGTTTTGAAGATGATCAGAAGAAGAAAATTGGAATGACTGAAGGAAAAAATTTTTTATTTAAAAAAAGGGGGAGAAAAATATAAATTGATTTAAAAAAAATTTTTTTTGGGCAAATTGACACCCCTGGTCCACTTTTCCTTATTATATAACCAAGAAAACAATTTAAAAAAATTTTTAAAAATTATTTTTCAGATTTTTAGGCATCAAAAAGAAGCAAAAACCAAAAAACAAAAAATTTTTAAATTTGTGGTGTAGTGGGTTAGAAACAGAAAAATAAAGGATTCTCATGAAGGTTCGAACCCCAGTGGTGGCTAAAAGCTAAATGTCCTTAATAAATTTTTAAAAATATTCTTATATATTTTTTTGGAACTATTGAAGTCAAAAATATATTTTTAACCCCCTAAAAATTTAATTTAAAAAAATACATTAATTTGTTCTTCAGTAGTCGAAGGTTGTTGAGGCAATATTCCAATTAATTCTGGTGGTAATTGCATTGTTGCCATTCCTTTTTTAATTGTTGTTGTTGATTGTTTCCGACTATTAACATCTCTTTTTCGTTTTCTACTTCCAATATTTAAATTTCCATATATTTTTAAATTTCCTCCTCCTCCACCTCCTCCCTCTTCTCTTTCATCAATTATTGATTGTGGAGATGTTGAACGACTTGAAGAATTAATTATTGCTTGACTCAAAGGATTACAATTTTCTGTTTGTTGATGATTTGATTCTTTTGTTGATGAAACTTTTGGTTGTTGTGAAGGTGGAAATGAACAAGAAGAATTTCCATTTTGTAAATTGTTTACTTCCAAAATGTTGGACAGACTAAAAATTAAATTTAAAAAATAAAAAGGGCCGTGATACAAGTAGAATATTTAAATTAGAGACCGGACCGAAACAAGTGCTCGAACATTGCAGTTATCAAGATTCGAGATAAATCATAAGATTTTCGGCTAACGTGTTATAATGCCAAAAGTTAAAAAAGCATCCCCCGTCATTGGAACAATACTTTGGTATTTCAACAGCTTTTGGGGGCTTGGCATATCAAGCTTTTGGCATTAAAACGTGCCGAATTTTCGTATACACTCCCAGTCCAGTCTCTAATTTAAAGTACAAAATATTTAATTTCGAAGTTAGGGCCGAAAATTTTTTTTATAAATTTTTATCGATTAAAAATTCGTGAGCCATTTATCAATAAAAATATAACCTCAAAAAATTAAAAATTAAGGGTAAAAAATCCTTTTATTTTTAGCCCATTCTCTACTATATTATTGATTTATCCAATAAAACCCCCCAAAACAAAAAAAATTCAAAAAAATACCCATTGTTATTATCAGTCGAATGAAACCCAACAACAACACCCACGATTTGTGCCAACTGCTCAGACAATCTATCCAATTTACTGTCTAATCTAGTCATTGATTGCCTCATTTCATTACAAAAAAGCTCACAATGTGGACAACAATTTTTACAATCATGCTTTGAATTATTTAAATTTTCTTTTGAAGTTGTGGGTATTTCTGTTGGTTGATGATTTACCATATTATTTTTGTATGTTGTTTTTGGTTTTAAATTAAATAAAATTGAAGTTTAAAAACATTTCTCTACTGAAAAAGAAATTTAAAAAATTTTTAAAAAATTTCAAAATTTTTAAAATTTTCAAAAAAAAATTTAAAAAATTTTCAAAAAAATTTTTCAAAAATTTTTTTCGAAAAAAAATTTTTTCAAAAATTCGAAAAAATTTTTTTTCGAAAATTTTCAAAAAAATTTTTTCCCTGCTAATTAAAAATATCATGGAAAGGGCAAAAAAATAAATAGTATACTTAGAAAGTAATTTGATATTTAAAATCAGAAAAAAAGTAAGGGGGAAAATATCACAGCGGGGTTTTTTGAGGGAAGAAGTGCTTTTGTGGGTGCCTGTCAGTTTTCCCCCCATTTTCATCGATTGCTACAAATATTGGCTTATAAAAACATCAGTGATAATGCACAGATGTGAAGAGCATAAAAATAACCATCATCATCATCAGCAGATGATGACTTTTTTTTCTTCATCAACAAAGGAAAAAAATTTTTTTTTATTATCCGTAAGGCAAAGTCGCCCCAGTTTTATGGGTATATTGCCGGACTGATGAAAATATTTGTGTGAGGGAGGAAAAGAGGGGGGGAGATATTGAGGAAGAAAAGAAGAAAAGCAGACTAGAAAATAAAAGATAGAGAATGTTTAAAGATTTGGTAGAGATAAAAGGGCAAGCCAAAAATGAAATATAGCCAAAAAATGAAAGGTAATAAATTAGGTACGAAATAAAAAATTATTAATTTCCAAAAATTTTTTTTTGAAATTTCAGGATTGGGTGTCAAAATGTAAAAAATTTTTTTATCAACTACAAAAGGCGGAAAAGATAAATAAAATGATAGAAGAAAGCAAACGGCAACAGTGTGGTGTATGTACTACATAAACCTGTGACTGATAACAGAGAAAATTAAAGAAGAGAAATAGTGTGCAAAAATGAGAGACTGGAAGAAAAAGTTTCTTTTTTGAAATCTGGAAATAAAATAAATTTAATTAAAAATTTTTTTGAAACTTTCGAAATAAGTGATAAAAAATAAGGAAAGAAATCAAAGTTTTGCAGACATGTAAATGAGGGAAAGAAAGGAAGGAAAAAGATAAATGAGAGAAGAAGCCCAAGCAAGCGTAGAGAGAGTTTCAACGCTGCTGGGGTTGAACGAGCAACCAATATCAGTGGCTGCGGACAGGAATGGGGCGGAGAAGGGGGGATAGGAAAATAAAAGATAGAAAAATGGGGAGGCAACGGAGGCAACGGTGAGGGAGAAGAAAAAGTAGCAAAAAGGGGATTGTGGGAATGAAAAAAAAATTGAAAAAAGGAGGGAAAAATCGGAGGCGGCAGAGCGCTGCAAGGGATGGCAGTATCAGGCGCTGTTTGTGCGCTGATGTTGATGATGAGGGAAAAAATGGGGAGCGTCGTCGGACACCAAGTGGTGGTAGGGGGGGGGGGGAATGATAGTAGAAAGGAAAGAGGGAAATTTTGCTGTTTAGTCTATGCTGAGTTTTGAAAGGAGGGAAATCACTAAACAACAACAGAAATACTTGCGCGGCACAAAAACATTTTTATATATTGCTGGGTTGTTTGTGAGGGGAAGGGAGGGAGATGAAGAAAGAAAGGAAAGAAACTGACTGAGACTGTCCATCTCCCCCCCCCCCCCCTCCCCCACAACAATCACCACCAACAACAACACTAAACAACTAACTAATCTATCTGACTATTTTTCTACGTTGACCAACCAGCCCTTATGTTACAAAAACACTAAAAAACCTATTAGTAATTTCTTTTCCTGATAGAGAAAAATGAGGAAGAAAAAGAGAAGAGAATAAAGGACTCACAACTTTTAAAAAATCATCCTTAGTTGTTGTTGTTGTCTATTTATCTTTTTTCTTCTTTTAAATTTTTCATCAAAAAATTTAAATTTATTTAAAAGAAAGAGCAAAAATTAAAAATACCCCCAAACTTTTTTTTTGAATTTGGAAGGAACAGACATTTTTAAAAAATATAATAAAAAATAGATAATCCATCAAAAAAAAAGTTTGAAGTATAAATTAATTAATTTTTAAAAAAGATAGATTAAAAAGAGAGAGAGACAAATTTAAATTTAAAAGCGAAACAAAGGAAAGAAAGGAAAGAATTTAAATTTTTGACTGAGTAGAATTAAATTTAAAAATTAATTTTAAAATTTAATAAGTTGCCTATTTATTGATTTAAAAAATGGAAAAGCTTAGCAGGCTAAAAAGAAAAGCTGATAACAAATAATAAACAAGTGTTTGTGTTGTGTCCATAGACATTTCTTTTTTTATTTTGAAAATTAGAAAAAAATATTTTTAAAAATTATTTTGTGTATTTTTATTATGTAAGAGGGTGAAAATTGAAAATTTTTTTTCTCAATTTTCTAAAAATTTTTAAAAATTTTATTTTCCATTTTTTTGATAAAAAAAAGGAAAATAAATTGGCCCTCTGTTAATGATGTTGATTAAATGGATCACTGGACTGATGTAAATAAAATAAATTGAAAATGAGTGTTAATTGTGAGGGAAAAGCCTATGATTAAATTTATAAAACTAGAAAAACAAGTTTAGAAGGAATTTTTAGAGAAGAGAAGGAATGTTTTCAAGATGTGATTAATTAAAAACTAGAGGATATGTTGAGAAAATAGATTTAAAAAAATTTTTTTAATTAAACAAAATTAGTGATAAATTAATTTTTTATTCTTTCCCCTCCCTTTTACAGTAACTAACCAAAGAAATAATCAAAAAAGGAAAGGAATATCAACAACTCCCAACAACTTTTACTCCAATCAAACACAAATATTCAACTGATTTCTACTGTTTTGCGAGAAGAGAATATATTGAGGGGAGTGTTTTTGGGGGGAGTGACCAAATGAAGAAAGATATATTCTTGTGCGCAAAGTTGGAGGAAAAGAGAAAGATTGAAAAGAAGGAAAAATTCAAAAAGAGATTGAAGGAGAGAGAAAGGATTTTCGAGAAACTACCAACAACAACAACCTCCCCCTTCCCCTCCCTCCCCCCCCCCTTCTCTCCCTCCCTCTTACCAAAATCGGAATAAAATGAAAAAGAAAATGTTAAATTGCTTGCCTCAATCTTCCCCTCCTTAAATATATCTCCTTCAAAATATATCCACGTCGAGAAGGGAAAAAAAGTTTTTCTTTCCTCCATTTTTCTTTTGAGGTTTTTTCAAAGAAAAGGAGGTCACTCATTCAAAAAAGAAAAATTTTTCAAAACAAAATTGTTAAAATGTTGAGGTCTTTCCCCTCCTCTCAATTTCGCTCTCAAGTCTCTCTTTTTCCCTCCCTTCCATTTTTGGTCAATCAGCTACCAAATAACTACTAAAACCAACTAAATATTCTTTGTCCGACCGCGATAAATACAGACAAAAAAAATTATTTTTAATTGCACAAATTGCTGTCAAAAAAAAGAGGCCCAAGACAGACACCTTCTTTTTTGACAAAATTACAATCTTTTCTCAAAGCTATTAATACTTTTCTTGGTTTTTATTAACAATAGCAGCACACCAAGGCGCGCAAATAAAAAGAGAGAAAAGGAGAAAGAAATGCTCTTAGTAATGATTTGTGTATTTATTGTGTCAATTGGAAAATTAAAAAAAGTTTTTGAATTTTGATTATAAGAAAACAAAGTTATAATTAACATAAAAAGACAAAGTTGTATATAGGGGAAATGATTAACCAATCTACTGATGATTTTTGAATAATCACACAAACACAACTTTAATGGTCTTGAAACCTCTTAGATACCCCCAAAGTTAGGTACTTTTGTTCACTTAAGATACGATTTTAAACCTATGATGATAACTAGGTGGGGTGGGGAGATGGAAGGTCTAACCTCTACTCGGATACCTCTAGGTGATATCTCTAATTTAAGGTTAGGTATAAGTAAAGAAGAGCATTTTTTTCCTAATCCGAGTTTCCTAATAAAAGATAATTGAAATAACGAGTCAAGAGTTAACTAAAAACCTCTCCTTCTCTATAACCCTTTTGCATAAATTTTTGGTTATACTTCTAATGAAAAATCAGATCACGCAATAAATTTTAAAGAAGAGAAAAAGTTTAAATCCAACAGATTAAAGACGGAATAACCCCAAGGATTTTCAAAATAGTTATTGAATTCAAATTAAAAGTAAGGAGAGTTTTGTGCTTATATGTCGACCTAAAAATAACCAATAAATAAACGATAAAATTGCTGATTGAGGGGGTGAATGAGGAAGGAAACTCTGCGCGTTTTTGTTGTGTTTGTTGGAAAAAGGAGGCAAAGATGAGGGAAAAATATATAAGGGATAGAAGGTCACGCTGGCACCAATCAGCACGGCGACCTGATGGAGGGAGGGAGAAGCTTTTGTGGTGCAAAGAAAGGAGGAATATTATTTATATTTTTATAGATATGTGAAGAACAATTATCATCATAATTCTTTTTGAGGTGAATAAAATTCTGAGACTGATGTGAGACGGATGGGGAGGAAATAAACAAAGTGCAAAGATTTTTTAAAGAATATTATAAAAGAAAATTGTCTTAAGAAAAGGAAAAACTGAATGATAATTTTTAAAAACAATTTTAATATGTGGTTTGGATCAAGAATGCCACAGGAAAAGAAAAAAGTAAGGCCGGGTTTTTAAATTTCTTCGGATCAGGATTTAGGATAGAAAGAAGACTGGGTTTCGGATGTGATATTTCGGATACCCTTTGAGATCCCTGTTTAAATGAAAGAAAAATAAGACGACATATTAGAAGATTAAATCCAGCAGAATAAGCCACTCCTCGAAAAAATTGTCATTTTTGGTGTAGTGGGAAAATGCTTAGATTTGAAGGGCAAATGGGCATAGGTTCGAATCCCTTGCATAGAAAATAATTTTATTTGACTAAATAAACAGAAATATTTATACTTCTGGTTGTTTTTAATTTGTTAACAAAGGGAAAAATGATCAAAAATCAAACTAAAAAAAATTTAGAAAATTTTTGAAAAGAGCAAAAAATTCTTTTTCTTCTTCCAATATCATACTAAATTAACATATAAAAATTAAAAATGCAAAGAATGATAATCAAAAAATCTTTTTTTTAAATATATTTTTAGGAGTGTGTGGCGCAAAAGCCTTTATTAAGAAAAGTGCAGAAGAGATCCGTTCAACTGATAAAAAAATAAAAAGACAAAGCAAAGAAATACTCGAATATTTTTGTTGTTCTTTTATCAAAGAAATGCAATCAGTCCTTATATTTTTTATTTTTAACAAACAAAAAGCTTGTTAAAAAAGAAAATTCTTATTTTATTTTTTAATCAGTTAACAAATCAGCTTTTAAACGAAAGAAAGGAATTGATGAAAAATAAAGATAAAAATAAAGACAAGTCTTGTTTAAAGATTAAAAACGTGGCAGTAAATAAATTTTATAGAGGACTTATCAAGAAAAGTAAAGATAAAAAAGATAAGGATGTTAGTAAAAAATAAAGCCAACAAGTCAGAACTCACTCGAAAATACTCACAGCAATTTTTTAAATTTTGACTGACAACTAATTTGGGTAAAATTAAAGAAATGGACTGAAAAGGGGTCATTCAAGAATAGATATCTTGAAGAATACCAATCTCGATACCCACAATATTTTTTTGAGATCCCGTTCCGGTCATGGATCCGTTTTATTGATCCGTTCGATCAATAAAATTTTTACGATCCCGTTCCGGTCAAAAGAAAAATTTTTTTTTTCAATAGACCAAACGATATACCCAATAAACCTAAAATAATTTTTCCACACTCAAAAAGGAAATTTTCCATAACCGAGGACTGACTGTAATCTTGTACTTTATTAAAAAACATTAAACTCACGAAAAAATCGTCTAGTCCAGAAAGGTTGGTCAAAATGTAATAGAAAAATTGCACAAAAATCATTCAAGCTCTTGATTAATTTTTGGACACATTAAAAATAATTTTTCTTAAAATTAATAAAAAAAATAAAATTAAAAGTTAATCCTTTTTAGGATGTGAATTATAAACAAAAAATAAATAGAAATTAAGTTTCTGAAAAAATTTTTTTTAAATTTTATTTAAAAAATAAAACAAAAAATATTTTAAAAAATTAAACAAACACAAAAAAAAACATTTTCAATTATTCAATCATCAAATTTTCAACAATTAAATTGTCGTCCAACTCTTCCAAACTATCCACCAAAGTTTGACGAACATTCGAATAAAGTTGCATACAACAATCAAAAGCTACTGGAATTATTTGCTGGCAAATAGATAAAGGTAAAGGACAACCACTAAATTCTGTCAAAACAATCTAAAAAGGAAAAAGAATTTTTTTAAAATTTTCTCTTAAAAATCTCAAAAAAATTTCAAAAAATTCCAAAAATATTTCTTAAAATTAAAAATTTTTGATTTTCAAAAAATTTTTTCAAAAATTCCAAAAATTTTCTTTAAAAATTTTTAAGCTTCAAAAAATTCTCAAAAAAATTCCAAAAAATTTTCTAAAAAATTTACTTGTCCAATAGACGGAATTATTGCCAAAGTTAAAAGTGCTGCTTTAGAAGAATACTTTGCAATTGTTGCTGAGTCTGGATCAAGAATAAAGGCTGGAGGGAAGCCTGGGGGAGATGGAGGTTGTGTTGGGATTAGAATATTACAAGGCAAAAGAATATCAAACCTTAAAAATGAAAAAAAATTTTTTTAAATTTTCAAAAAAATCTTAGAACAAGAAGGGCTTTGAATAAGGAAGAAAAAAATTTTTTTGGAACCAAGAATAGGTTTGTCATGATAAATAAAATTTATAAAAAAAGCAAGAAAAGGACTGAAACCCCATGAAATTAGATCCATAAAATATGTTAAAAAATTCCTAAAAAATTTAGAAAAATAGTGAGACAATCCTAGCAGGTCCGAAAAATGACATTTTTCTTGGAAAAAATATAAAATCCTAAGGGTTTTCAGCAATAGGGATTTTCTTAAATTTTTAAAAATTTGGGGTACTTTCGAGAAACTTGGTATTTTCTAATAAATTAAAAAAAGTTTAAAAAACCACAAACATTTCAATATTAGCAGAAGCAATAGCTAATCCAGAAGCTAATAAACAAGCAGCCAACACACCCCCATCATCTGACAAAACGTTTAATTCTACATCAATTTCTGTCTAAAATCGACAATTTTAAAAATTTTAAAAATAACCCTAGCAAACCCTAGCCAATTTTTTAAGACAAACAACAGCTTGAAGAGCATGTTCAATACTATAACGAAGTGCTGGATCAATTCCATGAAGAGAAATCTTTAAAAATTGAAAATTAAGTGACCTGTTAATTAAATTGATTTTATTTACATTTAAAAGGCCTTCCAAAGCAGTTTCTCCTGATTGTTGTTCTTTAGGTCCAGTTCTATAAAAAGATAAAAAAATAAGGAAAATATAAAATTATTAACAAGAAAATTAATTTGATTTATGGATTTTATTTTATTTTAGACTAAATGCGATTAATAAGTAAAATTTATTATGTGAGACTTTAAATTATTTCTACACAATCTAAAAATTAGAGACCGGCAAAATCGCACTTCCGGGATCCCGAGTCGGGATTTTTTTTCTTAACCGATGCCGGGACGGGATCCCGAGGGAGTAATCCCGAAAAAATCCCGAATTTATAAAATCCCGAAAATAATTATCCGGGATCCCGGCCGGGATTCGGGATTTTTTTTTCAAAATAAAAGATTTCAACATTTTATGAATTTAGTGCATAAAATACTGCAATTTATATGTAAATAAAATTAAATTTGTAAAATTATCAATAATTTTTCATAATTGGATTGTCCTCCTCCTTTAATTCCCTCTATAATGGATTTAGAGGGATATCGGTGGATTAATCACGAGGTCCCTTGATAAAATCACACTATGTATTAATATTCCTTCCTTCACTTTACTCCAATAATAACTCAAAACGCGAAAATTTTTAAAATTTTGGATGATCCTTAAGCCAAAAATCTTCCTTCTTTGCGCCGCAGGCGAAAATTTTGAGAATTTTGGAGTTCCTTAAGCCAGATTTCTTCCTTTTTCAGCGCCGCAGGCGAAAATTTTGAGAATTTTTAGAGGACAAGAAGCCAGATTTCTTCTTTTTTCAGCGCCGCAGGCGAAAATTTTGAAAATTATAAAAATCCCGGAAATTATAAAAAAATTTCCGGGATCCCGAGTCGGGATTTTATTTTTTAACCGATGCCGGGACGGGATCCCGAGGGAGTAATCCCGAAAAAATCCCGGATCCCGAATGATCCCGAAAATCAAAAAAATCCGGGATTTCGGGATCGGGATCCCGGAAAATCCCGTCGGGATCCCGTCCCGCGCCTCTCTACTAAAAATTGTCAAAAATACATTTCACAGAATTCAGGTGCGGATTTTTAAAATTAATTGTGGAATCGAAAAATTTTCAAAAATGCGAATAAAAAACATGTCACGAATGTTTTGGTTTTTTAAAAAAAGTCGGGGTTAGGTTTCGGGACGGGTTTTCAAAAATTTTTTCGAATCGGGGTTTGAGTAATCGCTGTTTAATCTAATCAGAGCAATTTAAATTGAAAAAAAAAACAAAAAAAATTTCAAACTAACACAGCACAGCTAACTATTGTATTCCCCATTTTCACATTTGCTGAGCCAACACACCCTTTTAAAGATTTTAATTTGATTGCTAAAAAATAATTTTAAAAAATTTCAAAAAATCATTAATTAACCCAAGTCTCGAAATTTTCTTTTACTCAAATTTGCACTCTCAATTAATTTTCCACTTTCCAAATTTGTTTGACAATTTTCAGCAGCAGCAAGTGTAAATATGTCTGTCAGAAAACATTGTTCTGTTGAAAATGTTTTTGAAGTTGTCATTTAAAAAAAATATTTTTTAGAATTCTTTAAGATCAAATATGTAACAAATAAATTCCTAAAAATCAAAAAATTAAAAAATTAAAAAGTAGTGACAGAATTATAGGTAAATCGATTTGATATAAAAGTATAAAATCAGTCGTTATCGTCAGTATTGGTCGTTATCGTCAGTCGTTATTAGGGTGAGTGCATTGCGTTATTTGCGTTAAATTTTGGCCTAGCGCTGCGTTTTGCGTCTTACTTTTTTGAGATTGTCTCACCCCAGATCCCTGCTCGTTTATTTTATTACTTACCTATCCCTCCTTTATTAGGGGTTCGGCCATATGAGCGCCTCATTTATCTTCTTTACAATAAACCCACGCTTATTCTGATTTTAATTTAATTTTTTCTACTTTTAGATAAATTTAAAAAATGTTTTATTCTCTACCAATTGAAGTTCAACTTGACGTCTTAAAATGTCTTAATTTCAATCAATTATTTTCTTTCAAACAAACCAACTTTTATTCGCTCAATTTAATTAATAAATATGAAAATGGATTGGCTCGAATGTATTTCAGTCGAATCAAAATAGTAAATATTAACACAAGTTTTGACTAATAATAATCATTTGAAAGAGCTCATCAAGTCTATGGCCAAAATTGAGATGATTTTGGGATCAGTCGTCTCATCTGGAAGAACTCTTTCGAATGATATTACTTGTCAAAATCTATTTTTGATAAGCAAAATTCACTTTAACCTTTATTTTAGGCTCATGACGACCTATTCCAAAATTCATACTATTTACAGGAATTAACTTCATTTAGAATTATTGCACCAGAATCTGTAACTTCTGAATTTATTTTGAATGATCAACTTGAGGAGAAGGTGTTTAATTGATTTTCAATTAATTAAATTTTATTTATTTTTCAGTGGAAAGCAGCGATGGCTGAATCAATTCCGTTGTATTTACACGATTTTGGATCACATAAGAAATTTACAATTCGTTTGGACAGACCCAATTTTCTTTTAAAATTGCCAAACTTTCCAAAAAATATTGAAGAAATGGTTATTATTCGATCTGGGTTAAAACAACTCTTTAAATGTGCTTTTGGATATGCCGACTTTTATGAAATTGTATTTAATCCAGAAATGATCAATTTATTATTTGATAACGACAAAACAATTTCTCCTCAATTTAACGCAACAGATCCTCATGTTGTTTTCATTAACAATAAATTCGATGAAATTTTGAAATTCGCTTTAAATCACTTGGCCAATTCAATGTTCACAATAAATTTGTATAAAGTCAACAATGTAGAGCAATATACGGATATTTTATTCAATATTTTAACAAATGAAGGCAACAAATTTCCTAAAATAGTTCTACGATCTTTTGGACTACCAAGGCTTTATGATCTTATTATTGAAGTAAATTATCGGCCCTATCCGAAATGAATGCCGCTATCCAATTTTTCCTTTCCTTTTCAAATGTGGGAGAAAAAGTTAATTTTTCGGCTGTAGTAGGTGGGAGTAAACTCAATTTTTGAGTGAAAAATTTGATTTTTTGAATGATAGCTCATTCGAAAGAGCTCGTCGAACTGTGTTAAAAGACACTAAAATCACCGTGATTGAATAAGTTTGGACAAAGTTACCTTACCCCGGTATACTATATTACAGCCGTAAAATTAACTTTTTCTCCCACATTCGAAAAGGAAAGGAAAAATTGGATGGCGGCATTCATTTCAGATAGGGCCAAATTATCCATTTAAATTAAAAATAAATTTTTAAATTTCAGTATATAGCAACATCTAAGGACTGTTCAAAAATGATTTCAACCATCTTTGCTTACCCAGAATTTGAATTAAACAAGAAAGCAGAAAATGTTGAAATTGATAATAAATTGAAGATAATCAAATACCAAATCGCCAATATTTACAATCCAAAAGTGAGATTTTCATTCAAAAATTGGAGTAGTTCAACTTGTATAAGAAGAATGTAAGAAGGATTTTTTTTTATCAAAATTTTATAATTTATTTTGTATATTTTCTGTTGAATTATTTTTTGCCTTATAAAATGCATTTTTTTAGAAATCTGCCAATTTGTTTTTTTTAAACTTACAAGGATAGGTTGCGAGGTTTCCGACCTAAAAACGGTCGAGACCGGGCTCATTCGATAGAGAATGTGCCCTTTCTAGCAAGGATTTTGAGCCGTTTTTGCCCCTTTTTTGATCTGGCCAAAATATAGCCTTCCAAGGTGTTTACTCGATTAATTCCCCTCCCTTGAATAATTCCCCTCTCGAATAATTCCCCATGCTATGGATGAGATGAAATAATAGGAAAGAAGTCTAGTATAAAAGCAAGTATAAAATGAGTTGTTATCGTCAGTCCCGACAACATCTGTCAGTTGATGCCTGTTTTCCCTTATTCCCATGTAATACTTCCTCATTTTAATTTTCTTATTTTTTTGCGATAAAATCGCGTATTCTAATTTCAAATAAATTTAATTTTTAGATAATTAAAAAATGTTACTTCCAATTGAAGTTCAATTTGATGTCTTAAAATGTCTTAATTTCAATCAATTATTTTCTATTAAACAAATCAACTTTTATTCGCTCAATTTAATTAATGAACATGAAAATGGATTGGCTCGAATGAAGTTCAGCCTGCTTGAAATTGTAAATATTTAATAACTTACTAGCTAATCCTCCATATTTTACTAACCGGGAATAAATTTTGCCAATTTTTAACTAGTAATGGCCTAGTTTTGTTGCGGCGACGTCCGAGACTCGTGGTCTTGAGTCTTGACTTTTTGGGCTCACAAACCTACACCCCCTAAAAATTAAACTTTTTTGGATTCCTTATTTTATTTCCAAATGGAAGAAATCTGGCCACTTAACCTTCCAAAATCCTCAAAATTTTCGTCTTCAAAAAAATCCTCAAAAATGGAAGAAATCTGGCTCCCTCTATTCCTAATCGTAAAATTCACTTTAACTTTTATTTTAGAATAATTACGACTTGATAAATTTCCAAGAAAGAGGTTATAAAATTATTGCACCTGAATCTTCAGTTTCTGAATTTATTTTGAATGATCAACTTTTGGAGAAGGTGTGTTTAATTGATTTTAAATTAAATTTAATTTATTTTTTAGTGGAAAGCAGCTATAGCTAAATCAATTCCGTTGTATTTACACAATTTTGAAGATAGTGAAGATGCGGAATTTAGAATTCGCCTGGACAGACCCTATTACCTGTTAAAATTGCCAAACATTCCAAAAAATATTGAAGAAATGCTTATTATTCGATCTGGGTTAAAACAACTGTTCAAAAGTACTTTTAAAGAAGGAAGATTTTATTGCACTATAATTAATCCAGAAATAATTAATTTATTATTCGATAACGACAAAACAATTTCTCCTCAATTTAACATACAAGAGCCTTGTGTTTTTTTCAAAAACAATTGTGATAATTTTTTGAAATTCACTTTAAATCATCTGTCCAAGTCGACATATCTATTTCTGAATGTCTGCAATTTGGAGGAATATACAGCTATTTTATTCAATATTTTAAAAAATGAGGGCAATAAATTTCATCTAGTTTCTATTACTTGTTCTGAATTAGCAAGGATGCATGATCTCATTATTGAAGTAAATTATCTAATTTATGTAAAGCATATAGCTATTTAATTCCTAAGATTGTGAAGTAGGCGGCGTGGTGTAATGGCTAACACATCATCTTAGCCATAGGTTCGCTCCCAGCAGAGGTGAGTCGGAATTCCGATTTCCGACGTTCTTTCCTTCCGATTTCCGAAAAAAATTTTGATTTCCGATTTCCGACACCTCGGACTGTTCCGACCCACCTCTGTCTCCCAGCCGCCGAATAACCTTTTGCACTAGCTTAAGGAGAGAAATAGCTATAGCAATTAAAAAATAATTTTTAAATTTTAGTATATAGCAACATCTGAAAATTGTTCAAAAATGGTGCCTATCATTATGATAAATTATTTTCCATATCCAAAATGTAGATTGAACAAAAGTGCAGAAAAAGTGGAAATTGACAAAGAGTCAAAAATTATTAAATATGAAATTGCCAATATTCACAATCCAAAAGTGAGATTCTCAATCAAAAATGTTAATGGCTTTACATATATACAAAAAATTTGAGAAAGATGTGATAAAATTTCTTGTAACTTGTATTGTCTACAGGGATGGGATGGGTAGAGGGAAAAATCGTGTCGAGTTTTGGATCGGGGTTTCAAAATTTTCTTCGGATCAGGTTTCAGATTTTAGGTCGAAAAAAGTCCGGGTTTCACGAACCTGTCCCATCCCTGATTGTTTAGGTCCGTTACCCTTTTATTCGAAAGGCAGGCGATGACTTGGGTAATTATAATTGCCACTCGAAAGAGCTTGTAGAGTTGAGTTAAACCAGCCTCAAATTTTAGTTCAATATTCTCGGCTGATGAACTCTTTTGAATGATTTATAATTCGTCCTAGTCGGAGCCTTTTTTGTGAATAAATGGGCGACAGACCTAAACAATATTTCCCTCAAAATTGTATAATTTATTCTGTATTTGTTGAATTATTTTTTGTTTTATAAAATGCATTTTTATTAGAAATTTGCCAATTTATTTTTTAAATTTTTTAAATTACGGGATTTTCCCAGATTTTCATCCATATTTGAAAAATTTCACCTATATATTCTAATGCATTTTTTTGTTTTCTCTTTTCATTCTCATAATTCACTCTTTTCGTCCATAAATTCCATGAGGAGGGTTGAAGAATAAATAGTAGTACTAGGTATGTAGTTGAGGAAATTGGATATCAACATCCAGATATTCTGGATAACCGGTTTCGGTTAATTAAAAACCGGGGGAGCCGGCTATTAACTCGTAGTGAAAAACCCTGGTTAAAATTATTGCTTAAACTTTAGGAAAGAAGTCTACTATAAAAGCAAGTATAAAAACATTCGTTATCATCAGTCTTGATTATTTTCTAAAAGTTGACGCCTGTCTTTCATTATTTCCGTATAATACTCTCCCCATTTTCTTTTTTTTACAATAAACCCACGTTTCCGTATATTTCCGTATATTTGAAAATATAAATAAAAATATTTATTTTTTGGTTGTTTTCAGCTTGTTAATAAAAGAAAAATTATCAAAAATCAAACTAAAAAATTTAGAAAATTTTTGAAAGAGCAGAATTCTTTAAATAGCACAATATCATAGTAAATTAACATATAAAAATTAAAAAATGCAAAGAATGATAATCAAAAAATCTTTTTTTGAATATATTTTTAGAAGGAGTGTGTGGCGCAAAAGCCTTTATTAAGAAAAGTGCAGAAGAGATCCGTTCAACTGATAAAAAAATAAAAAGACAAAGCAGAGAAATACTCGAATATTTTTGTTGTTCTTTTATCAAAGAAATGCAATCAGTCCTTATATTTTTTATTTTTAACAAACAAAAAGCTTGTTAAAAAAGAAAATTCTTATTTTATTTTTTAATCAGTTAACAAATCAGCTTTTAAACGAAAGAAAGGAATTGATGAAAAATAAAGATAAAAATAAAGACAAGTCTTGTTTAAAGATTAAAGAGAATTTTTGGAAGAGAAAGATTTTTTGTTAAAAATACACAGATTAAAACGTGGCAGTAAATAAATTTTATGAGTATTATTATCAAGAAAAAGTAAAAATAAAAAAGATAAGGAGTAAAAAATAAAGCCAACAAGTCAAAACCTACTCGAAAATACAGAAATTTTTTTAAATTTTGGCTGACAATTAGTTGGGGGTAGAGACTAAATTAGAGAAAGGACTGAAAGGCGGTCATTCAAGAATAGATATCTCGAAGAATACCAATCTCGATACCCACAATATTTTTTTGAGATCCCGTTCCGGACACTAGACTAAAAACAAGCAATATCCCCAATAAATTTATCAAAATAAATTCCCCCCCCCCCCCCCTCAAAAAATTTTTTTCTATAAGCGAGGTCTGACTGTTATCTTGTAATCTATTTAAAAAACATTAAACTCACGAAAATACGTCCAATTCAGAAATGTTGGTCAACATGTAATAAAAATATTGCACAAAAATCATTCAAGCTCTTGATTAATTTTTGACAGATTAAAAATAATTTTTAAAAAATTAATTTTAAAAAACTAAAATTAAAAGTTAATCCTTTTTAGGATGTGAATTATAAACAAAAAATAAATAGAAATTAAGTTTCTGAAAAAATTTTTTTTAAATTTTATTTAAAAAATAAAACAAAAAATATTTTAAAAAATTAAACAAACACAAAAAAAAACATTTTCAATTATTCAATCATCAAATTTTCAACAATTAAATTGTCGTCCAACTCTTCCAAACTATCCACCAAATTTTGACGAACATTTGAATAAAGCTGCATACAACAATCAAAAGCTGCTGGAATTATTTGCTGGCAAATAGATAAAGGTAGTGGACAACCACTAAATTCGGTTAAAACAATCTAAAAAGGAAAAAGAAATTTTTATTTTGTAATTTTAAAAAATTTTTAAAAATTTCAAAAAAATTTTCAAAAAAATTTTTTTCAAAAAATTCCAAAATTTTTCTTAAAATTAAAAAAAAAACAAAAATTTTTGATTTTCGAATACTCTTAAAAATTTAAAAAATTTTAAAAATTTAAAAAAAAATTTTTTAAGCTTCAAAAAAATTTCAAAAATTTTCTAAAAAATTTACTTGTCCAATAGAAGGAATTATTGCCAAAGTTAAAAGTGCTGCTTTAGAAGAATATTTTGCAATTGTTGCTGAATCTGGATCAAGAATGAAAGCTGGAGGGAAGCCTGGGGGAGATGGGGGTTGTGTTGGTATTAAAATATTACAAGGCAAAAGAATATCAAACCTTAAAAATGAAAAAAAATTTTTTTAAATTTTCAAAAAAATCTTAGAACAAGAAGGGCTTTGAATAAGGAAGAAAAAAATCTTTTTTGGAACCAGAATAGGTTTACAAGATGAATAAAATTTAGAAAAAAACAAGAAAAGGACTGAAACACGATGAAATTAGATCCAGAAAATATTTTTAAAAAAAGTCGCAAAAAATTTAGAAAAATAGTGAAACAATCCTAGATAGGTCCGAAAAATGACATTTTTCTTGGAAAAAATATAAAATCCTACGGAGTTTCTATCAATAGGGATTTTCTTAAATTTTTTAAAAATAATTTGGGGTACTTTAGAGAAACTAGTAATTTAAAAAATAAAAAAAATCACAAACATTTCAATATTAGCAGAAGCAATAGCTAATCCAGATGCCAATAAACAAGCAGCCAAAACACCCCCATCGTCTGACAAAACGTTTAATTCCACATCCATTTCTGTCTAAAATCGACAATTTTAAAAATTTTAAAAAATTAAAAAGCAAACCCTAGCCAATTTTTTAAGACAAACAACAGCTTGGAGAGCGTGTTCAACACTGTAACGAAGTGCTGGATCAATTCCATGAAGAGAAATCTTTAAAAATTTAAAATTAAGTGACCTGCTAATTAAATTGGTATTTTATACATTTAAAAGGCCTTCCAAAGCAGTTTCTCCAGATTGTTGTTCTTTAGGTCCAGTTCTATAAAAAAATAAATAAAAATATGGGAAATACAAAATTATTAACAAGAAAATTAATTTGATTTATGGATTTTATTTTATTTTAGAATAAATGCAATTAATAGGTAAAATTTATTATGTGAGACTTTAAATTATTTCTACACAATCTAAAAATTGTCAAAAATGCATTTCACAGAATTCAGGTGCGGATTTTTAAAATTAATTGTGGAATCGAAAAATTTTCAAAAATGCGAATAAAAAACATGTCACGAATGTTTTGGTTTTTTAAAAAAAGTCGGGGTTAGGTTTCGGGACGGGTTTTCAAAAATTTTTTCGAATCGGGGTTTGAGTAATCGCTGTTTAATCTAATCAGAGCAATTTAAATTGAAAAAAAAAACAAAAAAAATTTCAAACTAACACAGCACAGCTAACTATTGTATTCCCCATTTTCACATTTGCTGAGCCAACACACCCTTTTAAAGATTTTAATTTGATTGCTAAAAAATAATTTTAAAAAATTTCAAAAAATCATTAATTAACCCAAGTCTCGAAATTTTCTTTTACTCAAATTTGCACTCTCAATTAATTTTCCACTTTCCAAATTTGTTTGACAATTTTCAGCAGCAGCAAGTGTAAATATGTCTGTCAGAAAACATTGTTCTGTTGAAAATGTTTTTGAAGTTGTCATTTAAAAAAAATATTTTTTAGAATTCTTTAAGATCAAATATGTAACAAATAAATTCCTAAAAATAAAAAAATTAAAAAATTAAAAAGTAGTGACAGAATTATAGGTAAATTGATTTGATATAAAAGTATAAATCAGTCGTTATCGTGGTCGTTATTAGGGTGAGCGCATTGCGTTATTTGCGTTAAATTTTGGCCTTGCGCAGCGTTCTGCGTCTTACTTTTTTGAGATTGTCTCACCCCAGATCCCTGCTCGTTTATTTTATTACTTACCTATCCCTCCTTTATTAGGGGTTCGGCCATATGAGCGCCTCATTTATCTTCTTTACAATAAACTTGCGATTTTTCTTGATTTTAATTAAATTCAATTTTTTCTATTTTTAGATAAATTTTAAAAATGTTTTATTCTCTACCAATTGAAGTTCAACTTGACGTCTTAAAATGTCTTAATTTCAATCAATTATTTTCTTTCAAACAAACCAACTTTTATTCGCTCAATTTAATTAATAAATATGAAAATGGATTGGCTCGAATGTATTTCACTCGATTAAAAATCGTAAATATTAACACAAGTTTTGACAAATAATAGCCATTCGAAGGAGCTCATCAAGTCTAATTTGATGACACCGAGGTGGCCAAAATTGAGATGATTTTGTAAGCAGTCGGCTCATCTGGAAGAACTCTTTCGAATGGAATTACTTGTCAAAATCTATTCCTGATAATTTAAATTCACTTTAACCTTTATTTTAGCATCATAACGACCTAGCTTATTTACAGGAATTAACTTCATTTAGAATTATTGTGCCAGAGTCTGTAACTTCTGAATTTATTTTGAATGATCAACTTGAGGAGAAGGTGTTTAATTGATTTTCAATTAATTAAATTTTATTTATTTTTCAGTGGAAAGCAGCGATGGCTGAATCAATTCCGTTGTATTTACACGATTTTGGATCACATAAGAAATTTACAATTCGTTTGGACAGACCCAATTTTCTTTTAAAATTGCCAAACTTTCCAAAAAATATTGAAGAAATGGTTATTATTCGATCTGGGTTAAAACAACTCTTTAAATGTGCTTTTGGATATGCCGACTTTTATGAAATTGTATTTAATCCAGAAATGATCAATTTATTATTTGATAACGACAAAACAATTTCTCCTCAATTTAACGCAACAGATCCTCATGTTGTTTTCATTAACAATAAATTCGATGAAATTTTGAAATTCGCTTTAAATCACTTGGCCAATTCAATGTTCACAATAAATTTGTATAAAGTCAACAATGTAGAGCAATATACGGATATTTTATTCAATATTTTAACAAATGAAGGCAACAAATTTCCTAAAATAGTTCTGCGATCTTTTGGACTACCAAGGCTTTATGATCTTATTATTGAAGTAAATTATCGGCCCTATCCGAAATGAATGCCGCTATCCAATTTTTCCTTTCCTTTTCAAATGTGGGAGAAAAAGTTAATTTTTCGGCTGTAGTAGGTGGGAGTAAACTCAATTTTTGAGTGAAAAATTTGATTTTTTGAATGATAGCTCATTCGAAAGAGCTCGTCGAACTGTGTTAAAAGACACTAAAATCACCGTGATTGAATAAGTTTGGACAAAGTTACCTTACCCCGGTATACTATATTACAGCCGTAAAATTAACTTTTTCTCCCACATTCGAAAAGGAAAGGAAAAATTGGATGGCGGCATTCATTTCAGATAGGGCCAAATTATCCATTTAAATTAAAAATAAATTTTTAAATTTCAGTATATAGCAACATCTAAGGACTGTTCAAAAATGATTTCAACCATCTTTGCTTACCCAGAATTTGAATTAAACAAGAAAGCAGAAAATGTTGAAATTGATAATAAATTGAAGATAATCAAATACCAAATCGCCAATATTTACAATCCAAAAGTGAGATTTTCATTCAAAAATTGGAGTAGTTCAACTTGTATAAGAAGAATGTAAGAAGGATTTTATATCAAAATTTTATAATTTATTTTGTATATTTTCTGTTGAATTATTTTTTGCCTTATAAAATGCATTTTTTTTAGAAATCTGCCAAATTATTTTTTAAACTTAAAAGGACAGGTTTCCGACCTAAAAACGGTCGAGACCGGGCTCATTCGATAGAGAATGTGCCCTTTCTAGCAAGGACTTTGAGCCGTTTTTGCCCCTTTTTTGATCTGGCCAAAATATAGCCTTCCAAGGTGTTTACTCGATTAATTCCCCTCCCTTGAATAATTCCCCTCTCGAATAATTCCCCATGCTATGGATGAGATGAAATAATAGGAAAGAAGTCTAGTATAAAAGCAAGTATAAAATGAGTTGTTATCGTCAGTCCCGACAACATCTGTCAGTTGATGCCTGTTTTCCCTTATTCCCATGTAATACTTCCTCATTTTAATTTTCTTATTTTTTTGCGATAAAATCGCGTATTCTAATTTCAAATAAATTTAATTTTTAGATAATTAAAAAATGTTACTTCCAATTGAAGTTCAATTTGATGTCTTAAAATGTCTTAATTTCAATCAATTATTTTCTATTAAACAAATCAACTTTTATTCGCTCAATTTAATTAATGAACATGAAAATGGATTGGCTCGAATGAAGTTCAGCCTGCTTGAAATTGTAAATATTTAATAACTTACTAGCTAATCCTCCATATTTTACTAACCGGGAATAAATTTTGCCAATTTTTAACTAGTAATGGCCTAGTTTTGTTGCGGCGACGTCCGAGACTCGTGGTCTTGAGTCTTGACTTTTTGGGCTCACAAACCTACACCCCTAAAAATTAAACTTTTTTGGATTCCTTATTTTATTTCCAAATGGAAGAAATCTGGCCACTTAACCTTCCAAAATCCTCAAAATTTTCGTCTTCAAAAAAATCCTCAAAAATGGAAGAAATCTGGCTCCCTCTATTCCTAATCGTAAAATTCACTTTAACTTTTATTTTAGAATAATTACGACTTGATAAATTTCCAAGAAAGAGGTTATAAAATTATTGCACCTGAATCTTCAGTTTCTGAATTTATTTTGAATGATCAACTTTTGGAGAAGGTGTGTTTAATTGATTTTAAATTAAATTTAATTTATTTTTTAGTGGAAAGCAGCTATAGCTAAATCAATTCCGTTGTATTTACACAATTTTGAAGATAGTGAAGATGCGGAATTTAGAATTCGCCTGGACAGACCCTATTACCTGTTAAAATTGCCAAACATTCCAAAAAATATTGAAGAAATGCTTATTATTCGATCTGGGTTAAAACAACTGTTCAAAAGTACTTTTAAAGAAGGAAGATTTTATTGCACTATAATTAATCCAGAAATAATTAATTTATTATTCGATAACGACAAAACAATTTCTCCTCAATTTAACATACAAGAGCCTTGTGTTTTTTTCAAAAACAATTGTGATAATTTTTTGAAATTCACTTTAAATCATCTGTCCAAGTCGACATATCTATTTCTGAATGTCTGCAATTTGGAGGAATATACAGCTATTTTATTCAATATTTTAAAAAATGAGGGCAATAAATTTCATCTAGTTTCTATTACTTGTTCTGAATTAGCAAGGATGCATGATCTCATTATTGAAGTAAATTATCTAATTTATGTAAAGCATATAGCTATTTAATTCCTAAGATTGTGAAGTAGGCGGCGTGGTGTAATGGCTAACACATCATCTTAGCCATAGGTTCGCTCCCAGCAGAGGTGAGTCGGAATTCCGATTTCCGACGTTCTTTCCTTCCGATTTCCGAAAAAAATTTTGATTTCCGATTTCCGACACCTCGGACTGTTCCGACCCACCTCTGTCTCCCAGCCGCCGAATAACCTTTTGCACTAACTTAAGGAGAGAAATAGCTATAGCAATTAAAAAATAATTTTTAAATTTTAGTATATAGCAACATCTGAAAATTGTTCAAAAATGGTGCCTATCATTATGATAAATTATTTTCCATATCCAAAATGTAGATTGAACAAAAGTGCAGAAAAAGTGGAAATTGACAAAGAGTCAAAAATTATTAAATATGAAATTGCCAATATTCACAATCCAAAAGTGAGATTCTCAATCAAAAATGTTAATGGCTTTACATATATACAAAAAATTTGAGAAAGATGTGATAAAATTTCTTGTAACTTGTATTGTCTACAGGGATGGGATGGGTAGAGGGAAAAATCGTGTCGAGTTTTGGATCGGGGTTTCAAAATTTTCTTCGGATCAGGTTTCAGATTTTAGGTCGAAAAAAGTCCGGGTTTCACGAACCTGTCCCATCCCTGATTGTTTAGGTCCGTTACCCTTTTATTCGAAAGGCAGGCGATGACTTGGGTAATTATAATTGCCACTCGAAAGAGCTTGTAGAGTTGAGTTAAACCAGCCTCAAATTTTAGTTCAATATTCTCGGCTGATGAACTCTTTTGAATGATTTATAATTCGTCCTAGTCGGAGCCTTTTTTGTGAATAAATGGGCGACAGACCTAAACAATATTTCCCTCAAAATTGTATAATTTATTCTGTATTTGTTGAATTATTTTTTGTTTTATAAAATGCATTTTTATTAGAAATTTGCCAATTTATTTTTTAAATTTTTTAAATTACGGGATTTTCCCAGATTTTCATCCATATTTGAAAAATTTCACCTATATATTCTAATGCATTTTTTTGTTTTCTCTTTTCATTCTCATAATTCACTCTTTTCGTCCATAAATTCCATGAGGAGGGTTGAAGAATAAATAGTAGTACTAGGTATGTAGTTGAGGAAATTGGATATCAACATCCAGATATTCTGGATAACCGGTTTCGGTTAATTAAAAACCGGGGGAGCCGGCTATTAACTCGTAGTGAAAAACCCTGGTTAAAATTATTGCTTAAACTTTAGGAAAGAAGTCTACTATAAAAGCAAGTATAAAAACATTCGTTATCATCAGTCTTGATTATTTTCTAAAAGTTGACGCCTGTCTTTCATTATTTCCGTATAATACTCTCCCCATTTTCTTTTTTTTACAATAAACCCACGTTTATTCTGATTTTATTTTCACTTTTTTCTACTTTTAGATAAATTAAAAAAATGTTTTATTCTCTACCGATTGAAGTTCAACTTGACGTCTTAAAATGTCTTAATTTCAATCAATTATTTTCTTTTAAACAAATCAACTTTTATTCGCTCAATTTAATTAATAAATATGAAAATGGATTGGCTCGAATGTATTTCAGTTGGCTCGAAATTGTAAATGTTTAATAACTTGCTAGTTATTCCTCCACATTTTACTAACCGGGAATAAATTTTGACAATAATCTTTCGAAAGGCCTCTTCCAGTTTAGTTGACTGATACCAAGAATTCAATGATTTTCGACACAAATTATGACTAGTAATGGCCTAGTTGTGCCATAACCTTTTTTCATTTAGATATGATTGAGGATTTTGGTTTCTGTCAGATCATCTCAACGAGCACTTTCGAATGGTTTATTATTTGTCAAAATCTATTCCTGACAAGTAAAACTCACTTTAACTTTTATTTCAGGGTTATTACAACTTTATCAGTTTCCAGGAAAAGGGATATAAAATTATTGTGCCTGAATCAGTAACTTCTGAATTTATTTTGAATGATCAACTTTTGGAGAAGGTGCTTAATTGATTTTTAAATTAATTAAATTTCAATTTATTTTTCAGTGGAAAGCAGCTATAGCTAGATCAATTCCTTTGTATTTAGTATACGATATTGAAGAGTACGACGAATTTGCAGAATTTAGTATTTGTCTTGTCAGGCCCAAATTCCTTTTAAAATTGCCAAACATACCAAAAAATATTGAAGAAATGCTCATTATTCGATTTTGGTTAGAACAACTATTTAAATGTGCTTTTAGAGAAGGAAGCTTTGGAGAAATTGTACTTAATCCAGAAATGATTAATTTATTATTTGATAACGACAAAACAATTCCTCTTCAATTCAACACAAAATACTTCTCAAACAATTTATTTGAAAACAATACAGTTGAAAATATTTTGAAATTTGTTTCAAATCATTTAACCTCTACAGACCTTAAATTAAATCTACAATATGTCGAAGATGTAGAGCAATATATAAATATTTTATTCAATATTTTAACCAATGAAGGCAATAAATTTCATAAAATTTATTTAAGAAGTTTTAAAGTGGCAAGCCTTCATGATCTTTTAATTGAAGTAAATTGTTTATTTGACTCCACCCCAGAATATAGACACCTAAAATATCGATGACCTAAATAGCGGAATTTTCTTAATTTCATAATTATTTATTCCAAGGACGGGGAAGTCTATTTTAAGATAGGGGAATTTGTTCCAACAATGGAACAAACATCAATCTGATCAATATGTTCAATCAAAGAGAGAGAGAGACGATCTCCAAGGAGATTCTTGATCGGTCGCTATGGTCAGTTCGATCGAAAACACAATTCCCCTATGTTGGGACATCATTCCCGATCATTGGAATACATAATTATGAAATTTAAAAATCGATATTTTGGGTGTCGATATTTTGGGTGTTAATATTTTGGATGTCGATATTCTGGGGTGATCCCATTTATTTAAGTACAAAAATAAATTTTTAATTTTAGTATATAACAACATCTAGAGATTGTTCAAAAATGGTGGCTGATATTCATTTAGAGTATATTCCATATCCAAAGTTTAAATTGCATAAAAATGCGAAGAATGCTAGACGATGCACAGATCTAAATATTATTAAATATGAATTTGTCAATATTTACAATCCAGAAGTTAGATATTTATTTACGAACTGGAGTGGGTCAACTTTTATTAAAAGAATGTGGGAATGATGTAAAAAAATCGGAACTTATATATTGTTTACAGGGATGGGACGAGGTGAGAAAAAAGTCATGTCAAGTTTCGGATCGGGTTTTCAAAATTTTCTTCGGGTCAGGTTTCTGATTTTGGGTCGAAAAAAGTCCGGGTTTACGAACCCGTCCTATCCCTGATTGTTTAGGTCCGTTGTCATTTTTATCCGCAAACCGATTCGGTATATTCGATAGAAAGGCGGAGTTTAATTAGCCTTAAGGTTGGTTGATTAACTCAGATAAATACCCTTATCTTAGAAAAAATCATATGTAAAAACGGACCTAAACCACAAAATTTTGTAATTTAATTGTGTATTATTTTTTTGTTGAATTATTTTTTGCTTTATAAAATGTATTTTTATTAGAATTTTAACTATTTTATTAATAGTCCAATTCCTAAAAATCTTGGGAGACTGAAACATGTTTTTTTGCTTTTTTGCCGATTGTTGCCAAAATTGTAGGTAGTCAGTCGTCTTTGTCAACAGTTGAAAGTCTTGTCTGTTTTTAATTATTTCCGTGTTCTACTCTCCTCAGTTTAATTTTCTTTTTTTGCAATAAAATCTTGTATTCTAATTTTTCAGATAAATTTAACATTTGGCATTCTGTCATTAATTATTTTCCCATAATTATGAAAATCCTTAATTATTTCTCTCTTCATTTATTTTTTTACAATAAACCCACGCTTATTCTGATTTTAAATAAATTCAATTTTTTCTATTTTAGATAAATTTAAAAAAATGTTTTATTCTCTACCACCTGAAGTTCAACTTGACGTCTTAAAATGTCTTAACTTCAATCAATTATTTTCTTTCAAACAAACCAACTTTTATTCGCTCAATTTAATTAATAAATATGAAAATGGATTGGCTCGAATGAAATTTAGTCGGCTTGAAATTGTAAATATTTATTGACTTGATAGTTTCCATCACTATCAACCGGGAATAGATTTTGACAAATAGTCATTCTAAAGAGCTTTCCGAGCTCGAATGGCAACAAGTCGATTCAGGGATTCTTATGATCAAACAAAACTTCCAATGGGAAATGGAAGGTATACAATAGAGCTTTTTTGGAAGTTTCGGTTCCGGAAAGTTCCGGCGTTTTTATGGTTTCGGTTCCGGGATCCGGAACTCAAATTGGATCCGGTTCCTGTTAAAATTTCGGTTCCGGTGAAACACTAGTATACAATGACTTGTTTTGCTATGGCCGCCGTTTCTAGCTTCACCGGAAGTTCCGATTGTCCATTTAAGTTGTATTGAGGTGACTAGAATCCAAAGCGCCCTTTGAATTTTCCCATCTAAATTTGTCAAAATCTATTTCTATTAAGTAAAATTCGCTTAAATTTTTATCTTATTTGTTAGGATAATTACGACTTGATCGCCTACCTTAAAAAAGGGTTCAGAATTATTGTGCCTGAGTTCCGGAAACTCAAATTGGATCCGGTTCCGATGAAACAACTTGCAACTTCTGAATTTATTTTGAATAGACAACTTTTGAAGAAGGTGTTTAATTGTTTTTAAATTAAAATTTTATTTATTTTTCAGTGGAAAACGGCGATAGCTGAATCAATTCCTTTGTATTTACACGATTCTGAACATTACAGAGAAGGTGCGGAATTTAGTATTTGCTTGAGAAGGCCCAATTATCTTTTAAAATTGCCAAACATTCCAAAAAATATTGAAGACATGTTTATTATCCGATCTGGGTTAAAACAACTTTTTAAATGTGCTGTTAGAGAAGGGAGATTTTATGAAATTGTCTTTAATCCAGAAATGATCAATTTATTATTTTATGACGACAAAACAATTTCTCCTCACTTTAACATAAAAAAGCAGAGTGTTGTTTTCGGAAACAATTTATTCAATAATTTTTTGAAATTCACTTTAAATCATCTGGCCAATTCAACAGAACTTTATTTAAATTTTGGTTCTGTGCACAATTTAGAGCAATATACAGATATATTATTCAATATTTTAATAAACGAAGGCAATAAATTTCATCATGTTTGTTTTCACCTTTTTGGATCGACACGGCTTTGTGATCTTATTATTGAAGTAAATTGGGTAAAAGTTTGGAATTTGCCCCCCTTATTTTCACCGTTTCCTGACAATTGAGTTTTTTGTGTTTGATACATAATTTATCATATTTCATTGAAAGAGCTCTTCGAGCTTGGTCGAATGATATCTTGATTGGCTAGATCTGATCATTCTTACCAAAATTATGGAACTAAATCCTAGTTGGGTAAACTTTTTGCCAATGCAAGGGGATAAAATAAATGGTTACAACTTTGTTCACTTAAGTCAGATTTCGTTCATTTTAATGTCATTCGACTCAGCTCGAAGAGCTCTTTCGAATGATATATAACTTGCCATAAAATGAAAAAAATTAGGAAAAATAGAAAGGAAAAAAAGGGGGGGGCGAATTCCAAACTATTACCATAAATTGTTTATTACATTTAAAAATAAATTTTTAAATTTTAGTATATAACAACATCCAAAGATTGTTCAAAAATGGTGCCTCTCATTATTTTAGATGACATTGATTACCCAAATTCTAAATTAAAAAAGTTAGCAAAAAATGTTGAAAAATATGAAGATTTTATCCAGTATCAAATTGCCAATATTTACAATCCAAAAGTGAGATTTGCATTTTCCTGTTTTAGTTTTAGGCGTTTTATAATCATAGAAATAATGTAAGAGGGAAAAAATTTTGAATATTGTTTAGCTTCATCGTTTTATTTGCAAGTCAGGCGCCGACTTGGTCGATTCCTATTAGCATTTAAAAGAGCTTGAAAATAAAGACTTAAAAAATAATTATTTCTGAAATCGACTAGGTTCGGTAAACCTTTTCGAATGATAGCTGTAAAATTCAACCAAGTCGGAACCTGTCCTTGTAACAAATCTTTAAAAAATTGTTGTGTGTTTCTTTGTTAAATTATTTTTTGGTTTATAAAATAAATGGATTTTTGTAAGAATTTTGGCTATTCTATTAATGTTTTAATCCTGAAAAATATCAAGAAACAGAAATTAAAATGGTTTCTAAACGAGGTTTTTAAACCAAAAATATAACAGAAATTGGAAAAAAAAATCTAAAATTTTTAGAACTCGAGAAAATATAAAATGAATACAGGAGGGATATTGAGCAAAAATAAAATAATCATCACAATATTTAAAGAAAGGAAAAAAATTAAATTAAAAATTTAAATTGGGAAAAAATGGGGAAAAAGCTTAAAATTTCTTTAAAAATATTTTTAAAAAACTAAAAATACTCTCAATGCGGCTCCAATTTATATTTGAGGTAAATTGTAGAAAGAAATTTATCCCCAAGTGTATATAATGCCTCAATTTCCAACTTGCAATTATTTGATAACATAATGGCTAACTAGAAATAGAAAATAAATTTTAGGAATACAAAAACAGATATGGAACAATCTAATTAAGAAAAAAATTTTCCAAGGCAATTTTGGAAACGTGGGATAAACACACCCGACTTGAACTTAAAGGGAGACATTGTCAGGTTCGATGCCTGGCGGTAGTTGATGGCTGTTTTGGGTGTATTCCCTGTATAGCACTTAAACAGGTGGTACACCCCGAGCGGAAAGGCAATAGGATCTGGCTTTTCTGGTAAATACAGAAGCAGCAAGGTATTGACTTACTAACAAGATATAAATCCAAAATACTCCCCCTCCTCGTGTAAAATTCGATGCCTGGCGTGTAAAAGCATAAAGCCTCCTCGTGTAAAAGCATAAAGTCTTTGTGGATGATTTAATTCCCCAAAAAATTTCTCTCAATTAGACCCGACCCTTTAAAATTAAAAAATCAACCTCATCAAAAACAGCATTTTCTTCCAACAACAACACTCGTTTACTCAACTTTTCAATCCTTCGTTTATCAGAATTTGTTAATTTAAGTAACTGATTTTCTGGCACAGACAAATTATTTGCTTCAGAAGGCAAAAAACCAATCCATTTAAGTTGGGGTAAAGTAATACCTCCAGATTCAATCCAAGAACGATCAGAGCCATATTTGTAGGTTAAAAAGATTTCAATACCTTTTTATAAATTAAATACTCTTTTAAAATTTTTCTTAGAAAAAACCATAAGGATCAGCATCAGTTAAAATAAACATGGGAATATTTGGTAATTGAGAAGCAAGCCAATTGAGAAATTGTCGAGTACAAATGTCAGGATAACCACGACCCTTAAATAAATTATTAGCTAGAAAATAATTATCATACAGAGGGGGTTATGCGGACACCCCTCCATCTACTTTGTTGGCCAAATAAATTTTAAAAAACGTATCTTAAATTGAGAATATCCTAAATAGAAGTGGACTGTACACGTAAACATGTTAAAAAGACTACAAAAAATAACAATGCAAGGAAGAAGAGGGATCCAACTATCCCACATTAAAATGTTTACTAGGTAGGGGTTTAAGATCTATTAAAGAAGGTGAAAAAGAAAGTTATCGGTAGAGCACTTTTACCCGTTGAGCGAAAATGCCTAGCAATAACTGCCAAGAGATCGCAGGAGGATGCCTGCCCAAGGCACCATTCTCTTATTAAAATTCCGAAAATTACAAACCGTTACAAGAATAGTTTTTGGAAATACTTCCATAAATTTTTCATCCAAAAGGTGTTGAAAAACACTATCCTTCTCCAAAATCAAAATTGCTGTAGCATCAGACTCGGCAAAATCAAAATTAACAAGCGACTCATTTAAAGCAATCATTCCAAAACGAAAATTAATTTCATTATCATCCAAAGCATTTAAAAGTCTAAGAGATCCAATTGCAAAACCTTTACTACAACTTATCTAGAAAAATAAAATTTTAGAAAAATTTAAAAAAATTAAAAACATACAACATGTAATTCACTTCTACTAGCCATTAAAAAATTACAAACAGCAGTTAGAGCCCTATCGAAGTTTGATTGTTGTTCGTAAATCTTTTTTGATTCGTAGAATAAATCGCTTAATTTAAAGAAATTTTAATTTTGCGAATAAAAAAGATTTTCTGAAGTTTTAGCAATATTTAAGTAGCTCAATGAGATACGTTAAATCATGCAATCCCAGATCCCGCGGACCACTTCCATTGAACATCCCTCATTCTCCCCTTTCTAACAACTATTCAAACACCCTTACTTTTAACAACTCCCATTATTCCACTGAACTCTCACTTTTGAAAGCTTCAGATTGATCAAACTTCCACAGGTTTCTGTTTAGTTATCTCTATGATAGGTTGGGATGAAGTAGAACGGGTTCCCTTTTCTACGGCTACTTTAGTTAAATACTTAAAAAATTCAAGATCTCACTTAACAATTTACTTATCATCTTACTAAAATTAAAAAATTACCGTTTAGTTGCATGTCGATTCTCAACTAGAAGTTCATATATTTGAGCCAAAACACGAAGTCTAAAAGTTAATAAACGTTTTGAAGTCGTTCCCAACAATTCTGGAGAATTTCTTGAAAATTCATTATCAACCGGATTGGAGGTGTCAGAATCTCCACTGCTAGTAGATTGTTGCTGTTCATTATCTTCAAAATCCCAATCTCCATTTTCGCCTTCTTCAAAAGGATCGGCATCTTCCGAACTTAAAAGAAAGAAAAAAAGATAAAATTTTGCGAAAAATAACCTTTGATGTGGACGTTTTAAAGCTCTTCTCATTGAATATCTTGTAGTTTCGTGAGCATCTGCAGAGCATAGATTCATTGTAAAATGGACAAAGGCACCTTCAATCATTTCTATTAATTCCTCCCTGCGTTGCTCATTTAAAGACATTATTATACTTGAAAAAAATATTTATTAGTAAATATAGTAGAGAATAAAAGTTAAAAAATAAATATAAAAATATTATTAGAGAATAGATACTAATATAATTAGAAAACACAAAAAATAGAATTTTTAAATTTAATAAAAACTTATTTAAATTTAAAATAAAGAGAATAAAAGTAATACAGAAATTAAGATTTTGTTGGATACGTCCTTTCACCAAAAATTTCAGAACCTACACGAACATTGGTACTCCCATATTTAATTGCTTTAAATAAAAAAATTTAAAAATAAATTTTTAAAAAAGTTTTACCAAGTTTATAATCAGAAGACATTCCCATACTTAATTCAAAAGTTCGTTTTAGTCTGGCTTTTAATCCATCTCTCAATTTAACCAATAATTCAAAATCTGAATTAGTTTCCTGATTTTTGCTTTCGGAAATTGAACCAATTGTCATCAAGCCTTTAAATAAATTATTCTAAAATATTTAAAAACATTGTTTTTGAAGGTTAGGCAAGTCAAAAAAGGAAAAAGACTGTTATGAACGCGTCGCTATTAAAAGCATTCGAAATGCCAAACAATGGAAATATTTCCGAAAACAGCAGCAGGCCTTTACTTGATTGGTTGGCCTATCGTTTAAGGCCAGCAGGTTTGAAATGAAAGGGCCTGATCGAAAAAATCATCCATCCAGGAGTACATCTCCCCCAATTTTTAAAATTAAAGAAAAAATACCGATAAGTGAAAGATTTGGACATTTCCCCTCGACATGGTCAACTAACTCATCAAGTCCTTCAGGCTCCACACCTCCTTTATTTTTCTCACCACTTGTGTTTACTTTAAATTTAAAATTGAAAAAATAATTAAAACAAACAAAAAACCTTGAATAAAAACTTTCAAAGGTTTTCTATCGTTAGCCATAATAGATTGAAGCAAATCAGCATGCTTTTTATTGTCCAATGTTTCAATGCACCACAAGCCAGGAATCTCACAAATTTTTTTGAGCTTAAATGGAATTGTAATTATATAAAATTTCAAAAAAACTTTATTAGATTGTAGCCTTCCAATAAAATGCCAATTAATACCATTAACTCCACGTGAAGTCAATTCTTTATCTTTTGATTCCAATTCATCTATATAATTTTCTCCAAAATGTCTTTGACCTTTTTCATAACACGCAATTATTGAGTCGATAGGGAATGTCTAGAAAATTTTTTTATTAGTTTTACAACCACGTGATCAGTCAGATCTTTAAAATTCATGCCTTTTCTTTTCACACCTTCTAAGGAAAAATCTTTTCACTAATCAAAAAAGGTAGTTTCGATTTTTCAATAGCTCCAAAATCCGTAAAACCTCATATGACACGAGACTAATCAAAACTTTCAAATCCTTAAACTAACCTTTGAAACAGCAACCAATCGAACATCAACAGAATATATTACAGCCAATTCATGAACGCTCTTCAAAACATTCGTCAAATTTTTGGCCACAATTTCTGCTGCCATTAGAGCAAAAACAAAAATTAAATATCAAAAAGTAAAATATTTAAAAAAATAATTATTTTTAATACAAAAATATATCAGAAAAAAAGAGAATATCTGTCCAATTTATTCCAAGCAAAATAAAAACAAATTTATCAAATCTAAAATCTAACAACATTATTAAATTCAGCAACTAATGGATCAACTGCTGCATTTCCATATAAACCGCTAAGTTGCTTTCGGGTAAAAGTAAATTTTTGTTTAGGCGGAGGAGGTGGCTTTTCATCAGCAAAAACTCTAACAGGCGGTAAAGGACGAATTCTACGTCCTATAAAGTTAAAAAAAATTTAAAAATCTTTTAAATAAAAAACAAACCTTGATAGCAGTCTTTTGGTTTATGGTCACTACCAGCCATTCGATGACCAAAACGTCTAGACATTTGGACAGAACCATAAATTTTTGATCTGAACAAGAAAAAATGTTGAGGGAAAACAGAAGTGTTCAAATATACCTGTAATCCTCATGAGACAATTTTCCAACAGTTGCCATGCAAGTCTAAAAAATAAACATAAAATAGAGGAAAAACAAAGAAATTAGCCGTCAGTAGATGAAAAAAAATTTTTTTTGTAAAAAATTAACTAATTTCAACTCATTAAAATAAATTCAGCCAAACCTTTTTAAGCGCATATTCATGTTGAGTAGGCATTTTTACAATAGTATAATCATCCTGCTGTCTAACAATTTCACCACATGATCCAGCTTCGGTTATACAAACGTGTGATTTTTCAGTTGGATAAAGTTCGACAGTATTAACGAGAGTCCCTTCCGAGAGAGCTCCTAAAAAGAAAAATTTATAAGGAAAAAATCCAGCGTTCTCATACCTAATGGATATGCATTTCCCTCAATGCCAGGCGTTGGATATTTTGGAATATGACTTGATGTGCTTATAATTTGGCCAGCTTTCATTCCTTGAGTAGCATAAATCCAACGTTTTCCCTTTGCGCCAGCAACCAATGCCAAATGTGGAGTTCTGTTCGGATCTTGACGTACCTCGATTACCTTCAAAATTTAAATATTTAATAAAATAAAAATTAAAAAAACCCTCTCATCATAAGTTTCCTCAGGATTTGCTGGCCCTCTTCTATGTAGATCCAACATAAAATAATCAAATCTCACACCAGGTCCGATGTGAATATTGGACTAAAATATTTTTTATTAATTTAATAATAAAATCAAGAAAATAACCTTTCTTCCAGTTTCTGGGTCACGACCTCCCATCCTGCGAATTTTAAGTGGTTTGATTGTGTATTCGTCATTTGTTATTTTTTTCAAGTGTTCAAAGTCAAAATTCAATCGCTTCTTTGGTTTTGTCCCACGAGCAGGAAAACCGCGTTGACTTGAAGCTATAATAGATGTTGGAAGCAAAAATGGTTGTGAAGGTTGGTAAGCATTATAAAAATTTGTAGCGGCTAGATTAAGACAAGAAGAGAATCCACGTACTTTCAACATACTTATTAAAAGGAATAAAGGTTTAAAATTTAAGGATCATAAAAAAACAAATAAAAACAAGTCGAAAATAAACGATTATACATATAATAAAATAAAAATATTAATTTATTCATTTTTAAATATTTTTTAACCTAAAATAACCCGAAAAGAAAGGTGATTTTGTGACTTTACGGTTTTGTTGCTCGAGTTGACATAAACGTAATTTTTATTATTTTGTATTTTAATGTTAATTTTTCAGATTAATTTTAATTATAAACACGGGGGATTCGTCAAACCTACAATTAAATCATTATCTTCAGAACAGAAGCAGTGAGAATTTGAAGAATAGCCCCTAAGGATAGCCCCAACCCTATTAAAAATAAACGACTTACTTAATTAAAACAAAGTCATTTTTCCGTTGTTTATTTGATGTTTAACAAAATGTTGATTTGCAGTTTTAACATCGAATTATTTCTTCTTTTGTTTTTCTTGTCTATGCCACTCATAATGCTCGTTTGCTCTTTTGTCCAAAGCAATAAGTTTGGCCTCCAGAACGTCAAAGTCATCGATTAACTAGAAAAATAAAAATAAACTCACAAGAAAAAACCTGATCAACATATCCTCCAATAACTTGCAGAGTAACTTTGAAAAACTTATTTTAAAATTTTTTTTTAAAAACTGCAAGTTATTGGAGGATATGTTGATCAGGTTTTTTCTTGTGAGTTTATTTTTATTTTTTTAGTTAATCGATGACTTTGACGTTCTGGAGGCCAAACTTATTGCTTTAGACAAAAGAGCAAACGAGCATTATGAGTGGCAAAGACAAGAAAAACAAAAGAAGAAATAATTCGATGTTAAAACTGCAAATCAACATTTTGTTAAACATCTAAATAAACAACGTAAAAATCTCCTTAAATGTTTTAATTAAGTCGTTTATTTTTAATAGGGTTGGGGCTATCCTTAGGGGCTATTCTTCAAATTCTCACTGCTTCTGTTCTGAAGATAATGATCTAATTGTAAGTATGACGAATCCGCCGTGTTTTTAGTTAAAATTAATCTGAAAAATTAACATTAAAATTAAAATAATAAAATTTACGTTTGTGTCAACTGGAGCCACAAAATATACATATACACAATTAAATAATTTAATAAATATATACAAATAATTTAATTTTCATCGTTTTCTTCAATAAAACAAATAGATGTTCCATGGAAAGAATTTTCTTTAGGCTCAAAATAAGGCAACGGAATGATTGTAGACAAAGACGTAAAGCTCATTAAATTTGGACATTGAAGATTAAAATTGTTTGTTGCAGAAGAGAGCTGTACAGGGTCCTAAAGTAAATTAATAGGGCTTCACAAACCATAAAAATTGGTAGTTTGTGTCCCTTTCCTTTTTCATGTTGTAAGGAATAAAAACAGGAGGAAAATAAATCTGGGTGAACAAAAAGTTATAGCTCGCTTCTTTTCGCTCTTTTCCTTATACTCAACCAATCCCAAGGACTGAAACTTTGAACGGGCATAACTCGGCCCAAAGTCATTTGCAAAAAAAACGGATCACTTCACAATAAAAAGTCGAGGGTTCTCTATCAAATATACAAAAAAATTATCAAATTCGCAATGAAAGTAAACGATGTTCCCTTGTCAGACTATAACATGAAAAAGAAGTGACAACATGTAGGACGCAAACTACCAACTTTGCGTGTTTTGTGAGGCCCTAGCAATTGAACTTAAAAAATATTTTAAACCTTACATTTCCAATTAAAATTATCCGTTGAAGGTCAACATTTTCTTTGCTGGAATAACTTGAAAGAATGTTTTCATACATATCCTGAGTGCAATGAATCATATAAAGAAGAGTAAAGTCATTTGGGAATGTAGAAGGGGGTGTTGAAAGTAAATCATCTGGCTAAATTTAAAGAAAATAAAGACAAAAAAATTAAAAAAAAACCGGAAGAACTTGTATCCCACAACTTTGAAGAAATTCTTCTTCAAGTTCTGAAGTCAAAGGATCTTGGGAAGTGACTATTTCTACTCCAAAATACTCTTTGATATGTAAAAGAAGTGCCAATTGCCATAAACTATCTTGACTAGTGCTAATAGGTCCAATTCCAAAAACACGGATAATCGCTAAATTGTGACTATTAAGTGCTTCTTCCAGTTTAGAAACGACAAAATGCCTAAAATTTGAAAATAAAAATTAAATAAAATTAAAGGGTACAGCCCAAAACGGCGCGCGGCCATAACGGCGCAAAGCCATAACTTGGTGGAAAATGTCTGGACCTTTAAAATTTTCGTACCAATCTCCTTAGCTCGATGAAAGGAATCGTTTAATACTAAATTTAGTAAGATTAGGAAATCTTGAATCATGTTAAGGCTTTGCGCCGTTATGGCCGCGCGCCGTTTTGGGCCTGTCCCAAAATTAAAAAACAAGCCTGAAAGACTCTGGAAAATTATTTTTAAATTTTGTAACAACTGTAGTCAAATAATCTAAAGAAGTTTTGTTGTCATTATTGAATTTGTGGGTTGTGTTAAGTATTGCTTTGCATTTTAAAGTAGAAGTAAAAGTCTTAAATCGACGTCCTTTGTTTCCATGTCGAATAACCAGAGTCCATTCATCTATTGATAAACCCATTCAACTGATAAATATTGGAAATTTAGTTAAAATTAAAAGAGAAGCAACAAAAAACAAAAAAAAAATGGAAAATAAAAATTTTTTAGAAATTTTTAGAAATTTTAAAAATTATGTGACAAAATGAAAAATTTTTCTCTGTGTGGCGAAGTGTGATTTGGCGGGTACAGCCCATTACGGCGCGGGCCAAAACGGCGCGACCGAAACGGCGCGACCGAAACGACGCAGGCCGAAACGGCGCAAGGCCAAAACGGCGCACGGCCAAAACGGCGCAAAAATTTCCCATAATGGCTATTGTTACGTGATGGACAGGTTTAGCTCGAATAGTGATCGTATCTTTTGGCGATGTGAACAAAAAAATAACAGATGTAAAGGTTGCCATTTGGACAACATCTTGTGATAACAGAGTGATAACAAAAACTAAGAGTGATAAAAAAAACTATTTAGATCATATACTTACTAGTAAGTATAACTGCAAGAAATAACTGCGGGATTCAATTAGTTCCAATATAACTAGATTACTAGTTAGTTTCCCCTTGAACTATATAGTTATCACCGTATTATTACTGTAACCATCTAGACTAGTTATTTTTGTTCTGGTCGTTGACGTCGGAACAACCTTCACCGTTGCCGGAACAACTTTTCTCAACGTTGGAACGATCTTCCACATTGTTGGAACAATTTTCCCGTAATGCCCAAAACTTATTTCAGTGTACGCAAAGGGTGGCTAGCAATTTTTGATCGACCACTAGGGTCGGATCGATCACAATCAGGTTAATCACTCGAGATCAAGTGGTCACTCTCATGGTTGATCACACAATTAAGACAAAACGAAACATTCTAATTTTCAGAAAATTTTCAAAAAACACTGTTCAGTTTTGGGTTTGCGCCGTTTTGGCCGTGCGCCGTTTTGGCCTTGCGCCGTTTCGGCCTGCGTCGTTTCGGTCGCGCCGTTTCGGTCGCGCCGTTTTGGCCCGCGCCGTTTCGGGCGTGTCCCTGATTTGGCAAAATGTTTGATTTTTTTCAATGTGGCAAAATGTTCAAATTTTTGCGTAAATTTAAAATTAATGGAACGATAATAAAAAATTTTTCCGTCATCAAACTTTTTAGTTGGTTAGTGTGTTTTTCGAAAAATTTTTGTTTCAAAGAAATTTTATGACGTAAATAAATTTAATTTTAGATAAATAATTGTTAATTAAAAAATAATATTTTAATGAAAATTCCTTCGGAGAAACTAAAACCTTTCACCACAGAAATTGTAAGTTTTTAATTTTAAATTTTTTTTCACAAAAAAATTTTAGGCACCAGAATGTTCCAAATTGATCTCCAGTTTAAAAAATGCCGGCGATTTTACAATATTCGTTAAAGGCCTTGACAATATTACTGAATGGTGCAGTGTTTTTGGAAAGGTTTTTTAAAGGTTATTATTTTTTGAATTTTCCTTCAGACTGAACTTGGCCGTTGGGTTGATGTTTTAAACGATTGTGATGCAGTTTTGGAGGCTGCTGTGGCTTTGGCGAGTTTTAAATTTTGTTAAAATAAATTTTAGTTAAAATTTAGGACGAAGATGAAATTATGTCAGTTGACAAAAATGAGTCGCAAGAAGCTCAGATTATTTCAGTTTTACGTTTTACTTCACTTTTGTTTGAAAACACTTTTGGACGTTCCATTTATTGCTCAATGGATCGATTAATTAAACTCCTCGATTCGCGCAAAATTTGGATTGTGGTGGCAACTTTGCGTCTTTTAATGGTTGTTAGCAAGTGTTCTCGTTTTATTACTCAACATTTGAATAGCGATGTGCGACTTGAGCTTTACGGCAAACTTATGGCTATTTTAGAGGTTTATTTATTTTGTAAAAATTGTATGAGGGCCCAGACTTCGATACGGTTGATATATATGTCATTCGAAAGGTCTGAGTCGAATGACTCCAAAATTGACTTATTTTTAAGATTTTTATACCGTGTGGTTGCTCATAAATAAATAAATAAAAAAAATCAGCCTGCGGTCTCATATATGAGCCGATTCAGTCCTCCTGAAAATTTAGAAACTAGGGAGCCATATATGAGCCCTCAAACCCATATGGGTCTTCAAACACTATTTTACCTTTATTTTTTTTGACTTATTTTTTTTCAAGATTTGGGCAGGCAAATTGCGTCTTACACCTTTTGCTGAATTTTGTTCTGCTGACTTTTCTTACTCTCACGGGTTTAGTATTCAACCAATTCCTGAGATGGATGAATTTATAGTTGATACAAATAAGGTTTTTTGAATTGGTTTTTGTTAAAAAATTTTCTAGTCTTTTAATGTTTCTCTAAATGAATTGAAAAAATATATTTCTGAGTCAACAGCAGAACTTAAAGATTCTGAAAAACAATTTGCGTTTACAAAGCTGCGTTTTCTTTATAGCATCAAAAACCAAAATGAGCGTTTTTACCAAATAATTGCTCGTCTTATTTCTTCGTCCATAATATGTAAAGTTTAATAATTTAATTTTTTTTTATTTTTGATTTTTCAAATTTTTTCTATTTTCTACCTTCTAGCTCCCCAGTTTTTTATCATTTATTTTTATTCCTATGCCTATCACTTTAAGGTCATTCCTATCATTATAAGTGAAATATAAGTACAAAATAAATTTGATAAATTGTTTGATAAATAAATTGTTTGATCGATCAACTATTAACCAAAAATGAAGAAGCGAAACAATTAATGATCTCAAACTATGTGGGAGGATGGGCTATCCAAAAAGTATCGATTTTTTCAAATTTTTAGTTTATTCTCGTTGTTTAATTGCTGATGATTCTCGTTTAAATGGACTTTCCAATGAACAATTTATTGAACAGTGCTGCTCTGTTTTACATTTTGAACCGACTACAAAATATCAAGCGTTGGCGGATACACTCAAAACTGAGGCGTTAAAAACCTTGGCTAGCATTGTTTTTCTTGAGAAGACCAAAAAGTTTGCTTATTTTTTTAAATTAAAGAATTTTAAATAATATTTTTTAGAATTCAATTTATTGTTGACACTCTTGGTCTAAAAACTTATCATGGTTTTTGCCCTTCACTTCTTCGAAATTGTATTGAACGCCTTAAGGCAGGCAAACTTGAAGCGAATGGTGATCTTTCTGCCTCTTTTGTTACTTCGCTTTTTTCTCTTGTTTATCATGTTGCTGGATTTGAATATGGTTTTCTTTTTCTTTCTAAAATTTATTTTTATTTGTTATTTAAGGTGGAACTGCTCTCAATCGTTCTTCTTTGGTGCCCGTCCTTTTAGGCGTTGTCAAAACCTATTCACTTCCTGAACAATATATTAGCTATGTCACTCGTTCTGTTCGTATAATTGACATTTTAACGGGAATAGACGTTGCCCAATTTAATTCTAATGGTGGAACTGATGCGATTATAAAGAGATTCTCGGTTTGTTTTATATTCTTTTTTAATTTAAAATTTCAATTTATTATTCTAGCACGAGGTTGACCAATGCAAAACACAAATACCTGAGCAAACAACCCCAGGTACAACACTTCTTTGCAGTCAACAACGCGCTGCTTTAATGAAATCTTTGTTAAATTTTATAAAACGTGCAGTAATTGATGCAAACCTTGCAGTCCAAATGCGACGAATAATGGAGACAGAATTTCCACAATCTCTAATTTTCATTATTCAACATTCACAATATTTTGGTTCTTCTCTTTTGCATTGCACAGTGTCGTTGATTACAAATTTTATTTATCAAGAGGTTTTTTCGATTTATATTTTTTTATTTTATAAATTGGTTTTTCAGCCTGCCCAGTTAACAATGCTTCAAAATATGAAATTAACTGATGCTTTGATGAATTTAATTTTTGATGAAAAGGTTGCCTTGAATTTATATTTTTTATTTATTTCTTATTTTAGTTACCAATCTCAAGAGATCTCGTTTGTGCATTACCAAATGTCTGTTCAGCTTTGTGCCTTAATGAACGTGGCCATAATGAATTCAAACTTTATAATAATCAAAAACCTTTAGAAAAAATATTTAGAATTATTTTTTCAAACAAATTTTTGCTTTCAATGCGTAAACGAAAAACTGAAATACGTGAGTTTTTGAATATTTTCTCTTTTTAATTCTTATCCTTCTTAGTTGAAACTGCTCATATGCTTGGAACATCTTTTGATGAATTAATTCGTCACCACCCTGCTTTAAGAAAAGATGTTATGGGAATACTTTCTGAAGTTTGTTTTCTATTTTTTGGTGTTTTTATATCTTATGTCTTATTAGATCCTTGAAGAATTGCTTCAATCTGCTACTAGTGAAGATAAATGTGTTTCTTGGAGTATGGGAAAAGCTGTTATTGAAGATGATTCTGTTGAGCATGTTTTGCTTGGTGATTATATGGCTATTATGGGAGGTTGTTTTTATTATTTTTTTGAAAAAAATTAAAAGATTCTTTCAGTAATGATTGAAACAATTTTGTCAAATCGAAATGTTCAAGACAACATTCAAACTATAAATGAATTAAACATTCCAGTTCGTTTAGTTAAATTATTGAGTGAAGCAAAGAAGCCAAACCCTGTTTTACTCAATTCAAGTTATCTTCCTAATTTGGCAAATATTTTGTGTTGTATTTTGGTAGGAGATTTTTATTTAAAAATGTTTTTAAAAATTTTTTTAATTCAGCGACAAACTTCTAAAGTTGACGACGCTTTTTCTTACCTGCTAGAACGTTGTTCTTTTGAATTGTCTGCATATTCAACAGAAAAGGAATGTCAACAAGAAAGACTTTTTCAATTGACCCGACTCAGTTCTTTGATAAATACAATGAATATTTTAATGAAGTCTGTGATACACGCTCAAGGATCTTACGAGTTTGTTTCCTATAAAATTGAATTTTTATTTTTTAAAATTAGCAGTATTCGTCCGCTCCTTTTACACCATTTTGCAACTGACGACCCTTCTCGGGGTTTTATTGACACACTTTTTGACACATACAAATCGATGTCTTCTAAATTGTTGGCAAATGATAAAATATTTAATGCGGCAAGGCAAACTACTTCACAAATTCTTGAGGACACAACCAAAGTTCGTGACCTTCTTCGAATTGATGATGATCAATCGCTCTATGAGCAGAGAATGGAAGTAGACTCACAAGCGACAACTGTTCCTTCATCCTCAATTTTTCGTACTGGTAATATTCATCCACCTCCATCAATGTATTCTGTTAACCAACCAATTTCATTCACAATTAATATTGGCCGTGCTACAACTACTGCTTATTCTAGTGGTTCTGACATTTTTACAAACTATAGATCTGGACCTACAAATTCAAATAGTATTGAAAGCAATTCAAACACTGTTGGAACAACATCAGAAGCTACACCAGCTTCAAATTCTACACTAACTGAACGTTCACTAAACAGTGTTGTTTACCGTTGTCATCGTCAAATTAGCGAGCTTATAACTTGTATTGGAAAAATTTTCTGCAATGCAAGTGTGTTGAAGGTGAGACAACGTTTAGCGATTAGTTTGCAATTAAGTCATGAGACAATAAAGAAAGATTTTCGAAATGTGAGCACGTTAATTCTTGGTGGTGTTCAACGATTACTACAGACAAGCGAAATTGATAGCAGCATTAGGTAAAGTTTTTTGAAGTTTATGTTTCTAACATTTTTTAAAAATTGTTTTAGTGCTTTATACTTCACTACACCACTCAATTTTCTCAAAAAATTCCTTATAGATGATATTAACAATATTCAGCAATTACTGCCGGATTTCTATTTGTCTGGCTGTTACAAAAATTTCTTTGCTCTCGTGACAGATTGTTTTAAATCAAACATTACTAAAGGTTATTCAATTTTTAAAAATTTTTTGAACTATATTTTTCAGAGGAATTTACCACAATTATTCATTCATGGCTCAACATTGCTCAAAAATTCTCGTCACCAAATTTGGCAACTCAGCGAAATGGTGCGCAACAACAACCGCCGCAGCAACGGATAACTGTTGATGGTTTTGAGTTGAAAAATTTTTTGGCAATTGCACAGAAGGTGAGGGAGGAATTATCTGAATTATTAAAGAAGTGACTTCTTTAGGACACCTTTTCTGCAATTTGTTCAATGTTAAAAGAGCTAATGAAGCATTGTGAGACGTTCTCTGATGACCCATCAATGCCATCAACTTCTACTAGTAGTGACAAGGACAAGGGTGGTAACGAACAAGCGGCTTTTAAATTATTGGAAAAGTTATTGGAATTTATGAAAGGATTGCTTAAAGATATGATGAAATTATTGGAATTAACTGAAGGCAAAGCTGAAGCACCAGCTGAAATCCCTGTTGGCGAAATTGACCCGGCTAAGGTTTTGCATATTTCTAAATTAATAAATAAAATAAAACTTCTTTCAGATTCAACAACTTGTGGAAATGGGCTTCTCGCAAAGTGATGCTGTTGACGCTCTTTTGGTGACATCTTCAGTGCCAGAAGCAGCTGAACATTTGGTTAGCATGCTAGAAAGGAATCCTACAGGTTTAAGTTAGTCATTTAAGTTAGTAGCAATGCTCAAAGTATTTTTTATTAGCTCCAATTGTTGCAGCATCAGCAGCACTAGCAGAAGAATTAGCATCAAATGCAATTGTAGAAGCAGCTCTGGATCCACAACTTTCTGGCCCAAAAGCTCTTGATGATACTCAAAAACGGGAGAGTACACTTATGGAACAAGATACTCCTTTGAGCGCGCTAAAGCCTCTGAACAGGGATGACCTTCAGGTTTTTTAGAAATTGAGTACAGTTATAATTTTAATTTTTTTACTTTTATAGGAGAGAGTAGAGTTTATTTGCAAAGATATAGTCACGCATTGCCTTCGTCTTCTCAACAAAAATCGCTCTGTTGTTCTTGGTTTAGCAGAGTTGATAACTATTTTTGCTGAGGATCATTTAGCGCGTTCTTGGGTGGATGATGAATTTATTGGTTTGCTTATAAACGAGTTAAGCATTGAATTGGATAAACTTTCGAGTGGTGAACAACAGAAAGATGACGAGTATGGTCGGCAATTTTCTTCACTTTTGCATCTCTTCTGCCTAGTTTGGCAAAATTTCCCTAATCAGAAAATCTACAAACGAGTATCCAACGATAGGACCTCAACTTGAAGAACGATCAACACTTTTGTTTTGTTGATCGATATTAAATAATTTTATCATATGCTTTGATTTAATGCATATTTTTCTTGTTTTTTGATATGTTTTTTTCACATAAATATGTTTGCATATGATGGTTAGGTTTTTCATTTATTTTTCTAGTTTTAATTCACGAGAATATCTTTTTAATTTTTTGTAGATTTTCTATAATCAAACTTAATTTTTTCTAGTTTTTATGATTTCTTTGGTTAGGACAGATTTGCAAGTTCTCTGTAGAATCGGCGCTAATTCCTTGTCTATTTGTGGGCGTCGCTATGTAAATTCTAAATTATTGCTCAATTCAAATTTACGACTGACAACAATGGTTCGATTATATTCTAATAAAAATGAAGTTAAAACAACAAAGAACATAACAAAAGAAATTGCTGAGCCGGAGCGTAGTTATCTTGAAGACATTTTGGACGAAAGTGAGGAAAAGCCTAAAACGACTGGACAAAAAGGTTGTTTTGATTGTCTATTTGGGTGAGGGGAACTCAGGGAACGACAAATCAAGGACCAACTCACGGACCATACCAACTCAAGGAATAGGAAAGTCGACGAAGCGCTAATGAATGAGAACTTAATAGTTTCATAAGAAAAGAATGATTAAGTCCAAGGGTACAAAGATCAAAAAAGGGAAAGAAATTGAGTTGGCATGGTCCGTGAGTTGGTCGTTCCTTGACTTGTCTTTTCCTTGATTTGTCTGTTCCCTGAGTTAGCCCGACACGATTTATTTTAAATTAAATATTTCTTATAGTTAAAAGAGCAGCAGAGACTTCTTTTTATGTTAGTGTTGGACTTGCTTCGTTAGCGGTGCTTGGTGGTTTAGTATATTTGCTTCTGAAGGAATTATTCTCGTTCAGCTCACCAAACGGTGTTTATAGAGATGCATTTAAACGGGTAAAAAAGGATGATAGATGTTTTGAATTGTTTGGTGATGGATTGAGAGCGCACGGTGAAACATCAGGTAGAGGACGAAGGCGACACATTGCCAATCAACGATTTGAAAAGGATGGACAACAAAGACTGCGAATAATGTTCCATTTAAAGGTTTTTTGAATCATTCTTTAAATTTGATTTAACCTTTTTTGTTTTAAGGGAGACAAGGCAAACGGAAAAGTGCATGCGGAAGTGGCTAATATAGATGGCAAATGGGATTATAGGTTTTTAATTGTTGAATGTGAGGACCAGCGACCACATACTATTGTTTTGATTGATAATAGATGATTAAATTTTTTAATTATTAAATTTTTTGTAAATTGTTTTAACGGTTATTTAATGCCGAGATTTTTCTTTATTATTCTGGGTTCAGCCCAAAACAACGCGCGGCCATAACAACGCAAAGCCATAACTAGCTGGAAAATTTCTGGCTCTTGTCAAATTTGTTACCAATATCTTTATCTCGATGATACTAAATTTGTTAAAATTTGGAAATCTTGAAGCAAGTTATGGATTTGCGTTGTTATGGCCGTGCGTTGTTTTGGGCGTGTCCCACTACTTATTTTTTATTTCATTTACTAATTTCTTTACCAGAATGATTCTGTCTCATGAACAGGATTAGAAAGAAATTTTTTAAATCTTTCTATATTCAATGCCTTCTGTGGACTTTAATTTATTCAACATTGATATTTATTTATTTTGCCTTTATCAGATTTAATACTTGGCCAAAACAACAATCTTTTCATTATAGAAAAATTGTTCCAGATTACAACTGTACTTGCAACAAAATTATTAAAAAATCAACCGTTAATAGCATTCCAAGGTTTTTTAATTTTTCTTCATTTTCTCCAAAAAATGCAACTCAACGAATATTATTTTTATCTGATTCGGTCAAGAAGTCGCAAATTTACAACTTTTTTGCTCAATTTAAAGTGCCTGTTAGACTAGAGCAACACTTACCAGGCGATATTTTGCTTTTAGAATTGAATGGAATTCCAAGATTTTCTCTTATTGTGTTTGAGAATTTCTTGACTTTTTATAATCTTTCAAGCGAACAAAAAGAAGCGCTGAACAATTTTTCCAAAAAATATTCTGTTGGCATCATTTCCTTCTTGGAACTTGACAGTGGAAGAACAACTCGAAAAAATTTTGGGGAATTTGAGGCTTTTGGTGGATTACCCGTTAAGACAGTTTCATTTTCTTCGAATTCTCCAATCAGAAAAATAGGCAAAGATGGATGCGAATATTCTGTTCCTGAAACGGAACAAACTGGATGGGCACTTTTTAAGGGAACATTGCCCAATTCAATTCCTCTATTAGAGGCAACAACGTCAGACGTAGATATTTTATATCCCGCCTTTATTTTTAATGAGGGTATGCATGCTATATTTGGAGCAAAACCTGACTATTGGATTGTCTATATAGCCTTATTGGATACAATTAATTATTTTGCTCCGGATATTTATTCAGAGAATTTGGAAAGGTTTTGTTATTTTATAAATTTTTTTTCTAAAAATCCTCGTGTTTTACTTTTCTCATTTATTTAAAATAGTCAAAGGCGCATAATGGTCACAAAAATAGTTATTAAATAGCGAGGTGTAAACATTTCGAAACTATTCCGATTTTTATTTTTCAATTTAGTCCTTGACCATTGTGCTCCTTAATTTTCAATGAAGGGAGATCATGAAAATACGGGGTGATAATATTATATATTTTTTTGTTATTTTTAGGTTTATACAGATCGATATAGACGACGTATTTGTTGGTGCAAGTGGGTCTTTATTTACTGCTAATGATATTAGAGCGCTTATTAACCTTCAAGAAGAACTAAGAAATTCTATTGAAAACTTTACTTTTTCGCTGGGATTTTCTGGTTATTTTTTTCGTCATGGATCTGATGCTGAAATTGAGGGAAATGACTTTCTTGTTGGTATTTTTTGTGGATATTTAAATGATTTTTTCAAATTTCTTTAAGCAAATGCAAAAAATTTTAATTGGTTTCCTCATATGTGGAGGCACAATCATGCTCACGAACACTCTTCTGATTATTTACTTGCATTAATGGCACAAAATAAATTTTTTGCTGAAGTTTGTTTTTTAATCTGTAAAAAATTTTTTAAACAATTTTAGAACTATGGAATCCCTACAAAATTGTCTTATGCTATAGCACCGATACATTCAGGGGTTTGTTTTCTCCCTTTAAAAATTTTTTTCCAAATATTTTTTTAAATTTTTTCTTTTTATTTTCTCCTTTTTAAGGTTTATCCTGTTTATCAGCCACTTTTTGATGGTTGGAAAAGAATGTGGAATATTAGTGTTACTTCTACTGAAGGTTTTTTAAACATTTTTTTTAAATTTTGATTTCATTTTTTTAGAATACCCACATTATTGGCCCTCTTCTCAACGTCGCGGTTTTATTTATGGAAATATTAGCGTTTTACCAAGGTAACTTATCGAGAAAATTTGAAAAATTGTTTTGTTTTTGTCAGACAGACCTGCGGTCTTTTTACTCACACACATTATTTTCATGCTTATCCTGGAGGAATAAACAATTTTTTAAATGGCATTTATGGGGGCGCTGTTTTCAAAACTTTACTGCTAAACAAATTCTCAATTTTTATGACTCATCAACAAAATTTTGCTAATGACAGGCTTGGATCTTTTACGTTTTCAAATTTAATAAAATTTGTGAAGTGTTGGACAAATTTGAAATTGAAGTGGATTGAACCTGTTGAAATGACAAAACGTTACTTTGAGAAATTTAAAAGCGAAGAGACGTTGTTATACACGGTTATTTTTTTCTGAAAATTAAAAAAAATTAGACAAATTTTTGTTAAAATTGTCTTGTCGTTTACGGGCTCCCTTTTTTCCTCACCATAGCATTTTCATGAATCTACAGAATGGTCAGACTTTCTTGCCTTCTTTCTTAATTCCCTTTTTGTATTTTGCCAACAGGCAAACAAAAAGGGATTGAAAAAAGAGAAAAGACGGAAAATCTGACCATTCTGGACCAGGGCTGGGCGAAATAAAAATTTTTTTTATTTCGAATCGAAACGAAATAAAAAATTTTCTATTTCGTTTCGGAGCGAAACGAAACGAAATGAGCTCGTTTCGGACGAAACGAAACGAAATAAACGAAATAAAATAAAAATTAAAAAATATTTATTTTTCAATTCATAAAAGCTTTTAATCGATATTTAAATCATAAATATGCACTCCAAGAGCTAGATGCGTGACAAAAGCATACCAGAAACAAGAATGGACTCTGCAAATCTGCTATATCCACCTTAATCCTCTTAAATCGACATATATCCGCCTTAATCCCCGATATCCAATTAAAATCCCGCGATATATCCAAATTCACTTTGAGTATCCACTTTATAGTAACGATTAAGGATATTAAGAGGGATAAAAAAATTATCTTTGATATCCTTGAGATATCTCCTATATCCCTTCTATATACTACTCCCAAAACCTCCGATATTCATTTAATCCATAAATCACATATATACACTAAATCCCCCGATATCCCCTTAATCTCGCCAATACCACAATAACTTAATCTTACCAAATTTCCAAATCAAATCTCATCATTAGTCCCTCGAGATCTCTTTTAATCCTCCGGACAATTGAATAAAAATTTTAGTCGGTAGGTCAGGTAGTGGTAGGCCCACTGACGGTTTGACTGAACAGGACTTCAACACTAGTCCTATTCAACTCTACTACCTATGTTCGGTTGAGCGGCTGAAGGCTGGCCTTCTCTAGCAAAACCTGTTACAGAATCTTCCTTTTTAGCGCCGCAGGCGAAAATTTTTTGAATTTTGGAGCTCAAGAAGCCAATTTTCCTCCATTTTCAGCGCCGCAGGCGAAAATTTTTTAAATTTTAAGCTGTTCATAAGACAAAAATCACTAAAAAATTTATGATTTTTACAAAAATTCCCGTCATTAGGGGTGTATTTTTATTTCGTTTCGTCCGAAAATTTATTTTATTTCGCTCCGAAACGAAACGAAATAAAATTTTTTTTGTTTCGTTCCGAAACGAAACGAAAGGGAAAAAAGGGCACGAAATAGCGAAACGAAACGAAATTTCGCCCAGCCCTGTTCTGGACATTAAGTAGAAAAAGCTAGGGAGGAGGGGGACAATGTTACCAAAAATTTTTAAGTACGAACAACTTATCATAATTTAAATTTTTTAAAGAATTTCTGTACCGACAAACGCCACATTCGAATGCTCCCAGTGACTACATCTTGTGATAAATTTCAACATCTTCCCAATTTAATTATTTTGGGTCCACAAAAGACAGGTTATATTTAATTTTTTTCTATTAAATTAAAAAAATAATATTTTAGGTACAACAGCTTTATCAATGTTTTTACAAATTCACCCAAATATTTCAACAAATTTACCAATTCCTGGTTATTTTGAAGAACTCCAATTCTTTGCAGGTCCAAATTATAATAAAGGAATTGATTGGTATGTAGAGAATTTTATTTCAAATGAATCGTCTTTGCCCTCATTAATTCGTTTTGAGAAGTCCGCAAATTATTTTGACAATCCAAAAGCTCCAGCAGCCATTTCAGCATTATTACCTAATGCAAAATTGATTGTAGTCTTTAGTGATCCTGTGAGAAGAGCTTTTTCTTGGTATAAGGTTTGTAAATTTTTTTTGAATTTTTTAAAATTTAATTTTAAAAACGTTTAGCATATGCAAGCAAAAAATGATTCTGTTACCCTTAAATATTCTGCCGACGAAGTTTTTATTGGAAATTTTACTGAAACTGATCATTTAAAAAGGTTTAATGATTTAGAATAAATAAAAAAAATAATTTCTCTAAAATTTAAGAAGATCTCTTTTACCCGGCCTTTATGCTCAACATCTTGAAAATTGGTTTGACTTCTTTCCCCCTTCAAATTTTTTGTTTGTCGACGGGGATAAACTTCGTAATGAACCATATCTCGTTCTCCGCGATTTATTTAATAAATTAGAACTTCCAATTGTGGCCAATTTGTCCAATCGTTTAAAATTTTCTCAAAAGAAAGGATTTTATTGCATCGTTTTGGATAATAAAGCTTCATTGCATTGTCTTGGAAATAGCAAAGGACGACGTTACGAGCCAATGACTGAACGGCTGAAAAATCATTTGGAAGCATTTTACTCAGAGCCGAATAAATCTTTAAAAGAATTTTTAAATAAATATAAAATACCTTTACCTTCTTTTTTGATCAATTAAGAGAAATTTTTTAATTATTTTTAAACGATCTCACTTAGATAAAAAAAAATTTTTGTTGATTTTTTTGTTGATTCTTAGATTAATTCTGTTTGATCAATCTTTACCTTAAAATGTCAAATTTATTTTTGCTTAATTTATTTTTTTTAGAAAAAATGCCAAAATATTACTGTGACTATTGTGACGCTTTTCTCACTCACGATTCGCCATCTGTTCGTAAAACGCATAATTCAGGACGAAAACATAAGGTTTTTTACTTGATTAGTTTTTTTTAGTATTCTACAAATTAAGGAGAATGTTCGTCATTTTTACCAAGCCTGGATGGAAGAACAAGCTCAAAAGTTGATTGATGCTACTACAAAGGCTTTCACTACACAACGAATGATGGCCCCAAATATGATTCCGCCGATTGCTCCAGCTGGGATGATGGTTAATTTTTTTTGTTTTTTCGAAACCCTCAACCCTTTTCAGCCTCGTCCTTTCTTAATGCCACCGATGGGAATGTTGCGTCCACCAATTATGCCACCCAATTCATCTGGCTTTTTCATGCCTCCAGTTCCAACTACAGGTTTCTCTATAGCGAATCCAGGAATGCCACCAGGAATGCCTCGTATTCCAATTCCACACATGCCAATGCCACCAACAACTACTGGATCGGGAGGCGAAAGTGGAGGGCAACCACAACTTCGAACACAAATCAAAATGCAGCCGCCTGAATAGTAGATTGAATAGCAAGAAGAGTTTAAAAACAATGTTGAAATTTTTTGAGTTTTTTCATGTTTTGCTTTTAATTTTAAATTTGATTTGAAAGGGTTTTGAGATTAAGAAAGTTTTTTTTAAAAAAAGTAAGAAAATTCCAAGTCAAATTTTCCGTAAAATCAACCCAATTTTACTTATTATTCTTTTATTTTGTTTCTTTCAATTTTTGGTCGGATAAAGTTTTGTTTAAATTTTTTTCTTCTAAAATGAATTTTCTTTCAATTTAGATATCTTTTCAATCATTAATTTCTTCATTTAATTTATTAGATGGAACAAAATGAAATTCGTCGTCATATTAATAGACAATTTTCAATTAGAGGACATTCTCTGAGCAAGGACACTTTATCCTACCTGGTTGACCAATTAAAAGATATGGGACGTGAACAATATCAGAAAACGATGGCCAAGGTTATGGAATTAGTCGAAAAGGAAAATGGTTAGTCTAAATTTTATAAAATTTTCTAAAACAATTTTTAAAGTCGATTCTGGTTTGTTGGACTTGAATTTACTCAAAAATGTCTTGAAAGTACTCTCAAGACAGCAGAAAAATGAAAGGTTAATTTCTTTGTAAGATGAACTATAAGACTTATTTTTTTTGCAGTGAAATTAATTTCAAGCTAGAAAATGCTTTTGAATTGCTAGCAGCAAGTAAGGAGATGCCAAGGGATGTTCATTTGGGTACTGATGTTTATTGGAAACGATTTGATCTTGTTAAAAAGGTGGGTGATTTTACAGGGGAATTTTAGGAAATGATATTTTTAATATAAGAATTTTGGAATGGTTTTTTCTTCGGTTTAGAAATTTTTATTATTTTTTTTACACCAAAATTACTGCAAATTTGTTACGAGTTTTTTACATTAAAATTTTTATTTAATTTATTAATAAGCTTAATTCACATTTTTACTCGAGTTTTAACATATAATCATGGTTAAGTTGGATATTTCTTAGTTACAATTTACCGCAGTCGAAGGTTCGAGTCTAGAGTCACTGAAGCATTTGTTCATTCGTGTTCTCAGTGCTAAAATGACTCGTAAATTAATTTCAAGTGCACACTCTTGACAAATTATTTGTTTGTTGGGTTATACAGGATTGAGACAATTTTTTGGCGTCAAATTTTTAAAATAATTCTTTCTAATTTTCAGTTGCTAGTTAAAAATCAATCAACAGAAGATGATGTTTTTGTTTCAATCGATTCAATTTTTAATTTATGCGGCTCCAAAATATGTATATTAGCTCAACTCTGTAGAGGAGACGGTGCTTGGTTTGTGGCTGAAGATCAAACAGCCCGAATCAAACTAGATTTGACAGAAGCAACATACGAACCTGGAATTTATTTTGAGGGGGGTATTTTTGTTTTTGAAGGCATTTGTTCTTTGACAACACTAAAAGTTGAAAAAGTTTCCTTTCCAAAACTGAGTGGAATTAATTCTGAAGAAAATACTTCACAACGGCAAGATGTTCGTTTTTCTAGAAGAAGGGATCCAAACGACAGAATTTGCGTTCTTTCTGATCTTTTGTTGGATAATGATAAGGTTTTTGTTTAGAAGGCTTGATAACAATTAATTATTCTTTCAGGTTTTGAAAGCTTTTTATCGAATTCTTGATGGTTTCTCATCTAATCCACCAAACATTTTTGTCCTCTGTGGCCGTTTTTTAAGCGTGCAAAGGGCTTATGGGTATACTGATCAAAGTATTACAGCTTTCCGTCATTTGGCCAACATTCTTTCACATTTTTCTACAATTTATTTAAATTCGGTATTTTTTTTGAAATTAATTTTTTTGAGGAATCTTCCATCAATTCAATTTTTGTAGCATTTTATTTTGGTGCCACACCAGGAAGATCCACCACCTCTAATCACATTTCCATGGTTTTTATTTTAAAAATTATTATTTTTTCTTTTTTGTCTTTCACAGCCCTCCTCTACCCCCAAGTGTTCAAAAATGTTTCAATGATTTGCCAAATATACATTTTGCTTCTAACCCATGTCGGCTTATTTTCAAGGATAGACACTTTCTCATATTTCGTGACGATGTGATAGAAAAAATATGCAGGTCAGCCATTCATATGCCAAAAGATGTACAAGCTGAAATGATTCCAAAATTGGTAAAAAATTCCTAAAAAAATTCAAAAAATTTCTAAAAAAAAATTTTTTTCAAGTTTTGCGACACAATGTGGAGTCAACGACACCTTTCACCACTTCCCCTCTTTTACAATTCAATACAACCAGAAACTGACAAATTATTTCATTTATGGCCTGAACCGGATGTTCTTTTATTAGCTGATAAATTCAAAGGATTTATAGAAGAAGAAAATAATCAGAGACGGTTAACAATAAATCCGGGACCTTTTCTGGCAGAAAATTTTGAATTTCAAGTATATTTCCCAACTTTAGGAAGGGTCGATAATTCTGTTTTTGTTTTAGATGAGAATTGATAAAGAATTGATAATTTTAAAATAACCATTCGATTTTTCTTTTCTTTAAAATTGAAGGTTTTAAGCCTTTATGAATTTTTTTTATTTTATGAAATTTAAAAGTATGGAACCTTGATCCCTTCGAATAATCTTTCCCCTTTTCTGAAATTGATTTGTCCTCTTTTATTTAATTATTTTCCCTCGTTAAAGCTTCCCTTCTTCAAACGATTCGCTTAACAAATTTTTTGGCATTTAGAATTATTGGTATTTGAGTATCAATTATTTTTTTATTTTCATTAAGCTTGGGTAAAAAATAATTTTTGGCTTCTATGTTTGAGGATTTTTCGGTTAATTTTAATTTTTTAAATTCATTTTCAGATTAAATTCTTAAAAATATGAGCTTTGCTAATTCAATTCCATCAATTATTCCGTCCTCATCAACATTAACATCTCCAATTATAACAACTTGTGAAAATATTAGTGAGACTTCTTCTTACAAACAAGACAATCAACAACAACAACAAAACAATTTAAGCCAGCCTAGAAGTTCTGGGGCATCCCCAACATCTGTGGGAACACCAAAAGAAAATAATACTGGAAAGCAGCCACCATCAAAAAGTTATTGTATTTTGACTCCTTGTAGCAATTCTCATCCTTTTGAAGAGCGAAGGTTTATTTTGGATTTTTTAAATTTGATTTTATTCTTTAAAAAAGAATTCTTGTTGGCCGATCGGAAGAAAATGCTGTTAAAATTGGACGTTCTATTGTTAGACTTCAACCAGCACATAGTAATGCTATTTTTGATTGTAAAGTGCTTTCAAGGAATCATGCAATTCTTTGGTTAGTTTTTTTGTTGGATTGGAAGTTCATAGGTGATTATTTTATTCTGCCGAAGTGGGGAATTTTTTGAGCTTTGATTTTGGTTTTAACATGAAAAATTATTTTGGAGCTTCGTTCCCACAGTCTTTCATTTTTACCTTAAATAATTTTCAAAGCTTTTTGGATTTTCTGGGCTCTCCTAATCTTTATGAATAATGCCATAATAAAATCATTTTTGTCTTAAGGATGAATGATGACGTTCATTTCTTTATTAAAGACACACGAAGTTCAAATGGCACTTTTATAAATAATGATCGATTGAGTCCAAGTGGAGAAGAAAGTTTGATAATTTTTAACCTTTTTTCTTATTTAATTTTCGAAAAATTATTTTAGGTGAACCTAGAGAGCTCTTTTCTGGTGACATTCTTCAACTTGGAGTTGAAATTGTGGATAATGCAAAGAAAGGTTTTTTTGAGTTTTAATTTTGATTTTTTTTTGTTAAAGTCGCTAGTGGATGTGTTACTTGTATTGTACGTTTGACAAATGAGAGGGGTGAAGAATATGTTGATAGACCTCAATTGGACTCTTTTGCTTTTCCCATTCGAAATGAAAATCAAATTCCATTAAATTACACTTTGGTTCGAAATGACAAATTATTTATTTTTGAACAATATTTGAAAGAGGCAAAACACAGAGAAAATGTAATTTTTTAAAATAATTTAGGATGTGAAGAAACTTTTTTTTCTAAAAATAATGTTATTGTTTTTAGCTTCTCGGTCAAAAGCTTCAAACAATCGAAGGTCAACTTTTAACTGCACAAGAAGAACTTCAGGCAAAATGGGATGAACATATCAACCAGGTTTTAAATTTTAATAGTAATCAATTTTAAGAACAGTTTATCTGGGTAAGGGGTAATGAGAAAAATGCAATGTTGTTGCTCCGGTAGCCCAATCGATAATCTTACAGAGCCTGAACGAATTCTAGTAAGCTTAGGAACGCTGCAGGTCCCCGTCCAAATTTTTTGCTAAACTTAAAATATTTTAAAATCATTCCAAAAATATTCAAAATGGCATTATTTTACTCTATTAGAATATTTCCAATAATGACCGATTCCGTATTTCTTGAAATCCAAAAAAAAATTTTAAAGGAACTTCTTCTTTCTCGTATTGAACTTCTTGAATCTCAATTACTGACTTATTTAAATGCTAAAAATGCTGCATCGCCCAAAAATGCCCAAACTACCTCCACTAATTGTGTGGAAAAAGAAGAGGAAGTGAATCAATTAAAACGAGAAATTCGAGAATTAATTGAAGACAGGGCAAAATCTGAACAATTGGCTAAAGAGTCGATCAGGTTTTTTAAATTTTTTTTAATAAAATTAATTTAAAAAAATTTCTAGGAAGAAATGCGAACAAATTCAAGAAGCAACAATGCGTTTGAATGATGTGGAGATGGGTTTGGTAAATGTGGAGGAGGAGTGTGCCTTTCTTCGACAGCGTTGTTCAGATTATGACTTGCAATTAATCAAGCAGAGAGACAATTATGATATGCTTATGGGAAAGTATAATGAGGTTAGTGGGCAGTTTGGTTGGGTGTAGGGTTGGTGGATTTTAGGAACTCTCGTATATATGGATCCGATATTCAAACCGAAATTTTCGGATGTTGGGACATTTTTCGGATCCGAATCCGCCAACCCTAGATTGGTATGTTCAATGGATAATTGACATAAAAATCATTTTTTAATTTTGTGAAGGTTTACGAAATTTGTAACTTTCTCTTTTTTTATTCATTTTAAACAAAACAAATCTTTTCCTTTCCTTAGGTCTGTGCTCAACTAGTTACAGCAGAAAAGGCTGCTGCTAGTGCTGAAAAACCTCTTCAACCACCACCATCACCTCCTCCTTTGGAGAAAGGGTTTCTTTTGGAAAATGGTGGTGATGTTTCTACTTGTTCTTCAACTGATACTAAAGAAGAGAAGGAAAATTTGACAAAGGACAAAAATGCGGAAAAGGTTATTTTTTATTAAAATCTCTAATAATTTTGTGGATATTTTCAGATGGATTTAAGCGACAAAGACAATAATAAACAGCATGAATCGAATGTGGAAGATGGAGAGATTGTCAGTCCGTCTTTGGAAGAAGGGGAAATTGTTAGTTTGACAAAGTCGACATTTTATAATGAAGAGGAACAAAAAATGGCAAATTACTTCCATAATTGTAAAGAACAGGAATTACTCAAAAAAGTTGCTGAATTGGAGTTACAACTTAAAGAACGCAAAATAAATGGGAATAATAATAATGAAGAGGAAAGGACTTTGACTACAACAACGACACCTCAATCTTCTGCCGATTTTCAGGTTATTTTTGAATTAAAATATACACAGATTGATCTAGTTTTTAGAGACTCCCATTGAGTTTTAAAGATTGTACTTTTGAAGGGGTATCTTAAATTTGAGAATATCCTTGGGTAGATCTCAAGTCTAGCAATCCAAAGGAGGGGCTGGCAACTCAATATACATACAAAAATTGCATTCAAAACTCCAAATAAACGCCAATTTTTGGCGCACACCTCATTTAGCCCCTCCTGAAACTCGACTCCTAGATATATCTTTGAAGTCTAGTAGCCGATCAAATTAAGAAAAAGGTATCTTAAAGAGATGTACCCTATATTGGGCGTATCTTATTTGGAGGTCCGACTTTTAAAAATTGTTTAAAAAAATTTCCTTAGGTCTTTTTGTTGTCAATCTTTCCATTTTTGCTTGTTTTGATGTTGTTTCTTGCACCATTCTTTTACTTTTCTGTTTGGCCTTGGACTTCAAATAACGAGCAAAATGTGGAGAATGAACAACAATTATTGCAAAATGAAGAATTAACAAATAAAGAGGAAAATGAATGAGAGAGAGACGGTATTTTTTATAAAAAAAATAAATTTAATTTTCTGGGATTAACAATTTTAATTTTCTTGTTGTAAAAAAATTATTTGGATGACTTATACTCATTTAATTATATATATACCTACCTACTTTTTTTGTTTTTATTTTAAGGTTTTAACAGGAATAAATTTGAATTAAGATTAAAAATTTTGATTTTGATAATTTTTGGGGCCTAATAAAAATTTATTTTTGAATTCTATTCAAAAAAATATAAAATATATACAATGAAAAGGAGTATCAGGGATCGATCGGATTACTCCTCGATCCGAAGAAAATTATGAAAACCGGCTCGAAACCAACCCTATTTTTTTCTCAGTCTGGCCCATCTTCTGAATTCTAACTGGTATTCTTAAAAACTTCTTAAAAGGAATTAAAATATAACAAAATTAGGGAGTCTGGGAATAAAATAAAAACCCAAAAAAAAATTGTTTAAATTTATACCAAAAGGCAAGAAAAATGTTTATTTTGGTAAATTTAATTTTAGTTCAAACAAAAAAGTACAAGCTTAAATTTGCATAAAATTAACATGCTCTTTTTCCAATAAATTTCCACAAAGAAAATTTAATAAAAAATGCAAAAATAAAAAGATGTCCAAGTTTCGTGTTAAAAAAAAGAGAAATTTTAAAGAAAAAAAAGAATTTAATTTTTAATTAAAGGGAGAACATTAAAAAGATGTTTTTTTGAAATTTGAGTGACATCCCCAAACGGGAGACTTTTAATAAAAATTATTTTCTTTTAACATCCCATTTTCAACTCAATTTTTATCCAACCCATTTTTCCAAAGAATTATTTTAAAAAATAGGAAATTATTATTTCTGTTATTTTAAATACCCCCTTCTTTCCATCCCCTTCCCTCTACCCTCTATCCCCCTTCCCTCCCTTCCCCTCTCTCCCCCTTTTCCCTTTTATCCCCCCTCCTTCCCCTCTCCCTCTATCCCCCCCTCTCCCCTCTATCCCCCTTATTTCCCCCCTAAAAACAAACTAGCCTGATGAGGGTAGCACAAAGTTAGCCTTTATTGGAGATATAATATCCATCCCTTTTTTTAAATTTTCTCCTTTTCTCAATGACTTATTTTTACTTTTACATTTTTTCTTAGCTTCTTTTGCTTTTTAAAAAGGCCCAAGTCGATGTGTTTTTGCCTGCCAAAGCATTTGCTTACCTTCTCTCCTTTTTAGCTTGTTTTTTCAATATGTTTTTAAGTACATATGTTTTGTAAGCTTATTTTATTATTATTTTTCTTTTGCTAGAATGTAAAAGAATTTTCTTTAAAAGATATTTCTATGTTTTTACATTAAATATATCCTCTCAGTTTTATCCGCTTTTCGTTTCCCTCATTTTTCTCTTTTAAACATGCGCCTTTATGTTTGTCGTGTCTGTACAAAAGACCGTTGCAAAAAAGACCGGAACGGGCAAAAAACGGTCTTTTAACCCTTTTTGCCTGTTCCGGTCTTTTTTTGCACCGATCTTCTGTACAGGACCCATGTTTCTATTAACTTTTTCATCTCTCCCCTATTTCTTTTTATTTTTCCTTTTCTCTAATTAACACGTGCTCCTTTACAACAATTTTGTTATTGGCATTTTGTCTTATCTGCTTCTCTCACTTTTTAACGTTATTTCTTCTTATTTATTTTTTACTTTAGGTCAAACGGCTGTCTCTTTTTTTGCTTATTTCCAGCCTTTACTTAAATTTATATGTCTAGTTTTCCCTCCCAATATTCAAATTATTCCTTTTTTTAAGGGCCACCATCTTAAAAACCTTTCTTCTCCACCTTTTTTCGCATAACTTTTATTTTTTTTCAAAGCTTTTTGGTGGCCTTTTTTGGTTGAAAATGACGCTTTTATTTTGCCATTTTTCTTCATATTTTTAGAAAACAAACGTCATTTCTCTTCCAAATATTTTCAAAAAATAATATTAAAAATATTCAAGTATTTGGTTTCTTTGCCTATTTCTTCAAAAAAAAATTTTTTTTAATTTCCAATTTTTCTTCCTTTACGAATTTTTAAAATTTATTTTTCTCAATTAAAAGCATTTTGTTTTATTTTCCTCTTCTGACATAATTATATGTATACTTTTATTTTTTTTTAATACGTCTTTTCGTCTCTTAAATGTAAATAAATGACAATTATTTCCGTAACAATTTTATTAAAAATTTTTTTTTGCTAAATCTTGCAATTATAGGTATTTACTTTTTATTTTGGTTAAGCCACAAGATTGAACCAGTAAATTTCGTTATAGTTTTGTGGTTTTGATTAGAGATTTTTTTTGTTTTTACTTCCTATAAAATCTCGATTTATGTTTTTTTTCTTCCCAAAATTTTTTAAAAATTTTCGATTTTAGTTTTTTCGATTTTTGACGCCTCCGCTGTTCCGACCTATCTCTCTCGTTTTGATTTTTGATCAATTTTCCTATGCTTTTTCTTCCAATTTTAGAATTTTATATTCGAGCTAGTTCCGTCTTCCGACACCCTCAGATGTTTCAAAATGATATTGTGATTTAATTTATTACTTTTTCAAGCAAAGAGAAAATATTTTTTTTAATTATTGGAGCTGGTAAAATAATTTATAAAATCTCTTCTTATTAAAAAACAAGAAAGAATGAATTCCCCAAATTTGCAACGTACAAGAGAAAGGAGAAGTAAAATAATTTTTAAAAGATTGAGAAAAAAGAGAAGAAAAGAAGGAAAAGAATTTAATAAAAAATTAATAATTAAAAGAATATTTTCAACAAAAATATTTTTAATTTTATTTTCAACAATTTTATTAGATGAATTTATTTTAAATAATGTTGAGGCTATTCGTTGTTATTGTACAGGTATTTTTTTTAATTTTAAAATTATTTTTAAAGAAATGAATTTTTAATTAAAAAATTTTGGGTAAACCCACAAGATCACTTAAAAGTTTATTTGGAATTTTCTACAAGGAGAATGGAGGATGATTTCGAAAAAATTTGGATTCAGTTATTGTTTCCTTGCAGGCCAGGATTTTTTTTCGGGGGTGGGGGCAATCAGGGAATTTTTTGTTTTTTTTATTTCCTTGTATTCGCTAGGATATCCAAAAAATCGTTTCTGGCTATCCCAAGATTTTCCATGATCCATTAAAATTTATTGGAAGCCTTTAAACATTAATTTTCGTTCAGATGAACATTGTGTCCCTTATGGTGTTTGTGAATCAAATGTTTGTTTGGTTGGATTGCTTAGGGCAAATAATGCAGGTTTAAAATTACCTTTTTTAAATTAAATTTAGTAGAGGTTTGAGGGGTTTAATTATTTTTAAAATTTTGTTTAAGTACGCATTCCTAGTCTGTTCCATAAACTTGGAAAATAAAATTTAAAAAAATTTCTAAAAAAAATTTTTTTCTTCAGTAATCAGAACATGTGGAAGTCAGTCATTAGGGTGTCAAAGAAATGTAGATAGGTGGAGCCATTTATGTTCTTGTGACGAAAATTTTTGCAATACTTTTCTATTTCTCAAGTTTTTTTTTGGAATTTTTTTTTAAATTTTCTTAAATTTTTCAAGAGCAAATACAAATATTGACGGGCCTAGAAATCGTCTTTCATTAGAAAACCCTTCAAGTAAACATTCTGACTCGTCAGATCAAAGAATATTTGAAAGAGTAGATCAACCATCTAGTGGAGAATTTGCAACGTTTGACCATCAATTAGGTTCCTTTTTTTAAATTTTTTCTTTTCTTACCTCCATGTAAGATCCCTCTGTTTACGAGACCTTTTTTAAAAAATTGGTTGGGTTAAGGGGAGCTGTCTAGACGATATTTTTCTTACCTCCATGTAAGATCCCTCTGTTTACGAGACCTTTTTTAAAAAATTGGTTGGGTTAAGGGGAGCTGTCTAGACGATATTTTTCTTAACTCATTTAAGATAAACCCATCAAAATTCGTTTTCTAAAATCTGGCCGGTCTCTTGGTTAAGGGAAGCTGTTCAAGCAGTATCTCCCATTTAAGATACCCCCATTTTGTGGGACGATTCAAGGGAGGTTAATTCTTTAATTTTATACAGATAATGAGCCAATGCCAATCAAAAATTCAAATTTGCTCACTCTTCTGTTAGTTATTGTCCCCCTCTCTGTTGGAGCTGCAGCGGTTGTTGTTGTTGCTATTAATTATTATTGTCATCTTTGTTAATTTTTTTATATCTTTAGTATAAGGTTTTTATTTTTATTAACACTAGAAAGAAATCCCGTGATCCCTCTTAAAATTGTAAAGATGAAAAGTTTCGGGAATAAATATAAATTTTCCCTAAAAATTAAAACAGTCGGGCCTTGCTTGTACAAAAATTCTGAAACTAAAGTGATAGTTAATTTGGCTTCTGATTTCGCCCGATTGTCAAAAACTAACGTTGATTTGAGACTGTCTTAAAAGCGAGGTCCGACTGTAATTAATTCACTTACATTAACATTATATTATTTTTAAAAATAAATTAGAAATTTTAATGATTTTATAATAAAATTAAAAAAATATTTTTGTGCCTTCCCCTCCATTTTTATATTTTTTCATTTGTAATTTTTTAATATTTTTTTTTACTTTTTTAAATAAATTTGCAGTAAATTTAAGGTCTTTTATTAAATTTAAAAAATATAAAACAAAAATAGAATAACCAAAAAAATTTTTTAAATAACAAAAAATACCCAAAAAAACAATTCCCAATGTTCACTTATAAAGAGCCAAATTTCCAATAAATTGTTTCAGTTTCTGTCTTTGTTGAGGTTTAATAGCTATACAAACAGCCATTCCATCTTCATTCCAAATTTTGTGTTGAATGCCGGCATCTGCCAATTTCTTTGCTTGTTCTAGCAATTCTGATTCGTCTTTAACCTTTTTTTGAAAAGAAATTAAAAATTAGAAACTTTCAAAAAAACCTTTAAAGTCACTTTATGCATATTTTCTATATTTCCCATATATTCTTTAACCTCTGGATCGTCTTTAAATGTCCATATACAAGCTGTGGCTGCATGGGCTATTTGGGTGAAAACTGCCCCTAACGGCCATTTTAAATCAGAAATGAGATCTGCCCTAAGAATTAAATACATAATTAAACGTTCGCCTTGTGTTGACATTCTAAAAAATTAAAAAGAATTTTACGAAAATTTAAAAAAATTAAAAAAAATATTAAAGCTGGAAGAACAGAACATGCAAAATTAAGAGAATTAGTTTAAATGTAAGATATATATATGTAACGAGTGTGTTAAACATCAAGTGAGATGGCTGGGGTTATTTTTATGCTTGTCAGACTGTTAAGAACAAATTGTTTAAAAATGTGGTAGAAAAAATTGTTGGCAAAATGATTTAATTATATCATATTTCACGGCAGCCTCAAAATCCACCGATATCCTTCTTGATGTCGCTCATTGATTTAAGTCGCCATTTTATAAAAAGGGATTTAGTCATTACCAAATAAATCAAAACAAACCTAATAAATGGAGTGTAGAGATCATCATTCTTCACATAATCAGAGCATTTACGAAAAAAAGGATTATTTGTGGAAATATCTTTTTCGACAAGGTCATATTTACCTTCTTAAAATCTCTTCAGCCTTTAGGCCCCATAAAATTTGCGGACAAAACTTGCTTGTTTAAAAAATATAAAAAACAAACTTTTAGAAGTCGCCGGCCACTGGTGTGTTGACGTTACTGCTGTCGAATTACCTGGAGGACTAGAATGCCCAGACTAAAATGTAGAAGGGGTGGCGACGATGCATCCTGAACTGTTTGCTTGTCAGAATTCACCTGAACTGACTTGTTTGTCAGAATTCCTCCTGAACAAGCAATTTGTCAGAATATCCTGAGCTGAACAGCTTGTCAGATTCCTCCTGAACTGAACTTTGTCAGAATTCCTCCTGAACTGAACAATTTGTCAGAATCCTCCTGAACTGAACTGTTTGTCAGAATTTACATCCTGAACTGAACAGTTTGTCAGAATTCTCCTGAGCTGAATTGCTTGTCAGAGTTCATCCTGAGCTGAAGTTTGTCAGAATTCACCTGAACTGAACTGCTTGTCAGAAGTCTCCTGAACTGAATTACTTGCCAGGATTCATCCTGAGCTGAACAAGTTGTCAGATTCCTCCTGAACTGAACAATTTGTCAGAATGTTTTAAAAAGCCTGAACTGAACTGTTTGTCAGAATGTGAATCCTGAACTGAACAGTCCGTAGAGAGGGGGGCAGGGACCCAAAATCAAGTGGGAGGGGGAAGTCCTCCAGATATTAAAAACTAGAATTTATTTTGAATTAAAAAACTAAACCAACGTTTCGTTGATAGGTTTAACCTGCATGATGTTGACGTTGAAGAAAACTGAAAAAAACATTTGTTAAATTTGGTCGCAAGATTATTCATTAGCAAGTTTTGTCCGCCCCTATTGTGCCCCCATCCCTAAAAAGGAGTAAAACCAATCTTTGCTGTTGCAGAGAACAAAAAAGCATCGATCTTAAAGTAAAAGAGTTTAATTACAAAACTAAAAGCAAAAGTAAACCAGAAATCCAAAGTAGAATATTAATCCAAGTAGAACATTTCTGGGTCCACATCAATGCCCGCATAGCAAACGGAGCCACAAAGACTTTCAAAAACAAAAGCTTCGATTTGTTGGCCGCGGCACTCCACCAATAAAAATCTGAAATAAAAATATTTTTGGATATTTTCAGTTTAGTCGCCCCATAAACGTATCAGAAATGTGAGTTACCAGAAACCCTGAGGAGCCTATTCTGCAAAGCGACAGAGATTTCGAAGTCATCGCCACTTAATTTTGAAGTCGCTTAACGCAATACAACAACAAATGGAATGTGAAATGATTGCCCGTTGTTATGACATTTGTCGGAATATCTTTTGTGGGATAACCCCCAACTCCAAAAGCCGGGACCAGCTCGGTTGGAAAAGAAACAAGGAGCCAATCTACAGGCAACGCCAATCTACAAACGAAGCACCAAATCTGCAATCAAATTTGTAATGGGCGCCTACCATCTTGGCGATAAAAGGCGTTTCAGTAACAAAACGACACAAGCCACTTCGTCGAGTGTCTAAAAAAGAGTAAAGAAAATAGAGAATAACAGAAAAAATCATAAAAACAGAACGCCAAAAGAAAAAGGACGCTGACAAAAGGCGAAAATTTAAAAATTTGTTTTTCTCTAAATAACAAATAAAATTTTTTTTCTTAAAAATTTTCTAGTTTGAAGTTATGGGCATTCGTGATCATTTACTAACACAACCAAAATTGCTTAATTATTTGAATAGTTTGGAAGAACAAAAGAAAGATGAATTTGCAGAATATTTGCTTAAGGTTTTTTTTAATTTTTTAGATTTTAATTTCATTTTTAGTTTGATTTTGATCATTTGGCAGAAGCTTTCAAATCCTCACAAAATTCAACACTTCCAGCACTTGAAGATATTTCTCCTATTGGACCAGAAAACTTTGTTGATAGAAGTGAATTAACTGATATTGAATTGAATAGACTTTTTAATTTGGGTAAAATTTGATTTTTTTTTATTTTTCGTATTGATGCTTATTGTTAGTCTCCTTATTTTCGATATTTGGGGTAAATTCCCAAAACGGGAGGGTGGGGGCAGTCTTACATAAAAGCTAAATAAAATTTTTTTTAAAGGTTTAAAGGCCGTTTCTGAGGGTAAAGTCGCTGCGCTTGTTCTAGCTGGTGGGCAGGCTAGTAGGCTTGGCTCTGACCACCCTAAAGGGGTTCTGCCTCTTGGCACTGGTCTTCACAGCAAAACAGATTCTCTTCTATTCATCCAAGCAGCTCAAATCCGCTACCTTGAAGATATGGCCAAAAAGAAATTTCCAAGTTCTAACAAATCAACAATTACTTGGTTAATAATGACTAGTCGATCAACGGATTCAGATACTCGTGCTCATTTAAAAGATGTTATTGAAGAGACTGGACTTTGTTCGGATCAAGTAAATTTTTAAAGAAATATAAACGGGTTGAGCTAATAGATTGAGATTTTTGGAGTATGGGTTTTGATTAATAGTCCAATCTATTGTTTGTGTTGACCATGTGCTTCGAATCCAGGAAAATTTTAGAAAATTCCAGAAATAGTTGACCTATATCCAAGGTCCTGGAAGACACAGGCCTTGACCCATACAATTAGCTTATTGTTAATTTGAGGATTTTCTAAAATTTATTTTAAGATTGTCACGGAGGTTTTACCTCTATTAGATATTCACAAAAATTATTTTTAAATTCCCTTTTTAAATAAATTTAAAAGTAATAATTTTTAAGGTAATCATATTTACCCAAGATGAGCTTCCTGCCTTTTCTTTGGATGGAGAAGCACTTCTAGCTGAGCCTTATCGTCTTGTAACCTCTCCAGGTTTTTTTTAAATTTTTTTCCTTTCCTAAAAATAAATTTAAGATGGTCATGGAGGCCTATATAATGCAATTTCTCCATTTCTTCCTTTATTAGAACAGAAAGGATTGGAATTTATTCAAGTTTACAATGTGGATAATATACTTTGTAAAGTTCCAGATTTGTATATGGTTGGATCTGCAATTGAACAAAAAGCTGATTGTGTGGCAAAGGTTTTTCTAAATTAAAATTTTTTTTGTTTAGTTTGCAATTCTTTTTGGTTTGGTTTTTTATTTCCATATTCCCAAATAGTAAGATTGTATCCCGGGTCTTTTATTCTAAAATTATGTCCAACAGTTTCAGGGATTCATGTACAAAATTAAAAATTATAAGGTATTAATAACGGAAAATTCTGACTTGTTGGCCATCGAAAAATAAATAACAAAAGTCGTTTTTCATTTCCCTATAAAACAAATTTTTTTATTATCCGCCTCCATTTGTAAATTTTTTCTGTGTAATCTTAAAAATTTTTTTCTTATTTTTTAGGTAATCGAAAAAATCAATCCTTCAGAAGCTGTGGGACATGTTTGTCTTGAAAAAGGGAAAGTTCGAGTGCTTGAATATTCTGAAATATCTTTCGAATTGGCTGAAGCTAGAGATTCTGATGGAAAATTAATTTTGTGTGCTGGAAGTATTTCAATTCATTTATTGTCATTAAATTTCCTTCGAATTGCTTGTCTTCCTGAAAATATTAAATTAATGCCTTTACATGCTGCACGTAAACAAATTAATTATTTGGAGATTGGGAAGGATAGTGGTGATTATTTGAAGAGAAAGGAGGCAACTGCTATCAAATTGGAGCGTTTTGTGTTTGACGCTTTTCATCATTCAAAGTATTTTTTTAGAAATTTATTAATGACAAAACAGCAAATTTTAGTAGATAAGGTAGGGAAGGGATTTTATAACCGGTACCCTTCTCATTATTAGAGCGCCTTTATTTTTGAATTAATTTCCTTTACCTTTGTTTTTTATGCTAATTACAATAGATCAGTGTTTTCCAGTCCTGGAAACGGATTCCCTAAACCAGAGCCTTGAAACCGACAGAATTCTGTGACTGTACGAAGCTGGGGAACCATTTGATTTTTTCGTAATTGAAAAAACATTGAAATACCTGACAATGAGTCTCTAAAAATTAAATTTTTTACGTTAAAAATTCAACTGAAAATTTAAAAAATTTTTTAAGAAACTTTTTGGTATGGCAAGTATTAGCCTCTGAAGAATTTAGTCCATTAAAGAACGCTGATTCTACTGGAAAGGATTGCCTAAAAACGTGTTTGGCTGATTTTAACGGAATTAATGGAAAATGGATAAAAGAGGTTTGTTTAAATATTTTGGAGAAGAAGAAGATTTAATTAAGTTAATTAAAAAATAATTTTTGAAACCCCTCCCCGGTGAACTACTTTTTTTCTTTTTTCTACTCAAAATTTTTGCAAAATTTTTATTTTATTTTTGCTCAGTCAATTTTTTATTTTCTCACTTAAAATCTTTTATTTTTTAAAATTTATTTACTCAAATAATTAGCGCCTAATGAAGTATTTTCTTTGACACCTTTTTTTACCTTTTTTTATGCCGACCTTTTCCTGACTTGTTTGCCTTTTTATTTGTTACAAAAATTAGTCACTTCTCGAGATTCTATTTATCTGTTTTCTGTTATATTTTCTTCTAGATTTTTATTTTTTTTCTTTTAAAAATTTCTTTTAATTATTTTTCTTTGGATAATTAGTGAAGGAAAAAGGGCTTTGAGCTATCTGTGATCGAAAAAAATTCAGCGCAACCTGCAGATTTTATTTTTAAAATTCACATTCTCTTGGTGCCAAAAAGCTCGCAATTTCGCAATTACTGATAGCCTCTACTTCAAATCTTATTGTTAGTCTAATTGAAAAATATCAGTTTGTGAATGACGTAATATACCTATGTTTCGAGCAGATTTTTTGAAACCCTTTAGACTTTAAAAATTCCTTTCTCTAATTTTTTCTTAAAAATTTTCTTGCCTCTACAAAAATTAATTAATGTTATAATTAATTTATTGTTAATTTTAAATAAAAATATTTTTAAAATTTTATTTTTTACTTTTACCCAACTAAAAAGGACCGTAATCCTTTAAATTAACGAGAAATAAATGTAAAATTGAAAATGAGGGGAGGGAGAATGGCAGAATGTCAATGCTTTTTCCCTTTATTTATTTCCACTAAAATCCTTTCCTTCATTTATCCTTCTAATTTTCATATTTTTGCCTTGTTCACATTCACAAAAATATTCTTCCCTCCGTTATTGACCAATTTATGTTATTACGTAAATTGCGCATCTTTTCAGAAAAAAATTTTTAACAGAAAAGCGGTAATCTTTCCCTTAAACACAAATTCATTTTCCCATTCATTTTCGATTCAGGCCGCGCATATTCTCTTGCCTTATTTGTAATTGAGTGCACAAAAATTGGAAGGGAAGGGAATATTTAAGGGGATTATCCGCGCCGCCCATTTACAGGCCGAAACAACGATTTTATTTAAAATTTATCTGCCCTATTTATTAAAAATTAAATTGAGTCGAGAATATTTTTGTGTGTGTAAAAATGTTAGGGAGAGAGATGTTGTTATGCCTCTTGAAAATTATGAAATTAAGGAGGAAATTTAGCCATAAATTGGATCGCAAGATGTTTTTTCATTGTTAATCCTCTTGGTTAAATTGTAACTTGATTAGTACAGTAGGGCCTCACTATAAGATAAGTAGGGATGATAAAATGTGTATCTTATAATGAAAGGTCTATTAAATAGAGGTGTATATTAGTACCTAAATAGGTACTAAATAAAAGGTATCGTTAGACCCCTCAGATTCCGAAAAAAATTGATAGAACATCCTGGCGCTAAACTTCGCTGTTGAGTTAATTACACCAAAAAATTTATAAGAATTAGAAATGAAAGTAGCCCCTCGTAATTTCGTTAGAGTTGGGTCCGTTTATTTTCTAGATATCCCGATTAAACCCCCAAACCACCTGTTATCGTTCATAATCATACATACTTTTACAAATTCATAAGTTTGATTGGAGTTGCCAATAATATAGCTTCCTTCTAGGTCGCTTAGACTGCGACCCTTCAAGTGCTTACCAAATTTTAAAAGCCGTACCTTAAATAGAGGCATGCCTAATATTGGTGTATAATATAGAGGCCCGGATTTTCTAAAATATTTTTTTTAAATATCTTAATTTGATTTTCTTAAAACACTTCTTGGTGGCTGTTTATTTTGAATAAAAGAGAGGTAATTGAGAGTGTTTTTAGTGCCTGTCGGCGACTTCCCTTAGTTTCCCCTCTCTCAATATTTTTCTGCCATTTCCCCCTTTTTTTTATAATATCCATGTCTTTATTTATGAAAATTATTTCCGCCTTCTCGACGGTAAAAAAGGAGATTTTTGTTTGTGCCAACACCAACAGGTCACCTTCAAACCCTTCTAAATATATCCTTTACTTTTGGTAAAATGGCAAAGCAAATTAGGCGTGAATTTTGCGCTAAACGGAGGCTTTTTAACAAAGAAAAGTAAAAAGGAAGGGAGATTGTTTGGAACCAATTGTCGGTAATTTTGAAAATTTTTTTTGCTTTTGTCCAATAGGATAGTTTAATAAAAGTTTTAATAAAATTGGTGGATTTGAACCGTTTTTAATTTTATTTTTTTATATATTTTACTGTAGGAGTTCTATTTAGTTCTAAATTCTTGATTTATTTTTTATTATTTCCGCCTTTAACTATAAAGTTCGATAAACTATAGGATAGCCTCAAAATTAAATATACCTTTAAGATATACATATTGCTTTTTGTTTGGTTGCCGTGTAAGGGAAACATAGAGAGGAGGTAGATCCAGCTGCCTAACACTTAAAACGCTTAATAAGGCGGGTGTTCAAGATCTGAATTGAAGCAGCGCCTCGATATTTTAGACGGTAGAGCACCTGTACTGATGAGCGAAAACGACTAGCAATAAATGCCAGAAGGTCGCGGGATCATGCCTGCTCGGGGCTAAACTTTTACCTTCTCTTATTCCCAATATGTGTTGGGAGGTCCCTAAGCGATACTTTCTATTTAATATACCCCCATTACAAGATAGAGGTTTTTCCTCTCCAAGAGTATATCTAAAAATGAGGTCTAATTCTATAAAGGGCATAGCTTATCCGATTATTTTTTCCCTGTTTATTAAAAAAGCGGTAATTTTCTATTTGATTCAATTAAGGTGTACTTGTGTATATAATTTTGTTTGAAAAAAAGAGATATTCTTCAATTGCTACCAAAAATGTATTTAAAATATTATTCTAAAGTTCATGTGCCGACACCTTTTTTTTGTTCAATTTTTTCTCTTCAAGTTTTTAAGTACCTCTAAATCCGCTATTTATTCTAGTATTTTTTGTCGCTCAATTTAAAGTACAATTAAAAAATATTTTTGTTAATTTTTGTATGTTGGCGTGAAATGAGGAGAGAGAACAAAAAGTTAGTATGTATATTAGAGGGGAGAATATTGTATTTTTGAAAAAAAAATATTTTTTTGGAAGACCGACAAAAAATCATTTTTTAGGTCAAAACCTTAAATCTTCACTGCGTAAAATCTCTTCAAAAATTCTTTTTATGGAAGTGATATACTCGTATATATTCACAGAATTATTTAGAAAAACCTCTCTTTTTGTTTAATTCACTTGGGGGGAAAGATTAAATATTTGCACAAACTCTTGGCGCAAAACAAAACTTATTGTACTAGATTGGCGGTAGTTGCTTTTGAAAAATTTGTAGAGAGGGGAGAGAGTTCATCAAGAATATTGTCTGTTCTTTGCCCAAAATATCTCTAACAAGAAATTAATAATCGAAAACTAAATTTTAAATATACCATTTTTGCGTTTTACAACCAAAAACAAAACGCCAATGATAAAACGCCAAAAAATTTCAACGTATGAAATTCTAACTGTGCGCCAATCCATTTTTATTGCGTGTGAAAACGCCAATTTGCGTCTGTTTTGGCGTTGTCCGATTCGGTGATTTTACACGTTATGAAAAAGTTGTTGCGCACATTTGATTATTACCTATTTTGTCTACTATTTACTTAGAAGTAATAATGAAAACGCAAATATGTTTGTAGTGGTTTTTATGATTTGTTTTTAATAATTGAGTTTAAGATGAGGTGAAATGGAGCACATTTTCGACTTCCGAACTTAAAACACCGACTTTCTTAAATTAGAAAATTTCCTTTTTTTACTCCCCCTCTAATTAACTGTTTATTTATCCAAAAATCTCTTCTTTTTTTTAATTGATTGGCAAACAAAAATATTTTTGGAGGACAAATGTGAAGTTTTTAAAAATTATAAACTTGCCATATTTATTAACTAAAGAACAGTCTCTTCGAGGATATTTAAATACACACAAAAACCACAATTTTGAACAAGAATATTTATTTATTTTTATGATTGTTTTGTTGCTACATGGATCGCTTCTCACTTCCTTTTTTGAGGGGGAGAGGAGGAGGAGGCACTTGTTAAACTGACAAGTGAGAGAGAAGAATGCTCCGTTCAAGTATTATATATTTACAATATTTTAAATATATATCAAGGACAAAAATTGGAAAGAGGATATGTGTATATTTAAATATATGAAATTTTGGAGTTAGGGAAGGGATATTTTAAGATTGTTGAATAATAAGTACGAGGCAATAAATGGTGGTACTTTATTAACAATAAGTCTTAATTAACCCCAGAAATTGAATGTCAATTCAGGATTTTGTGCTGATAATTACAATTTGTGGATACAGTGAATGGAGTTTAATTAAAGTGTATCTAATGTGCCTGGAATTGGGTTATGGAGCGGGGCTGGTTTGAGTCAATCGGAACCCATCCGAAAAAAATTTTGAAACCCCAAACTTAAATTTAAACCTCACCAAATCCATCCCTGTTATGGAGTCAGACGTTTGATTTTATCATTAGCCTGACAATTTCGTTATTAAAAATTAAGCTTATCAGCTTAACAAAATTTGATGTTAAATATCAAGGATTAAAAGATAAATATATTTTACTTAATCTTTTGTTAGTTCCCTCTTTCTATTCAACAAAAAATACTGTAAAACTTTTCAGTTTAACGGCAGAGAGTCACTAAGGCGCTATTGGAGGGGTTAAATTTGTTGGGGGAAATAATACACACAAAAAGGCACGCCCACAAAATAGTGTGACGGAGGGAAAAACTTGTTAGAATGTTTAACATTAAATACACCAAGTACAAATGTAAAGAATTTTTAAGTGAAAAAAAGAGGCGTGACAGTCAAAGAGGGAACAGAAAGCTAAAAAATATTGTTTAAGGGATTTATATTGTAAAGGATTTGTTGAAAAGAATTAACAAATAAATGAATATTTTTTTGTCTTTTTTAAAAATTTTATTTTTTATTTTAACAATTACAGATTTTTATTTTATTAAAATACAGTGTTAACTTTAGCTAGTTTCCCTTCCTTCTATAACAGTCTTGAGTCAAAAAATCAGGGTTTACGGTACCCCGACCTCCTCCTGCTTACGATACCCCGACCTCATCCTGCTAACGATCAACGAGATACGTAAAACCGTACCGAAATTTTCTAGATTCGACTTTTATTCTCTATTTTATAAGCTTTATTCTTTCTAATAGTTATTGAAAATTCCTTGAATAAATATATTCCCTTTTTAACTAACAAATTTAATTAAATTCAGATAAACATTAAATATTAATAAATAAATTAATTATTATGACAACAATTCCTTCAAGTAAGTCTTTTTTTTTGATTTTTTGAAAATTTAAAGACAACCTCATTAAATGACAGAAATAGTCTTTAATCACAAAGTCAACTTTATTTATCAGAGTTTTAACAATTATGAGCCTTTAAAAGTTATACAGACTAGCCTCACTTATAGATGTTTGATAGGCTGAAAAAATTTTATATTAAAATGAGGGGTACCTGGAGAGGGGTATCTAATGCAGCCCTCTCCCAAAGAATGTCCAACTATTTAAAAAACGTACAAGAAAAAGGGGGTATATCATTCTAAAGCCTAATCTGTATATTGTTTTCTATAGAAAAATTTTTTCTAATTTTTTCTCCACGATTTTACTTGCTTTTTCTACACAATATTTATCTACCATTTAAGCCCTTAATTTTATTCTCATTTAATTTCTGAAGTATTCTATGTCCTTTAATATTTATCCCATTAAATCCCATTAAAGCCTTCTAGTATCTCACTAAATCCAAAAATTTTTTCCCTAAACAATTCTCTCCTAAATATTTTCCCAAAAATCCATGTCCAAGTCGAGAAGTTCCCCCTCCTTAAAAATAAGAGGGTTAAAGCCTTTTTGCCTTTAAAAATGTCATTTTTAGTTCAAGCTCTTATAAGCTTTTTTCTTTTTTTAAAACACTCCTCTTCATTCTCTTCAAACAAAAAAATTTTATTTTTTATTTGTTTCTCTCTCAATATTTTTAATAAAAAGAAGGCACAAATTGCTCTTTCTTTTATTAATTTTTATGGCATTTTATAGCAAAAAGCATATCTTTATTTGATTTTTGAGGAAAAAGTTATTATTAAAAATGGATAAAATTAAAAATTAAAAAGGGGAAATAATGAGGAATAAAAATATTGAGAATAAAAGTAGAAAAATTACAAGATTATTAAATACAGACTAATTTTACTATAAGATACCCCTCGGAGTAGGGTTGTCGGTTCTTAGAAAATCTTCGGATATCTGGAACCGAAAAATCATCGGTTCTTCGGTTCTGTTCGTTCCAGAACCGACAACCCTACCTTGGAATTGAAAATTGTTTATTTTGGGGGGATATAGTCTCTAACACACTGACATATAATTGAAGGTGAATGTGAGGGAGAATTAAATCAGAAAAAAACATTCATCCTCATATCGAAATAACCGACGTATGACTGGAATTGATGTGTAAGGGTGTCTCAAGTTAGAGAGGTACAACAAAAAAACAATTTCTATGCTGCTCACTTTAATATGTAATAGGTCACAACTAGGACTTAAAGATGCCTTAATCAACTAAAAAAATTAGGAAAATTAAAAAAAATTTCTAGAAATATTTTAACTTCATTAAACAGGTCGTATCCTTGTTGACGTTCCCTGTCGAGTTTGTCAAGACCATTCATCTGGAAAGCATTATGGAATATACAGGTAATAACTGTCCAATTGACATACCTATATTATATACTTAAATAATTCAGTAATTTAATTAATTTATTTAAATCTAATTTTTTAAAGTTGTGATGGATGTGCTGGCTTCTTTAAAGTAAACATTAAAAAATTTTCAAAATTTTCAAAAATTTTTTTTAATTCTAAAAGAATTAAAAAAGAATTTTTTGATTATTTAAAAACAGCGTTCTGTTCGACGTCATCGCCAATATGTATGCAAAAACAAAGGCGGGGGTCTTCTAGAAGATAACTGTCCAGTTGACAAAACACACAGAAATCAATGTAGAGCTTGTAGATTACAAAAATGTTTGGATATTGGAATGAATAAAGATGGTTTTTAATTTTAGAAATTATTTAAAAATTAAAAAAAATGTTTAAAAGATTTTAAATAAGCATTTGGACAAAAGAAAAAAATTCTTGCTCCCAGGCGGCATCGATCCGCCGACCTCCAGTTTACTAGACTGGCGCTCTACCATCTGAGCTATAGGAGCTGTTGATTAAACTTCTAAATAAAGTGCTGAAATGTTTATATATTTCTTGAGTGAAAAAGAAAATAAGGAGAATTTTTCTTTTAACTGCCCAAACTGGTTTAAAAATGTTAAAAGTGTAATCTCAAAAAAATATTACTTATTTTATATACCAAATATTATTTTATATACCAATTATTTTATATACCAAATATTTACTTATTTTATATACCAAAAGAAATAATTTGCTGATGTCAGCTCCTATAGCTCAGATGGTAGAGCGCCAGTCTAGTAAACTGGAGGTCGGCGGATCGATGCCGCCTGGGAGCAAAAATTTTTTTCTTTCCTTTGTTTTATTGTCGCGAAATTATTTTTAAAATATCTCCGTCGATTTTTCTGTTTTCCTCATTTTTAAATTAAAAAACTTTCAGCAGTCCAACATGAAAGAGGTCCTCGCCAATCAACAATGCGTAAACAAATGCTTTTAATGAACGGTCTTCAACAACAACGACAGCAACAAAGAATACATAACCAAAATGAAAATCAACATAATAACGGCACTAAAATGCCAGGCCAAAGAGGACGACTTTCGTTAATTAGAAGTCATTCTAGAGCGGCTATAAATCCTTCATCTGTTTGTTTCTTACCAAAAATCTTTATCGTATCCCACCATTTTTCACTTATTCCGCCATTTAGAGACTCTAGAGATTGGATAGGATAGAGCTTGGGATATATGAGAATGTGGGGGATAACTCAGAAATGACATATTCTCGATGATATTGATAAATCAAAAATTGTTATTTATAAGTCATTGCTCATGATAGGTCAAAAAGCAGGATAATTAGGGGAGGGATAAGCTAAAGATTTTGAAATATTCTATTAGCTATATTAAATATTCATCTTTCAGCAGTCTCGTTCAACAAACAATCCTCCTCTACTACCACCAAGACCTCCATTCCCCTTCCCACCACCACCTTTGGAAGCATTATTGACTGTAAGGATAAATTTTTTTCAAAGAAAAATTTCAAAAAATTTCAAAAAATTTCAAAATTTTTTAGAAATTTAAAAAATTTTTCAAAAATTTTTTAAAAATTAATTTTCAGCGTTTTTCAATCCCCCCACAATTATCTACTTCAATTCCAACAACTTCCTCCTCCTTTACCTCCTCCACCTCTTTATTTCCTCCAATAAATATAGGAACACCAACACAATTTCCTCCCCAATCATTCCCTCACCCCCCACCACCACAACAATTGTTTGCTGCAAGTGCTTTCCTTCAAGGATTGGCGGTAGAAAATTTAATTTTTTTTGAGAAAATATTGCGCAATTCGTCCCCAAATTTTTTTAATAAAAAAATTAGCGGGAAACAAATTTAATAAATAAAAATATTTTTTGGGAAGACAAGCAAAAATTATTTTTAAAAAATACTTGCTGTGACATTCTCGAAAGTAAAAAATATTTTTAAAAAATTAATTACTTAGGAGAAATTAACCAAGAAAGTTTTTCTTCCATTTTCTCGAAGGAAGGGTAAACTTCCGGAATTTTTTTTGGAGTTTTTAATTTATGGAAAACCTCGTTAATTTAACTAGGGGGAATCCAATTAATTGCTAAATTAAAAATTAATTACTCAGATTTTTTTTGCAAGTAAGGGGGTCAACTTTATATTTTTTAAAAAATTATTTTACCTCAAAATCAAAATTAAAATTAAAATTTAGTTGATAGAAAAACAAAAACGTCAAAATTCATTAAAAAGAGTAAAAGAAGAAGATGAAGGGAGGAGACTTTCAAACGACTGCCAAGAAGGTAAATATGTTTAAGATATATGTATCTTTGAGATAATCCTTGAATATACAGAGTTTAAAGTAGAATTTTAATTGAACACTTTTTAATAGCAAATCGAGTTTATTTAAAGAAAATTAATTTCGGGAGATTTTAGAAAAAATTATAAGAGAGTTCCCAAAAAATCCAAATATCAAGATAATCATCAGATCCACTCAAATTTTCTCTGAGTGGTCAGATCTCAGATCCACTCAGAATTCTTTTAAAATTTTAATAAAAGACCCCAAGAGCTTGATTGATATAATAGAATCCAAGGGCAGTTAGAGAAAATATGGAAGAATTTTTTCCAAAAATATCTGAGATCTCAAAGGATATCTTTTTTCCGTAAGAGGATAATCCTCGGAATAATTGATCTCAACAGATAACACTAATTTATAAATTTTTTTTGTTACTACAAAATTTTAATTTCCATCAAAACACTCCCATTATCCACTATCCACAACAGAGATGGGTCAGAATTCCGATTTCCGAAAAAAATTGATTTCCAAGTTCCGACTTTTTAGCTAGTTCCGATTTCCGGTTCTCTTGATTTCCGACACCTCTGACTGCTCCTACCCACCTCTGCTCCCCATAACTCTCATTTTTTAATTTCTAATTTAAAGGAAACAATAGTAAATCAACAGAAAATCTACCCAATTTAATATTTTCTTCTTCTTCAAATTGTTCTGCCGCCCCTTCCTCCTCTTCGAATTCATCATTAACTAATCCAAATCGGAAAGAATCAAAAGAAGGGGAGGAATTAACTAAATTGGATATTATAACTAAAAAACTTTTTAATTGGGCAAATAATCTTTTTATATTTGCGGGGACTTCAAACAATAATAATTCTGTTAGTTTACCTCAAGAACAGGTGAGAAAAAATTAATTAAAAATTAATAAAAATTTTAATAAAAAATTTTTTTAATTTTATATGTATGAAGATTTAGAAATTTAAATTCAATGTAGGAGGAAGTTTTGGAATATTTTTCAATTTTAAAAATTTAATTTCTACTTTTATTTCCTAAATAAACCACTGGGGTTGCATTTTCCAACCACCCTCTAATTTGTAAGATGGGGTTCTAATTCGGGATGGATTTATTTTATGAAATAAGAAAATTTTATCAAGTATCGTCAACCTCTTAAAATAAAGGGGTATCGAGTAAATATTGTTTAGAAAGTACCCCCACCCAATTGACAACCAAAATATTTTTTAAATTGAGTTAAGTTGGTGGATTCTGGATTTCTCAAAAATTAAAAATCTTTTTTGAATAATTTCCTTTTACCAAAAACCCACTTTTTTATGGTCCTCCCGGCAATTAAATACAAAAAAAAATAAAATAATATTCTCGTAATATGTAAATATCCTCTCCTTAATTCCTTAATTTTTTCCTTTATTCAGGTAAACAAAAATAAATTTATTTTTTTTCTGTTCGGCAATTAAAAGAACGAAAAAAGAAATTTATTTTATAAATAACAATTTATTATTATACCTTTTTCTTTAAAAAATAATTTTACCGCTAATCCAAAGAAACATTGAAAAGCTAAAATATACAGTATTTTGGATCGAGAATTTGTTTTTTAATTTTTAAATTCTATGAGGATTTCTAAATAAAAAATTTTTCTTTATTGTCCAGTTAATAGGGGCCTTTTAAGGTCCTTTTAAGGTTCATTTTAAGGCTTTTAAAGTTGTGGGATCATTCAAGGATTTTTTGGGAGAGAAAGAATGAATTAGAAGGATTACTACAAAAATACCAAACCTATAGCTTAAAGGAAATAAAAAATCTATTGATAGTCGGATATCTAATTTACCTATATCCCCTCTATATCATGGGGATATAAGTAAGCAATAATGGATATACTCAAATTTAGGTTATACAATTTTTCATCCCATTGGTGTAAGTAAAAATGAGTATCAGGTATATCAGAAATCCTGCCGACAAGCTAAAACAAAATTCCCGACTTCGGGAAACGGGGAATCGGGTCTGCAGGATCCCTGGTATAAATAAAATAAAGACAAAAAATTTTAAATTATTTTTTAAAGTCAGTAGCAGTCTTCTCTTCCTCCTTAGGACGTTTACTTTTATTAAGTTCAATAGAAGAAGGATTACTACAAAAATACCAAACAAATTTAATTAAATCAAAAACCCCTCTATTTTCACAAATTGGACGTATTTGTCTTCAATTACAACAATTAAATTTAGATAATATTGAATGGAATTTATTTAGAGCTAATTTACTTTTGAGAGGTTTTCTCGGGGAAAATTTTTGGAAAAATAAAATTTTAGATAAATATCCACAAATGGCACATTTATTATTATTAAATTTATCACAACACCAACAAAATATCCATTCAAATAGTAAGTTGATAAATTGGAAAATGAAAGATTTTTTAATTTTGAGTAGAGTTGGGAGGTATTGGGATCCCGATCGGAATCGGGCATCAATGCCTCACATCAGCATCAATCACATCAATCGGTTTCTGAATACCGCTTTCGGCCAATCCCGATCCCGCAGTCGGTATTGGGACCATCATTTAAATTTCGATCCCGATTTTATGTCGGAATCCCGATGCCGGCTAACTAATCTTGAGTGAGGATTTTTAGAGTAATTTTTGAAAAGAGACATCTATAAGTATTAATCAAAAATGCGTCTGGCACTTAATTCAATTTTAAAATTTTTCTTTAATAATCGAGAGAGCTAAATTCATGTAATGTCCTTATTTCGAATTAAAATACTTAATTTAAGGAAGTCTACCCTAAATTTTTATTTTTTTAATAATTTTAAAATTAATTTAAAGAGCCACTAAGGCATTTACAAAGCTGTCTTTTACTTAGCGAAATTGCTCAAATTAATGTTTGTTTAATTACAAAAACACTTCAAGAAATTTTTAAAAATAATTTTGGAGAAAAAATAAATGAAGGGAACTTATTAGAAAATACAGAAACAATTGAAATTAATTGTGATACTCCACATTCTGAGAATGGAACGAATAATTTCGTTAAAAATGAGGGAGATTCTGAAGGAGATTTGGTACAAAAATTACTTAAAAATTAATTCTGTAGAAAATAGAATTTTTTAGGCCAAAAATAATGACGAAATGTTTAATACTTCAAATGAAAATAATAATAATAATAATGGAAGGAGAAGACTAGCTTTTTCAGTTTGTGAATTAGTTTATGAAAAACAAAAATGATTATTTTTATTATTTGTTCACTATTTTGTATACTAAAAGAAATAAATTTCTCTCGTCAGCTCCTATAGCTCAGATGGTAGAGCGCCAGTCTAGTAAACTGGAGGTCGGCGGATCGATGCCGCCTGGGAGCAAAACTTTTTTTCTTAACTATTTTCTTCCAAAAATTATTTTTTAAATAAGCAAAAATATTTTTAAATATTTTTCCTCAATTTAACTAGCAATTAACAACCCATCTAATCTCCATTTATTTAATCAAATTAAAAATTTATCAAAATACAAGAACATTCAATCGAGTTAAAAAATCACATTAAAAGGTCAAAACTCTCCTTTCAATTATTATTTATCATCAGAAAGTAAAACTGAAGTTGCATAACAAAGATCCCAATAATGAGCTACTCCGTATTTATCAAGAACTTCTCTAGCTTGTTTGTGATTACTAACTTGTATAAAACGCGGCTCTCCATTAAATGCTCGTTTTTGTACAATTCCTTCCCAAACCTACAAAAAAAATATTTTTTTAATAAATTTTAAGTAAGAAATAAACCCCCCCCCCCTCCCTCTTAAATTAAGAAAAAAATAATTTAATAAAAAATATACCAATGTACACTCATTCAATTTTCCTTGATTATTTTGTTGAGAATCCTCGTCTAATTGTGCCCCTTTACGTACATGCCTTTGTCCAGCAATTTCTTCACTCCATTTTATTCGATTGAGCATTAAATTTTTATAAAATTTTTGTTGTTTTGGACCTTAAAAATTAAATTTTAAAAATTAAAAAAAACCTCCTTCGACAATAATAACATTAATATCTTCAAGTTGTATAATTGTACCAGTCATTTGTAATTGTTTTGCATTCATTAATACTTTAAATTTCTTTGCTGGATTTGCTAATGATTTGACTCTTAAATTAAGAAAAATTTAGAGAAAATTATTTGTTTTTAATATATTAAGAGATTAAGATATCGGGCCGGCATATTCGGGCCGGCATTCGAGGCATTTTTTCGGGCTTGTTTTTACCGGACCGGAATGTACTAGTCACTTTCAGGCCTCGACTCGATCGAGTCGGGCCATGAGTCATTTTAGGCCCAAATATCCATGCCAGACTCTATCTTTCGGACCGAGTCGGTCCATTTTGGCAACCCTAATTAGGAGACAAGGTTTTTTCAAAAAATCCTATCGACCGTTATACTTAATTCAAGGACGTTTAAGGATGAAACTAATGAAAAAGAAAAAAATCGGGAGGTGAACGATCAAAAACTGTCTTCGGCCCTATAAAAGCATTGAACTTAAGAATATATTTACTTGTAGACAGCAACATGTACAGCTAAAGATGTGTCTTCTGCTACTTTCCTAATAGCCTTCGAAGCCTTTTCTTCACGAGTCAATTTTCTACTTCGATTTTCATCAATATGCTTTTGTTCTCGTTCAGCCATTTGTTTTCGGACGACTGCCTCCATTTTTGTTGGATCTTGAATAGCATCAGTCCCCAGGACGCGCATAAGGTTGCTTATTTTTAATTTTGGTTCTGGAGGTTTGTCAAGTCCTAGCCGAATTTTTTCAGTTTTCTCTTTTATAGCTTCTCGACGATTTTGACGGCGCAATTTCTTTCGTTCCTTCTTCGTTAAACTTGCCTAAAAACGAAAAAAATTCGGAATTTATCCGGTCGAAAATAAAGAAACCTTTAGGTATTGAGGTTGAAGAGGTTCGTCAGGTGGCTTCAATTGAATAGGATGTTCAACCAGATCTGTGATTGTGTCAGCATATCGATCCAATGGAGCAATATCCACAACAGAGGGAATGTTTTCATATCTAAATAGAAAATTTTTAAAAATTAATAATTGAGCAAACCTTTTTCCGTTTCCCAGGACAACCTCATCCCACCATTCAACTTCAGGAATATATTCGCCAGTACTTGTTTCAGGCAAACCACTAGGCGTAACAATGGCTAATTTGACAGCAGAAGAAATACCAGTCTGTTTGGCCGCTTTTTCGATTTCTGACTGAAAAACAATTTCAATTAAATTATTTTATATCTTTAACAAAACCTGAAGTTTTTCAAGCTTAGCTTTAGATCGCTGCATTTTTGCCATTTTTTCATATTCACCAGGCTGTTTGAAGTCGAAATGACGTCGTTTACGCAATGCCGGTTTTAGATAAAGACGAGGATCCTGAAAATCAACAACAGGTCCAGTACTTGAATCAGGCTCAGCCTCGATAGTTTTCTTCAAAATGGGCGTTGTTTGTGCATTTTTCTCCTAATTAAAGAAATAATTAAAAGAAAACTAATGAAAAAAAATTTTAGTTAAAAAATATTGAAAAAGAATTTTCTATTTAGTCCCTCAGACAAAAGTGTGGATGAACCAACTCGTCATGAAACTCTCGGAGTGGTGCATGGATTAGCTTTCTTCACTGGGAATAAATAGAAAATGTTGAGACATACACCCAAGCCACTTAACCACGAATACAATTGACCAAACTCTTTCCAATTCTCTTTCATACTTTGTCACATGGGGTTCAAACTTTCATACTCTGGTCTCGAAACTTTGTTTCGAAAGTTTTACGGGTATTCTATAAACAATTTTGGGTTACTCCGAAAGCACCTTATTTTACTCAATTAAAAAAATTAAGAGAAAACCTCAAAATTCGATTCTTCCTTTTTGACAGGCTTCAATTTCGATTGTTGTTCAGAAAGTATACCCCATTTATTATCAGAAGCCATAGACTCAAGAACAAGTGATGGGGTCTTCACATTCACGTTAGAAAGGCTTTTAGCTAATTTCGTTTTCATCTAAATTTTATTCGAATTTTAACAAAAATTTTTTTTCCAAACCTCATTAAGTCGCTGTACTTTTTCCATATGTAGTTGTGCGAAAGCAATAGCTTCATCTGGCCTTAAAACTGTTTCGTTGAATTTATCAGATTTTGCAGATAGTTGATGTAATGGAAGACCCAAACCCTTCATTCGCTCTTGAATTTGCATTTTTGCTTCATAAACAAACTCTTTGGTTTTGAGCTCCTCTGCCAATGTTTCTTTTGATTTTTCGGTTTTAGGGGTAAATACTTCTTTCGACTTTTCTGACCTATGCCTGTCACTTCTGTCACTATCTCTCCTGCCATTAGTCACGTCTGATCTGCCACGCTTCTTCGGAATCTCATTTGAACGACGGGATGAACCAGACATTTCCTGCAAAATTTAAATGTTTAAAATGCTTCCTTATAAATTGCAAAAAATTCACAAATGCCTTGCTAGAAAAAGTTTATGCTAACAAAATTTAATCTTTAATTTTGTTAACAATCTAAAATTAATTTTTAATAAAAAAAACCTCAATTTAATGTTTCAGCAGTTATTTGTTGTTAAGAATTGTTGCTTGCTAACTGTAATCTAACCAAGTTTAAAATAAAAATCAGTCAAAAGTTTATTTAATCTGAAAAATTAAAAGAATAAATATACAAAAATAAACTTGACATAACTAATATTCTGGAAAAAAGTAAAGTTGTAGTATGTAGGGTTTCGATGGAATTTTTGAATCTGGCAGGGGGAGTTACCCTAAAAATGTATGAGAATAAAAGGGACAAAACTCCAAATATTGCAAATCTACTGAAGCTAAATATAAATAAACTCACAATTTACAACTCAAAAAATTAAATATATTAGCAATTTGAGTCACTCTTAACTGACTTCTGCCAAACATTGTCAGAAAAAGCCTCAAATCCCCAATCCGAAAATTACTTAAATGTTGGCGCTGGATAGTTTTGTATAGAAAAGATTAATGCCAAATTAAATAAGAAAACAACGGAGTTTTAAATCCGATTTAAAAACAAATTAAAAAAATAATATTGATATATTTATGAATTATGATTAAATTAACTACATTTAAATTATTTGCATATAAGAAAGATTTTAATTATAGAATATCGGACCTCACTTATAGATCAACCCAACACAAGATCACCTCAATTAAGGACACGTTTACAAATATTGGTTGACCACTAGGGAGAGGGAAGCTATCAAGACAAGGGAAACACTCAAATTAAGAGTGTATCCCCTGTCTTACTCAACCTCTATAAGCGAAGTTCGATTGATATAAATATAAAATTATTTAGAGAATATATAAAAAAATATCTGGAAGGATTTCCTATAAATTAGAATAATACCTATTATATTAAGAATAAATTAAAATTAAAAATGTAAAATTGTCAATTGGATAGGCCAACATATACATTAATTAATTACTAGGCCTTAGTGTATCGGTGAGGCTATAAGAGAGCAAGTATGGGCACTCTCGCTGTTAAAACTGTGATCCAAAGCATGCAGAAACACAAATTGTGCAGGCTCAGACTTGACAGGTGGAGCAACATTGGAAGTGTCAGGAACAACTTGAACTAAATTTGAAGGGGATTAGACGGGGAATAACATGAGGAATAATAGACTAAAAAATTTTTTGCCACACAACACCACTTTTTAAAAATAAATTAAAATATAATATACCGCCAGTTTTGTCATCTTCATGATTCTCTCCGACCGCTGGTGGAGTATAATATGGACCGCCATAGAAGTTGCTGAAGAAATCCTTACTTGGCCAATTCAAAGTTTTATCGTCGACTGAGTAGAGCGGATAGAAAAGTTTTGAATCGGAGAAGACAGTATACTAGAAAAAAATTTTTTTAATTTGATGCCCTCAAAAATTAAAAAATCAAACCGGAATTAAAAATTTTGTAAACTTCATAAAGTCATAGTTAACTGTTTGCACAGATCTCTTAAAACCCAAAAGAGTAGAGCGCACCATATAAAGACCATTAAGACAAAATTCAAAAGAACGAAGAGTGACTTTGTATTGCGCTGGAGAGGAAGATTCAGGATTATATATTGTTGTGTGAACAAGCAGATCCCTTAGCCAATCATCCAATTGTTGTTGCTTAATTGTTGGAACAACTCCTGGAGGCATGTAGAAAGTAATTTGAAGCATAGAAAGTCCCTAAATGGATAGGAATTAGATTTCTGGATAAAATTTTGTTAAGGTGGGCCAGCCTTTTTGGGTTCTAAAGGACAGACAGAAACATATAGCCTCTATTAAAATTTTTCAAAAAATACCGTAAGATATTTGCCAGCCTGGAGAATTCCACTCATTGACGTCCCCTTAATAAAGTAAGTAGGTGGCTGAATAGCATATTTTTCCTTGGGAGGATAGAAGATGCGACAACCTAAAAAATAAATAAATAAACAAAATAAATCAAAAACAACCAGTCTGTTCAGCAATATTGCCAATAAGACGGTGACTAAGCTCAATATTCCATGGATTAATAAGTGGAAGCAACGCAATACCAAAAGTCAACAAATCGTTTGAGGAACTCTTCTTGGTCTGTTTAAGGTTGAAATTTTCATTAAAGAAATCTACGAGAAGTTCTTCATTGCGCCACTCAGTTTTCAACACTCCATTGGTAAGGTCATCGGAGACATTAAAGCGAATAGGCAACGATTGCTCGTTGATTTTATCCTCTATGCGTGAAACAAATTGACGCGGATTAGAAGCCTCAATCTGGACGATAACACGAATTGGAGTGCGCAACTAAAAATAAAAAGAATGAATCATAAAAATTAAAAGGGAAACGTTACACGAATCTGCGAACGAATTTCCTCAACATTCTTCATTGAACCACTAATCAAAACGTTGTTCAATTTGAGTCCATCAGGTCGAGTATTAGTATCAGGAAAGTGTAGCAATGATTTGTAACGTGTCATGAAGTACTAAATTTTAGTTAATTTTTGATTATAGAAGCAAGAGCCTCATTAAGGAGATGATCAAGAAAAAAGAAAAGGACATTAGAATATAACAGGTCCCTTCAGAAAATAATCAGACCTTATGTTAGTCACAAAAGGTAAAATAACATTATACCGTGGGGCAAGACGCGATACCTGATTTTCTGCAAGACGCTCTTTAGTAATTTTTGATTATAGAAGCAAGAGCCTCATTAAGAACCCAAAATCATCACGGATGAATTCAGAAAATTTTTAAAAACAAACCTGGCTTTTCCTTCCACGAGGTCCAATCAAATAAGGATGATCAAGAAAAGGAACATCCATACAAAGTTGCAGACAATCAACCTGAAATAGACATCCTTAATTACAAAAAGAAAAATAAATCTTACATTCTTTGGGTCAATGTTAAGTTTGTTCATTAAACCACTCCTAGGTGACAAACGAAACGTATCAGCATTTGGACTATTAAATTTCTGCTGAGGTCGACGTTGGCTAGGAGTGCTAGGGGGCATATTCAGTCGTTTATTTATAAATAAAATTGTTGTTTAAAAATAAGAAAGAAATTAGAATATAAGGTTAGAAACCCTTAAAACAAATAAGAATTAACCACTAAAATATGTAGAAATTAAATGATTATAGAAGGGGCATCAATTCAAAGTTATTGAAAAATAAATTAAAATGAAAAAGGAATAAATGAAAGTTCATTTATGAAGAAAATTTAATCATTGAAGAATATTAAAAAACATTTTACCAAAACGTTTTTTATAAATTATGCCAAAAAGCGGTATTTCAACTTCACCATACTAATTTATTTCGAATTTATCTCATTCAGCGAAAAACTAAAAAACAAGACGAAATGGTCAATAGCGGACAAATTACCCCAAGAACTTTAAAAAAGAACTCTATTCAAGTAAAAAATTGTCAGAATAATATGTAAATTAGTACAAAAAGTCTGAGGTCAAAAAAAGAAATCGAAAGTCTCGGTCGGCTCAATAAAATCCAATTCGAATAAACGTCCCTGGAACTCTGAAAAATGAGTTTTCGGGAGTTTTCATTATTTACAAATCATTTAAAAATAAATCTTTATTAACATCCTCAAAGAAATTCACTGGGATTATTAATCCTTTTAAAAATACAAAACAAAATTCTCATTTAACTAAATTTATTCCTGAACACGACAAAAAGTAGATTAAAAAACAACTATCGGTTAAATAATTAAAAAAAACACAAAGAATGTCGGCACATCTTTATTTGATAAAATGCCTCATATTACTCATCCTCAACTTATTTATAGTCAACAGAAAACAACAATTCATTGTGCATATTCGAGACCAACTCCAAACCTTTAAATTAAAAATTTTTTCGATTTTTAAATTTAATTTTAAAGGAATACTTGTTCGAAGTGTCAGGCAGTCCAGCAAGTCCAAATTGAGATGTAAAAGTCAACTTAACAGTCGAACTCAAGTTATGAGTTGCAGCAACGGTCACTTGAGATCTAGGGAAAATAATAAATTAAAATTCATCGACAAAAACAAACTGGTGATCAACTTTAGCGCGCAGACACAAATCCGGATTTACTTGATATTTAGAAGCAAGGCTCCATTGATTATTCACTTCCTTCAATTTCCACATATATTGCACCCCAAATTCAAAATTCTTGTGGACTTTATGGTAAAGACTGAAATTAAAAAAAGGTAAAATTGAAGTCCGTTAAAAAGACAGAAACTGATTCCTTCTTCATCACTCAATTTCCCTATGACATGGAATCAATCAAAAAAAATTAGATTTTTATTCAAAACTTCACATTTATACCGTTTACAGCTCCAATTTTATCCTGAATTTGGTGATACCCAGACCCTGTAGCTACGGCCTGGGTATACGGACTTAATCAAAAGATTCTCATAAAATTTAAAATAAAAAACCTTCCGCCAAATTCGTTCCCATCATTAGTATAGGTATGCAACGCATAATCAGAAGTTTGGTGAAGAAAAGCAAGAGAAGTAGCTTTGAGTTCATTTGCTTGAAGATCATACTTTGCTTTGGCACCAGCCATCCAGTCCTTATAAATCTTGCTAACACCAAAAACTTCCAAAACAGGAGCGCCGACCAAAGAAAGATTTGCGTTTAATCTGACCAAATCACCCGAGAAGTCAGTCTTCACGAGACATTCACGCTTTCCAGAATTTGGAGTATATTTGGTGTCAATAGTCACTTTCAGACCTTTAGCCAGTTGGTTGTTCAACTCCAAAATAGATCCGAGTTGATTGGCAGTGTTCAATGACTCGGTTATAGTTGTACCTTAAAGCAGAGGAGAACTTAACAAAAAAAAGTAAAAACCCCACCATATTCAGGAATCTTGTATTTAACTTCCAATTTGTTCTTGATCTTTTGAGTCGAAAGATTGTGTTCGCCTTCACTTTTGAACTCGACGTTAGGTCCAGATTTCGATTTCACATCCAATTTAAGAAGTCCATGAGCTTAAAATTAAAAATATATTTAATCAATTTTCACGAAAACTAACTATATCCTTTGGTGAACAAATCCTTAGTTGACTTTCCAAAATCCGTGAATTGCGGTGGTGCCATAACACTATTTAGAATAAAGAAGTCTACACACTAAATAAATAAAAAAAAATTGATTAAATTAAAAAAAGCCTAAAAAAGAATAAATAAACAATTTTGGACATTAATAAATTACCATTACAAAAGTTACCAAATCGAGATAAAATGTCATTTTGTTAAAAGCACTTTCTTTCTTTTAACCAGATTTTATTTTACCAAACAGATTGAGAGAATTTTCGGTTTTAGCGCATTTCTTTTATTTTAATTTTTGTTGAATTTTTTTTTAAATATCCTTTCATAGATCCACTAATATAATTAAACTAACACGACTTAATGCTATTTGAGAATGATTTCCGATGAACAACTAGAAAAGTTCACAACAATCGCACAAATTGGCAATGGTTCTTTTGGTAAATGTTTTTTATGTGAACGCTGTTCTGATGGGGAGCAAGTTGTTTTGAAGAAAATAATGTTGAATGAAGATGCAAAGTGTAAGCTTCTTTTTTAAATTTCCTTAAAATTTGTATTCCTCTTATCTTGTTAATTCCCCATATTTTAGTTGAAGCCTTCTTAATAAGTCAAATCAACCATGAAAATGTTGTTAAAACCTTTGAGAGCTACGTAAGTCACAGAAGCGTCTACATAGTTATGGAGTACATGTCTGGTGGAACTCTTCACGAACTCATTAAGCAACCAGGAAAGCCTTTGGAAGACAGAATTGTTCTCAATTATACATCACAAATTGCTTCAGCCCTTAGGTACATCCATCAAGAGCATCGAATTATTCACAGAGATGTGAGTTTTGGGTTGAGCAACATTTTTCAAGCTATTTATTTTTCCAATTTTTTAAAGGTAAAGCCTAGTAATGTTCTACTTACTGATCACAAACACCTTGATCACAAAACACTGAAACTTTGCGATTTTGGAATTGCGTCGAAACTTGAATCTGGACAAAGATTAAAAGGCAAAATTGGCGCTCCTGGCACTCTTAATTACTTGGCACCTGAAATACTTGGAGGTAAACTTTAATTTATTAGGTCTTGTCCTTACTTTTCCTTAAAAGTCACATACTTTTCTTCTTCCTTTCCCAACTTTACTCTTGCCCTATGGCACTCTCAATTGAGAGACAATGATCAAAAAGGCATCATTTTTTAAAAATGTGACGCTCTTTTTTATTTTCTACGTCAGGTTACTAATCTTTGATTGTCTGATTGAATGGGAAATAGAATAGGAAGAATTACCCAATTCCTTGTTTAGTATTTATAATGTTTTTAAAATTTTAAGCCTGTGAGTACGACTTCAAAGCAGATATTTGGTCGTTAGGCTGTGTTGTTTTTGAAATGATTGAAAGAGAAAAAGCCTTTCCTGGTGTGCAAGAATTGGCGGTTTTCCACAAAATTTGCAATGTAAACTTTTTTAATAATTTGAGTTATTCATTTTATTTTTAGAGAATCGTTGCCATTCCAGAAGATTCAAAACTATGTTTTTTAATTAATGTATTGCTCGAACCAAAACAAGAGAAAAGACCGTCGGCTGAAGGTTTTTTTTTGTTATTTTTGAAAAGATTTAAATTTTATTTTTTTAGAACTTCTTATTCTGTTGGAGAACATGGCTTTAATTGAAGAATGTACAAATGATGGAAGCCGATGGTGGAATTTTAGCTTTTGGCCGAAAGGTAAAAGAACTTATCATTTGAAATAAAAAAAAAGAATTAGGAAATATATATTGTGTGTACATATAAGTATAAGTAATTTTCTTAACTAATCCTTCAACATCAAAACCTCTCCTTGAATTTTAACGCAGTTTTAAGCATTTTATGTAAATATCCCTAGAGAGTCTCGACTCGTTTTCCCCATTTTTAAAGAAAGAATCTCGATTGTCCCCGATTTTTCTTTTTCTCCACCCATAAGTAAATTCATCATTTAATTCTATAGTCAATATTCACATGTTATTTAGTCAATATTTATTAAAATTCTGCGACAATTCTTAAATATTTTTTGATTAAAAAATATTTGGAGGTTTTGATGTTGAATTAATTCCCATTAGTAGAGTGATAATTGTAATTCTTAATTTTTCAAATTCACATTATTGTACATTTAAGGCGTTTATTTTCATAATTCGGTTACATTCCCCTTTTAAAAATTTTAAACCCAAAAATTAGCTCAATTACTTAGGCGCTTTTATCTTGACAACCAACTTTATTAAAAGTTTCAGACACCTCTCGGTTATCATTTTTGATTTTTTGTCTAACCATCTATTTTTGTCTAAACCATCTCGTTCCTGGACCGAGAGGATCTATCGTGTTTATTATATAAAAATCATCTCGAAAACTTGATTGATAATTTCTTTAGTTTATACTATTTTCGGGACCGTAAAATCTAAACCGTAAAATTTTTTCCTCCATTTTCCTTTGTTTTGCTTTTGACACAAATTATATCAAACTTAGTTAATCGATGAAGAGGTTCACATAGGGACAGACAAGAGGACTGATTGAGTTTGTTCGATAAAACTCCAACTTGATCGGTCCTTTTTTAGTTAAAACCCATCTCACGCATTAATGCGTAGTTCTATTTGCTTGCAAAGTGAAGCTCAAAACTTGAAAACATCAAGACCTCGTCCATTTCCACAAAATGAGCCATCTGCCGAAGTTCTTCAATCAAGAAGTAGTCAAAGTACGACCTAAACAACAGGAAAGACGTCCTCAAGTTCAAAATCAACAGCCAGATGCGCCAGCACACGTAGACGGAGATGAGCCAAAGAAAGCACATGTAAGGGTTAAAGGAGAACAGATTATTTGGTAAATTAAATTTTTCTACTAAATTCATATTTTCCTTTGAATTTTCAGTGAAAGTCAAACCTACAAAGTGGTGGATTACTTGTCTAAAGGAGCTTTTTCATCAGTTTATAAAGTAGTGGACTGCAAAGATGGCTCAATGTTTGCAGTGAAAGAGGAACAGTCAAAGCCAGGATGTCAGTTTAAAGTGCTCAGAGAGATAGCGATTTTAGAAGCAGTGAAAGGTTCAACAGAAAACGATCAAAAGCGATTTGCTGTTTTGCAATCTACATGTAACTTGGATACTTCAATGCTCTTTGTTATGACGCTGTTTGGCGTTCCAAGGAGCAAAAAAGACGCAGCTCTGTCAACTACAAAAAAATAAAGAGTTTTAATTTTATGTAAGTTTACTACCTCCTCATCCTTGAACAGACTAGCTGGATGAGAACAAACGGCTTCTTTTAATTTTTCAACATCTCCAAGCTCTTCCTCCATGTGCCAAGGCACTTTATTTCTATTAATCATATCAGCCAGCATATATATCCAAGATTCCAGATCATTGAAAAATTAAAAGAAGCCGTTTGTTCTCATCCAGCTAGTCTGTTCAAGGATGAGGAGGTAGTAAACTTACATAAAATTAAAACTCTTTATTTTTTTGTAGTTGACAGAGCTGCGTCTTTTTTGCTCCTTGGAACGCCAAACAGCGTCATAACAAAGAGCATTGAAGTATCCAAGTTACATGTAGATTGCAAAACAGCAAATCGCTTTTGATCGTTTTCTGTTGAACCTTTCACTGCTTCTAAAATCGCTATCTCTCTGAGCACTTTAAACTGACATCCTGGCTTTGACTGTTCCTCTTTCACTGCAAACATTGAGCCATCTTTGCAGTCCACTACTTTATAAACTGATGAAAAAGCTCCTTTAGACAAGTAATCCACCACTTTGTAGGTTTGACTTTCACTGAAAATTCAAAGGAAAATATGAATTTAGTAGAAAAATTTAATTTACCAAATAATCTGTTCTCCTTTAACCCTTACATGTGCTTTCTTTGGCTCATCTCCGTCTACGTGTGCTGGCGCATCTGGCTGTTGATTTTGAACTTGAGGACGTCTTTCCTGTTGTTTAGGTCGTACTTTGACTACTTCTTGATTGAGATAGCCGAAAATGTTCCAATTTAACTGATCGAACAAGCTGAAATTATTTTAATTGTTTCATTCCATTTTATACACCTCCTTTTAATTATTCATGTGCCAAAAGTAAACCAAAAAAAAGAAAAAAACCAAGATGGGAAAAGTGCGTTGAAATTTTTTTACGATATTTAGGTTATTCGGCAAATACCAAGCAGTACTTTTTAAATTTGATTAATCTAAGATTGTTTTATTATTATTAAATTAATGTCATTTATTTAAAAAAGTTGGTTGTCAAGTTTATTTTATAATTGTTTTAACTAGAAGATTAAAAATTAAATCTACTTCCCCTCATAATTTTTTTTTATTTTTTTAAAGAGGTTTAAATAAATATTTTTAATTTTTATTTTTTTTAAATTTAATTTATCAAAGCTTTATTTTTTTGAACAACAACAATTATTTAAAAATTAGTTAAAAATTAACGAAATTATTTAAAGATTATATAAATAGAAAAATTTCCTTTCTGTTTAAAAATTCCACGTGATTTTTTCCAAGCAGTTTATGAAACATCTGCTAAAATAAATTAAAATTTAATCTTTTTTTTTTTTGCTTATTTTATTTTCCAATTATCTAACTGATCGAACAATCCCTTTGGGACAAATTTAATTTTTTTTTATCAAAAAATGCCATTCTTTTCTTTAATAAAATATATGTAGGAGGAAATATCTATTACCGCTCATTGCCATGCTTTTTCCATTAATTTAGCATCTGGAGAAGAAAAACAAAAAAAATAATAAAAAGGGTTCCAAAAAGAAAGTCGCCTGACTAAAAAGAAAAACCGCTAAAACACAACGAGGGAGAAAGACAGCTGCTTGAATTTGAGTTTTTAGGGGCAGATGAAGGGGAAGGGGAAAGGAAAGAAAAGGGGTTTTTTGTGGCTGCACAGAGTATAAGCTGTCACTCGTTTCAAGCCGCATTTTGAATCGATTCTTTTTTATCACAAGTCTGGAAGAGAAATGAGAAAATGTGTGGGAAATATGGGGGGTTAAAGGATGGGACATTTGTGCGTGTGTGTTTGGTTCGGGAATAAATAAAAAAAGGGAGGGGAACATATTTTGAAAGAAGCTTGCTTTACCTTCTCCTCCAACCTTTTTTTATCTCCCCCGCAAGGCTCTGAACCATATATTTCCTATATTTTTTATTGAGATAAAAAAAGAGAAAGAAAGAAGCTCTGGCAATGCTTCTTCTTCTTCTTCTAGTCTATGAAATTCAACCCCTTTTTCTCGTTTACTCATTTAAAGCAATATATATTTACGGTCAACAAACTCAATTTCTTGAATTCATTTTGTGACTTATTTTTTATTTTGATAAAAAGCAACCCAAAAGTTAAATCTAAATATTAAATTACTTTTTTGACATTAATAAAAAATATTCTTTTTTTCTACTTCCTGAATTTACTTTAAAAATAATAATTTTTATTTATTGAAATTTAATGTTAGAAATGTTTTGTTTAAATATTTATGATGTTTAAGATAATGTTTAAGATGATGTTTAGGAGTGTTTTGTTTGAAATGTTTTGTTTTAAATGTTTTGTTTAGAATTGATTGTTTTGTTTTAAATTTGTTTTGTTTAAAATTGTTTTTTCAATTGTTTGAAATGTTTGGTTGGATTGTCTGTTTGAATTGTTTCGTTTAAAATGTTTTGTTTGTTTAAATTTCATACAAACAAACATTCTAGAAACATAAACATTTATAAGAAAAACATTATAAAAATGTTTCTTTTGTTTTAGCAATGTTCGAGTTTATGTTTGAGATGTTGTTTGAAATAATTATTCTATTGTTTTAATTTATTCATTTCTTTCGTTTATTTATGCAAAAACATAAGCAAACATTTAAGAAAAGAAAACGAAAAAAACATTAAAAATTAAAGATGTATTTTATAAATGATGTTTGTGTGAAAATAGTGTACATATTTACATAATTTTTAATTTAAAATGAGAAACTTCCGGAAAGAAAACACGGAAAGTATTTTTATTAAATGTTGTTTTTCTGTCTGAGTTTTTGACAGCTAATTTAAATTAAATTTGCTTTTAAAGGATAAAGAGTTGTTTTTAATTTTGACTTAAGCTTATTTAAAATTAAATTTTTTTAAATTTAATTGTGTTTTTAAAGCTGTTCTAGTGTTTCTTTTGTCTCTTTATTTTCTATGTTTTGGTGTGCATTTTGTGTTCTTGTTTATTTTAGGGGTTTCTATTTTTATTTTATTATTATTTTTTGTTTATATTTTCGTTTTTATATTTTATTTATTTATTCCCATTATTTAAAATTAATCTAATAATTTATTTAAAGAATTAAAAAACCTCCCACCATAAACAATAATTATTTAATATTTTTATTCAAATGTTTTATTCTTCTTTTCCCCCAAACATTCTTCACAACAAATAAAACAAACACTAAAAACATCAATAAAAACATCAATAAAAACATGAATATATTCAAAACAACAATAAACGAACAACAACAAAAACATTTATTACCTCAACAACAACATGTTTTAATTAAAAATACCCCAATGTTTTTACAAACATTAAATAATTCTTTTACTGAAACAAAACAATTAGAACAACAACAACAACAATTTGTTTGTTCTCTAGGAGTTCATGTTTCTATATGGCCTTCCTGCCTTCTTTTAAGCGAGGCATTTATTAATGTTGCGTTTATTTCCGTTGTTATGTTGGTATGTTTTTGTTTGTTTTTTGATTAGTAAATTAAATTAATAAAAACAGGAAAGAGGGGAAGAAAAAGGGAAGGAAATTAAATTAAAAATTATTAAATAAAATTAAAAGAAACTTTTTGATTAAAAAATATTTTTAAACTTTAATAAAAAATATAAAGTTGGGTTAAAAATATTTTTCGGAATTTTAGAATTACTTTTATTTTTTTCCAAAATTTTTTTTATTTTATAAAATTTCTGAAAATCTTTCTAAAAAATTTTTTAAAAATTTTTCTGAAAATTTCAGAAAAAATTTTTTTGAATTAAAAAAAATTTTTTTTCAAAATTTCTAAAAATTTTTTAAATTAAAAAAAACATTTTTCATCCAAGGTAATTGTACTTGGTAATTTAATGGTAGTACTAACAGTCAAATTTGACTCCAAACTGAGAGCTCAACGACAAAATTGGCTTATTGTCTCACTGTAAAATTCTCTAGAAAATTAATTAAATTAAAAAAATATTTTTTTAGTGCTGTCGCCGATTTTTTAGTTGGATTATTAGTTATGCCATTAACTTTGCTTTATGAAATTATTGGGGTTTGGATTTTAGGTGGGCCAAAAAATTTTTTAAAAAATAATTTTTTTGATAAATTCAAGGAGGTTTTCTTTGTGAATTATGGCTGGCTTTGGATGTTCTTTTTGTTACTGTAAGAAAGAAATTTTTTTCTAAAAAATTTCTAAATTATTTAAAAAGGCCTCAATTCTCCATATCTGCATTATTTCACTTGATCGGTACTGGTCAGTAACACAACCCTTAACTTACCCAATTAAAAGAACACCAACTAGAATATGTGTAATGATAGGTAAATTATTTTAAAAAATATTTAAAAAAATATTTTTTTTAATTCTCTAAAAATGACAAAATTCCAATTCTTTTCCCATTCCAAAATAAAAAATTGACTGAAATAATTACTACATAATCTTTATGAAAATCATTAAAACTCTCCATTGGGCATCATCGTCTTCTATCATAATTTCCCTTGTAGTCTAATTTTACTATAAGAATTCACCTCATTATAAGACATGGATTTTTTCAATCCAAAAGGGTATATTTTGTAAATATTAGAGATCGGCCTGGGTCAGGACCAAGGCCTGGGTTTTTCCTCTACCCCGAGTCCAGGCCCAGGCATTTTTTGACCTTCCTGGGTTTTTCCAGGGCCTGGGTTTTTCCTGGACTACAGGCCCAGGTCAATAAATCAAACCCGAAACTCAGGAACAGGCCCAGGCTTTTCAAGAATACCGATCTCTAGTAAATATATACTTTATTTAAATTTTGTCCAAATTTCGAATTTTTAGGAATTTTAAAAATATTTTTTTTTTAATTTTTACTTAATCTTCTCTTTAATTTATTTTTCAATTTTATGAAGACATCATTTTATATATTTTCTGGGCCGTTTTTTTATATTTTTAATATCCACTTTACTTTTTTCTCTCTAGAGGCCGATGTACTTTGTACATACTTAAAAAACTTTAAAAAATACAATTTAAGAAATTTAATATTTTTTCTAAACTTTATCAGGTGTGGCCTGGCTGGTTTCTTTTTTAATAAGTTTTCCTCCACTTGTTGGATGGCGTCCCCAAAGGGTTTGTGAAAATACATATTTTTTAATTAAAATAAAAGTTCAAGGAAAAGAATAAAAATTAAAGAAATATTTGGACTATAATATAAATTCAATATAAGAGACATCTCGGTCTAAGATACATTTTTTAAATTTTAGTTAGCCAATGGGTGAGGGTGGATGGTTTGGTTATTCTTGAGGTTATTCTTATTCTTAATAACCTGCTGAGGTTATTCTTGCGGTTATCACTAGAGGGTTCGGTTCGTACGAACCAAAGAATTGGGGATTTTTCGGTTATTCATGTCAGGTTCTTCCGGTTCTTTATGCCGACAGCCCTATTTATCATTATAAGATAACCTCCATGTATCTGGTATAATCCGCTTACCCAAAAAGTTTAAAAATACAATAGGGATCCGAGTTAATTAAAAGTTTCAAAAAACTTTAAAAAAACATTTCAAAAATTTTTTTCACATCTTTAAGAGCCCAGGAGAATGTTCAGTATCATCAGAATTAGACTACGTCCTTTACTCCTCCCTAGGCTCTTTTTATATTCCTATAGCAGTTTTGGTAATGGTCTATTGGAGGATTTATGCAATAACTAAAAGACATAGCCAACAAAGATTAAAAGATACCCAAAGAATGGATGAAACCCTTTACTCGATGACTGGGGGATCGACAAAAATAAATGGAAAATTGGAAGAATTTAAAGAAAAAAATAATTTGGAAAATTTAAATAATTTATCTATGGAATCTGATGTTAATTCTGTTTGTGCTAAAACAATTAAAGAAGAAGAAAAGGATGAAGGGGTAAGGGTTGGAGAAAATTTTTTTTGGAAATTTTGAAAATTGAAAAAATCAAAGGATGGGCGAGACCTTTGCCCAAACATACCTATTCATCTATCTAACCCATTCATGGTTTATTCTAAATTTTCAGAGGAATAATAAGGGTTTGCAGGAGATAAATATGTACAAAAAATCAAAGGATTTCTAATTATATTTCCATTATTTAAAATTTGATTGACTTGGTAGGGGGGGGGTGTTCAATGACTATATGGAGCAGCGATCTACAGCCGACTTTATTCCCGATTCTTTAAATTTTGAATTTTTATTTTTTATGTCGGCAAGATCCCTTCCTGTGTTACTTACACATTGTTACAACAATTGGTTTTTAAAATTCCATAAAAATTTTCAATAAAAATTTTAAAATTCCATTTAAATATTTATTCAAAAAACCCCCTCTCCTCGTAAAATTTTTGTAAAATTTCTTTCAAAAATTTTTTAGAATAAACGACCAACAACTCGTTGTTCAGCACTCTTTTCACCTTTATTTAAAAGAGGACAGGCGTGGACTGACACAGAAATTCTGTCTGGAATTCAACGAAAACGAAGCATAGAAAAACGAAAAAGAAGATTAAAAGTGATTTTTTTATTAATTTATTAGAAGAAAATTTTTTTAAAGGCAAAAGAAAGACAAGCAACTCTTTTACTTGGCCTTATACTTTTTGCTTTTATTATTAGTTGGATGCCATTTTTTGTAAGAAAAAAAATTTTTTTTTAATAAAAAAATTTTTTTTAATAAAAAAAATTTTTTTAAGGTGATCTATGTATTAAATGCTCTCACTTTGGATATTCCTATGCCTATATTTAAATTTTTCTTTTGGCTTGGATATTGTTAGTAATTAAAATTTTTTTAGAAATATTTAGAGAGGAAGGGGTTCTTTAGTAGAGTTGGGTATTTGGGCATTTTATGGCTCCAATTTCGGCTAATCGTTGGTTTTCAGACTGCTCCATGTTTGCCGTTCTGGTTTAAATAGTATGGAGTTTTAGCTTTGGCAATCTCCCCCAACCTTCTTAAAATATAGCAAGTACAAGACAATCGAATTGTATGTATGGATCAGGGGTCGGTCGGAAATGACGAAGATGTCGGAAATCGGAACTGTCGGAAATCGGAACTGTCGGAAATCGGAACTGTCGGAAATCGGAATTCCGAACGACCCCTGGTATGGATGAACTTTTATTTCGGGTTCCTTTTATGCTAGAAATTATTAGAAATTTCAAGTTAATTTAGGTTATTTGAATAATTTAAAATTCATATAATTTTCAAAAAAATTTTTTCCTAAATTATTTTAAATTTAAAGGTAATAGTGCCATCAACCCAATAATTTATACTTATTATAATCGTGAATTTAAACGTGCACTTTTTCGACTTATTCGAAGGCATCAACACAGACTTAATTTTTTAAAGAATATTTTATATCATAAATAAATTAAATATAAATTCTATAAATAATATACGGTTCTTTCTATAAATATATGTAAATTGGGGGTTAAGTATTGAAGAAATTAAAAAAAAATTTTTTCAAAATTTTAAAGATTTTTTAAATTAAAAAAATCCCAATTTATATATAAATCTATTTTTTAATGCCATAATTATTAAAAAAAAATATTTTTATTTTGAATAAATATTTTTTAATTTAAAAAAAGCTTATTTTAAATAGTACTGATTGTGAGACTTAATCTTGTTTACTTGAACGCTTATAAAATTGTTTATAGAGTAACTACAAACATGAAAATCTGTTCGAGTATGTCTAAAACACCTAGTTAACTCCTCCAAAAATTTGAGAATTTTTGGTTTAATATTTTCCGAGTTGTGGCCGAAAAGGTGTTGAAAATTCTGAAAAATGCCTAATTTTGTTGCTTTTTTGACCACAACTTGGGAAATAGTAAACCAAAAATTCTAAAATTTTTAGAGGTTATAATCAACACTATAAAGAATATTTTGGCCAAATTTTAGGAATTTTAGTTTATCTTACGAGGAGTTATGGAATTTTTTTATATACGTGTTTTATGCTCCATCATTATTCCCTCATTATGGAGGAATTTTTTTCTTTTAAAATTAAAAAAATTTTTTTCTTTATAAATTTAAATAAATAAAAAATATATTTTTCAAACAAAATTTATTGTTTGTAGTGTGTTTTCTTGAGCAAATCCCCCATCTTTTTTTTCTCGCAAATCGATTTTTATTTATTTATTTTTTTAGATGCCCTGGATTTAAAATTATTTATTTTATCCTTTCCTTCCTTTTAAACAAAATTGTGCGCGTTCACAAAATATTTTTTTATAAAATTATTTAAAAATTAAATGTGGCTAAGAATTATTTTATTAAAAATTATTAATAAAATTTTAATTGGAATTAGAGAAATTATTCGCCCTATAAGAGGATTTGCTTTTGCAATTATTGTTTTTGGAACTTCTATTTTTGGTAGTTTTTTTTGCTTCTTTTTTTATTTTGAATTTTTATTTATATTTATATTTTTTATTTTTTTTATTTTGGAAGTTAAATTAAAAGTGTAATAAAAGTGCCGTTTTAAAAAGTGGCAGACGGAAGGGGAAGCGGAAGAGAGTCCATTCCTATTAATTAACTACTCCATGTGCGTTAGTTAATTTAGCACAAATTTAAGTACTTATGTTGTAATTTAATAAGCTTGTTGTTTAATCAAAAATGCGGGAAAAGTTTAAACTTAACGGTATTTACGTTATTAACGGTATTTACCAAGAAATTAAAATAAGAGAATTTTTTAAAAAAATATTTTAATTAATTTAACCTTTATTTGAATTAAATTTAAAGCATTAATTTACATAACTATTTGTGTCATTTCGCCTTCCGTCTTTCACCTTTCGCCAAAGTTCCGCCTTTTTGGACCTTCGCCTTTTGCTTTTTAAAATCAGTTTCGGTTCATCCCTGTTACGTATGATTGAACTTGTCAACATAAAAAAAAATAGGTTTTCAATTTCGAAATCGGAACAGAACATTTCTTGCTATGGTTAATAAATCCTCGAATTAAATTATTTTATGTGTCTGTAGATTTTTCAAAAAATAATAAATTTTTAAAATTAATTTTTAACAAATTTAAAAGGCAATTATATCGTTACTTTATTCCTTCCAATGATCACAATTTTTGGAATGCATCGAGAATGGCGTTCTTTAATGGATAGAGCAATTACTTTTTGGATGTTAATTCCCCTATTTTTTCTACATTTTATTTTTCGAGTTAAAGTTAAAGCTATTGGGGATGAAATACGTTTAGATGAACCTTCTATATTAATTTTAAAGTTGGGAAAATAAAAATTTTTTAATTAAAAAAATAATTTTCAAGTCATAGAACAAGATTGGATTGGTTCTATTTTTGGTTAGTTCTGTGGAGAATGAATCCGTAAATTTTTTAATTTTTTAATTAAAAAATTTAAAAGGAACAGGAAGATGGAAAGGGGAAAAATGAAAAAAATCGCAAAAAGATTTTGGAAAAAAATTTACTATAAAGCCGAAACTTCCTAAAATGCCCTCAGAATTTTTATAGAATATTCCTGACAGTGTTATCTACTTTCATTAGAAATTTCAGAATTTTAGGTTAAGTATTCCACGAGTTATGGGTGTGTTTTTAAAGTGATTGGAATAGGGTGGACATTACTAACTTGCGTGCTCATAAAATATTTAAACGGCAACTTAAAATTATAAAATTTCGTAATCATATCCTTAACAATGTCTTCTAACAATTCTAAAAATTTCAGAATTTTTGGTTCACGATTTCAGAAGTTATAGGCAAAATAGTATAACAAGGTCGACATTTTAACAAGAGTAGACGTCTCTGACCATAACTTTAGAAATTTTCAACCAAAAATTCTGGAATTTTTGGAGATAATAAGTAAAACTATAACGGATATTTATACAAAATTTAAAAAATTAAAGTTCATTCTACGAAAAACTAGGAGGAATTTCTAAAGCGACAGTCTTGCGCTTGTCCTTATTTCCTTGTCCTTCGCTTGTCCTTTTCATATGTATTAAAAAAACTTATTTTCTCATAAAAACAAAATTTAAAAAATTTTTTCTCCTCAAGTTATGCTGATAAAATTTTAAATAAAACGCTTTAACCCAAAAATATATTTTTTTTCCAAAGATGGTTAATGACTCGAAACAGGATTGCATTAAAAGAACTATTGAGGCATGCTCCTGGGGCAGGTCTTAAATTATTAATTAATTCTTATTTCTCGTTTTATTTAACAAAAAGGTTTTGGAATGCAAGGATTGCTTTATGTATTTTTAAAAAGAGATTTTGAAATTGACAGTGCTAGAATGGCTAGAGCAGTTGATTATTATGCAGATATGGGGCAGCCTTATCAAATTTTGATGTTCCCGGAAGGGACGGACAAAACAGCACATACAAGTGCTCAAAGTGATAGGTATGCTGATAGGGAAGGATTGCCTAGATTGAAACATTTACTCTATCCACGTACAGCAGGATTTGTACATTTGGTACAGAAAATGCGGCAAAGTGAATTTTTTTAATTTTAAATTAGTCTTATCGCTGGAATTGTCCCGAAAAAGGATAATTGAACTTGGGATAAGTAGGAGAGTCTAGGGATATATGGAGGAAGGTGGAGGGTATGTTGGAAGGTATAAACAAGAGATTAAAAGATAAGGTGATAAGATGGAGATTGTGTGAATATGTAAAAGAGATAAGAAGGGATTGAAATGAGATATGTAAAGAAGTTGGATGAGAGGGAAGAGATTTTTCTAAAAGACGAGCTTAAATAATCACAAGAAAAACTTTTTTAAAGGAAATTACTTAACCAGCATATATGACGTAACTGTTGCATACCCTTGTAAAGAAATAGTTCAAAACGAGGCGGAAATGTTATTTAGAGGAAAACTTTCAAGCCAAGTACATTATGCAATTAGGAGATTTGATCAAAATGAACTACCTAAAATGGATGAAGAATTGCATGAATGGCTACTCAAGTAATTAATATTTTTTAATATTATGGTGTCTTTTACTTAAGAAATAGAAAAAACATTTGTTGGATTCTCTTCTAATTGTGATGGGATGGAAACAATATAAAAATAAAGGGCTTTCTAACTTTAAGGTAGGGTCTGCACCATAATAACGTATTTTCCAGTTAAATAACTACCAAACAGAGGTGGGTCGGAATTCTGATTTCCGACATTTTTTCCTTCCGATTTCCGACACCTCTGACTGTTCCGACCCACCTCTGCTACTAACCAGTAGCTTTTACCATTATTATAAACCGATAACCATAGCCTTGACTTGGTCAGCAGACAATCTCAGATAATAGTCCTTATAATTAGAAGGGGATAGACCGAGCGAAGATATAAAATTAATTAAAAAACAGAATCTGGGCAGACAAAGAAGGCCGTTTAAATGATTTTTATAACGAATCATCATCTACTCGTCGGCATTTATTACAACCGGGGAATGGATCCACATTAAATAGAATATGGATAAAAGATAATTGGAAGCAATTGGGTGTTAAAATTTTTGGATTTTGTTTTTGGTGTAGTGTTGTGCCTGTTTGGCTTTTCCATTTGGGATTTTTACCTTTTGTGCAGGCAAGGGAATTTTTTGATTAAAATTTTTGATTAAATCTGTTAGAGTTATTGAGGGAGGATGAAAGGGGAATTTTATATAGGAAAGGAGAGGGAGAATATGTTTCTTTTAAATAAAGATATATCAACCTTATAGATGAAAGCCTTAAACTCCTTCCTTTGTCCTTTCACCTCTCTGAAAGTTTCTCTAAAATTTTTCTAAGAGCACTCTGACTTCCTAATTTCTTATATTTTTAAGTTAAAATTAGAGTTGGCCGATGTCGAGATCCCGATCGGGATCGGGCGGATCCCAATTTTTTTGAATCCCAATTCGATAATCCCGTCCCGAGACCGAAAGAGAAATATCGATTTCGGCCAATCTCGATCCAGCAGACGGGATCGGGGTCATCATTCCAAAATTCCGACCTCGATACAGGCCAACTCTAGTTGAAATCCACTTTTACAAGCCCCTTCCAGTAATTTTGGGTAAAAATTGGGTAATTATCTGAGGGTTCCTTCTCTTCTATTTTTATTTTTAATTAACGTTCTATTAAGCTTTAATTTAAATTTATTTCCCTCAATTTTATTTTTATTTAGATAGGTTTTATTTTTCTTTTGCTCAATTATTTATTTATTTACTCAATATATGGAGGATTAGATGAAATGATTCTTTCTCAATGGGAAAAATTTAAAAGAAGGAAAATTGAAAAAGCTTTAAAAAATATAGAAAATGGAGAAAATTTGTTGGAAATTAATTAATTTTTTAAATTAATTTTTTGTTAATTTTCTTATAAAGAGTCAACCCTCATTATCAGCAACCCCTGTATTTTACCCTGTATTTTCCTTCTATTTTCTTCTTGAAAAAATCGTTTATTGCAAGGAGGTGTCTATTAAATAGAAGGTACCGTTTATACATCATTCCCTATTCGGTGGGTAACTTAATTTTAAGAACGTCTTTTAAATAGAGAATAATCCAAAATCTGCGTTATCCTATAATGAGGTCTCTGCCTATACTTATTTTTATTCATAAAAAATAATTTCTCTATCCTCCCAACCTTATTTGTTGAAATAAAAAGCGGTTTGTTCGTAAGGGCCTAGTGGCGCAACGGATAGCGCGTCGGTCTTCGGAACCGAAGGTTGCAGGTTCGAATCCTGTCTGGGTCGAAAATTTTTTTAAATTAAAATAATTATTATTAATTATATTTGAATATTTTTTATATTATAAATTTAATTGTTTTTATTTTTTTAGATAAAGAAAACTGAAAAAAAAACTTTTTAAATTCTTTTTCAAATAAGTCAATTAAATCCCTCCAAAAGCTACTACATATAATAAATAAATTCTAATTTTTTAAAAAAAATATTTTAATTGGAGAAATATTTAATAAAGAATATTATTTTAAATAAATATGATTATTTTAATTAATTTAGTTAAAAAAATCAAATATTCAATTAATTTATTTTAAATAATTTTTAATTATTTTTTCTTCTCATTTTTCTATTAATAATTATTATTTTCTGCAGTTTTAATTAATTCTTTTTTTACTCAATTTTAATTATTATTTGCCTAAAAATATAAAGAATTAAACAAAATTTGTTAAAAAATTTTTTTCTGATTTTTAGTGAGTAGATATCTAGAAATTAGAAACCGGATTGGGAATCGAGAGATAGAAATCGGAATTGAGATAAATATCTCGATAACCGAGTTTTTGTTCGTTCTCAGAGGTGAATCGGAACTGTCAGAAATCGGAATTCTGATTCGCCTTTGGAGCCTATTTCTCCCCTCCACAGATTCTATCCGCAGACCGAGAGGTTTCACAGTTTTTATTTAATTTTTAAATAAATTTATTAAAATAATTTCCACACTACAAAACACAAAAAAAAATCTTAAAAAATTATAAAAATTTTTGGGGATAGGTTGAAAGAGAAGAAACAAACAAAATTGCATTAAAAAAGCTAAATTTAGCCTTTTTTATTTCTATATTTAGAATTTAAATTCCCACAAGAAATGGAAGGAATTAAAAAAAAAGGAAAAATCAGATTAAATATTAAATTAAAAAAGAGTAGTTTTTTGCTAAAAAATTATTTTTGTAAAAAAATATTTTTCTAATTTTTTATTTCTCCCTAAAAATTCTGAAAAATATTTTAAATATATTTATTATTATTTTTTCGAATTCTTACATGTTAAAGAAGACTAAAAAATTTAAGGAATTTTTGGAAAAGGAATGACGAGGACCCAATCTGAGCTGTTTCATAACAAAATACTATCTTTTAAGGTTATCAAGTTATCAAACGTCTCTAAAAATTTTCATAATGTTCGGTTAGATAGAGAGAAAATTAAGTCATAAAGTGCTCTCTAACTTATAACAAAACAATGGACCCCATCACTCGAAATATGCTATATCGTTAACCTAGATTCTCCAATTGTTCTTTAATTAAAACCTGATAAATAACTTTTGTTTTGGCATTCAAAAACACAAAAGAAAGTTTTTTGTCCAAAAAACATGAAAATCTTTAAAATAATTTTTTTGTGTTTGCGTGAATTATTTTTGTATTTAAATTTTCCAATAAAAAATAAAATTTTCTTTTTTTCTTGATTTTTAATTAAAAATTTATGTAAATAATTTACGTAAATATTTACGTAAATATATTTTATTATGAGAATTTATTTTTTTTAATTAAATTTATTTTTTACCATATCGTACAAATTTTCACCTTTTCTTTAAAATGCCTTTCTCTTTTCTTTTCTTACCATTTTTAATTTTTCTAATTAAATTATTTTTTTCTGATTTTTAAGAAAAATTAAATTCAGAAGGAATGTCAAGACACGCAAACTGACGTTGTTCGTGAGTCTATAAAAATGCCAAATTTAAACTTAGAAAATCCAAATTTGGCACAGACAATTCTTTTAAGGTTATCAAACGTCTCTAAAAATTTCAGAATTTTTGGGAATTTATAACTAAAGTTATGGGCTAAAAACTATCAAAAATAGTCGTTTTTCGAAAATTTCAACATTTTTTCTTTTCAACTTTTGAAATAAATAGTAGACGAATTTTTTAAAACTTTTTAGAAATGTTAGATTATTCCCTCGATATTCCCTTTCAAAAATTGTAGGAATTTAGGGTGCAGGTCCGGAGTTTAAAACTAAAAATTGAATTGAGACGGAATCTTGAACAAAAATCTTAATTATCGAGAGATTTTTCTGAAATAGTGATCTTGATTCTTCTATGACCCTCACAGTCTGGTTTTTAATTAAAACATACAAAAATATACTAAATTCTGTTAAATAATTAATCAAATAAATTATTGACTGAGAAAATTCAAATTTTTTCAGTTGGTCTAGCTAGCCGGATCAGCTGAAAAAATTTTGAATTTTTTCAATCCTTTTTATTTTTCAATATTTATTTTAGTTCCTTTTTTACTTTTTTTATTTTTGTTTAATCACATTATTGTACAGATTTGTGTGTCTGTGATTGCCTTATAAAATAAATTTAAGGAAAACTCACAAAAGTCATTTTCTCTCCATATTAAAAATTAAAAAAATTTTTTTATTTAATTGTATAGCTAGAAATTAATAAAATTACCAAACAATTATTTTATTTTATTTTTCATTGCCAGGCAACATTCATTCATTTTCACACATTTTTATTTTATTCTTATTAAAAATTATATTTTATTATTTAATATTTATTAAGCTGACGACAATTACCCTCTCCATTTAACACACTTAAATAATTTATTTAAATAAATTAACACAAAAAATAGTCTTATTTTATCCAATTATTTATTAACACCTGATTTGTCTAATTTTTATTTAATAAAATTTATTTTTAAAATTAATTGGGATAAAATGTCTCTAATCCAAATAAATTTATATTTTCGGCTCTATTTAATTTTAAAATTAATTTTTTAATTAATTTAATTAAAAAAAATAATTTTTAAATTAAATGTAGAAATTTTTAGGATTATAATATCCTGAAGAATTTAATTCCAAGAATTTTAATCCCGTCTAATCCTGTAGACCTTTAAGTCTTTAAATGATTTTAATAATTATTTAAATTTAATTTTTAAATTAATTTTAAATTATTTTGAAGTAGACTGAGTTAAGATATATTTAAAAGATTTTTAGAATTTTTAAAATAATTTTTAATTTATTAAATACCTTCATACCTACATATAAGAGACTTTATTTATTTAATTAAATTATCTTATACCTTTAAAAAATTTTATTTTATAAAGAAGGGGGTTTTTTTTTCAGGCTAATTCAGGCTTATCCCAAACTAAGGTTTCTTTTTCTTTAGGGCATAATTTTATATTTTATTATAATTTATTTTCTCTATAATTCCCCCCATTCCTTTAATGAGAGATGTTCCTTCCCTTATTCCATTTTTTGTGCTTCTTATTATCTCTCGACTTATGGCCAAACTGACACTAAAATATGTGTGTTAATTGTTGTCTGACGACCTTTTTTTTTATATATTTTTAATTTTTAATGTTACCATAAATTATATATATTTAAATAAAATAACTAATAAAAATCTAAGAGAGATGTGAATTTGAATTTTTTAAAATTACTTAATGAGGTCCTAGAACCGTCAAATTTTGCGTGGATGTAGTTGATAGTGTTATTTAACTCCTCTAAAAATTTCAAAATTTTTGGTTTAGTAAAGGAAAAGTTATGGGCCAAGAAGCTAATAAGATTGGCACTTTTTGGACAAAATCAAGAAATTTTTGACCATAACTTTTCCCAAACAGAACCAAAAATTCTGAAATTTTTAGAGAAAATAGTTAGCTCTTTTATTCATTTCTATACAAAATTTTATGCCTCTAGCTTCTCTTTTGGCTAATCTACAGGCACTCGCTTAAACGCTAGTATGAGAAAACCACGCTAGAGGCAACAGAGAAAAAATATTTTTTTGTCCTCCAATTATTTTATTTACCTTTCATTTCTCTAATATATATATTCCCAAAATTCTCTGCTCCATTTAAACATACCAGCCGAGTAGTGATAACCTCCATTTCCTTCCATGCTTTTCCACAAACAACAAAAAAAATTCCCTCACAACCAAAAAAAAATATTTTTTAAATGAGGCCTTCTGTCACAGCTGGCATACATGGAAATATAATATGGCAAAAAATGTAAATGCATGGAAACGTAAAATAGACGACAATAAAGTTTTTTTCTCTCTCTATTATTTTTTTTTACTTTTTTTCATTTATTCCATATAAGAGAAGCATATGACAAAAAGAGCCCCCCACCAGCCAAACGTTCTTCATTCTTTTACTTGGCAAAAACTTGTTGAAGCGCGCGGAATTTTATTTTATTTATTCATAATTATTTATTTAAAATTTTGAATTAAACTAATAATTACCTTAGATTTTTAATTTTTTATTTAAATTTAATTATATATATTTTATGTTTAATTTTAATATTTATTTGGCATGTTCTGACATTTTTAAGACAAACTTTGAAGTTTGAAACAAAACATCAGAAATTAAAAAAAGTCAGAAGCAGAAAAACAAAAATACAAATATCGGAAACGGAAACATGCAAGAATAAAACAAAACAGAAAAATCTGAAACAGAAATACAAAATCAGAAAAACAAAAAATACAAAAAATCAGAATTAAAAATAAACTTAGAAACATTAAAAACACATTTTAAAGCGAAATATATTTAAAACATGTTTTTGATAGCTAAAACATGTTTTTCTGTTTAAATTGATTAAATTTAATAGATTTAAAAATTTATTGCAAATTAAACAAAATTGTTTACTGCTACTAATTATTAACAACATTTTTAAAAATTTCTTTAATTTAATTAAAAATTAATTAATCCTTATTTTTTTTAATTTTAAAAATTCACTTCAAAATTAAAGCAGTAATTAAAAGCTGCTTAAAAACATTGAGACAACAGTTACACAACCAGCAATTGGAGTTTACAAACCTTCTCCATCACTTCCTCCAGTAGTTTCTGTTCCACCTGTAGAATTACCAAAAAGAGGTTTAACTGCTGAAGGGTTAACTGAAAATTGTTCTGAAGGAAAGACTACTATAGAATTGGGTAAATAATGTTTTTAAAAATACAAAAAATTCTGAAAAAATACGGGAACATAAAACTAAAAATACAAGAAAATACAAAAATCAGAATTAAGCAAAAATACAACAAACATGAAGCAAAACTAAATAAAATCAGAATATTAAAAACACAAAAAATCAGAACAGAAAAATACAAAAAATACAAGATTAAAAATAAAAAATCAGAAATGAAAAATATAGAACAGAAAATGCAATAAAAAATCAGAATTAAAAATAAACATGAAAAACACAAAAACACTAAAATACAAAACAAAATCTAAAAACATTTAAAACATGTTTTGTTCATTAAAGTTATTATCAACAAAACAAAAGAAAACTCAACTAACGGCAAACAAACATCAGAAAACAACAACAACAACCAAACTTCCCAACAACAAGAAAAACAACAAAATAATCAAAACAGTGAATTAAAACAAAACAATATTAACAAATCATCTAATTCTCCATCTTTTTCTGTAGGCCAAATGTTGTTGAAATTGTTGCCTTGTAATTGTTCTTTTATGGGTGGAGATCATGGGTAATTCTAATTAATTTTTAAATTTAATTTTAAAATACCTACAAAAATTATTGAAAAATTTTCTTCCTCCAAAGTTTAAACAAACAAGAGGATTATATATTCTTTAATCTTTTTGGCTTTATCGTCACAGAAAATATATAAAGTATTATTTTACTTTATATTAAAAAAAATATTTATAATTGTTTTCCCATAAATTAAAAACAAAGCTTATATTTTTTGTTTCCTTTTTGCTTAGTTTGGAAAAAAAATATTTTTTTAATTTTGAGCTTTGGTTAATTAAATGAATAAATTGGAAATTTAGTTAATTAATTAAAAATGTTTTTGTTGTTTGTTTTGATAAAAATAACTATAAATTGAAACGAACAAAACAAACAATTAAAATCTAAATGTTTTTTTGGAATTTTTAAAAATGTTTACAACAAAACTTGAATTAGGTAATTCTGTTGAGCGCGAAAACATTTTTATAAAACATCATAAAAACATCAAGTTTTTGTGACTAAAACATCAATTAAAACTTGATGTTTTGTGTCTCTTGTTGTTCACCCCTTTAATTAGAATAATCATTTTTAATTGTAAAAATATTAAATTTTAAGTAAAAATTTTTATAAAATTTTTAAAAATTATTAATTAATACCTAATTAATCAAAATTTTTTAAAAATAAAAATTCTAATTAAATTAACAGACTTCATGACTTCAGAATTGGCTCTGATGGAATTGGGGGTGTTTCTAATTTAGAATTTGATGACAAGTTTGTTTAAAACCTTACAAAAACATGTTTTTATTTTAATTTAATTTAGAACAACATTTGAAGAAGTAGCTGCCTGGGGAGTTAATTTCGATCGTTTAATGAAAAATAAACATGGACAGAAATATTTTGCTGAATTTTTAAAAAGTGAATATAGTGACGAAAATATATTATTTTGGTAGGGAATTTATTGAAATTTTTTTTGAAATTTAATTTTTAAGGCAAGCTTGTGAGGAGTTAAAAAGAGAGAAAAATACAGAGAAAATTGAAGAAAAGGTAAAAATAATTTTAAAAATAATTTTTAAAAATTCCTAAAAATTTTCCAAGAGATTTTTAAATTAAAAAAATATTGAAAAAAAAATAAAAATATAAAATATTGAAAAAAAAATAAAAATATTTAACTTTTGGAAATTTTTGAAAATTTAAAAATTAAAATATTTTAAAAATTTAAAGAATATCATTTTTTATTTTTAAAGGCTCGTATAATTTATGAGGATTTTATTTCAATTCTCTCCCCAAAAGAGGTTTCTCTAGATTCTCGTGTTCGCGAAATTATTAATCAAAATATGGTTCACCCTTCTTCACATACTTTTGATGAAGCACAGAATCAGGTTAGAAAGAATATTTTTCAGTAAAATTATCTTTTAGCCTGGGAAATTAATTATTAAATTATTTATTAAATTCAGCTTTAAAAAACTTTTCCATTTTAATATAGGTAGTAGTCGAATCTCAATATTAAATATCCTTTAGGTAAAAAATCTCTTAATTTATATTATTATTTATAATTTTTTTCCCACGTAATCAAACAAATTTTAAAATTAATTGTATTATTAGGATGAACTTTGAGTGAAAAAATCTTTAAAAAACTTTAGGTTTTATCGAAAATTAGGATTCATGACAATGATCCTGGAAATGTAGATACTTGCTATAATTAAAATAATTCCTTTCTCCTCTATTTAGATATACACATTAATGCAACGAGACAGTTATCCACGGTTTATAGCATCTGCTCTTTACAAAAGACTTTTAAGGTAATTTTTTAAATAAAAATTAAGTTAAATAATTAATTCATTTATTTGTTTACTAATGAATTAAGAAATACGTCAAACTAATAAATAACTTTAGAAAAAAGAATTTTTCTATGACTAATACATATTTAATTTGTTTTTAATATATTTTTTAGAAGAATAAAAAATTTCAAAATTATTAAAAAAAAATCGAAAATTAAAATTTCTAAATTAATTTAGAGAAGTTTAAAGTAGAGTACGTCAAGTACCGAGTAATTGGGAGAAAAACCAAGCGTGTACCGAGTAATCTAGTAATTGGGAAATACACTGAGTTTTGGAGAAAGTATTGGGATTATTAGGATCCTCCCCCCAAGTATTAGGATCCCAAGTTCAAGCCCGGGTAAAGACGAAAAACCCTGTGTGTCTGTTATAACTGGGTGAGGGCAAAACTATTCGGACGTACTCTACATAGTTCAAAGTCTATAAATTTAAATTTAAATTCAAAATAAAAATTATTTTTAAATTTTTTTCTAGTTCTTATGGACATATGGAAGATTTATAAACAATCATCTTTTTTTAAATATTATTTTTATTCTTCAATTAATTGATGATCTAAAAAAGAAAAGATTTTTTGAATTTTATTTTAATTATTTAAAAAAAATATTCTTACAAATGTAATATCTATTTAATTCTCCTCCTAATAATTAATAACACTTTCTTGGTTTCAAAAATTGAAAGGTTTTCAGAATCGAGAAGATACTTGTCTAAAAACAAATGTCTATATACCTATATTTCAAATTTATTTTTGTCTTTTATTCACTATAAGCGACCAAGATTAATTAAACTCTCTATTAAATCACAGTTGAATCTCTCTATAACGACACTCCCCTAAAGCGAAATTTGCTGACATTAGAGGGGAAAGAGTCGGAAGGTTAAGCAAATAAGGCCAAAATACACCCCTCCAGACCTAATTAAGTTAACATAATAAGGAAGGATGAGGAAAGGGGATCCGTAACAGAGAGGTTTTGCTGTATTTTTTAAATTTTTTGGTCGTTGTATCCATCCAAAAATCCTCCAAAAACCCTTCAAAACCTTCAAGATTATATTTTTTATTTTGTTTATTCTCCACTAATTTTTTCTCATATTTTTTTAAAAATTAATTTTCGTGTTACAAATTTATTTTTAGCTTTAAATAGAATTTTTTGTGAATACATTTTTTTAAAAAAGAATTTTTTAGGACAAAGAAAAAAATTTTTTTCACAAAAGAACTCAAAAAAATCTCCAAACATTCGCGGACACTTCTCTCGCAGAAACTAACACAAATTTATTTTTAAGTCAAATCCGGTCCTCTCGATAGATATAATGGTCAATCGGTAAAAGAAAAAATAAAAGAAAAAAAGAACTAAATAAAATAACTCAACAATATTTATTTTTCTTTTTCTCTCCAAATTAACACTACACTCCACACTATTTCTTCTTTCTCTAACCTTTTTTTATTTAATTGTCCCACAATGGACTTTTTTTCGCGCACAAATAAAAGAATTGAAAGAATCCTTTTTTATTTGAGCTGTAAACAACAAATAAAAAATTGGAGCAACAAAATATAATTGGATTTGGGGACATTAAAAATGAAGGGAAATTTTTGAAAAAATAAAAATATTTTTTTTGAAATTGGTACTAAATAATTATTTTTATTTAAAAAATACTTTTTGAATTATTTATTGGAAATTTTAAACAAAATAAATCTAAAATTATATACCTAAATATTTTTAATTTTCTAAGATTAAATTTTAAAAATAGTGTCTGTCCGACATTTGCGGACAAAGCGAAATCATTGAAATTAGAACAGCAATCACTACTGGGTATTGTCCAGAACTATGGCCTAAGAATGTTGTTCTATCCTTCAGGCCTCTCCACAGACAACAGTTTTGTTGACTCCTAATTTTATAAGCACAATTTTTTCAATTATAGAGAAAAACAAATAAAAATAAACTCAATTTAGTAAAAATACCTCTATAATTCTAAAATTAAAACCCCCTAAAAATATATCTTCTTCGTTCAAATCCTCAATAAAAAATTTTTTTATTTCTTTAAATTTTATTTATTGATATATATATTTTATATCGATCATTAAATGCGCGCAATCATCAAAACCTTCTTTTCCACAACAACAAAAATAAAAATAAATTTATTTGTTTTATTTTTTTCTTTAATTTTATACTTGAGTTGCGCTGTTGTGGAAAAAAAACAATTTTAGAAAAAAGAAAATGTGTGGATTGGTTAGAATTTTTGTTTGAGAAAGAGAAAACGAAGGGAAGGATAGTGAGAAGGAGAAAAATTGTTTCGTGAATTCACGATTCCCGAAAATCGTGAATTTTGTTTTTATGTCGGTGCGATCCCTGATATGTATATTAGAAAGGTTTGCCTAATCTGTTTTACATTCCTTTTGATTTCTAATTTTTATGTTAGAATCGAAAATCCAAAAATTGTCTAAAGGAAACAAACACTTAATAGTTATTTAAAGAAAAAATTAAAGTTAATTTTATTTTAAATTAATTTTAAATAAGTTGCTGTTGAAAAAAAAAATTTAAAAATTGGGACTAATTTAAATAATTTTAAAGAAATAAAATTTTTTTAAAAATAAAAATTAAAAAAAAATTTTTTTTAATTATAAATCACATAAAAAAATTAAAAAAATATTATCGGAAATAATTTTACAGAAAATTGAAAGAGGAATCCTTCACCTATCCGCAAATTCTCTTTGAAATTAGGAAACACCTGAAGATTTTTTGGAAAAATTTTTGTATTGAAAAAATTTCTGGAAAATTTTTTACCAAAAAAAATTTTTTTAGTTTAAAAATTTTCTTTTCTTCTGTCCCTTTTTGTCCACTTTTATTATTTTTCTCTTTTATTTCCCCCGCCCATCCATCAACTGAAAAAAATTGAAGTGAGAGAAAGAAATACATTCGCGCAACCTATCTATACCCTCCTTTATGTGTCCAATTCTGCCAGTCCTTTATGTACTTAACAAGATTTTTTTTTCGTTTTTTATATTCTTCTCTTTCTTTCTTTATTCTTAAGATAAAAAATTGAGAAAAGAATAAAAGAAAATTAGTTGCGGATAGGTAGAGGGACGAAAAATATTAGAAGAGAAAAATTGGGAAAAGTACACAACTTGAGGCAAACGAAAAAAATTTTTTTTTGGAAATTTTTTGGGAAAGGGTCTTTAAAGGATCTCTAAAAGAAAGAAAAAAAAAGATTTGGATTTTTCTGGAAGACGAAAAAACTTCGGGGAGAGTTTTGCTTCTCCTACTAAATCTTTGCCTTCAGCTTCTATCATCAAAGGCTAAGTACTTAATTATTTTTCCAGAAAATTTTTGTTAAAATGAGAGGGGGGGGGGGAAGGAGGTGACAACAAAACACATGGGAGGGAGGGGAAATAGCAAAGAAATCCTAAGCATATCTAGCAAAGAAATCCTAACAACCCGATTTATAATTTCCAAAAACTGGTACATTGTGTTTTATGTCAATCCTAGTCCCTACAGGCTTATTTTAAAATCCTCCTTGGAAAATTAAAAAAAAATTTTTTAAGTCCTCTATTGATTTTTCCCTTTAAAAATTAATATTTATTAATAATTCTCCCCAATAAATCCCCAATAATCTCTTTCTTTTCAAATTTTAAAGAAAATCCAAAAGGCGTGTAGATACCCAAATAAAAAATCTTTTTCTTTTTGCGCATACCTTCCAAAATCTATCACAAAATAATTTGCGCGGCACTGCTGGAGGCAAGCAACAACCAAGTAAAGAAATAAAAATAGCAAACACAACCAGCCAGTTAAAAAAAGTTTTTTTGGGTATTTTGAAGAGAGAGTCAAGACGAAATCATTTCTTCTTTTTACACTCCTTCAATCCCTTCTCCTTTCTTATAAAAATTTCCACTTGACTGAATGAAAAAAAATTTTTTTTTCTTTTTTTTCTGTTGCTGCGCAAAAGTTGTTGCCCATATATATATTTTATACTTTTTTTTTCTTCTACTTTTTACTATTCCTCTCTGACTAACTATTTTTACTTCAATCCCTTCCATGCATTCTCAATTTATCCCTTCTCTTTTTAACTTGCGCGGGCGCGCAGCACCTCTCCATCTCAACATTTTCCCCCAAAAATCGCCGGTTGGACGAAGAGATAGCCCAACCCTTTTTAATGATCAGTTGGTGGTACGACTGGCTAGAAGTAAGGGCTAAGGGGTTGTTTCCTCGTATACTAGCTTTGCTTCTGTTTTGGGGGCAGGAATGAGAAGGAGAGAGAATGGAGGAATGGTGGACGGATTTTGGTCGCTTATCGGCTGACTGGTTTTTGGCGATTTTGAGCTGCTGGGCGCGATTAATGGACCCTTTTTATCCCTTTGATAGACCCTCTACCCATCAATCCCCTCTGGCTATCGTTCTTTGCATGTTCGCCAATCCCTTGCCCCAAATCCCCCAATCCTTCCTCCCAAATTTTTTCGCTTCCTTTAAATAAATTTTCGGCTCCCCATTGTGTGTAGATCACCGATCCGCATCATTACCGTCCCCAATTTTCACAAATTTCTTTCTGCTTCTCTCTCAAATCCGTCTCCAATTTTCTTTTTGCTTTTTTCATATTAATCCTTCCATATTTTCTATCTCTTTCTTTTATCTTTGGCGCCAAATATCAAACAAAAAATATAATAATCGGCACATCCAAATCTCTCCTTCCCCACCCTCTCTCATTCTTTTAATCACACACACAGAATGCCCATTAGCTTTCAAAATAAAAATAACCGGCTGTCACACAACCAACAGATCTAAGCACAGAACCTTTTTTTCTAGAAAAAAATTTTTTTATTCCTCTCCTGTTCTTCGTCATCTCGGAAAGACTAAAAGGGCCGGTCCTTTGCGCGGTCTTGTTTTATATATGAGGGAATGTGTGTGTGTGTGTGTGTGTGTGTAATGGGAGGAGGAACTCTTCCTTTGTAAAAATTCATGCAACTACCAACCCCTCCCTCTCCCCCCCCCCCCTTCTTCAACTAACTCTCTTCTCCCCACCCACCCTTCCACTTGTCTTTTTCTTCCATATTCCTCCGCCCTTTTTCTTCCCTTCATTTTTCTTCCTTTCTTCGTACTTTTCCTTGAGACAGCCTGTTTGTAACCCGTATTTTTATTTTTATTTATTTATTTTTATATGCCCAAGCAAGTCCTTTCCTTGTATAAAAATGTGTTCTGTTTTACCCGTTGTACTGGTTGTTGTGGTGGTTGTCCTTCTCCGGCCGGACAGGTCTCTTCCCCCCTTTCCCCCTCCTTTTTTCCTTCCTTTTTTCCCTCTTTTGATAAAAGCAAGTATATAGTAGTTGACTCTAAAATGGCGCGCAAAATTAAGGGGAGGCAAAACTGGACTTGACTTTTCCTTTAGTAACTGCCAACTTGTTCAGGTTTTGCAATTTAGTTTACAAGTTATTAAGGGGGTAGTGAAAGGGAAATTAGTGAAAAGTTGTTTTTTAATAAAATAAAATATGTGAAATATAGGTGAAGATTTCTAGAAAAGAATTAATGGAGAGTTTAATGAATTTAAAAAATTAGATTGTCCAAGGGTGAAGCTTATCTTTAAGCTTTCTTAAAGCTATCGGTTGTCCTTCTTTTTCAAAGGCTAAAAAGGCAGAATAAAAAAATCAAAGTAATCAAGTCATTAAAGGGTTGTTTAGATTACACAAGCCAGTATCTATCTACATACTTATTTTTAGAATTTTAACATCAGTAAGTAGTAGTAGGAGGGTCTCAATTCTGGATATATGTTTAATCAGAGTTTTTAAGCAAACTATGGGAATTTTATAAGAGAACAAAGAAAAAATGCCAAGAAATTATTCCTGAATTTCTGGCTTAAAATACGGATAAAATTAATATATGTTGGTATATTTTCCCTTTAAATTAAAAATTTTTCTCGTCATTTTTTTTCTTCATTTTCTTCTTGTTTACAATTTGGCAATCCGGTCCTTCACCTGCGCAACATACACATAAACCCTGTTTTTGTTTACAAAACAGGCAACAACAAAACAACTAAAAACCACTTCTCTTAAATAAACCTCAATACAAACAATTTAAAATAAACAGGCTTCCCCCCTCAACAATAAAAACACAAAACAACTTTTATATAAAAACAGTCTCCCCAACAACAACAACAACAACAACAACAACAACAACTTGTTTTTGTGTGTGTCCTCGTGTTTCTCCCAAATATAAATATGTAGCAGAACGACCTTCGAATGACCCAATATTTATAAACAAGATTAAAAGGGGAAGGAAAGAACAGGAAGAAAAAAATTTTAAAATTTATTAAAAAATATAACAAGTTTTTGGGAGGTTTATAAAGATGAAGAAGAAATGAAGAAGAATAAAGGAAACTTGAAAATGAAACAACATAAAACAAACAATGTTTTGATAAAAAGTTTTGAGATTTTAAAACATAAGTTTTTAAAATGTTTCTCAACATGTTTTGTTGAAAAAAGAAAAACTTGAACAAACAAACTTGAACAACAAAACAAAAATAACAAAAACAACAAAACATCCTTAACAACATTTTGTTTAAGTTGTTGTTTTCGATGTTTTCCTTAACAAAAACAATAAAAACAACAACAATCAAAGATAAAACAAAAGAAAGTTTTTATAGAAACAATGTTTACCAACATGTAATGAAAAAGAAGAAAACCAAACTTGAACAAGAAAAACAACAACACAATTTCCCAAAACAATATTTGAATAATCAGAAAAACATTTAAAGAAAAAACAAGGGAACGATAATAAATAAAAATAGTAAATGAAAGTTTAGCGAACTCTTAAATATTTTAGGGGAAATGAATTAATAATAATGACTTCAATTTATGATTAAAATTGGAGTAATTTTTTTTTAATTTTTAAATGAAAATTTAATTGAAAAATTGATTTTTCAAAGTCTATTTTTTAATTTTTGAGTTAAATAATATTGAAAATTAATCCTGCCCTTAAGTCTATCCAACCTACCAATGTCCCCTTCGGACTACTACCTGTCCCTTACGGACTACCTATCCCTTACCCAAGGTCTCTTTCAGACCAACGCTTAGGCGCTTGTGCAAAATTCATAAAGGCACATGGTACGAGGTGTTAAGAATGTTAAGAACCGCTTCAGACTACCTATTTCATTGTTCTCCTCAGACTACCCAACAACTATCCCATATTTCCTTCAGATTTGCCTCCCCTTCTATTAATTTTATTTTTATTTCATTATCAGCTTTAAAATTTTGTAATTTATCTTTCATCATAATTTTTAGAATAGTTGTCGATCTCTTACAAAAATATTCACAGCCGTATGAAATACGGTTCATCAACAACAACGGCCGGAACTAGCAATGGAAATACAAGCAATAACAATGGTTATGAACATAATAATTCTAATAGTGTTATTAACGCTGGAAATGGAGGGCAGACAATGATGTTTTTACCTGTTGAAGCAACCAATTCTGGAGTACAACAAAGTTCAGTAAGTAGATTGGATTTATAATTAAATAGATTTTGGGGGTTTGTTGACCTTAGATATTTGAGATAGCCACATATGTTCTCTTCCTTCCGATCATTTGATCTTATCTCCAATGCTCGCTCCAATTCCTGTATTCCTTTCTAATTATCCAAATATTCCCTTCAGAATACCTAATGTTCTGTTTAGACTATTTAATGCCTTATTCCCTTCCGACTATCCAAAATTACCCCCTTCTCTTCAGATTACCAAAGGATCTCTTAGACTACATAGTCGCTTAGAGAATGCTTCTTTTTTACTTTCGACTACCTATGTTCCCTTCGGACTATCCAATGTTCCCTTCGGACTCCCTTTAGACTATCTAGTGTTACTTTCCAATATTCCCTCTAAACCACCAGATAAACTGTTTTAATTTACTAAATTCAGGTAATAAAAACAGCACCTCCAGGCCGTAGCCAAATGTTAATGGACTTCTCTCCTAAACAAGAACCTATTGAACTTGCACCCTTATCCAACACACATCCATGTTTACAAGTAACTAATTTATTTCCAAAAAATATTTTTTCACACATTTTTCATTGCTTTTCTATCTATTTATTATTAAAAATACCAAAAAAATATTTTCTGTCACGTAAAAATATTTTTTTTCTATTTATTGTTTTGTTGCGCAAAGAAATTGTTTGCGCAAAGAAAAGAAAAGAGTACACAAAAATGAGAGAGACAACGTTTGTTGTGTTCTATTGAAATGTGTTCACAATTTACTTTTAAGTTTCTTAGGGGAGCGAATTATTTTTTTTTCTTTTTTTTCTTTTTTAAATTTTTCTTCAAATAAGTGCCTCCGGCGGATGTGATTTTAATGTTTTAAAAAAATTTCCTTTTCTCTACTTAAAAAAATTTTTTTTAATTTTTAATGGGCCAAAATAAATTTAATAAGAAAAATATTTTTTGGAAGTTGAGAAAAAAATAATAAAAATTAAAAGAAATTGAGAAAATAATAAATTTAAATTTTTTAAAATTTAATTAAAATTATATTGGAAATTAATTAATTATTTGATTAATTAAAATAAATTTTAAAAGAAAAATTAAATTTATAAGTAGAAGATACCCAACTTTATTTATTAGTTTTTAATTGAAAACAAAAAGTATCCCTATAAAAAAATTTTTATAAAAAATTTTTTATTTTGGGGGTAAACTTCATAAAAATTTTAAAATGACTCTGATTTAAATAGGCAGAAAAAGCACTCTCTAATAAAGAACCCAAAAATATCGATTAGAGATTGAATCGAGATCAGAATCACTATCGAATATTTTAGGGTTCGATCCGGGGAAGGGAATAACCCGGGGACGGGGGAGGTCTCCCCCAGAGCCCCCGTTCCCCGTCCCCGCGGCACCGCATTCCCCGTACCTCTCCCCCGGGAAACCCGCCGTTCCCCGTAAGCCCAGCCCCCGCCCCGTAATATCAAACCCTAGAATATATTCGATATTCTCGATCGCCCATCAAGTCTGTTGTATTGACCAGACCTACTACTACCCCTATTCCCGACATTTGGAATTCCCTACATTTTTCTTTGGGTCGGGAAAAAGAGTAATACTGACCTTATAATTTAAAATAAAATATCTCATTAAAATTTTTTTCCTAGAACCTCGGCAAAATGTCTGTAGGGTCAACACAATTAGAACATTATTATTCTTCAATGAATTCAGTCAATAATTCATCAAAAAATTCGTATTCCCCTTATTATGAATATTTAAATGTTGGTTCAGCAGCTTCTGCTACTTCCTCATATCCCCAATCTATACAACAACAACAATCTACAAATTCGTTGCTTCAGCCAACAGCTACATCAGCAGTTGTTGCTCTAGGTGGAGGGGGAGGAGGGCAACAACATCAAGTATCTAAAATTAAATTTAGAAAAAATATTTTGAATCCAGTAGCACAGTAATTATCTCACATGTTCCCTCCCTTCAATATTCCCCTTTAATGTACCGTTCAAAATGCCACCTTCGGATTATCTAATGTTCATTGCGGACTTTCCAATGCTGAGAACCTCTACAGACTGAGAATCCAAGGTTCCCTTCAGACCACCTAAATGCTCCTTTCGGACTACCCAATGTTCCCCTCAAACTACTATCTAATGTTCCTTTCGAACTGTCCAATGTTCCCTTCTGACTACCCTATGTTCCCTTCGGACTACCCTATGTTCCTTTTGGCTATCCCATGTACCCTCCAGACTACCTAATGTTCCCTTCAGATAATTTTATTAAAATTTAATGTCTCATTCTTAGGATTGGCCTTATATGTCCTATAATACTCTTCACCATCACAATCAACACCATCAACAACAACAACAACTCCATCTACATCAACAACAACAACAATTAGGTTATTTAAATCAATTAGATAATTGTGGCAATTCCCTCATTGATCAACAACAACAAAGAATATTACTTTACAAAAATAATGGCAATAATAATGGAGATGAAGTTGGAGGAGGTGTTGCACTTCTTTCTCCTGTAGATTCTGGTATTGGACAAGAACTTTTGTTGGAACAGGCAAAACAGGTTTATATGTTTATTTTTTAATTTAAACCGATTTGTGTAGTTGTCAGGGCTTTTCATTATCCTGATCTCTTTTAACTACCCCAAGCTTACTTTGTTCCTTCCAGTTTATTCCATATGTACCTTACAACCGACCATGCTTCTTTCAACCTATGTATTACCTCTTTTGTTCCTTCCACTCTACTATGTTCCTTCCACCCTACTATGTTCCTTCCACCCTACTATGTTCCTTCCACCCTACTATGTTCCTTTCACCCTACTATGTTCCTTCCACCCTACTATGTTCCTTTCACCCTACTATGTTCCTTACAGCCTATCAGTAGGCTGGGAGGCATTCTTGTCTGATTCCAGAGTCATCACACTTTTCTTATTTTCTCAAGTTTATAATCCAATTTATTTACATCCCTGTGGTACTCACTTCTCGTGCCGTTCTAAATCCCTTCCTTTTTCAGCAGTTACACGAATTCTTCGGCCCTGTATCTTTATCCTCAGCAGGTGTTCTCGTTCCTTCACAACAACAACATTCTTCAGTTATTCATCAGCATCATGGAGATAATACTGGACAAGATACCCTCAATCATGCTCTTTTACTCCAACAACAACAACAAAGCCAACAACAACAAAATAGGCAGAGAGAACAAAGGAGTAGTGCTGAATCTGTAGGGGTTTTTTTTGGAATTTTTATTGATAGAAAGTAGAGAATCCATCTTATCCCCTTTATATCCTTTAATTAGATATTTAATTATTAAACTAGACATTCTGGGAGATTTTAGATCTAGATTACACACACCGCTACATTCATTTTTATCCTGGAGGGCCGATCCCAAGACCTTGTCCTCCCATACTTTGCTTTTCCATTGTTTGGGGATGATATGTACTTGCATGTAGAGTCTACTAATCCTTGTTGTCATATAAGATTTTTTTGGAAATTTTAAATTGCCAATTTTGACTTGAGACTATTAAAAATCCCACCATTACAGGAAATTTTTCAGAAAAAAATTTTTTAATTCAAAGAATCAATCAGCACAGTTGCAACGAGTACATGAATCTAGAGAACAGTCAATTCCTGTATGTATCCCAAAATTAGACAATCAATTGGGCTTTCAATATACACTTGAAGCACCGATCTCTACATCTATTAGAAAAGAAGATGATAGAATGTAAGGGAAGAACTTTTTAAAAAAATAATTTTAAATAATGGGATGATTCTTGGTTTTATTTTCGGGTTTTAAGGTTTCTTTAGCGTTGGATTTTAGCAACAAAAAATACCTAGTTTAAGATAATTTTGATTTTTGATAATATTATCCCTTCAACTTAGTAACCTAAGTAACTTTCAGCCTACTGTTCCTTTCAAATTACCAGGTATGTTCCCTTCAGCCTACTAAGTATGTTCCCTTCAGCCTACTAATATGTTCCCTTCAGCCTACACCTGATTTTTCCATTAGAATTTAGTAAGGCTTTTGTCCGTATCTCTAATTAAAATATAAAAAAATTCTGAGGAATTTTCATTCCCAGCCTTATTGAAATTTCAGTATTGTCCCAGAAAAGCATTCAGAAAATATTTTATAAAATTATTTAATTTTAAAGGACATATGTCAACAAAGGCCAATTCTATACAGTTTCATTTGATTATATTCTTGATTTACGGTGTCCTCTTAAAGGAATGACTGTTAGGGTATATAAATTTTTAATTTAATAAAAATTATTTTCAAAAAAAATACTTGAATTACCCCTTCTAAACTTAAGGGTCACAACATTTTTTTATCCATAACTTTCTTATTATCCAACCATTCAAAACAAGTTATATACCATTCGAAAGCTCTGACTTTGCTTATTCTTTTTTTAACGGGCCTGGTTTGATTTGATTATTATATATTCCTTTAAAAAATATAAACGGACTAATTGAAAAGTCCAGATTTTCATCGTTTATTAAGCCTCAACTTTTTTGAAATGATCAAGATTTAAAGGGTCTAATTGAGAAAATAATCTGTTAAATTAGAGCTTTCAAAAAAGTAGCACGATATGATATGGAATGAGTTTTTCAAAGGAAGTTATAGGCCAAAATAAAGTGTCATTGAACCAGGGATCCATAATTATTAAATGAAATAATTAATAGAATTAATGTGAAATCTATTTTTAATTGGGGTTAATTTATTTTAAGAAGGCTAGTTTTTAATAAGGGAATTCTTCAAAAAAGTTTTTAAATTTTTTTCATAAAAAATTTCTATAAAATTTTAATTTTTAAAGAGCCAAATAATAATAGTATTTCGAGAAGATAAATCATTTGAAGAAGAATTAAGAACTTGGCTAGTTTGGTATAAACGCCAACATTCCCCTAAACAACGCATAATTGAAATAGATGCAAAAAACTCTATGGGGGCTATTGGGGGAAATTTTGATGAAATTGCCCACAATGCTGTCCAATTTTGTTGGACACCTGGGGAACAACCTGGGCCTAAAGTTTGTTTTGAAAAAATTTAGGAAAAATTTTTTCTGTTAAAAAAATTATTTCTTATTAAAAAATTTTATTTTTGTTAAAAAAATAATTTTAATAATTTTTTAAATTTTATTTTTTATCAATTTAAAGAAATAATTTTTGGTAATTTTCCTTAAAATAAATTAAAAGAAAAGAAGAGGAAAATATATAGTCAGTTTTAAAAAGTTTCCCTTCATGTCCAGCTATAGCTCAGTTGGTAGAGCGTGGGACTGTAGAGTATACGAAGAAATCCTGATGTCGCTGGTTCGAATCCGGCTAGCTGGAATCCTTTTTTCTCTTCTTTATTTTGATTGTTTAAGCTTTCCTAATTATTTTTACATGATTTAAAAATTATTTGAAATTTTTTTTCGAATTTTTAAAAATTTTTTTAAAAATATTTTTAAGGTTAGTATAGCTGTGCAATGTCTTTCAACTGATTTTTCTACCCAAAAAGGCGTTAAAGGACTTCCACTTCATGTCCAAATAGATACTTATGATGATCAATCCGATTCAAAAATTCCTTTTCATAGAGGCTATTGTCAAATTAAAGTGTTTTGTGATAAGGTAAAAAAAATTTTTGAAAAATTTTTTTTCGAATTTTTACTCACACTCTCTCTCTCTCATTCTCACGTTATTTTCTTCTCTCTAGCTTCATTTTTATTTTAATTCTGATCTTAATAATTCTGATACCTCACTTACATACATATGTTTTTAAATAAAATTATTAGGGAGCAGAAAGAAAATTACGAGATGAAGATAAACGTGCCCACAGAAGGAAAAATAATGGAAGTAATGGAAGTGCAGGTAAAATTAATGAAGAAAAAATTTTTAAAATTTCTTTAAAAAATATTTCTCATTCCTTTCTATCCTCTTTTTTGCCTTTTTTCTATTTTTTCTGCTTATTTTTGCCTTTATGCTTTTTTAATTTTTAATTATGCTTTCTATTTTTTGTTTTCTTATTACTTAAAAATTTTAAAGGGTGCAAATCGAAAAATGCTACATGAAAATAGAAGGGATGAACGACGACGAACTGGTGGAGACTTTTAATTAAATATTAAATTAATTTAAAAAATATTTTTGCTTAAAACATTTGCGGACAAAAATTGCGGACAATTTTTCTTTGACAATTTTTGTCCGCAAAATATTTGCGGACAAACTGAAACTTGTTGAAATTGGAACAAACGATAATTAGATTATTTTAAATAATATGACCTTAATTTATTAATAAACCTTCATTTTTATAAGCTAAAAAGTTTATAATAGTGTCCGCAAATATAGCTTTATTATTTAGCTTTTGCTTTGCTTTTATTTTTAAGAAATTAAGGAAGGATGAGAAATATAAAAAAAAATTTTTTAAATAAAAGTATTAATTTATAAAGTATTTGGAGACATCCTAGAACGGGATAGGGGCATTTCCTTCCGATTTCCATAAGTTGTCCTTTTCTGATATTTGATTTCTCACTGACAACTTGTGTAAGGCAAATGGATTTTTCCAATACCGGGAGTACCGTAAAGTAACGAAAAATACCAAGTCATTACTTTTAAGAGTACCGTGGTAGTACCGAACTGTGCCTAACATTATTGACAACCCTGCCCTTTTAGTAAACGCTTCCCTTACCATTCTCTAAATTTTTAAAAATTTTCCTACTTTCAGTCTTTTTTGATCATTCTCGAGAATCTGAATATATAATTAAAAGTTAAAGGAGACCCCTTTATTTCCGGTGTCATTCTGAGAATAAAACCAGCTATTGAGTTTAAAAAAATATAAAATTATTTTTTAGGCAGTGCAGCCCCAACTGTTAGTGGGGGAGCAAGTGGAGGTGCAGGAGGTGGAGGGGGTCGAAAGAAAATTGACAGTGGAGAATTCCACGAAAGTTGTGAGAGAAGTCAATTTTATCACAGTGCAGACTTGGAAAGGCCGGCAGCACTTTTTGTGCCTAGCGACGATTTCTTTTTTGATACAGCTTCGATTTGTTCCTATGATGCTCTATCTGAAATGGAACCACAACCTAAAAGGCCCAAATCTTCTGAAAGGAGTAAATTTTTTGAAAAATAAATTTTGTTTTTGAGTTTTCTGGGTCAATAAATGCAGACTTACTGTCCATACAGACTTGTCCGATCCTTCAAATTAGTTCTTTTCCATCCCTATACCCTCAGTCTTACTGTTCCAAATCCTTTTCTCGGTTCTTCCACGTTATCCCTGCCTTCTTCCTTAATTTGTTACCGGACCCCCCCTATCTCAATTTAGAGAGAGAGATAACGTTAGGACGAGGTAGGAGAGATTTCGAACATGATTGAAAGAAGAGGACTGATTGTGAGTGAGGGAAACTTCAGGAATCGAAAACAAGTCAAAAAGGGACAAGTCCTCTTATCTCTGTTTTTCCCTCAGTTTATCTCATCTATCTCCCCTAATTATCCACTTGTTGGAGAGTATGACTAAAATTAAAAATTTTTCTAATTTTCTAGTAATGATATACGTCCGGAAAGCAGACGAAGACGTTTTCACCCCATTGCATTTAGTCCCACCATCACTTGGGTAAATGACCAAAAATATTTAAAAATGTCAAAAAAAAATTTTAATTTTAGTGGTTTAGCTCGTGCAATAAGCGAAAAATATAATTTAGATGAAACTAAAATTGAAGCTTTTTATAAACAATGTCAAAAGGGTGGAATTACTGTTAAAATTGATGGTTGGAATTTTTTGTAATTAAAAAAAAGTTTATTGATGGACCTGTGGGTTATCCAAGAGGAGTGAAAATTCATGTAGACTAAGGGCATCAAAAAAGATTTTTGAATTTAAAATGTCATATAAAATTGTATTAACTATTCCCTCTAACTTCCATCAAACACTTTAAAAATCCCTAAATTTAGATACTACTATAACAGAACCTCCAAGCAAACTTTCGCTAGTAGCGACTAGAAAGGAATTCAAAATGTCATAAAAATTGTGTTGACCTACACCTTATACCTGGATATTTTTTTATTTATTATCAGTTTCTAAGACTGTTTAGGGACGGGCTGGTAGAAGAAAAACTGGTAGAAACACAGAAAAGAAAAAAGATTTTATTGGATTTCAATTTTTGGGACCAAATGTCTAATAAAATTTCAAAAATTAAAAAAAATCCTTCAACATTTCTTCATTTTAGATGACATGTTGAGGCATTATAGCAATCAAGACACCTTTTTAATTGAATTAAAACAATCAGAATTAGATAGACATACTTTTTATGCCGTTACTTTAATTGAACTTTTAACTGCCAACAACGACATTCCTTTAAATAAAAATAATAAAATTTTAAATTCTTTTAATATTCATCATCATCATCATCAAGATACAGCTTCAGCTACTTCCTCTTCCTCTACTAATTCAGAGAATATTTCTTCAAATCACCAACAACAGCAAAGGACGTCTGCTGCTGTTTGGTGATTTATGAGGGGAGAAAAATGTTAGACCTCTATTTTATAGACTATTCTTTCTTTACCTCTAAATTGAGGACGTTGCTTTTATAATAACCTTCTATTTTATATACAGTCAAGTTATAGGGCCTTCCATTATAATGGAATTGTGCCTGTGTTCCTTTCAGCCTACTAGGTTGTTCCTTTCGCCCTACTGCGTTCCCTTCACACTACTTGTAGTGTGGAAAACTGCCCCCTCCTTCATATAAAAATTATTGCAGCCAGATCGGACTAAAACTTTGTAAAATAGAAAGGTCTATAAAATAGAAGAAAATATATTTTTATTTCCAAAAATTAAAAAAATTTTAATTTTATCCAATTCCGAGTGCTAAAGCATTTATATTTTATTTTTCACTTATAAACTTCAAAAATAGTAATAATCTTAGATTTTTCTTCATAATTATTAGATTATATATTTAAATTGCCCAAATATTCTTTTTCAAAAAATATTTGTAAAAATATGAAAATATAATTAAAGACCTCTATTTAGCGTACACTTTTGTATAATATAATAGACTTTGAAAAAAAACTTTGAATGGACCCCTCGAAAATATGAACTCTTGATAGTGGAGACTCTCAATATTAGAGACTCGATAGTAGAGACTCGTTATTATAGACTCTCGATAGTGGAGTCTCAATAGTAGAGACTCTCAATATTAGAGACTTTCGATAGTAGAGACTCTCGATAGTAGAGACTCTCTAATTAACTGACTCTCGATCTTAGAGACTTTTTGGAAACATCGAATTAATCTATCAACAAAAGTCTCTTATAAAGGGAGTTCAAAAATATTTTAAAAAAAAAGTTTATTCACAAAATAGAGGTCTATAAAAATTTAAATATAAATTATTCTTAAAAATTCCTCTATTTCACTTGTGTATATTTTTATTTCCCTCAACTGTGATATATTGCAATGAATAAATTTATTTAACAAAAATTAATTATATTTTATTTTTCCTCAAAAATATTTAATTTTTTATTTAAATTTTCTTTTGTTTAATTTTTTAAATAAACTGCCTTTTTTTCTTTTTTTGTTGAATTTATTTATTGAGGAGAAGGAAAACAAAAATTGCAACGTTTCATTTACACGTTGAGAGTAAATAAAATAAAATAATTTATAAGAGTAGTTAGTCAGGCAAATAGCATAAACCGAACGGGAAAAAATTATGCTTATGTATTCTCAATATTTAATTTAAAATAATCAATTGCTTCCTCTCTGATTTTATTCATTTAAATTTTTTTTAAATTTACAAGACAGTTTATAAGGGCTATTAACTGACTTCCGCTTTGTTTACTGTCACCAAATATTTTTAAAATTTTTTATTGTTATCATTTGATAGGGGACCTTCTATTTACTTTCTAATGTGACTGATTTCCTATACTTCCCTCCCTCTCTCTAAATAATATGAGGGAAGTCTATTGTTAAAAATTAAATTTTCCGTAGAGGTTTTATCTTATTCAAATGATAAATAATAATCACAATTATTGTATTTGAATAACGTCCGCACCATGGAGGTTTTATCAAATTTGAAAATTTTCAAGAATATTTCGTCGTTAAAGATTGTAAATTACTGTAGCTACTTAGAAACTTCCTTAAGACACTCCATACTCAAACAGCCCTTTTATTTTTTATTGGCATAGTGATTTTTTATTTAAAAGTTCTTTAGAGTCTAGCCTCTCCTTTAATTCCCTTCTCCACAAACTTTGCTGCTTCTTCTAAATTCACTCTAACGATGTCAAAAGGCACAGTTTTGGTTACAGGAGCAGCTGGATTTATCGGCTCACATACAGTTCTGCAATTATTGGAGGCGGATTATGACGTTTTGGCATTAGATAATTTTAGTAATTCAATTCCACAAGGTTTTTGGGGATTTTTAAATTTATTATTTTGTTTAAAAATTTTAGATGAAGGGAAGAATAATGCTGTTAGTTTGCAAAGAGTTTCTGAATTGTCTGGAAAGAATATAAAGTAAGAAAAGAATTTTTGCGGATGATAATTGCGGACAGAATTCCCCTTATAATTTTGTCCGCAAAAATTTTGCAGATTTTAGGTTCACTCAAATTTGTCCGCAAATATTTTGCCGCTTTAGTTTCTCTCAAAAATCTGTCCGTAAAAATTTTGCGGATTTTTATTTCCCTCAGAAATTCTGTCCGCAAAAAATTTGCGGATTTTTTAAAATTTAAATTTTTTTTAGATTTTTCCAAGCTGACGTTCTTGATTTACCAAAACTAGAAGAACTTTTTGAGAAGGCTAGTTTTAATTCAATAATAATTTTTTCTATTTTTTAGGAAAAATTTCGTTCAATTATTCATTGTGCTGCTTTAAAATCTGTTGGTCAGTTAATCTAATTTTATTTCCTTTTATTATTTTTTTTTTAATTTTAGGGGAATCTGTGGCCAAACCTTTGGACTATTATAACAACAATATTGTTGGCTCTCTTAATTTAATTAAGGTTTTTTTATTAAATTTTAAATATTTTGCGGACTAACCTCTCCTATTCAACTTATCTGCAACTAAACTTGCGGACAATATTTGCAGATTTTTTAAGTTGAAACTGTATTAGCCTTTAAAGTTAAATTATAGATCTTTTAGAATTTATGCAGGGTTGCTTTTTAAAAATTATAAAATAATCCGCAAATGTTGTCCGCAAAATCCGAAAATATTTTAAAAATTTCTTTTTATATTTTTGTAGTGTTGTCAAAAATTTAATGTCAAAGAATTCATTTTCTCGAGTAGTGCAACTGTTTATGGAGAACCAGAGTCTTTACCTTTAACTGAGGAAAGCCGTGTTGGTTTGGGAATTACTAATCCTTATGGACAAACTAAATCTATGGTTGAACGAATTCTTATGGATTTGAAACGAGCTGAACAGGTTTTTCTGAACTTTGAATTCTTGGGATTAAAGCGAGTTATTTTTGGATTTTTTTAGTTAAATAATTTTTGCGGACAAAATTTTCATTTTGTGTAGAGTTTAACTACCCTCTTATTTCTTGTAGGTTTTCTTGACATTCTTTCCCATTCTCGTTATTACCCTCTAAATTTTTTTATTTTTTTATAAAATGGGTTACTTTAGTCTAAATTATCCGCAAATTTTTTGCGGATAAAAATTGCAAAAATTCTTGCGTGGATTTTAGTTTTAATAAATTTCTAAAAAATTATTTTTTTAAAGGACTGGAAAATTTCAATTCTTCGTTACTTCAATCCCGTTGGAGCACATCCAAGCGGATTAATTGGTGAAGATCCTCAAGGAATTCCAAACAATTTGGTTTATTTTATTTAAAATATTTTTTAAATTTAATTTTAAAAGATGCCTTACATCGCAAAAGTAGCTGTTGGTAAATTGCCTCATTTAAATATTTTTGGAACAAATTATAATACTCCTGATGGTACTGGAGTTCGTGATTATATTCACATTGTTGATTTGGCTAAGGTTTTTATTTTGAAAATTGTCTTACTTGGAATTTGAATGACAAATTGGGAATTAAATTATTTTATTTCCAAAATTTCCGATAATCTTTTAGAATTGAGATTTCCTAGTGTAAGGCTGGCGAAGTTTTCTCCCAACCAGCTTATCAAATATAGCAAAAGTGGTGAGGGATGCCTTGACTCTCATTATTAAGTCCCGTCCGAATTTTCCTATTTTTGGGATGGGTTCGGCTTCTTTACTCAAGCTCGTATTTGGTTTTTTTCTTGAAAATATTTTTAATGGCCCTGGTGAACAAAAAGAGCATACTGTTTCAGAATTGTCTAACACATACTAAAAATGATTTTGAAAATCTTGATGATTTAGGATTCTTTAAAGAATTATTTTTATTTTTTAAAGGCTCACGTTTCTGCACTAGATAATATTGGCAAAGATATACCAAAAGGAAGTAATGGAGAAGAATTGGCAGAAATTTACAATTTGGGAACTGGAAAGGGATATTCTGTTGGGCTTTTTTTGAAAGAGAAAAAATTATTTTAAAAAAATTTTAGGTCAAAGAAATGGTTGCTGCTTTAGAGAAGGCGTCAGGGAAAAAGGTTTTCTTTCATTAAATTATTTTTTAAAAATTCTTTCCCTTTTTTAAAGTTAACAGTAAAAGAAGTAGAGCCTCGCCTTGGAGATTTGGCTATTTTATATTGTGATCCTTCTTTGGCACTCAAAAAACTTGGATGGAAGGCTGAATATGGGATAGACGAAATGTGTAGAGACACTTGGAATTGGTGTGTTAAAAATCCTGATGGATTTGCCAAAAAGTCAGAATGAAGGTTTTGTGAGGATTTTTTCCTTTCTTTTTACCCGGTTGTTAATTTTTATTTAACTTTTTCTTTTTTTTCTTAAATGCCTTTTTCCTTTAATTATTTAACTTTTATTCAAATAATCTTTTTAATTTATTCTGGATTTTTTTGTAATTTAAAAGTTATTATTGTGATTGTTTTGTTGAAAATAACAAATAAATTATTCCAAAGCTAAAAAAATTTTTTTTCATTTGTTAAATTCAGGATCTTGATTCATCTACGGTTTCATCCAGAACAGACAACTTTTGAAAAGCAAAAACTTTATACATTGTAATTACTTCCCATTCACTTTTTGAAATTGTACCCTAAAAAGAAATTTTAATCCCTCGAAAATTATTCTCAAAGTCCAGGTTTTAAGGTATTTTTGGAGGCTTTTTAGGGTTTCCTTAATTTAAAATCCAAAAATCCAACACTAGAATATCTATCAAGAATTTAAAAATTAATTCAATTAGCATGTAAATTCCTAAAAAATCTCCTTGAAAATCCAAAAAATAAAAAACCCCTCCGATAAACTAACCACTCTTTCTCCGTTTCCACTCTTCAATTTTGTAATTGCCGGTCCAAATTCTTCCTCATCTGCTTCAGAAAATTTGTTTTTGTCTAAAATCTCCAAAGCATCCATTTTCTGCATTAAATCAATTGCTTCATTCCCTCTCTCTTTTAAATAATTATTTATGGCATCAGGAAAGTCATATTCATAAATTAATTGGAAACCCATTTCTTCTAGAATTCTAAAAAAAAGAGCTGCTTTTAAATTTGTAAAGTAAAAGGGGATGAAAAAATTGAAAGTAGGATCGGACCTCATTATAAGATGATCTCCAGAATTAGCCAGGTCCCTAGCTTATATAAAAATAAATTTTCGAGAATCGGGTGTTAGGTATACTTATTTAAAACAAATTTTTGGTTGGACACTAAGTGGGGAAAGGAGGCTGCCTGAGCTATACCATGGATACACTTGATTCAAGATACACCTCCGGTGTTACAAACGATTTTCCAGCCCTATGGGTATCTTATAGAGTAATTGAAGTCAGACTATTTTTAAAAATTTTAGTCTTTTTAGTGACTTCTTAATTCCAAAATTTTAATCTTATAAAATATATAAAAAATACTTTTGAAGCAAAGGGAAGTAGCACAAATATTCTGGACAATCAACAACCCCTTCCAATCTAAAACGAATTTCAGCGCCAAACAGAGGAATTGGGGATTCTTCATCAAGAGAAAAATTATTTCCCAAAGAAACACTGCAAACACGATTAGAAAAATTGCCAGAAGATTTACGTAGATATTGACTAGAAAAAAATTTTTTTGAAAAAAATTTTTTTAAAGAAATTCCTTTAGACAGGGCCGTAACCAAGGGAGATTCCCCCTCCCCCGAAATGAGGAAAAGGAAAAAATTTTGGAAGGGGATTGAGGAAAAAAGTGAATTGCCTACGTCCTTCTAAAATTCTTCCCACCTTGCCCCCCCCCCCGAAAAAAAATCCTGGTTACGGGCCTGCCTTTAGAAATTAAATTTTTCCCTTACACAATAGCAGAAGCATTTGTAATTGTCCCAATAAAATATCCACCAGCTTGAATCATTTTTGTACAATTTTCAATCATTTTTCGAGCACTTTGTTCTGAACGGAAAGCATAATGAAGTGCAAATTGACAACTGGCAATTTCAAATTGTTTAGGCGCTTCTTTTGGTAAACAGTCAGGAAGATCGACCTATTAAATAAAAAATTTTCAATAAAATTTTCGAGAAATTTTAGGGGAGAAATTAGGAATATTTTTTAAAAAGGCATAAAAAACTAAAAAATCAAAGGGTAAACTCGCAAAAGGGTGGGCCAAATATAACACATTTCCCCATTATAGGCTAAGTAAGCCTAAAAGACCCCAAACTATTTAGAATGCATATTTTTCTCTTTGGACGAAGTTAAGGTCATAGGAAGTTTTGTTTGGACAATGTTCTGGTAATTCGAAGTTCTGCCCCTCACCCCGAACTCAAAGGACAGGTTTGGACTCATTTAATATAGTCTTGATTTAAAAAACAAAAAAAATACTTCAATTAAATCAGCCTGTACAAAATGAGCATTAAAAGGTAAACGTCTTGTCTTTCGATCTCTCATCCTGTTAAAACGATCTCTGCAATCTTGAAGAGAAACTTCAGCTATATCTTTAAAAATATTAATTTTATATAAAAAAATAATTAAAAAATAAACCAGTCATAACAATTTCATCAATTCCTCCAACACGCCATTTTCGAAGATCCCCACCTTTACCACACGCCAAATCGAGTACTCTTATTTGTCCCCAAGCAAATTTTTCACTTTGCGATTTTAGTCTATCAAGTGTGTCAGCTAGAAAAATTTGAAGAAAAAAAAATTATAAATTTTCTGGAGAATTTGGGGATTGATAAGGAATTGATGGGGAAGACATTTCATCCAAAAATCTCACAAAAAATTTCTTAAAATAAATCAAAAATCAAACCTATTAACATACTCTTCATCCAATTATTCAAATTTCTAAGGTGCAAGATGCTGCTATTATTTCTTTTCTGAATTCCAATCTCAGGGATCGCATTATAATGTGAAGCAACTAATGAGGATGAAGGGAGTGAAATATCCTCATTTTTAAGATTTTCTGAAGTATTGTTAAATAATTCGTTTGAATCAGACATTGAAAAAAATCTAACGAAAATTAAAATTAACGAAAATTGAAAATTAGAAATTATTTGAGATTGGACATCTCATTAAAATTATTAGAATGTTCAAGATTTTTCATAAATCATTTTATCTACAAAAACTTAATTTTTATTTTTGAAATGAAAATCTATCGAGCAAACAAGAAGATATATTTTTATTTATTACATACAAAAAAGGCAATTATCATGGAAAACGATATTATTGAGAACAATACAAAAAACAAACAACATAGCAATATTAAAAATAATCAACAATAGAATAAGAATGGCATTATCAGTTTTCTTTCTTTTCTTTAGTTGGACCAATCAAACGGTGGGCGAGAGCTGCAGCGTCTCCTTTTTGCCACCCACCGAACCATCTATCGAAGCCAGTCGTAGTCGAGTGTGTCGACGTAATCCCGCTTTTTATGTAGTCTATAATGTGTCGAAAAAAACATTATTGAGCATTTCTTATAGCACCTCCTCCCCTATAAAGAGTTTTTTATTCTCAATAATATTATGTTTGTTTAATTGTAGGATTTTTTATGTGGTATGTAAATATATGGTTTGTTTCATAAGAGTTTGTTTTGGATTTGTAGTTTATGATCGCTGACATGACACTCTTTATAGGGGAGGAGGTGCTATAAGAAATGCTCTAAGAAATGCTCAATAAGAAATGCTCAATAATGTTTTTTTCGACACATTATAGACTTCATAAAAAGCGGGATTACGTCGACACACTCGACTACGACTGGCTTCGATAGATGGTTCGGTGGGTGGCAAAAAGGAGACGCTGCAGCTCTCGCCCACCGTTTGATTGGTCCAACTAAAGAAAAGAAAGAAAACTGATAATGCCATTCTTATTCTGTTGTTGATTATTTTTATAATATTGCTATGTTGTTTGTTTTTTGTATTGTTCTCAATAATATCGTTTTCCATGATAATCGCCTTTTTTGTATGTAATAAATAAAAATATATCTTCTTGTTTGCTCGATAGATTTGTTAAAATACAATTTTTAGATTGAATTTTCAATAATATAGACAATTAGGTTTTCTACAAAAAAATTTGAGCAATAATTTAATCAGTCTTCCTATTTTGTGTTGAATTTTGCAATTGGCAATTTGTTGTTTCCTCTTCAATTTTGCTATCATTCTTCCCCTCATCTTCTTCATCACTGAAGAAATATAGAAAAATCATTCATTTAACAAAACAAAAAAAACCTCGTATCAGAATAGTCCAAAACTGACGAAATTAGACCTTTTGAAGGTTTAGAAAGGGTTTCTTCATTCTTTTTAGGTAAACATTCATCAAATGAAGTAGCTGTTGAAGTACTTCCTTGTGAAGAATCATCTGAAGCAAAAGAATTCTTTTTGATTTTTTGATTACATGCTTCATCTTCCGTACTTGTTCTAGAATGAGACCTTAAAAATTCAAAAATAATTTCAAAATTAAATAAAAAACTAAAAAAACCTCTTTCTAATAAGAGAAGACACTAGACTCGCTTGTTTATTTGCGTTGTTTTTGTTGCTGCGAGAAATTGGTTTTTGTGGGCGTTCAAGAAGTGGAGGTTGTTGTTCAAGTGGGATGAAATAATTCTGTTGTTTTGCCATTTTTACAAGTTCTAACTCTTCTTTCCTTTTACGAGCTTCTTGTTCTTCACGAACACGGTCAACTTGTTCAAGAAAATCAGCATCGCCTTCATCAATGCCTCTTGTTACGCTGAACTGATTTTCTAAATAAATTTAATTTAAAAATTATTTAAAAACACAACAAACTTAGAGTGTGTTCTTCTTCCCATTCAAGTTGTTTTTTATCTCTGACTTCTTTTAATCTTTCATATAAAGGGCGATAATCAGGTTGTTGATCAGAATTGCCTTCTTCGTCACCATTTTCCTCTCTCTTCTTAATTATTTCTTTTTCTGTTACAAAATTCATTCAAAATTTGAGGAAAGAATCTTTAAAAATATAATTAACTATGAAAACACAAACAAATAAAATACAACAAAAATACAAACAAAACACATGTTTTTCCTTTCCATGCATTCACACTCTCTCAATTTTCTCCACTATTTTCTCTTATTTTCATAAAAAATTAAAAATTACATTTCGCCAAAAATAATTTTAAAAAACTGGAAGGGACACTTTAGTCCTGATAATTTCAGTTAAATTGTTGTGTAGCCTTGATTAGCCAGAGCTATGATTAACAAACAATCAACAAAGTTTTGTTGAAAAATAAGGCCTTGCTATTGAAATAGCAGGACTAAGATATCCCTTCTCCGTTAAGAGACTTTAACCTTTAACGAGAAGTGCCTTTAGAGTCTGATACTCATAGAGTTACAAACCTCTTGTTTTTTTTCTTATTTCTTCTTTTTTCTTGATATTTTTAAATCAAAAAATATTATATTTAGATATGGAGGGAACCCTATCCAAATGGACAAATGTTATGCATGGTTGGCAACATCGTTATTTTGTTCTTAATGATGACGTTCTTTGCTACTACACGTTAAAATTAATTTTTTAATTTTCTAAAAATTAAGATTCTTTTTTCTAGTTCTAAAGAGAAAATGGCCCGAGGCCAGCAGCGTGGATGTATAAGACTTCGAGGTGCTGCTTTAGGTATTGATGAGGAGAATGATACGTTATTTACGGTTGCTGTTGATGGGAAAACTTTTCATCTTCAGGTTATTTTTTGTTGAATCGAAAATTTTGATTATTGCCTAGGCTCAGGAAAACTTTTTCCAGATATTTTACCAATGTAAAAATGTGTTGATTTTTAAAACATAAGTCCACATGGACTTTGGAAAAATATTGTTTTGAGGGTTTTATATGGTTCGATTCTTACACTTTTTTTACAAATAAAGTTGACTTACTTGTGGTCTCGAATTCATGTGTAAAATTCCATGCTCTCAAGAGTTTGTCAAATATATTTTTAAAATCAATATTTCTTAAATTTAGGGAAAGTCTAAACTTGAACGCAATTCTTGGGTTCGTGCTTTGGAACGAGTAATTCACGAGAAGTGTGGCTATTATAAACCTCCTCAAGAGGATCCAGTCCTAGATTTGCATAAAAGAGTTACGACTGCTGAGAATCAGTCACAAATGTTGCTAGAACAGGTTCTTTGAGTTTCAAAGAAAATTTTAAAAAAGAAAAATAGACTCGAAATTTGGAACAACAACTCAACAAAGATTCAGAAAAAGCTGACCACAAACGAAAGAAAATATTATCTGAGATTTTGATGACAGCAAAACGACTACAAAGCACAGTTGACCATTCGCTTATTTTACTTCAACAAGTACAGAGAGATTTGGGGTTTGATCAGACACAAAATTTGGAAATGGACGATACTGGGACGAATGGGCGAGAAGATGAGACAAAAGTAAATTTTATTTTTTATTAAAATAAATTGAGGGGCTTTTCTAAAGAGTGGAGAGGAATTTCCATTTAAATTAATTATATTTTTGAGAATTTAAAAATATACTGGGACCATTTGTCGCCTTTTTTCTTTGATTTTCTACACAAAATTTTTTTGTTATTTTTTGCCCTATAAGATTTAAACCTTTACGAAAGGAACAAAATAACGCCTTTGACCACCTTACTGCGTTGATTTGGTCTCTTTATATTCTTAAAACTTTCAATTCCTGAGAATCTACGACTTGTTCGTTTTAAATAATTAATAAATTTCTTAACAGGAAGAAATAACTTTGGACGATGTAAATCAAATGGTTAGCTTTTCTAGTAGTGATGATGAATTTTTTGATGCTAAAAATGAAGAGGGTTCAATTAGATCCAAAAATTTACAAGAAAATGAAAGAGGGGGATCATCCCCTGCTGGTTCAACGGCTATTAATACTAGTGGTTCTTCCCACCATAAAAGTCATAGATTGTCACAAACTTCGCTTAAAAGAATTAGTTTGGATGGAACAGAGACTTTAACAACGTCAGAACCCGACTGGAGTGGGGGTGATGCAAAATGTGAAAATTATGATGCAATATATAACAATACAGATGAGCATGATGTTGGGGATATAAATAAACAACATGGAAGTGTTTTGATGCATTTGCTGTCTCAGGTTTTTAACGGCTGTTTCTTTAAAAAATTTCCTCCAATTTGGATCAACATTTATTAAATTCTCATATCTTTCACTTTTACCTAATTTTTGACATTTTAATTTTTCTGCTTTTTTAATTTTTTTAGTCATCTGCCCTCATTTCGTCAAATTTTTCTTTTAATCTATTTAATGCAGGAACACTTAATGCCAAAATAATTTTTTTAATTTTATTTTTTTTGTTTTAAAGGTCAGCATCGGAATGGACTTAAGTAAAGTTACTTTGCCAACATTTATTTTAGAACGTCGTTCTCTTTTGGAAATGTATTCTGAATTTTTTGGTAAATTTTTCAATTTTTTATTAATTTTATAAAAATTTCAGCTCATCCAGACGACTTTATCGGCGCTATAAATTTAAATACTCCAGAATCACGCTTTTTAGCTGTTGTTGAATATTATTTAAATTCTTTTTATCCGGCACGTAAAAGTGGAGTTGCCAAAAAGCCGTTTAACCCCATTCTTGGAGAAACTTTTCGTTGTCGTTGGACGTTGCCGGGAACTGTCCCGAGTGAACAAAAAACGAAAAAGGGGCCATTCCCTGGGACTGGAACGAATCAGGTTTTTTCTTCTTAAAATTATTTTGTTTAATCCTTTTTGAAAAAAAGGTTACTTTTATTGCTGAACAAGTTAGTCATCACCCACCAATCTCTGCTTTCTATGCAGAACATCCAGAAGCTGGTGTTTCATTTAATGGTTATATTTACACAAAATCGTCTTTTCTTGGGCTTTCTATTGGTTTGTTTTTAATTTTTTCTTTGGTCTTTTACTTTGGGACTTTTTTTTCTTAACTTTCTTGTCAGAATAAAAAAATTGTTTGGATTTATTTACCCTATAACTCCAGTCTCTAGCGGTCCAACATTGAACAGCCATAACTCGGCCCAAAGTCATTTTGCAGGAAAACCCGCATCATTTCTCAATAGGAAGTCGGAGGTCCTCTATCGATAGTACCAAAAACCTGGTCAGAATATTAAAAATTTTTAAGATTGGACATTTCTTTTTCATTTTTAATATTAAATTGAAATTTTTGGGGATCAATTTTCTCTGGATCAACTATCATTTAGCCAGACTAGAATAATTTCTTTAACTTTAAAAATTTTTCTACTTCAAGGTGTTCATCACATCGGTTCTGGAACTGTTACTTTACATAAATATGGAGAACAATATGTGGTTACCTTTCCGAGTGCTTATGGACGTTCTATTATGTCAACTCCTTGGATTGAATTGGGAGGAAGAGTTTGTTTTTGCCAAAAATAAATTTAAAAAATATATTTAAAGGTCGAAATTCATTGTGAAAAAACACAATATAGAGCCGAAATTGAATTTATAACAAAGCCAATATTTCGTGGAAAAGCTCATCAAATCCAAGGAAATGTCTTTTATGGGTATTCTTCTAAAAAACCAATAATTCAATTAAAAGGTGAATGGAATTCACAAATTTATATTAAAAAAGGAGAGGGGGGAGATTATCAATTATTTACAAATGTTTTAGCAAAAGCAGATGTTAATAAGGTTTTTTTTGAAAAAAATTTTTTAGAGAAGGAAAATTTTATTTTTTTAAAGGAATGTATTCCAGTTATGAAACAAGAAGAAAGAGAAAGCCGTAGACTGTGGAGGCATGTTACTTTGGCTTTGTTTCGTGATAATATTGATGTGGCAACACAAGGTTGTTTTTTGGGGGGAAATTTTTGGTTCAAAAATATTAGGAAGGGGTTGGGTATTTATTTTTAAAAATGTTTTGAAGGTTTTTTACCTTTTTTACGTAAAGATTCGGTTTTTCTAATTTTCGAAATTCTTTTTTTGTGTCTTCCTTGACTCCAACCAAATTTCATCAACTAAAAAAATCCTACTTATTTTATTTTTTTCCCAAAGTGTGGGGAATTTGTTTTTTGAAATTTACAAGGGATACCGGGCAATTTTTTAAATTTTATTCTTTATTTTCTTAAAGAATTCTATCTTCCTTTTTGATGAAAAAATATTTTCTTTTTTTCTAAATAAATTTTTTTAAGCAAAACGTTGGATTGAACAACGTCAAAGAGATGAAAAAATTCAAAGGGACAAAGAAGGAATTCAATGGAAAACACGTTTCTTCGAAAAAATAGGTGACTCTTGGCGGTATAAGGAATCTCTTAATGATAGAATTAATAATGACTTGTGAAAAAAATTTTTTAAAAAGAGAATTTTTTGTTTATTTAGGAAAGAGAGAAAATGATTTTGACTTTTTGTATGTCACAAATTTTTTATTGTTTCTTACAGAGATTGTGATCTTTTAAAAATCCTTGGCCTTGATTTGAAAGGCTTTTACGGGCAAGATTAGGGGCATAAAAAGTCCATGACCTTGACCAAGGCCATCACGATCTCTAATTTCTTCCCGTACCTGAATTTTTGATTAAAAATGCAGTGGATTTTAAAACAAATTTTTTGTTAGTCAATGATTGAAAAAAATAGAAAAATAAGATTGAAGGATAAAATAAACTTAGTCCACTGCACTAATTCTTCAAATAATTAAAATAATTAGATAATTTGTTAAATGCAAATTTGTCTATTAAATATTTAAATTTAATTTTGTAACAAGAAATGTTTGTGTAATATTTTGAAAACATAAATAACATAAAATATTTAAATTTTAAACATTTTCTTCTTCCTCTTCTTTTGTTTCCCTCAAACCTTGTTTCCAATTATCTGTTACATATTCTCGCCAAAAACGTATTTTGTAATGATATCCAGATTCTTCTGTAAATTTTTAAATAAAAAATTCTCAAGAGGTTTTGAGATTTTTAAAAATAAAAAATTTTATTTTCAAGTCAGAAGGAATTTTTAATTTTTTATTGTCAATATCTGAAGGAAGAAAAAAAATTCTTCCCTCCTCGAGAATTGAACCCTTAACTTACCGTATTTATTCTAATTGAATGACTCCTCTATTTGAATGACCCCCCTAATTGAATGACCCATTTTTGAGGCTATCGAAAAATAAAATGACCCCCTCTATTTGAATGACCCCCCTAATTGAATGACCCTTTAGACGTGAAAAAATAATTCATAATTTTTATTATTTTTCTCCTACGTATAATCATAATTATTATTAAAGAATGGATTCTTTTTATAATATTGACGATGAAAATCGACTTTGAAACATTATCAGATGGAGAAGGACCTTCGGTGATCCTTAAACTCCTTGGTTCCTAGAAAAATATTAGTAAACAAATGCTCCTTAGATATTTTTGAGGCTTGCAAGTAGGTAATCGAGTGCGCTGAGTCCAAATCTCAACTTAGAATTTGTTTATTTCGTATCCCAGATCCGAAATCGACCTAGTCGAAATCGGGGTAAAAATTAAAAATGAGATGTGTAGCAGAGATGTGCAGAAAGTGATTTTAAAAAGTGAAAGACGAAAATGCGAAAGTCATTTTAAAAAACGAACAGCGAAAGCGAAAGTCCAAAAAAGGCAAAAGACGAAAGGCGAAATTTTTAATCTCCGCTTGAGTCTAGAGATTCCTTGGTCAGGTAATTCAAAAGCCTTGTTAAGTGTTCCAAATCTACAGATAACTCTTAAATCAATTAATCCGGGATATCGGCGGATTTGTAGGATTCAAAAGCTATAAGAAGAGTTGGCGAATATAGGGGATTTAAAGTGAAGTCAGAGGATCTCTAGACTTCTCCCTTCGTTGTCTTGAAAAGAGTCTGAGAATCCTGGGAAATCCCTGGATCCTTATCCAAAAGTTTGGAATATTCGAAAAACAACCATGATTTTATCAAAACGTACTTTAGAGTTGTCTTATTAGGTATTTTATTAAAAATTTTGATGGAAGAATTTAAATAAATTTACATAAAAATTTACAAATTTTTGATAAACTTTGAAACAATTTATTATCGAAAAATAGAATGACCGCCTCTATTTGAATGACCTCTCTAATTGAATGACAAATTTCTGAGGTATTGAAAAATAGAATGACTGTCATTCAATTAGAATAAATACGGTATTCACTATGTAGCCCAGATCACTAACCACTAGACTAAAGGGTGACTTAGAATTTACCGAAATAAATCTCCCAACATTTAAATAAATTACTCGTTTACCTTCAAATTCATTCTCAACCACAAGTATACGTTGTGCAATCGCCAATTTATCATTTCCTTCTAAAGGTTGAACAAATACCTCAATATCGTCATCTTCATCAATCTATTAAATTTTTTTATTTGATAAAAAAAATAAGAAAAAAAACCTCATGTGCTCTTCTTATAATTATTTCTTCATTGACGCGAACAGAGCCTTGTAAAATTACTTTTTCCAGTGAACTAAAGAGAAAATCAGAATTAGATCGTGAACACATTTCCAATCCCTAAAGATCAGCAAAATTTAACTTATTTCAGTTTGCCTTCGCCTCCCTTTCTAATAACTTGACTCAATCCTTTTCTCTGTTAGGTGGTCAGAAGAACCGAATGGATCGGAAATCGAAAGTCTGGATAAGCTCAAATACTGGAACTTGGAAATTTTTAGGAAATCGAAATTCCAACCCAATTTTTACCTCAAATTACAGTCAATTCCAATATTCCCTTCCTTATAAAAATATTCCCTCCTCTCTTTCCCACCAAAATCCCTGGCATAAATTAAAAAAAATAAACAAACGTTCTGCTAACACCCAAAACTTTAGCCAAAAGTTGATCCAATCTTTTGCTTGTAATTGTAAATTTACTAGTTTTGTAATCAATTGGAAGTCCATCTTCATCCCTTTCTGGCAATGCTTCTTTAATTGGTGAAAAAGAAAAGTTTTTATTTTGAATTAAATTGAAAGCTGGCTGTAATTTTGGAAGAGAAGAAAACGAAGCATATCCTTTAAAAAATTGTTAGTTAGAAATGGTGAGAGGATTGAGGAGTGTTAAGAAAATTTGCGGATGTCCGCAAATTTTATTGGAGTTTCATAATGGAGTTTTACGGCCATTTAAGAAATGAGGTATGGATGTACGTTATCCCCTACTAATATAAGTCCTCACATCTAGTAACTACAAATGACAAAAAATTAGCTTTCAAAAAAATTAAGGCATTGTCATCAAGGCATTGTTTTTTAAGTCGACTAGACCCTTTCCTTTCCCAAAAAAATTAATTTAAACCTGACCACAATTATTATTGACAACAACCGACAATAGTTTAACAGAATTGTATCTTCTCAAGGATTGCCAAATATTGCTATAATTTAATAACTTCATTAATCTATTAAAAATGTAAAAAAAGAAATCTTTTTTTAATTTATCCAAAATTATTTCAAAAATTAATTCAAATAATTGAAAAAAATCAAAGAAATAAAAAAAAATTAAATTTTTAATCCATTCAAAAGCAAAAAAAATTAAACAGTAAAATATTAAATAGTCAAAATAAAGAAAAATAATAGGAAAATTTCTTTTTTGCGGACAAAATTTGCGGAAATTTTTTTAATTTTTATTAAAAAAATTTTCTCGTTTTTAAAAAAGCAGACAGATTTTTAAAGAAAAAAATGCCCAGATATTTTAAGCAAATAAAAGAGGTTAAAAAAGTTTTGTCATTTCCTTTTTTAATTTTTTATATAAATTTATTTATTTAAAAATTTCTTTCGTCAATTTAAATGACTAAAAAGATTAAAGGAAAAATAAAAATAAAATTCTAATAAAAAATAATTATTTCTATTTAGCATACAAGAAAAAAAATTTTTGCGGATAAAATTTGCGGACAGAATTTGCGGACAAAACCCAACAACAAATTTTTTTTAGAATTTTTAAAAAGCTATAGAGAATTCCCTTTTTTGAATGCTAAATAAAAAATAAAATATAAAACAAAAAATATTTTTTAGTCAAAATTTAGTATTATTATTTTGCGCTGTTAAAGAATTAATCAAAATATTTTCATTTAAATTATTTTTTGTTGTAGTTTCTCCCAAAATTGTTAAAATTAAATTTGGAGAAATATTAAAACATTTTTTCCGATGCAATGTAAGAATACAGGACAACCATTTTTCCTCAACTCTTAAAGAAATTCTTTTTTAATTTATTTTTAAAAGGGGTGAGGGAGAGGACATTTGATCCCATTTTCTTATATTTTGCAAAGGTTCCTACACTGTTTGTTCAGAATATGTGGATTTTTTTATTTAAAAAGGACAATCAGATACACTAAAACCGAACTATTAAAACCAAGAATACGTATAAAAAGAAGGGTCGAACGACAGTTCTACTATAAACATCCGAAAACGTTAATAAGGCTGGAGGATCCTGAGAAATCCCGATATCCGGATACGATATCCGAACAGAAATTTTAGGATATCTGGACTTTCTGGGATCCGGATCGTCCAAACCTAGTTAATACAAATAGTCCCAAAAAAAAATTAAAAAAAAACAAACGCTGTAATGCTTTGTTCCAACATTGCCAATTGATTAGGTTTAACAAAACGCCTAGCTTCTTCTAAATTCATCCAACGTCGTTCCCTTCCATTTTCACAATTTTCCCATTCATCAAAAGTTTTTAGAACGCTCAAAGCGTAAAGTGTTGTGTGGTGAAAACGTTGGTCGTCCTGAAAAATAATCGAATGAATTTTTTTAATCTTTAAGGGTTCCCAAAAGTAGTGACAAAATAATCAGTCTTTATTCTTTTTAATCAATCCGAAAAATAATATTACAAGGTAGGGGATAAATTGTGTTTTAGAAAATTCAAAATAACCGAGAGGGCTCGGAATAGATTTTTAGGTTTATTTAGAGACCGAATCGAACCGAGAGTTTCGTCCAAAACTCTCGGTTATCAAGATCGGTCTCGATACCCATACGACCGTTTCAGTCAGGTATAAAATAATTTTATTACAAAATAAGTGTCACACACTAAACTAGTGTGACAGTCCCAAAAATTTCCTTTGAAAAAATCTCAAAACTTTATTCTTTAGCCATCCCCTTTTGAACATCTTTTCAAAAAATTACAAATAAAAAATCATTCTTACAATAAATTTTCCAATTTGGAATAACACTTGACCCTGTATTCCAGCCTCTTCCCTTAATTCGCGAACAACAGCTTCTTCTGTACTTTCCTTTAAAATTTAAAAAAATGGGATAAAATGTCATCAAAAAAATTAAAAAAAAACCTTCAATTCAACACCTCCCCCAGGCAATACCCAATAATTTTCAGCACTTCCATCCCTCCTTCCACTAACCAAAAGAACTTCTAAAGGGGCTTTAACATTTTGAATATTGCCAAATTCATCAATAATAATATTTTGGTTATCGCCATCATTTGAAGATAATCGTAGACAGAAAGCAGCCTTTAGAATAAAGAGAAGTAGTTCCTCTAGAGTTTTTGACAGAAAATTTTATTTTGGTTTTCGAAAAAAATTTTTTTTTTATTTTTGCAGAAAATATATTTGCGGACAAAATCACTTATCAGCATTTGGAAGGTGTTAATTAAATAGTTTTTATTCGTCTCAAAATATTTGATCCAAAATTATAAACACGTTAAAAATGTTACATTAAAAAATAAGGAACAGACCGAATAAAAAAAATAAAAAAAATTTCGATTTATACAGTTTGTCCGCAAATATTGTCCGCAAATATAATTTGTCCGCAAAAATAAAAAGTACTTAAAAATATTATTTTTTCGGATAAATATTGGGACAAAATTTTCTTTTAATTTTTAAAAATAGAAAGCTTTTCCCAAGTTTTAATTTAAAAAAATAAAAAAAATTAACTAACCGCTCTCTGTCTGTACCCGTCTTTGTCTCTTATTCTATCCCCATTTGCAGCCTTTCCAGCCTCCTTATTATAATCTTTGGAAGACGAAGGTTTAGGATATTCTTCTGTTTCCTTTGAAGTTGTTGAAGATCCATTTTGTTTAGAATTTGTGTTGTCTTTTGTGCACATTTAGAGAAAGGGGAGGGGGATTTTTGAAGAAAATTCTGAGGAAAATTTTCTTGAAAATCAATAAAAAAAGAAGAAAATCCTTCCAAAAGAAGCTATAAAGAATTATAAATCATTTTTGTGTTTGTTGTAAAATGTCTGCCCCCAAAAACCTTTTCTCTTTTATTTCTCGTTTAGCTTATTTCAAGTAAAAGTGCTTTGACTCTTGTTGTCAAAAAAGAAAGAGACGAGAAAAGGAAAGGGAATATCCTCAAATAAATTTATTTTTATTTTCTGTTTGCTGTCAAGTAAAATGTGTGTGTGTTTAGTAGGTCTGAAAAAAAAGGAAAAAAATTGTTTTGTGTGTATATCCGGTTAGACTGGGTAAAAAATAGAATTTTATGTAAATGAGAGGGAGGGAAAGAGGGAAGGGTAAGAGGGGGAAATTCTAAAGAAAAAAGGAGAGATTTTTGTTTTAAAGTCTATAAAAAAGGAGGAAGAAACCTCCAAAATTTTATTAAAAAATTTATTTTAGTAAATAGTGTTGGCAATTCAAAACTTTAGAGTATTTTAGACTTTCTAGTAATGACGAAAAAAGAGATTAGAGAATATAAATTTAGAGAATATAAAAAGAAAAGAGAGAAACAGAGACAATAAAGGGTATTTTGAGTAAACGAAAAGAATCAATTTTTAAGTTGGGATTTTTTTGGAACAGAGAGAGAATGAATGAGCTGTGCTGGGTTTTGAGGAATGAGCTGCTTTAGGTTTTCCTATAAAAGGATTTTTGAGTTTCTATCTTCTCTTCACCATTAAATAATTTAAAGAGATACATAAATTTATCATTCTCTTAAAACAATCTTTTTTAAACACGGCAATTTTAAAAGGGTAAATAAACCGCTTTTAAGGGTATTAAAAATATTAGTTTTGTTAAATGTTAAGGAAAAGAGAAAAATTAATTTTAGGAACAGCTGACAAGAGAAAATTGAGAAAAAGTAATTAACAGAAACTCCAATCGAAATAGAAAAAAAATAAATAAAAATATACTTTTCATATTTAATTTTGCACGGATTATAAAAAAATATTTTTAAAAATAAATTTAAAAAAATATTTTTAAAAATAAAATTAAAAAAAATATTTTTTTAATAATTAAAAAATTAATATTAAGTAAAAATATTTTTTTAAAAATTAAAAATTCTTTGTTCAATTTATATAAATAATTTTTTTAATAAAAGGAATGAGTCTTGAAAATAGAAAAAAATATTTTAAAAAAAGGCGCGAACGTTTTTAAGGAGGAATTTTTGTGTCGCGACATGTCTCCGATCATCTCACAAATTTCCTCGCTTAACAAGTAAAAGGCGGTGAATAAAATTGAAAATTCAAAGCAAAAATAGAAAAAGGTGAGGAAAAAACTTTTTATTTTTGTTTTAGGGAGAGTCGATTACATAAATAAATTTTTTTGTTGATGGAAGAGAGAGGAGGGAGGGGGGAACTGGAGTAAGGGGGGGGGACTGGAATGGAGGACGGTGGGGGGGGGGGTTCTGATGGAAGAGAGAGGAAGTAGAAGAATTGGGGTAGGGGGGGGGGAAGAGGGGGGGAGTGGAGGAATGGGGGGGGGGGGGGGGAAGTCAACAAATGGAGGAGGGGGTCACAAACTCTCTCCAAGTTTTTTTCAAAAGAATTTACATACATAATAAATTTAAAAAAATGTGTAAATAAACACGTAGCACATGACTTTTTTATTTTTTTTCCTAATTTAAACATACTTTGTTGTTTGGGAGGGTTAACCCAAAAGATAAAGACGCTGATCAACTACCAAATTAAAATTTTTAATTAAATCAACACCCTCCAAAGAACACCTAAAAATAGCAAAAGATGTCAATCTATCAAAAACGTTCGAAAATAAATTCCAAAATCTACAAAATTTAGAAAGAGTTTAGCAAAAGTTTAGCCACCGGGCAGGATTCGAACCTGCAACCTCCTGATAGTTATTGCTAGGCGCTTTCGCTCACCACATACAGGAACTCTAATACTGATGTGAGCTACCGGGGCATCTTTTATCCTTTTAGATCGTTTAACCCCCGCCTAAGCGTTTTAACCCCCGTCTAGGTGAATCATCCTTACAATTTAAAGCCGAAATTTCGAAAAAGCTTTCGTGGAAGTGGAGGCCTTAAGTAAATTATTTTTTAATTTTTGGGACAATTTTAAAAATAATTTAAGGTTTAAAAATAAAATAATGAGAGCATTTTAATAAATTTCTAGCTTATTTATTAAATAAAATTTTAACAAAAAAAAAATAAAATTTGTTCTTTTAAAAGTACTTTTTAAACAAGACAGACGTCAACAAGAATGGATCAAAGAACAAAAAAGATTTTTTTAATTCTCCGATATTTTATTCTTTTTTAACAGAAAGCTGACGAGAGAAAAAAGTACAAAAAAAATAAAAATTAACGGAAGTAGACGTAAAAGAAGAGAAACTTGATTGAATAAATTTTGCGAAGTGATTTAATTAATAAAGGGATTAAAAGGAATGGATTTTTTAAAGTGTTTTCTTTTCTTGTTTTAATTATCTTTTAGTTATAAAATTATTAGAAGTCCATTCCTTATTTTTATAAACAAGGTAAAAATTACAAAAAAAAATTTTCACAAAAGGAAGAAATTGGGAAACAAAAAATAAAAAAAGGTCTATCCGCAAGATCGAAACCTAAAAATCTTAGAAAATACAGAGGAAAATCAATTAAAAATCAACAAATAAACTAATGGACGTGGATTACTCTCCAACAGAGATGGGCGAAATTTTTCGTTTCGTGTTTCGTAGATTTTCGCGGATTTCTTGATGATTTTCGTTTCGTTGAGGCGAAAATTCTATTTCCGCCCATCTCAGCTCTCCAACAAATATTTCGATCTTTCGGATGTCAGCACGAATAATAAAAAATAGAAAAAAGCGTTTTGGACATTTGTTTTTTAATTTAAAAAAATTAATTTAATTTCTCTTAATAGCCTTTCTTAGGGTTTAATTAATAATAATAAATAAAAAATAATCACAATATTTTTTGTTTGTATTTTTAATTGCCTTTTTTAAATAATTGTTTGTTCTGGGATAAGTAATTTTCTTCTATCCTCCAATTCCACAACTTTTTTAGATGTACTACTATTTATTTTTCCACAAGTTCCTCTCCTTCCAATGCCCATAGATTGGGGTGATGATGAAGGAGAAGACAAAGATTGTGAATTACATCTTGAAGGGGTTGGGGAACTTAAAACTGCTGATTTGTGACGAGTATGTTTTGTAATGCTGTGTAAAGTCATTCCCAAGACGCAGAGAACCAAACCAACAATATTTATATCAGAAAGACGATCACCGTTGATTTGGTGAGCTAATAAAAGACTGATACATTCCTAAAAATGAAAATTTTATTGAAAATAGAAAAAAATATTTTTAGATAGGAAGATCTTTGACAAAGACGTCGAGGATCTAGCCGGCATAAAAAATAAATTCTCGATTTTGGGAATTGGTTGGTTCGGCTAGATCCCTGTTATTTATGGAAAATCTCAGCGATCCTCACCCTCTTTTCTTAAATAAAATATTTTGATGTGAGAACTATTAGGATTTCGGTTTTACTTCAATGAGGAAATGTTTTTTGTTCAAGAGCTTAGTCAAAATTTTCCCGAGACGAAAACAAACTTCCGAAAGAAAATATCTGAGAAAATAACCGAAAGAAAATATCTTTATGGGGACGTATACGGACATAGAACCAAATCTAATTATTTCTTATTAAAAAAAATTAACCTTCACAATCCCAACAATTGACAATGTAATACCAGAAGTGTTAACCAAAAGAAGATATCTTTAAAAAACCAAATTAATTTTTTATTTAAATAAAAAACAAACTCAGAAAATTCCATTAAAAACGCCAAAATTCCACCGGAAAAAATTAAAGAAAAAACAAGTGCAGGTTCATATTCATTATGAAATGAAGTAATTACTTCCAAAGTCATTTCAGGTCCTTCAGCTACTATAACAATTGGGACTATGGCAATGAACATCCATGGTTGGACAGCGATCATCTAAAAAAATTTGGAGAAATTAAGAAGGAAAGATGAATTTTTAAAAAATTCTTTTTAAAAAATCTAAAATTTCTGTCTTTTTAGATTTTTTATTTAGGGTATTAGAAACCTAATTAATAAAATTTTGTCTCAATAAAATAACCGGAAAATCAAAAAATATTTTTTTAATTAATTTTTAACCATATCTAGAGGATGCCTCACAGGAGTTGAACATTCTTCTCCTTGCATAATTAATTGAGAAATTGTCCATCTAAAACCTGTACATAGTGCAGCCATTTCAACGAGAACAAGTCCTATGAAAGATTAAAAAATTTCAAAAATAAATTTAAAAAACCTCTAAAATCAAGTTGTGTAGATTGTAAAGTAAAAAGAAATAGCCCAACAGCTATTAAAAATGCAGACACGCCCAAACTGGAATGCCAGCGTTCAAGTCTGAAAAATGAAAAAAAAAGATATTTTAAAAAATGAAAAGGCTGATAAAATAATGTATATATTAGAGACTGAACTGGAAAGATTGTACGAGAACCGAGATCGATATTTTTGTTCATATTTTGTTTCGGATCAATCCCTAATTTATATGTAGTTCATAGACCTAATAATAATCTTCCAAATGGACAAGACTCGTATTTCTGAAGGCAAAAAATTGGTGGAAGATTAAATGAAAGTACTAAATGAAGGTTTAAAAGGAAAAATGAAAGCTTCAGTCACATATTTTTGCAAACAACAGACTTCTCCACATAATTTTAATAATTTCCCAAAATTAACTTTTAGGGATACAAAATTTAATGAAAAACAAACTTGAGAAATAATGAGAATCCAACAATAAACAAAATTGAACTGGACTTGGCCATTGTATACAATGAAACTGTTACATACTCCAAAGACCTTTAAAAAATTTTAAAAATTAAAAAAAAAATAAAAGGAAAAAAACCAATTAGACAGTCCAATATCCAAAGAAGCACAAAATCCAATTGGCATTAACCATCTTAATTGTTCACGAAGTGGAACACGTACCCGTCTATTTTTTTGTAAAAATTCAACAATTGAACGGATTGCTAGGGCCATTAAATATTTTGTTACATAATGCCCGGTAACAATAAATAAAGGAAGTCGATAATGCTAAAAGAGTGAAATTTAAATTTTTATAAAATAAAAATTGCCTAAAATATTTTTTCGGGGAATGTTGAGGAAAGTTTTAATAATACAAATGGGTCCTTATACAAAATTGTAGTAGTATTAAAAATAGAAACGTAGCTCTATTACATCAATTTCTAACACGTTCAAAACAAACAATTGTAAAGCTTTAATTGTGTAATATGATTCATTTAATTTTACAACTACTTTTTTTAAAAATTACAATATGTGTAATTATTTCAGAAATGAAAAAAACTCCATGGGGAATTCCAAAAATATTCCCCTTTTTCAAATTTAAAATAAAAAAATTAACAACCTTAATAAACCATTTCTGATAGAAAGTAAGTCCAACAGAAAGTGGATAATACAATGCCACCATTAACAAAAGGCGAAACTAAAAAGGAAATTTATTTTTTAAATTTTAATGGCAAAGAATCAAAGGAAAGAAATTTTAAGAAAATTTTAAAAATCTTTTAAAAATTAATTAAAAAAATAAAAATTTTTTACCATTTCTTCACATAAACCTCTATTTTGCTTCATATCAGTTTTAATATTTATTGGCCGAATGGAGTCTTCTACCTCAACATCGCATTTTATTCCCCTTTTCCGTTTAGCAGTGTAAATAAGAGTTTTAGCGTCAATTTTTACTGAGTTTTTTAATAAATATATTAAAATAAATAGACGAAGGGAGGGTCTCTCTGCAATGTATAATCAGCGTTAGTTAAATATATTTAGAAAAAAACCTTTTTTATGTCTCTTATTTTTTGCTTCCTTGTGTCAGTCAAAAATCATAGCTTGTCATGCCTTTTTGAAATAAAAATTGTTTTAAATAAAATTTAATAACGTGTAAATTGAGGAAATAAAAAATTGTTGTTAAAGTAAAAATAGAATATTTAAAATATTTAAAAATGTAAAAATTTGTGTAGTTTTATTTGGGGAAAGAATAGGGAAAGAATAACTCTCGAGGTTTGCAGAAAAACGAGAAAAAATTCCACAAAAATTCCCTAAAAACTTACCACGTTTTTGTCTTTTTCTCTCTGTCTCTCCAACTTTTCCACACTATTTCCACACAAAATTTCAAAGTGGTAATTTACATAATTAATAAATTAAAATACCTAGAGTTACTAAAAGATGGGAAAGTTTTTTTAATTAATGACTTTGAATTTTTTAAATTCTTTTGAAAAACTTGAATAAACTTTGGAATTAAATTAGAGTTTTTTTCTATTGTTAGAAAATTAAATTTAAATTTTTTTATTTAATTTTTAGAATTTTGTTTTAATTCTTTTAAATCGTCAACATATTTAAATTGCTTCAATAATGAATCGAAAAAGCAATTCTCACAATCAATCTCCTTCAAAATCTACTGAATTAGTAAAAGTTATTGAAGAGCAGCAAAAGCTTGGTACGGAAATGTAAGTCAAATATAATTTTTTCTTGGGGTAGGAGACGGTTCTTGAGGGCCGGGTTAACGACAATTTATTTTCAAAACACTGATTTACTTCTCTAATAAAATTAAATTTTAATTAATAAAAAAAATTTCAGTCTGGCACATTATAGATTAATGAAGTCTAAGATTGAATTTATCGAGATGCTACAAACTTTCGTGAAAAAAAATACTTTGCGAGTTATTACTGAAAGTCAAAAAGAAAATATGCCAAATCGGACATATGATGAATAACAATTTAATTTGGAAGTGAAAAGATTTTTTTGATGATTCTTTAGTGAAGAGATTTTATAAATCCTATCAACATTTTAAAATCATAATTCTTTAAATTTTACTTTTAATTTTTTTTCTCTCCAAATAAAAATTATGCCAATCTTTTTTTTAAATATTTTTGACTCAAAATCTTTAATGTTTTTGAACTTTATATTTTTAATTTTTAAACAAAAATTTTTGCCCTCCAGTAAATTGACGTCAAAATTAAAGTAAAAGTACAAGATTCTTCCAAAGTGCGAAAAAAAACTTCCGAAAAGTCACCTCTTCCAAAAACATTGACGTACTTTAACAATGGATTTAATGCCGCGCGAACTGAAGAAGCAACTTGTTACGATCCTCTTTGCTCTAAAAACAAGCGGAAAAGCGTAAGAAAATAGCACTATTAATGCTAAACCTGTTAATGTTAGAGAGAGAACGGTGAGTGAATGGAAGATGAATTTACTCTGTTTTCTTTTCCTTTATAGCGCACTCATTTTTATACACTATCTCTCACTCTTCATTATCTCTAACATTTCATCCTTTTGCGCATGCTATTCCCTACAATATCGCACTTCGGGCGCGGGTTTGTAATGGTGGTAGTGGTTGTTGCGAGTTGGTCGACTGCTGCTGCTTGGCTCTGCTGGTTTTATTAAGGGGCTTTCGATGCCGGTGATTAGTCATATTCGATCGGTTGTCGGGATGTGAGAAAAAAATAGTGAAAAATGTATCCTTCTCTTCTCAAATTTGCCAGCTTCACATACATGCGAACAATTATATACTAGTAATGTATTGACCAGTTTGATTTTTTTTCATTTTTTACCTATGCTTATTATACTAGGTTTGTTCATTGATTTTTAGGTTAAAATTTCTATTAACTTTTAAAAAAGACGTTTTGCCAAGAAATTTTTTTCTTTAATATTTTGTTTTTCTCTAACATTTTTTTCAATTTTAGATATTGTAAAAATTACTGAATAAAATACCTGACAGTCGGTGGTCAGTGGAGACCCCTTCTAACAACAAGCTGAAACATTTACATATTGATTATTGTTAATTTGCATTCCTAGTCTGCTTTTTTAAAATGCCTAGGCGAAAGAATGTTGACGGCGATGCAGCTACTAATGTTAAACAACCCCGTGTGCGCAAGAAAAAAGAAACTCCATCAATTTGTAGTACACCATCGGCAGACGGGGGAATGAAGCTTGAACCTCCTTTACATCAAGCAATGATTGGAGGCGGATTTCCTCCAGGTTGTGGTCCAGGAGGCGGTGGAGGTCCCATGGATGGACATCATGGAATTCCGCCTCATATGATGCATCATCTTCAACATCAAGGACTTCCAAATGGAGTTTCTGGTGGACCTCAACAACTTGATGAGGGACCAAATGGAATGGGAGGGCCTGGTTTCTGCAATCCACAAGTATTTTTTAATTATTTAAAATTATTTTTACACTATTAAATTTTAATTTTAGGGGCCACCTTTTGATTTTTACCAACAAGGACCGCCCCAAGGAGGTGGTCCACCTGGCATGCCGCCGCATTTTGTTCCTCCAATGCCTATGTTTGGCGATGGGCAACCTTCAGGACCTCCTCCGCAAATGATGATGCAACAGCCTCAATCAGTTCAAGGCCCCCCTGTTTCCTCAATGGGAGGCCCTTTACCTCCTGGAAGTGGCGGACAACAATTTCACCCTGGTCAAGTCCAATCACCTCACCTTCAGGTTTTTAATTTAAAAAATTTTTCTTTACCAGAAATTTCAATTTTATAAATTTTAGATGGTCCCGCCAATGCATCCTCATCATTCTGGTGCTCCAAACCAACCTGGCCCTATATCAACTCCTCAAGGTCCACCTCCACAGCAAATGCCTCCACAGCCTCATCAACTTCCTCTACCTCCACACCCAATGTTTCCTGGCCCTTTTCCCAGGTATTTTTTTAATTGAAAATTCGAAGCAAAATTTACCTTTTAGAATGTTATTCCCACCGCCTAGCATTCCTCAACCTCCATTTCTTGAATTTCGGCTGCAAGAGATGAATAGGAGGCTTTATTCATTTCATAGTCAATTTCAACATGTATACTTATTTTAATTTTTAATTAAATTATATTTCTGATTTTTTTTGAAAATATGCCCATGGGAAGGGTTTAACTAAAAAAAATTTTTTTTGGCAAAATCGAAATTTGATGATGGATTTAAAAATAAAAATTTTTTTATATTTTTTTCAATTTATCAGGCAACATCTGAAAGTCACGAACAGTGGTGGGATGCCTTTTCCCAGGAGTTCTTTGACGACCTAGGATCTATGGCTTTTTTCATGCAAGAATATTCCGCTGAACAGGGCGGATTTTTACTCAAGCGATTTAGTAAGACTTTCAAGTTTTCTTCCAAAATTTTTGTTTTTAGCAATTTCTCGACATTTCATCCCCCGGTTCTTCCGCTCTCTTTTTTCAAATGGCATAAACCAACTGCGTTTTGATCTTCGTTCACCAGCCCAAGAATTTGTTGAACCAATACGGATAACTCCTGAAGCTTTTGGATGTTGTGCGTTAAATTGTGAAAATCTTTTGATGGGGACAAGTCATGAAAAACCATTGCAAGTACAGGTTTACTTTTTAGATAAACTTCCTTTTGAGTTTTGTTAGATGGGCTCGTCCGACATTTCACCTACTATTTTCATGAAATATAAAAATTCATGAACTATAAAAATTTTCATGAACTATAAAAATTTTCATGAACTATAAAAATTTCCCTCTCATCTTTTCATTTAAATCTCATTTCTACTTTCAGAATTAATTTTTTTATAATTAGGTGCAAACTGAATGTCGCCTGTTCATAAGATTTGCGCCTTTTAACCCTGCTTGTGGTTATCGGATCCGTGAATGGTCCATTGAATTGAGGTCTTGTCAAGAATTTTATGCAAATGGTATTCAACCATTGGGAGACAGAAAATCAACGTATTTTGGTCTTCCAATGCAAACACTGACAGAAATGAAAATGTGGCAAATGATGGATCAAATGCAGCCAATTGTTGAACGCGCGAAAGAAATGAATCAGGTTTTTTACTATTTTTAGGGCTCTGTTTTTGGGTTTAATCGAGCCATTAAATGTTTATATTTTGGAGCATATTTTCGACTGACCAGTATTACTTTCCTCTTTTGACGTACTGAATATCCAAGAGTCTTCCTGGTATTATTTAATTTTGTTTAGACACCTAAAGATGCGTTACATCAGCTTGTTGCTGAACGGATAGAACAAGAAACGCAGAGAATGGCTGCTGTGGCTGCATCAGGCTCACATACACAAACACCTCCACATAATCAAAATAATGCAAATTTCATCTCAGCTAATGGCCAACCTCAAATGATGGGTATTATGGGTGGAGGTGCTGGAATGGGTCCGCCACAAATGCCGCCGCCGTCTATGGGTGCTATGCAACCTCCAGGTTTTTTTTTAATTTCTTAATTTTTTAAATATATTTTTTTCTATTTAGCAAATACAAATGCTTCCTCTTCTGCAGAAGAACCAAAACCTAAACCGAAACGGACGAGACAACGAAAATCAAATGCTGCTAATTCTTTAATGGCTGCTACAAGTGGATGTGCTACAACTCCTTCCTCTTCAATGGCAGCTAACTGTTCTCCACCTAAAGGAAAAAAGAGCATGGGATCGAACTCAAATTTGGCTTCTGCTGGCCAACAAACACCCCCGGCAGGGATGCCTCCAATGGGGCCTGGTGGATTTCCTCTTGGACCGCCTGGACAGGTAAAATATTTTTAATTCACTCACATCAACATAAATTTTAAACGCTTTTCCAGTTTCACCCTTTGGGAGGAGTACCACCACCAGGCCAATATCACCACGATGTCCTCACAGTTAGTGAACCAATGATGATGGGTTGTGAGTACGGAGAACAGGACGAAAGACAAATATCTCGTGTTGAAAACACTGCCTTTTCTGCAATGAACCTCCCACCATCAACAAGTGGAGCAGGAGGAATGATGCTACCGCCACCTGGTTTGAGTACTGCTAGTGGAGTATCAATTGCGATGAGTTCGGGAGGGCCTATACCTGGTGGACATCAACAACAGATATTAGAAAATTGTAATTTTTAAAATTTTAAAATTTATTTTTGGTTGTTAGGCATTAGATAGTTCTTTTCTAAATTGAGCGGGGCTTCCTCATTTGAGTGGGTTTCCTCATACTCTTCTCCCAGGATAATTTTAAAGATTTATTTATGACTTTTTTCTCTTGTTTAGCTTCACTGCTCAGCGATTTTGATATTCACTCCCAACAGCAGCAACAACAACAAATGAATTCAACCTCTGGTCTTTGGCCTCCTCCACCTCAAACATCAAGTATTGATTCAGCTGCAGCTTCAGCTGGTAGTGATCAATGGGAATTGAAGTGTGCAAAAGTATAGCCATAAAAACAAAAAAAATAAAATTATTAGAAAAGCATGGATTAAAGAAAATAATAATCCTTCTTATTTTGCCCATAAAAACCTCGACAAAAAATTTAATTTTTACATTCTAAACAAATGACACTTATTATTTGACCACCCTAAGCCTTTTTTTATTCATCACATACAAAAAGTGCAGAATTGACCAGGATAAGCAAAATAGTAATTTCTATAATATTTTATCTTTATTTTATATTCCCTCAATTCCTATATAGCAATCATCAGAAAAAAAAGTTGTAGCCATGAGATATTGGCACATAATTACCTCTTTTTTCTTTTAAAATTTTATTTCGTTATCTTCGCATTTTTAAGTTGCTTTTATATTAAATAAATTCACTGGTCACGAAAACTAACCGTTTCTATTACACAATTTAGTAAGAGAGGATAAATTTAACTCGAGACAGGGTTGTTGGTTTCATCAAATTCTTCGGTTAATCGAAACTGAACCTAAATCTTCGGTTTTTCAGTTCGGTTTGAAACCGACAACCATACTAGGGAGACAAAAATTTAAGGATAACTTTAAGTTTAGCTTTAAAGCCTAGATTAGATTCTGGCTAATTAGACGAAAATTACCCAAAATTTTTGTCCAAGTCCTGCTCGATTTCTATTCGAAATTAAGCTTTCAACTCTAAACGAAGAATCAGTTTGATTGTACACTAATAAATATGTATCAAGTATTTTAGTACCGACAAACTTTAAATTATTTTCTGAATTTTTTAAAGAAACCCATTTTTAGTAGTAACTTCATAATGAAGACTTTAGGTACTAGTAGCTTCTTTTCTTTAGAAAAAAAATTTTTCTTTTATTTGTGAAAAAAGGAGTAAAATCATGCGGTTATGTGCCGCCAGAAAATATTCTTTTAATATTTCTTATTATTTTTATTATTATCTTCTCTTCTCCCTTTTTTTGTCAAGATTCCGTCCTTTTCTTTATTTTTTTCATTTGTTTTGTTGGTTTTCATATGTTCGTATAGACTATTTTTTAATTTCATTTCCCTTTTGTTCTTATTAAAAATACAAAAATTTTCATTAAAAAGGACTAAAAAATTTTAAAAAATAATTTACACTTCTTTTTTGTCATTTTTAATGGTTGTTCCTCTAAAATTTTGACAAAAACAAGCATATATTAAACAGAGATTATTTGCAACTTTTATATATTACATAATAAAAATTATTGCGCAATATAATGTGTCATAAAAATTGAGACCTTAGTAAAAAATATTTTTTACTTTAAGAAATTATTTAAAGCATCCTTCTAATATTTTTAACCTTGAATGTTTTTTTCGGAAACTTTAGGGTTCTATACCTGCAGAAGAATATACTAAATGAATAAAAATAACCACCACTTAGGTTTAGATGGTGGCCCAGTTGATTCTGCTTCGGGTTCCATGATGTGTGCCTATTCCATCTCCCCCCTCCAATTAATTTTTCGGCATTATGAACTTCTCTTTTTTGAAATCCCACAAAATGAGAGTTATTTCTTTTTATTGTTGTGCCTGTTCTGAGCCTTTGCTTTTGTTCTCGACTTATAATAAGACATAGTTTCGACTTCTTTAAAAATATTTTTTTCTAAAAAAAGTCTTTTACAAGGCTTCTTTTAATTCTTAAAATTTTAAATAGAAATAAATACCTTCATTAATATTCTCTTTAAAGGATTATTATTTTTGGCACTAAAAGTAAAAAGAGACTAATGGCATTGACGCGAAAGAAAATTATTTTTTTCTTGCGTGTTTTTTGTCAATTTTAATGAGAAGGCATAGTTGGTATAGCTTATGTTTTTCATCTTAATTTTCATCTGTCCTTTAAATTTTAATAATTTATTAGGGGAAAATAATTCTTCCCGATCAAACAAGAAAAGAGTAAAGTAGCTGGGCTAAAGCTATTTCTCTCCTTAGCTAGTGCGAAGCTTATTCGGCGGCTGGGAGGCATCTTCAGTAGACCGGACTGATGTGTTTGTTATCCAGTACACCACGCCGCCTACTGCACAGCCTTAGGAATTAAATAGCTATATGCTTTACAATAGTTGAATTTTTTAAATTACATTCAAGCCCCCTATTTGACCTTTATGATCCCAAAATTAATTTTCGGTAGTGTCAACTTAAATTTCCAAAAAAATTTTTTTATTAACAAAAGCAACTAGTATTAACTAAAGTCAATAAATACACAGAGCAACGGAGATCCATCTCCACCCTCATTCCCCCAAGAAAATAAAAAAAAGTCCTTGCTTTATGATGGATTGAGTTTTGGTGCTTGCATGCTAGTAGATAAAGAAAAGGAAGCCCTGTTTTTGTCCTCATTGGCTTCAAAGCTTTTGTATCAAGTTGGCGTTCCTCAAATTTATTTTTCTTTTTGTTTGTTTTTCGAGAAAAGGGTTGATTTTGCAAAGACACTGTGAAGAAATCTGCTTATGGAGACATTAAACCCTACCAATAAATAAAACGATTACCGTATATTCTCAAATAATTACCCTGGGTAATTATTGTTTAAACCTCTCTCTAGAGGGGGTAATTAATTGAAAAAGGGCAATCATTTGAGAGAGAAGGGGTAATTGTAGAAATATCTCATTTCTCTTCCCGCTTTTGCGTATACTCTTCCCAGAAACTGAAATTTTGAACGGCCCTAACTCGGCCCAAAGTCATTTTGCAAGAAAACGGATATCACTTTTCAATAAGAAGTGGGGGGGTCCTTTATCGAATGGTACCAAAAAAATACCAAATTCGCAGGTACAGTAAAAGATGCTTCCTTGACAGGTTAATTCAATCCGTAAAAATTTTCTTTTGTTTTTTTCAGATTCAATTCCTTTTAAAAATTTTCCAAAAAATATGCAACAAGCAAAAACAAAAATACCAATAATATTTTTCAAAAAATAAAAGCAAAAGAGGAAATCCCAGCAAAAACATAAGCCAATACATATCTCCTCCTTTTTCCTCTCTTTTACCTCTTTTATCTTTCTATTGATCCGCCATTTCTCTACATATATTTTAGCCTCGTAAAGCCAGTCGAGAAATATATTGGCAGTCTTTCCCTCATTTTCTCTTACTCAATACCCGGACATGTTAAAAAAGACTTGAGTTAAATAAGAGAGTGGTTAGAGAAATATTTTTAGGGGGAGAGATAAGGGTATTTTTTTAAGAAAAAGTGCCAAAAACAATTGTAATATTTTATTTTTTTTTATTTTTGCTTTTTTGTTCGTGATACTTCCAAAAATTTTTTCTTATGATTTTTGATTAATTTTATTCCCTGAATTTTAAAATTTGTGTTGTTTTTATTGTCCTCTTAATTTGTCTTTGTTTTATTTATTAACTGGAATGTAAGAGATACTTTTTGTAGTCGTTCGAACCGTTTTGGATAATTCAAAATAGTCACTATACCCAAAGAGATATCCAAAGCTACCAATTTTTATTGAAAAAATCTATTACAATGGTTCTAGACATATGCGTGTTCTGAATAATTTAAAAAATCAAAGTTGACATTTAGGCAATTTTCATAAAATTTTTCTATTACCTTTAAAATAAATTAAAAATTCGTTTATTTTTCATTAAAAATTTTTTTTTAATATTATTTACCACATAATTTATTTTTTAAAATTTACCACAGATTAGCAGCAATTAATTCCCTACCTCCTTCCAATATTTAAAAATGGAGGAAGGGGTTAATACTAGTCCAAATGGACGCCCCCCTCCTCCCGGTTTTAATCAAGCTTATTTGGAAAATAATCAACCGGTTGGTGGGGCGGGGAATATTGCTTCTGTTGGGGTTGTGGGACAACAACCTTCAGCAGCTAGAGCAGATTTGTGGCAACAAACATTACAGGTAATTTGCTAGAGGGGTTGAAAATTGCTGGGAAATTTTAAAAAAATTTCCAAAAATTCCATTTTTAGGCAGCCGTTGCAGCCACCACACAACCAGAATCTCGAAGGAGAATGCAATCTAGAAAGCCTTTAAGGCAAACTCCTGTTGAACGCAATGAACGTTCTCTATTGTGTCTTACAGTGCAAAATCCTTTAAGGAGAGCTTGCATATCTATAACTGAATGGAGACCTTTTGAATGGCTAATACTTATGGTTGGAATTTTTAAAGCTTTTCTCATTCTTATTCCACTTCCTAAGAGCGTTCTCAGACCGGGATAACTGAAAGAGTTGGATAAATAGAGAGGTGTGATAAGTTAGAGACATGAGAAACATTCTGATTGAGGTATCTAAGTGTATGTAGGATAAGACAGAAGTAGAATATAGGAGAACGTGATTGCTTGGGATAAGATCAAGAGATCTTTTTCTAAAAAATTAATTTTCTCTTTTAAAAATAAAGATGATTTGTGCCAATTGCATAGCCCTTGCCGTTTACCAGCCTTATCCAATGCAAGATTCAGATACAAAAAATACAGTATTGGAGAATTTGGAATATTTATTTATTGTTGTTTTTACTGCTGAATGTATAATTAAAGTTATCGCACTTGGATTTTTACTTCATCCGGGAGCATATTTGAGGAATGCTTGGAATATTCTTGACTTTATTATTGTTGTTATTGGGTGGGGAATTTTATTTTAAAAAAAATCAGAATTTTTTAGAAATTATTAAATCAGAATTTTTAGAAAATCAGAATTCCTCGAATACCTAAGCAGAATTTATAGTCAGAAATTAAATCAGAAATTTTTTTAGAAAATCAGAATTTTTTCAGAATTATTAAATCAGAATTTTTAAAAATCTGAATTCTTTTTAAAAATCAGAATTTTTTAGAAAGCAGAATTTTTTGAAATCAGAATTTCTTGGAAATCAGAATTTTTTTAAAATTCAGAATTTTTTTAATCAGAATCTCTTCAGAATTTTTAATAATCAGAACCTAAATCAGAAATTTTTCAATCAGAATTCTAAAAATCAGAATCTCTTAAACATCAGAATTTTCTTTTAAACAGAATAATCAGCACAGTACTTTCTCGAATTAACGTCCAAGCATTTGACGTCAAAGCTCTTCGTGCCTTTCGCGTTCTCCGACCATTAAGATTAGTTTCTAACGTTCCAAGTCTACAAGTTGTGCTCAACGCTATCTTACGTGCAATGATACCTTTATTACATATTGCAATGCTTGTATTATTTGTTATTTTAATTTATGCAATTATTGGGTTGGAATTGTTTTGTGGAAAATTACATTCGACTTGGTTAGGGGAGGGGGGATTTTGGAAATTTAATTAAAAATTAATTTTTATCAAAGTGTGGATACTTCTAATGGAGAATTTGCACAAAAAGAGCCTTCGGTCTGTTTAAATTTGAAAAACACAAAAAAAACACAGAAAATATAGAAAATACACAAAAATACAAAAATACAAAATACACAAAAAACACAAAAATTTAAAAACACAAAATACATAAAACACATACACGAAAATCAGAAACACGAAAAAAGAGAAAATACGAAACACACAAAAATACAAAAAACACAAAAACACACTCAAAAATACAAAAAACACAAAAATACACGAAAATACAATAAACAAAAAAATACAGAAACACAAGAAAATACAAGAAAAAACACATGTAAAACACAAAAAAATTATTTTAAAATTTTTCTAAAGACTTGTGGACTAGCCCCAAGTGCATATCATTGCGAACCGTCCTCATTTTCCTCAGCTATACATGCACGAAATAATAAATGGATATGTTCGCCTAACACAACATGGCTGGTTTGGAAAGAAATAATTTTTAAAATTAAAAAAAAAATTTTTTTAAAGGGTCCAAATAATGGAATAACTAATTTTGATAATATTGGTTTAGCTATGTTAACGGTATTTCAGTGTGTGTCTTTGGAAGGATGGACTGATGTTATGTATTGGGTGAGTAGAGGGTTGTTGAGTATAAGGTACCCCCTTTGAGCTGACAAAAATCTACTTTATAAGGAGGTTATCTTAAATAGAGGGTATTGCGCAAACGATTTTGAATAGAGGTGTCGCTTGAATAGAGGTGTTAGCTAATATTGGGCGTCTCTTATAATTATGTATACGTTATATAGAGGGTATCCAATATTGGGTGTCTTGTAATGAGATGTCTTAAATAGAGTGTATCTTATAATGAAGGGTATCTTAAATAGAGGATATAGACTAAATAGAGGTGTGGGCAAAATTGTGAGTATCTTATACTGAGATGTACATATCTTAAATTATGAAATTCGAATTAATTTTAAATTTCTCTTGCAGGTAAACGATGCAGTCGGACGTGAATGGCCATGGATATACTTTGTAACATTAGTCATTCTCGGCTCCTTTTTTGTTCTAAACCTCGTTTTGGGTGTTCTCTCTGGAGAATTTTCAAAAGAAAGGGAAAAAGCGAATGCCAGAGGATTATTCCAAAAATTTAGAGAAAAACAACAATTGGAGGAGGATTTGAAAGGGTATTTGGATTGGATAACACAAGCAGAGGATATTGAACAATTAAATGATGATGATGAACATGGGGGTGATGAACATTTGGTTGGGGGTGTTGGTGGTGGAATTGGGGGTGATTTGGATGGGGATGGGGTTTTGGATGGCGAAGAGCAGGGAGTTGAAGGTGAGGAAAGAAGAGTTTTGAATAGCTATTCTAATAAACGCCCACCATAAATGTCATTAAAAAATATTCATGATATTCAAAGGAAAAATAGAGATCCAGCATTTAAACCACTTACTAGAGGAGGTCTAAGCTCTTTAAAAGAGAAGAGGTTAAAAACAGCGACCCGGTAGATCAGTCTGGTAGTAGGGTTGGTTGGTTAATGGTTGGCGGATTGTAGGAAATCCACATATATCCAGACTTTTTTTCATATCCATATCATGATCAGTTAATCCTAGTCGGTAGAGCCCTTGTATGTGGATGAATGCATGGTGGTTGCCCATTCACCTGTGGTGAATATGCCTAGCATTCACAGACTGCCAAGAGGTCACAGAATGCCTCTCCGTTGATAAACTCACATATCGTTTTCCTATTAATTCTTTAAAAATATATTTAAGAACAACAACGCTCTTCTGCCTTAATAGTTCAATGGCGTTTTCTTCAAAGATTAAATAGAAGGTGTCGGAGAGGATGTAGAAGAATGGTTAAATCTCAAATGGTTAGAGAATATAGAAATTAAATTTTTAAAAATTCTTCTCAATTAAAGTTTTATTGGCTCGTAATTGTTTTAGTATTTTTAAATACACTTGTTTTAACATCCGAACATTATGGACAAGAACCCTGGTTAGATCATTTTCAAACTGGTGCAAATTTATTTTTTGTTATTTTGTTTACAATGGAAATGTTGTTAAAAATGTATTCACTTGGATTGCTACAAGTAGGGGGGTTTTAAAATTTTTTAATTCTTATGAGTATTTTAATTAAACTGTTCGAGATAAGGAAATTTTTTTCTACAAACAGTCAAATTTAAGGGAATAGAATGGGTAAATCCTGGGAATCTCCGGATATCTCTTTCCGATATTTGAATTGTAAACCTTTGGTTATTTTTGTGCTTTCAGAACATACTTTTTTCTGGAGCCACCAACCTTATAGGGTATTTAGATTTAGTATTAGGTTTATGTTCCAAATTTCACTCCTGTTTAATTGCCAACCTTTATAGGGGGTTTTAAAGATGTCTCAAAAAGCCTATTTTTATTAGGAAGGATTTGGTCTGATATTCCGATTAAATAATACCTTAAATCATTTAAATTTTCTTCAATTTATTGCAGTATATGAACAGCCAATTTAACCGTTTTGATTGTTTTATTGTAATCTCTTCAATTATTGAATTTGTTCTAGTTTATTTTGAATTTATGAAACCTTTGGGTATTTCTGTTTTGCGTTCAGCACGTCTTTTGAGAATATTTAAAGTTACAAAGTAAATATTATTATTTTTGTTTAAACATAGCAGGGGGCGCAGGATCGATGCCTACCAGGGATGGATCCGCTTCCGTCTTCCGCTTTTAAAAATTCAAAATTCTCCATCCCTGGTGCTTACTTGAAACTAAATTCTTTTCACATTAACCAGAGTTTAAATTTTTATTTGGAAATTAGGGTTGTCGAACTGAAGGACCGAACTGAGGAACAGAGGATTTTTCGGTTCTCCGATTCGGTTTCGGATATCCGAAGAATTTCCAGGAACCGACAACCCTATTTGGAATCAGGGGTGAACGCCTTGCGTTCTTGCGTTTTGCGTTTATTTTTGGCCTTGCGTTGCGTTTTGCGTTTTTCACGATTGCCTTGCGCTCACCCCTGTTTGGAACGATCTATTAAAATTTAACTTTTCAAAAAAATTAATTCTCAATTAGGAGCCAAAACCTTAGTTATGGCCAATGTTTTGGGCATAAAGTTATGGCCAAAAATAGTTACCGACTTTAAGTTGTCCAATCAGCATTTTTTTGATTATATTAGAATTTTCTTTTAAATTTTTTAATTTTTTTTTCAATAAAAAAAGGTATTGGGCTTCATTGAGTCAATTAATCACTTCTTTACTTTCTTCTCTACGTTCTATAATTTCCCTGCTTTTGCTTCTATTCCTTTTTATTGTTATTTTTGCTCTTCTGGGAATGCAAGTATTTGGAGGACGTTTTAATTATGACCCTATGAGACCGGTAAAATAATTTTTTAAATTCCTGCCTCTCTATTAGAGAGTGGCCCCTTTAATTAAAAATTAAAATTTTTCCCCTTTAGAAACCTCGAGCCAACTTTGACACATTTACTCAATCACTACTTACCGTTTTTCAAATTTTAACGGGAGAGGATTGGAATACAGTAATGTATAATGGAATTGAGAGTTATGGAGGGATTGGATCGGTGAATTTTTGATTTTTAATTAATTTAAAAATTTTGTTGGGATTGTATCTTTATAAGGCAGAACCTTACTTTAAGTTATACTGATGGGCTGAAGTCTCTTATAATGAGAGTATTTCTTAAATAGAGGGTATTGCTTAAGCAGCTCCTATTGACTAGGGTTGTCATATAGTTGGAAAATTTCGGATATCCGGATCCGATATCTGAACCGAAAATTTCATATCTGGATCCGACAACCCTTCCTTTAACCCATTGTCTAGCCAAGTTGTTACAATCTTAAATAGAGAGGTTTATCTAATATTGGGAGTGTCTTATAGTTAGGACCGACTGATATTGCTTTATTTCTCTAAGGATGTCCAAAGACAAAAACTTTAGAATTTTTAAATAATTATAAAAATGTTCAGGCTAATATGAATAAAAATTCAAATAAAAATCATTAGGTCAAATTTTAAAAAATATTAAAGAGAGGGGAATTTAATTTAATAAATTTTTTTGTTTTTTTAAAGCTTGGAATGCTTGTATCAATATATTTTATTGTTTTATTTATTTGCGGAAATTATATTTTATTAAATGTTTTCTTGGCTATTGCTGTGGATAATTTGGCTGAAGCAGATCAAGTAATGAATGCAAAACCGGGAGAGGAAGATGAAATGGAAGTTGAGGGGGAATACGAGGAAGGGGAGTATGAACATGGAGAGACAGATGAAGATGGGTTGGATTTGGAAGGGGATGGAGAGGATGGAGATGATGAAGTTGGTGGGGATGGAGAGGAAGTTAATGATGAAGTGGTTGTTGGGGCTAGACCGAGAAGGGTAAGTAAGGAGAGATTTTTTTTAGATAATAATTTTTGAAAAGCTTGGAGGGGTGTAGTCTTTTTTTGTTTAAAATTCTGAAACTAGTTAAACAAAAATTCAAAGCATAGAATATCTGGGCAGAGAGGTATATCCCGGGGACTATAATAAGGCTATAACGCCAAACCTCAAGTATTTAGTCAAACCTTTAGTCAAACCCTTGCCTAATTTTTATTTTTTGTACATAGTATAGGTATATTTTTAGCATGCAGACAAAATTTTTAAAAATTTTAGAAGGCCTTAGGCGAAAAATTAATTTTTTTTTGTCAACTTTCTCTCAAGATTTTTCCATTTTCCCCTTCAGTTTTTTGTATACTCCCTTATAATTGAGGACATTTTATTTTAGAATTTTAAACGTTTTCTTGATTATTTTTATAAAAATGCAAGTCCAAGGATTTTAAATTTTAAATTTTAAAGGCCTCCCATTTAACTGGACAAAGTAAACAAAAGCCAATACCAAAAGCTTCTTCCTTATTTCTTCTTTCACACACAAACCCTTTCCGATTATTTTGCAATAGAATTATCAACCATTCATATTTTACAAATTCTGTTCTGATTTGTATTTTGGTGTCTTCTGCTATGCTTGCCGCTGAGGATCCTTTACAGGCAGGCATCTTTAAATTAATTTTTTTTGGAAAGACCATCCAAGATCTATCTCTAAGTTCTCTTGACATACTAAAATTGAAATTAAAAAAATTTTTTATAAGCCTATAAAAATTTTTTTGGATTAAAAAAAGGAAGGAAAAATGCAAAGCAAAAGGAGATCACTCAAAAATAACAACAAAAAACCCAAAAAATAAAAATTTTTTCCTAAGCTACCTGTAATATTTTCAATAATACAGACTTATGTGATCAGTATTTTTTGTTGATATATAGATTCTAACAAGTTTTCATAACTTTTTAATTAGAAATTTAATTTTTAAAATTTACAGGAAACTTTGAAAAAAATTCTTCTAGATATACGTTAAGTGATATGTAGATTAATCGTTCTCCTTCCCCCCCCCTCCCTCCCCCAATTTACCAAAAGAAATATTTTTAAATTTTTAAAATTTTTTTTCCAGGCTCAATCCTATCGAAATACAATTTTAAATTATTTTGATTATTTCTTCACAACAATATTTACTGTGGAAATAACTTTAAAAGTTATTGTTTATGGCCTAGTTTTGCATAAAGGCTCCTTCTGTAGAAATGCTTTTAATTTACTTGATATTTTGGTTGTTGCTGTTTCTTTAATTTCTTTTGTCCTCAAATCTGATGCAATTTCTGTTGTTAAGATTTTGCGTGTTTTGAGGGTTTTACGGTAGGGAAAAAAATTTTTTTTTTGAAAAAATTTATTCAAAAATATTGAAATTTTTTGGATAAATTTGAATTTTCAAAATGCTTTCTTTAACATTTTGGATCTCTTTGAACTCTGGGTCTACAACACCTCCCCCTCCCCTCCAAAACTTTGGCTTACAAACTCTGGCCCCCTTTTAATTTTATAGAATTTTTGAATAGAGATTTCAGACCAGTTGGGATCGAATAGTGATAGTGCGGGGTCGGAGTCCGACCCTAGATTTTGTTGGTTAATTTTGGATTTCTTTTTAAAAATTTTTGAGTCTAAAAATTATTGTAATTCTATCGAATTTTTCGATTTTTTTTAGATTTTCCAAAAAAATTCATATTTTTATAAAAAATTTTTTGAAATTTCTAAAATTTTTCAAAAATTTTAAAAAATTTTTTTAGAATTTTTAAATCAATCCTAACTTCCCCCAAAAATTACTTCTCGTTTCAGTCCTCTACGTGCCATTAACCGAGCTAAAGGTTTAAAACACGTTGTTCAATGTGTTATTGTTGCTGTCAAAACAATTGGGAATATTATGTTGGTTACATTTATGCTTCAAGTAAATTTTGGGAAAAAATCATCTTTAATTTCTCTAATTTTCCCTAAAGTTTATGTTCGCAATTATCGGTGTTCAATTATTTAAAGGAACTTTTTTTTCTTGTAATGATCCTTCTAGAATGACAGAAATGGAATGTAGAGGGGAATTTATTACTTTTGAGGATGGGGATCCAACAAAGCCTGTTAGCATGAAAAGGGTTTGGCAACGAGCTGATTTTCATTTTGTGAGTTTTCTTGGAAGACAAGGAGCTTTAATGATTGATAGAAAATCTCGATAATCAAGATTTTTGATCGAGGTCTCCTTTTGGTTTGAAAGAGGAGAGAAATAAAAAAAATAAATTCTCGAATTTCGTGACTAGGTATTCTCAACCCCAAAACCATAGGAAATTCTAGGTTTTTGGAATCTGGGCGGCATTATCTCGGGTATTTGGGTCTGAGTTAAAATGAGTCTCTAGGGTGAGGAGCAGAGTTGTATCGTAATCGAAAATTTTTTTTCGTAATCGTAATTCGTAATTACGACGCAACTCTGGTGAGATGAGGTTCATGGATGGGAGAAATTCACTAATTTATAATAATTTATCAATTAAATTCTATTTGTGATCAAAGCCTCGATTTTGGCACCATTTGATCGGTCCCTAGTAATTTGTAAAGGAACCGAGAACTGCCATCCATATAATTTCCCCTATTCCATTTTTTCTAAAAAAAACTTTTCCCAATATTAATATTAGGATAATGTAATGGATGCAATGATTTCTTTATTTGTTGTTTCAACATTCGAAGGATGGCCAGATCTTTTATATGTTGCAATAAATTCTAATGAGGAAGATCGGGGTCCTGTTTATAATGCTCGACAGCCTGTGGCTATATTTTTTATTGTAATTTATTTTTTAATTTTAAAATTTGGTTGTAGAATTTTGTAGGGATATTCTCAATATTGTTATTTAATTATTTTAAAAATTTCAGAATTTCTGATTAAATATTTTCAAAAATTCTGATTAAAAATGTCCCTTATTCTTAAATATTTGTCTCGATTTTCGTTACTTTTTTGTCCATAACTTGTAAAATAATTAACCAAAAATTCTAAAATTTTTTGAGAAGTTGGATAACACTCTTGAGTAGATTTGAGCAAAATTTCAGAATTTTAAGCTATCATCTTTATCAGTTTTTTTAATCCGCGCCTAAGCGTTAACTGGGCCAATATGTGAATCAAAATTTAATTTAAAAAAATTTTTTCAAAAAATTCTAGGCCTTCATTGTAGTCATAGCCTTCTTTATGATGAATATCTTCGTCGGTTTTGTTATTGTAACATTCCAAAATGAAGGAGAAAGGGAATACGAAAATTGTGAATTGGACAAAAATCAAAGAAAATGTATAGGTAAAAAAGAAGAAAAAATTTTTTTTAATTTTTTGAAATTTTCTTTTTAGAATTTGCACTCAAAGCAAAACCCCATAGACGTTATATACCTCGAAATCGTTTCCAATACAGAGTTTGGTGGTTTGTGACGTCCCAATTTTTTGAATATGCAATTTTTATTATTATTAGTAATTTTTAATTAAATTAAAAAAATTTTTTTTAATTTTTTTAGTGCTAAACACAACTACTTTGGCTTTAAAACATTACCCGCCAGGTGCTTTAATTTTTATTTTAATAAAAAAATTTTCAAAAAAAATTCCTGGAGCTGAAGGGGATCGAACCCTTGCCTTCTCGCATGCAAAGCGAGCACTCTACCACTGAGTTACAGCCCCCGTTGACTTGCTTTTTTATTTTGCTAATTTATTTAGAATAAAATTGAAAGGGTTTTTAATTTCCTTCTAAAATAAAAATGGTAAATAAAATTATTCAACTTTTTTAAATTAGTAAACAAGCCTTTAAAGAGAAATAAATAAATACAGTTATCAGGGGCTGTAACTCAGTGGTAGAGTGCTCGCTTTGCATGCGAGAAGGCAAGGGTTCGATCCCCTTCAGCTCCAGGAATTTTTTTTGTTGATTTTTTGGGGTTTTCTAAAAATTTTTTAAACTTTTTAAAATTATAAAAATTTTTTTCTTGGCATTTTTAAATTATAAAATTAATTTTTTTTCTTAATTTTTAGACCCTCAAATGGACCATATTCTCGATATCCTCAATTTAATATTTACTGGTGTTTTTGCCTTCGAAGCTTTATTCAAAATTATCGCTTTAAACCCAAAAAATTATTTTGGTGATAGATGGAATTCTTTCGATTTTGTTATTGTCCTAGGCTCTTTTATTGATATTATTTATGGAAAAATTGGTGGAACGGGGACAAATATAATTTCAATTAATTTTTTTCGTCTCTTTCGAGTAATGAGGCTTGTTAAATTGTTGAGTAGAGGAGAGGGGATTAGAACGCTTTTGTGGACTTTTATGAAGTCTTTTCAGGTAAATAAATATTTTTAAAAATTTTGGAATTTGACAAGTTTTTATGGAACAATAATTTCATTACCATTCATGGGGAACAAATAATTTAATTTACTTGGCTAAAGGTAAAGGTCAGGGCTGGGTATTGGGCATTTGTTGTCTCCGGGCTTCGGGATATTAAGATCCGGAGCCGGCTCCGGATTGAGGATTGAGATTAGCTCCGGATTGAGTTTGCTCTGGAGCTAGCTCCTGGAGGCATACCCAGCATTGGTAAACGTATACACTGGAAATTCTTTTTCCTCATGGAACATATTCTTTCTACATTTCTATCGAGTCAGGGAACTTGTCTACAAAAAATAAATTCTCGGATTCAAGAAATTGGGACGGCATGTTTCCTGCTATGGTCTAAAGATATGGGGCAGATTGAATCACTAAAGAAAATAATTTCACGTTCTTTCAGGGGTTGGATCCTTCTTTAAGGACGAAGGAAGGATCCAACCCCTTCAGTCCTATTTGAGAAATTTTTTTGAAACTTTTTTTAAAATTAATTAAACTTTCAGGCATTACCCTATGTTGCACTTTTGATTGTCCTTTTATTCTTTATTTATGCAGTAATTGGAATGCAAGTATTTGGTAAAGTAGCGCTAGATGATGATACACAAATACATCGAAATAATAATTTTCATACATTTCCTGCTGCTGTACTTGTTCTTTTTAGGTTACAGAAATTTTTTAGATTTTCAAAAAAAAAATAATTAAAATAGATCAGCAACGGGAGAGGCTTGGCAAGAAATTATGTTGGCATGTTCTGATAGGGAAGTGAGTAAAACATGCTTTTTGCTTACCAATTTATTTTTTAAATTTTTTTAAGGATGTAAAATGTGATCCTGCTAGTGATGATTACAAAAAGGATCCAAATGCCGGATGTGGTCAGTTTTTATTTTTTAATTTTTTTATACTGAACAAAAATATCTTGAGGGTTAAATGCAAATTGTGAGATAATTAGGCGAGGGATATTGTGTGTAGATAAAGTTGAGATTGGGTGATTTTGAGATTGGATCACCGCACTGGGAGTATATACAAAAATCGATATTTCAAAAAATCTTGAGCTCAATAAGATGATTTTTTTCGAGATCTCATATCGGTCCGATCTCTAGTTATGAAAAAGAGTTTAGATGAGATAAGATTAACATGGAGATACTCTAAGGCTTTGATTCTTCGATTCACCATAGTCTATTCCCAACTTTATTATCCCAATCTTCTCTTATATCTCACTTTCCTTCAATAAGGTCATCCTAACATTAATCATCCATTTCTAAAAAACCCCAAAAAAATTTTTTTAAAAGGTGTCAATTTTGCCTACCCTTACTTTATTTCTTTCTTCATGCTTTGTTCCTTCCTAATTATTAACCTTTTTGTTGCTGTTATTATGGATAATTTTGATTATTTAACTCGTGATTGGTCAATTCTTGGACCTCATCATTTAGAAGAATTTGTTCGTTTGTGGTCTGAATATGACCCTGATGCTAAAGGAAGAATTAAACATTTGGATGTTGTTACTCTTTTAAGAAAGATTTCGCCTCCTTTAGGTTTTGGTAAATTATGTCCTCACAGATTGGCCTGTAAAAGGCTTGTTTCTATGAATATGCCTTTAAATAGTGGTGGGTACTTTAAAATTTTTTCCTCGTTTTTAGATACACTCAATAAGGTATAATCCTCAAAATAAGAGAAATCTATTAAAGTTTGATTGGGCACTAGAGCGGGGTTGGCGAATCCCGGGAGGAACTCTCCAGATATCTAGACCAGATTTCCTTACGGATCAGGATGTTTAAGCCCTCTCTCTCGCTCGCTCTCGCTCGCTCCCGCCTCCCCCCTCCCAATTAAAAATAACCTTGCTCTGGTCCGCCAACGCTACACTAGAGCATGTTTCAGCCCTCCCCTCCCTCCCCTCCCTCACCCCCCCCCCCACCTCCCAATTAAAAATAACCCTCACTATAGGATACCATTTTTCAGTTTGAAGGGTGTATCTAAAAGTGAACTTCGACTAATTAAATAAATAAAATTTCGATTAATATATTTTTTAAATTTAGATGGCACTGTTTGTTTTAATGCTACGCTCTTTGCTGTTAGTTTTATTTAAAAATTATTTTTGGAAGCAAAATTATTTTTTCAAATTTTTCAGTTGGTTCGAACAAATTTAAAAATTTACACTGATGGAAATATAGACGAAGCAAATGAACAGCTAAGATCAGCTATTCGACGAATTTGGAAACGTACACCAATTAAATTGCTTGATGAAGTTGTTCCTCCAGCTGGAAGTGAAAAACAAAAAAAAATTTTTTTTAATTTCCAAAAAAATTTTAGAAGACGATGAAGTTACTGTTGGAAAGTTTTACGCAACATTTTTAATTCAAGATTATTTCCGACGATTTAAAAAACGAAAAGAATTGGAAGCAAAAGGAATGGCTGCACCAAATACTCATGCAATGGCACTTCAAGCTGGCCTAAGAACTTTACACGAAATTGGGCCAGAATTGAAAAGAGCGATTAGTGGGACTCTTGACCCTGGTTTTGTACTTGAATCGGAAGAACCTCAACATAGGGTAAACTTTAGAGGGGAAAGTTTGGGCGCAGAGAAGTTTGGGCACGGAAAAGTTTTCGTTTCATTCTTAGCGCTGCCGGCAAAAATTTTTGGAATTTCAGAAGGCTAAGAAGCCAGACTGAAATTTTTCTCACTGACTGAAGAAGCGAACCGATATTAGAGCTAAAATTTTCTGATAAGTATCTGAGACCGAACCGAAGAAATCCTCAATATTTCTGACCGATAATTCTATTTATGATAGAGTTGGTCGAGGCTTCGCTGAGGCCGAGGACCTCGGCCCACCCCTCGACCTTGATTTCGACTTTTCAAGCCTCGGTGATTTATGACTGCGCGTCCAGCCATTTTAAATCATTAAATTCTAAAAATACTCTTTTAGCGAACCCATTCTCTCTTCAATAATATTGTACACGCTTTGGGAGGTCCAACATCAGCAGATGCAGTCGGTAGTCCAACAACCGATAAAACAATTGGAGATAAATCTGAAGCTGATGGGGCAGTTATAATAGGTGGTGAAGGTTGGGAACAACGAAAATTGATGCCTTTGAAAAGTGGGTTTTTCTATTTAATTTTTGGGAGGGGGAGGAGTTAAAATTTTGAAATTCAAGATTTTTGGAACTCTCGGGCCTACAATCCTTTTTTTATTAAACCAGACTTCATACATATAAAGTGTGTGTATGGCTTAACAACGAAAGCCCTGAAATAAAATTTTTAATTTTAATGTTCTTAGATTTGGACCCCGATCGCGTTCAGTCCCAATCCTGTCTAATTCCGATCCCTAACTTTTCTACCCCGAAGGGTCAGAGTTCATCCAGACTTTTTAAAGTCAGACCTCTCACTATAATGTCACCCCACTTGTGTATCACTCTCATTTTAACGGCAGAATTTTTTTTATCTTAGGAAGTCTGACTGTAGATAAATATATTTTTTTTTCTTAACATTTTCACACAAATATTATATTTCCTTCTAAGAAAAAATTTTTTTTTCAAAAAAAAATTTTTTAAGTAAATATTTTTATTTATTTACTTAACATTTAAATGAGAGAAAATGCCAAAAAAAAATAAAAAATAAAAGAATTAAATTACAATTTTTGCGTTAGCCCTACCTTTTATTTTTTGGTTGGAAAAAATATATTTTTTTCTAAAAATTCCAAAAATTAATTAAAAAAAATTTTTTTTCCTTTCATTAATCATTTTATGCTAAATTAACACATTAATTTATTTTTTTCTTTTTTTAAAGCTAATTTTGGGGCTTTTTCTTTTTTTTTCTCATAACATAAATATATTTTCTTTATTTTTTAATTATTTTCTCTTTAAAAATTTTTCCTTTTTGCCTTTCCATTTTTGGATTTTTTGACCGAAAAATAATTTTTATTTTTGTTAATTTATTGTTTTTGACATTAGAAAATGGAATAGAAAAGCCAAATGAATAGAAACCCCGAGGACTTTCGGTGTTCCGGATATCCGAACGTTTTCTTAGAACCGACAATTCTACTTGTGACCATTTAATTTTCCATTTCTTTCTAATGAATGTAACGAAAACCTGAGAATTTTTAAATTTGGTTTTTGATATTTGAAGACTTTTTACCTTGGATATATGAAATTCTAATTCTTCTACTTTGGAGAAGAAAAAAATTTTCCTTAAAATTCCTCTTCATTTTTAAAATTAGACTTGATAATGGATATGGATATGCATACAGATAATTTCAAAATGCCTGTGAATATCTTAGGAGGTTCCTATATTCGCCGAAATATCCGGATACAGATAACAAAATCCATGGCTATTACCAATTCTCTTTAAAATTAAGATAAATAAACGAGTTTTATCTCCTTATTTTTCTTCTTAAAAATTTCAAATAAACACATCATTTCACCCTTTAAAAAAAATTTTTTGGAAGAGTTTTTGTCACTTTAGCTTAATTTTGTCACATTTTCTTTCAATTTCCCTTTCCAATTTTCTACCAAATTTTCTTCTACATAAACACTTTTCTTTTTTTTTATTTTTTCCATTTAGTCCATCTTCTTTAATTTTTTAAAGTGTCGAAAAACTTCTTTCCCTCTCCTCTGTCCCCAAAAATTTTCTGTTCCTTTTTTCTTCCAATTTTCTGTCACTAGAGACGTCTTAAATTTTTTGGCGCTTGATGGACAGACTTTAAAGCAAAAAGGACTTTTTTTTAGTTTTTAAGTGAGGAAAGAGAGACACTTTATTTAGATTTTTTTGCATTTTAAGTGTAAATCTAAGCCATTTTTGGGACAATTCACTGACGAGACGGTTCACCGAAAACTTTCGGTATCTGCCAAATTATCCCTTCTATTAGAGAGGCTGCCGTTCTAATATTTTTCTACGTTTTTTACTTTTCCTATTTTCCTATCTAATCATAACTAGATTTATTTTTTATAAAAAAATCACTCTTAAAAATTTTATTCGGTGAATTTTCTTTTTGCGAATTGATCCTGCCCTTGAAATTTAATTCCCTTTTGACTTCTAATTTTATTTAAAACTTCAAAAAATTTTTTAAATATTTTTTTATTAAAGAAGAAGGCCTTTCTCCAACACATTCAATCGCCGCAGCAGATTTAATGTCAGTAGAATACCATCACGGAGTTCCAACTCCCCATTTATTGCATAGAGGAATGCCTACAAATAAATCTGTTAATTTACCCCCATCACATAAAGCGGCACATAATCAACAATATCCAGATGAAATACCTATTGCTTTAATTGGACGGTAGGGAAGGGGGGGGGGTAAATAAAATTATTTTAACGGGAAAAAATTTTTTGGAGATGGGATTGTGTGAAGAGGATTTTAAAGGAAAGGGGGTGAATACTCGGTAATTACCGAATTTTAAAAAATTCAAATTAAATCCTATAGACACAAAATTTTCCAGAGATATCCCCAATTGTGTTATCTATCATCCCTAAAAATTTCAGAATTTCTGATTTTGTATTTCTTAAATTATAATCGTTAAAATTTCCTATTTTATTGCCTTTCCTGGTCAGAACTTTTGAAATTCTTAACTAAAAATTCTGAAATTTTTAGAGGAGATAGATAACAATATTGGAGACATTTTTGATAAATTTTACGATTTTAGGTTCTTTTTTGAGTTTTTTATAAATTTTTTCCCTACCACAGACTACCTTTAACTTTAATTAAATTTTCTCTCTATTTTAAAATAATTTCAAAAAATATTTTTTCTATAAATTTAGCCCTGCAATGCCTCCAGAACTCTCTTCAGAACAACAACTTCCACTTTATAAAGACTCATCTGCACCAAATGGTATTTCACGTATTGGCGGCAATAATAATAATCGTCGCCGTCGCCTACCCAATTTAGCAGCAATTTATGGGGCTCGTAGAGAAAGGACAGATTCTCAAAGACCTTTAAATGATTCTAATGATTCTTCTCTTGGTGGAGTAAATAATGGATTTCGTGGAAGTGCTGATGGACCTGTTCCTCCTCCCCCTCCTTCAAATCAACAACAATCTTATGGAGGACAACAATATGGACCTACTACAGCTGCACAACGATTTATTTTTGTTAATAGAAGGTGTGAATAAATTAATTGAATATTCTTAAGAAAAAGGAGTGCCTAAGAGATAGGGCTAAACTTTGTTTATTAAAGAAGGCCTGCTGGGGGGGGGGGTGTTTTTATATGTATTAGGTTTCTAGCCGATATCAAAACGAAATTCCCGATTTCGTGAATCGGGAATTCACTACCCAAAAACTTCGGGAAATTCACGATTTTCGGGAATCGGGTTGAATAGAATCCAGGCAAGGACAGTTTTTTGAGCTTAGTGATTTTTTATAAACCAGTAGAGGAAAATGGTATTAAGGAGTGAAAAGCTAACCCTCTTTTAAAAGCTAAAGTTTTTTAATTTTCTCAAGTATGCCAACAGATTCGGATGAGGAAGATTTATATGAACGACGAACAAGATTAGATTTACAAGAAAATCGAAATAGAAGATGTCTAGTAGGACCCTCAAATCTTTCTTTGCAGCATGGACCTCAATTAAGGCGACCGTTAGCCTTGGCAAGAAATCAGGCATTTGCAATGGCTGGGTTATTAAATGAGGATTGGTTGTTAGATGATGATGGTTATGAAGAGACTTATAGGTAAACAAAGGGAAATAAATTCCTCAAAAAAATTTTTTTCTCAAAAAAAAGGCCTGATCCAACTGGCCCTGTTCGTCTACCTTATTCTCCAACAACTAGAACAGTTGTACGCCCAATTGAATTATATCCTCGTCAGTCTACTTCAAATGCTGTTCATATGCAAAGGTGGGGAGTTTAGAAATAATTTTCAAAAGAAAAATTTTTAAATGAAACAAGAGATGGGTTTAGGCTGAATTGAAATTATTTAACTAACTCGCCCCGAAACCGGGACTTTTTTCGACAGTAAGAGTGAGGTAAAAGTTTAATCCCGGGCCTCTTCTTAAATAGTCTTTAATTTTTCCAACTAGAAGAATCCTGTTTGGTTCTTTTCTAGACGTGCCTCGCCCAAAAAATTAAAATTAAATACCTATTCTAATTTTTAACTAAAAATTTATTCGCTTACAGACATTTACCCCAACATCCTTACTATAACAACAACAACCAACAACAACAACAATTTTATGGTGGTTATAGACCCACACCCAATCATCTTTCTTCCTCTCAAAATTATTATTCTGGCCCAGACCATCACGAATTAGCTGACAGACTTGTTGGGGAAGCTTTACAGTTAGGGCCCTATACAGACCCTAGATTAGTTGAAGTAGCTAGAAGGGAGATGGCAGAAGCATATCAATTAGATGAAAGACAAATTGATCAAACTGCTGCTTATTTTCTTGAACATATGGGTGGAATTGGGCCTGATCAAATTAGTGATATTAATCAATATTCTCAAGTAAGAATGAAGGAAGGGGGAAAGGGGGGGGGGTATAAAGAAGGGACTTGGATAAAGAAAATCAGGGACCTCCTGCATAATCAGGAACCTTTTCTGCCTTAGCCCGAAGGTCCCGGCTTTTCTTCTATCCAAATCCCTATCTTATCCTTTCACATTCTCACATATCCCACACTTTTCTTCTACTCACTTTTTTTGTCCCACTCTTGCTGGTTTTTCATGTCCCAATCTCTATCTATCCCAATCTCTATCTACCCCCTCCCTGTCTGTTATTCTAATCCCCGACATATCTCCTCCTAATGACTCTCCCATATCTCCTAATGACTCCCCTATTTAGCCAGGCTTAGATGATCTTAACATCACCATCTATCCCAGACCTCCAGTCCCACGCTTATCCCAGTGAATATTTAAATCCAAAAGTTGTGGAAAGGCGTGGGAGGGGGGGGGGGGTTATTAATCCAAAGATTATTATTTAAAAACAGGGGAAGTTTTAGCCCAATAATTTTTTCTTAATTTTCAGCACGATCTACTAAGACCAGCAGATTTAGAATTACTCGAAGACTACGAAAAATCGGCAACAGAAGATGAATTATTACATCATCACCATCATCAACACCGTCTTCATTCCCCTCCTTCACCAGCCCAATTTGGACAAACAACTAATAATAATAGTGGACAACAACAACAAAGAAGAGAAGCTAATATTGATGGAGATGAAAGCGATTTACTTCTGGTTACAACATTGTGAAGAAGCACGAAGAAATTTTTTGAAAAGAATATTAGGAAATTTTCTGCCAGTTTTTTTCTGCCAAATTAAAAAAAAATATTTTTAGTCCTGGCTTATTAAATATCAAAAAATAGGAAAATAGTATGTAAATTGAGGAGACGGTTAGACATTGTCTCTCCTCTTTTTATGTAATATTTCTTGCTATTTCTGAAGCCTAGCATAAAATATTATTTTTTAATTATTTAAATGCTCAATTTCCTCATTTTTTTATATATTTTTTAAAATAATTCAATGAAAAAAGTTGAAGAAGATGGGAAGAAATAATTTTAAAAAGGAAAAAAATTTTAAACAAAATTCCTGTTTTCCTTAACTTTCTGCCTTGTTCTCATATATTTTTAGCTAGTCAATTAATTAAATATTTTTACATAGTTTTATTTCTCCAAAACTTAATTAATTTTAATTAATTTTCTCAATATTTTGTTTTAATTTTAATAAAATGTTTATTTTTTGAATATTTTAAGTTCGCAAAGGGTTACGGTAACATTTTTATTTATTTACTGTAAACATTTACGTTATTTACCGAATTTAAATGTATACTTTATGTATTTACCATTTTGTAATAGTTACCATAAAGTTGACAGAAGGACATTTTCGTCCCAATTATATGTTGAAATGTAAAAAAGGAATGATGTCATTTTGTAAATTTTCTGAAAATGTCACCTTTTTGTTATTTAATTTTTTCTCATTGTTTTTTTTATTTTTTAAGTGGTTTTGTGTTATTTTTAAAGTCTTTTCTTTAACGTTTATGACTAACAAACATTTTAATTTTTTAAAGAAAAATGATAGATCAATTATTAAAAGCTACACAAGAAGAACGCTGGCCAGAAGCAGAAAAATTACTTTATCGTCATTGGGTTAGTACAGCGCAGGATGTTTATCCTGCTCTAATAAAAGAGCCTTGGAATAATTTTTTGGATGAAGTTAAAATTGGTTTTTATAGGAGGGGATATTAGTTAATTTCTTCCCCAAAATTTAGATAATGAACTTATTCATCCATTGGCACAAATGTTTTGTGTTGGAACTCCTGCCCAGGAAGAAGTCAAAGAGGAAGGCCATCGAAATATTTCTTTGAGAAAATTAAATGAAATTGTGAATGTTGAGGATGTAAAATCGAAAGGTGGAATTTGTGGGAGAATGTTTAGAAATGGAGAATTTAATTATAGTTGCAAGTATTTTTTATAAAAGAGAGAGGACATTTTGTAATAAATTAATTTTGAAGGGAATGTGCAACTGATGGAACTTGTGTTTTGTGTTATGAATGTTTTGTTAATTCTGCACATATAAATCACAAATATAAGGTTACTGATTTTTTCTTTTGAAAATCAACACTTAACGATAATTAATGTAAAACAGAAGATAACGGATCCATGAGAATTAATTTTATGCCCATGGTCACGTGCTTGGGCTGAACTGCTTTACTCTTTTAATTTCCAAGTCTAACTTGGAGCACTCTTCAAGCTTCTTTTAAATTTCTTTTCAATTTCTTTTCTCTATTTAGATGCACACTTCTATGGGTAGTGGATATTGTGATTGTGGAGATATAGAAGCATGGTCTAATGACTATTTTTGCAAACTTCATATTCCAAAAATTAAAGAAGAGGAAGAAATGGAAGAAGAAAAGACTGAAAATATGGAGTATTTTTTGAATAATTTTATAAATAAAAAATATTTTTCTTAAAGTTATAATGGTTTACCTTCAAACTTGGTCACTCGTTTTCATCATCTTTCACAAATTACAATTAAATTTGCTGTCAGTGTACTGTGTTGGGATCGGACAGAAGAATTGCCTTCTACTGTGGATGTCGATTGGATTCGTTTAGAGGATGAAATTAGCCATACAATTCTTTTTAATGATGAAACGCATACTTATGAGGGGGTATAAATTTTAGAAAAATTTTTTAAAGAATTTTTTTTTCAATTCTAGGTCATCCGTGCATTAAAATTGGCCATTTTTGTTGCCCATGACAAAGCAATGATGATAGCCTCAATTGTTGATAGAGATGGTCGTTCTATTGTACAGACAGGTGTTCGTCAAAGATGTAGTGAAGTTAAACAAATAATTGAGGTTTTTCTAAATTTTTAATTTTTTTTGAGAATTTTTTAAAATCTAGGATCGTACAAGAAAAGAAGCAAATCTTCGTACACAAAAAACTGGCCCTCTATTAGTAAAAGTTTTTCGTTCTTCACTATCAGGACTTCAGTTGCTAGCGATCCGTTTAATTAATTGGTTAAGTCAACAAGCACAAGATTGTTGTAAGTTTTTTTTGTTTTAGAATTTTTTGTATTTTTTATCTTAACTATGAGCATTTTTTATTTCTTCCTCTCCCATTTCTTATTAATTATTTTTCTAAATTTAGCCATTCTCGCTCAAATAATTAGCGAAGTATTGCTTTGTCTCACTTCTGAATGCAATTCTGTTTTGACTTCTCCCATCAATACAAAATTAGCCAAAAAAGTAAAAAATCGTTTTGGATTGCAAGAATGTCTGTCTGAAGAACATGAAGGCCATTCTCTATATTCTACAATATTTTTACTTTTTGATAGACGACTTTGGAAGGCAGCACGTACAGCTTTTCATCAATTAATAATGGCCACAGTTTTGATGAATATTGAACATAAATATATTTTTGGACGTTTATTTTTGGAGGTTTAATTTTTTGAAAATTTTTGGAAATTTAATTCTGCTAGAGGGTTAAATAATTTTTTTCGAGATTTTATCGACTTGTGGATTTCTGAAAAATTATTTTTCTATAATTCTCTAAAATTTTATTTAAAAAATAAAATTTCAGAATTATAACGTTGTCTTTGAAGATTTCATTAATGACGATCATGAACATTCTGTTTCGATTACTTCAATGAGTGTACAGGTTAATTTTTAATTTTTTTTAAATTATTTAAAATTAATTTTTCTTTAAAGATTTTTACTGTTCCAACAATTGCCAGTTTGTTATTTTTACTTTAATTAAAAATTTAAATTTAAAGAGCGTTTAATTGCTGATGCAAATGCTATTTATGTTTGCATGAATGGATTGAGAACATTCTGCAGCAAATATTTGAAAGGTTTGATTTTATTTTAAAAATAAATTTAAAAAATGTGTTTTTTCTTCAGCAAATAATTCTATTCCACGAATGGATTTTTCGACAGATTCTTATCCTGCGGTTTTACGTAGGGCTCTTTATATGGTCAATGATGTTAGGTTAGTTTTTTGTAATTTAAATAAAATTGAAAATTAATGAAAGGCGACGAGTATTTGAATTTCAAAATTTTCCTTTAAAAATTTATTAAAAATCAATATTTTTCAGTTATCTTTTGACTGTCGTTCCAAAACCAAATGAATGGACTTTTGAATTAAGAAAAAATATTGTAAATGGTTCACATGCATTTTTGAGGTTTTTGGCTTATATGCAGGTTTTTTAGTAGTTTTTTTAATTTGAAATAATTTTTTAAAGAATATGGATGAAATAAAAAGACAAGTATCAGAACATCAATTAATGGTTTATTTTTGTTTTATTTTTTAAAATTAATTTTTATATTAGGAAAGTGAATGGGAAACAGCATTCAACATTTTCCTTCGAATTCAAGAGCCTCTTTCTCTTCTACTCTCGTGGGCTAGAACAGATGCAACTGTAAATACTCAACTTTTTCATTTGGCAATGAATCAAACTCGTCGTACATTTCAATCTTCTGATTTTAAAGAACGAGTAGAAGTTAAAGGTTTGTGGAAACAAATTTTTTTGTTTAGTTTTTTATATTTTTCCGATTATCCTTCCAAAATTATTAGTCTGTTCTTCAATTTATATGATTTTTTTCTATTAAAAAATCATAATTTTTAAAATAATTTTAAGTTTATGGACATACTGCTGATTGTTACAATTACCAAGTTGCAAATTGTCCCATATCCATTCATCAACCACTTTGGCGTTTTATTGGCGGACTTTTATGTGCTCCAGATGAAATTTTAAAATATTACGAATGCGACATCAAAAATACTTTCACGTTTTGTGATATTGATGAGGACTTTCCTGAAATTCCTGTTAAAGGTCCTAATTTGAAAGGGACAAGAGGCATATTGATGGAGATGCCTTTGAGGTACGCACATTTTTTGATTTTCTAATTTTTCTTTTATTTGGCAAAACAATTTTTTCTATTTTTTAGATCTCTTGTTTTAAATGCTCAAGTTAGTTCAGCACAAATTTGGAGGAGGAACGGGTTTTCTCTTGTTAATCAGGTTATTCTAATTTTTAAATAATTTATTTCTATTTCATTAGATGCATAATTATACTTCAAATCTCTGCCGTACAGAAATGTTTGATAGAGATGTTCAATTATTACAGGTTTTTGGGAATTTCATTTTCTAAAATACATTTTGTTTAAAAGGCTGTTGGTGCTCTAATGGAACCAAACAAATTTATGATTCGTATGCTTGATCGTTTTGGTTTAGCAAAATGGGCACAGCCTGACTTTGAGGAGTCTTTAAATCAAAATTATGCATCAGATGGAAGTAGTAGAGATGAGTCGAGCAAAATTTTTTCTAATATTGCTGAGGAGATGTTACATTTATTGTACGTTTTTTTGAAAGATTTTTTAACTTTTATTTAATTTTTTAGAATTATGCTGTTTGGAGAACGTTATTATATTGGTTTGAGTGAAGGGGCATCTCCACAAGGAACTCTTGAAAGAGAAATTATTCATATATTGGCTACGGGTCCAAAGCCTTTTAGTTATATTGAAAAGGTTTTTTTGTTTTTAATTATTAGTTAAAATTTATTTTTAAAGTGTATTCCAAATGATCCAGCTATTCAAAGGCTTTCTTTAGAAAATGCTGTTCGCAATGTTGGAAATTTTAAGAGAGCAAATAATGTATCGAGTGGGCAGTTTTATTTGAAGGTTTTTAGAACCTGTTTTTTTTAATTTTTATTCTTTATAAAAGGAATCTCTTCGTTCAGAGTATAATCCGTTCTTTTGGCATTGTGATAAATTATAAAAAAATTTTTTAAATAATTTATTTTATTTTTAGACAATAAACAATTAGCTTCCATGGCAGAACAACAACAAAACAAAGATAGAGCTGGACTTAGCCGTGAATTAAAAGCTTGTCCACCTCCGTTACCGCCACCTTTTTCACGCTTTTTTGCGCCTATTCTTAGAGTTTGTTGTTTATTTAATTTCCTTTTTATTTTTTTAATTTTATAGATTATGGAATCTTATGTGTTTATTAAATTAATTGACACAATAATTGAAAGAACTACAAGGCGATCAAGATTTGTCAGCGATCAACTTTTCTATCGTTTGTTTTAATTTTTTTGAAATTTTAAAGAATTTATTTAAGGTGCCATATTTTTGTTGGGAATGGCTTTGAATGAACAAAAACGTTTTAATTCTCAGGGAACTAAATTTAATTTTATTAAAATGGCTACAAAAGAAGAAATATTTGAAAAACTTGAACGTTTAATGAATAAATCTGAATTGGAAACTCATTCCGATTTTCTTTGGTGGCTTATTACGGTTATTAAATTTATATTATTTTAAGGTTATTCCTTTTTTTAGAATTATAAATCTCTTTGTGTTCGAAAACAAGATGATAAAAAACATTCGGAAAAGAAAATGGAAAGCTCTTCTGGACCCTCACAAAAAGCTGCGATGGCATCAAAAACACGTCAGCTTGCTTTGGAGAGGGTTTTTTTAATTTTTAAAGTTTAAACTTACTTTTTTTAATTTAAAGATGCGTCAACTTCAAAATTCATTTAAAACGCAAAATATTAAGCTCATTGATTCAGAACAAGAACAAGATTCACAATCATCAAGCACCTTCGATATGGATGATGGTGAAAAAGCGTTCGTTTTAAAAATATTTTTTTGTGGGTTTTCTGTTTTTGTTTAATCTAGCTCCTGTTTATTAAAGGGGATGATGTTTTTATTTCCTTCTCTTTCTGTCAAATTAATGTTAATATTAAATAGTGATGTAAATTTTTTTTAAATATTTTAGAACTCTCTTACCCGATTCTGGATTTCCTGTTTGTTGTGGAGACAAAAAATCAGATGTTCAATTACGACCAGAACCTACCATTATGTGCGTTCTTTGTCAAGAGAAGGAGTCAATCTCTTTTGATGGAAATCCTGTTGTTTGTTCTGCATTTGTTCAAAAGTATTTTTTAATTTTAATTTTTTTAAATTTTATTTTTAGTTCTCGACTTTTTTCTCAAAAATGTACAAGAAATTCAAATAGTTCATTGTCTCGATTGATGAGTGATCAAATAGACATCTTTTCTTCTGTTAATCTTCCAGAGGAATTACATATTTCTACATGTTCCCATCTTATGCATTTCTCTTGCTATAATACGTAAATTTGAATATTTAAATTTGGTCTTTGTTAACCTACATTCCCGTCTTCTAACTGATCCTTTTTTGTCGTTTTTCAGATTTTTAATTTATTTTGGCACTTAAAAATCTAAAATAGGAACCTGTTTCTTAATTTTTTGGGCTTCTTAATTTCTTGACATTTCCTTGTATTTTTTCTGTCAACAATAACGTTTGCTACGGGACTCTTAATTTCAAATAGGATCAATTCAACTAGTATTGATATATTTTTCTAGATTTATTAAATCTGCTTATATCCGTGAAAATCTTCGTAGAATGAATGTTTTGACTTCACAAATGTTGGACACTGAAATGGGTGAATTCCTCTGCCCTTTGTGCAAACGGCTTTCCAATTGTTTTTTATTTTTTTAATTTAAATTTTTATTTGTTAAATATTTTTAGGTGTTATGCCAGTTTATCCATCTTATCATTCTTTGAAAGATGTTACAGGATTTTCAACAGATCGCCCATTTGAAAGTGGGACGTTTGAAACATGGCTTAATGCTTTGAAAGTTGCTTTATTTACTCAATCGGCTCCTGTACACGTTAAAGGGCACAGTCGAAAGAGGTTTTAGAAAAATTTTAAAAATTAAAATTTTGAGTTTTAGGTCACATTCTGAACGTTCTTTAGCTGAATTAGCAAAAAGTGGCGGTTCTTCTACTCAAACAGCGGCAGAAGGGATAGGTCATTTAGTTGGACTTAATATTGGAGATACTAGTGCTTCTCAATCAAGCGTTGCCAGTCTTCCATCTTCTTTTGATTCAACGCCAACAATTGAGACTCAAATATCTCGAACTGCTTCTTCAGCATCTCGAAGCACTTCTCCACTATGTATTTTTTTATTTTTAAAAGAAAAATAGAGGAAGATCTGTACTTTTCTGTTATCTGTTTAAAGTTTTTCGGACATTATTTACGGATTTTTTCGGATTTTTTGATGGAAAATGAAAAGAGATTTGACTCAAAAATTTTGTTTGAAAAGATAACAGAAGAGTACTAGAAAATCTTATCCCTATTTTCTTTACATTTTTAGTTTCAATTTCTGATGCTATAACAGGTCAAATACAAACTGCAGAGCAATTAGACGGACGTGGAGCTGCTCTTATGCATATTATGATGCAGCATGTTTTTGGTGGAAAAAATTTGTTTGGTGCTAAAAAGATTCAACCAAAGGAAATAACACAAGAAAAGTAAAGAAAAAAATTAATTATTTTACCTAAAAATTTTTTTTTATTTTTAAAGCGTTCCTCCTTCAATTCCACATTGGAATACTCTAAAACCGTTGACTAAAGCAATGTTTAAGGTTTGCAAAAATTTTTTTAGAGAAATTTCTGAAATTTTTTAAAGATTCAATTAACAGAATATGGTGTTTTGCCACAAATTAATCCAAATAATCGTGTTGTCAAAACATTTATTCGCATATTTGAAGTTGTAAATATACTCAAAGCTTGTGCGTTTTTATTGCGTTCGATATCTTCTGAATTGGAAACAGAAAATAAACCTCTTTTTGGTGCATTTAATACACGACAGGTTTTAAAAAAATGTCTTTTTACTTAAAAATCCTTTCTTTTTAAGCGTGATTGTCTAAACAACTTTGTAAGAGTTTCTAATCTCATTCCGTTTAATTGCCAACCTTATGGAATTCATGCACTTGTCACTCAACTTTTAACTCCTTTGTTGGCTCCGAACAGTAATACTGGAGAAGGCGAAGTTGTTGAACCTTTTGTTGATGATATTCCAAGTACAAGCAGTAAAATTCAAAAGTTGTCTTCACCTTCTAAACCACTTACTCATCTCGATCAACTTTTACATAGCGATGTGAAAATTATGAATATTGATATGTTTAGTTTGGCGGTTTGTTTTTTCAATAACTAAAAATTATCAAGACAAAGTGCCTTGGGTTTATGGTCTCTTTAATGCTCCTATGCAACATTGTACTTTTTTCCTTACGAAAATTACAAAGATAATCTACAACTTGAGAAATGCAATCCTGATTTCTTCAGATATATTTCGTTTTTTGGATTCCTGTTAGGCATTGTAAGACAACGTTGCTTGTGTGTATAAGAGAGACGAATTTATTGCAGACAAAATATTTTTTGAAATATTAATTTAATAACAATAATTCTATTTTTTATTATAAATAAAGGTTGAATTAGTTATTTGCATTGGTTGGTGTTGGGTTGATGGAAAATTAACAAATTCAGGAAATGTATTAATATATAAAGTGGCCGATGGAAGTGTGGATGAATTGTTTGTTTCTTTTTTTTCTGAATAAAAAATTTTATTTTACACTTTTCAGATATATAATGCGTTTGACTTTAGTAGCCTACTTATTCCAAGTAATTGAATCATTCGAATCTTCTGAATTTCCTGTATCTTTGGAAAATAATGAACTTGGGAATTTAATTAAATCTGAAATAAATGAGAATGTAGAGGAGATGGATTCTGTAGCTTCTCCTTTTGTCGAAGAATTTTTGGCACGTTTGAAAGAACTTTTCCCTCAGCGACGATGGTGCTATAAGCCAAAAAGTGGAATTGAGTTATATTATGTAAGTTGCAGTAATTTGAAATTTTTTTATTACTTATGGGAACCTGGTTTAATTAGTGAGGAATAATTTTTAGAAATATTCTGAGAGAATAAAAGAAATGGACATTTTATAAAATATTGAAGGATTTTACCTTTGATTTTTATAAATAAAAGGCGGGGGGATGGTCTTTTTAATATTTTTATTTTTTTCAGCGACTCCATTTGGCAACAATTACATTCTTGCGTCCTTTGGCTATTTTATATAATTGTATTACACTTGTTCCACCACCTGAATCTTTGAAAGGTTTAAACAAAATATTTTTTAAATTTTAATTTTTAAATTAGATCCTTCATTGGATGGTTTTGTTCCTTTATGTCGTTATCTTGGCCTTCCTTCTACAATTTTGGAAATTCTTGGAGGTGTCGAAGTTGAGCAACTCTTTCGAATGTTCGTGAATTTTTAGTTTAATTTTTATTAATTTTTAGGTGGTCACAATGTCAAACACTTCCAACAGAATCTGTTAATAATGAGATTCCTCGTTCATTGCCTATAAAAGTTAATAAATTAATTGATTTACCTGAAGATTTTGGAGAATTGGTGAATATGAGTGTTCGGTTTAGGTATTTTATTTTTATTGAAATTGAATTAAATCTGATTCTTTTGTGTTGTTATTAAATAGTTCTTTAATAAGATTGTCGGATCTGGATCAGAAAAAGGCTAGATATCCTAATTTTTCGGTTCGGATATCGAATCCGATTATCCGAAGATTTCCAACTATCCGACAACCTTATTCTTTAAGATTTATATTTAATGCAACAATGTTTCGAAATTTTTCTGGGTGAGAATAGAACCTAAAGAGAAAAGGGTTAGATATTCAGTTTAAAAAATAGGGCTTCGAAGTATTTTTTTATCCTTTAATCTTTCTTATTTTTTCTTTTATGTATAGATTTTGTTGTATGCATTTTATTTTTTAATTAATTAAAAAATTTTACGCAAAATTTATTTTATAGGTGTCCAATAATCGGAGAATTAACAACTATGGTTCCAACATTGTGTTTATGTTGTGGAACAATTTTATGTAAAAATTAATTTATAATTTTAATTAAATTTTATTTTCAGGTTCTCATAGTTATTGTTGTGAAACTGAGGTTTTTTTAGAAAAAAAAATTTTTTTAATCTTTAAAAATAAAGGTTGTTGGTAAAAAGATGGGAGCTTGTGCTTATCATTTAAGTCATTGTCATGGTTCTACTGGAATATTTTTGAGGTTTCTTTAGATTTTTAAAAGAACTTTTTTTTGAACTATTTTCAATCAATAGAATTCAAAAATTTTTACTTTTTTTTTAATTCTAGAATTCGTGAATGTCAAATTTTCTTTCTTTATATTGCTGGTGAATCTATTAGAGGTTGCTTTAAAAATGCACCTTATGTTGATGAATTTGGAGAGACTGACCCAGGATTTAGGTTTTCCTTTAAATAAAAAATGAAAAAAACTTTTTATTTAGACGTGGAAATCCTATGCGTTTAAACAAAGAACTTTATTGGAAAATTCAAAGGCAATGGTTACATCAAGAAATTGCTGAAGAAGTTATAAATCAATATGAGTTGAATCATCGAAATATTGCCTATGATTGGCAACATTTTTGAAAAGATTCTGGTTTAAATATAAATAAATAATTTTAAAAATAAAAGAGGCGTTCTGTCTTTAAAATATATTTTTCTAATTTCATTCATTGTTTCTGAACTTGATTTTAGTTGATAATGTTGGAATTTTTTTAGAAATGATTTTCTGTAGAATTTTTTTAAAAAAATTTTTCTGATTTTTTACTAAATATTAAAAAAATTTTTAACGGAAAATATTTCTTTAAATATTGAATGAATTGTATGTATATTTACTTTTAAAATTCCGTCTGTGTGAATACTACAAAATTATATTTTAATTTTTCTTTAAATTCTTCACCTGTAATTTTCTCTCTACACAATTTTTTTGGTGACACGACTTGGGCACAGTGATCCATTTGCACAGTAAGACTTTTGCACAGAGGATAATTACACAGTGGACAATTGCACAGTAAAGTCTTGTTTATTCGCAAAACGACCTACCCATTTATTCCCAAAACGCCTGTTTAGTCGCGAAACACTCCAAATAAACGCAAGGCTCATTCACCTATAGGTCATAACTTCGTTCAGAATCATCCAATCAAGATGATTTTGGTGTCAGCCGATTCAACTCAAAAAGCTCTTTTGAATGAGCTATAATTTGCATCTTCGAATTTTTTACCCCAAAAAACCGTTGGTTTACTTTATTGTTTTTCGATTTTCGGGAGCCTATATCTCAGCGAGTTTTCGTCTCCCGCGAACAACTTTCCAACAACGGGAAAAATTGCTTATAGAACAGGGAAAATTGTTTTTGTTTAAGAAAAACCATTTTATTATTAAAAAACTTATCAGAAAGTCTAACACAAATGCACTTAACCACAAATTACTGTGCAATTGTCCACTGTGCAGATACCCAGTGTGCAATTGTCTTACTGTGCAAATGGATCACTGTGCCCGTGTCGGAGCGCCAATTTTTTTATTATTTTAAAATTTAAAGAAAATTGATTAAATAAATTTTATCTAAAATGTTTCTATTTATTTTTAAAATTAAAATTTTTTTTATAATATCTTTCGAATTTTTTAAAATTTCATTCTTTATAGTTTAGAGTATTGCTTATTTTATTTATTTTATTCAATGGGTAGAAGTCCAAATTCTTCATCTCACAGCCGTAGAAAACGGAGCCGTTCAAGGGAAAGATATAGCAGAGAAAGAAGTCGATCAAGAGAAAGAAGTCCTAAAACATCAAGGGTTTGTTAAATTTTTATGAAATTAGAAGGGAGTCTTTTTGTTTCCTTAGAAGGGGGTCTTTTTGTTTCCTATAGCATTTTAGGGGTTTTGGGTGGGAGGATAATCCGGAATCACGAAACGGAATTTTTGTCTCCCGTATTTTCGTTAATATTTCCAGGCTCTAATTTAATATTAGTATTAATTTTTAGAGACGAAGCGATAGAGATTCAAGAAGAGATGAAGATCATTATGAACACCGTTCAAAACATCATTCTCATTCTAATCGAAAATTTGTTCGAATGGACCCACCGCCTGGTGGATGGGACAAACCCTCATGGGAACCTAGTGGAGCTTTGAAAAAGGAAATAAAAAATGAAGAAGAAGAAGAACAACCTTCATTTAATAATTCAAAAAAGAAGGAGGAAGAAAGAGAAAAACCTTCATTTGAGCCTTCTGGAAAACTTGCACAAGACACAAATACATTTAAAGGTGTTGTTGTTAAGGTATATTTTTTTAAATTATTAGGAGATTATTTCTATATTTTAGTATAACGAACCTCCAGAAGCTAAAATTCCAAAATTGCGTTGGAGGATTTATCCGTTTAAAGTTTGTTAATTTTTCTTATTTTTCTGTTTTGTTTTTATATTAATACGGATGGGTAGGATTACTCGATAACTGAAACCCGGGATTTTTTCGTCACGAAACCTCCAATTATTTCTCATCCAGGCCCATAACTTATCTACAATATCCAAACTTGTATGTGAATGTTTTTGGAATGTTAATTAGCATGTCAATTACTTTTCCCGGGGAAGAGAGGAACATCTACTAATAAATTTTTATTTTCTAAATTTTCTGTTATTATTTTAAGTTTTAAAAATATTTTTTTCATCCATTTTTTAATTTTCACACTCACAAACTTTTCAATTTTCAAAGTATCCGTTTTCCAGGGAGAAGAGTCATTGCCAGTAATTTATGTCCATCGCCAATCAGCTTATTTAATTGGACGTGATCACAAAGTTGCCGATTTCCCCATTGATCACCCAAGTTGTTCAAAACAACATGCAGCTCTTCAATATCGTTCAATGCCTTTTGAAAGGGCTGATGGGTCTAAAGGAAGAGTTTGGTTTTGGAAATATTTTTTAAAAATAAATTTTTATTTTTTTAAAGAGAACTCGTCCTTACATAATTGATTTGGGCTCAGGAAATGGAACATTTTTGGTATTTTTTTTATTTTTCTTAATTTTTTTGATAACTAGATTCTTTTATGAATTATTCGATTTTTTGGGGTTAAAACCAGTACATATTTGGGTAGAAACCGATTCGCAAAAGATAGTGAATTTATTTTTTTTATCAACGCGTCCCTTGTTCACTTTGGGAAATTTTGTGATTTTGTTTTATGAAAAAGTCTCGTGGACTTTTTATTACAAATTTAAATTGATTCACTCCAATTTTTGTCTTCTTAATAATTTTATTTTTTTAAAGAATGGTGAAAGAATAGAAGCTCAACGTTATTATCAATTAAAAGAAAAAGATGTTTTAAAATTTGGGTTTAGTTCGAGAGAATATGTAATGTTACATGAACAATCATTAAAAGGAGGAGAAGAATCTGATACTTCTGAAGGGGAAGAAGAAGATGATGTTGGGGATATAATTGAAAGAAGCCAAGAAGATGAAGAAAGAATTGCTGCTGCTGAGGAAGATGATTTATTTTAATTTTTAAAAATTATTCTCAAAAAACAAAAATTCCTCCTTTATATGTAAAACAAATTACTGGTAAAATATTTTGGTTGGTTAAAAAATAATTTTTTAAACAATTTACCTCCTCAAATAATTTTTTCGATTTTCCTGAAAATTATTTAAATTAAAAAAATTTTTTTATAAAATTATTTTTGTGCTTTTGTCAAATTTGCTTGTAACAGTACCTGTTTTTAAGAAGGAGACTTTAGCTGTTGTTAAATTTATTATTTCGATTTATTTCAATTCTAGGTTCGATTTTACTAGTTTTTCAAATTTGTCTAAAAATTTATTTTGGCATTTTAGTAAATTAACTTTAAAAATTCATTTCCCAATTCCACTTTTAATAAATCTTTTTTTACTTTTACCTTTTTTCAATTAAATTAAATAAATTCCACCTATTTACACATCTTTGTGACAGTTATTCTTTTTTTTAAACAATGCTTGCTAAAATTCGCTTGTATCTTTGCAGGTTCTCTATCGACTGAACTATTTGATAAATAGGGTATTAGATAAAAGTAATATGTACTTAATAAAAGACGGGATCTATTTATAGAATAAACACTGCAAAAAATTAGGACAGGGGAAGCATCTATTTGGCATTCTTTCAGTAGTATAACGATGATCTTGAATATAAATAATTGAAACCCCTAGAATTTTATGTATTCACATTCGTAATCTCTCACAAGTATCAACGGCACAAGTTCTTGTTAAAATAATGAGTGATCGGCACATTTCGATGTACCGATAGGATTCTGAAAATTTCGTTGTTACAAGTACTTTTCGGTAGTTAACCCGATCCACGAAAATCGGGAATTCCTAAAGGGTCGGGAATCCCAACACGGTAATTTTTTTCTAATTGTATTTTTAATACAAAAATACATAAACAAAATTAAAACGTTTATTTTATTATTTCTTTTAAATTAAAATTAAATGTAATTATAAAATTCTTTGGAAAAATAAACAAAATTAAAAAAAGACTATTTTGCGAACAAAAAAAGTATGGTCACATAAAGGGGGTACAGCTCAAAAGGGCGCGCTGCCATAACTGCGCAAAGCCATAAATTGCTTCAAAATTTCCGAATCTTACCAAATTTAGTATTAAACGATTCCTCTCATCGAGTTAAAGAGTTTAGTACCAAAATTGATAAGGGCCAGAAATTTTTCAGCTAGTTATGGTTTTGCGCCGTTATGGCCGCACGCCCTTTTGGAGTATCACAAATAAAGTTTTTATTTAGAAATTTAGTAAAAACTTAAAAAAAATTAATAGTTTAGATTAAGAAAAATAAAAACCTAAACAAAATTAACCTAAATAAATAAATTTCAATAAAATTCTTTTAGAATTTTATGTTTTGAAATGTCATATTCAAATCGGATTTTCGAATTATTTCCAAAATTTGCCTCAATTGAATAAGATACCACATTGACAAATGGTTTAAATGAGTCGAAATTGTCTTTTAATTCAGAACCTTTGCCTTAAAAAATAATTTCTGTAAAAAATTATTTTTAATATTTACCAAACATTTCTCCATTTCTTGTAAAGAAAATATAAGGAAATTCTTCATTTAATCTATTAGTTGGCGGATAAACTAATCCGCAACCAAAAACATCATTGTAATTGAAAGGAATTCTTGAAAACATAAATTTTTCTTTTGTTGCTGCTTCTTCTTTTCTTATGTAATAAATTCCACAAGAAATTGGAGAATACAAAATATGTTCTAAATCAGAATTTTCTAGACCAATAAGCACCTTCTTTTCACTATTATGAAACTTGTCTTCAAATTTATATTTAATTTCATAATAATATAAAGAATAATTTAGACAATTTTGTGGTTTGTTAAATGAATTGTTTGCATAAACATAAACCATATCATCACCTTAAATTATTTCAACAAATTAAACGCAAAAATTCATTAGTTTATTTTTTACTGTCCAAACAACAATCATAATATTACCTAAATCCATAAATACCACCTCTAATTTCTCCAAACTCCTATAGATCCTAAGATTGATATACAAATCCCTAAATCCTTAGATATCTTCCCCAAATCTTTTGATATCTTCTTAATCCTTCCAAATTTCTGATATTTCCCTTAATCGCCTTTCTGGATCAGACTTCATCGAAAATATCAGGATAATATTGAACTAAAGCAAATAAAAGATAACTGATTTATATTTACAAAGGGCAGCTCAATTGGAATAGACATTTGATTATAATAAATACGGTATTTATTCAATTCCCAAATTTTTTATATTATTGAAATTTTTTATTAATTTATAATTTATTACCAATATATTTTTGTATTGTTATTAAATTATCTCTGCATTTAATATAATCACTTTCAATTTCACTCCATTTATTTTCAATTCCAACAAACTTCTTTAAAAAATTATTTTTTAATAATTTAAGATTAAAATTATTAAAATACTAACCGCATAATTAGCCAAATTATTTAATTCAGTTAATTCTTCAAACTTTTTCTCAAGCAAAACATTTACCTTTTTATATAAATTAATTATTAAAAAATTTTTTAAATTTAAAATTAAAATTTTTAAAAACGAAAAGCCTCTTCTTTTGATTTACAAGTTTAAGAACTTATTTAAGTCAGAATTTTTTATATAGGTAATTTATATCAATTTTTGATTTTAAATTAATTAATTACTACCTTTCTAATTTCATTCCCCAAAAAAATAATTCTGTGATCTCTCCTCTCATTTGGAAGTTTTAATTGTTGGAATTCATATTCAAATAATTTTTTAAATTTTTGTTCTAATTCCTCAATTTCTTTTTTATGTTCAGAATTTAAATCCAAAATTTTCTAAAAATTTAAAATTAACATAAAAATATATATATACATATATATGTATCTCCACAAACTTTTTCAATTCCCTTCAATTTAATTTTGTTCAAAAATTTTTCTTTTCAAGATTTTTATATAAATTACCTAATGATTAAAAAATATTTCTTATTTAAAATTAAAATTCTTTAAAACGAAAAGCAATCTTCATTTGATTTAAAATTTGGAATTGGTTTCGGGACCTATGGACTGGTACAAGTGATGGAAAGGTTCTAGTTCAGGAACTGGTTCAATCAAAAATGTATATAGATAGACTTTAGTTCAAATTACAAAAATACCACATGATTTAAAAAACGAAAATTAAAAAAAATAGAAACTGCTATGCACAGTGGTGGAAATTTACTTAGGGAAAAAACTAGGGTTTAATTTATGGAAAACCAAAATAGCAAAATTCTGAATAATTTCCTGAGATATTCCCTATCAAAATGATGAAGGATAGCAAAAGAAGCTGAGATTTTTAACTTATCATCGAGATCTCGAGATTTAAAAATATTTGAACCCAACTGACCTATGTAGATAAAAAAATTTTTCCCATCATCAGAAATACATAAAAAAATAAATAAAGGCAAACGAAAAATTTTTTTGAATAAAACTTAAAAAACATTTCTCAATTTAATGTTTTTTTTCAATTTAATGTTTGAAAAATTTTTTTGAAAAATTTTTTTGAAAAATTTTTTTTGAAAAATTTAATGTTTGAAAAATTTTTTTGAAAAATTTTTTTGAAAAATTTTTTTTGAAAAATTTAATGTTTGAAAAATTTTTTTGAAAAATTTAATGTTTGAAAAATTTTTTTGAAAAATTTTTTTGAAAAATTTTTTTTGAAAAATTTAATGTTTGAAAAATTTTTTTGAAAAATTTAATGTTTGAAAAATTTTTTTGAAAAATTTTTTTGAAAAATTTTTTTTGAAAAATTTAATGTTTGAAAAATTTTTTCAATTTAAAATTTCTCAATTTAATGTTTTTTCTGCCTTGTCTTTTAAATTAATTAATTACTACCTTTTTAATTTCTTCTTCCAAAAAATTAATTTTTTCATCCTTTTGCTGCAAACACAAATCATTTTCCTCTTTTAATTGTTTAAATTTATTTTCAAATAATTGTTGGAATTTCTGTTCCATTTGCTCAACAATTTCCTTTTTGTAATCATCAGAAAAATTTAAATTCAAAATTTTCTAAAATTTAAAATTATCAACAAAATATATAAATATATCTCCACAAACTTTTTCAATTTCTTCCAATCTATTTTCATTTAAAAAATTTTTCTCTTCAAGATTTATTGTCTTCTTTTCAAGAGATTTTATTTGCCAGAAATTATCATCTACTTTCGATTTCAAAGTAGAATTTGATGAGCCTTCTTCAGTCATTTTTTGTTTAATTAAAATTAATTTTTAAAAAGACAAGCAACTCTAAAATATTAAAAATTTGTTAAAATTTAAAAATATTTTGTATTCTTTTTTAAAGAAAATGATAAAATTAAAAAAATAAAAACAATTTCCGGTAAAAGTTCAGGTTGTTTGCGAAACCTTTTTTTTAAATCCCCCTAAAATAAATAAAAAAAAAGAATTACTTTTTCTAGAGTAATTAGGTAATTAAGTCCGAATATAATTCTGAATTTTATTTATTTTCAATTCCTAACTCAAATCAGACAAGTACAAATTTAGTTTAGAAATTAAAACTTAAAATTTTATGCTTAAACCAGGGCTTCGATTTCTGCGGATTTTTCCTCATTTTGTGGTTTTTTGATATGGCGATGAGGATTATTTTTAAAAATGCGGATTTGCGGATTTTTGTTGTCTTGTGAGAATTATAATGATTTTTTGTATTTTCTTGTAGTTTTTAGGATAAAATGTCATTTTTTGTCTAAATGGCCTTCCAAAATTCCCAAAATTTTCGCCTGCGGCTCAAAAAAAGAAGATTTTTCGAGTAAACAATTCACTACAACTAGGGACAGTGAAAGCATAGGCTCAAGTCAACTGTAATTTTTCATTTACTTGTTGGAGTCAAAAAATATAACGCATAAAGTGATTTTAGTTCAATTTTTGTGTTTGATAATTTTTGCGGATTTTTCATATCAAATGCGGATTTTTTCGATAAAAATTGTGGATTTTTAAAAATTCGAGATCGAAGCCCTGGCTTAAACTGACACGTCTCTTGGAGCTTGAATTCGTATCTGAAATAAAATTTGAATTCAATTCGGACTTAATTACCAAGGGAGACAAGAAACACACAAGAGAAAATGAGGGAAAATGCGTTAAATAAATGACAATTTTACACATATTTTTTTAAAAAGAATTTAAAAAATAGATTAAAACAAATGGGAGTATATTCGGGATTTTTTTAAATAAAATATCAAATAATTGTCAAAAATATGGAAAATGTTAATTTTAGATTGTAGCTGAGAAAAAATAATTCGAGATATTCTAGACCCACATACCTAATTCCATTTCCTAAACGTAAACAATGTACCTATATGTAAATAAAAACAGACAAAATTCAAAAAATAAAAATTGATTAACATTTAAAAATATGTTTATTGATATTTACATTTTTAAAAGGCAATTGGTTTAATTGACAAAAAGGTTGGTGGTCTAATAATTAAATTTATATTTAAAAAATTGGTAAATGTGCCTTTTAATTTTGTTAAGATTAAAAATAAAAAATATTTTGACAATAATTGTGTAAATACAAAAAAGTCTACTGAAATGTTCCCCGACGGCGGAGGGGAGGTGAAAACTTTGGTAAAACACCAGATTCTTTCGTTTTTGCGTCGCAGGCGAAAATTTTGAAAATTTTGGAAATTAAAAATAATATTAGAAGTTCAAGAACTTAAAAATTATCAGAAAATAAATTTACGCTGCTGTTAGGAATCGAACCTTACCTTAATAATAAAATGTGTTAAGACAAACAATCTAACCAATCAACCAACTCGATTGAAAGACGACAAAAGAAAATATAGATGTTGGTTTTCAATTCTTTTAATTCCTTACTGAGAAACGAAATAATAAGTAAAAGAATAGTTCCCGGGCAGAGACGGGGAATTTTCAAAAAATGTTCAAATTCCTCGACTTTCGAGGACGGGGAACATTGACGGAAATGGAAATTTAATTAATGATGAAAATATTAAATAGGTATATTGTTTAGATGGAGAAGTATTTAAATTATTGAATTCTGATTCTTTTTTGTAAATATTTTTAGGGTAGATGAATACGTTCTTGTTTATTCAGAAAATTGATCGAAAAAACTTAGCAATTTTGAGTATTCTTTAGGTATTTTGAAATTACATAAATGTAAATTTGAAAGAGAGTTAAATATATAATGGCAAAAATTGGATGGCTATCTGCCTTAAAAATTGTGTTCAAATTAGAGGTCGGAAAAATTGCGTTTGCGGGATCCCGCATGCGAGAGTAACTTTTAAAGATGTCTGCGGGAGTAGTGGGAATAATCCCGCAAAATCCCGCGCGGGATTGCGGGATTTCTCTAAATTTTGGAAAACTTTTGAAAAAGCACGACGGAGGCAAAATTTAAACTGAATCACATACTATTCGATCCGTCTCAGTCAGTGTGCTAGATGGAATGGTACCACTTCCTACATGAAGACGACTCAATCTATCAAGTGATTGATTCATCTGATAAAGTGATCAAATCATCGATCGAGTGATCAATCAAGCGTTTGAGTCATCTGAGCAAATGATCAAGTCATTTGATAGATTGATCAGATGATCATATCATCAGCCGAGAGGTGATTGGTAAGCCGAGAAGTGTATTGGTGAACTCATATTCAAACTTAACACATTTAATTACTGAATTACCAAAAAAGAAAAAAATGAGAATCTTTTTTATGCACTTTTATTAAATTTTATATTATTTTGAATTGAAATCTAACAGTGATGTAAATTTGAAGGAGAATTTAATATTGGCAAAACATTGATGAGTACTTCACGGACTAAATATCGAATTGTGGAATTAAATAAGTTACACTAGGATATGGACATTTTGCTATCCGTCAGAATATTTTCCTATCCATGTCCGGATTTATCCGTGGTGTCAATATCCGTATCGGTTTATATCCGTATAACTTTTTAGGCATATCCATAAGATCCGAAACCCGGCCCGACTTTTTCTCAACTAGTGACATTCCTGATGTATATGGCAAGATCGTGTTTGGCAAGATCGTGTTTTATCCGTGTTCATACATAGGTATATAAATTCTCTTGAAATTTTGGATCCTTCGGCGCAAACCCCAGTAATTAATTTAAGATTTGATTATATTTTCTATAAATTCCTGTAAATTATAGGTGCTCCTATCTAATGCACAAAAATAAACTAAAAATTTGGACCGTGTTTTGGTCCGACCGTCTCTGGATTGAGTTTTGGTATGATTCGTATTTTGATCGTTCCGCGTTTTGGCAAGACCATGTTTTGTCCGTCAGTGTTTGTCTGAATGGAATTCCTTTTTTTGCCTCTCATCCTGTATTTTTTTGCCTTTAATTCTTTTATTTAAATCTTTTAAATTTAAAATATTCCCTCAACAAATAAATTATTTTTTTCCTTCTTTTTTCACAACATATGTAGACTTAAAAAATGGTCTTCGGGCACAAATCCTGCAATATATAAAGATATGAATTTTTTAATTTTTATTTTCATTTAAATTTAAACTATCTTCAAAAAATTAAATCTTAATTAAAAAATTAATTAATTTTTGTAAATTTAATTTTTAAATATTGTTTTAATTCCCCCTAAATTTAATACTTTTATTTATTTTTTAAAAATTCATTTTAAAAAAATATGACTAAAATTGTCATTAATGTAACGCATTTTTCCTCATATTCTCTTGTGTGTTTCTTGTCTCCCTTGGTAATTAAGTCCGAATATAAATTCAAATTTTATTTTAAATACGAATTCAGGCTCTAAGAGACGTATCAGTTTTTAAGCATAAAATTTTAAGTTTTTTAATTTCTAAACTAAATTTGTACTTGTCTGATTTGAGTTAGGAATTGAAAATAAATAAAATTCAGAATTATATTCGGACTTAATTACCTAATTACTCTAGAAAAAGTAATTATTCTTTTTTTTTTATTTATTTTAGGGAGATTTAAAAAAAAAGGTTTCGCACACAACACGAACTTTTACCGGAAATTGTTTTTATTTTTCTTTAAAAAATACAAAATATTTTTAAATTTTAACAAATTTTGAATATTTTAGATTTTGTTTTTCTTTCTAAAAATTAATTTTAATTAAACAAAAAATGACTGAAGAAGGGTCATCAAATTCTACTTTGAAATCGAAAGTAGATGATAATTTCTTTCAAATAAAATCTGTTGAAAAGAAGACAATAAATTTGGAAAAGAAGACTGTAAATCTTGAAGAGAAAAATTTTTCAAATGAAATTAAATTGAAAGAAATTGAAAAAGTTTGTGGAGATATAAATATATTTTGTGTTAATTTTAAATTTTAGAAAATTTTAAATTTAAATTCTGAACATAAAAAAGAAATTGAAGAAATTGAGCAAAAATTTCAAAAATTATTTGATACTAAATTTAACCAATTAAAAACTGAAAATGATCAAAAAGATGAGAGAATTAATTTTTTGGAAGAAGAAATTAAAAAGGTATTTTCTACCTTATAAATTTTAATTTTGTCCTGTACCTCGTACCACTCCTATTTTTGGCTTCGTACTTCGTAACAGAGCACGAGTACAAATTTTGGTAGAGCGTATAAGCACTGTTTTCTATTAATTAAAAACATAAAATAAAAAATAAATATACATTTTATGTTTATTTAAAAATTCGGCCCTATCCGAAAGGAATGCCGGCATCCAATTTTTCCTTCCCTCCTCGAATGGGAAATAAAAAGATAAAGCTGAAAAATTAACTTTTCCTTTCCCATTCGAGAAAAAGAAAATTGGATGCTGGCATTCCTTTTGGATAGGGCCAAAATTCTGACAATCAGAGTAAGGATAAAGTTTTCTGATTTAAATTTTTTATAGATCAAATGAGCTTTTCTTTTTTTTTTAATTTTAATTTTAATAAAAAAAATATTTATTTAATAATTAATTTTAATAAAAAGGCAAATGATTTATTTGGAAAGAGGATTGATGATTTAATTAAATTAAATAATTTGATTAGTAAAAAATATGAGGTTAGTATTCTAATAATTTTAATTAAATTATTAAAAAATAATTTTTTTTTTCAAAGGATTTTGTTTTAATTGAAAATAAATGGAGTGAAATTGATACTAAATATACTAAATGTTGTTGTTCCCATAAATGTATAAATACAGACAAACCAATTGTTTTTAATTGTGTTGAAGAAAATGAATTTGTGTTGATTTAATTGAGGGTATCGAATGAAGGGAAAAGAAGATAAATTATTTTGAATTTTTTTTTAAATATTTGTAAATCGTTTGGGAATGAGAGAAAATCTCACCCAAAGAGATACTGACTTTTGCATAAAATTTTTCAAAGTGTCTTCAATTTTGTATTCATTTTATTCAAGAAAAGGGTGGAAACTTTAAAAATTCCCGATTATATTTGTAATCTTTATTTAATCATATTTTTGCATATTTCGGCACTTCCTTGGATATTTGCATATCGTTTTGGTCGTATTTCCATATTTTGGTCATAGGTATGTTGCCATTTTTTGTAAAAATTTAACAAAAATTAGTCAAAATTTAGGAATTTTTTGGTAAAAAATACAAAAATTTTTGAAAAAATTTTGGTATATGGGCCGACCGCCTCCGCGTGTTCTTCGTTATTCTTGCCTATTGACACTTGTCATTCTTGTATTTACGCCTCGGATTAACATATTATTCTATTCTTGTTATTCTATTAATAATATGTAGGTTAGACCAGGGCTTCGATTTCTGCGGATTTTTCTTCATTTTGTGGTTTTTTGATAGGTCGATGAGGTTGTCGATAGACACAGCAGTCGCAGTCCGCCGCTTAAATCCATATTTCTCCTTTCTTTTTCAAACGAAGAGTTAAAAAGATTGACAAATCTTTTTTCAACACTACCAATCAAATTTTTGCAAATAACTATCAAGGATATCCTCTTATTTATAAATACCAATTAAAATTAAATTCCAGTTTTACTTCAGAAATTTAATAAAATTAATTTTTTTAATTAAAATCAAATTTTTTAACTTCAAACAACTTGTGATGGAAGTTATTTTTTTGTTAAATCTTAATCTATAAAATAGATCTTTTCACCAGTATGAATTCCAATAGTGAGCCAACAATACCTGTTTCACACAGGTAGACATAAAAAGCTTCGGGGGAGGGGGGGGGGACTGTTCGTTTAAAATACCCTTTCTTTAGCTTGGACACTAATGACGTAATGAAGGGGGAAAACAATAATTCGTGGCTACCAAAATTAAATGCAAAATCGAAGAGAGGTTACATTCTATTTTCTGCTGAAGTTCGTAAACGTGTTATGAATGAAATCCCCGAGGCTAAATTTGGGGAGGTTTTAGAAATTATTGGAACTGAATGGAAACGTCTCTCAAATGAGGATAAACGTGATTATGTGTCTCGTGCGCGATTTATTGCTGCTGAGCGCGCGAAGGCAGGATTGTTAACACCAAACAGTAAATTGCCTCAGCACACAATCACCCACCAAGGTTGGCATAATAGATTTGGGAAGAATTTTAAATTTAAAATATTCCCTCAAGAAATTAATTCATTTTCCCACTCATTTTTTCTCAACATAGATTAAAACAAAAAATCTTTGGGCAAAAATCCTGAAATATATAAAACTATGAATTTTTATATTTTTTAGTTCATTTAGTTTTACAAACAAATTTAATCTATCTCCATAAATTTAAAGTTTGATTAAGAAAAATGAATTGATACCTGGCTTTAAATTATTATTTTAATTCCCCCTAAATTCAATAAAATAAGTAATCCGTGTCTATTTTCTCATTTTTTTTTAAAAATATATTGGTAAAATTGCCGACACATTTTTCATCATTCTTTACCTTCTAGAAAAAACTAGAGGACCAAGAGTGCTGTTTCTATATTCTTTTGAGGTTTTCAATTAGATAATTAATTATGCTGAGCCCAAATATGAGCTTGAATTTTATTTGGGTACTTTATGGATATGTCACCCCCTCCTATTTTGAGTCTCAGTTCTAATTTCTAAACCGAATTAGTCCTGATCTGATTTGGGTCACGAATTCAAAACTACACTTAGTTACATCATGGAAAACCTCTAAAATATGGAAACAGCAATTTTTACTTTTTATTTAGGAAGATTAGAAAAATTAGAAAGGAGGAAGGGTCACAATCTAAACTTTTACCGGGAATTGTTTTTTAAAATTTATTTTTTAAAGTTTAGGCAATTTTGTTCTTTTTAAAAATATTTTAATTATATAAATTTGAGAAAAAATGGCTGGAGAAGGATTATCAAATTCTGATTTGGAATCGAAAGTAAATGATAATTTTTTTCAAATAAAATCTTTTGAAGAAGAAACGTTAAATTTTAGAAAGAAGATATTACATTTTGAAGAGAAGACTTTAAATCTTGAAATTGAAAATTTTTCAAATGAAATTAAATTGAAGGAAATTGAAAAAGTTTGTGGAGTCAGGGGTGGGTCGGAACAGTCAGAGATGTCAGAAATCGGAAGAGCCGGAAATCGGAAATCAAAATTTTTTTCGGAAGTCGGAAGGAAAAAACGTCGGAACTCGGAATTTCGACCCACCTCTGGTGGAGAACAGTCAGACCACCTCTGGCCACCTCTGGCGGAGAACAGTCAGACCACCTCTGGCGGAGAACAGTCAGAGATGTCGGAAATCGGAAGAGCCGGAAATCGGAACTGGCTCAAAAGTCGGAACTCGGAAATCAAAATTTTCTTTCGAAAATCGGAAGGAAAAAAGCGTCGGAACTCGGAATTCCGACCTACTCCTGGTGGAGATACATATAAATTTTTTTTGTTAATTTAAAATTTTAGAAAATTTTAAATTTAAATTCTGAACATAAAAATAAAATTGAAGCAATAGAACAAAAATTTCAACAATTAAAAGAAGAAAATGATCGGAAAGATGAGAAAATTAATTTTCAAATAAAATTTGTTGAAAAGAAGGCATTAAATCTTGAAAAAGAAAATTTTTTTCTTGAAACTAAAGTGGAGGAAATGGAAAAAGTTTGTGGAGCTATTTTTTGATTATTTTCTAAAATATCAATTTTAGAAAATTTTGGATTTAAATTCTGAACATAAAAATAAAATTGAAGAAATTGAACAAAAATTTGAAAAATTATTTGAAAATAAATTTAAACAATTAAAAAAGGAAAATGATTTGTGTTTGAAGCAAAAGGATGAGAAAATTAATTTTTTGGAGGAAGAAATTAAAAAGGTAGTAATTAATTAATTTAAAATACAAGACACGAGGCAGAAAAGCCACCCAGTTTTCATGTGTTTTTTGGAAGTTCCCTTCCCTTCCAAACTTGCTCACTCGGTTCCTGGAAATTCTTCGGATATCCGAAACCGAACCGAAATCCTCGGTTCTTCGGTTCGGTCCAGAACCGACAACCCTATTGCTCACTAATTAATTAAAAATTATCATAAAATTAAAAAATACTCTCCGGTTATCTCATTTCAGCGCCGCAGAGAAAATCCAAAAGCACTGAGAAATTAATTAATTATATTGTAGTATAATTAATAATAACATACCGAACCAAAAATCTTTTTGGTAGACTAAGCATCATATTTCTTCCTTTTTCGGCGCCGCAAGAAAAATTTAAAAATTTTGGAAACCAAGTGGAGGACCTTCGGTGAACCGAACCAAACCGAAAATCTTTGGTCCGGTTTGGTTTGAAATCTACAACCCTACTAATAATAGTAAAAAGGTGGAAGGTTAAGTTAAGAGAATTATATGAGGGGAAGCATTTTGGACGTGTGGGAAGCAGTGATGGGAAAGTTCCAGTTCCGGAACTTGACCCGTGGAAACGGTAAAGGTCCTGAACCGGTTTAATACTGGAACAGGTTTCTGTGAAATTTTGGAACTTTCCCATCACGTGTGGGAAGATAACCGGGGATAGTTAAATAAAAAAAGATATTTTTTTGATAATTAATTTTTAAAAAGGCAAATGATTTACTTGAGAAAAATACGGAGGAATTAAATGATTTGGCTAATAATGAATTTGCGGTTAGTATGTTAAATCTTGATGAAAGTGAAAATGAATGGAGTGAAATTGAAAAATTGTTTTAATTTTTTACATCATTTTATCAATTTAATTTATCTATTTTTTAAAACTCGTTAAATAAAAACTTTTTATTTGTTCAGTTTTTGCTCACAGAAATTTTGAGTTGTCCGAAATCGAAAAAATTTTAGCAGCCGAAATTTCGCCTTAACTTTGAAAATAACTGTGGATATATTTTTATAAATACGCCCGATCACGATGAACTCTAATTGGTAGAGCTGTGAATTTTATGCATTAAAAAATGCAAAATATGCACTATAATATGCATAAAAAATTGCCAAAATATCCACGAAAATATGCAATAAAAATAAAATTTATACCTAGAAATTTTACATTTTCTTAGTCAAAAACAATCAAAAACCTATTTTCATTAAGATTACTCCCAGTCTATATGTATTGTTCAACAAATTGAGTATTTTTACTCTGTTGGACATTTTGAGATGTGGCGTTTTGGCGGTGTGACATTTTGGGGCGGGACATTTTTGGGTCGCGTCCAAAAAACAAAAAAAATTTTTTTCAAAATTTGTAATTTTTAAAAATTCTTTCCCAAATTTTTAAAAAATTTACACCATTTTGGCAGGATTTTGGGTTATTTTCTTCATATTTTACCAAAAAACCCCAAAATATGCATTAAAATATGCATTTATGCACGAAAGTCTGAAATATGCAAAAATATGCATTATATGCAAATAGAAACCCCCTCTAAAGTTTTCAAACCAAGCTAAAACAGTGTTTTTTGTGCTTTATACATGATGCCATGTTTGCAAAAAAAATATGCATTTGCATAAAAATCACAGCTCTACTAATTGGTAATTCTTAAGAGAAAATACATAGATATGTAACTGTTGCCAAATTTATTTAAAGTTATTAAACAAAAAATTTTTTTGCATTAAAAATAATTCTTTCCCAATTCTGTAATAAATCTTTATTTTTACTTTTAATTTTATTTTTAAATTAAATATAAAAAAAATGTGTAAATTTACTCTCTCTTTTTTCTCTAAAAATCTTTTCGTCCTTTTTTCGATTTAATCGCAACCTTAAGTGTATTACTTTATATAATGTGTGTATTTTTTAAATAAAAATTTTATATTAAAAAATGTTTTTTTAAGTTTAAATTTCCAATTAAGTTTAAAAAATATTTTTCCTTCATTTTTTCATTTTTATTAAAATCCCTCAGATTTAGGGAGGACATTGTAATTTTTTTACTTCACCGTTACTAACTATAATTTTAATTCTATAAAAAAATTTTTCTTGTTAATTGACCATGATTGCTTAATTATTTTTTGATTTGTTGGTTAATCGAGAACTTTCAACTTTTAAAAATCAAAAAAAAAATATTTTTTTTGCGTTTGAGTGGTTCTTTTTAAGATTGCCGTTCTCGAGTCGGGCCGACGGTAGAGGCATTTTTTCTGGCTTGTTTTTATCGAGTCGGGACGGTAAGAGTCTTTTTCGGGCCTAAATTTATCAGGTCGAGCCTCTACCACTGAGTTACAGCCGTACGACTTTTTCGGGTCAAATATCTTATGCCCGACTCGATCTTTCTCAGAGCGAGTCTATACCCATTTTAGCAACCCTATTAAAGATAATAAAAAAGGAAAAGGTCAGCCTAAGATATTTTCCGAATTTTCTTTCATTCAAAATTCAAATATAATCTTCGAAAAAAACATTTTCTTTTCTAGTTCACTAAAATAAGTATATTCTTTTTTATTACTCTGACATTTGAGCTCTCTCAACATTTATTATTTTTAGTTCCTCTTATTTTTAAAGTTTGTAGTAAAAAAACTAAAACAAATACCTATATACACATTTTTGCGCATTTTTCTTTTTTTTCTCTAAACAATTTTCTCCCCAATTTCTTTTTATTTTTACACTAAAAATCTAAGTCAACAACGGATTAGGCCAAGGACATTGAGAGGAAAATATATGTCTACATAGAGCTTTTTAAATATACAATTATTATGTATATTTATATTTTTTTTTGTAAATTCTTGTCGCGAATATTCTACTAGATTTTACAGAAAATTGAAAAAAAACTTTTGGATTTTTTGGATTTAATTTTAATTTTTTTGTATTGACTCTCTGCTTCAGAAAATTAAATAATTACTTGATTCCTGATAATTCCTATTTTCTAAGCCAAATTCTCGTAAGGCGGTTCCTGACGGTTTCTCCCTAATTCCCTTTAGTCTCGCTAATCTATTGAAAATTCTTGGAATTGAGAAATAGTCAAGCTGTTGCTGTGGCCTTGATTTTTCAAGTCTTCGACTTAATAAACATTTTTTCTCTTTAAAAAGTTTCTAGCCCTGTATAGTTATTTTTACTATTTTTTATTTTGAATTGTCTTGTTATTTAATTTTTAAAGCTACAAATAATTTTATTTTTTTTCTTTTTAATTTAATTTGTAGAGAAACTCTTCTTAATTCGAGTATACTGACGGATATGGGAACCTCAGATCTTCAAAAAAAATTTTTTTTTGGATTTAAAAAAGATTTCAAAAATAATATTTTGTATGTGATTACGAAATTACAAATCTCTTTAGCTTGTTGAGAGGAATTTGACTAAATTCGGAACTCTTGAAGCAAGCTATGGCTTATGGGCTTATCGCTACGCGCCCTTTTGAGCGAGTGACCCGCTGGCGTTTCCGAATTTAGTATTTAATGAAGCTTCTAATCAAATATCTTCGAAATATTATTTTTGTAAATCTTTTTTACATCCAAAAATTTTTTTTGTAAATCTGAGGATTCCCCTATCCATCAGGAAAATTATCTTAATTTATTCCCTTAATAATTTCTAATAATCCCTTATTTTGTACTTTTGAAATTTTTTTTCAAAAAAAAATAATTAGAAGAGTGGGGGCGTTTCTTCAATCGATTCTTGTTATTTTAAAAATATTTTAAACATTTTTTTAAAAAAATTTTGGAATAAAAAAAGACGATTAAAAACAGTTGTTTAAATATACAACTGTTCTTTTTAAATTTGTTTGGAGGAGAAAAAAATTGGGTAGAAAATAATTTTTTTTTCATGGAAATGAAGAAAAAAAATTTATTTTATTTTTTACTTTTAACAAATTGGCAATATTTAAGAGTAAACTTGTGATGATTTTTAAAAAGGACGGGTGACTTTTAAATGAGATTTATCATAGGATATTTTATTTTAGCTTAAATTAGGGTTGTTTAATTAATTTTAAAATTCTTAATGAATGAATTTTATTTTCTTAAAAGTTTATTTTTTTTAAATAATTTTTATGCTACTTAATATATATTTTTCTGTTTTTAAAAAAAATTTTTTTAATTTTTATTCTGTTTTATTTTTAGTTTCTGATTTGTTGTTTTACTGTCATAGACAATAAGATAGAAGAAAATGAAAATTCTGATTTTTATTTTTTTCTGATTTTTATTCTGATTTCTTATTCTGATATATTTTTTTCTTCTGAGTTTTATTCTGATTTTTTATTTCTATTTTTTTCTGATTTTCATTTCTGATTTTTATTTCTGATTTTATTCTGATTTTATTCTGATTTTATAATTTAATTTTCTATCCATATTTCTTTTCCTTCCATTATCTCCAAAAAATTCCCAACAATTTTCTGAATTAATTTTAAAATAATTAAATTCTTAACTGTAAAAATACTATTTAATGATTTAATGCATTAACAAAGCACATTAAAAATATATACAAATTAACACTATACAAAACCCGCTAAATTTGCTTTAAAAGGTGTGGAAATTGAAAGAAGGAAAGTGTTGATTTAATTTATTGAACGAACGGGTGAATGAATTTTTATTTTTATTTTTCGATAAACTCTCCTTACAAAAAAATTTAAATAATTTTATTAAAAATTATTTAAATTTATTTTTAATGCTAATTATTTTCTGATTATTTTCTTTTCTTTTTAATTTTCTGAAATCAGAATTTTTGGTTAATTCAGAAATTATCAAAAAATACAAAAGAATAAAATCAGAATATTTTTTATCAGAATTTTTCTCAATTAATTTACCCTAAAATTCTGAAATATTAATAGAGCTAAAAATTTATTTAAATTCTGGTTAATTTATTCAAGTTTCATTTCCTTTGTTTGTCCAAAAACTGCTAATTATTTTTCTGATTATTTTCTTTATTTTTATATCCAAATTTTATTTTTATTAAACTTTTTTTAATTTTTATTTTTGATTTTCTCTCATTTTTTTAAATTGATTTTTGCTTAAAAAAGTTTTTTTCTAGTTTGACTAATTAATTAGTCAATTAAATAAATTGTTTATTTTAAATAGAAAAAACTGACCAACATTAATTTTCTGTTAAATATAGAAAAAATTATTTTATTAGAAAGGAGAGCTAGTGTAGTTTACACTTTAAATAAAGGAGAAAGTAATTTATATTTTTTTCTGATTTTTTCTTCTATTTACGCTGATTTTTCTTTTATTTTTGAGAAGAGGCTTGACAGAAACCTAAAATTATTTAAAGGGGGATTTTAGACAAAAATAAATTGCTATAAATTTTTTGTAGAGGAAAAAAGTAAATAAAAACAGAGAAAAATATTTTTAAATGAAAAAGAGACAAATCTTTTTGAGCGGATCAATTATTCACAACTCTAAGTACATCTGTTTGGATTACACAAAAGCTTTAAAATAAAAAAAAATTTTTTTTCTAAACGCGAGAATTACTTGACCGATTCTTTCTCTTTTTTTTGTGGGTATTTTTTAATATTAAATGGAGTAGATCTTGGTTATCTTGTGGTTAATTTGGATTAATTTGGATTTTGGTTAAAGGGCTGGGTTTTTCCTATACTAAGAGTTCGAGTCCAGACATTCTGAATTAAACCTTGATCTTTCCTGTTAATTTATAAAAACCAAATCTTGATCTTAAACTCCCCGATTTAACAAACCTCTTAATTAGGGTTGCCAGGACCGACTCGGACCGAAAGATCGAGTCGGGCCTAAGATATTTGGCCCGAAAAAGACTCACACGGCTCGAAAATGGCTCGTACCGGCCCGACTCGATAAAAGCAAGCCCGAAAAATATGGATAGGAAAAATGCGGCCCAATTCAAAAACGGCAACCCTACTATTGATGCAAAGAGTTATACCGGAGTTATACCGGAATTTGTCTGTATTTTTTGATACTCAAAATCTCTCTCCTCCAAATCCTTTCAAATTCCTCTAAAAATATTATTATCTAATCCTTCCCTTCATTTATTCTTTCCTCATTTCCCCCACCAACATCCATTTTTCCCGTTAAAACCAGCAGCCGTTCGTTCATGCTCCAATCGACATTTGCTAGCTAAAATGCTTGTATATTTATTTTTAGTAGTTGTTTTATTTTTATGTTTTTTTTTCTTCCTATATATATGTATATTTACTAAAATATTTAATTTGTTGTTATTTTATTAAGGATTAACCACAATCTCGTAAATCTTTCGCTCATTCACAATTCGCTATCCAACAAAATTTTTATTAGTCTTCGCTAATTATCCCTGTCCTCACCCCGAGTTTTACCTGTATTAATTGCCCTTCCTCAAATAATTACCCCCCTTTATTAGTTACCCCATCCAGCGATAGATTGAAACAATAATTACCCCCCCCCCCCCATCAAATGCCCTAAAACACGTTCAACTTTCAAATCTCGTATAATTACCCTCCCTCGATTAATTACTCCCCCAAGCGGAAGGTCGAAACAATAATTACCCGGGGTAGTTAATAAAAATTGTACGGTGTTTTTATTTATGAGTAACTTCACTGTATAAAATTACACGGATTTTAACAATAATAAATTAGAAATTAAAACTAGTCCAAACATGGGAAGGAGGAAATCAGAAATTCAACTTTAAAGGCAACTTGTTTGACCTCTCTTCCCTATGAAAGCCAAGAATATTAAATTTTTGCCTTTTCTTTTTTTTTAATTTAATAATTTGATTTAAAATTATGAATCATCCATTTTTAAAATTTATTTAGATCCTATTGGGTGGAAAAACCTAAATAAGAGAAAAATTGACAACTATTAAAAACAACAAAACAACTGTTTGAATTTTAAAAATAATTATTTTTTAAATCCTTAATGGCTAGTTCCGTTGCGAGAGCACGACTAAGTACATCGGTTGAACCTACTGGAACTAGGTTAGATTATTTAAAAAGGGAGATAAATAATTGCCCTCTATTTTTTAAAACTCGTTAAATAAAAACTTTTTATTTGTTCAGTTTTTGCTCACAGAAATTTTGAGTTGTCCGAAATCGAAAAAATTTTAGCAGCCGAAATTTCGCCTTAACTTTGAAAATAACTGTGGATATATTTTTATAAATACGCCCGATCACGATGAACTCTAATTGGTAGAGCTGTGAATTTTATGCATTAAAAAATGCAAAATATGCACTATAATATGCATAAAAAATTGCCAAAATATCCACGAAAATATGCAATAAAAATAAAATTTATACCTAGAAATTTTACATTTTCTTAGTCAAAAACAATCAAAAACCTATTTTCATTAAGATTACTCCCAGTCTATATGTATTGTTCAACAAATTGAGTATTTTTACTCTGTTGGACATTTTGAGATGTGGCGTTTTGGCGGTGTGACATTTTGGGGCGGGACATTTTTGGGTCGCGTCCAAAAAACAAAAAAAATTTTTTTCAAAATTTGTAATTTTTAAAAATTCTTTCCCAAATTTTTAAAAAATTTACACCATTTTGGCAGGATTTTGGGTTATTTTCTTCATATTTTACCAAAAAACCCCAAAATATGCATTAAAATATGCATTTATGCACGAAAGTCTGAAATATGCAAAAATATGCATTATATGCAAATAGAAACCCCCTCTAAAGTTTTCAAACCAAGCTAAAACAGTGTTTTTTGTGCTTTATACATGATGCCATGTTTGCAAAAAAAATATGCATTTGCATAAAAATCACAGCTCTACTAATTGGTAATTCTTAAGAGAAAATACATAGATATGTAACTGTTGCCAAATTTATTTAAAGTTATTAAACAAAAAATTTTTTTGCATTAAAAATAATTCTTTCCCAATTCTGTAATAAATCTTTATTTTTACTTTTAATTTTATTTTTAAATTAAATATAAAAAAATGTGTAAATTTACTCTCTCTTTTTTCTCTCAAAATCTTTTCGTCCTTTTTTCGATTTAATCGCAACCTTAAGTGTATTACTTTATATAATGTGTGTATTTTTTAAATAAAAATTTTATATTAAAAAATGTTTTTTTAAGTTTAAATTTCCAATTAAGTTTAAAAAATATTTTTCCTTCATTTTTTCATTTTTATTAAAATCCCTCAGATTTAGGGAGGACATTGTAATTTTTTTACTTCACCGTTACTAACTATAATTTTAATTCTATAAAAAAATTTTTCTTGTTAATTGACCATGATTGCTTAATTATTTTTTGATTTGTTGGTTAATCGAGAACTTTCAACTTTTAAAAATCAAAAAAAAAATATTTTTTTTTGCGTTTGAGTGGTTCTTTTTAAGATTGCCGTTCTCGAGTCGGGCCGACGGTAGAGGCATTTTTTCTGGCTTGTTTTTATCGAGTCGGGACGGTAAGAGTCTTTTTCGGGCCTAAATTTATCAGGTCGAGCCTCTACCACTGAGTTACAGCCGTACGACTTTTTCGGGTCAAATATCTTATGCCCGACTCGATCTTTCTCAGAGCGAGTCTATACCCATTTTAGCAACCCTATTAAAGATAATAAAAAAGGAAAAGGTCAGCCTAAGATATTTTCCGAATTTTCTTTCATTCAAAATTCAAATATAATCTTCGAAAAAAACATTTTCTTTTCTAGTTCACTAAAATAAGTATATTCTTTTTTATTACTCTGACATTTGAGCTCTCTCAACATTTATTATTTTTAGTTCCTCTTATTTTTAAAGTTTGTAGTAAAAAAACTAAAACAAATACCTATATACACATTTTTGCGCATTTTTCTTTTTTTTCTCTAAACAATTTTCTCCCCAATTTCTTTTTATTTTTACACTAAAAATCTAAGTCAACAACGGATTAGGCCAAGGACATTGAGAGGAAAATATATGTCTACATAGAGCTTTTTAAATATACAATTATTATGTATATTTATATTTTTTTTTGTAAATTCTTGTCGCGAATATTCTACTAGATTTTACAGAAAATTGAAAAAAAACTTTTGGATTTTTTGGATTTAATTTTAATTTTTTTGTATTGACTCTCTGCTTCAGAAAATTAAATAATTACTTGATTCCTGATAATTCCTATTTTCTAAGCCAAATTCTCGTAAGGCGGTTCCTGACGGTTTCTCCCTAATTCCCTTTAGTCTCGCTAATCTATTGAAAATTCTTGGAATTGAGAAATAGTCAAGCTGTTGCTGTGGCCTTGATTTTTCAAGTCTTCGACTTAATAAACATTTTTCTCTTTACAAAGTTTCTAGCCCTGTATAGTTATTTTTACTATTTTTTATTTTGAATTGTCTTGTTATTTAATTTTTAAAGCTACAAATAATTTTATTTTTTTTCTTTTTAATTTAATTTGTAGAGAAACTCTTCTTAATTCGAGTATACTGACGGATATGGGAACCTCAGATCTTCAAAAAAAATTTTTTTTTGGATTTAAAAAAGATTTCAAAAATAATATTTTGTATGTGATTACGAAATTACAAATCTCTTTAGCTTGTTGAGAGGAATTTGACTAAATTCGGAACTCTTGAAGCAAGCTATGGCTTATGGGCTTATCGCTACGCGCCCTTTTGAGCGAGTGACCCGCTGGCGTTTCCGAATTTAGTATTTAATGAAGCTTCTAATCAAATATCTTCGAAATATTATTTTTGTAAATCTTTTTTACATCCAAAAATTTTTTTTGTAAATCTGAGGATTCCCCTATCCATCAGGAAAATTATCTTAATTTATTCCCTTAATAATTTCTAATAATCCCTTATTTTGTACTTTTGAAATTTTTTTCAAAAAAAAATAATTAGAAGAGTGGGGGCGTTTCTTCAATCGATTCTTGTTATTTTAAAAATATTTTAAACATTTTTTTAAAAAAATTTTGGAATAAAAAAAGACGATTAAAAACAGTTGTTTAAATATACAACTGTTCTTTTTAAATTTGTTTGGAGGAGAAAAAATTGGGTAGAAAATAATTTTTTTTTCATGGAAATGAAGAAAAAAATTTATTTTATTTTTTACTTTTAACAAATTGGCAATATTTAAGAGTAAACTTGTGATGATTTTTAAAAAGGACGGGTGACTTTTAAATGAGATTTATCATAGGATATTTTATTTTAGCTTAAATTAGGGTTGTTTAATTAATTTTAAAATTCTTAATGAATGAATTTTATTTTCTTAAAAGTTTATTTTTTTTAAATAATTTTTATGCTACTTAATATATATTTTTCTGTTTTTAAAAAAATTTTTTTTAATTTTTATTCTGTTTTATTTTTAGTTTCTGATTTGTTGTTTTACTGTCATAGACAATAAGATAGAAGAAAATGAAAATTCTGATTTTTATTTTTTTCTGATTTTTATTCTGATTTCTTATTCTGATATATTTTTTCTTCTGAGTTTTATTCTGATTTTTTATTTCTATTTTTTTCTGATTTTCATTTCTGATTTTTATTTCTGATTTTATTCTGATTTTATTCTGATTTTATAATTTAATTTTCTATCCATATTTCTTTTCCTTCCATTATCTCCAAAAAATTCCCAACAATTTTCTGAATTAATTTTAAAATAATTAAATTCTTAACTGTAAAAATACTATTTAATGATTTAATGCATTAACAAAGCACATTAAAAATATATACAAATTAACACTATACAAAACCCGCTAAATTTGCTTTAAAAGGTGTGGAAATTGAAAGAAGGAAAGTGTTGATTTAATTTATTGAACGAACGGGTGAATGAATTTTTATTTTTATTTTTCGATAAACTCTCCTTACAAAAAAATTTAAATAATTTTATTAAAAATTATTTAAATTTATTTTTAATGCTAATTATTTTCTGATTATTTTCTTTTCTTTTTAATTTTCTGAAATCAGAATTTTTGGTTAATTCAGAAATTATCAAAAAATACAAAAGAATAAAATCAGAATATTTTTTATCAGAATTTTTCTCAATTAATTTACCCTAAAATTCTGAAATATTAATAGAGCTAAAAATTTATTTAAATTCTGGTTAATTTATTCAAGTTTCATTTCCTTTGTTTGTCCAAAAACTGCTAATTATTTTTCTGATTATTTTCTTTATTTTTATATCCAAATTTTATTTTTATTAAACTTTTTTTAATTTTTATTTTTGATTTTCTCTCATTTTTTTAAATTGATTTTTGCTTAAAAAAGTTTTTTTCTAGTTTGACTAATTAATTAGTCAATTAAATAAATTGTTTATTTTAAATAGAAAAAACTGACCAACATTAATTTTCTGTTAAATATAGAAAAAATTATTTTATTAGAAAGGAGAGCTAGTGTAGTTTACACTTTAAATAAAGGAGAAAGTAATTTATATTTTTTTCTGATTTTTTCTTCTATTTACGCTGATTTTTCTTTTATTTTTGAGAAGAGGCTTGACAGAAACCTAAAATTATTTAAAGGGGGATTTTAGACAAAAATAAATTGCTATAAATTTTTTGTAGAGGAAAAAAGTAAATAAAAACAGAGAAAAATATTTTTAAATGAAAAAGAGACAAATCTTTTTGAGCGGATCAATTATTCACAACTCTAAGTACATCTGTTTGGATTACACAAAAGCTTTAAAATAAAAAAAAAATTTTTTTTTCTAAACGCGAGAATTACTTGACCGATTCTTTCTCTTTTTTTTGTGGGTATTTTTTAATATTAAATGGAGTAGATCTTGGTTATCTTGTGGTTAATTTGGATTAATTTGGATTTTGGTTAAAGGGCTGGGTTTTTCCTATACTAAGAGTTCGAGTCCAGACATTCTGAATTAAACCTTGATCTTTCCTGTTAATTTATAAAAACCAAATCTTGATCTTAAACTCCCCGATTTAACAAACCTCTTAATTAGGGTTGCCAGGACCGACTCGGACCGAAAGATCGAGTCGGGCCTAAGATATTTGGCCCGAAAAAGACTCACACGGCTCGAAAATGGCTCGTACCGGCCCGACTCGATAAAAGCAAGCCCGAAAAATATGGATAGGAAAAATGCGGCCCAATTCAAAAACGGCAACCCTACTATTGATGCAAAGAGTTATACCGGAGTTATACCGGAATTTGTCTGTATTTTTTGATACTCAAAATCTCTCTCCTCCAAATCCTTTCAAATTCCTCTAAAAATATTATTATCTAATCCTTCCCTTCATTTATTCTTTCCTCATTTCCCCCACCAACATCCATTTTTCCCGTTAAAACCAGCAGCCGTTCGTTCATGCTCCAATCGACATTTGCTAGCTAAAATGCTTGTATATTTATTTTTAGTAGTTGTTTTATTTTTATGTTTTTTTTTCTTCCTATATATATGTATATTTACTAAAATATTTAATTTGTTGTTATTTTATTAAGGATTAACCACAATCTCGTAAATCTTTCGCTCATTCACAATTCGCTATCCAACAAAATTTTTATTAGTCTTCGCTAATTATCCCTGTCCTCACCCCGAGTTTTACCTGTATTAATTGCCCTTCCTCAAATAATTACCCCCCTTTATTAGTTACCCCATCCAGCGATAGATTGAAACAATAATTACCCCCCCCCCCCATCAAATGCCCTAAAACACGTTCAACTTTCAAATCTCGTATAATTACCCTCCCTCGATTAATTACTCCCCCAAGCGGAAGGTCGAAACAATAATTACCCGGGGTAGTTAATAAAAATTGTACGGTGTTTTTATTTATGAGTAACTTCACTGTATAAAATTACACGGATTTTAACAATAATAAATTAGAAATTAAAACTAGTCCAAACATGGGAAGGAGGAAATCAGAAATTCAACTTTAAAGGCAACTTGTTTGACCTCTCTTCCCTATGAAAGCCAAGAATATTAAATTTTTGCCTTTTCTTTTTTTTTAATTTAATAATTTGATTTAAAATTATGAATCATCCATTTTTAAAATTTATTTAGATCCTATTGGGTGGAAAAACCTAAATAAGAGAAAAATTGACAACTATTAAAAACAACAAAACAACTGTTTGAATTTTAAAAATAATTATTTTTTAAATCCTTAATGGCTAGTTCCGTTGCGAGAGCACGACTAAGTACATCGGTTGAACCTACTGGAACTAGGTTAGATTATTTAAAAAGGGAGATAAATAATTGCCCTCTATTTTGTGGACTAACCTCTAGATATTTTATAAACACCTCCATTTTATGGACGAATTTTTTGTCTGTATTGGGGTTGTCTACATAATAGAGGTTTTCTATAAAATAAATTTTGTTTCATTTCCAGTTGGAACTCTGTCCGATGGGCTAGACCTAGTGGAGTTGGCGGGTACAGAACGAGCCGATTAGCTAGTGCTTTTGAAACTGTCAGCCCCCCAACTTCCTCCGTAATACGCCCTACTTCAGCGTCAAGTACTTCTAGTAAGGGAGCTGGAAGTAGTCGAGTTTGTTCTCCACAAAGTGGCTATGGAACTCTACCTTCCAAGCTGTTGAGGGCACCGGAACGGTAAATATAATATAAGAAGTTTTCTTTAATTTTTCTGTAGGAAGAGGCGCAAGTTTGGGGTGTGTCGTTCCTCCTCTAGTTTATAAAACCCCCAAATCTGTACCTATAGCCGTGAAATTTTCCCTGAATATCCCCAACAATATTAACTAACTATTCTGATAATTTCAGAATTTTTTTTTGTTAATTTTTCCAAAGTTGTAATCAAAAATATTTTTAATTTTCTGAAAAACGTCTATTCTTTTCACTTTTTTGTCTATAACTTTTGAAATACTTAACCAATAATTCTAAAATTTATAGGAGAATTAGATACCACTATAGGGAATACCTCAACAAAATTTAAAGAAAATATCTTAAAATTTGAGGGTTTTATGATCTCTCGCGCCCAGGTATTGCTTGCGCCAAAATGTTATTTTTAAAATTAAAAATTTTTTGTTAGTTCATCCCGTTTTGGCTCTTCCCTAGCTTCAAATACTTCAAATGAAACAACTGCACGGTCTTCCCTTTCAGCTGGCGGCAGTGGGGGGAGTGTTGCATTGTCTCCCCGACACGAACCACAACGCAAAACTTTTCCCTACAGAACAACGGGTTTAAGCCAAACGAGGGCAGCGGCGCTAGTTGATATACGTTATAATTTACGTCCAGTTAATAAAAGACAACAAACAGGTTAATTGAAGAAGAAATTCTTTAAATTTTCTTAATTTTAAAGAAAGAAATAATTATTCTTCAACAACTCCTTCTTCTTCAATATCTTCCCCTTTTGTTAATTCTTCTCAATTAAGAAATTCTGTTGCGGAAACAACAAATTTATCCCCTATTTCGTATGTTTAAAAATTTAGTTATAATGGGAAGAAATATATTTATATCTCTTTGGTTATCTAAATTATCAAAATTGCTTCCTTTAAAAGTTATCTTCTCCTTTTCTTGATCAGACAGCTTGGTTATAAATTTTAATTATTCCTTTGTTCTTTGAGACAGTCTCTTCTCTAAGACTGTCTTATGCGTATTATTAACTCCGTACATTTAAAAAAAAAACTTCAAAATTATTCTTAAAAATTTGTTCTTTGTATTTTCTCTAAATATTCTAAAAACTTTTTTTCTCTTACTTTTTAAATTAAGAGGGGAAAGAAGAATTTTTTAAAATAACTTTAAAAATCTATTACATAAAATTCTTGTCTGTAAACACAAAAACATTTTTTCCCAACTTCTTTCTATTTTCAAATTTTTTTGTAAATAAACAGAAAATAAGACACAATTTTATGTTGTTTTTGTTATAATCTTTTTTTTATTTTGGGAGTATTTTTAGTTATAGTTAGATTTTTGATTCGTTTCGGCGCAGATTTTTTGGGCGCGCGGCTACATATTTCTATATAATCTAAACCTATGGCTGTGAAGTTTTGCACAAATGTTTTCTACAGAGTTATTTATCTCCTCTATAAATTTATGATTTTTTGATTAATTATTTCAAAAGTTGTGGTCGAAAAATGACGGTAAATCGGTTTTTTCTTCCAAAAATTGAACATTTTCTTCCATAATTTCAGAATTACTGAATCTAAAATTCTGAAATTTTTATAGGAGTTAGCTAACTTTGTCAGATATTTTTACACAAAATTTCATCAATCTCAGTTCTCGTTTTATATTTTTATAAATTTGCAATGTGTTGTTGTTCCTTATACACCATATCCTTCCCCCAATAGACTTTTCAGTTATTTGCTTATTTTTTTTAATTTTTTATTCTATTTCTTTTTTTATTTAGTAAATGTGTTTCTCCTTCATCAATGTCAATATCCCGCTCTCCATCAACTGTTGCCTCTCCCCCAATTGTTTCTCCAAATTCTGGTATTTTAACCACAACAGCTCCTCCTAGGCCTATTCCAAAATCAGAAAGGCCATGGAGACAAAAATTGGCGGATGCTCAAAGGTTCAGGTAAAAAAAATAAATAATTTTTAGTAGATTAGCAAGAGGAATTTATTGGGGAAGAAAATTTTTATATAAACACTCCCAATTTAAAATCAAAATTTTTACATAGCTCTCCTTCCCCCTTCCAAGATTCCCCTTTATGATTTAATTTTAAAAAATTCTGTTCGAACATTAATTTTAAAGAGAAGCTCGAGAAACTGAACGTGCCTTTGCTGCTGGTCATCACCATAATCCAATGATTGTAGAACCTTCTGATGCTACAATGAGATTAATGGCGGCAAGAAGTGCACGTCGAGTAATTAGTAATGAATTACATCAACAACAACAGCAACAACATTCAAATAATGAAAGGGAATTGGAAAAAGAAATTGCTGCACTTAAATGTTTTGTTAGCAAACCTGGAGCCTTAGATAAGGTGATAATAAATTGGGGAGAAAATTTGTGTAAAGGATGTTTAGGCGCGGAAAGTTTTTGGGCGCTGGCCAAAAACTTTTTAACTAAACATTAATTAACCCCAAAATTTTATTTTTTAAGAATGCAACTGTTGCAAAATTTCGGCAAACAATGGCCGAAAGCCAGGCTTTAATAGAACCTTCTTCTACTAGTACAAAACAACAAATATCTCCTACTCAATCCACAGTTTCAGCCTCTTCTTTACTTTTACGAATGCCCTCCTTAAGTAGAAGATCGACAACTGAAGTTACAAAAGAATCTTTAAATGGAAGAGAAAGGTAAAAGAAAATTTTAAAATTTTTATTAAAAATTAAAAAAATTTTTTTAGTAAGGATCGCCCTCAAAGCTTAATAGAAACAACAAACGGCCCTCTAGCACATCGTCGCCTTTCTATTGTAAAAGAAACAAATTCTGGTAGTGAAGGGAAAATAAAAACATCAACAAAAACACCATCAACAACAAAAACAACAACTTCCTCAACAACAACAAATAAAGATTCTGAAACAAACAAAAAAGATGTTGTTTGTATTAAAAAGAAATGTTCGAGTCCACAACAAACAAAGCAAAACATCCAAACATCAATAAATTCTTCTCCAAACATCTCAACTAAAACAACAACAACAACAAAGAAAACAACAACAAAAGGAGAAGAAAAAGAAAATAAAGAAATCAGAACAACAACAACAAACATTATAAAAAGAAAAAATTCAAAAGAAGAAATTTCCAACAAAAATCAACAAAAGAATGTTTTTAATACTTCAAAGGAGGCAACAACAAAAGAGAAAAAAGAGGAGAAATTGATAGTTAAAGGGAAAGATAAAATTGTGAATATTAATTTTCCTTTTTTTTATTTATAAATTTATTTTTAGGAACAAAAATCTGTTCAGAAACCCTCAACAACAAAAAATTTAGATGAAAGCCAATTCAATGCTGTAGTTCAATTTAAACCTCAATCATTTATTCGAAGAAAAATTAGCGAGAATTCTTTAACAGAACCAAAGCCAGTCCCTGGGTCTTGGGAAAGAACTCCTAGAGAACAATTTATTTCACAAAACAAACATTTAATTCGGTAGGGGTTTAAAGGAAATAAAAAACAAAATAAAGTTTTAGCAAAGCAGCAAGCGAATCCATTTCCCATACACGAAGAATTCGACCTTTGGCCCGTGTTTCTTCTTTACGGTTCTATTCAATGTCAGCTCCACCAACAACTGGAAAAAGAACAACAACATCAGCAATTAATAAAAACATTAATAATACATTGAATAAAACAACAACAAATGATACAAACATTGAGAAAACAAATAGGTAAATGAAAATAACCAGAAACATCTAAACAAACCAGAACTTTAAATAAACATCTAAACAAATCAGAATTTTCATGAACATCTAAACTAATCAGAATCTTTAATAAAGATGCAAACAAACCAGAATCTTTTTAGTAAACACCCAAGTTGAATAAATCAAAATTTCTATTAAACATCTAAACAAAACAGAAACTAATTGTTTTTTCTGAAATCAAAAAGATTTGAATAATTTTAATGGATTATTTTCCAATAAATTGTTCACTAAAATAAATTTTTTTTATTTTTTTAAAATATTATTTTTTATTTTTAAAGTACACCAGCAACAACAATGATGGTTAAAATGATTAAATCAACAGCAATACCAAAACAACAACATATTTGTTCGTTTGCTTCTTTAGACAAACAATTCGCTAATAAAAGAAGTTTTCGGTTGGGAGTTCGTAAAACTCTTATATTAAAAAAGTGAATTTACTTAAAATTTTAAATTTTATTTATTCTTCTCTTAAGCACACCTCAAAAAGTTTTTGCGCAACTTTGTTGTCGAAGTGCGCAAATTGTAGCAGCAACTATTAAATTTAATGTTGTTTGGAAAGAGCAACAAAAAAGAGCAAATGTAAGTTTTTATTTTATTCTGATTTATGCGTCCAAGCAGAATTTAAATCAGAATTAATATTCAACATCACATAACAGAAAACAATCATAAACAAAAAATAAACATCTAAGTAAAACCAGAAAAAATATCAAACATCTAAACAAATCAGAATTATTATTAAACATTTAACACAAACTAGAATTATTATTAAACAATTATCATAAACCAGAATTTTAATTAAACATTTATCATAAACCAGAATTTTAAATAAACATCTAACAAATAAATAAATCAGAATTATTATTGAACATCTTACCTAATCAGAAATAATACTAAACATTTGATTTAAATCAGAATATTATTATATTAAATAATTCTCACATTAAACAAGACAATATTCTGGTTTTTGACACAAATGTTTAAATTTTTAAAATGTTTGGGAATTATAAAACATTTTTAAGGTAACTATTTTATCTTCTGATCTTCGTAAAGTAAGCCAAAAACATTTTCGACAACCCCCATCTAAAAACAAAACAAAAAATCTTGGGATAAATCAATTAAAACAAATACAAGAAAATCAGAATAATAACAACATTCCTGATATTCTGTTTTCTGAAAATATTATTAAACAATCAGAAGTTCCTACTATTCTAAAAACATCAGTTAAACAGGTGGGGACAACAAGTTTATTTAAAATTCTGATTTAATTTTTTTCTTCTGGTTTCTATTTATTTTAATTAAACATTTTTATAAATCAGAAAAACATTTTCTTTTTACTATCATTAATTTATTTAATCTATTTATACCAACCACTAAATATATAATTAAATTCTTCGTGTGTGGGCATCTCCTACCTAGTAATTTATTTTTTTCTTTCAATACTTTCAATTATTTCCCAAACTAATCCATCATATACCCCCCTATATACAGATGGCTATTTTATTTTTTTAATGAAAAAAGAAGAGAGAAAGCTGCTGATGGAGGATTGGGGGAGCGGAAAGGGGGGAATGCATTTGCAAGGAGATAAGGGGGGGTACTAAAATAGGTTTAGTACTTTTAGAATTTTTTTGGAATACTAATTTTTCTGATTATTTTAAGTTTGAAGTAGACGTAAAAATAAAAAAAATATTATTTTTTATTTTTTTTTACTTTTCTCTCTTTTATATCTTAATTGCAGCTTTTCTTTTTTACTACAAAATTCCAAAAAGAATTTCTGAATAGCTCTTAATTAATAGATCATTCGAAGGAGGAGGTCATTAAGCTGATTAGAATGGCTTTAAATTTAGAAGGATTGAAGTCTGGGTTAAATTGATTGAATGGTTATAGGGATGAGCGTGCTAGATCCTTGTATACTAGACCCTGCATTATGTAGCCTATCCATTATTAACTTTTTATGGTATAATCTTGAAATCTTTTGTATTTTTTAGAGTGTTGATCCCTTTAATAATTCCAAAATTTTTGCTCTAAAAAATTAAAGAAAATCAACAAAATTTCCAAAATATTCCTTCCTATTTTTCTCCTTTCTTGTAAGGATTTTGGTTAATCAAAAGAAGCATTGCTTTGCAGATCCTTTCTCATTTTTAAGTTTATACTTGATTTTTTCACACTTTTCTTTTTATTTTTTATTTGTCAAAAAAATTATTTTTATTTTTATTTTGTCCCTCAATATTTTTATTTGTTTGTTTGTTGTAATATTTTGGAGGGAAATTGGATAAAGAGGTGGCAGATGTACTCTTCTTCTTTTACTTTTATTCTTCTTCAATTCTTCCATTATTTTCTTTTTTTTTTCTTCTTTTTTTCCTCTAATTATGCTTTGTGTTATAGAATCGGCAATAAGATGAGAATAATATATACTTGAAGAAGAAGGACAGGCCCCTTCAAGTTGAATAGGAAGGGGAAGGGGGGGAAGAAGATTTACCAGTCAATAGGGAATTATTTAGAGAATGAATAAATGGGAAAATTGAGAGGGAAGGAAAGGAAGGAAGGGAGGAAGATGAGTCAGTTATTTGGCCATAAATATATTTTCTAGCCTTAAAAATAAAGAAAAAATGAGTCCATTTATTTTGTTGAATACTTGAAATTTTAATATTTTGGGAATTTACGACTTGATGGACCAGAATTAATAGAGATTATTGGATTGTCTAGTGAGTAAAAAAGAATCCCTATTAAGTGCCACCTCTCGAACAGAAAAAATTTGATATTAAAGTGATAATGACTTACAAATAGGTGTTAGATTAGGCGAGAGTAAACCCAAGATTTTAGGGAAAAAATTAGACACTAATCTGAGGTTGAGCTGGCCTTTAATGGTTCTCTATCCCAAGAGCCGGCATTGATAATCCTAGCGATCCAATAATTAAATTTTCTCCATTTTTATTTGCTTTAAATGATTTTATTTGTTTTAATGATCTTTCCATTTTCGGCATTTTAAAGAAACTTTTTAATTGTGGTTATTTATTAAATTATTTTATTTTTTTTTTATTTTTTGTTACTTTTTCTTTTCTTTTTCATCTTCTTTCTTTTGCTTCTCCTTCTGCTGCAAGATTAAAGAGAAGTAAAAGCAATTGGATATAAAACAGATGAGAGGAAGGAATATTAAAAGGAACTTTAAAGAGATTTATGGGGGTGTGTTTTTTTGCAAACAAAAAAAATAAAGACGGGAAATTTTTGAGAAAGGAGAAGAAAAACAGCAAAAATTACAAAGCTTTTTAAATGCAACAAAAAAAATACTTTTAAAAACAACAAATGGGTTCGCGAGAAAATAAAAAAAAATGAGAAGAATGTTGAAGAATGAGAAGAATGTCTAAAGCTCTTTTATTTTTTACTTATTTTTAATTTTATTATTTTTTCACACCTCTATTGAAAATTATAAAAATTCTGAAAATTTTTTCATTCATTTTGCCTACATATACTTAGAAATTCCCTAATGTGTGGAATTAGAAAATAGAAAATCTGAAATTTGGTGCTAGGAAAAATTGGTGCTAAATAGAGACCGGATTGGGAGTGTCGTACGAGAATCGAGATCTCAAAAAAATTTTTTATTTCGATGACCGAGATTTTCCATTGAAATCTCGTCTCGGTCCGGTCTCTAGTGCCAACTAGTCCCTTACAATTCCCCATTTATTTTTTCCTCCAATTTTAATTTTAATGCCAAAAACCTCCTTGAATTTTTCTTTTATCTTAAAATTTATGTTAATAAAAAAATAATAATTTAGTAAAATAATAATTTTAAAAATAATAATCTAAATAATTTAGTCCGATAAAACGAAGTTTAATATCTCCAAAAAGCGCTGATTTAAAAATAATTAAAAATTCATCACTTAAGTTTTCGCTTCTTAAAAATCCTTGGATATACGAAAACCGAAGAATCCTCGGTTCTCCACTTCTGTTCAATTCCCAAACCAACAACCCTCTATTTTTCACTTATCTTCGTTCATTCCATTAAATATACTCATTATTTTTAACTAATTCTTTTTAATATTTTTTTCATTTTATTTCCCTCAATTCAGGTTCTTCCGTCAGTAAATAATAATCGCCAACCTATTGTTGCTGAGACTGTTGGAAATTTAGGGAAATCTGCTGGAATTTCTTCCATTACCGCTCCTGTTTCTAACGTGAAAAATCCATTAAATGTAATTTTTCTAATTCCATTTTGAACCCCTACCATTTTTAAATTTGACCATTTCTGTATTTCAGCAACAACCTCAGCAACAAATTGTCCCTCCAGTCCCCCCACACCGTTCACAAAAACAAGAACAAAATCAACAACAAAAAGAACAATTAAACAAATCTAGCAAAACATCAGTACCTCTAATACTTCCAGATAAATCTATACTTGAACAATTTGTTCAAAACAAGAGAGATATTCTTGATCAATTACACGAGGAAGCTGAAGAGATTCTTAGCTCAGCTAGAGGTGTGGAGAAATTTTAAATTCATTTTTGGGAGGATTAGAAGAAATAATTCTCTTAGATTGTGGGGAAGACTTAAGTTGAATCAGGTTGAGCGTCTATAAGACTACCGAATAAAAACTTTTAAGAGTGAAATTTAGCAGAGATATACATAATACTGTTATCTAGCATCTGTCGCATATACACCTATATGCGATTTTGATCTTTTGGGTTGGCTGGTGCTAATGCCTGGCACGGCCTTGCACGGCCGAAAAAGAACCGATGAAAGATGCCCCGCCCACTTAATTTTATATACATTTTTGATTCATTTTATTTTTTATGATATGTTCTCTTAATCTCAATAAAAATGTTTTAATTTATTTTAATAAATTAATTGTATATTCGTATTTCGAATATATTGCCCCTAGGGCCCCGGAATTTTATAACATCAATAATTCCGTTAATTTTTGGATAATGGCTAAAGCCCCTGGAATTACAAATTGTAATTCCAACTAAGTTCCAACTAGACCTATCAAGGTCAACCCCAATTTCACAACCTATAAATTAGCTTCACAACAACAAAGACAACATCACACAACAACAGTTAAAATACAACACTAATTACAACAGTCGAAATTCAATCACAATATAACATCTTGAAACAAATCTCTCAAAAACAACACCCAATTCCATCTAATAAATTATACTTAATTTATTATTAATTTATTCTTTTTTGTTGTTTTTGATATGGCGACCCCTCAAACTAGCGATAATAGTGAAACTGCAATCTTTGGCCTGGAGTAAAGGTAGATTTGTATTGAAAAACATTTTAGCTATCTAGCCGAAATTTTTGTAGAAATTCTATTCTAATTTTTAGTTCAGCTATCTAGCTGAAAGAAAAAAATTTTTTTTAGAAAATTTATTTTTCGACTGAATAGGCTATCTAGCTCTATTTTTTAGAAATTTTTTATTCGAAAAAATTTGAACAGCTATCTAGCTGTAAATCAAGTCTAACTAGAAAACTTTTTTAAGAATTCTACATACGTAAATATTTTTTTTTCAAATTTGCTTTGAAAATAGATTTCATATAGAAAAACTTTCTCTTTGGGGTTTTCCCTTCAAATTTTTCTTTATTTTTTCTTTTATTTTCATTCTCTTTTCTTAAATTATTTTTATAAATTATTCGCATCTGCGTCTAAAAAGAAAAGAGAGAAGAGAATTTGTTTTTTGGAGAAAAGAACAACAAAAGCTATTTAGCTTTTCAATTTTTGGGGAAAAAATTTGTTTTTTCTCCCCATTCCTTCAAAAAATTTTTTGCCGATTGGCCAGATTTAGAAAAATTTTTTTTATAGAAATTTTAAAATTGTTATTTTATTATTGAAAATAAATTTTAGATATCTAGCTAAAAATTAAGGCTAAATAGAATTTTTTCGATTTTTCGTCACTCTTCTCTTTTTGTCAATCAGAAACATACCGTAAATTTTTGTTCAAAAATTTTTTTCTGAAAATAATTTTCAATAAATTCTTTTTGTGTAAAAAAGATTTTTTCTTTGAAATTACTTTCTTTTGTCAATTTTCTGTCTTTTATTCACAACTCCGTTTTAAACGAAAATAGAGAAGAGAATTTGGCCAATTTGAGAAAAAAGCTATCTAGCTTTTCAATTTTAGAGAAAAAATTTCTTTTTGATCTTTGCACCTCTACTTTTATGAATTTTTGTCCTTGGTCAGAGAAAAAAGAAATAAGTTGTTTTCGAAACAAAGAATATATTCCCACGCACCTGTTTACAAAAATGAGAGCTATCTAGCATCAAAAAATGGCTTTTATTTGTTTATGCACAAAAATATTTTTTTCTTATTACTAACTGCCTTTTTCACAAAAACATTTTTTTCTGCCTACTGCTCTTTCAATCTAGGTAATTGCAATTTTTACTGATTCAAAATAAGAAGCGCGCATCTGCATAAATAGAAATAAAAAGAAAATAGTTTTATAAAAATCAAAAGTTATCTAACTTTAAATTTAAATAGAATAAAATAGAGAAAAAATTAGTAAAATGGAAATAATGAGTGAAAAACAAAATGAGTAAAAACTAATTTTAGAATTTTGGCCTATCGAGGCTTAAAATAAATTTAGATTAAAAGGTTTAATAGACAATAGCAACAAAGCTGATCAAAAATTCTAGCAATAAGTATTTGGCCTATCTAGGCCAAAATTACAAAGAATACAACAGACCAAAAATACAAGAACAAAACGGTAGGAAACGTAAGAATATTGTACATACTTTAAAGGAAGAAATTTACTTACAACTACATAAGTCCATTCGAATTCGTATAGAGACAACAGTAGTAAGTAGATTCTAGCGAGTCAAAGGATAAGGACCTAATAATCTTAAACATATCCATTTTTCAAGAGTCTCGGGATTGAAAACTATACGGGCGGATGCCAATTAGTTTGAGGATATCCATTCTCAATTGAACCGGAAGAGTTTATGATTAGAAGGAAAATAGTAAAAAAATATTCAAACCTTTCCTTACCACAAATAATTAACATCAAAGCAATTTAGGGAGAAAACAATTAGGAACTTTATGGAGTCAATGGATAAAGCCCTAGTAATCCTAAACACATCCATTTTTCAAGAGTCTAGAGATTGAAAACTAAGTGGCGGAATCCATTTAGTAATGGAATCCATTTAGTAGGCCGACCTGTTTAATGATATCCATTCTCAACAATTGAGCCGGAAGAGTTTAGGATTAGAAGGGAAACAATAGAATGTTAGCTCCCTTTAATTTCCGATCAAATAACAAAAATTGAAAGTTTAACAACAACTAAATAGGAAACTCTAAATATCCTCTGAGAAAACAAGTCGATATTATCGAATATCGTTTGTTTTTGTCTCCAAATTTAACCGAAGTGGGGAGGGTCGAATGTCTTCGAAAGTTTAAGTTTAATACTAAGAAACCCCTCAGGTTAAAAACAGAAAGAACGGATAAAAGAATCAAGAGATCTATCAAGATCGAAACAACAATCAAGAAAACGATAAAGAAAGCAACAGAATTAACGAACTAAAACCTTGCAACATAACATGAATTCAAATCTCTTGGCTTTGCTTTTGGTTGGATGGCAAATCTTTGTTTGGTGGGAGTGTCGCATATACACCTATATGCGATTTTGATCTTTTGGGTTGGCTGGTGCTAATGCCTGGCACGGCCTTGCACGGCCGAAAAAGAACCGATGAAAGATGCCCCGCCCACTTAATTTTATATACATTTTTGATTCATTTTATTTTTTATGATATGTTCTCTTAATCTCAATAAAAATGTTTTAATTTATTTTAATAAATTAATTGTATATTCGTATTTCGAATATATTGCCCCTAGGGCCCCGGAATTTTATAACATCAATAATTCCGTTAATTTTTGGATAATGGCTAAAGCCCCTGGAATTACAAATTGTAATTCCAACTAAGTTCCAACTAGACCTATCAAGGTCAACCCCAATTTCACAACCTATAAATTAGCTTCACAACAACAAAGACAACATCACACAACAACAGTTAAAATACAACACTAATTACAACAGTCGAAATTCAATCACAATATAACATCTTGAAACAAATCTCTCAAAAACAACACCCAATTCCATCTAATAAATTATACTTAATTTATTATTAATTTATTCTTTTTTGTTTTTGATAGCATCTCTAAAAATTTCAGAATTTTTGGTTTATTATTTCAGAAATTCTGATCAAAAAACTAGACAAAAATGTCAAAATTTTGAGAAAATTCTGATTTTTCTGTTTATAACTTTTGAAATATTGAATCAAAAATTCTGAAATTTTCAGAATTGTTAAATAACAGTATTTGGGATATCTTTGCAAAATTTCAAAGCTCTAGGTTATTTTGGGAGTATTCTATAAACGTCCGCGCCATATCGCTTTTACGCCCAAACGTCCCATCACAATTAATTTAAATAAATTTAAAAAAGATTTATCAACTTGTGGCACAACAAATAAATTATTAAATCCTCTAAAAGAAACAACAACAACAATATCATCATTACCAGAATCAAAAAGAAATAGCCAAATGCTTATTGCCTCAATTATGCCCCCACAAGAAGCCCAATCATTAAATAGTTCTTACCATTCTGCTATACAAGATGATTTATTTGGAAATAATCAAATAAATATACAACAGCAAAATAGACAAAGGCAAATATTAATTATTTTTAAATTAAATTTAGACCTCCAAATTTCCTCCAAATAGATTTCCGAACATCTAAAATAGCAACTTATGTAGTTAATTGTAGTAAGAGATTAAAAATTTGAAGATTGGAAATTTTAGTTTTTTATGGGTTTACAAGGTCGACTGATTCATACATATGTATATCCGAAAATTTTCGGTTTGGGTCAAGAATGTCCGAAACCCTAGATTACCTTTAACTCGATTCTAAAATAATTTTGAAACCCTGGCCCGACTTTTTTCTCACCGCGTGGCTTCCCTTGTTCGGATATCGATTTTGAATCTAAATATCCGGGGATTTCATAGATCCACCAAACCTAGGAATATTCACTCCTTTTCTTAATTTTTCTAATCATACAATAATTCTTCCCTTTCTAATTAATTTAAATTTCTTTTTAAAGAAAACCAATAGATTTATTTGGAAAAACAACATTATTAACCACCCACCAATTCGAAAAACCAAAAAGTTTATTTGAAGAAAAAATGCAAAAACAGGCATTTCAATTACACGAAAAAGCTGTTAATAGACAAAATGAATTTAATAATGAAATTAATAATTTAAATAAAACTAATTTGAGAAGAAAATCTGCTACAAATGAAAGTAATTTTGAATAAAATTTCGTTGAATTTAGAAAAATAAAGTTGGAGTACTAATTTTTAGATACACCTTTTTGGGGTTTAAAAATATATGTTATAATGAGAGGGACGGAGGGGAAGAGGTATGTCTTAAATTTGAGAATATCCTTTAAACTGCCTCTTCTTCACAAATCCAATAGTGACCAATCAAAGTAAAAATTTATACTTATGTAGGTATTTTAAATTGAGGGTACCTAATTTTTGGGATATTTAGGAATGGGGTTTTCGATTGTAATGATTTTTGCCTGCAGCCATGGCTGGAATAGATTGAAACTTTTAAACTAGGGTTGTTGGCGACCGGTTTTAAAACCGAAATTTTTTAAATTTTTTGCCAAAAATTAACCGTTTTTAGAAAATTTAAAAAACCGAAAACCGGAAATTTGTGAAATGAGTGATTTTATTAAAAATTCCCCCAAAATAAAACCGGTATTTGCCTAAAACTCAAAACCGGAAACCGGGTCTCTAAAATTTAGATTAACCGAAAACCGGGGGTACCGGTTAATAACCGGTCGCCAACAACCATATTTTAAACCTTTTCCTCAATTTTTAAACAAAATCTCTAATTTAAATTAATTTAAATAGATGCCGATTTAGCCCAAACATTTGTAAATCAAACACAAAAACCCTACCAACAAGAACAACGTTATGCTGCACATATTTCTTTGAGTGGGAGACAATCAACAGCTAGTTGTGAATCTGGAAATAGGTAAAAGGGGGAAGGGAGGGGGGTTAAAATTAATTTAAAGAAGGGATTTTGAACTTTAATTATTTCACAAAAACACAAATCTGGATCTTCCAATTTTTTCATATTTTACAATTTTCGAGCTAAATTCCCATACAGACACATTCTCTAAAAGGAGTACACCCCAACGTACCGCAAGGCCAACGTACTGCAGAGCTATAACTTCGTTCAAAATGATCGAATCCGGGACGCCCTGATATGGTTCGATTCAGCACGTCGAAATGCATCGATTTGACTATTTTGAACAAAGTTATAGCTCTGCGGTACGCCGGCCTGCTCCACTCTAAAAGGTTGTTCATCCTTATTGTCTTGGCCTAATAATTTACTTCCATCACATAATATCTATCAAAATCTTTCTATTATATCTCCTTTTATCTTCTTTTTTACAATATCCTCCCCTCTCCTCCCTCCCTCTATTCTTCATTATTTTCCCTTTAAAAATCAAAAAAATATCCGAATTGATTGTAAAATATTGACTGATTCTTTTTACTAGTTATTTTGTTGTAAATAAATAGTAAGTACTTACTAGCTACTTTATTTATTTATTTTATTATTTAATATTCTCGGGAATAACCGGCTGTTTTTAGAGAGAAAGAAAAGAAATGATTTTTGAGAAGAAAAAAAAATATTTTCTAAAGGGAGAAAATTGACAGATGAATTTTCTTCTTATCTGCCAGTTGCACTATACAACTATACAAATTTTATATTTTAGAAAAAAATTTTTTTGTTTCAAATTTTTTAATGAAACAATTTAATTATTAAACAAATTTTAATAATAAGGCACTCTTTAAAAGAAGGCAGAACAATAAAATTGCCTTTCTAAAATTAATCAAGTGTTAGAGCTGTGAAATTTTGCAAAGATATCATCATTACTGTTATCTAATAATTCTGAAAATTTCAGAATTTTTTATTTAATATTTCAGAAGTTAGCCCAAAAATATCAGAATTTTCTCAAAATTTTGACATTTCTGTCCGCTTTTTTGACCAGAATTTCTGAAATATTAAACCAAAAATTCTGAAATTTGTAGTGATGTTAGATAACAGTATTAGGTATATCTGTACAAAATTTTATAATTTTAGGTTCCCATTTGAAATTTTTATAAGCGCTTGAATACCCTTTACCAAGCAAGTTTTATTAAATATTTTTTATTACAAAATTTTCTAAAAAATTTTTTATTATTTTTTTTATAAAAATAAATTCCATTACTAATCAGACTAGCATTTATGAGAGTATATTTATTTTATAAAAATATGTTGACTACGAGGCTGTCCTTTCTTCATTTTCCTCCTCTTTGTGTTGTGTCCATTTCCCCCCATTCTAAACTGTTTTTGTTGTTTTGCTTAATTTATCCACCAGCCGATAAATTTCTTTTTTGTCCTTTTCCCATTACTCTTTAGCCTTGTCTAAATATTTTTTTGTTCATTTTTCCTTTCTAAAAATGTTTTAAATTTTTTAATAATTTTTAATCTTTTAATTTTTGCAAATGGGAAGATTTTTAACTCTCGATCATTCTTATGTTAGCCCCTATAAAATTGTCAAGCGAGTGGCTAATTCCATATAATTTTGTAAAGATATATCTAATACTGTTATCTAACAGCTCTGAAAATTTTCAGAATTTTTGGTTTAATATTTCAGAAATTCTGGTCAAAAAAGCGGACAGAAATATCAGAATTTTCGCAAAATTCTGATATTTTTGGCCAGAACTTCTGAATTATTAAATCAAAAATTCTGAAATTTTCAGAATTGTTAAATAAAAGTATTGTGGATATCTCTGCAAAATTTTATGTTTATAATTTCTCTTTTGATTTTTTTACAATTATTTTTCAGACATTACCAACCTTCAAAACTTCTTTACTACATCCAAAGTCCTTTCTTTCCTTATTTTCCTTTAAAAAAACAATTTTTATTTTCTTTTTATTTTTCTAAAATTTATTTTTCCAATTTATTTGTGACACTTAATTGAGACAAAAATCCTAAAATAGAAATTTGATATTTTCATTAAAAAAAAAGCCAGCTGACCTTCACACACACACACAACCAACAACTCTTCTTTTTTTTAAATGTGTCCCTTTTTGCTTTAATCAACAAAACTTTTATTTCTCTTTTTTTTGTTATTTATTAGCAAATTATTTAAACAAAAATATTTATTTTTTTCTAAATTTTGCAAAAATTAATTTTAAAAAATATTTTTTATTAAGTCTAACATTTAATTAAAGTTTTTAACGCCAAACAGTCAAAAATTATTTCCGAGTAAATTAGCCAAGCACTTAGTTTACTAATTGTTTCGGGAGTATTTTTTTACCTTATTGATGTGAATTTTGGATAGTTATAACTTGTTTTTGTGGAAATTATAAACGGACTGAAATTCTGAAATTTTACATTAATAAGTCGACGGGTGATCCCAAATAAAGTGTTACTGGGTTTTAGTGAGGTTCGGGTATTCGAGAAAATTTTTTTTTTTATTCGGAAAATTTTCCGTACTCGGGGAAATTTTCCGACTCCCGAGGTCATTTCCTGACCCGACCGAGGTCATTTCCCGTGCAAAAAAGGACACATTTAAAAAAGTTGTTGGTTGTGTGTGTCCCGATTCCCTAGGTTTTTTCTTCTCCCGAACATCACTACTCGGTTTGGGATACAAAATATATTACAGAAACTAATCCCAAAATTGAAAAATTAAATTTAAAAAATTTCCAGAAATATTTCCATAATTTTTTAATTTCGATCCTCTTACATTTTTAACAATTAAAAAAATTTTCCTTTAATTTTAGCGGCTCTTTGGACACAGAAAATCGGCAAATGATAGACCAAGCCCGTTATAAACATAACCAACAAAGAAATAAATTTAAAGAAGCTATAGACTATTTAGACCATATTTTTGAAGATTTTCAAAGAGAATCTGATTTAAATCAACAACAAAAAGAAGAAATTAAATTAGAACAAAATAAGCAACAAATGCCCCAAAAACGTTTAGAAGTTGTTTCCTCTGTTAGACCCGGAAATGTTAAGTCTGCAAAGGAAGCGTTTGAAAAGGTGGCTGCTGCTTTGGCTAATGAAAGGAGTAATTCTAAATTAAAGTAAGGGGAAATTTAAATTTTTAAAAAAAAATTTTTTTGAAAATAAAATCCTGTCGAAGAATAAAATCCTTCCGATTAAGGAAGACAAATCTCAGAAATTAAAACTAAGCATAAATAAAATAGAATGTTAGGGGGGGGGGTATCTGTTGATGGAAATTTTTAAGTGATTTTATGAATTTAATGATGAAAATAAATACAAAAAATATGAAAATAAATATTTTTAAAATTATTTTTTGTGCCATATAAATTCTTAATTAAAATTTGATTAAATTTTTATAATAAAAATAATAACTCGAAAGGTCCTAAAGAAAATGAGTTTTAGAATTTTAATCTGATTTTTTTAAAAATCTTCAGAATTAATTTAATTATTTTTTTATGTTTTCCCATATATTTTTTATTTTCTAATTTAAAAAAATATCTTTTTCCCCTTATTTTAAACGCATAAATAAATAATTTTTTCTCGAGATTTACACGATTGTTTCATATGAGAAAAAATTTAATCTTTTGTCAAAAAAAGAGTGACTACTAAATTACACATCTATATTTAGACAAAAAGGAAAGGAACAGAAAAAAAAGTTTTTTTAAAGAAAGTACAAATATACACAATTGTTTGGAGGGGGAAAGGGGTAATTTAGAGAAGAAAATGGTCTTCCTCTTTTTTTTGGCTAATTTTTAGATAAACAAAAAAATATTTAAAAAGGGTAAAAGACCATTTAAATAAATTTTTTGTCAAAAATTTATTTAAAAAATAAGAAAGAAGTTTAAGGGTCTTTTAATGGAATTGAGATAATTTTAGATTGAACGGCGCTTAAATTTTTTATTTATAAAATCCGAAAATATTCTTTAACTTGTTTCAAATTTTCAGAATTTTTGGTTCTAAACTTCCCAAAGTTTTGGTCAAAAAAACACGAAAAATCTATAGGTTTTAAAGCTTTTTTGACCATAACTTTCTATTCAATGAATCAAAAGTTTTTAAATTTTTAGAGAAATTAAATAATACTTTTGAGAATATCTGTGCAAAATTTCAATATTTTTGGAATTATTTTGACTATTTTATTAAGGAAAATGAGAAGACAAAGTGAATGAAGTCGTCTCTTTATTTTTTTAATTTTAAATTTTTTTTATCTTTAATTGGATTTCCTTTTTTTCTAAATTTAATTTAGATTTTATTTTTAAATTTAAAATAAATTTAATCCAAAAACTCCTCAATTTCTTGAAAAAAATTTCTTATTTTTTAAAAAATTCATTTTCTTCCCTTGCCTTCAAAACTATATAATTTTAAACAAACATTTAATATAAACATTTATTTTTATAGAAAACACCAAACATCTCAACAACAACAAAAACAACAACTTCCTTCTCAACAACAACCTACTGTTGTTTTAAAAAGACAACAATCATATCCATTAATGGTTGTTCAACGTTCAACGCAACAACAACAATTTCCTTCTGAAAAGAATGCAAAGTAAGGGGAATTTTAAGAATAAGTTATTTTTAAATTCTGATTAAAATCAGAATTTCATTTAAACATAATAAAAACATTATTATAATTATTAAAATCAGAATTTCATTTAAACATAATAAAAACATTATTATAATTATTAAAATCAGAATTTAATTTGATTCATTAATCTGATTAAAATCAGAATTTCATCCAAACATAAAAACATTAATATTAAAATACATATCACATATTTTTCAGAATTCCTACTACTGTCATTCCCCCACAATCAATTGTTGCAGAGAATGGAAGTAACAAAAATAATTTGGAGGAAGAGGAAATTTCAGTTGCCGAAACAATTGTATTGCCAAGTAAAAATACTTCCGATCGATTAGATTTTACAAGAAATTGGTTAACTAGTGGAGGTTCTGATATGAGCGGATGGGCAGAAAGTGGGGGTGGAGGCGAAAATTCTGTTCCAAAGGTTGGAAAAAAATAATTCTCGCTTAAAAACTTCCTTTTTTCTCATTTTTGTTAGCCATACAGCGCAAAAGGAGGTACCATCCAAGACGTAAAAGATTGGGACGAACACTCGCTGGGAAGTTGTTCAGCAGAGGTTGCCGCAATTAACGCCCCTAATGAAAGGAGATTAAAACAAAAAGAAAAACAACAACAATTAATTTTAATTAAAAATCAACAACAACAAAAGCAACAACAAAACCAACAACAACAAAAACATCAACAAAACAAACAACAAATACTTCCAATTAGACAAAAACAACCCCCAACACAACAACAATGTTCGTCAGCAACTTCAACAACAACAACAAATAATGTTCCGCCCCCTCAAATATCTGTTGCTATAGTACCTGCTGCTGTACGTCCACAACCTTTTAGACCACAACTTGGAATATTGCCTGCTTCTTTGGGTGTCAGGTAAAAGAAATTAATTTTAATTAATAAAAGATATTTATTTTCAGCGGTCAAATGCACAAAGCGCCTTCTATCGAACAAATTAGATTTCTTCGGGCTGCTTCACAAGTAGTTAAATCAGAAATTAATCTAAACATTGTTTATTTTAATAAAATCAGAATTAAATTAAAACTTTGTTTAATAAAATCAGAATTTAATTAAAACTATGTTTATCAAAATCAGAATTTAATCTCAACATTATTTTTAATAAAATCAGAATTAAATTAAAACATTGTTTATTTAAAAAGGACTGTCCCCCAACTAGTATGGCTAGCTCAATTCATTCACACGAAGGCTTCTTTAATTTCCAACCTGGTGCCGCCAGTTGTCTTTCCACACATTCATTACAAAGAATAGGTTTTGGAGGTGGTGCCTTTCATTCATATACCCCAAACATTGCCCAAATGCAACAAAAACAAATTAGTAAACAACAACAGAAACAACAACAATTAAATTATATAAATTCACAACAATATTTAAAAGGTTCAATTCAATCATTGCCAGATTCTGCTCTTTGTACTGCACCAAATAATAATAATTTAATTTATTTGCCTGGGGAAGTATCTAATAATAATAATGTTTATTTAAATAATAACAATAATTACCAACAAACATATTCGCAACATTTAAACAAAACACCAAATAATTCTGATTATAATCAACAAAAACAACCAAAGAGATTTATTTCTACCAAAGAAAACAAACAAATTCCAACTGATCATTCTTTGGCAATTGATGCGCTTGTTGCTGAATTGGAATTGGATACTAATTTAAATGTAATGAACATTGTTTTTAATTAAATCAGAATTTAATCTAAACATCTTTTTTGATAGAACCAGAATCTAATCTGAACATTGTTTTTAATTAAATCAGAATTTTATCTAAACATCTTTTTTGATTAAACCAGAATTTAATTAGAACATTGTTTCTAACGAAACCAGATTTAATCAAAACATCTTTTTTTAACAAAACCAGAATTTAATTTCAACATAGTTTCTAAAAACACATGTTTAGATTTGTTTTTAATTTGTTTCTTAATTTTTTAGACTTCAAATGATAAACGTCGTTCTTTCCCAACAATTCAAACAGAAGTTAATAATCAAAATGCTTCTTCTAATACTCGTAATTTAACAAATCGTCCAGCATTTGAGACAATTAATCAGGAAAGAATAAATCCATCAAAAGTGGATGCTATGGCTAAAATGTTTGATAAACAGACAAATAAAACTAAAACATGTAAGCTTAATTAAATAAACTAAATCAGAATTTAATTTAAACTTCTTTTACAAATTCAGAATTTAATTTAAACATCAGCTTAGAAAATCAGAATTAAATCTAAACATCGTTTTATAAAATCAGAATTTTAATAAAAACTTTTTCTCTTAATTTCAGCCAATCCTTTGAGTTTTACAACAAATGGAGATTCTACAACAAATTGGTCTTCTCGTCGTAATACTAGCCAAACAATTCAACAACAACAGCAACAAAAACATGTAGAAAGAGGTCCATCGCTTAAAACGACATCAACAAAGTTTCAAATAAAAGAAACACCTCCAACACCTCCCCCACATTCTTCCAAACATTTAAAACAACAACAACAAACAACAATATATAAACAAAGACAATCGCCGCAGTTTGTAAAAGGAACAAAAGCTGGAGTTGGTGTTTGTGGTGATAGAAGGTATGTTGTTGGGAATAGACAAACACAACAAAACATTAACAATAATGATGAATCAGAACAACAACAACAATTTAATACTAGCAATGGATTTTATGATAATGTTCACAACCAACATCAAGTAATTAAAATCAGAAGTTTGACTTATTAAACCAGAATAAGAAATGAACATTTTATTATATGAATCAGAATCTAATCAAAACTTTATTTTTTGAAATCAGAATTTCTTTGAAAATCAGAATTTAATTAAATTTATTTTAGGGCTCACCACCACCTCCTCCTCATCCCTCTAATTATCATCATTTTCGGAATGAAGATATAATTGATTGTTCTTCAATGTCTAGTCGTGAAATTGAATTACCCCCACAACCTCCAAATAATAATGGAATTAGTAATGTACCCAAAACTGCTGGAAAAAGGATTGGTCAACTTATTAAAAAATTGGGGAACAGTGTTGGAGGGGATAATAAACAACAAAATGGTATTTCTGCTGTTTCTACTCTTTCATTAAATAGAGTAAATTTTTTAAAATCTGTTATTTGATGAATCAGAACAAAAAATGATTTTTTGTAATTAGGAATTAAGTTGAAAGTTCCTCTGGTAATTTTAATTTTTTTAATTTATTTTTTAAGTCTGCCCATGAACAACTTCCTACTGTTCGCAACGGTCTTGGAGTAAAAGAAGAAATATTAACAAAAAGCAATAGTTTGAGTAGTGAAAGGTGGCGTTCTCAGGCAATGAATCAACAACAAAATGTTCCAGACAGCAGTTATGATTTGGATGAAGGTGGGAACTTTAATTTAATTTTAAATTAAAGATCAAAAAATTTTTAGACAAATCCCATGCAAGTGGTGGTTTGGGTAATCGATTAAAGCAAACAATCCTTGGCGGCATGGTAAGACGACGGGTGCCTACTTGAGGAATTTTTTACAATTTTCTACCCTTCTTGTTTGTTGTTTTTTACCAAAATTTTCTTTTTCCTTTTCCCCTATATGGTCGAAGAATGCTTAAAGTATTTTTCATTGCCAGTCTTTAAAATTTTTTCATGCCTCATTTTATTGAAGCAATCTTTTTTCTCAAATTTCTCTTTCTCCTATATTTCTATTTTTGTTTTCTTTCGAAAAATGTATTGAAAATGCATTGTATGTTAAGGCATAATAAAAGGATAAATTTTAATTTTGTGACTTTTATAACAAAGGGTTGACAAAAAATTCAAAAATAAAAGTTGAATAAATTTTTCAGAGAATTTATAAACTTGATGTTTCCAATTCCATGCTCCCCGACTTTTTATGTTTTTAAATTTATTTGAAGGAGCAAAGAAAAGGGAAACACCAAAAAATTCCCTTGTGATCAGAAAATCATAATTTAATTTTTTGAAAGAATAAATGAGGGATTGACAACGAAAACAAAAATAAAATTTTAAGGCAGAAAATCAGTTTAACTTTTTGAAAGTCAGTCTTTAGAATTCAGTAATTCTTCCCTTTTAACTTTTCAGAATTCTTTCGCATCTTATTGAATTCTTTCGCATCCTTCTTTAATTCGGAATCTTCATTTTGAAATAGCTTGTCGATCCCGTTTTGACTGCTATTTGAACTATTCTCTTCTTTGAAGAATTCTTCAAAATCTTCTTCATTCTTAGAATTGATTGTTCCTTCTTGCTCATCCATTAAGGAATTAGTAATACAAATACTGAAATTGAAAAAATACTTCTAGAATGTCATGGTAGGTGGATTAACCCTCTAGACCCCCTAGAAAATATAAAACCCAAAAAGCGAAAAATAATTTCAAATTTCGAGAATAGAAAAATTTACTTTAATTTTTAACACATTTGTAAATAAAAATAAAAAATATAAACTCTGATTTCTTTTGTCGAGTATGACGTCTGACATTTTGAAAATTAGTGTTGAGTGCCGGCAAATAACGATATCTATAAAAATTATTTTCAATTAAATATAAAAAATTAAATTTTACGTTGTATAATTGAAGGTTTCTGTAGGCGGCACTTTTTCAATAGTAACCACTTGAAATGGGGAAAAAATAAAATTTCAAAATTTTTATTAATCTTTACCATGGTCCAGCACGGGCGAATGCAGTAGGTCTTCAAACGAAGCAAATCCTTGTTGACTAGCCACGACAATACCGCAAATTTTTGAAGATGCACTAAAAAATATTTAATTCATTTTAAGTTTATCAACAAAAATCCAAACTATAATTCGTGGAGTACATCTGAACTCGCGTAGTATCCACCTCCCTTTCGCCACAACGCCTGATAAAGGCGCTCGCAGAATTGATCCCATGTACATGAAGAAGAGTGGCGGTCAAGGTGGGGGACGTATTGATTCAGGTATTCGTTTTGTAAGACCATCTTAAATTTATGGAAATTGAAGTTGAAAGACAATTTAATGTATTTATACAGCGGGCAAGAAAGATGTATACCCTCTAACTCTATTGGCAATACCTGCTCTGTTAAAAAGGACCATGCACTTACCCCAGACATAGGAATTGCCTCTATAATTTTTCTATGAGGGAATTAATCTTTGACTCAAGAAAATTGAAATAACTCACCAATGACGTTCTATAAAGTAGCAAATTTAATTCTCTATCGAATAGTACCAAAATTGTAAAAAATTGTGAGATCAGAACCTTGAGTCAGTCCAAAATTTGAAAATTCCTAGTATGGAGATAATTCTTTGCAATAACTAAAACATTAAAAAATTTAAAAATAAATTTAAATATAATAGTACATTAAATAAAAAGTATATAAAACTTTAATTTAAAATAAATAAAAGAAATGAATAATTTATTTTACTTAACAACAAAAAAAAACAAATTTTTACAAATTAATTGAAAAGCCGGAAAAAAATTTTTTTCTATTTAAATAGGTAAAACTGTATGTGCCATTTTTTGTGTTATAGAAGTTAAAAGGTGATGAAGCAATTGATCTGAACAATTAGCTATTTGTAATGTTTTTGGATCTATTTGTGCTGATTTTCCGTCTACTTGTAATTCTATTATTGAATTTAAATTATTTTGTTGTGTTTTATTTGAAGTTCCTTCAGATGATTCTTTTTGTGATAATATTGTTGTTAATTCCACTTTACTTTTAGGCCCACAAAGTTCGTGTAATGCACCCAAAAGAACTTTTTCAACATTTTTTTTGTTGTGCTTGTTGATCTTGTTCTTCACATTTTGGTAAATCTGAAAAAAAAATTTTGGAAATTAAAATTTAGAAAAATTTTGATTTTTACGTTTTTCAAGTATAGGATTAGTCTGTGCATGTAAAACAGCAGAAAGAACAGCATCTGCAAACATATCATTTACTGGATTTGACATCCATTCAATAATAACCAGATGTTGAGGTGAATAAAAGGAAATGAGAATTTCTCCCTAAAAATCAGAAACAAATTTAAAAATCAAAGTTAAAAAAACCTTAAACATTTTCACTAAATGCGAAGGTTGTTGCTGTTGTGAATTGGTTCCTCCTTTCTTTTCTTGCTTTAAACTTTTCTTTTCACAACTTTCATCATCATTTTCTTTTTTAATTATTTCTTCAACTAAAGTATCAGAAGATAGTTGTCGAAGATTATAAATTAAAACAGAAAAACTTCCATCATAAAAAACACTTTCACGTTGACTTAGTCGAGAATTGGATAATTCGGTATATGCTAAAAAATCAATATTTTAATAATTATTTACTTCCAAAACAAAAATTACAAACCGTTTAAATCGTTTGGATGTAAAAGATGATAATTAAAATTACGACGAACAAGAATTCCACTCATTATACTTCCATCATTTGGTATATTCATTGCTAAAGATCCAACGACTTTTGCTGTTTTTTGGCCTCGGAAGAAAAGATTTACAGATTCTGTATTTCGTGGATTGTAAACCTAAATTAAAAATAAATTTTCAGAAAATTTTGTTTATGGTAAGATTAGATGGGAGCAACAAATAAAATTTCAAACTAAAAAATTTTCAACCTCAATTTGAAAATCAGTATCATCTTCATATTGTCTCTGTATTGCTGCTTTTAATCTATTCATTTCATTCATTTCTCCATGCACCAAAATTAGATTAGGTGGACGCAAAGCTCGAATAAATTCTGATGTTTGGATATAATCTGTATGAGCAGAAAAGCTGATATAAGCAACTTGTAATCTCATAGGTAATCTTTGGCCATTTAGAGCGACAATTTCTTCTGGCTCTGAGAGAATATGCTTAAAAAATATTATAGAAAAATAGAAATATTTTAATAAAATTACCTTAGCAAGTGTTCCCTCCACACAATAACCGGCAATTATACAACCATTCTAAAAATCAAAATTAAAAATAAATCATCAAATTTTCCTTTACTTTAGAATCTGTACACCAACTTTCAAAGAGTTCTCTACTTAATCCATTTTGTAAAAATCCTGGGCTAGCCAATACAACACAAGGACCAACATCATCAAAATGATCAATACCCTAAATATATTTAATTTTAAAAATAAAAACTAAAAAATTTAAACCTTCAAATTAGAAACATGTTTAAACACAAAAGGGTTATTGATAGAAATTTGTCTCTGTATCCGTTGATTCATTCCACTAACAAATGTTTGATAAACTGCCATACATTTTTTTGCTAAGGAACTGGCATCTAAAAAAGAATTATTTTAATTTTTCTTAAAAGTTAAAAATGTTTACAATAAACAGGAATATCATGCAGTTCAGGATGTTGTTCCCAATATTCATCCAAAATTAAAAGCAATTCTTGTGCTCTTCCCAAAGCAAAAGCTGGAATTAAACAACGACCACCTCTTGCCACAATTTCATGCACAGTTGAAGTAAATCGCCTTTCTCGTTCATCGCGACTTTCGTGAATTTGTGTACCATAAGTGGATTCCTTTTAATTTTCATGAAAAATATTAAACAAAAATTTTTAGTCATTCGACAACAAAATTTCAATATGAGAGACTAAAGGGAGTGAAAAGCCGGAAATTTCAATTAAAAAAATTCTCATTTCAATTTTGTCCATTATTAGAATTTATGTTTGTAAAATTTAGAGGACTTTTATTTCTTAAAATATTTTAAAGTAATTATAAAAATCATACAGAGATAAGCACATCAGGTGATACATTTGGCACTTCTGCTGAACACAAATGTCTATCCTCTAATCTCGAAAAATCGCCAGTATAGAGAACACGTACACCAGCAATTTCTAACATAAACATACAAGCACCTAAAACATGTCCAGCAACATAACACCAAAATTTAATTCCATTGACTTCTTTTTGTTCGTGAAAATCAATCATCTTTAGATGAAAAATTTTTTAGTCATTCCACAAAAATTAAAACCTCAATTTTGTCCATACTTCTCTCCAAATCCTCTTCTGTATAAAGCATCCTTGTTTCACCTGTTCCACCACCTCCATATTTTGTAACCTTAAAAATTTTTATTTCTATAAAATTTTAAATAAAACATATAAACCTTAACAAAATCACCAATCATCATTCTATAAATTGCTTTTGTAGCATGAGTCATAAAACAACGACCACGAAAGGCAGTCTTTTCTAAAAGCCAAGGCAAAGCTCCACAATGATCCAAATGGAAATGGGTAATTAAAAGTAAATCGAGTTCCTCTACATCGATAAAATCAACAAAAGGAAGAGCATCAACACCATGCATTCCCTAATATTCTTGTTAAAAATATTTTGAAGTTAATAAAAATTACCTGATGGATGCCACAGTCGAACTAAAAATTTAAAGATAATAAAGCGAAATATTAAAATTATTAAATTCAGGCAGCTCCCAAGAGATGAGGTCGCAGATGGAAACACCTAACAGCACACGATTTGCAATGAACCATCTAGCTACTCATGAACAAAAAACTCAGATTAAAAATACCAACCATTATCCTTTTGCCTTTGAATTGCATATAATGGCAAGAACGTCCAACCTCTTGACCAGATCCTCTAAAAATAAGGTAAACAAAAATATCAACTAAAACATACGTACAGTGGCATAAAAGTTAAAATATCCGAACTCTCATCAGATGAAGTCATTCTATTAAATTGCAATCTACAACCAAACTTGAATATTAACCAAAAAATATTTAAAAAAATTAAAGCACAAAAACAAAAGTATCGAGATCAAACTGAAAGAACAAAAAGAATTCCAGACTTTTAAAACGGAAAAACTCAAAAATTATAGGCAAACTTTATCAAATAAAAAATTTATATTTGCCAAACAAATTTATGAATGAAATTTCATTAATCATTAAAACTACATTTAAAATATACTTTTTAGAGAATGTCTTCTAAAATTTTCTTTTCGTCTTTATGCATCCATCTAACCAGACTTGGAAGCAATATGGCTAATCAAGTCAACAATACGGCAGGAATACCCAAACTCGTTATCATACCAGCTAACCAATTTAACGAAGTGCGGGTTGAGAACCATAAGACTGAAAAATTAAAAGGTCAAATATAAGCTTGGAAATTGATAAAACTTACGCCTCCGCGTCGAAAATAGACGAATGAGTGTCCCCAAGAAAGTCGGTAGAAACAACCTAAATTAACAAAATTCAAATATAATTGTATCCAAAAAATGAGAAACCTGGTCCTCAGTATATCCCAGAATCCCTTTAAGTTTTCCTTCCGAAGCAGTCTTAATAGCATTCTTAATAGCCTCCTTAGTTGCTGGCTTCTCCAAACGAGCAGTCAAATCAACAACAGAAACGTTTGGCGTCGGCACACGAAAAGCCATTCCGGTAAGTTTCCCATCCAATTCAGGAATTACCTTCAAGTAAAGGAACATTATTCATTCAAAATTAAAAAGGCAATACCTTTCCAACAGCCTTTGCAGCGCCAGTACTCGCCGGAATAATATTCTGGCCAGCGCCACGACCATCACGCCACTGCTTGCCGCTAGGGCCTAAAAAATAATTTGGAATTCAAGACTGAATTAATAAAAATAGAAACCATCAACAGTCTTCTGAGTAGCAGTAACAGCGTGCACAGTAGTCATTAAACCTTCAATAATGCCAAATTCGTCATTGATAACCTTCGCAAGAGGAGCAAGACAATTAGTAGTGCAGGAAGCATTACTTTAAAAAGAAGTTAGAAAGATTAATGAAACAAGAAAACCTAATGATATGATGCTTGGAAGGATCATATTTGTCCTCATTAACACCAACCACAAACATTGGAGCATCAGCAGACGGAGCTGAGATAACCACCTTCTTGGCTCCGCCCTTCAAGTGGGCAGAAGCTTTCTCGGTAGTGGTAAAAACTCCAGTCGACTCAATAACAAACTCAGCTCCAGAACCTGCCCAGTCAATCTTTTCAGGTTCTTTGCTAAAATAGAGATAGGATTAAAACAATTCCAATTAAAACTTACAAGTTGAAAACTTTGATAGTATGAGTAGACTTTCCCTCCTTCTCAACTACCAAATTTCCATTGCTTGCTTGAATCTTTCCCTTGAAACGTCCGTGGGTAGAATCATAGTTGAACATATAGACCTAAAAGTTACTCAAGTTTTTAATAGAAAGTCTCCCCCAAACCATATAGTCAAGATCAATGAACGGGTCATTGACAGCAACAACTTGGACAGTATCCTTCTCGACCGCTGCACGCAGGGCAAGACGTCCAATACGTCCAAATCCGTTAATTCCAACCTTTGGCTTCATTTTAGAAATTATATTAAACAATTTTAATATTTTTTATCTAAAAAATAAACGATTTAAATCTTAAAATGTGAGTTGAAACGAAAGAAATATTGAGTAAACCTTTAATATTTTGGCCTTAACCAAGTCTTCACTTGTTAGTTTAATGTTTACCTATTTCCAATAGGACACATTCGCCCGAATAAACAAAGTCTCTGTCATATTTTCGCCTTCTCTCAAGGCAAGTCACAATATGTTACGTGTATAAACATCGATTTCAAAAGTGAGGGACTACTTACCACAACGTTCTTTGGTCTCAAAAAATATTTAGCAGTCCCAAAAATACAAATGGTTTTTAAACGAGGAACCTTTAAGTCAGTGGAATATGGAAGGGAAAAAATTAAAAGAATAAATGGAAATATGTGGATTCCATTTATGGTTCCATTATATGGATTCCATTATAAAAATCAAAAATTAAATAAAAAAAGTTTAAGGCAAATTAAAAGATTTTCTGTCAAACCCTAGGAGATTTTCGATAATCTCAGAAATTTCCTTTATATACTGTGGAAATTAAATGACAGAACGCCAAAAGAAGAAACGCCAAAGCATCGCGTAAATTTTATATTTGAATTTATTATTCCTGCAAAATTATTTTATTTTTATTTTTACAGTTTCTTCGTTGAATTTTTATAAATAAATTGACTTTTTTCAATTAAAACATTTAATGTTGTATAATGTTAGAACACTTTTTTGCACATTTTTTCATTTTCATTAAGATAACCTTTGCTATCAAAAAATGTTCCCAAACTTTTAATCGATCATTTCTTTTTATGCTAGTGTTATCTTTTAAAATATATTTATTTAAATATGGTACGATTTTTTTAAGATTGAAAAGAATTTTGTAAATCGCGCGTTTCTTATCAATTTTTATTAGACGATAATTTTATGTTAACTTTTAAAATTTTTTTTTAATTTTTAGGTGGAATTTAATTGAAATTTGTCAAATTTATATTAATTTAGCCATTAAATTAACAACCTTTTTAAATTAAAATTTTTTTCTTTTGATGGTCCTCACAGACTATTTCCATGAAAATCCGGCCAGTTCTGTTCCTTTTCGACTTTGTATTGATGGAAAATGGATTCTTGTTGATGAACAACTTTTAAGAGCACATCCTGGGGGAGGGGCGATGCTTGCCTATCGAAATTTGGATGCAACTGCTGTGTACAGAAAATTTTTGTATTTTCTAGATTTTTCAAAAATTTTCAGTTTCCATGCTTTTCACGCCGATTCAAAACTTGCTTATACCTGGCTGAGAGAATTGCGGGCTAAACAAACAACTGTAGATTCTCTGGAAGGGAATGGTGTTCTACACGATTTGACAAACGGAGAACAAAAGGATGAAAATGAGGAAAAGGTTATTTTCTTGAAAGATAAATTTTAAAGAGAAAAAAATTTAAAAAAATTTTTTATCAAGAAAAAATTTTTTTCACAGACTGATCTCCACGAAAAAGAAATTAAAAGGCGCCTTTTGAACGTTAATATGGGAAAATTTGAATTAAATCCACAGGAAAGCGAAAAGGTTTTTTTAAATTAAATTTTAAATTTAATTATTTTTTAAAAAGGTTTGCCAGTCATTTTCTAGATTAAAAATTCAAGTTAGAGAAAAGGGGTTATTTAAAGGAGATAATAGCTATTTTGCAAGAAAATTTATTGAAGCAATTGGTCTCATTTCTTTTTCACTTTTTTTACAATCTAAAGAATATTTTGTATTTTCTGCACTTTTTATGGGTTTGGCATGGCAACAATTGGGGTGGATGATACATGAGGTCTTTTTTTGGATTTTTATTTTGGGGTTTTTAAGCAAAAAAGAACATGAATAGGTTGATTTTTGGGTAATTTTGCTGGCTTTTGACGCCTCTCCAAAAAATCTCTCAATAAATATATCATTTTTTGGTCGTCATACTAACACTAAGTATAAGTATAAGTCTTATTCAAGAACAATAGGAATTTTGAACTTTGTGTATCGCATCATTATTCGTTCCCAATTCTCCTAACTGTATTAATCAAAAAGGATTAATTTTGTAATGAATTGTGAAGAAAATAAAAAACGACGCACAAAGTTAAAAATTCCTTAGAAATCTTTTACTATTTATTCTTTTTTAAATTTTCTAGTATGGTCATCAACAACATTTCAAGGTCTTTTTTGCCTTATTTTATTTTTTATTTTTTTTAAAGAATCGTTGGTGGAATGATTGTTGTGGTTATGTTTGTGGAAATTTCCTTCAAGGCTTTTCTCTAGCAGGGTGGAAGAATCCGGACTGGGAGGGTTCCGTGCCGCGAGTTCCGTGCCGCGGTTTCCGTGCCGCGGTTTCCGTGCCAGCCAGTTCCGTGCCCGCCCAGTTCCGTGCCGCGGTTTCCGTGCCGCGGGTTCCGTGCCAGTTGTAAAAGGGGAGGTTTCCGTGCCCAAATTTTATTTGTTCTAACTTTTCCTATTTAAATTTTTTTCAAAATACCGCACTCTAATTTAAAGTTTTTTAAATTATTTTTTCGTCATTTCAGAATGGATCAAATATTAACTAAACGTAACAAGGAAAAAATCCCTCATAATGGTTTTCTTTATGTTTTCGAAAAGCCAAGCAAAGATGAGACCAAACTTTTTTGGAGATGTGAGTTCCAATCAAGCAAAGGGATCAATTGTAAGGGACGAATACACACCGATTTGGAACACAATGTTTTGATTGCAAAAGGTAATCACACGTGTGTGGAAAATGGACCGGCACGTGTCCAGTCTCAACTAGCTGTTAGCAATATGAAAAGACGTGCCTTAGAAACAATGGAGCAACCTTCTACAATAAGAGCCGCAGCACTACAGAATATCCCAACACCGGTTATGGCGCAACTGCCGTCTAAAGATGCTATTAAAAAGGTTAGCATTAATGATGGTATTTTCTAGTTAAATTTTCATCGTTTTTAGATGATTAAGCTTGTTCGTCGAGAAGAAGGCGAAAAAGTATCACCACCGAAGGCGAAAAAGTATCGGGATGCGGATCGTCGACTGTTGAATCTGGTACAGAACTACGTTCCACTTATACCTGATCAGAATGGGCAAATTAATTTTCATGCTGATACATTCATTACTTATTTGGCTGGCATTTCTCGCAATTATTTGATGAACCAATAATTTTTTGTTTATTTATAATAAATTTTTCTTTATTTATAATAAATTTTTGTTTATTTGACTTAATTTTTAATTAAAATTTAGTTCCATTAAAAAAGTCGAGACCAAGCCCCCCCCCCCCCCCCCCCTAAACCCGAAAAAGCCCAAGAAAAGCCTAGAGTCAATACTCGGCTGGCTTTTAAGATGTTCTTCAGATCGTAGGAAGTAAGAAAAACAAAAAAATCTGCGAGAAACCCCTGTTTTTCATATATTTTACTATTGGGCACGGAAACCTCCCCTTTTACAACTGGCACGGAACCCGCGGCACGGAAACCGCGGCACGGAACTGGGCAGGCACGGAACTCGCTGGCACGGAAACCGCGGCACGGAATGGTACCCCACCGGGAAGAATCAACATAATGTACACCATGCTGCTACAAATATAGACGGTAGAGATGGAGATTTGGATTTACTTCCTTTATGGGCTACTGTTGGAACACATTTAATGGTTTTTAATAATTTAAATTTTAAAATTTATCGAAAACGAGGTACCCAACAGCATTAGACATTCTATTAGGAGAAAAAAACAAGTTACTCATGTCAGTCGGTGGAGCACCCGCATAGGTATAAGCGAGATCAAGCGCGCTTTGTCAGCTTCGACGCAGGTTCAAATCCTGCCCGGTAGCTAAGCTTTTGCTATATTCTTATTATAACCTCGTTTTTACAAAAAATTAATTTTATTTTAATTTTTTTCTCTCATTTTAAGAGATTAGAAGGCAATTCTATATGTGCTCGATTAATTCCTTTTCAACATTTATATTGGGCTTTTGCCCTTCCTTTGCTTCGTCTTTCTTGGCTTTTACAAACTTTACAATTTGTTTTTAGTATGCAATCAAGTTTTTATAATGTTTGGGAATTTTTTTAATTAAATAAATTTTTTTTAAAGATTTATAGAGAAAGAGCTTTAATAGAACAATTAACAGTTATTGCTCATTGGACTTTGGTATTAACTCAATATTATTTTTTACCTAGCTATCAGGTAATTTTTTAATTAAAAATAAGTAATTTAATAGAAGGACAAAATTAAATTAAGAATTTAATTTTTAATTTAATAAAAAAATTTTGACGTAAGTGTGATAGAATTAAATTAAGAATTTAACAAAAAATAAAATTTTTGTCACAAAAAATTGACAGAAAATATTTGAGGGGGTTTTTTTAATTTGATGGATGTTCCCTTGACTAAAAATATGAAATCCGTTATACTTTAGTTTCTGTTAGAGACTTCCAAGACCAAAAATTTTCCAAGTCCAAGACTAGACCCCAAGATCGAAAAAAACCAAAGAAAGCCTTGAGTCAAGACCAAGTCTTGGAAGTCTCTAGTTTCTGTATAATGCCCCCTACTAAGATGCCTAATTATTTTCCTGCGGCTTTTATGGATCATTTAAATTCATTTTTTTGAGCTTTTCCATTGTCAACAGTCTTTTCTGTTTTTAACATAATATGCAGCTTTTCTAAGGAAAAATAAAATTTAAAATTCAGAGATCTCAAAAATCTTTCGAACCCCCAAAAATTCCAATAACCATTTAGATTCATTTTCTCTTTTCAATTTACAGGTTCGTCTTGAATATTTTTTAATTTCACAACTTTTTGCTGGATTTTTATTATCACATGTAGTTAGTTACAACCACTATTCTACTGACAAATTTCCACGTAAAAATTTTTTCATATAATTTTTTAAAAAAATTCTAAAGATAACGACCCAATTCTAAGTAATTATGCTTGTCTTCAACTTTACACAACTCGAAATATGAGGCCGGGTTTGGTAATTGATTGTATTGTATACGATGTTCATGCTGTGGAAAAATTGTGGATGGGAGATGGAATTGAACCATCAAGGAATGAGCCCAGACCGAAGCACAACCGACTGTGCCACCATCCAACCCATTGCTGGGTTATTTATTTTCATTTATGTTCTTTCTGCAAGTGCGGACACAACACTCCTTCCGCCTTGCAAAATCAAGCGTCCTCGCTTGTTGCTTGTCTTCAATAACTATCATCTGTTTCGATTTTTGGGAGAGCACACACAGAAACCCATTTGTGGCATTTTTTTTTCTCATTTATTTTCTCTTCTCTCGCTGCGCATCATCGGCGTCTTACGCTTCTATCTAGCTGCTCACACAGAGTCTTACGCTTTAATTTCTGCCCGCACACAGCACAGGACGATACTCACAGGGTCTTCTCCTTATTTCTCTTAACAGTGAAAGCATTTCAGATCATCACAGCATTTGACGTTCGCTTAAGTTTCCTCGGGCTATGCCCGGCGGGTCGTTGCACCATTATTGTATACGATGTTTTCATGCTGTGGAAAAATTGTGGATGGGAGATGGAATTGAACCATCACGGAAAGAGCCCAAACCGAAAGCACAACCGACTGTGCCACCATCCAACCCGATGCTGGGTTATTTATTTTCATTTATATTCTTTCTGCAAGTGCGGACACAACAGATTGGCTTTGGGGTGGATTGAATTATCAAATTGAGCATCATTTATTTCCTACAATGCCTAGGCATAATCTTAAAAAGGTAAGGAGGAATTTTAAATTGAGAATTTGTTGTTATTTGTAGACTGTCAGACATTTTTGCGGACATTTTTTTGTGATTTTTTTTTGTTTTTTTGACACAGGCGAAAAGTAAAAAATTTTGTTGAGATCGGATCGTGACGAGATCTCAAACAAAAATCTCAGTTATAATTTATATTCGAGATGTTCTCGCATGACCCTTCCAGTCCGGTCTTCTCTGATTTTCGGTCTTCTCTCTTTCTTCTTCTCCTTCCAGTCCGATCTTTAATCAAAACCTTCAGCCATGGGGAATCTTGGACAAAATCTGGATAAATTTAAATATTCGAATCAGAGCTGCACGAAAATTTTTCGTTTCGTTTCGTTTTCGTAGATTTTCGTGGATTTTTGATGATTTTCGTTTCGTTTCGCGTTTCGTTTAAAAATAAATTTTTTCGTTTCTTTCGTTTCGTATTTCATTAAAAATATTTTTTCGTTTCGTTTTCGTTTCGTAAACTCCATTTTTAAACGAAAATGACGAAAAAATATACGATATTTTTAGACAAATTTTGTCGTATTTTTAAGTCAAAAATTGAAAATTTTTTTCCTAGGAACTGAAAATTCAAAAAATTTTGCCTGCGGCGCTGAAAAATGAAGAGAGTTTACTGTTTGATTATCATAAATTCTCAAAATTTTCGCCTGCGGCGCTGAAAAATGGAGTAAAAGTCTAGGCTTTAGTGATTGTATTTTAGAATATAGATATTATCAATGGACTGTATTATGTCTGCAGATCAGACATATTTTAGTAAGTTTTAAAATGACCCTAAACTCTCAATTTAATGAGGCAATCAATTATAAATATTTATTTCTTCAATCAAATCTAATTAGGGTCAAGTGAGGCTCCGAAGAGCACTGAAAATGAGGGAAATGAAACAAGTATTTATAGGGACTAGTAAGGGCGGAAATATGATAAAAACATAAAGAAAGTGTATAAAGGAAAAGGTTTAGGAAAAGGTCCCACAATATCTCTGTTAATCCCTCCAAATTCGCCTCCCTTTATATCCATCGAAATCCAATTTTGCAGGTTATCCCGATAAAATCCGTATCTGTTTAATGTATTGAGAGTGTGATTTGTAAGGATCTATATCCTTCTTAATCTCTATATCCTTTATCTATATCCTTCCTAGTGAAACGATGTGAAAAAATTATCACACCTTCATTAAAATAGGCATTTTGAAAGTAAATTTGGCATTGAAGGTGAATTAGCCGATAACTTAGGCATTTTTATAATTTTGATTTTTTTCGTTTCGTTTCGTTTCGTTTCGTAAAAATTGAGATTTTTTTCGTTTCTTTCGTTTCGCGAAAATGAAATTTATTTTTTTCGTTTCGTTTTCGTTTCGTTTACTGATGAATTTATTTTTTTCGTTTTCGTTTCGTTGAGGGAAAAATTTTATTTTCGTGCAGCTCTGATTCGAATATTCAATTTTTATTTTTTAATTTTTATTTTTTAATTTTATTTTTTAATTTTTAGGTAATGCCATTAGTCAAAGAATTCTGTGCTAAAAATAACTTGCCTTATATGGTGATTTTTTAAATTAATTTTTAAAATTTAAAAATTTTAATTTAAGGTAGACGATTATTTTACCGGTTTCAAATTAACTATAAAACATTTACACAATGTTGCTGATATTGCTAGTGAAGTTTTCCAACGGAAATTGAGTGGAGGATAATTAGCTAACTCTTTTTATTTTTTAAATTAATTAACGGGAAAGAATTAAAAAGTAAAAAGGATAATCTTTAAAAAATAATTTATTTAATTATTTAATATTTTGTACATGAACTTGCCTTTCTTTTTAATCTTTTAAATTAGGGTAGCACCCCGACCCGACCTCCGAAACCCGCGACCTCCGCGAATTTTTTGGCAAAACCCCGATCCGAACCCCGAAGACTTCCCCGACAAACCCTGATCCCCGACGATCCCGCCCCCGAAGGCTCGGGGTGCTACCCTATTTTAAATTATAACCAGTACAAAGGCTGATATAATCCCTCCAGGGTCTTCAATTAGAAATATTCGAGCCCTTAAGTCCTGTCTCCTTACCAGACCGGACTGAGGCGAGGAACAAAAAATTTGGTTTTCGAGAATCATTATTTTTTGAGATATCGATCTCGTTTCTCTTACGAACCTCCCAGTCCTCAAACCTTCCAGCCTTACAATCCTCCCAGTCCGTAAGAGAAATGAGATCTGTACCGGAAACATACTGGAAATAATGTACCGGAAACAATTACCTATATTTTACAATTCCAAACTTAAAAAAATGATGAGGAAGGCTCTAAAAACTAATAAAAAATTTTTATTGGATTTATTTCTAAAGTTAATTGTTTTTGTTTTTAATTTTATTTTTTATGCAAATTTTTTATTTTCGATTTAAAAAAATAAAAATAGTAAACACTCCAAAATAAGTTTAAAAAAAGGTTAATCTCTTATAGATTTATTTTTTTATTTGAAAAAAATTTAAAAATAAATTTGGCAAAAATTTAAAAATAAAAAATTTAAAAATTGATCTTTTAAAAGTTGGTCTTTTGGGTATTTAATTTTTGGCCAATTTTTTTTTATTTTTTAGACCCTTATTGGTTTGTTTATTGAAAGAATTTTTGGTTTAAAAAAATAAATATTGATGATTGAGAGAGAGAGAGAAGGGACTTTTATTTATTTATTTATTTATTTTCCACGACAGAATTTTGTTGTCTTTTTCTCGGTTTTTATTGGCATTGGAAAGAGGGAAAAGAAAGAAAAGAGACCCCCAAGAATTGGAGAGCGAGCGTTTTTGTTTGTTTATTTGTTTGTCTTAAATGCCTCTTCTCTCTCCACACAAACAAACATCATTTTTCAAATAAACATAAACACTTCTCTCCCTGTTGGTGATGAATAAGTTGAGAAAAAAAAAGAAAAAAAAATTTTTTTTCAAAATGGCTGCCTATGGCGTGTGTATTTTTATTCGATAAAGGATGCCCTCTTTTCTAATGTCGCTTACGAGACCTCTATTCTTTATGGTTGTTGTTGTTTGTCCAGTGTTTTGTTTGGAGGGGGTAAAATAAAAAGTAAATAAAAGAGAAGAGAGAGAAGAATAGGTATTTGGGGGGGGGGGTATTTGGGTAAACACACACACTATTTCTCCCTTTTCTCTTTTTCTCTCTTCACAAAATGAGAGACGGAAATGTGTGTGTATTTGTGTTGTTTGTTTATAAATGAGCGAGTTAATCGAGAAAATAAAAAAAATTGTAGGGGGCCGGGGGGAATGTTTACATTTTATTTATTTTATTTATTTTCTCCCCACACACTTTTCGTCATTAATTGACAGCCTTTCCTCTCTCTTTTCTTTTTTTCTCTTCTCAAATTTTTCGCCCTTTGCCCTGCTTCAGTATTAAATATTTTTGTTGTTTAACCAATTTTCTCTTCAAAAATAAACACAAATATTTTTATTTATTTATTGTCACATTTTTTTTGTTTTACGCTGTTCGAATTATATACTTTTCCCCAGTCAAATTAATTCTCTCTCACTTTTTTTTCTAGCTAGTAAACAACCACTGGCGTTCACAAGTTCTTTTATAGTAGCCTTTTTTTCTGTCGGAAAGAAAAAAGGGAAAAAATACTTTTGTGGTTTGTTGAGGGGGGACCCTTTGGGGGGGGGGGGGGAGGGGGACCTTTTTTTCTCTCTTTAATTTTTTTGTTGTTGACATTTTACCTAAACAAAACAGTCAAAAGACTAGGTAAAAAATGAAATATAAAAATGTTTTTTGTTTGGCCAACGTCCCACATCTCTCCCTTTAGGTTTTTTAGTCATAGGGTGGGTGGTCTACAAATATGAGAGCAGAAAAAAAGGAAAGAAAGAAGCCTTTCCCTACTCAACAAAAATAAAAAACAAATAAAAATAAATACACACAATCATTCCCCCCTCAATTTTCTCTCTCAAAAAGCGCTCGCTCAACAACAAAATAAATACATCATATATATTTATTTATTTATTTTATATCTCGCAGTGCTCTCAATACATGCGTTCTTTTTCTAAATAAAAATTTTTATTTTTATTTATTTGTCATCTAAAGTATGTATAACTAGTAAACACACAAAAATATTTATTTATTTTCTAATAATAATAACAAATTTATTTAAAAATATTGTTCAATAGTTCCAGTATTGAATATTTTGTACCCAAAAACTTTTCTTTTTAGATTGCCTTTTTATTCGATTTTTTGTTCTTTCAAAATAATTTTTTTAAAGAAAATTATTTTTGGATTTTTACTTTGAGTGATTTTTTTATTTATTTATTTTTTAATTCCTTACTTGACCCTCCTTTTTCTCATTTTTTCTCTTACCCTCCTACGGTGCGCAGCAGGGGTGCAGCTCGTCTCGCTTCTCGCCTCTCGCTTCTCGCTTTTTCTCGCCTTTTTGGGCAGTCTCGCCTCTCGCTTCTCGCTCTCGCTTTTTCTCAAAAAAACGAGAATTAAGCGAGAATTTTTTATCCCTTTATTTTTCTAATTTTTATTTTCAAGGAATAAATAAATGAGATGTCAAAGATTTGGAATTATTTCACACTCTCTGGACGAATTGCATTCTGTAAAGAATGTGATTATAAAAAAGATTTTCCGCCAAGAGCACCAACAACGACATTGGCAACACATTTAAAAAGTAAGCACCCGGAACAACACAAACAATTTTTGGATCAATCAACAGAAGTAAAGGAAAAATCGAACAAGGAAAAGGAAAAGCAAATGACACTCAAAAGAAGTTTTGAAATTCAGTCATCTTCAAAAGAAGATAATAATGAAGTCTACGTACTTTGATGTAGATGATGAAGTCTACGTAGAATAATGAAGTCTACGTACTTTGATGTAGAACGACAGGAAGAGTATAAGAATTGGTTAATTACAGAAGCAGAAAAAGTTATACAAATACAGGTTATTTTAAATATTTAATTTCTAATACCTAATTTTAGGCAAGAGTTTCCGATCAAAGCAATTCGAGTTCAACTAAAACTTGTGCAGTTGCTGATTTATTTAATGAGTACGAAAGAGATAATGAAATGGAGAATATGCTAAATACTCAATTGCCGTCTCCTGCTGAGCTTAATGCACATCAAAAAGCAGAGGTTGAAGTAAACGAGTATTTACATTCAAAAAGGCTGCAAATAACTGATGATCCATTTAAATACTGGTCTGGCGAAAATTCAATAAAATGGCCGTTACTGACAAAATTGTCTCATCGTTATTTCTCAGCACCAGCTACATCATCGGAGAGTGAAAGGTTTATTGAGAACAAATTTTATTTTAATCCTTTAAATTTTTAATTAGGCTTTTCTCAACTGCAGGATTGGTTGTAAGTAATTTACGCACAAGATTGTTGCCTGATAATGTCGAAAAATTGCTTTTTCTTCATAATAATTTAAAAATATACGATTATAAGTATGATTTATAAAAATATACTATTTAATTTAGGCAAATAAAATTTTTACAATTTTTTTAAAATTCTCGCTTCTCGCCTCTCGCTTCTCGCTTTTTCTCGCCTTTTTTGGTAGTCTCGCCTCTCGCTTCTCGCTCTCGCTTTTTAATTTTCATTCTCGCTTCTCGTTTTCTCGTTCTCGCCTTTCAAAATTCAATTCGCTGCACCCCTGGTGCGCAGGACTTGCAGTCATCTCAACAATGGTTACAGGCAATTCGAGCAATCATGATAAGAACTAAGTTTTATTAAATATAGTAAAGCAGTGCTTCAGCTAGTTCAAAAGGTTTATTCGACAACTCGGAGCGAACCAGCAACTTCAGTAGACGGACTGCTGTGTTGTCCATTACACCACGCCGCTTACTGCACAGTAGTCATGCTCGGGTATCCCGACTCCCAATTCCTTGGTGTTTTTTCTCCCGAGCATCACTACTGCACAGCCCTATGAATTAATTAGCTATATGCTTTACAATATATAGTTTAATTGGCTTTAATGTCCCTTGGCATCTTTTTTTGATTATATGAAGGTTTGCCCCACTTCCTGTTGCAGTTTTTAATGTCTTTTGGAACGAAATTTTACAATTAAATTTTAATTTGTTTTTTCTTACTTTTAATAATCTCTTCTCCTCCTACATATTTTTTATAAAAATTAAAAAATAATCTTTTAAAATTTAATATTAAAAAGCATATTTATTTAACCGTTCAGGATTCCCTCTTCTTTTTAAATTAAAAAGCTTTTCATTTTTTTACAAACAAAAATTAATTTTTACCCCTCTTTCCTCTCCTTTTTAATTTAAAAAAAATGTTTGGAATTTAGTAGATTTAAAAAATTTTTGGAATTTAGTAGATTTTAAAAATTAAATTTAAAAATAAAAACAACGAAAAGACGATCTCAACAAACATTAATAGTCAAATTAGGCTACAATTATTTGTCCTTTTTAGGCAAGTTTTGAAAGTTTTTTTTAATATAGGGGGACAATTCACCTTACAGTAAATTCACCGAAAAATATTTGAATTGGAGGAATTGGAGGAATTGTTTAAAATGATGGAGAGTTTTGTAGAGATAAGCGTAGGGAGGGATTGGATTTATGGGATTTCGTCCAAATTTCGTCCCAAATTTTTTTAAATTTCGTTCCCAAATTTCATCCCCAAATTCCCCAGATTTCGTCGCCAAATTTCCCCAAGAATCCCTAAATTGGATTTTTTTTTACAATTTTTGGTATTTATAGAATCGCAGGATTTTCAAGAATAATCTAACGGGATCCCTTCTCATAACTTCTTCGGTCCAAGACATTAGTCACTAAATCTCTGAACAAAATCCCCTTTGGCGACTAGAGTTTCTGTTTCACGGTTCAAGTTTCCGTACCTTCTTGAGTTCAAGACACTATTCAAAGCTCTCCCATACCTTCCTCTCTTCCTGTGAATTTTCTGGTTAATTCCAAAACTTTCGGTGAATTGTCCTTTCCGTGAACTTCCCTAAAAAGCTTACTTAATTTTTAGCAGGCTTTTTCCACTTTGTCAATGCTCAAATCAAAAAGGAATGTTCCTATTATTGCTTTTCCTTTAAAAATGGCTCAACAACAACAGGGAAATAATGAACAACAAACAAATTCTTTAACAACATCAGAACAACAACAACAAATTAATTCTTCTTCCTCTACAGCAACTGTTAATACTACAACAACGATTGACGCTTTAGCAGCAATGTTGGGTGGTGGAGGTATTGTGGAACCCGCCTTGGCTGCCCAATTGCTTGGGCTTGGTCCTCAGGTGTTTTTTAAATTTATTTTTTGTTTCTTTCTAATAGTAAGACACTCTCTCTAATTAAACGTTCCCTTTAATAGGCCTCTCTAATAAACCCCCACCCCTCTCTAATAAACAACCCCTCTTAATAAACAACCCCTCTCTAATAAAAGTCTAATAAGCAGCCCTCTTTTTTAAATAAAAGGCTTGTAGAAGCTCCATTATATGATTTTGGTTACAAAATTAATTTTGTTAAGTGTTAAATAATTTGTATGTTTTTTAAAGATTTTTTTGGTCAGTTTTGGCTATAAAGTCGTTTATTTATTAAATCCAAAGTTGTTAAGAATATCGATTTTCCCAAAAATTTTCCAAATAAACAACCAAAAATTCTTAGTAAACACTATTCGAGATTTAGTGTTAAAAACTTTTTACATCCTCAAATATTTTTTTTCTATTTTTAAAAATCACTAAAATGACATTCTTAACCTCCAAAGACATCTACAAGTTTGTGAGATATGTTGGAGTACTTAAAAACGGGATAACTGGACAAATTAAAGTTTAGGGTATCTAAAAGAGTAAGGGAGATTTCATTTTGAAGTTTTCCCATTTTGGAAAAAATTATTTCTAAAAATTCAAAAGCTTGATATTAAGAAAGTTAAGGAGTTAAGGTCCCCCTTCCCTTGTTAAGGTCCCCCTCCCCCTCCCTTGTTAAGGTCCCCCTCCCCTGAAAGAGTAAGAGAGGTTAAGGTCCCCCTTTCCCTTGTTTTAAAAAAATTACAAAAATATTAAAAATTTGTTTTTTTTTAATTTTGTTTTTTTAACTTGAGGGCTTTTATTTTTCCACCAAGTATAAAGTCCATATGTACTTGAAGCGGCTGCTGTTTTTTTTTAATTTCTTATTTTCAAATATTTTCTCCTCTCTGAGTCACAAACATTTATTTTTTATTTTTTAATATTCCCAAGAAATGTATAAAGGATTTGCTTTCAAAGTGCGCAATAATAAATATAAATCCTTATTTATACACAAATCTTTCTAAATGGCATGTAAACAAATATAAAATATTTGTGTGTCTGTTTTGTTCGTCATAAAATTGGGAGGGATGTTACGGCGCGGGGATGATAGGCCGCAAACTTTTGTAAAAATTTTTGAAATGGAATTAGGGGGTTTGAAATTTTCTAAAGCTGACCTTTAAAGTGTTGACTAGTCTGTTTAAAATTTTTGGATTTTTTTGTTTGATATTATGCAAGTTGTGGTCGAAGATTTATTCAATTTATGAAGATTTTGTCGATTTTTGTTGTAATTTTGGCCATAACTTTTGTTATCTTAAACCAGAAATTCTGAAATTTATAGAGGGGTTAGATAACACTATAAGGGCTATCAGATAAAAATTTCAAAAATTTAAGGGTTTGTTAAGGCACCAATTTACAAGCGCGCGCCATAAAAACTCTGCGCCGAAACACCTACTTAATAACATTATTTTATAAAAGTTTATGTAAATTCTAAAAACGTAATCTTTGCTCATTGACAACGCGCGTAAGTACATCAACAGATGTTTGTATTTTTTTTTAAATAATTAATAGTAGCGTGCTTACGAATTATTATTTTTATTTATTTATTTTGTTGTTTATTGTTTAATAGGGGAGGTGGAGGAAATAAAAAAATGTTTTTTTAAAGTAAAAAAAAATTAATTTTTAAAAGAAAGGAACGCCTTTTCTCTGTTAATGAAAAATAAATATTTAAATGTTCCCTTTATTTTTTAATTTTATTCTTTTTATTTTTCATATTTTTTGGGAAAATATTAAAAGTTTATATTTTACTTTTTCTATATTTTGACTACACATTAGAGATCGGTATTTTTGAAAAGTCTGGGCATGTTCCTGGACTCTGGGTTTGATTTTTTACCTGGGCCGGATTCTGGGCCTGTAGTCCAGGGAAACCCCAGGAAGGTCAAAAATGCCTGGGCTTGGACTCTGGGTATACAGGCCTTGGTCTAGACCCAGGCCGATATCTACTACACACCCATTAAGTTTTAATAGGAAGGTAAGGAGAGGTTTTGATCATGAACAAAATTACTAGATTGTTCCTTTATTTGAATTTTTAAGACTTTTAGATTAATTATAAAGGTTGTGGGGAATTAGTATTTGTATCGTTCGATTCTTCTATTTCTTTGATCTTAAAAGGGATGAATTTTTGGGTTCTCATCAGTGCTGGGTATAGCTCCGGGAGCTAGCTCCGGAGCCGGAGCTAAGATTTTGAAAACCCCGGAGCCGGAGCTGGAGCTGGAGCCAAGAATTTGAAGAGCCCGGAGCCGGAGCCAACAAATGGCAAATACCCAGCACTGGTTCTCATTCCATGTTTTCCCCTCTTCGTCACCTTCTTTAGTCGAGATATTTGAGAGATTGGAATAGTTGTGTTTGGGATATTCTGAAGATTTTATGAGTTTATGAGGCTAAATCTCATTCATAAATAAATTTTTTTGTGTATTTTTATTTTACTGATAATCACGTTATTTAATATGTTCAGAAAATAATGTTTATTTAAACTTTAATTTTTATTGTCTTAAAAATGTTTATTTTCTCTCCAAGTTTTATTTTCTCTCTCTCTCTTTTTCTTCTCTCTTATTTTCTTTTCTCCCTCTCTCCAAGTTTTATTTAAAATTATTAAAACTTTGTTTATTTAAAAAAGTTTTCTCTATTTATTTTGTTTATTTTTACTTTAAGGCAAAAACTTTCTTTTTTTCTCCAATTTTTTTGTGTCAACAATTTAACAAACAAGGACAAAAATGGGGGAAGAATGTTGAAATCAATTGATTTTTTATATTCTTTATGGGACCAATCCCGTCATGACCGCCCTTGTTTACTGTATTGTTTACATTCTTTTTTGCTTCTGTCCGAAGGAAAGGAAAGGGGGAAGGCTGGCAATTGGCGAGTAAAATAAAAATAAAAAAAATATATAAAAATAGTCTCGGTTTTGTGTTCCCTTTTTTAACCCCCCTTTTCTTCACCTTTCTTATTTTTTTTATTTTTCACTTTAAAAATGTTATTTTTTTTTTGTTTTTCTTGATTTTCTCCCCCAATTATTTTTGTTTTTCTTTTTTTTTTGAAATAAAAATAATAACAAAAACATATCAATCAATTTATATTTAATTACTGTATTTATTTGTGTCTAGAAAAAGGTGTGTTGTTGATTAGAAAGTATTTGTGTTGATTGAGAACATTTTTAAGGGGTGGAAGGAGGAAATAAATTCCAAAAAAATTTTTCTTCTGGGTGTTTGTCCAGTACTTGGCAGTGTTTGGAAGCTGTACCGAAATTAGTGCTTGTACCTGTATATGAGTACGAGGAAAAAAACCTATGCGAGTACAAGCAAATTTTAAACTTTTAAACACTGGTCCTAAACAATGGTCAAACAATGGTCCTTCTGTCCGTTCGGAACCGAAGTACCGAAAAATTTTTGATTTAGTTCTTCAGCTTTGGATATCAGAAGATTCTTTTCTATTTGTCCAGTCCTAGGCATTGTTTGAAATCTCGTGTCATAATTCATAGTACGGAAAATAAGTACTGAAATTCTTTAAGTAGTTCTTCGGGTTTGGCCCTGCTTAAGTTTTCCAAAAGTCTCTTTCTTTGTTCTGCCCTAGGCCTGAAAATTTTTATTTTTCTCACCTTTCCCTTATAATTAATTAATTTTTTTGCACATAATTTTTTTTATCTCCAAAATTGTTCAAAATTTAAACCTCCAAATCTAATGTATTTTTTTCCTTCTCCTTTTACCGCCCAAATCCTTTAAAAATCTTTTTTTTTAAATTTTTTAATTCATTTATTACTGTAAAAATGTCTGAAGATTATCAACCACTTTTTTCTTTTTTTTATTTGTTATTATTTTTATTTTTGAACGTGCATCACCGCTTTTAACACAAATTATGCCATACTGTGGATTAAAAAATTTTTTTTTATATTTAAAAGACTGTCCCTTTTAAAAGTCTGGCATGTTTCACAAAAATGTGTAAATAAAAAAATATATTTTTTTAAATAATTAGAAAATAAATGAGAGGGAAAATAAGGGGAGAATTGTTTTTTAAAAAAATAAAAATATTATTTTGAGGGGTATTTTAAAAGCATGTGACAAGTATTTCCTTAAATGACGCAAAAAATATTTTTTTTCTTTTGATCCAAATAAAGTAATAATCCTTTATTTTTTGTTTTTCTTTTTTATTTCCAAATCACTTTCCAAGTATGACATAATAATTTAAAAACAGATTTATTTTTTCTTAAATTTTTGATGTTTTTTTTAAACTGACTCATTTTGGAAGGGAGGAGCTAATGACGACAGATACGCGTCCATTTATAATTTATTCTTCCATACTTTTAATCAAAATAACCCTCAAAATTTTGTAAAGAATCCTTTCTTTCTCGTAGATTATCTACTAAATTCTTGACAAATTTAAAATTTTTGATCGGAAATTCCAAAAGTTATTCAAAAATATTTCAAGCAATAATGGCATTTTTAGCATTTCAAAGTTTGACTTTTTTTACTAGAATTTTCGAAATCCCTGAATAAAATTTTGAAACTTAACAAAATTTTAGATAATCCAAAAGAGGATTTATCTATTAAGTATCTTCATGATTCTACGTATAGCAAAATTAAAAACGGCCAATTTTTAGCCAAGCGTAAATTTTTAAATGTGCGCCAAAATAATTTTTCCTCACACTCAAACGCCAAAACTCAAAATTTGCGTTTTTGCACGTCATAAAAAGTTTTTGGCGCTCTCATCAATTTTTATATTTATTTTAATTTTTTCAGTGCTATACAAAATAATTAATTTTTTGTATGCATTTTGTTTGTTAGTTCTTGGCTAGTATTTTATTTATAAAATTAGTAAATGGTCTTGTATCTGCAGAAAAATTTAGAAATTAGAAAAATGTCTTCTCAACAACAGTGCCAAAATAATAATAATCAGCAACAACAACAACAATTTTCTTCTCCTTCCACTACTTCTCCACCTTTTTCAACAGCAACTACAAATTCTAGTGTAAGAGGGGGAAAGGGTTTTTGAAAGTTTTGAATGGTTGTAAATTCTCTCTAGGTCCCTCTAAAAGGTGTATCATGATTTATTCCAAGCCTCGATCCTGAATTTACTTATTGTCAGGAAGACCTAGTACTGCGTAATTAGAAACTGCCACTCGTTAGTTTGATTCGGACAATTTTGCTGGATCAATCCCATCCAAATTATTTTCCGGGATCCTTTACTTTTTTATAGTTATCCAGACTGTTGTTATATATTTGTTATCTCAACTCTCAATTCTTTAGTTGCTTAAAAATTTTGAGGAATTTAAAAACATTTTTAATAACCCAAATATTAAACTTTTATTTTTTCACTTCCTTTATTCTTTTTACATATTAACATTGTTTATTTATTTTCATTTTTTATGCTTTAATATTTTTGTGAATTGTTTAAACTTGAAAATATTTATTGTTATTCTGATCAATTTATTAGATTTTTTTTAATTTAATTTTTTAAATTTTTTAGCTGGAGCAACAATTACTTCTACTTGCAGTACAGGAGCGTCTTGCCCAGTCATTTTCATCTTCAACAATATTCCAACAACCATCAACAACAACAACAACAACTACCCCACATCAACACCCCCAACAATTACCTCCTCCCTCTCTAAGCCCTTCTTCTTCCCTTTCTATTTGGCAACAATTAACAACAGCTTTATGTCAATTACCCAACGATGCCCATTCTATTTTAAATGCTGTAGCAAATATTAGTCCAAATTCTTTGGATACTTTAACTGCTGCTTTAATTGCACAACAACAACAACAACAAACAGCAAATCCAATTTCTTCACTTTCTTTAGAAAGTATTTTGTTACAAGCTGCTGCAAGTGCTGCTTCTCTTCCACTATCTCCTAGCCATCCGTTATATCAACAAGGAATTTGTTTGTGGTCTCAATGCAATCAGGTGCTAATTTAGAATTTTCTTGGGAAACTTATTAGGAAACCAAACATGTTGAAGGGTACACCCCCAATGTACCGCGAGTCCAAGCAGAGCTTTAACTTTGTTCAAAATTATCAAATCAGGTACGCCCTGGCATGTTTTGATTAAGTTCGTCAAGGCGCATTGAACCATATCAAAACTTCCCGGATTCGACTACTTTGAACGAAGCTCTGTTGTACATTGGCCTGCTCCCCATGTCGAAATTTGGCAATTTAAAATCCATTTCCATCCTCACATATTTTTAAACAAATTTATTAAAAAAATTTTTTTCAGAAATTCGATTCACTCGAAGCTTTCCTCATCCACTTAACTCAATCTCACGTTCAAGACGAAAATGCTGTTCGTCAATGTCGTGCCCAAATCGAGCTTGTAGACAATTTAGAGAGAAAATTAACGAGTGAACGTTCTCGTCTTCAAGCAATGATTACACATTTTCAACAAGTACAGGAAACACAACAAACTTGTTCTTCTGTCTGTTCTTCTCTTTCTTCTTCTACTGCTACAACAACAACAAGTATTTCAACACAACAAATAAATAGTAAAAGAGAAAATAATTTAGAACAAGAATATCAACAACAACAACAAAATATTTTAAATTCAATTACTCAACAAAAAATTTATGAAGAACATCTTAATCAACAACAACAACGATTACTTCAACATTTGCCATCAACAGAAGGATTACAATTAAAGGAGGTGAGAAGGAAACGTTTAAATTTTATGTTAGAAAGAATATTTTTGGTAGACGAAGGGGACCTTTTTTTAATTAATTTTTGAATAACGGTCAGAGTTCTCATTCCAAAAATGTCGAACATTTCCATTTTTTATATTCTACAACCGGTTGGAATTGTATTACCTGAACACCTATTCATATCTCCTGATTTTGTTCGATCCATATGTCTTCCGAACTTGGAGACATATGGATTGATTATTGCACAAGGATTTATATTTTTTGGTATATCCCCTTGTCTTTAAATTTTTAGAAGTATGATCTTTCCTATTATTGATACTTAAATAATTATTAAGGATATAATTATTTTTTACATATGTACTTCTCTGAAGATGTGTTTAATCATTAATACCTCCTTTCTTGGTTTGTCATTTCTAGGGAATTTTTCGGATATCCTAAATAGCTAACCCTGCTCTTAACAATTTCTTCTTTCTTTCAGAATCTACTTAATTCATTAGAAGATTCTCAAAAACTTTCATCACCTCAACATTTTTCTTCTCATAAATTACCTTCCTCCTCCTCATCTTCTTCTTCTACATCAATTCCTCAACAATCAGCAGCTACAGCCTTAGCAGTACTTTTAGCATCCTCAATTAAAGAAGAACAACAACCTCCTTTACCTTCACAAACACCCCAATCTAATAACAACAATTTTTTTACATCAACAAATCCTTCAACAACACCTTTTTCAGCACTTTTAAATGCGGCAGCAGCAAATAATAATTCTGTTAATAGCACACAACAAATTCAACAAACTGTGGGTCGGTTAAAAAATATTTGTTGATTAAAAAAATTTTTTTGAGAATGGGAGAAGAAATTCAAGTAAAAAAGACTGGTTAATCTTATTTCCCACATATATACCTATTCAGATTTTGGTTCAGTGTTGATCCTGTGGTCGATTTAATTTTCGGCTTTAAAATATGATTTTGACTGGCACATATCAGTAGTAACCACCCCCCAAACGTTACAAACGTTACACCCATTTGATCACCTGTCAATCAAACCTGAGGCTATAGGGGGTATTTTCTTTTGATCTTTGCCGCAAACCCTTTGTTTTTGGAAGGGTTTGAGGGTAATTAATCATGATTAATTAGGGTAATTAATCATTAATGATTAATTGCTTTTTGGTTGATTTTTTGTGGGAAGTGACAGGTTTGATGTTTGTGGTGTCTGGGTGGTCTGTTGTAACATTTGGGGGTTAAAATAAAAATTTTAAAGTAATATTTAAAAGTGCGGTAAAATAAAAAGTAGTTAAAAGGTTTTGGGGGCTGTGAAAATGCGGTAAAATAAAAGAGAGTTAAAAAGAAATGAATTTTTCGGCTTTTCAATTATATATTGAGTAGATTTAAGGAAAAATTAAACTGAAATGTTTTGATTGATTCAGAAGTGATTAGGTACAGTGATAAGTATAAGTATGTGATTGATGAGTGACTGATGTGATAATTGGAATATGAAAAAGTTTAAAGGGTAATATTTTGATTAATAATAAAAAAATTTATAAAATTTTAAAAAATAAAATCCTCCGAGCGGAATCGAACCTTCACCTTCGTATTATTTAATATGCGGGAACCTTATCCATTCGGTCATAGGGATGTACTTAAATTAAATTTAATAATTTGATAATTTATTATATAAATTAATTTCTCTGTGCATTTTGGTAGGAAGGTTCAGGATTCAAAATTTAAAAATTGGCGGGGATTTCAAAATTTTAAAAATTGGCGGGAATTCAAAATTTAAAAATTGGCGGGATTTCAAAATTTTAAAAATTGGCGCGGATTTCCAAATTTAAAAATTATAAAAAATATAAAATTTAAATAAAATTTAGATTAATTAAATAATAAATGAGGAGAAATTAATAAAAACCTATAAACATTAATAAAAATCTATAATTATTATTAAATTAATAAACCCTCATTGTTAATCAAAACTTGAACACCATTAAATAATTTGAATTATTTTACAATTTATCCCAAATTTTTCTACTTAGAATTTTATTCGATAAATTTACTCAGCTTAATTTCGTATTTTCACTAAATAAACTTAAATTTATTTAAACTAAATATGGTTCATATTCCCTTTGATCCGCGAACAATCGGATATGATGATCATCATACAGCTATCAGTCAAATAGGAGGAGGGACAGATGAAAATTATTACTATTTTCGTGGACTCAATCCTTATCAGCGTGGATATGGAAGACAAATGGGTGGCGGAGTTGGAGATGTACTTAGAAATTTTTGGCGATTCCTTTTACCTTATGCGAAAAGAGCAGGGACAGCAGTAGCAAAAGAAGCTTTGGATACAGGCGGAAGAATTTTAGAAAGTGTGGGAAATCCAGAATATGACCAGGAAGAATTTAAACCAAATTTTAAACAAACAGTGATTAGTGAGGGAAAACGTGGATTAGACAGATTACTTGAAAAGGGTGGAATGACAAAACAGTTTGGAACCGGATTGCAAGCAAAGAATAGTATAAAAGGACTCAAAAGAAAACGTAGACCTCATTCAACATTTTCAAAGGAAAAAAGTCATCAAATAATTGTTGGTAATAATCCATCTCATACCACAAAAAAGAAACGTCAAAAAATAGATACATTCGGTCTTTATTAAATAAAAATGTCTACGCATCAAAAAATTGATCGCGATTCTGGCAACGCAATAACAAATGCTTTATCATTTTTCGAAACTCCTCATACAAATGTTAGTATTAGCAACTCATCATTTATTGAATTACTCACACTTAACCCTGTAAATATCACCCCTTTTCATTTCAAAATCCACGCAAGCACAAATTATATTGATTTGGCAAAAACCTATGTTTTTACTGAACTCAGGATTAAAAAAGAAGACAAAGATGGGAAACTTGTTGATATAGGAAAAGATGATAATGTGGCGAGCGTGCAGCTTATAGGGCATACAATATGGAAAAATTGTCGCATGCATATTAATGGAACACAGGTTTTTGAAGGGAATTCACTCATGGCTTACAAAAGTATTTTTGACTACGAACTAACCTACCCACAAAGTGTGAAGAACTCATACCTTTCTGTGGCGGGATATTATGATGATGGAGCCACACAAACATACCCAGGAGTTGATTCTAATGGATATGGAGTTAAATCAAGGAAAAGATTATTCTTAGACGAAGATGGAAATCCGCGTACTGCACAATTTATGGCAAAATTGGATGTTGATATTTGTAATCAACCAAGATATTTAGTAAACCAATGTGAAGTTGATATTGAACTACTACCCAATGAATCAAGTTTCCTACTTAGTGCTCCCTGGGACACAGCCCCAAAATACCATCTAGAAATTTTGGCATGCAAATTATATGTAAAGAAGATTGAACTAATGGACAGTCTAGCTTTTGATATTGCGAAAAAACTTGAAATAAAGCCCGCACGATACCCGTTAAGAAAAACATCTCTCAAATCCTTATTCATCAGTGAAAATAGAACCGAGTTTAATGCAAATCTATGGATGGATCAGGTGCCTAGAAGAATTATTTTGGGAATGGTTGATAATAAAGATTTTGTAGGACGACAAAGAACAACACCTTTTTATTTTCAACATTTTAATTTGAGAGATATTTCCATAACTGCCGGGGGAGTAACTTTTCCAGCAGCCCCTTATTCCCTTGATTTTCCGAAAGGAAACTATGCTAGAATTTATCATGACATGCAAGAAGCAATTGGTTACGCGGGATCACTAGAAAGTAACGGTATATCAATGTTCCGGTATGCATATGCAGGATATTGCTTCTTCGTATTTAACCTCACAAATAGTCAGGAAGATAATGGGGCAGAGATGTTTGATTTAATAAAGAATGGTACAACAAGTATAAGGATGACCTTCAATGAACCGGTTCCAAGTGGTGGAATTGTACTAGTGGCTATGGGTGAAATCGATTCGCTGCTAATGTTAGATAGGAACAGAACAATTTCCACAGATATTTCAGTATAAATACCCCCAATTTTTCTCATTTTTTATTCCCCCATTTCATTTAAAAATGTTCCATATTACTATTAAAATTGAATTTAGTTTTGTTTTTATTATTTTATTTTTCTTTCTGTATAAATTATCATTACAATATTCTATGACTAATGAAAATGATAATCTTGAATATAGAGAAATATTAAGAGAACGTATAGGTTATTACGCAAATACAATACCTCTTAAATCAATCGAATTTATAAATTCGTCCTCAACAAAAATCCCAATAATTACTGAAGGAATTAAAAATACCAGCGGAGCAGCTTCTAATCTTAATCTTGAAACCTATATTAACATTTTGAATTTTTCATCAATGGAACATGTGAATAATGTACAATTTCCTTCACTTTGCAAGGAATTTCCATCTTCAGGAACATCAATCGCTCAAACTATTTACTGTGTTTTATTGATTATACTCTGGCTTTTATTGTTAGCTATTGCCTTAACATATCAACTAAGAAAGTTTATAAAAATTAAAAACAACAGCAAGGACGGTGAACTTGGAGAAGTGCAAAGAGAGTTATAAACATCTCTTTTCCCAACGAAAATGGACACATTACAAATCGAGAAAATTTTATTAAACAACAGAATTACTAGAAGATGTTTTATTGGATGCTTTGCTGCAGACAAAATCCCACAAGAAATTCAAAGATATCCTTGTTCAATGGTCGTCAACCTTGAAAAATCTTCTCAAAACGGATCACATTGGATTGCATTTTTCATAATAAACCCCGAGAAGATACTTATTTTTGATTCATTATTACTTCCAGAAATTCCTACTTTAATAAAAAATTTTATTTCCAAATTTCCAAACCGAGTAATGAATAATGTTCCCCTTCAAAATCCTCTACTTCCCACTTGTGGCCAACATTGTATCACCTTCATTTATTTTATTTCTTCTGGATACACTTATAAAAAATTCCTATCCTTATTGTTAAATTATTCAAATCCAGATGAATTTGTTTTTCTTTTATTATTAAAATGATAAAAAATATATAATAAATTTTTACAATTTTTAAAGAAAATATTGAGTTAATTAAAATCTTATCATTCTGTTAAACATTAGAGTAATAATTACAGTTCCATGATCAAATTTAACAAGACTTCCATTCATCCATCTTAGTTCAATTTCAATCTCGTTAATTTCTCTAGGCAACACTGGTATGAACATTGGTTGATCATACACTCTTTCAACTACTCCGCCAGACCTATTCTCGACAGCTACAATTCTAAGTAATGAACTGACAGAGTTTCCCATAATTACAGTTCCCGTTAACCCCTTTGAATAAACAGCAAAGCTTGTGAATCCTCCTTTCATATCAATTCCATATTTTCCAATTTGACCGTTTACCAAAGGGCCCATGGGGAAGCCGAGAACATAACATAGTTGTGAAGATATTGTTATATTTCTAATCTCAGGATCATTGAAAATCACCCTAAAGCGATCAATGCTGTCCAAATATTCAAATTCAATGTCCGAGTGTAAATCTTTTAAGTGAGATTCATTTTCTTCAATCATCGTAACTGTCTTTTCTTTAATTGAATCATCTGTATTTTGCTCATACTCTTTCTCATCAAATATCTCCTCTGTTGGTACAATTTCTTCTGTTGAATCCAAATCTAAAACTGAGCTTCCTCTAGTTTTCACCTCCCAACTTTCTTCCTCTTTTTCAAAACTTTCCTCTTCAGCTACATCTTCCTCTTCACTTATTGGTTGCTCTAGAGGTATAGGCTCTCCATGTTTGTCTATTCTTCTGGCATGTTTTAATTTCTCCTTGCTTTCTTTCAGTTCTTTATCTTTTCTTTCATTTTCCTCTGACTCTCTGACCTTGTCCTGCTCATACCCGTGTCTGTCCTTGACAACTTCAACCATTTCATCTGTAATTACGGGAGCAGGAATTGCAACTGGTTTGCCTTGACCATCAACCTTTAGGGCATTTTCCAAATATTCTGGATGAGTTTTCTCTTCGATTTTTTGCATCTCCTTAATTTCATTCCTAGTTGGTGGAATTGGCAGCTCAAAATTTTTCCATTTCTTGTACGCCTCATGATGTATCGCTGTAAATCTATTTCTTCTGTATGAAGCCAATTTATTTAACTGATCAATATCCTTAGTTAGTTTATTCTTTTCCTCTTCATCTTGTTCTTGTGAATGTAAATCTCTTTTTTCTCGAATTTGTCTGTGTAATTCCTGCAGATCACCTAAATTTTTCTTGAGAGCTGCCCAATGATCAACAGGATGGTCGTCAAAAAATTTTTGGACAAATTCAGAGTGTGTATTTGAATTTTGCTGATTAAACTCATCTCTACTAATTTTAAATTCTCTTTCAATTATTGCAGATTCCAGTGCTTCCAAGTTTTTTCGCATACGCTTTATTGAAGTAATAAACCTTTGAATTTCTTCACCAGAGCGAACATTTTTATCACCCTCTTCCCTGCTCTCTTTAATTTTATCTTCAATCTCAATATATCTTACTATTATATTTATTTCCATCTTTATTACTTGCTCGTGATAATCATCAGGATGTTGTTCAAAAAACTGATTTGCTATAAGTCGTCCATCAAGCCTATCTCTCTTATTAGCCTCCTCTGTTAAAAGACGAATTTCCTTCTTCTTACCCTCTGAAAGGGATTCAAGGTGATCAAGTTCTTGCTGAAATTCTTCCTTATGTATATCATCCTCCTCATTAAGAACTAGTTTTGTTTTTTCCTCTATTTTAACTTTATGTTGTTCTAATTCTTGTTCATAATCGCGTATGGCTTCCCAGTAATTGTGTGGATACTGATTAAAAAATTCCTTTACCCATAAAGGCACAGTATCTTCTTTGTCTGTCTCTCTCTTTCTTCGTTTCTTAGCAGGGTCCACCACTAAATTAATTTCGGGGTCAATAATAATTTCATCCTCCAAAGTATCGATTGATACATTACGTCTTTTTCTAGGTTTTTCTTTATTGGATAATACAAGTTTTAAAAAGAAGCTGAGTCCGCTTGGTGTTAACTGTGTTGTTTTGGGAATTCCGATTCTATGTGGTTTCTTGTTATTGTAATTAATTTCGATCCATTGTTTAACGTCGGTTCCAATAGTTGCAGCCCATGACTGGGGGTATTGGATACTATAGAGCCCACATACCCAGTTTCCACCTTGAAATTCTATTGGTTTCGGAAGATGTACGCGATATTTATTTGGTTTATTATCTGGATAATCACTAACATTGCTGGGAAGAACAACAAAGAATGTATTAGCCATTATTTATTTTTAATAATTATAAATTGAACAATAAAATGAAAATTGATTTAAAAAATGTAAAAATGATTTATGGGGAATGAAAAATTGGCTTTTATACAAATTGATTTTCATCTATCCAATGGGGTTGAGGATAATCAAAAAATTTTACAAGGTATTCTTTCCTTCCACCGTTTTTCTTTCTGCTCTTAATAATCTTTTCAATTCTGTAGCTGGTATTCTCATCCTTTCTAACTCGTGTTAATTCCTCAGGGTAGAAATATCCTTTAAATAATTCTCCATTATCATCACGGACGCGGTATCTATTGGGATTGGCCTTCTTTTTGACAAGATCTATCTGAAGAATTTCATCACTGTAACTTGGCAGATAACCCTTTGAAAAAATATTTTTACTTCTGCTCATACGCACATGATCATTTTCCTTGAATCTTGGCTTTTTTCTAAGTTTATTCTTGCCAATAGGACCAAATACCATTTCTCTAATTTTCTTTGCATTGTTAAAGCTTACATCAACCGGCCTTAATCCACCTAAAACTCTACACTTTGAATGATTTATTGCGTCAATTATTTTCGGTAATGCTTCTGTCCATTTTAAAGTATGTTTCTCACTCATAAATCTGTATAATCTCTGTTTAATGTTCCGAATACATCTTTCAGCTAGAGATGCTTTAACTTCAGAAAAAGTTGCCGTGTATTTTTCAATATCCTTCCTCCTGAAGAAATCCATAATTTCCTTGCTGCAAAATTCCGTTCCCTTATCGCTAAAAATTCGGTGGGGGTGCATTTCCATCCTTGCCAAAATTTTTTCAAATGCATCAATCATATCATTTGATTTTTTAGTGCGCACAGGTTCAGCGAAAACTCTTTTGCTTAACACATCTATTGCCACAAGTGCATAATTCTTTCCATTATTTTGCCGCGATAACTTTTGAAAATCTGCCAAGTCGCACTGAACATCTGTCATATAACCAGATGGATTTGTTATTGATCTTTTAAAGTGTACGCGTCTAGGACGGTGAATTGTATATGTTCTATGGCCTTCTAAATATTCCTCAACATCCTTCTTTTTAATACTTGCATCTTTTTTTCTAGCCTCTGTCCATAGTTGGTTAACACCGGCAAATCCTGCTGGATTCGCTGGATCATTGTAGAGTTTATCTAATATCATTTCCACTCTGTTGGAGGTCTCCATTTTGATTCAACTATTTCTTTGGATTCAGCTATTTTTCTTTTTTGATTTGAATAAGTTCTTTTTGGTGTACAACTCTCTCTTGCCTTCTCTATCAACGGCCAAATTTTATTATCACTTTTTAGTTTATTTTCTAAAGCTGATGTTCCTGGTGGTGTCAATTCACCCCATCTCAATTTCCCACTTATTCCAGTTCGAAGAATGCACTCTATGGATTTTTGTGCATTGCTTCCTTGAATTTCTTTTCCTCCTTCTTACTTAGAATCTTTCCATCTGTGCTCACGTCATATTTATCCAGATTTTCCTGTTTCATACTTTCAAAAATTTCCTTTGTTTTTTCCTTTATAGTTGTGCTTTTTGGCTCGGTTTTCCCCTTAATTTCAGGAGATTCCTCCTCCGCTGTGTGCATACTAAGATCATCTTCATTATTTTCATATATCGGGGATAATTTTGGAGTGACAATATTTTGTTTAAAAGTTTTTGGAGTGCTTTCATTTACTTGACGACTTTCATTGGAGTTTGTTTGAAGGAGGGGAAGTAATTTTTTGATTTGTTCTAGTGCTGGATCTTCCATTTGTCTTACTGAAACATTCATTGGTCTATTATTTTGATCCTTCAACATATGTAAATATCGTCTCAATTCCTGGTTATAATTTATATTTTTTAATTCAGTGTTGCCATTTTGATTTTTAATAGTCTCCAAATTTTCTCGAGTAAAATCCAAATTGATATTTCCTGTTTCTGGTATGGGTTGGGTAAGTAGTCCGCGATAAATATCCTCAGGAATTAATATAAATTTATTTGCCATTTTTATTAATTGCTTATCAATGATTTTGTTAATTCAATAATGATAGGTGTTAAAAGGGCAGGAAACAATCCTATTGGTAAACCGCTTCCTTGTTGTATTACTGTACGTCGGGCTCCTCCTTCTGTCTTTAGTCTACTCACACGACGAACAAAATTAGCGAATGGTAAAAGGCGATATTTTTGTCTTTTATTTAATTTAAATTGATTTCGTACAATATTAAAACAAATTTCAGTTAAAGTTAGTAATTGATCTGTTGAAGCTTTTTTTAAAAGTTGTCTTCTTTTAGTTAGTGAATGTGTTTTTGCGAGTTTTTTGAGAAATTGCAAATTGTCCTTGACAAGTTGACTAATATTCGTTGACATGATTCTAATTAGAGGAATTCTTGGGTAAAAATATAATTGGCAACGAATTATAGATTTCTTCTGATTCTCCGTCTTTAAATATATTTGTTCTTAGTCTAAGTGTTGGATCTGATGAAGGGTGTAAATCAATAAAAAGATATGAATAATTACTGCTGCTTGTAGCTTGTCGATATGCGTCTAGAAAATAATTTAATTTTCCTGGGAATAATTGTACTCCTAAATTTCGAACGGCCAATGCACTATTTGGTGCGCGAGTTAATACAATATACATGGAATTTTGACGTGCGACTTTGAGTTTTTTCTCGAAAAGATTCTGGGTGATGAATATTATGCCAAAATTAAGATGATGAGATTTCTTTGTGAAGAGTTCCGATAAATATTTTTCGTCAATTGTGTACATTAGGTCGTCAAGAATCACTAAAGAAGGCTGTTCTTGTTTCTTAATAAGATCCTCAGGGGGAACTCCTGAATAAACTGAGACTCCGGCTCGCTGTAGTTCGGGAACAAGAGAATTATATTCGCCATAGCAGTAAAGAATAGATTTTGGAATGGGTTCAATAAGTTGATCAGAGTTTAAAATTAATTTTCGTACAAATGTACTTTTACCAGTCGAACTTGGGCCACTAATAATACAACCAAATGGAAGTTTTAATTTCAAATCTTTATGCGAAAATAAATGATAATTCATTTTACAAATTATTTGTCGAAAATTAAAAATAATGATTAATGATTAAGAGTGGTAATTTGAAGATTATCTTTTTTCTTCTAATTTCTTTTCTTTATTGTCTTCTTTTATATTTTCTTTTGTTTCTTCTATCCCTACTTGAGCTTTGTTTTGTGAAAACTTTGACAAAAATTCCTTGACAGTCATTTGTCCTTCTCCTTTGATAAAATCTTTTTCATTCCATTTTGGTTCCTTATGAATAATATTGTAATTCTTCCCTTTTGATTTAACACGAAAGACACACTGTTGAGGAATTTCATAGATATGATCAAACATGACGATTTTTTCTGATTTTAGGCGATTGCAATGTAAGGTTACATCCTTCGGAGTAACAATAAAATCAATGTCCACATTTTCTCCCTTACAACTTTTACATTTCCCCGCCAAGTCAAACTCCACAAAACGTGCTGTTATGAGCCTAGGTGACGAAATTGTCACACCAGAAGAAGATACCGCAAATAAAACCTCAGGGAGCACTTTTTCTAAGAGCTGGCAATTATTTTCAATTACTGACATTTTTTAAATAATTTTATAAATGAATTCAAATTTTGAATGGAAGTTTTATTCAAGGGAATATTTCAGTATTTATACTCTTAAAATGGGCGTGGCTTCCGAAAAAAACTTTGAATTTTATAAATTTAAGTTTCCTATGTTAACTAATAATAAATTAAATTACAAAATTTTATTTCAAATTAAATTATTACAATTATTAAAATTATTGTTAAAAAATAACAATGTTAAAAAAAAATATTTTTTAATTTTTTACTCATTTTTTCAACTTTTCTATATTCTTCTCATCCCAGTCAGCAACAAAATCCTTGAATTGCATGTTTAATTTCGCGCAGCTTTCACAAATTTCAAAGCATATTCCAATATTTCCGTTCTCCTTTTGAGCGAATTTATTCTTATCATTATAAAGAGCATTGGCACATTTTTTGCAAATTCTTATTTCAATCCTTGGTGTATCTTTCATGCGCATAATTTTCCACAGTACACGCGGATTTAGCTTATTATTATTTTTCTCAATTTTTCCATTATTTATTTTCGAAGTAGGGGATTTTGCTTTGTTGATTATTTCAGTGTCTTTTTCTAACTCTACTTCAATTATATCTTCCTCATTCTCCTCAATTTTTGGGATTTTTTCTTTTTTCAATCCGCTCATTTTTTATTTTATTTTCAAATTTTATTTTAAATGAATGAGGAAATGAATGCGAGTTGGGAAATCTATTGTTTTATATACTCGCTTAAGCCCCGCCCCTTTTCCCAAGATTTCGTAATATTTGCCAATTCTCAAAGAAAAATTTTCGTATAAAAAGGGACAATTTATATAATCTTAAAAGTTTATAAAATCATTTGATCATTTACTTAAAGTATAAATTAATTAATAAAAATGAATTCTGTTTTGGATGATATTTCTAAAAAATTAAATTGCCCTTGTTATTTGGTGAGATATAGACTAATGTATCAAGAAAATGCCGATTTGATCGCAAAATTTATACAAGAAAAGGGAGAGCTAGAGACAAATTATCTTGATAGGAATGGAATGAAAAGAAAAATTAGGTGTGATGGTATTACAACAACAGGAGCTCATTTAATCAAAGCCTTCGGCAATTTAAGTTATCCATTTAATATATCGATTGCGGCATATTTCTTTGCTCATCATAAATTAAAACTTCAATACCCATTTCATCAATGTGTTATTGAAAGAACATGTACAGAGAATGGAGTTTGCGAGAGATACTACCCTCTTGAACTTTTATGTTTTGCTCCTACATCGCCTCCGTCTACAATAAGCGGGTTAACATTTAAAGCACGACGTACGCATGCAACTTCGTCAACATCAACAATTAGTCTCAACAGTCTTACAATATCCGACGGAACCTTACCATCGACACCCACTAATGGGAAATCTAGACCAGGAATATTGTGGATTAAAATAGAAGGTCAGCCTAACCAATGGGAAAAACGCAATATTATGATTAATTAATTCATAAAATTTGTTTTATTAAATATTTATTAAATAATTATAATTTACAATAAAATATAGTTTGTTTAAAAAATTTTTACAAATTTTTGAAAAAATCGATAATGTTTGAAATTGGAGGTTCATATAAAAATCGCCATCTTGAATACATTAAGTAATCTGTTCTATTATATTTTCCAAATTTGAACTTTTTGTCGTAAAGGTCCCAACGTAGAATCCAACGCCCCATATTCTTTAGTTCCGCTTGTCTGTTTAAATCTTTCTTGTTCGGGTAATAGATATCCTTTACAATCCATTTCATTGATAATTTGTTCCCGTCATCAGTTTTATACAATGATTTATTACTTAATTTATCGCCTCGTTGAAGTTCCTCTGAATTATTAATATTTCTGTTAGGAAATATTAGTGGTGGTGTTCTCCGCCATATTGGTAGAGGCGTCATCCGATATAATGTTGTCACTAATTCTTCTCTCATCTCGGTTTTGGCGTCCATTGGTGGTGGTGTTCTCCTCCATATTGGTATTTCCGCTGAAGTATTTCTATCTCTGCTAGGAAATATTGGTGGTGGTGTCCTCCGCCATATTGGTAGTTCAACTGAATTATTTTTATCTCTGATTGGAAATATTGGTGGCGGTGTTCTCCGGCATATTGGTAGCTTCACTGACTTATTGTTATCTCTGCTAGGTATTATTGGTGGCGGTGTTCTCCGCCATATTGGTAGAGGCGTCCTTTGATATAATTCTGTCACTAATTCTTCTCTCTTTAATTGTTTGGCATCCCAGTCTTCAGCCAATAAGGATGTTATAGTTATTAATATGATCAAAAACTTTAACATTTTTCCAATAATTCTTTATTATAAATTGTTGTTATCTCTTGTTGACAGTTAAGTAGCAAATAAAGTAATAGTTTTTTAAAGATTTATATTTATGAAAATAATAAATTAATTTTTAAATAATTTATATTCTATTAATAATGATAATTTATCTTAATTGTTAATTTGATATTAACTATTACAATTTATATTTTATTCTAACAATTGTCAAGATTATTACTTTCTCAAAAATCAATATTTGTATAATTTTAATCTTATTTTGAAAAAGTTTTACTCCCCATCAAATATATCAAGTGCTACACCTAAAACATAATTTTACAGCAAATTTATCATATAAAACTCAACTTTACTCCAAAATGGTGTGTGCGTACGCATATGCGCAAATTGTGGACACACACATACCCATATACATCCCATACCATCCATGATCAAATATACCACCATGCCACGCGTGCCCGCCATATAGTCTTGTACATCAGGTGTATACCCGCATATTTGCATAGTTTTACTCAAAATGTGTGTTATTTCTTTTAACTTTACACAAATTTTATCTTCTATCCCTTAACTTTGCATCAATTTTATCTTCTGACTCTTATCTTTGCAGCAATTGTGACTTCTGACTCTTAACTTTGCAGCAATTGTGTCTTCTATCGCTTAACTTTGCAATTTTACCCCCAAAATCTGTACATTCCATTGCTTAACTTTGCACAAATTGTATCTTCTATCCCTTAACTTTTCATTAACTATACCTTCTGGTCATCAACTTTTCATTAACTTTATCTTATATTCCTTAACTCTGCATCAATTTTATATTCAAAGTCTTAACTTTACAAAAAAATTTACATTAATACATTATGTGCACGTTGAGTAACGTGTGCTATGCTAAGTAAATTAATATAGTGAGCTTACAAAGGTTGAGAGCGTGAGTGACTCTTGAATTTTTTATTTAATTAATCTAAATTTTATTTAAATTTTATATTTTTTATAATTTTTGAATTTTGAAATACCCGCCAATTTTTAAATTTTGAATTCCCGCCAATTTTGAATTTTGAAATCCCCGCCAATTTTTAAATTTTGAATCCTCGACCTTCCCAACAAAATGCACAGAGAAATTAATTTATATAATAAATTATCAAATTATTAAATTTAATTTAAGTACATCCCTATGACCGAATGGATAAGGTTCCCGCATATTAAATAATACGAAGGTGAAGGTTCGATTCCGCTCGGGGATTTTATTTTTTAAAATTTTATAAATTTTTTTATTATTAATCAAAATATTACCCATTAAACTTTTTCATATTCCAATTATCACATCAGTCACTCATCAATCACATACTTATACTTATCACTGTACCTAATCACTTCTGAATCAATCAAAACATTTCAGTTTAATTTTTCCTTAAATCTACTCAATATATAATTGAAAAGCCGAAAAATTCATTTCTTTTTAACTCTCTTTTATTTTACCGCATTTTCACAGCCCCCAAAACCTTTTAACTACTTTTTATTTTACCGCACTTTTAAATATTACTTTAAAAATTTTTATTTTAACCCCCAAATGTTACAACAGACCACCCAGACACCACAAACATCAAACCTGTCACTTCCCACAAAAAATCAACCAAAAAGCAATTAATCATCAATGATTAATTACCCTAATTAATCATGATTAATTACCCTCAAACCCTTCCAAAAACAAAGGGTTTGCGGCAAAGATCAAAAGAAAATACCCCCTATAGCCTCAGGTTTGATTGACAGGTGATCAAATGGGTGTAACGTTTGTAACGTTTGGGGGGTGGTTACTACTCATATCGAATACTAATTAAATTATGCCGATTCTAAAATTCTAACTTTTATTGTTAAGGCAAATTTAGACATCACCGAGGTGTTAGATATACCAGAGACTGAGACGAGCTCTCTAACGAAAATCTCGGTTATCGCTAGCGATATTTTTCGAGATTTCACGCGTTACCCCCATTCTTGTCACTAAGATTTTCTCTGAAACAAATTTAATATTGTTTTGTTTCTAAGATCATGATGAGTTTTAATAAAGGGGAAAGTCTTAAAGATACACCCAATATTTTATTTATTTTAATTTTTCAATTTTTTAGACTTTAGATTCTCCAATTCTGGTTCTCTCCCATCATTAACATCTTGTACCAAACCTTCGGAAGGAGCACCGCTAATTGCATCAGTTGCCAATATACCTTTTTTGGAACAAGCATTTTCGCCTCCAATTTCTCAACAAAAATCTGAAGGAAATTCTGCTGCTAGTTATTCTGTAAGTTTAAAAAACTTTTCCGGAATTTTTTCTGGACAGGAAAACGACTGTTTTCTTTTAATGTTTACTTTTCCGGATAGGGGAAAGTTTAAAATATTGCACACTTGTTTAAGAGAAACATTCCGGTAAAGTGAGTGAAACATTGTTTAATTATATGCTTACCTCGTTTTATGTATATCTTGCGTTTATCTTTTCTTTGCATGATGTGTGCAATTTTACGTAAGCATGGCTAAGGTTGGTAGTTCATCCGATATTCGAATTCGAAAAGAGTCCTAATATCCGAAGCTTCCTAGAATCCGTCAACCCGCCTAGCGACATTTCCGTAACAACATTAATTTTCCCTTTTAGTTACCACCATCAACACCAACTATTTCCTCAACCCCAATTAATTTACAACAACAAAACCAACAAACAACATGTTTACCATCAACATCAGAATCTCTTAACAAAAATGAAAATGTTATTGCTTCAATGGCTGCTCGTTGTTCATCAATACTTTCCTCAACAGATTATTCTTCCCCAACTCCAAGTGCTTCTTTTGATAAAAATATAACCACAACAACAACTTCAACAACAACAAATATTATTCCTTCCATAAATAGTTCGAGTAGTGGTGCTAGTAGAAGGAGAATAGCAACAGAACGTTCTTTGCCTTTAGCTAGCGATATGGCCAAAAATAGGGAATTTTATAGAACTCATGATGTTAGGCCGCCTTATACTTATGCATCGTTGATTAGGTAGGGTTTGTGGTATATCTTTTTTGAGCTGGAGAAGTATAAGTAGAAATCTTGTGCGAAAAAGGTTTTATGAAGAGATCCTTTGTGGTGAGATTGCCTGAGGGTAAGAAATGGGTTGTAAAAAGGTCAGCAATGGAAATATTATAAAAGGGTCAGAAGGGAAAAAGATGATAAATTGCCTATTTTGAATCAATCGGTTGTGTCCGAATATCAAGAAGATAAGTGAAGGATTGATATTTTTCACTACAAAATATTTTTATAAAATTATTATTAAGGCAAGCAATAATGGAATCAAAAGATTGTCAGCTGACACTTAATGAAATTTATCAATGGTTTCAAGAAGCTTTTGTTTATTTTCGAAGGAATGCTGCTACTTGGAAAAATGCTGTTAGGCATAATTTGTCTCTTCATAAATGTGGGAAAAATAAATTTTTTGGTTAATGAAAAAATTTTTCTTTCAAAGGTTTTACTCGTGTCGAACAGAATGTTAAAGGAGCTGTTTGGACTGTTGATGACAGCGAGTTCTATAAACGACGGCCTCAACGTAGCTCTTCCTCGCGCAGTGCCCCAAAGCATTCTTCCTCCAATGTGCGTGCTACAACTGCCGGTCTTCGAAGTGTTGCTAGTACAAGTCATTTCAACACATCCTTGGGTGGTCATCATTCCGGAAATTATTTGTTCTGTCAAGGAAAGGAAGGAGGGGAGGAGGGTGACAACACAATAATGTTGTCACAACAAATAAAGCATGAAATGATGGAAAGTTGTGCAAGTACACCTGCTAGGTTAATCCACAGCACGTCAGCTACTTTAAAAGAGGAGAGTGAGGGTGAAGGAGGGGAAGGACATAGAAATTTGCTTCTTTCATTTGGTGGAGCTCCTTTCTCTTCTACAGGTATAGTCTATGGAAATTCTGAAATTTGAGGAAACTTCTGAAAAGTCTAACTTCATTATAGAAGAATACACCCTTGTGGCTAATAATGAGGCATTTCTTAAATAGGGGTGCCACTTAGATAGCTCTCTTCAGTTCTCTCCAATAGCCAACCAAATTTTTAAAAGTATCCTAAATTAGAGGTTATCTGGTACCGACTGTGTTTCCAGAAAAATTTCTGGTCCTTGAAGCATTTTCGGAGCAACAACTTTCAAAGAATAGTTTCAGAACGAATTCTAAAATTTTTTATTTTAGGCACTACAAGTCCACTTTCTGCTATAGACTTTCCAATGCATGAGGAGGAAGAGGAGGGGGAAGAATATTATGAAGAAAATGGGGAATTAATTATAGATGAAGATGAAAGGCCTCTTCGTCCACTTTCTGCTCCTGAAAGTGAAGTTGATGTTATGGGGGAAGAAGAGCAGCATTATTTATTAGAAGAAAAAGAAGAGAAAAATGTTGAAATAAAAGAAGAATTAAGAGAAGAAGAATTAAAACAACCAAAAAAAGAAGTCCATTTAATTAATGATAATCATTCAAATGGTTATGATCCTTTAAGGTTGTTAAGTTCGGCAGCGGCAGCTGAACATGAACAAATACGAAAAATGAGCCAATAATTTGAAATAATTTCTTTAAATGCCAAACAATTTTTTGTTCTCAGATCTGATTCTATTTGCCAAAAAAAAATTATTTTTTTGTAAAGATTTTTGAGCCAAAAAAAACTTTTGGTGAATTATACAGTCTGACTTCTGTTTTTTCCGTGCTACAAGGCTTGGCAGGGGTTTGGGCATGAATTCTAGGTTAATTGAAAATTCCAATTTATTTTTGAAAATAAATCCTTCCCTTGAGGACTGTGTACTAAGGTTGTCGGATCCGGATCCGAAAAAAGGCCGGATATCCGAAGATTTCCAACTATCCGACAACCTCACTGTGTACCACAGAATTTTGACTGTATTTTATCAAGTTCACTTTCTATAATAAACCTAAAATTACCTAAAAGTTTGTGGTTTCGTTAAAGAAAGTTTTCATCGTTTTGTATTTTCCAACAAAAAAATTTTCTCGGTTTATTTTTTCGCTTTTTTCACTCGATTGTCTCATTTCTTTGTGTTTATCATCTCATTATTTATATATCGCCTCATCACTTTAAAATTAAATTTTGAAGATAGAAAACTTAAAAATTCGGCCAATAAAGCTAAAAAACATATGAAATTATTTTTAAAATTTTTGCTCTTTAATTATTATTAAACAACAATTTTTTGAAGACCTCAACAATATTTTCCCGCCTCTCTCTACATTTTTTAAACGACCAAAACTTTTTATCATTTTTAATTTTGGTCTTTTTTGTATTTTCTATATATTTCTTTTTGAAGTGAATAAATAAAGTCTGTTCCAAAATAGGTTGACACCCCCTAATTTTTCCGATAAGTCAACTTAGGTTTGTCCAATTTTTATAATTTCTTTAAATATTGATTCAGCAGCAAAAATTACCCTATTTTACAAAAAATTTTAGAAAAGCAAAAATTTTAACAAAAGTTATGAAAAATTTTCAGAAAATGAGGTGTTCCAAAATACATTGAACAGTTTGTAAAACCTAATAAAAAAGCCCTTAAGCAATTACTAAAAATGAAATAAAAAATTCTATGAACATTTCTATTGATATTGAGTTAAAAAGAAAAAAGAACGAAGTCTATAACTGTTTTCTTCATCGAGATCTCAAATCTCGAAAATCAACGGGAAACCGGGGTACAGTACTTCAAAAAATATTTTAACCCCTTTAGGGCATATATAAAAATTTTCTTTTAGGCCTATCTGAAAGCCCATAAAATTTGCTACAAAATAGAGCAAGCTTAAATTTCACAATAAAGAACACATGGAGATATTGTTCGTGGAATCATTAAGTGATCATTTTTGGGGTATTTTGGAGGGTTTTGAGCATTAAGTGGGCATACTTCAAACAGATATATTTTAGAAACACTAAGGCCAGGACTATTTTATAGCAAATTTTATGGGCTTTCAGATAGGCCTAAAAGAAAATTTTTATATATGCCCTAAAGGGGTTAAAATATTTTTTGAAGTACTGTACCCCGGTTTCCCGTTGATTTTCGAGATTTGAGATCTCGATGAAGAAAACAGTTATAGACTTCGTTCTTTTTTCTTTTTAACTCAATATCAATAGAAATGTTCATAGAATTTTTTATTTCATTTTTAGTAATTGCTTAAGGGCTTTTTTATTAGGTTTTACAAACTGTTCAATGTATTTTGGAACACCTCATTTTCTGAAAATTTTTCATAACTTTTGTTAAAATTTTTGCTTTTCTAAAATTTTTTGTAAAATAGGGTAATTTTTGCTGCTAAATCAATATTTAAAGAAATTATAAAAATTGGACAAACCTAAGTTGACTTATCGGAAAAATTAGGGGGTGTCAACCTATTTTGGAACGGACTTTATTTTGTTTTTTAAATTTTATTTAAAGGTAAAAAACAACTCTAAATGTAACAAAATATAACTAAAAAATATTTCTTGTTTTTATTCCTAAACTGGGCAAGGGTTTTGTATCGAGTTTTCTGAAAATTCCTAAAGGGTGGTTGACTGAGAATCTTTTTAGGTATGGAAAGAAAACGTGTAGGAATCCCAGCTACATTTCCATTCAAACTTTGCTTGTATTTAAACTAAAGTTTAATGAATCAATTTTTAATTGGCACTGATTAATCTACCAGCTAATAACAGGCCATACCTCGAAATAAACAAAAATCCCTCAACAAAAATTTAATAATTTTTTCTTCTATTCTTCATCTTTTCCTCCAAATTTCAACAATTCTTCTTCATCATCCAAAGTCATTTTTCTTTTAAATTCATTCATATCTATATCTAAATTCATTTTGTAGCGGTCCCAAGGTTTAAAAGATGGTTTTCTTCCTTTAGATTCAATATATCGAAGCAATTCATTATCATCATCAATTTCTTTTTTTGCTTCTATTAAATATTTTTGTCTCAAATTTTTATATACTTCGTCTATAGAACATTTATAATAAAAACTAGCTCCAATTGTTGCTGTTGTTAACAAAAAACTGATTAAAAAATGCAAAGAATTTTTATTAATTAAAATTTTTTAATGGCCATTTAGAGGCTAATTTAATTTTTTTCAAGGAAAGGAAATTCTTTTGAGTATATCGAATTATTTTTGGTTCCTTTAAAAAAGAGGAAATGGAAAAATCTATACAAATAAACTACAAAAACCCTTCACAAAAAATAAGAATTAATCTATATGTTCTTCACAACCTTAAATTTTTTAAAAAACTAAAAGGATAATTTTGATTCCTAATTTTAATAACTGGGATAATGTCTTAAGGAGAGACTTCTTCTTAAAGTAAGAAAATTAACACATAACAGGGCTAAATTTCTTTGTTTACGACTACTAATTCTTAAACTTTTCTTTCTAATTTACCAAAATATTAAAATTAATTGAGAGGATTTTCCTATCCATATTATGAAATTAAAAATTATTTTAGAAGAAAAAATTCATACGAGGGCATAAGAGAAATAAAAAATGCCACAGCAAGTCCGCTAATTCCAACACCTCGAATAAAGGCAAAAAATGAAAAAACGGAAGCTAAAAAATAAAAACAAATTTTTATAAAATTATTTAAAAAAACTTGTAGTTATTGGAACATATAAAATTGAATAACGATCACGATAACAAGTAATTCCAACAGTTATAAAACTATTATTAAATTAAAAAATTGAAAAAATAAAATTTAAAAAAAAACTAACACAATAGAACACATATAAGCAGCCAATTTAAGTCCTTTTATCGCACCTTTCATATAAAATTGGGTCATTATAAAGTCCATTTTGCGTTGCTGAAAATTAAAAGATGTAAAGGAAAAATCATTGGGAGGGTTAAGAGGTTGAGGAAATGACTAAAATATTTTTTGAAGAGAATGGGCTAAAAATCTAAATCAACTTGTAGTGCCATGAAACCAAGTTCCGATCAAGTAATTTAATCTATAATTAAGTAAGGCCAAGAAGTTGGGACTTGCTTACTTAATTAGACATTTTTATTTTGACATTTTTGAACCTTTCTAAAATAGCTTTAGTTGTGAATAAAGGGTGCCAAGATCAAAATTGTCAAGTTCCTTATCCCAATCTGTTCCCAAAAACTTTTCAAAAAAAATTTTTTTCCTTTTTCCTCTCAATTCCCCCTTTCCCTTTCCAAAAAGAAATATTTTAAATTAACCATTAAATGTCCAACAGTGCCAAACTCTTTCCCAGCCTTGTAAAGTTCAAAACGGCCTATAGACTTCTTAACTGTATCAGTACCACCAATAATCATGCCCGTTATAAAGCAGGTATAAAAAGTTTTTGAAAGCAATTCCCACTCAAAAGAATGGGGATTTTCTTGATGATAAATATTCTTGAAAATTTTGAAATTATTTAAAGAAATAAACAGAAACCTTTACTCGTTTCCACCCTCCTCTTACATTTTCGAATCGTCTGTAAAGCGGCTCCCACCGTAAAATATAGTCACTAACTGCATTAAGTGGTTGTAGAGTTTTTTGAAAACGTTGGGTTATTAACTGAAAATATTCTTGAAATTATAGAAAATAGGAGAGAATTATTAGATTAGAGGAGAGTCAGACAAGTTAACAATCAGATAAAAATGATAAAAATTTTGTTGGAATTTTTTTCATATACTGGACTTGATAGGTTTTAAAAGAATATTTGACGGAAACGAATCTCTAAAATTGAACTTGAAAACTATCCAAATTAATCCGGAAACCACGATATTTTATAGTTATTTTGGAGCACTCAAACGCTCTGACAGATTATAGATTTTACACACTTCCCGCCTAACAAGCCTTTTAAATACCGCTAGATTTTTTGTCAAAAAATAACATGATTAAAAATCACCGAAATAATTTTAAAAAATTTAAAAATTAACCTCAAATCTATTTTTCATATTATCCAAATATTCGTGAGAAACCACCCATTCTTTGACCATTCCTCGTCCATCCGTAGCCAAAGATGTGGACGGACGTTGATCATTACCCAACATTTATAAACTCTAATTTTTAAAAAAAAATGTTCTTAAAAATAATTTTTAAATATTTAGGAAAAGAAATCTTAATAAAAAATTAAAAACAAAATTTCTAATATTTAAAAAAATTACATTTAAAATTTTACAAAAAAACAAAATTCAAAACAAAATCTAAATAACCAAAACTTTTCATCTAAATAATAATATCAAAATCGCGAAGTTCTTCCTCAGAAGGAAGGCTTGCTTCTACACGAGAACGTTCTATCAAGTCAGAACTAACCAAAGGAAGGCCAGCACGTTCACGGCGAGTAAGTTCTAAATGAGCTTCGCGTCTAGCCCAATCTCTACCTACTGGCCTAAATTTGAAGAAATTCTCAAAAATTTTTAAAAATTCTTTTACCAATCAGGCTTCATCCATAAACCAATAACAACACCAAGCCAAACAGTAATAGCCGTACCAAGGATGAACATATATTTATGAAATCTTATCCAATCCTTGTATTCATCCGAAGCATCATGTCCACGCCAGATCCAGGAACGACGCTTAAATTTTTTGAATCAAAATTTAAATTTTAAAGAAAGAAAAACCATATAACCGCCTTGATCTGCTGGTAAAGGCCTTCGCCATCCATCATTGAAAAGCCTAGAAATGTTGAGGTAAATAGAAAGAGAATTAGAAAGTTTAGGCAATAGAGATCGGCCTGGGTTTTTTCTGTACCGAGTCCAGGCCCAGGCATTTTTTGACCTTCCTGGGTTTTTACTGGACTACAAGCCCAGGATCCGGCCCAGGTCAATAAATCAAACCCTGAACCAAGGAACAGACCCAGGCTTTTCAAAGATTCCGATCTCTATTAGGCAACATTTAAATGCTTCTAAAACATTTTTAATCAAAAATTAAGGGGAATTAAAGCAATAAATTTTAAAATAAATTTTCTATAAAAACTTTTGCATAAAGTTCCAGATCAAATTAATTTACCAGTCAAGCCTGCCTTTGTTTAATTTTGGCCATGGATTTTCATAAGCATAAGTATCAGTTCCAGGTCTTAAAATAATAAATTTAAATATAAAATAAGGTTAAAGAACCGGTAATGATCAGGTTGTTTTTCCATTTTTACATCATCATCATCTCCATGTCCGTGTCCTCCTCCACTTGCAAATCGGCGACAATAAATAGGTTTTAAACGAAGAACATCAATGTCACAAATTTGTTTAAATTTGAGTAGCATTTAATTAATTAAAGCTTTGAAGTAAAAGGATCTGAAATATAAAATTAGATTTAAAAATTTATGGGTTCAGATAAATTTTTTAAAAATTCTTTGAAAATTCTTTCACGAAAAGAACGTTAAAATAATGAGAGCATGGAAAAGAAAAATAGAATAATTAGAGAGAACGTTATTAAAGGTTGGCAGACCGTTAGATTTTATTGCGCGCCAAATTTTGATTTTTAAATTTTTCAAATTTGTTATTTTGTTTTTTGTTTAGTTTCACTTTTTCAGCTTAATTCAATTCAACTAATTTCTAAGCAATGAATTTTAACAAAAGCACTTTAATCGATTGACCTCTTTTACCCCTTTATCGATTGACCCCTTTTAAATAATTTTTGTTTTGTTTAATTCCTATTTTTGTTGCTTCTTTTATTTATTCGTTGAACTAATTTTTTACATTAAAGATAGTTATTTCAAGTATTTATTAAAAAATGCCGGCAACCATAAAAGTTAAGAAGGTAAAACCAACAAGCAGCAGACAATATAGAACTCGATCTGCATGCAAAAAGCCTTCAAAAACAAATGAAAAAATTGAGGATGATGTGGACGCCAAAAAGATTGAGGACTTGAAACTTGCTGCCAGTCTGGTCAACTGGTCGAGTTATGACAAATTGATGGGGAAGATCTTTTATGATAAAGTTGGCAAGATTCTTGAGAAAAAAGTGGATGATTTTCAGAAGGTTAAGACAGAACTGAAAACTTTTGTGCGGGAAAACTATGACAATCAAAAGGTTTTTCCTTATATTTTCTATATAATTTGTTTGTATTCCCAAGGCTTTGCAAACGCCACGAAGGGCCAAGCCCGCGACTGCTCTGCTTGAACAGATTAGTAAATTCAAGCAATTGAATTTTGATTCGGATGACGAAGATATGGACGATACGACACTTTTGGATCAGCCTGAGCATTTAAAAGAGAATGAAGAAGAGCAGGTCGAGCAAGAGCCTCATTTAAAAGAGAATGAAGAAGAACAGGCGGAGGAAGAGCCTACAACTGATCTAACTGTCGAAGGACATATTTCTGAAGAACAACATCCTGTTAATGAAGAAGAGATGGAACAAGAGCCTTCACAAGAACAGATGGAAGAAGCGCCTCCTATGAATACTTCTGCTGGAGTTTTGGAGGAAGCGCCTCCTATCAATACTTCATCTGCTGGTGTTTTGGAGGAAGCGCCTCCAAATGATCCGGAATCTTTTGTGGAGCAAGAAAAGGAAATTTTATATGTGCCAGAAACTCCTTTTGCGTCTCGCGTTCCTATCAATATTTCATCTGCTGGGGTTTTGACAACTCCAATTACTCCATACAGTCCAAAGGTAGAAACTTTCAATCCATATTTTTATAAAATTGTAGCCAAAAAAGTTGAAGATGCTGGGTGCTCCACATGGAATCGTTAGCAACTCTAAACCTGCTGTTAGTTCAATAAGTAAGTTGGCCATTACAAAGGAGATAGTCAAGCCTACACAACCAATTCAAATGCCACCTATCATTCGTCTCACTCAAGTAAAGAATTTTATTAAAATTTATTAAATTAATAAAAATTTTTTAGAATACTTTTGCTACTCCCAAGAAGACTCAACCGTTGATTCCTACAAAGACTCCAGCGAAAACGCCGGCGGCTCTAAATACAACATTTCAAAAGGTTCAAAAATTGAAACAAATCGACGAAAAAGCTGATCAGGCAAAGAGAACGCGTGAGGATTTGTTGAGAGAAAGGGCCGATCGTGCAAAGAGGTTTTTTTGGGATTTTCCTCTTTTATTTTTGATTTTTTCTATTTTGTAGAGAGCGGGAGGAGCGTGAGAAGCGAGTCGAACAAAATAATCGGAAGAAGGAAGAAGCTAGACTTGAACGTGAGAACACTTTGCGAAGACATTTGGAGGCTGTTAAAGAATTTCAAAATAAAGAAAAACAGGCTGCGTTTCAAAATTATGCCAGTCCAACTGTTCAAGGTCGCATGTTTCAACCTTTAAGTGCGCAAAGTAAGAAGACACATAAAACACCTAATGTGAAGAGTATTCCTGCAACTGAGGTTAAATCAAAAGAAGCTCATCGAGAACATAATACTGCTATCAAGTAAGTAGAATTTTTACTAGCTATTTTGGTTAGTTTTTTGAAAAAGTGTTTGAATGAATGAGGCAATAACCCGGGTTGTTCCAGATTGAGTCGGTTTTCTTATTAGTTGAGAACATTCCTTATTGTTAGCCTAATGCATTCCTCTAAACTAGACATTATAGACCACATAATCTCTTTAAAATATTTTTAAAATTAATCCATTTTTACTTTAGAAAGTTCATTAAAACGCCAATTCCTCAGTTTACATTAGAAGATGAATGTACCTTGCAAACTAAAAATACTCCAACATCATCTTCTGTTGTTGCCGTAAAGACTGTTGCTGTTAAGGAATTTTATCTGGACGAAAAAGAAAATACTAAAATTATTGAGAATGAGTTTATGTCGGAAGAACATTTGGAGGACGAACGTGATGATATGACTGGCATTGATTTGGAGCAAATTAGGTTTAAAATAAAATTTTGAACATTTTTTTTGATTATTTTCTCAATTTAGTATGTATGATATGACAAAAGAAAAAGAATTTTTGCCGAGTACAGAAAACGACTATAATGTGGATGATTTATCATCTGGTGATGAAACTGACAACGATGAACAGCCACGAAAGATTGTTCCAAAATGGGCATTGAGTATTTAAAATTTTGTTTATTTTTAAATAAGAAATTTTTTAGAAGAAAATATTTTGGCACGTACACAACAAATTCATCGTCTGCTAACTAAAGATCAAATTGAGCGTCATTTCGGAAGAATTAATCAGCCTACAGCTCAGGAATTATTTAAGGGATACAAAAAGAATTATCCTCCGCGACGTGCTTCCTCGTCCCAATGGAGTTCGCCAATGTCTGATCGTAAGTATTTATTTAAAACGAGGGTTCATAGGAACAATTTTCTGGGGAGAAACGGGGTGTTTTTGTATAGAACGGTATAATAATCTGGAAATTATTGAAAACTTTGAGAGTTACTTGGACCGTGAGGACTATCGAAACATTTTCCATTAAATAATTCACTAATAAATATTGAAATAAATTTTTTCTTTTAAAGCACCTCCTGGTGTTGGTCTCTATCAATGTCAATTCGCTACCCCATCAACTTCTAAAGTCAATTGCAAGAAGCGTTAGATAAGAATTTAAATAAAAATTAGAATCAAATGGTCTCCAACAAAAATATATTGCATTAAATTATTTGTTTATATTATTGACGGAAAATGTATTAGGAAATTTTTTTGACTGGATTTTTTTCCGATTTTTTTGCGACTGGAAATTTGTTTTGATAAAAATTTTTTGACTAATAATTTTATTTTTACGCTGTTTATTGGCTTTTAATTATTTTTGAAAAATTTTTTTTCGACATTCTGGATTAATGACTTATTTTCGGGACACGCCCACATTGTCGCGGGCCACATTGTCGCGACCACTTTGTCGCGACCACTTTGTCGCAGGCCACTTTGTCGCAGGCCCACTTTGTCGCAGGCCACTTTGTCGCAGGCTTTCCTTTGATTTTTATTTTAAAATTGGACTAAATTCTGCTCGCCGCGTGCCGTACTTCATCCCACGACTACAACGATGGGAAATTTGAAGAGGTTCAGAATTTTTATTATGTTTTTTAAGTCTTTATTTCTTTTTTTAAATTTTTTGATAAAGTTTTTAGTTGTTTTTTCCTTTTATTATTTTCTTTTATCCGGGTAGGTTCTGCCGGAATTTTTAACGGAGTAAAACCAAACCAGATTACTCCAGAAAACCCCGATCGTGTCCAGAAGGCCTTTTTCCTACCCTCCATAGCAGCATAGAAATTTTTCCAACGAAAAAGGCCTTTGCGACAAAGTGGCCTGCGACAAAGTGGGCCTGCGACAAAGTGGTCGCGACAAAGTGGTCGCGACAAAGTGGCCTGCGACAAAGTGGGCCGTACCCCTTATTTTCGCGTCAAATAAGGCTTGGCATTCTCCTTATAAAATTAATTTTTATTAATTTTTTAGAACAATTTTTAAACAAAATTTACCTCAATGTCTTCAGAAGATCAAGATATTTCAAGGATCTTTTCACAAAAAGTTGAACGTCGATTTCAACGAGATTTTGGACGATTTATTGGTGGAAGTCATCATTCTAGTAGATATACATCAACTCCAAACGAACTTAAAAGAATTACACAAAGTTTGTTTTTTAATTAAATGAAATTATTTTATTGTAATTTTTAGGCGCAGACAATTCTTTAAATGTTAAATTAATTGAAGCTAAAGAAGAAATTGATTCTCTTCAACGAAAGTTGAGTTCTAAAAATGAAGAAATTGAACGGTTAAAAGCTGTTGAAAATACTTCTAAAGCAAAATTTGAAGAATTAAATATTCAATTGAATGAATTAAAAATGGAAATTGATAAAGGAAAACGAAAAAGTTTTGATTTTAGTGAAGACAAGGTCAGTGGAATTTAATTAAAGTTATTAAATTATAAGGGAATAGGAGAACTTCAATTTGATTTTAAAGGATAAGGGATTTATGGAAGGGAAATCCAGCTGTCTATTAAAACAATTTGTTAGTCAATGGTTAAGATTTGGGGAAAATGCCATTAAAATTAATATCACAAGGTCAATAAGGCGTTAGAAATTACTGCAGGGGAGGCCAAGGTTCGATTCTTATCCTTTGCCTAAATATATGCTACATACAACTCTTACTCCATAATCTATTATAAAAAAATAATCTTTTTGGCGTAAACAAGAGCTAACAAATTAAACAAAAAAATTTTCAGTCAAAAGAGAAATTGCTTCTAAGCGATTATCGAAATGCTTTGTCAAAATACAAAACTTGGACGGAATTTGCTGACAAACAATTAAATGAAATGAAAGTTATTTTGAAAGAAATTGGTGGATGGACAGAAGCAAATCGTTATAGAGTTTATTTTTTGTTTTCATTTTTTAAATTAATATATTTTCTTTGAAGATTTATTTTGCTTATAGAGGAATTGCTCCAGAAATGGTTACTGATGGTTTGAAATTTTTTTTAATTTTAAATTATTTTTTGAAAATTTTTTTAAATTTAGAGTCTGTCGCTTCACTCTCAACTGGATCAATTATCAACTATCCAGGAAATATTGAAAATATTGAGGGAATAACGGCTTCAGAATACCGACCAAGATTTCACTGTAAAAACATTTTTAAAAATATTTTTGGATTTTTATGCTATTATTTTTCTAGGCGTATCTACACAAACTGAGGGAATTTCTCCTTCGGAGGAAAACAAATTTGCAAAACCTTTGCCTCCACAAAGTTCTTCTAGTGAAGGTATGTCTGCAAATGAATTACGACTTCTCGACTGTGAACGTCAAATTGAACAACTTGAAATTCAGAATGCACAAATGCGTGAACAATTGATTATTTTTGGGTAATTTTAACTTTAGAAAAATTTTTCCCCAAATATTTTGTGGACTGTCTGTTTCTATTTTCGTTAAAATTATTTTTTCAGGGATCGTGCTAAAAATGTAGAATTGTTGGAAGAACAAAAAGATGACTTAAAATTGCAACTTTCAATACTTGTTCGACAGAATCAAAAATTACTTGATGAACAAGAGCAATTTAAATCAGCATTTTCTGGTGGAGAAGAACAACTTAGATTAAAGTATTTTTAGAGTTTTTTGAAAATAATTTCCTTTAAAAAATCTCAGAAATGAGCATCTAACAAAAAGATTGAAGATTTTAGAAGGTCAAAGAGAAGGTTTAAGTTTGGCAGAATCTCGACGTATTGCAAAAATTTTTAAACAGAAATATGAAAAGGAAATGGCACAACTTCGAAATAAACTTGAAGAATATGTTTGTTTTTATTTTTTTAGAATTTTTGATTTTTTTTTTAATTTTTAGGAGAAAGGTTCTGATACAACAAGAATTTGTCGTTTTGTTCAACGCAATCCTTTGGATGAAGCACATGACGACCATTTAGTTAAACAAGTAGCTGCTGAGGCTACTGCTGCTGCGAAGTTTGGTGTAAATTCTTTGAAGAGACGCAAAATGGTTATTTTTTTAATTTTGAGATTTGACTAATTAGGGCTGAATTTTTTGATGAATTTTTGGTGACAAAACTCAAAAACCATTAATTTTTTTCTTTTTGGACATAAATAGTAGTTACGAGTAGAGACTGGAGTTCGGACTTATGAGATCCGAACAAAAACAGGGGAGACGATTTTTGTTGTTCAAGTCGATTTCTTTCTCATTTAGATTCAAAACCTTATCATTTTTATTAAAATTCAATTTTTAAAGGAAGACGATATTGATTCTTCTCAACCTGCAAATAATTCTGATTTAACATTTTTGGTTGAAGAGGAAGAAAACGAAGAAGATCCTTCTACAATTCGTGAACTTCGTCTTCAATTGGCAAATGTCAAAACTTTGGTTGAACAAAATGAACAAAGCAATTCTGAATATTTGGCTCAATACAAAGAATTTGTTAAACTTTTGTGTGGTTATGATATTCGTTTTGGAGAAGATGGCTTTTGTGAAGCTGAAAATATTCTTTCAAAAGATTGTACTTTTCTTTTTCAAAAACAACAAATTCCATTAGATGTTGAATGTACTAGTAGTACACAAACAACAACTGGTGCTGGTATTGATCTTTTGGATAGTGAAAGTGCTCGACAATGGAAGGATGTTTTGGAGAATTATTTGGTTTGGAATTTCTTATATCTAAAAAATGGGATAAACTGTCCACAAATTTTTAGGATTTATAGTGAACCGGTGTGCTCCTTACACCGCTATAAAATACTTTGTAAGTAGGATTGTTTTCAAACCGAAACGAAAACCCAAAATGTCGGCCCGGTTTCGGTTAACCGAAAAATCTGGTGAAACCGACAACCCTAAATTGTAAGGAAGAAGGCAGTTCTGGCTGGGAAAAAATGCTTATTTAGGCTGGGGTTTTATTAAAAGAGAAGGTGAAAGCAGTGCACTGGCCAAGGTGTCACAGGCCTGCCCGGTGCTGAACTATACCTCCCCCTTATTATTTTAGAGATTTTTGTCCAGCCTTATTTTCTTAATATATTTTAAACTTTTAGATTCGTTATCAATCAATTCCGGCATTTCTCTCGGCTGTTACAATTGCTTTGGTTGAATCACCAGAGACTCCAGTTTCTTCTTCAAGACAATCATCAATCGAAGAAATTACTTCTTCGCATAATTCAAATATTGATGATGAATAAATAAATGAAGCATTTAAATGAAAAGTAAAAGAAAAGCTCTTAAATTATTTCTTTTTAATCTTTTGGTTATTTTTAAATATAAATTTAGAACACACCCAACCAAACTTTCTACGTCCAAACATCGCCAATCCATATATTAAAATTTTTATAAATCAGAATTCCTAAAATAATTTCATTTTTTTCAGATTAATTTTCGCAGTGGTCAGGCAGTGTTGAAGTAAAATTTAAAAAAAAATTTTAAATCAAAAGTCAAACGAAAATTTTTACATATAAATAAACAAACATCTACATATACATGCAGAAGAAAGAAAAATATCGCTAAAATAATCAGGAGGTTAATGTTATGATTTGTTCGATTGAGAAGAAAAGATAGATAAACATTAACCTCCTGATTATTTTAGCGATATTTTTCTTTCTTCTGCATGTATATGTAGATGTTTGTTTATTTATATGTAAAAATTTTCGTTTGACTTTTAATTTTAAATTTTTAGAAATTTTACTTCAACACTGCCTGACCACTGCGAAAATGAATCTGAAAAAAATGAAATATATTTTGGGAATTCTGATTTAAAAAAAATATTTTTAAGAAAAAAATTCACTGAAAAGAATTTAATATGGATTATTTGGACGTAGAAAGTTTGGGTCGGTGTGTGCTTACAAAAAATTAAAGTATCAATTTAACCATAAAATTATGTAAATAAATCGAAAGCATATGATCGACGTTAAATTTTTTTAATTTTATTAAACAACGAGGGTTGTTCCAAAACTGAGAAAGTTGTTTTTATCAATTTGTGTAAAATTGATGTAAACTAATTTTTGGATTTTATAGTTCACAGCAGGCGCACATGGATACGGATTTTGCTATCCGTATCCGGATATATCCGTGGGGTCAATATCCGTATCCGTTTGTATCCGTCCAACTTTTGAGTCATATCCATCCGCGGATATCCGGATATTATCCGTATCCATGTGCATGCCTGGTTCACAGACTTGTTATTCCTCCAATTACATATTTTTTTAGATTTTTTTTAGATTTTAAATGTTTAAAAGACTAATAACTTTTCATCGTCAAGTAAGAATTAGTTCTTTAGCAGTTGCCTCATTTAATGTTTTTGTATTTGGATTTAGTGGAATTTATTTAATTGAGAAAATCAATCAATGGAGAATGAAAAAAATTGAGCATTATAAAGAAGCTGTGGCAATTTTATTGGAACATGAAGAAGTTGGGAATTTATTGGGAAAACCTCTTACGATTGGAAATGCTGATGTTTATGATCGTGAAAATAATTATGTTGGAAAAATTGAATCAAAGGTTTTAATTTTTTTTTGAGTTTTTGGGGAAATAATCTTCAATGAATTTTCTGAGTTGCGGAAATTTTTTTGGTATTTTGTTGGGATGAGAATTTGTTTTTGAAAAATGGTTCCGTGATTTTTAAATTTCAACGTGTTATTACAGCCCACCAAGACATTCAGAAAACTTTTATTTTTAATTAATTGTCGTCCCCGTTATACATAACAAAACAGCTTTTCAATTTCACCGAATTCAGATTTTTGACGGTTCTATTTCCATTTTCGAATATTTAGATTTTATTGTGAATCAATTTATTTGTAGAAAGTTAAAATTTCCAAAAAGCCAAAAAAATTATTTTTTATTTTTTCAAGTTTTTAATTCCATTATTTGGTGCAAATTGTGATGGTTATTTAAATGTTTTTGCTAAACGTGAAAATAATTTGTCAGAATTTTTATTAGAAAAATTAGAATTGGAAACATCTGGAGGAGACCGATATTTAATTTTTACAAGATCAAAAGAAATTGAAGAATCCCCAAAATTGTCAAAACAAAAAAGGCCGAGACTTTGTAGAGAATAGAAATAATTGTAGAATATTTTAGAGAAAAAGAAGGTTTTTAATTTTTCTTTTTTTTAATTTTACCCCTTCCCTGGAATTCACCTCTATTTTGTAGACAGCCATTTTTATTCTTGTCTATTTAAAATTAATTTTCTGATTTTGCGGACTGATATTTGCGGACAAAACTGAATTATTTAAATTGAATAAATGGAAGAGGTTTTTAGTCTTTCTATTATCCTACATATTTTTTGATGTCATGTTTGTTTCATTTATTCTCTTAAAAATGTCAGGTAGAAAATTACATTTGGTATAATTTAAAAATCAGTGACTGTCCGCAAATGCCAGTCTACTAAAATTAATTTTAATTTAATAAATGTTGTATTTAAGATGTTAATCCCTCCTCTATAGGAAAACTGCCAGCAGAAAAAAAGAAAGGATATTTAATCTTAAAGAATTCTCCCCTCGAGATAAGGCTGTTCTCCCACTTTTAATAATTAATTTTTTGTTTTAAATAAGGCAATGATTAAAAAATGTAACAAATAAATAAATACACATTCTTCATTTCCCATTTGTGCCGTCACAGACGAAAATTAACCAGACGCTAAGAACCTTAGCTTTTATTTTGGAATTGACTTTTATATTTGAATTATAGAATGGATCGAGATAATATATCGAAGGGAAATCTCGATTGTCGAGACCCAGATTTTTCGAAATATTTTGTACAATTCTCGTATGATCTCCTAGTCTAGTCCCCAATTAGAATATTTACGGTTATACCTTTTTTTCTAAATTTTGTTTTTTTTTCGTAACAAGTAAATTAAAAAAATATTTATTTTTGATAAAATATTTTAAATATTTCTTGTTGACTCATACAATTTTATTTTTATTTACGCGCAATAAATTAAAATAGTGACCATTTTAGAATTTTTAATATTTTTGTTTTTTAACAATTTTTATCAATATTTTCTATTTTCTAAATTTAAATAATTACTTTCCAAATTAATGTGTTTTGATGATGGAGAGACTATGAGAGGGAGGGGATTGTTGTTGTTAGAGGGGAAAGACTTCTTTTTCTTTGGGGAATTCTTTGAAGTCGAGAATTTGCCGAACATTCTCGCTCATGTTGAGGAGCGAGAATAAAAGAAAAGTTAAAGAAACCTCGTGGACTTCGTCTTAAAAATTTAAAAATTAATTTGGAAAGTAATCAATTTATTTATTTATTTAACTGATGATTCAATCAAAAATTTTTTAAAACAGGTGGACGATTATTTGAAAAAAAAAATTGGACACGTGCATATGTAAAGGAGAGGGAGATCAAAAGAGAAGAAAGACGAAGAAATTAAGAAGACAAATTACTTTGTGAACACAGAAAAAGAGCAAAAAATCTATTAAAATACTAGTTAAAAGAGGGCCAAAAATCTACAAAAAAAAGAATAAAGGAAAGAAAGGAGGGCCTTAAAAATCAAACAAACAAAAAAAGGGGAGGAGGGAAAAAGAAGAAAAAAGGAGTGGCTCTAACTAAATAAATGTCTTTCTCTTCAACCATTTTGGTGGCTGCCACATTTGTTAAAGAATTGCTTCAAAACATGGGTTGGCCAGAATGGCTGCAACTGTACATTGGTGGGTGAGTGAGTCTTTTTTGGGAGGGGAAGGGGGGTAAGGGAGAGGAGATAAGAGGGTTTTAGGGAAGGAAAATGAGGGGGGAGGGTGGTTGCCTTTCCCTCTTTTTTACGCAATTATTATTTAATCGATATTTTCTTTTTTTTATGGATTTGTCTGGATTTGTGTTTTTTTTAAAAGTACACATTTTATTTAAAAAAATAAAATTTCAGTCAGAAAATTTTTTTGTTATTTATTTAATCCCCTCCCACTTAAAATCAGCTCACATAATGCTTAAGGCAAAAGCTTTTTAATTTAAAAATAAACCCTGAAACATCAAATTTTGCCAATATTTCCTCTATAATATTAATTAACTTTCTTGAAAAATTTCAGATAATTTCTGATTTAAAATTTCAGTAATTCTGGAAATAAAGTAGTGAAAATTGGGCAAAATTGCTTTAAAATTAGTCTCTGTTTATTTATATCTTTTTGAATTAGCAGACAAAAATTTTTATAAATTTCTATACGAGGTGGATAACTTTATAGAGGATATACTTAATTAATTTTAATATTAGAAGTCTTCATATTTTAATTTTTAATAAGCGAGCGCGCCCAAGCATTTCGCATCCAAGTATCAATTCTAATTCAAAAAAAAATTTTCTTCATTTCATTTTCTTTTCAAAAATATTTTTAAAAATAAAAAAGAAATACATATATCTAATTATTTGAATTAATTTTTCTTTTTTTAAATCAAAATTTTTTAAATAAATTTATTTTCTTTTCAGATTCATTTTCACAGTGGCTAGACGGTGTACTAAAATATTGGGATCTGGATTATCTTGAAGTAATTTAAAATTATTTTTTTTAATTAAATTAATTTTTATTTTTTAGTATCTAATTTGGCTTTTTCTGCCAATTTTCGTTGCCTTTATTTTGCCAATATTCCTTTTATTATTAATTTACGCAAGTGTAATTTTCCTTCACTGCTATGGACTCAGAAATAGAATACGTGAAGCGGTAAAAGATTTTTTTGTTTATTTTTTTTGTTTATTTAAGCTTTAATTTTTTCATCTTTAATGCATTTAAATTAGTGTCATATTTCTGCTATTTTTTCTTTAAAAATATTTTTTAAAGCTAAAATCCTTTTCTTTTAATTGATTTCTTTAAATCTTTTTTTGTTGCCGCGTTAGTGTAGTGGATAGTGTTTTTGGATTTTCACTGACAGGGTTGGGGTTCGATTCTCATTGGAGATATTATTTTTTATTTTGCTTATTTTGAAACTAAAGACATCGAAAATAGCCTCTTTTTATTTTTTACGTCTAAAAATATTTTTATTAAATAAACGTTTATTTTTAGTATGCTTCCAGCTATTGGGATGGTGCAAGAACGAGTATTGCTAGTTTTTGGGATGGCGTTGGTCTTTTCTGGCATGGTAAAGAAAAAAAATTTTATAATTCAATTTTACAACAATTCTATACTAATTTTCCCCTTTTAAGGTTATGAAATTACTGGATTAGAAAATTTACCAGAAGAAGGCCCAGCACTTATTGTAACATATCATGGAACTCTTCCACTTGATTTATACTATGTTATATCTAAAGGAATTCTTTTTAAAAAGAGAACAATTCATTGTGTGGCTGATAAATTTGTCTTTAAAATACCAGGTTTTTTTTTTAGAATTTTTACTTATGTAATTATTTAAAAAATTTGAAAGAAATTTTTTAAAGCTTTGAGGTCAAAAGGGGATTTTTAGAATTTTTATTTTTTTAATATTTTTTTGTTTAACGATTTAATAATTTCTTTTAATTTTTTTTTCAAATAAAAAAAAAATCTGAGACTTTTCCCTCTATTTCCTCGTATATTTTAAAATTATTTTTTGTAGGTTGGGGAAAAATGTGCAAAGTTTTTGGGATGACGCCAGGAACGGTCGATGATTGTATTAAAACACTCAAAGACGGACATTTATTAATTATAGCACCAGGAGGTGTTCGAGAAGCACTATTTTCTAATCCTGTAAATTATGAAACAATTTGGGGGAATCGATTGGGTTTTGCTAAAGTTGTGATTGGAGCTGATGTTGTTAGTTTTTTTTTATTTTTTTAAAATAATTTTTCTTTTTTTCTCCAGCCTGTTATTCCTATGTTTACAGAAAATTGTTTGTTTTATTTAAAATTATTTAAATAAATTTTTTTTCTTTTTTTAGGTCGTGATGCTTTCAGAACTCCCAGATGGGGCCGGCGTTTATTTAGGCCTCTTTATGAAAAAACACGTCTTCCACTTTGCCCAATTTATGGAGGTTTTCCAGTCAAAATGATTACACATTTGGGGAAACCTTTAAAGTTTTCTTTGAATAGTACACCTGAAGAAGTGAAAAATCAAGTTGAGACAGCGGTAAATATATTTAGAAAATAAATTTTTATTTACTAAAAAGGGAACTTTTTTAATGAATGTTTTTTAATTATTCTTTTAAGGGAGATTAACGTGACTTGTTTTTGTTAGCTTGAGTGTTAGGGTTTTTGGTTCGGAACCAAAGAGGAAAAATTAAAAAAAAAATTTCTAGACTGCTGTGAACTTTACCTGTTCAATTTTTGATATCCGAATATTTTCCTAGAGCGGACAACTCTACTCTATGAGATATAGTTAACTTCTTTAGCGTCCTTTCAACTTTAATTCCTTCTCCCACCATCCTTTTATTATTGATAGGATGGAAGGATCCTTTTGTCTTTTCTAGTCCAAATTCTTCTAAAAATGTTCCATAATTTTTGTTTAGATAAGAAAAATTTTTTTAGGTAAATAATTTAATTTGTGAACATCAAATACTTCCTGGCAGCATTTTCCGTTCTTTACTTCAAAGAATACGTAAAAAACGAACACCAACAAAAGAGCAGCAACAAGAATCTACAACAATAATTCCATCAATTCCATCAACTAGAGAAGATATATTAGCAGAAAATGGAGAATCTCCTCACAAAAAACAAAAAGAAAAAAGAATTAAAGAGGAAATATTAATGAGTGAATTAAGGCCTTCAAATTTAGAAATGGCTACATGTCCATTACTTTTTGGAGAAGAAAAATATTGTTGTAAAAATAATGAGGATGAAAATGAAGGTAAATATTTGTATTAAATTTTTTGGAATTTTGATTGGTTGGTTATAATTTTGGAATTTAATTGGAAAGGGGATAGAATTTGTTTTGAAATTTTAATTTTCGAGAGTATTTCTAAATTTCGAGGCACCTTTGAAAAAGAATTTTTGAGTAAAAAGGAAAAAAAGATTTGGTTGTGTATCACCCAATTTTTACTTTAATTTTGCCAATTTTTTTCAGAAAATCCATGTCCTAATTCAAATTCATCGTCTACTACATCACAATAAAAAGGTATATAACAAAGAAAAATAAAAGAAATACTTGAAGGATTTAATTACTCTCAAAAATGCTCATCAAATATGTATTGCTATTTATTGTTTTTTTTAGTTAGGGATTTAATTTTTTGTTGGTGGGGGTTTTCCTGGGGAATTCCTTATACCTTGTAAAAATTTATTGGAAACTATAAAAACATATCTACTTAAGAAAAGATCTTTTTTTGTATAGAATCCGGTCATTAAATAGTTTTTGCATTCATATGAAATTAATTTCGGTACTAATTTCGTCCTTACCCTTTGCTCTGATTTTTTGCACGAGTCAAACCATTACTTCAAAAGTCACACAAAAATTCGTACGAGACCAAAAATAATTTTAAACTATTAGTCGAAATACACAAATGTTAGCTGTTAAAGGTGGTGTGCAAGGGCGACAATAGTACCATTAAAATCATTATTATTTTTTTACAAAAATTATGCCTCCTGTATTTCTCTAAAAATTTATTGTGCACTTCTTTGCCTGTTTTCAAGGTTGCTACTCTTTTTTTGGCATTTTCTCTTATTTTTTAAAATATACTCTTCCCTTTTTATATAATTTTTTTATTAAAATTAAAATTGGATTCAATTTTCAATGAAAAAATTTCACATCTAAAAATCTTTTATTTTTTCCTAATTAGAATTGAACGACAAAACAAACAAATTTAAGTGTGTAACAAATATGTTTATATATCTTTGGGAGATTTTTTGTGACACAGAATGGTGGTCATGTTTAGAGGGATCCGATCCCTTTTTCAACTTATCCGTTAAAGAATGACAACTAAACCTAAAAAGTTTTTGGATTCCGAACAAATTTAAAGAATTTGTTTTTGAACTAGCAGACGTCCTTTATCAGAATGGAAGAATTTATTCTATTTATGAATAACCGAGCATCTTTTCAGTCCTTTTAACTACATAAAAATGAGATTAAAGGAGAGAAAAGGAAGAGAAAACCACTAAACTTTTTTACACAAAAGTACTAATTCTTCTTATCTTCACCCAAGGATCTTATTTTAGCTCACCCTGGAATCCTATCCTTGGATACGCTCATTCCTTCCCTTGTTCTCCCCTTTATTTCTCTCCTTTATGAATTTTAAGAATAACAAACAAACAAAACAATTATATAAACCTTTACTGTAAAAATAAGTCTCTCAAGCTATATCTAAACTCTTTTTCACTGTTCTAACCAAATCATCAGTTGATGGAAGTGCTGCTTCTTCTAATTTAGCTTCATAGGGCATTGGAACATCCACACCTTTTTTGGAATTTTTTTAAGTTTAAAAATTAAAAAAAACCTGTAACTCTCAAAACAGGAGAATCCAAATAATCAAAAGCATCAGATTCGGAAATTTGTGCAGAAATTTCAGCTCCAATGCCACAGAAAGGCCAACCAGTCTCAAATGTTACCAAATGAAATGTTTTTTTAACAGAATCACGAATTGTGTCAAAGTCAAGAGGTCGGAGAGTTCGCAAATTGATTACCTTGAAATTTTGTTTAAGTTTTAAAGGAGAATCCAAATCCAATAAAGGAAAATCCAAAACAAACCAACTATTTCTCTTTGTTGTCTAGAACATTTTAATACTATACATGCTGACTAACTCAAGAGAGGATCTGCGATGGGTAGCTTATAGTTACAAAAAAATTATTTGATGAAAATACGGCATTTAACTTTAACAAATATGCTTACCTAAGTTTCTGGTTTTTCATTTTTTGAATTTTTTTAAGAGAACTGAAGCTCTTTCGACATTCCAATGCTTACTAATATGTTCAAAAAAATAACCTCGACATTAACCCCCAAAGGTTTTAATTTTTCTGCTGCCTCCAAACAATTTTGAACACCTTTAGAATGCGAGACTAGAGTACAATCTGATCCAGCAATTTCAATTTTAGCTTTTCCAATGGGCAAAACAAAATCTGGGTCAAGTACTTCGTCTTTTACGGGGAAAGATGTTCCATAAAGTAATTCATTTTCCAGGAAAATAACTTTAAAAAAATATTTTTTAAAGGTATTTTGAGGTAAAAAATACCTGGATTATCATCCCGAATCGCCGCCTTCAACAAACCTTTAAATTAAAAAAATTTCAATATTCAAATAATTAAAAAAATACCCTTATAATCTTCCGAAGAATATGGCGAAATTACTTTGAGACCAGGACAGTGGGCATACCAAGCAGCATAGTCTTGACTATCTAAAAAGACAGCTTTGTTTTTAAAGAAAAAATAAAAAGAAACGTTGAGCAGCAACACCGGCAGCAGCTCCATTTGGACCTCGAAAGACAATAGGAACGGGAACCTAAAAAATAATTTTAGAAAATTTTTGAAATTATTTTTGAAGAATTTCTAATGTTTTTTAAATAAAAAAATACCCGTCCAGCGGACATATAAAAAGTTTTTCCAGCACTATTAATTAATTGATCGATTGCTTGCATTGCAAAATTAAAAGTCATAAATTCACAAATTGGTCTCAGACCGGCAAAAGCAGCACCAACAGCTATACCAGCAAATCCTTGTTCAGTAATTGGAGTATCAACAATCCGTTTATCACCATATTTTTTCCAAAGGCCTTTACTTACCTTAAATATTTAGGAAAAAAATCTTATAATTGAATTATAAAAACATTTTTAAAATCTTTTATAATTTTATTTTCTCCTCAAATACAGGACTTCAATTTTACGTATATCCAAAATAAGTACACCCTCATAAGGTAAATTATTAGTTAATTTGGCAGGTCATGGGTGGGGGAAGCTGTTTAAGAGATAAACACATTTTAGGTACATCTCATCCTTAGGGCATATGTAAAATCGAGTTCCGACTATTAAACTAAATTTTTCTTTTTTCGAAGAATGAATTTTAGAATATTTCTTTAAATAATGCCATCCTGTTTTCGTTTTTCTAAATCTACATTTAATATGAATTTTTTCCTTATTACTGAATGATACCTTTGACAATGAGTGATATCTCTTTTAAATAAAAAATAATAAAAATTACTTTGTAAGCCCCATCATATTCAGCAACTTCTTCCCCTAACAAAAACACTCTGTCATCTCTTTGCAATTCTTCATCCATTGCTTGATTTAAAGCATCACGAACGGTCAAAGCAGCGTTTAATTGAGAACTCAAACTTAGCGATCTACATTTTTGTTTAAATAAAGAAGTTGTTGTTGTTGTAAATCTTTTTGATAGAATAGTAACAATATACATTTCTTTAACTAAAAAAAATAAAAAAAATAAGATGATATTCAGAATAAAATTAAAAAAAAACCCTCCTTCCATTCAACAATTAACACAAAATCAGACCATTCCCTCACAGCACTTCCACCCCGTTGACGCACGCGTGAAAACTACTTAGCTTTCTATTTTTCCTTTCTTTCGTTCTCTAACTGTCTCTCCTTCTTTTATGCACTCTTTTTTTGCGACTGCGAGAGCAAATTTTAATAAAACTTTAAAATCCTATATCTCGAAAACCGCTCATACGTTTTAAAATCTGCTCATACATTTCGTAGATAATTGTTTTAAGATTCTCTGAAAAAATTTTCGTAAATTTTAATGCAAAATTCACAGAGTTGATGCAAAAATAATTTTTAATAAAATTTTGATGATAACGCGATCTTTATCTTTGAAAAAGAGTGAAGCTGCAGGTGTAAAATGGGCCAATCATCAACAAAAGAAGAAGAAAATTTATTCTAAATTATTTAAAGCCAATAAACAACGTGAAATGAAAATAAAAGTGATGAACAATCAAGTAGAAATTGAGCCAAAAACAAAAGATGCATCTACCCAAACAACAACCAGAACGAAATCTGTATCTAGTCAAACAGAACCAAGAATGAAGAATGCCTCTATCCAAACAACAATTGAAACAAATTCGGCAGAAATTCAAACACAACCACAGATCAAAGAGGTATGCGTTCAAACAAACAAAATAAAAACAGTAGATGCTCAAACGAATACCTTCGTGTCCAATTATTCTCTCCCAGCAAGCCCCACTTTTGGTGGTAGACCGAGGAAACCTGTAGAAAATTTAAGTACGAGAAGAATTGAACAATTAGCAAAGGAACTTGCTGATTTTCATAGAGAACGTACTCCAGGTTATTTTTATTTATTTTTCATTGAAATTAACAATAAACTTTAGATTCTGAAGGAAATCCATCGACATATACTTTATTTAGGATGGCTCGTCATTCTCTCAACGTTTTTACCCCAGAAAAACCAAAGCAAAAAAAACTTACAATACTTCAGGATTTGTTTGCTATGCTAACTGCAAACATAAGTTTCAACTCAAGGGAAATTTTGAAGAGAAATTTAATGAAGGCAGGTTTTGATATTTTCGTTTCTCAGCGAGAATTCTTCACTACAAAAAATAAAATTACTGCTGGATTGGAAATTAAATGGAAAGATTCTTTTTTAACTTGTGTGAATGTAAAGAATGTTATTGAGAAGAGAATTGAGCAGCTACTTTTAAAAGGTTAAATTTGATTTTATTTTAAACTAGATACGAATATAGGAATGTTTATTGGTGATCCAACACTCGTCCTGATGGGTGATAAAGGAGCATCAACAACAAAGATTGGGATTCTTCCCATTATCAAATGTCGAACATGTTCTCCCAGTAATCTTTCAATTGTTTCGATATGGGAGGGCGATGATAATAGACAAGCGTTGAGAAATGTGAAAGAACTTTTTGAAGAATTGTCAAAAATTGAAAATGTGAAATGGTTTTTTTAAAATAATTTCTTAAATTTTTTAAATAAGGATTTTAACCGGCGATCTAAAATTTCTCTCGGCCCTAATAGGGCATCGTGGAGCAGCTAGTAACAACCCCTGCTGTATTTGTAGAACCCCGAAAGAACACCTTGAAATAAATGGAGAGAAAAGAAATTATTCCACCCAAGAATTGTTATACTCCTTTGAAGACGTGTCGCTTTTTCCAATTGGACCTGGTCAGATTCTTCCTCCACCTTTACATATAACTCATGGTGTTGCTACAAGGGCGATTAATATTTTGGAAATTTTAATAGACAAAAATATTCTTTGTGATTTTTTGCACAATCGGCATATTAGAAGAGATCCACGTACAAAAACATTTAGAGGTTTAAATTTTATAATTATTTAGTAAATTTAAAAATAGGAAACGACTTGGTTAAATTGCTAAAAGAAGAAGTTCAAAAAATGCTTTAAGTCGTCTTGTAGAACAACCATGTTACAGCGAGCTGCTGCCCTATGGCACAAACTGATGGAGGGAGTGAGTTGGTTTTTTACTCAATCTGGCTCCCAACTATTTTCCGATCCAATGAATGCTGCAGATTTGGTTGAAAAAGGGGCCGAACTTTTGTTTAAAATGTTTCAAGTTATTTTATTTATTTTTAATCTTAATGCCTAGTATTTTTAAGGTTCTCAGAAATCATCTCCAAAACATTGCTACTAATGGAAATATTAACGTAATAGTGAGAGAAAAGGCAGCTTCTGCAGCGAAGAAAGCAAGGCCCTTCCCAAAACTTCATTACCTAAGACACCACTGCGCAGAATTCATCAGAAAGAATGGATGGTGGGGCATTGCTTCTGAGCAAGCAATTGAAAGTTATCATGCTGTCTTCAACAAACTGGTTTTTTAAATAATTTTCTTTTAAATTTAACTAAATTAGTTGCAGGAACTCCGCTTCCGTAACGTCAGGGACAGAAAATTACAAATTGAAAGAATGATGAGGCATCATTTTCTACTCAATTATTTGCATGATCGGGGATTTAATGATTAGTTGTTATAATAAGCAGAAAAAATTTTGTTTTTCAATTTTTAATAAAATCTTGTTAAAATTTCTTGTTTCATTAGAATTTTTATGGTTACTGACCATTTTAAAATTTCTTCTTCTTTTGACCCTTTCTCTTGTTTACAAAAAAGTCAGACGCACGAGAGATGCAATAGAATTTGGAGTGTACATAGATATTTAATTTAAATTTTGGCGTTATGTCTAAGGAAAAGACACAGCACTTCCACCCCGTTGACGCACGCGTGAAAACTACTTAGCTTTCTATTTTTCCTTTCTTTCGTTCTCTAACTGTCTCTCCTTCTTTTATGCACTCTTTTTTTGCGACTGCGAGAGCAAATTTTAATAAAACTTTAAAATCCTATATCTCGAAAACCGCTCATACGTTTTAAAATCTGCTCATACATTTCGTAGATAATTGTTTTAAGATTCTCTGAAAAAATTTTCGTAAATTTTAATGCAAAATTCACAGAGTTGATGCAAAAATAATTTTTAATAAAATTTTGATGATAACGCGATCTTTATCTTTGAAAAAGAGTGAAGCTGCAGGTGTAAAATGGGCCAATCATCAACAAAAGAAGAAGAAAATTTATTCTAAATTATTTAAAGCCAATAAACAACGTGAAATGAAAATAAAAGTGATGAACAATCAAGTAGAAATTGAGCCAAAAACAAAAGATGCATCTACCCAAACAACAACCAGAACGAAATCTGTATCTAGTCAAACAGAACCAAGAATGAAGAATGCCTCTATCCAAACAACAATTGAAACAAATTCGGCAGAAATTCAAACACAACCACAGATCAAAGAGGTATGCGTTCAAACAAACAAAATAAAAACAGTAGATGCTCAAACGAATACCTTCGTGTCCAATTATTCTCTCCCAGCAAGCCCCACTTTTGGTGGTAGACCGAGGAAACCTGTAGAAAATTTAAGTACGAGAAGAATTGAACAATTAGCAAAGGAACTTGCTGATTTTCATAGAGAACGTACTCCAGGTTATTTTTATTTATTTTTCATTGAAATTAACAATAAACTTTAGATTCTGAAGGAAATCCATCGACATATACTTTATTTAGGATGGCTCGTCATTCTCTCAACGTTTTTACCCCAGAAAAACCAAAGCAAAAAAAACTTACAATACTTCAGGATTTGTTTGCTATGCTAACTGCAAACATAAGTTTCAACTCAAGGGAAATTTTGAAGAGAAATTTAATGAAGGCAGGTTTTGATATTTTCGTTTCTCAGCGAGAATTCTTCACTACAAAAAATAAAATTACTGCTGGATTGGAAATTAAATGGAAAGATTCTTTTTTAACTTGTGTGAATGTAAAGAATGTTATTGAGAAGAGAATTGAGCAGCTACTTTTAAAAGGTTAAATTTGATTTTATTTTAAACTAGATACGAATATAGGAATGTTTATTGGTGATCCAACACTCGTCCTGATGGGTGATAAAGGAGCATCAACAACAAAGATTGGGATTCTTCCCATTATCAAATGTCGAACATGTTCTCCCAGTAATCTTTCAATTGTTTCGATATGGGAGGGCGATGATAATAGACAAGCGTTGAGAAATGTGAAAGAACTTTTTGAAGAATTGTCAAAAATTGAAAATGTGAAATGGTTTTTTTAAAATAATTTCTTAAATTTTTTAAATAAGGATTTTAACCGGCGATCTAAAATTTCTCTCGGCCCTAATAGGGCATCGTGGAGCAGCTAGTAACAACCCCTGCTGTATTTGTAGAACCCCGAAAGAACACCTTGAAATAAATGGAGAGAAAAGAAATTATTCCACCCAAGAATTGTTATACTCCTTTGAAGACGTGTCGCTTTTTCCAATTGGACCTGGTCAGATTCTTCCTCCACCTTTACATATAACTCATGGTGTTGCTACAAGGGCGATTAATATTTTGGAAATTTTAATAGACAAAAATATTCTTTGTGATTTTTTGCACAATCGGCATATTAGAAGAGATCCACGTACAAAAACATTTAGAGGTTTAAATTTTATAATTATTTAGTAAATTTAAAAATAGGAAACGACTTGGTTAAATTGCTAAAAGAAGAAGTTCAAAAAATGCTTTAAGTCGTCTTGTAGAACAACCATGTTACAGCGAGCTGCTGCCCTATGGCACAAACTGATGGAGGGAGTGAGTTGGTTTTTTACTCAATCTGGCTCCCAACTATTTTCCGATCCAATGAATGCTGCAGATTTGGTTGAAAAAGGGGCCGAACTTTTGTTTAAAATGTTTCAAGTTATTTTATTTATTTTTAATCTTAATGCCTAGTATTTTTAAGGTTCTCAGAAATCATCTCCAAAACATTGCTACTAATGGAAATATTAACGTAATAGTGAGAGAAAAGGCAGCTTCTGCAGCGAAGAAAGCAAGGCCCTTCCCAAAACTTCATTACCTAAGACACCACTGCGCAGAATTCATCAGAAAGAATGGATGGTGGGGCATTGCTTCTGAGCAAGCAATTGAAAGTTATCATGCTGTCTTCAACAAACTGGTTTTTTAAATAATTTTCTTTTAAATTTAACTAAATTAGTTGCAGGAACTCCGCTTCCGTAACGTCAGGGACAGAAAATTACAAATTGAAAGAATGATGAGGCATCATTTTCTACTCAATTATTTGCATGATCGGGGATTTAATGATTAGTTGTTATAATAAGCAGAAAAAATTTTGTTTTTCAATTTTTAATAAAATCTTGTTAAAATTTCTTGTTTCATTAGAATTTTTATGGTTACTGACCATTTTAAAATTTCTTCTTCTTTTGACCCTTTCTCTTGTTTACAAAAAAGTCAGACGCACGAGAGATGCAATAGAATTTGGAGTGTACATAGATATTTAATTTAAATTTTGGCGTTATGTCTAAGGAAAAGAGTTAGCTAGTTTTCACGCGTGCGTCAACGGGGTGGAAGTGCTGTGAAAAGAGTTAGCTAGTTTTCACGCGTGCGTCAACGGGGTGGAAGTGCTGTGTTCCCTTTAAAGAAGTTTATCAAAAATGAAATTAGATCAAATGAAAAAGTTTGAATTTTTCCAAAATAACATAACGCCAAATTTTCCATTTTTGTTAATAATTTTTACTTTTAAACGTTTAAACTTTATATAAAAGCCCTTTTTTTCTTTTTTTTTTTTTGCGGAGCATTTTTCTTTGGTTGTGTGTTTTTATAGTGTTTTTTAATTAATGTTTTTTGTATTTTAATGCTTTTATAAATTTAGAAAAGACCAAATTGTTTATATTTTAAAATTTATGGCGTCAAGTGAGGATGAGCAACGGCATAAATGCCGCGATATGAAAAACAATGTTGCTGTTGCAGTGAGGTATTGAAACTAAATTTTTATTTTCTAAATTGTAATTTAGAATTCGACCTCAAAATGCAAGGGAAATGGCTGCAAAGGAGAAGATTTGTGTATTTATTTCTCAAGACGAACCACAAATCACAATTGGACGGGATAAATCCTTCACTTATGGTATTATAATTTTTAATCTTTCTATTTGTTAAATAATTTTTAAGATTTTGTTTTCTCTGACCAGTCAACCCAAGAAGGTGTCTACAATAAATGTATTCATAATTTACTAGCTGGCGCTTTTGATGGTTATAATGCGACTGTTTTGGCTTATGGACAGGTTATTTTTATATTTTATAGTGTAGTCAATACTTTTGAGTTTTCGGCTTTTTGTTTTTTTCATTTATGACAAGTAAATAGCAGAACTTGCTGATAAAATTTAGACTTGGGAGTGTGAAAGGAAAAATAACTTTTTGTTTTTAGACTGGAAGTGGTAAAACCTACACAATGGGGACTTCTTTTGATGTGAATCAATTCAATTTGGATACAAACATTACTGCTGGAATCATCCCGCGAGCAGCTAGGCATCTTTTTGAAGGAATGGAGGAGAGAAAACTTGCTGCCAAGACAAATAGTGCTGTTGAGCCGACTTTCGAATTAAATGTCCAATTTATTGAGGTTTTTAATCTTTTAAAATGTTTAATAAAGAATTTAAAATTTAAGCTTTATAATGAAGAAATAATTGATTTGTTGTCCGATGGTCGTTCTCGCAACACAATCAGAATTCAAGAGGATCATATTCGAAATGAAATTGGTCTTAAAGGTGCTACTTGGAAATCTGTAAAGAGCGTATTGGATGTAATGACTGCATTAAAAGCTGGGTCTTTGAATAGAACTACTGCTGCGACAAATATGAATCAACAGTCAAGTCGTTCACATGCAATCTTTACTATTAGAATTAAGCAGAGCCGAGTTGTGCCAATCGAAGGAAATGAGGCAAGGATTTTTAAGTTTAACTTGGAATTTTATTTTCAAGTTTCATGATAAATAAAAGTTTATTTTGTATTAAGGATGATTCTCCTAAACAACAAACGGAACTGGAAGTTTTACATGCAAAATTCCATTTTGTCGACTTGGCTGGCTCTGAGCGATTAAAGAGAACTGGTGCAACTGGTGACCGTGCTAAGGAAGGAATCAGCATCAATTCTGGACTGGTTTTTTTTTTCTCGAAATCTAAGTTAAAAATTAATCTTTTATAGCTTGCTCTCGGGAACGTAATCTCTGCTTTGGGTAGTGGAAAGGTCACCCATGTTCCTTACCGTGATTCAAAACTTACTCGTTTGTTGCAAGACTCGCTTGGTGGGAACAGTCGAACGTTAATGATTGCATGTGCCAGTCCCTGTGACGTTGATTTTATTGAAACGCTTAATACATTGAATTATGCGAATCGGGCCAAAAACATCAAAAACAAGGTTTGCTATTTTTTTTATTAATTTTTTCGAAAATTTGTTTCCTTAGATTGTGGTTAATCAGGACAAGTCTTCCAAATTAATAACTGAGCTCCGTACTCGTATTGCTATTCTTGAATCTCAACTATTGGAATATCAATCAAACAAGTCTTTTAAAGTAATAACCGAGCTCCGTGATCGTGTCGCCTTTCTTGAATCTCAACTATTGGAATATCAACAGGGCAAGCGCTTATTAAATGGAGACGAGGAGTCGTTGCTTAATGACCAATATGCAGATAAACTATTGTATGGATCTCCTTATGTTCATCAGCCAGAATCGTCTAATCCTACCGAAAGTTTAATAAGTCAAGCGAAGGAAGAAATTGAAATGGAAAAAAAGGCGTTGAATGAGGCTGAAGCTAAATGTAAGCAATAAAATTTAATTTTTGATGGAGTAGTCTTTTTTCGTCTTTGATATATTTTCTAATTAATTTCTAGGCCTTAACCAATTCGATGAAAAAGAAAACGTTTTGGATGTGGTTTGCGAAGAAGAGAATAGTGACGATGATGATGAAGAGGATGAGGAGGCTGATCCGGCAGAAAAACAAAGTTTGGGTATATTTTTGCGAACTTGAAATGTTCTAACCTTTCCTTAAAAGAGCGTCTTGATCAAATTCACTCTGATTTGGCTAAACTTCACGAAGACATTGGCATCAAAGAACGCCTTGTAGCCGAGCTAGAATTGAATCAACGTCGTTTGGAGGAACAGCGGAGGGATTATGAACAAAAGATGGAAGAACTTTGCAAGAAAATTCAGTCTACAGAGGCGGAACGTGACAAAGTTCTTGAACAGATGACAGCGAAGAAACAGACCAAACAACAGAGAGAGGAGATTGATAAAGTTAAAAGCGAGTATGAGAGGCGTCTTTCTGATATGCGACTCGAACATAAAAGAATTGAATTGGCTGAGCGTGAAAATAAAAAGATGCAAGCAAATGAAAATAAACGTCAGATGGAACTTGTTCGAATGAAAAACGACTTGGAAAATATAAAGAGACAAAAAGTTGAATTGATGAAAAAGTTGAAAGAAGAAAATAAAAGAATTCGTGAAATACAAGCTGCTAATGCACAAAAAGTGGCCACATATGAAAAAACTCAAAGACAACAACAAAATAAAATACAAAAGCTGGAAAGGGAATCTGCACTTAAATCGGAAAATCTGAGGCGAAAGGCGGAGGAAGTTCAGCGTTTAAAGGATTCTAAAAAGGTTACAAACTTTTGATTAAATTTTAGCTTATTTTTTAGGCACTTCAAGCTCGTCGTCAGACCATTTATGAAGTTAGACGTGGAGTTAAGTTGGAACCTGTACCTGAAATTGATTTGGACACAACATATATTATTCAGGTAAATTTATATCAAAATTCTTTTTCCAAAAATTTATAGCAGGAGCAGGATGACAAAATTGAGAACGTTTGTTGTACGCCTACTAATGTTGTCAAAACTCCAAAATATCAACATACACCTATTCGTACTAAACGCCAGTGGAGTGCTATTGAACGAGCGGTTTTTAAATTTTTCAAAATTAAAAATTATTTTTTAAGATTGAGGGCTTTACTGTCAAAAAAAATGCAATTGTACGTGAAGAAAAGGCTATGGATCGAATGTGTATTGAGCGTCGAAAACTTCAAGATGAGCTATTACGTCTTCAGAGCAATTATTCTTCAAAAGCGGATCCTTCTATTCGTTCTTTAGAATTAGAACAACAATTAAGTATCCAGCAAAAACTTGATTATGTGCAAGAAGAAATTTTAAAATCACAAAAGGCAATTGTTGAACTGGATGATGAACAGGTTTTAAATAATTTCGAGCTTCTGCCAAGACTTGGACAGGTTCAACCTTTATGTTTTTTTTATCTTTCTAGATATGTCTTGAGCCGTCATCACGTAGAGTTTCTACTCTAGCCTTTCCTGCTGCCAATGAAGGTGTAAAGGATCTAGATTCTTTGATGTTCCAATTCTCCCGACAATTTGCTATCCCTCAAGAGATGCTCTATATTCTTCGCAATTTAATTGAGTTAACAATTCAGAAAGGAGCGGATAACACAAGACTTGAATCGGAAAATAAAGTTAGCGAATATTTAAATCAGTTGAATTAATATTTTTTAGGAATTAACGGCACTTCTTGGTATTGAATCAAATGAAGATATGATGGAGGTTGTTGAGGCGGCTAAATTAAATTTTCAATTGGGTGTGGATCAGGACCATGACACAACTTTTATGGTTGGTTTTTAATATAAGTCATCTCACTATAAGACATGTTAGGGATGTGTAGTCTAGGCAGAGCTGGCTACTTTTACTAAATTTAATAAATATCCTAAAATGAGCTTTACCTAATTTTGGCGTTCTATAGCGAGTTCTGATTGTTTCAAAGTAATCGATATAAAACACATTTTATTTTTCAGAACGGACCAGAAAATGACTATAGACCGACTACTCTATCAAATAATAACACGAATCAATTATCTCTATTTGGTGATATTTTACCGGGACCTATCTGTAAAGGTCAAGAAAAACGTTTGTTTTCTAAAATACCGTATTTATTCTAATTGAATGACAGTCATTCTATTTTTCAATACCCCAGAAATTTGTCATTCAATTAGAGAGGTCATTCAAATAGAGGCGGTCATTCTATTTTTCGATAATAAATTATCTCAAAGTTTATCAAAAATTTGTAAATTTTTATGTAAATTTTTTTAAATTCTTCCATTAAAATTTTTAATAAAATACCTAATAAGACAACTTAAAATTGCGTTTTGATAAAATCCTGGTTGTTTTTCGAATATGCCAAACTTTCAGATCAGGATCCAGGGATTTCCCAGGATTCTCAGACCCTTTTCAAGACAACGAAGTGAGAAGTCTAGAGATCTTCTGACTTCCCTTTAAATCACGCCAACTCTTCTGATATCTTTTTAAATCCTACAAATCCCCCGATATCCCCGATTAATTGATTTAAGATTAATTGATTAATTGATTGATTCTGTAGATTTGGAACACTTAACAAGGCTTTTGAATTACCTGACCAAGGAATCTCTAAACTAAAGCGGAGATTAAAAATTTCGCCTTTCGTCTTTTGCCTTTTTTGGACTTTCGCTGTTCGTTTTTAAAATGACTTGCGCATTTTCGCCTTTCGCTTTTAAAATCACTTTCTGCACATCACTGCTACACATCTCATTTTTAATTTTTACCCCGATTTCGACTAGGTCGATTTCGGATCCGGGATTCGAAATAAACAAATTCAAAGTTGAGATTCGGACTCAGCACACTCGATTACTTAATGGTAAACCTCAAAAATAACGAAGGAGCATTTTTTATTTTTTTTCTAGGAGCCAATGATTTTTAGGATTACCAAAGGTCCTTCTCCATATGATAATGTTTCTACGTCGATTTCATCTTCAATATTATCAAAAGAATTCATTCTTAAATAATAATTAAGGATTACGTAACAGAAAATTAATAAAAATTCTGAATTATTTTTTGACCTCTAAAAGGGTCATTTAATTAGGGGGGTCATTCAATTAGAGCGGGTCATTTTATTTTTCAATAGCCTCAAAAAAGGGTCATTCAATTAGGGGGGTCATTCAAATAGAGGAGTCATTCAATTAGAATAAATACGGTAAATATCCTCAATCTCAAAATTTTACTTTTTAGTTGCAGCATCTGAAGCAACCTGTTCTACGTCAATCCCATAGACACAATTTTATTAATTTATGTATAGCATTTTAATTAGGACAATATCAGAGCTGGTTCGAAATTTCGATTTTCGGTGTTTCCCTCCTTTTGAAGAATTTGGAAAAGATTTTCGAATTCTTAATATTTTGGAATTACTTCACAATGTTAAGTCGAACGTCCTCTATCCAATGGTACCAAAAAATATAACAAGCTCCCACTCACAATATACTACCCTTGTAAGATTTTTTAATTTTGAAACGGCTCTGGTCAATACATATTATAAAAAAGCATTAAATAAATTGAATAAAGCAAAATTAGTTTTTTAAAATAAGTTACAAATAGGCAAAGTTCTATCTCGTTGGACTCGAATTTGTGACTGACATGAACAACTTTTCTATCTGATTCATTTTGAAATTAAATCGGTCCCTCTATCATTACGCGAACATACCCAGTAAAAGATATGTTGCTTAGCCTCCAACCACGATTTTTTCGTAAACTTGTTTAAGCATAACATTTTATTCGGGTAAACATACATTATTAAAAATGAAATAAATTAATTAAAAATAAAATTAGATTTTTAAGTTATTAATAATCAAAAATAATCATAATTTAAACATCTCCTATTCTAACAAATCTGTTCTCAGCAAAGATTCCGGTTTATCAGGTGCATCCTTCATCTCTACTAATTGTAAAGTTGTTGCTAAAAAATTAAAAATATTTTTAATTAGAAAAAAATTCCAAACCTTTATCAATTAAAAACAAATTCTGTGAAACTTTCCCCCATTTTCTTTCTTTAACTCTTTCATCTTTAATTATTTCATTTCCATCAGAAGTACATCGAATAAATACTATTCCTAGAATTTTTAATTTGAAAAAACAATTTAAAATTAAAAAACTAAACTGTCAACATTCAAATTTGGAAGAATTATTCCACCTCTATATTGAATTATTCGACCCAATTTTTGGTTGCAAGAACATCGATGCTGAAAATAGAAAATTGCTTCTAAATAAAAAATTATTTCTGAGTTTATTTAATTAGAGAAGTAAAAAAGTTTAAATGCAATTGTGGTGTATTCGGAAAGCTTTTTGTCCCAAACTTGATAAGGGAAAAGGTTCGAACCCAAACGGTGAAAAACATTTTTTAAATTAATTATTTTAAAGTGTAAAGCCTTTAACAGTCCAAATTTATTTTTAAAAATTAATTTAAAAATTAAAAAAAACCTCTCCAATGTGTGGCATACTTCCTTTACATTCCCTTCCCTGTGCCTTTTCTGGAGGTAATTCAGAAGCACATCCTTTTGTTCGTCTCCAAAATTCTTTATCAACAATAACATACATTGAACCAACCAAAACTATTTTTGTTGACAATCCAAGAAATTTACTACAAGAACTGAAAATAAAACTTTTTAGAAAATTTTTAATTTAAATTATTTATTTACCTACAAACAATTTTAAATAAATTGTCTTGTTTACGCCTTTCAATTCTTTTTTCCATTTCAAGTGCCTCACTTTCCTTTCTTTTTTTATTTAATTCTTGAACTAAATCTTCAACCTTAAAATTTTTTAAATTATTTTTAATTTAAAGACACTATTATAGTAAAAATAAATTGGGTGCCAAGGATCTCTAATGAAACTACAAAAAATTATTTCCAGGAAATCCTTTCAGGGTTGAAAAGTTCAAAGTTGAGGTTGAGAAAGTTGGGGGTCGTTTTCGACCTACTCGTTTGAGGTCTCGGTCCTATCGAGTAAATACATTATTGATGGCATTACTTAAGCACAATCCTCATTTAGTGCCATACCAAATTTAAAAGTAACTTAAATTAAATCTACCCAATAAAAGATTGCTTGCCCATTAGATATTTGTAGCATCATCATTCCTTAATTTCTCAAAAAACAAACCCTCAATTTAAAAGTTGTTGGTGACCATCTTGACAATTCTTCTAATGCAGAATGCATTAAACGTTCACGTAGAGCATTTTGTTCTTCTTTTTCTTTTATATTAATTTCACAAGTTAATAATAATGCTCGAGCACCTTTAGCTCTACAACGACCCTTTAAAAAATTAATTTTAATTTAATTTAAAAAAGAAAAAAAACCCTTCTTTGAACTCTAGCAATTTCATTAGTTACATAATTATATTGAACAATTAAATTACAAGCAGAAATGTCAATTCCTTCTTCAGCAACCGTTGTTGCACAAAGAATTTTTATTTCACCTTTAGAAAAGTCATCCAATTTAGCCTTTTGCATTCGGGCATTTTGACCTCCTTCTTCGCGACTTGCTTGACCTTTTATAAAAATTTAAAGAGTAAGACTCCCCTTCGTTATCAAAATTAATTTTAAATTTCTTGTTAATCAAAGGAGAGGATTGGCATTTAAAAGAATTAATTTTAAAATTAAATAAGGAGAGGTTCCCTCTTTAAAAATTCCGAATTCGCTTAACAACAAAAAATCATCAAATACAATTATCTTTTTATTCAAATAAAAAACCTGTAAAAAAGTCAGTTCTATACGTTGTTTGTTCATTTAAAAGTGTTGAAAGTTTTTCGCAATGATCTCTTTGTTGGCAAAAAATAAGTAGACTGTTACTATCAGTTTGGAATTGTTCATTTAAAATTCTAAAAAAAATATTAAAATTTAATGTTAAGCTAGAAAATTTCTTTTTAAATTATTTAAATCTAAAAAATAAATCTTTATTTTATGTAGAATTTTATATCAAACAAAATTCAAAATAATTTAAGGCGGGGTGGTCATGTGGTGAAGTGGGATAGTCAAGCTTTCTCTTGTTTGTCACTCTTTGAAGCTCCCGGGTTCGAACCCCTTAAGTGCTGATTCCATTTTTATTTCAAATTTAAAAATAATTCAGTTTAAAAAATATTTTTTTCAATTTAAAATAATTTAATTTTAAAAAATTCTTACAAAATTAATTTATCCAATAAAGCACTATTTTGTTTATCCATTCCTTTTTTATTAACAATTTCTTGTAAAGAATTAATCCAATTATTTAATTCAACATTTATTTTAGATTCTATTGCAAATTTACAAATTAATTTATCCACTTCATTTTTTTGTATATAATTAAAAGAAACTTTAACTCCAAACAACTTTAACCAAATTATTGCATTATAAAAAATTAACAATTGTTCAACACAAAACATTAAACGAGCACGTGATTGGTCAGAAAGTGTCAAAGTTGTTTTTATAAAACTTTTAAAAAATTAAAAAAATAAAAATATTATTTGGAAAGAGAATACTTTTGTTTTAATGTCCCCAACCAAGCTTCAAATCCTTGCACTAAAGGATCACGTGAATTTGAGTCATTTAGAGGAAGTGAAACTTCTTTTTGATTTGCTAAAAAAAATAAATTTAAATTTAAGTTTTTAGATTTCTTTTATTTTTCTCAGATTTCAATTTTTGACCCTCAAAATAAGCAAATTACTAGAATAAAGTTAGATATATTTTTTAGAATTAAAAAATAAATAGAATTGACTTAAAAATTAGAGTTGCTAGCGACCAGTTAATTTTCACCAGTAGCAACTGCAATTCCTTAATATTCTAGCCGCCACAGGCGAAAATTGACCGGTCGCCAAGAACTGTACTTGAAAGTCACGGAAAAATCAAAATTTTGATTTAAATAATTTCCCCAAATTTGTATTTTCACATATCTCCTTCAGATTAAAAAGAAATTTCTCATACATAATTATTAAATATTTAAAAATAAAAAAACCTTCAGGAATTTCATTCATAAAATTCTTAATTTTTTCAATTTGTGTTGTCAATGCCCACAAAAATCCACAATCACTTGCCTGCTGTACAAATTTAACTTCTTCAGACACAATAGGCATAAATGAACGTAAACTATCCTGATATTTACGAATACAAGAAATCCATTGAGCATCCATATTTGCACAAATTTCTAAAGTGTAACGAACAGCTTCATCCAAATTTTTTGAAACAGAGCCTCCAATACCTAGAGAAGCTGTCATTCCAATTATCTTTAAAATAAAATTAAGAAAATGAATTTTTTTAAAAAGGCCCCCACCCCATTTTTTCTTTGAAATAGTGAAAAATGTTAACACAAAAAATAAAAATTTTTTGCACTTTCTATAAAAAATATTTTTCGTTTGCAGCTCTAAAAGTCCTCCGTACATTCCACAAAAATTTTGATTTTTATGTTAGCACCGCAGAAAACCCTCCCGAATTTCTTTTCCTTTTCCCATTTCGTGGGAGGGCCACTGGTTACAGGCCTGGTGCCTTCGACGGGATAAAATTAAAATTTGGCTTCCTCATACTTTTGGGTATATCTGTCTTTAAAATTAAAAAAACCTGTGGTAATCTATCTTTATATGATCCAGTTAATTTCATTTCATGATAAGTTTTCATTAAAACATTATATGGATGATCATCTTTCGAATGATGAGTTTCATCAAAAATTATAAGAGTAAAAGCATCCAAAGTAAAAGGAACAAAAGAAGATTCGTCAATTTCTGTACTTACACGTTCTAATTCGTTACTAAAAAATTATCGACATGTAAAAAAAGATTTTTTTCGTTTGTAAAATTTTTCGAAAATTTTTTAAAATTTTCAAAAATGTTCTTCAATCGATTGGGTTGGAGAACAAAAAAATATTTTTCAGATTTAGAAAATAATTCATTTTAGAAAAAATTTTTTTAATTAAAATTAAAAACATTAAAAGTTGCGGTGTGATAACAATAACATCAGCATATTCAATAACCATTTTAATTGGATTATTTAATGACATTGCTTTCCCCAAACCAGAAAGACCTCGAACCTGTAAAATAAACCTTTTATTTAAAAAATATTTTTCTCAAAACCTTTGCAAAATGTCCAATATATTTAGAGAAAAGACGTTTTTGTTGAGTAACTAAAGAAGCTGTTGGAACAACAAAACAAGCCTTTATAAAAAGTAAAAAGAATTTTTTTCTTAAAAAACCTTTGCTTTTTGCTGTTTTTGTAAAGCTTTAAATAAATGTTCACGAATTATATAAGCTCCAACAATTGTTTTTCCAGAACCTGTTGGTGCACAAATTATTACATTTTTGCCAGCTACAGCTTCAGTTACTAATTCCTTTTGATAAGGACGAAGATTAAGTGGAAATTCTGAAAAAATAAATTTATTATTTTTTAATTAAAAAGAATTATACATTTCCGTTATGACGCAAAAAGCCCGCAAAATTCGCAAATTGATTAACTATATTTAGAAAAAAATGTTTTAGCTACTACTACACCGATTTTTAGGCCCTAATAGCGAGGAAGTATTTATTTCACTCTTTTAAAGATAAGTTCTGAATTTTTTCTTTAAAAATTCAAATACTAATAATATGCAAATTAAGACATTTTTACAATAAAGACAAGAAAAATGAAAAGGAAAATCATTAACACATGACGCTTACGCCATAAAAAACTCATACAAAATTTTTTAAATAATAAAAAAATACTCGTTGAAATTCCAAAATGATTGACACAATTACACAAAATTCAAACACATTGTCTCGAAAATAGAATATGTATAGCAATTATTGTTTGCGGATTAAAAACACAGATTTTTTGCGTCATAACGGAAAATTACCCTAAACATAAATTACGCATTATCACCTCCATTTTATATTTTTTCGCTCAACATAAAATAACTCCAAGATTTTCAAACAACAATTTTCAAAACATTCTCAAAAATCTTATTTTCTTCAACACATTTTTAATTTTTAAATTTTCAAACCTTGACAAGTATCTATAGTACAAGCCCTAACATGTATTTGAGGAATATTTCCAAGTCGAGCATTAAAAATATTTGCGTTGGGAGGAGGAACATCATTTTTCATAGCCATTTCAATAATTGCAGAAATATCATCATTTTGTCTAACAACATAAAAATAATTGTGACGATTAGAAGCTGATGATTTTATATATTCTTTAAAAATACAAAAATTTAATAAACTAATTTAAAGAAAAACCATATTCTCTGAAAAAATTTGGATAAATTCTTTGAACAAAATTTACAGCATTTTGAAAGTCACATTTTGTAACAGAAAAGAGAATATGTTCATAACCATTCATATTTAAAACTGGGATTGAACGTAAAAGAATTTTTGTTGCTCTAAAAAAATAAATTAAAAAAAATTTTTTTTAAAGTTGAAAATGAAAATTAAAGAAATCTTTGAATAAAACTAATTGAAAAAATTTAAGAGAGATTTTAGTCAAAAGGATTCGAACTCGCATTTATTATGAACTTTAAAGTAAATAAGTTTCTCCCTAAACCACGAAAAGTTACCTCATACATGGAACAATTCTTTACTATTACCACAAATTCGATATTTTTTGGTACCATTTGATAGAGGAAAAAGGATTAACCAATAAAAAGGACCACAATAAGGATTACCCGAAAAAAACCTTCAATTAATTTCCAACAACTCTAAAAGCAAACCTTTTAGTATCAACAGTATCAGATTGAATACGCTTCAATAAAGGATCTACCAAAACATCAAAATCAACATTCGATTTTAAACTTTCAGCGAATTGATGCCAACGATTTTTTCTTTCATTTTCATCCAGATTTAGTTTTTCTAAAAAAATTTTTAAATTTTCTAAAAAAATTAAAAAACCTCCACAAATAAATTCAACAAGTTCAGTTGAATGATTAAGTAATTTAGAAAATCCAGCAATAAATTCTGTTGTATAACCCTCCACACAAATTGATTTGTGTAATTCATCATCAACTAATTTTTAATAAAATATTTATTTTTTTTAAATTATTTGTAAAAAATACTTTGTCTAATAAATTCCAAAACTCCTTTATAAAGTCGTGAACGTAAAGCTGAATTTGTTATTTCATGCCATATTTTTGTAGCGATTACTAAACGCTTTGCATTTAATATTTTCTTTCTTTCTTCTTCTTCCTGAAAATTTAAGTGGAAAAACATTAAAAAAATTTTTTTGGATCCAGAATCAACATCAAGGTATTTTTCAGTATTCAATAATTTTTGCTTGACTCAAGGTCAAAAATCTGGTTAGGGTTTCTCAACCAAAATCAAATAAAATAATCTCTAATAATTATTAGTAATTTAACAAAAAAAAACACCGTTAGTTTCTTACATTTTTTAACTATAATAAAAATAATCTTCCACCCCTTAATTAAAAAAACATAAAAAACAATTGTTAACCTGGTCCTCGCTATCTTCAGAATTTTGTATACTGCCGTCTTCACTACCATTCCCTCCTTTATCCAACTCATTTTGTTCTAAAAACAATTAAATTTATTCTTTAATAAAAAGCTAGAAAAACCTATAATTCCCTCATCAGAAGAAAGTATTGCCAAAAGGTTTTCTTCATGTAAAAATTCTTTAAGAGGTCCGAGTCCTTCTAAACTTAAATTTTGTGAAATTCTGGAACAAATTTCTTCAGCATATAAATCCAATAAATTATTTTGTTGTTCTACTCTTAATATTGGCATCTAAATTTTATTAAAAACCTAAAATATTTAAAATTTTAACAATTTTATAAAAATATTCTTTTATTAAAAGAAATAAATAAATATCAATCAACAATTAAACATTTTAATTTTTAATTTATAATAAACGAGAGAAAACACAAAAAAAAATAGGAAAAGCAATGCGCTTATATAAATTTAAGAACGTATCAGTCACATGTAGCTCCACCCTTCTACCAGAGAAAAAGGAAAAATTACTAGGAGAATTTCAAACAATAAATCATATAAAAACGGTGAATTTTAGGTTAAGTGGAAAATAAAGAAAAAATTATTTTAGACTTTAATTTCTTGCTGGATACGTCTTTAATTTAAAAAAAACAGAAAAAATCTTCTACCAAAAAAATTTCAAATACTTTTCTCTGCAATTATTTTAGTCAAAATTTCCAATTGTTCACAAACTTTATTCATTGCTTGTGCCCTTCCAGTACTTAATAATTCTTTATTATGTCCAATTTTAACAAGTGTTTGATTAACTTGATCAATTTTTAAATCCCTCCTTCTGTCATGTATTATTTCAACTAAAAGCCTAACAACTTCCTTTTCATCAATACGCAATTCTTCAGCTAAATATGAAAGGCGAATACAAACATAAGGTTTTATAAGACGTAGAAGAACCTGAAAAATTGATATTTTATTTTCCTAATTTTTAAAATTTTGGACAACTCTTCGTACCCAAAGTTAACCAAGGCTGAATCAAACTAGTGTTTATGACCTAAAGACTGAATCCGAAACCGGAATCTAAAAACCGAATCAGAAATTTTATTTAAAACAGGGGATTTGAGCTCCTTTTAATCCTATTTCTCACGGAAAACAATTTAAATCTTGTGTTTGGTCTCAAATTCTCTCAACGAAAGATCTTGAGTTTAGAGGGATGTAAAACCAAAATAGTATAACTAGAGAGGTCCTAAAAGTTAAAAAAATATAAACTAATAGCATACCTCAGTTCTAATATTAGCCAAAAGTTCTTCAATATGTTCTCTAATAAAAGGATCATCCATTACAGAAGCTCTATTAGCTTCCAAAATTTGTTCAAAACGTTGAATATCATTTTGTTGATAAGCAGCAACCATTTGCGTCATTGCCAAAATTTCTGGTTCATCTTTAAAAGCTTTAGTTTCTTGACTGTCAAAAGGATTAATATCTGACTTCATAAGCTAAAAAACGAAAAAAGATTTTTTTAAATAAATTAAATTATTAAAAACGTTTTTGAAATTTTATCTAATGGACAAATATTTTCAGCTACTTGTAAATTAAAAGTCAAAAATATTTTTCAAATTATAAAATTTTTATTACCATATTCGCCAAGACCAAATATTTCAAACAAAGTATTCGACGAGAAGATCCACTTTCATCATAATTTTTAAACGCCTCGAAAAAGTCTGTATGAGCCTTGTCAAATTCAGCTGAAAATTAAAATTTACAATTTAATTTTTTAAATTTCCAAACCATTTCTTAAATGCATTTTTCCACCACATTCTAAAAATTTCTTTAATTTTTAGCAAAAAAAATTCTAAGAAAACCTCTAATTGTTCCCATAATTAAAGGGTGAGGAATTGCACTTTTTACATGAATTGATTGGTCATAAAGTTGTTGTAGAGCTTTATTATTCTTTTGTTCTGTATACATTTGAATTTCTAAAGCATAAATTTCCAAAAGCTGTGTTCCTTTCTTTTGATCATCCTCGCCAGATTCTGTCTAAATTTTAATTGTTTATTGAAATGTTTGTAAAAATGAAGGAAAATTTCGTAAATTGTTAACAAAATTTTAAACCTTTCCTAAATATATTTTCGAACTCCTAAAATTCTTAAACTCGCTCCGAAGATCCCACCCAATTGTAATTTTAAAATAAAATTAAAAAAAACAATTTTTCTACCTGACAAGAATTTCTCAATTGTTTAAGTACTTGTTTAAGCTTGTCAAATTCTTTCATATCAAAATAAAGTTTCCCGAGTTTTGTATTTGTTTTGAACCAAAGTCTTTCGTTTCGAGCTTCCTAAAGTTTAAAAACTTTAAAAAATATAGATAAATAAAAAAACCTTTAAAGCATCAAGCGTTATTTGATAAAATTTTTGCAATAATTCTTTATTTTTAGAACCAGAAATGTGATCAAGAATTGAATTAATGGATTTTTCCGCATAATTTTTAGTTACTGCAGAACGAATATAAGTAAGCAGTTGTTTGTAATGTGTCAAAACTTGTTCGAATCTTCCCTAAAAAATATATTTCGAAACGAGAATGAAGTAGTATATAATTTTCAGGTAAAAGTGTCGTTTCCAGTCCCCCTTTTTTCCTCACAAAATTTTTCCCCATAATTTGTACAAAATGGGAAGACTTTTCCTTCTTCCATCACAATTGCCTTACTATATTCTGCCTACAAACAATCAAAAATGATTATTTTTTATTCAGTTCTATAGAAAGAAAGGAAGGCAAATGTAATGGAAGGAGGAAAAGTCTGTCAATTCCGCACAAATTATAGGGAAAAATTTTGTGAGGAAAAAAGGGGGACTGGAAACGACACTATTAACAATTTTCCTACCCAAATTTTTCTAAATTAAAAAATATACCATAGAAAAAGTCAATTTCATCATTTGTTTCAAAGCTTTAAAGCCCCAATCTCCTTTTTCAGTTTCTAATTCAAGAACACGTTGAAACGAAGTTAAAGCTGCAGACTGATTCCCTTCAGATTTCAGAGCCTTCGCTGCATAATATTGATTTTCCAAAGCAACATCTGGTTCGCTTCCAGAATCATCAGAATATTGCTAAAAATATGGAAAAATTTTAAAAATATTTTCAACAAATTTATTCATTTACCAAACCATAATCCTCATCATCCATATCAAAATCACTCATTTTTGTTTAAAATAAATAAAGAAACTAATCAATTAACTAGAAAAACAAAAAAATTAAAAAAAAGTATTAACGAAAAAGAAATTTTTCACAAGAAAAAATTTTTCTAAAGACAAAGAAAATTTTAAACTTTCTAAATATTCGCGTTTGTATAGTAATTTGGCAAAATGATTTTTAATTTGCAAATAAATTTCAATTTGGTAACTTCTTCAAAATTTCATTTGACCAACTTTTAATTAGGTCAAAAGTAAGAAAATTTTTAATAAGTACAACATTTTTACAAAATCTGATCCTTACAATTTTTTTCAAGTGCTTAAAGAATAAGTAAACTTTAACTTTAAAAAATAAAATTCTCTTTAAAATTAACAAACATTTTCTTTTCTTTTTTAAACAAAATTATTAACAGTCATTTCTCTTATATAAAAAATTATATTTTTAATTTATAAATTAACCTTCAATAAAAATAAACAAAAAAATGTGTAACGACCATTTATTTATTTATAACTTTTCCTACAAAAAAACATTAAAAGAGTCTTTTTCCATTTTCTCTAACCGGTTCTCTCTTTTTTCCATTGACAAGTTATCAAAGCCATTTATTCAATTTACTCATTGCTTTTTCGATCGAATAGAAAATTGTGAATATTTTTATTTTTTTATATTTAATTTTTTATTTCAGATTTTGCATAAATTTACAACAAAAATAAATATTTTTTCATCAAATGCTTCTTAACTTTCCAGCAATTTTATTGACTTTTATTTTTATTTTCCAATTTTCAAGTTCTCCAATTTTGGCTGAACAACGTGACATTTGGGATGAAATTAAAGATATGGATCTTTTTTATATCAAGTTAATTTTTAATTTTAAATTTAAATAAACATTTTTTAAAGTCGTGGTTCTTATGCTTGTCCATTACCTGTTGTAGGTGAACGTTGTCCAGAATCTAATTGGCTGTTCTATTTTCGTTGTTGTGGGGAGCTTAACACAAATTGTTGTTTCCGACTGCAGGTTTTTTTTGATATAAATTAATTTTTGATAGTAGTAGAGTTTGGGGGTTTTAATCTGTCATTTTGTATAAACCAAGAAAATATAAAGGAAGCCTGATCCAAAATTTTTTTCTTTTGATTTTTTAGTCCTCTGTATATTCTTTGACACATTCAGGCCCGTAGCCGGGGGGCCTGGACACATTTCATATCCAAAAATTTTCGGGAATTAAATTTAATTTTTTGGGCTTATTTTTGATCCAAAAGATATTTTAAAATTCAAACATTTTTGCAAAATTGGCAGTAAAAATTAAAAGTTTATTTAATTAGAGATTAAAAATTATTTTTCAGGACTGGGCCGTTTTCTTAATTGCACTTTTTGTAGTTTTGATTATAATTAGTGCTTTTGTTAACCTTCTTCGCTGTATTTTTTGTCACTAAAATGATTTCTGGCTGATTGACACAACCAACAATTCAATCCTCTTTTCAAGCTCAGAAAAAAATTTTTGGCGCTAAAAAATGAAAAAAAAACCTTAAAAATAAATGATATTTTTTTTCGATTCTTTCAGTATTTTATCGGCGTTTTCTCTTGTTTAATTTTCTTTTTTTAATTTAACGCCACATATCTACTTAAAAATGCATTTTTAAAATTATTTTAAATCACCTTAAATTTAAAAAAAATTTTGAAGGAAAGTTTTTAAATTTTGGTGATTTTTGTAGTCTTTTTTTGCTTAAAAATCAAGCTTCTTCTTTAACAAATCTCTCTTATTTTTATATCATGAAATTTTTACCAAGGAAAAATGTTTTTGAAAAATTGAGAATTTTTTTTAAATTTTTTTCTTTAATGATTTTCTGGAATTTTTAAAATTTTTAGAAATAATAAAGATTATTTTTATTTAAAATATTTTTTTGGCAAACATTTCATGGTAATTATTATTTTAGTACTCTTTGACTATAATTGGCAATATATTTATAAATTGATTTTTATTGGAAAAATGTTTTTGGAACACGAGATTGAACAAAAAATTTTTTTAAATTTTTCCAACAATTTTCTTATAAAACGTCCTCTGATTTGTCTTTTCATTTTTTTTATTTTAAAATAAATTGATCAAAAAATTCTTTTTAGTATAGTCTAATTAAAGTAAAAATTAGGGGCGTATTTTATGTAAATTAAAAAAATACTTTCCCCTTTTTAATCGAAAATTTTGTTAATTTTCTCCTTTTTTAACTTTTAACAATTTTTCCCCTTTTATAAAATTAATTTTTTTGTCCAAAGATTAGAAAATATTTAATTGGCATTTCCCGCGCATTGTAAAAAAAGGAAAGAAAACCTTTCTGGTCATTTTCCAATTTAATTATTAATGACTGACCGAGAAGGGGAAAGGCATAAAAATATTGTCAAGACTTAATAAAGAAGTGCAAAATAAAAATAAATATATTTTTATTAAAGCCAATTTTTATTTTTTTTTCTCTCAACCAAACCACCTGCCTAGCACGGCGCCAATTATTTTTAAAGCAAAAATTCTTTTTTTTTCTCTCAACAAAATTGTTGGCACACACAAATTTTGGGGTTTCTTAGAACCAGCCGATGGTCAAGTTGAAAGAAAAGAATTTAAAGAAGTTACCTGGACAACAGAAGGAAAAATAAAAAAAAAAGAAAATTATTTTTAATGTCCATTGTTGTTATTTTGAATGAAAAATATTTTTAAAGTTTTGTTGAGAAAATACAAACAATAAAAATAAAATATATTTTTAAAAATTATTTATTTTCTCTAAAAAAAGATAAAAAAAATAAAGTAAAATGAGAGAAAATATATTTAATTTACCTAATTTTTAAATTTTAAAATTTAAAAAATAAATTATTTTAGAAATGTCCCCCCAACAAAATAATTTATTTTCTTTTTTAATTAAACTTGCAAAAATTGTACTTTTCATCATTTGTACAATATGTTGGGTATTTCAAAGTTTACCTTTACTTAAAGTTTATTTAGATGGAAAACATGTTGAACTGAAAAAGATGTAAATGTTTCTAATTAAAAACTTGAAAGGGTTGTTGTTCAAAACAAAGTTTGAACAAGTTTTATTTAAAGTTTATTTATTTTATAAACTTTAAATAAACTTGTTACAAACTTTGTTCTGAACAACATTAAAATTAAGAAAACTTTGTTAGAAACAATTACCAACTTTAAAATAAACTTTTTCTGAAACTTGTTTTTGAACATTAAAACAAACAAATTATTCTCTTCTTTAACATTATTTAAAGTTTATTTTCAACTAGTTAATTTTCAATTAAATACCTAGTTAAAGGAATACTTTAAAGAAAAAATACATAATTTCAAAATATTTTTAATAAAAATAATTTCAGCCATATTGCCAGTGAATTAACACTCCCTCATCTACTTTTTTGCAATCGTTTCCCATTTACTCAAGCCGGTCTTTCCTCTCTTGGTCAACAATTCAACCGAGACTCTGTTCTTTCATACCTTCGTCAATGGCTCGATCCTTCACTGGGAGCAAACCCTCCCGAAGATTCTCTAGCTGTTCCCTTATCTGACCTGGATAGACAACAAGCAGAACAAACAATTGCTCAATTATTACCAAACGGGAGATTAAAACAAAGATTGGAACAATTAATGCCACAATGTGGAGAAATGGCTAGTCTTTTAATTGAATGTTATTTGCCGGAGAATTTTAACTCTGAAACTTTTCTGATTTATTATTCTCTTTTCGGAAATGTATTATATTCCTTCCGGAAATTTATTATTTTCTTTCCGGAAAATTTTAATTAATTATATTCCTTCCGGAAACAATTCTGAGTTATTTTCTTTCCGGAAACTTAATTCTGTTTTATTATATTCTTCCCGGAAAATATAGTATTCTGAACTATCTTAAATCAGAATCTATCTAAATTAAAATCAGAATTTAAAAACTCTTAAAAAATTTATAGGTCTCCAGTTGTGTAATTGGTTCTAAACAAATGGGTGGATTTGATTGCTGTAAAATGGTACAACCATGGTTGGCCACACCCAGAGGAGGTATTTGTTGGCCTTTTGTAGGGAATCTTTCTTCAGTTCAAACCCCTATGGAATCACCTAGAGGAATGCAAATAACATTTCAAGTACTTTAATTTAAAAAATATAAAATATTTTTTAAAAGATTTCTCGTAATTCTTTCCTTTCTTCTTCTCTATCTGTCCATCCTGGAATTGATATATTCCTTGTACCAGCAGAACTACAGAATCGGTTATTGGTAGCAATAATGCATGGAGAAGCACATCCATTAAATGATAAAAAATCGCTGAGGATGGATATTAGAAGAGAGGTAGAATAATTATTTTATATTCTGATTTTATATTCCGGAAAAATATATTTCTATTTCATAGTTATTTCCTTTCCGGAAAATTTAATAATAATAATTACTTTTTCCGGAAAGTTATATTTCAGAGTTATTTTTCTCATAATTATTTTCTTTCCGGAATAGTATAATTCTGATTTTTTATTTTCTTTCCGGAAATTCTGTTTTATTAATATTTTAATAAATTCTGAAAACAGAATCGTGTTTTCGATCATTACTCAACAATATCTTCATGCCGTTCTACAGATATTTATGCAATTAATTCAGAGAAACTTGTTCCGGAAGCTAGTGCTGGTTTTCTCTGTATGTTAGAGACAGCTGTGGGTAGGCGCTTAATTTTATTTTTTAAGTTTATCAATTTTTAAAGAAACGTGTTCATGTGTTCCAATGTTATTAGTTCTTTGGACGCTTCAGAATGATTTGAATAGGTAATTTTTATATTTACAATTAACTAAAATAATTTTTAAATTTCCGTTTCAGTTATTTCCTTCGTCGTTTTAATGCATCCACAATATGTACGGTAGGAGAGTTTGAACGTTGTGTTCGTCCATTTATTGAATTTGATTATTATGGAAGTGAATATAATCAACTACCAACTAATAATGCATTCTCAACAATTAATAAAGCTATTAATAAATGCAGAAAGTAAAATATACTTTTAAGTCTAAAAATATTAAAAGAAGCTTGAATTAAAAGCTCTTATAAATTTTTTCCGGAAAGTTGTATTTCAGAGTTATTTTCTCATAGTTATGTTTCCGGTAGATAATTCTGAAAATGAGAGTTATTTTCTCTCCGGAAAATAAATTATTAGTTATTTTCTTCAGGGAAAAGTTAATTTCGGATTATATTGTTTTTCCGGAAAGATAAAATTCTGATTTATTATTTTATTAATAATTCTGATTTATTATTTTATTAAAAATTCTGAAAATATTTATTTAATTTAACAGAGAATCTTCTGTACCTTGTCACACAACATATTTTCCCACAAAAATTCAAGAAAGAGATTTGCCTGCAGAATACAGAAATACTCAAGTTAATCCTTTAGAAAAATATTTTTTTTTTATTTAAAATTTAAGGACTATGTTTCACGAACATCTATTTCTTTTGAAACCTTTACTGTTACAGAATTATTTTCAGTCCCACAAATGGATATTTATCAGTTATTTAGAGAAATATGTTTAAATTTATGGTGTTTTGCTATTGCATATTTACTTTGGTTTGAAATATTTCTTCTTATTTTAATATGGAAATACTTCCGGAAAAGTATATTCATCTATTATCTTTCCGGAAATTTATTCTGATTTTGTATTCCTCTGAAATTAAAACCTTTATACATTTCCGGAAAGTTCCGGAAAAGTTAAAATTCTGATTTATCTATAAATTTCAGAATTCTTTATTATTTTATAATTTTCCCTTCTTATTTTTAGGAGGATAATAATTTGGAATTTTTGTCATTTATTTAATAACAAATTGGAAGGAAACAACAGAATTGAACCAAAAAGTCCAATGATACCTCCAGTAGAAACACAACAACAACAAAATAATAACAATAATAATCATCACCAATCTAATGGCCAACAACAACAAATCGTTTCATTATCTTCACCAAAAGGCGTTCGACAACCTTTAGTTGATGGAAGTGCTCGTCAATTACCTCCATTGGCTATTATTGGAGAAGGGGAGTTGAAACAAAGAGGTGTTTTAGATTGTGATGAACGATAAAAAGTTTAAAGAGAATTTCTTGAAAAAATTATTTTGAATTTGCCATTTACAATAAAATACCGCAAAATCTCTATTAGAATGTCCCCTACATTTGAATGACCCTTACGAGGGTAATTGAAAAATAGAATGACCCGGCACTAAATTAGAGATTTTATGGTAAATTTATAATTATTTCTCCTTCATATTTTCATTTAATTATTTTTATTTAAATTAATATTGAATATATTTATTTTTCCCTTTATTAATTAAAAAATATATTTAAAAGTTTCAACTTTTTTATACAAATTTTGGAAAAGATTAAAATTAAAAAAACAAAACATTTCATTAAAAAAAGAAAAAAATATAAAAAATCAAAATCCAAAAACGAAATTTCTAAAAAAATATATATTTTGACGTTTAAAAAGTGAGTGAAATATAAAAAGTAGACAATATTTATAATTTACATTTTTGAGGAATAAAAAATATTTTTTATTGGAAGGAGTTGGAGAGAGATAAAAACTTATAAAACTTGTTTTTAAATTTTGTTCTGAAAAATGTTTTATTTCAAGTTTTGTTTCAAGTTTTAACAAAGTTTTATTTCAAGTTTTTAAAAATAAACTTTAATATAAAAATAAGCTTTAAAAACAAGTTTTGCTTTGTCACTCCTATAAATTAAAAATAATATACTATAAAAAATAATAAGAGTTTAGAATAAATTAGCTGTTTTAGTTTTTAATTGTATCAAATAGGTAACGTGCAAAATTCGAAATTTTGAGGAAATGAAATAATAGATTAAAGAGAACACTGCTATGGATAAGCCCGCGATATTTTAAAGGTTAAAAGTGTGTTTATTTTTTTGTTTGAAATTAAAAATCAAAAGTTAAACATTAAACATAAATAACAATCAAAAATAAACACACATGTTTTTAGAAGAAAAGGGTTTACGAAGCGTTTGAGCAAACAATTTTTTTGTAGAAAACTTTTTTATGAGGAAATAGGAGTTAATAAATATTTGAATCAAAAAATAATAAATTACTACATAAAAGGAAAAGAAGAAAACACGCAAGAGGAGGAATGAAAAACATTAAAAATTATGAGGAAAACAAGTTTAATTTTAATTTTAACTTGTTTTCCGGAAAGTTTATTTTAAAGAAAACAAACTTGTTCTAAAACAAACTTGTTGTAAACAAACTTGTTTTAAAATAAACTTGTTTTCTTCAAACATTTAACCAATTTATTTAAAAACTTGAATTTACTGACGTATTGTTGTCTGTCGATGAATTGTCCATTGCTGGATTTTCCGAAACTTTTTTATTTGTTTGTCTTTTCTGAGACCAACTTTTTTTAGGGGAAGAAGTTTCAGAAGTGTTTGTTGTTGTTGCTGTTGGTCTTTTTCTACCCCTCTTTTTAGGTATTGGCGTTTCATTATTTGTTGTTGTTGTTGTTGAATTATTAATAATATTATTTTCATTTTTATACATCCATGGATCACACCCATTTTGTTGTGTTGAAGGAATAATTTTTATTCCTTTATTTTCTGTTGGGGTTTCTGAAGTATTTTTATTGGAATAACAATTTTCTGTTCCTCCATTATATAATGCTCTAAGAGCTGTTGTAGAAGTTGAATGATGATGATGTGGAGTAGAAGAAGAAGATGTTGAATAAATAGATGATGGAGCTGCTAAAGTTAAAGCTGACGTTAATTCGTCTGAAGAATTGAGAGAACTGAAAAAAAAGGTTTTATTAATTTTCTTTCTACTATAGAGGAATGATGTTCTAAGTGGTATCCATTAAATTATAAAAATTCGTAAGTAATTAGTAGGGGTTTCCCCGACGGGGGAGGGCCACGGGGGTGGCAGGGAATTTTCAAAAAAGTACAACCCTAGTAATCAGCCTGATATATAGGATAGGACTGGTTAGGATTGGATTAACTCCTAAACAGATACTCAAATTTTTGAAATTCGTCAGATTTTTTCGTATCATCCAAACTCTGATAGACATATTCAAATTAAGAGTTAATGTTAAAATTTATTTTATAAAATTTAGAAAATTTACAAATGTCTAGTAGATGATTGAAATTCCATTTTTTGTTTACTAAAATCCATTTGATGTCCATATCCCCCAACACCACAATTATTATTATTGTTGCTAGAATTATTAGAATTTCCTCCTCCTTCATTTATAGATTCATCCCCATTTAATAATTTTGGAGACGATTTTTGTTGTTGTTCCTGTTGTTCATCTCCAATATTTTTTTCTGTTCTTTTATTTATAGTTAAAGTTACAAGTTCTTCATTATTTGGATCCCCTCCTGTTCCTCCTCCATTCTCTCCTTTTTGCATTTCATAAAGAATGTCAGACACCATAGCAGCAACTCGGGAATCCATCTTTTAAAAAAATTTAAATTTAGAATTACACATATTTTATGTAGATAACCAAGAGCTTCTTGGCCTACTGAAAAATTCCAAAATGTATTTTTTATTTTTCCCAACAAGATAAATTTTGCCCCCCTCCTAAAAATTTGAATATGCCGTAGCCTAACAACAACAAGTCCAATGATCTCATGTCAGGTTGGCAATTCCTAACATGGAATTTTCTATTCCCAACCCCCAACAAAATAAAAAAAACTAACAAAATGCGAAACAGTAAATTGCAGCAAACGATGCTGAAGTCGTTGAAAATGTTTTCGACATTGTTCATGCCTTACAATATGTGTCATAATCAAAGTTGATCGACGGAGCATTCCCACAGAAGTTCCAATAATTTCAGGATTTTCTCTTAAAGCATGAATGCCTTGATGTTGAGCAATCTTTAAAAAAATTAAAAAAAAATTTTTTTTGTAAATTTACTTGTGTCATGTTAGCATCTGCTGCTTCCAAAAACGAAACAAGATGATCCAACAATGAAGTTTCATCAGTCACCACATGACAAACAGGTTCACTAGCGGCACATAAAGCATTCAAAATAACTATAGCAAATTCTCGTACTGGAGGTTCTTCACAAATTAATGAACAAAGTTGTCTAACAAATTCTTCAATACGACTCCACGGCCCCGTAGCCAAAAGAAGATCGATATTTCTTTCAAGAACGCTCATTTTGCAGAAAATTTCCAATACGTAATGTTTGGGTGATATAGCTCCAAAAGGAGGTAATGGATCTCGTGCTGCCAAATCTGTACAGACAGACCAATGGAGTAGAGCATCGAAAATTGGGAAAGAAATTTCGCTGTCAACCTCATACAAATCCAACTAAAAAGACAAAAATATTTTTATTTTAATTTTTACTCCATTTTTAAACCTGTGGAGAAATATGAGCAAGAATAGTAAAAGCATCATCACGTAATTGGTTTGCCACCTCCAACAACCATTTTTCTTGTGTATCCTTTTCTGCTGGAACGGCTGAGACAGTAGAAGCGTTACTTGTGCTGTTAACGGCAGATTTGCTGTTATCCCGAGGTTCAGTTTTAATTGATTCTTCAGGTGGAGGGCGAGGAAAAGAAAATTGACGAGGAGCCTAGAATGAAAAATCATGTTATACTGCTTATTAATTAAGAAATGCAGCGTTCCCTATTTTTTTTAAATATTTTTAACCCTCTAAATAAAATTTTAATTTAAAACTTTAATAAAAAAAGATTCTCAATTGTCTCCGAAAAACAAAATAAATTTCCCAAACCTCTCCAGGTGTTCGTTTTCTACTTTGATCACTACAATGAAGCATCAAAATAGCAGCCAAAAGCCTTAACAATCCTTCATGTTGAGACAAAATTTTCTGTTCCCCAAGAAACGAAAAACCACGGAAAATATTTGACAAAGCTAAACAACGATCTATCAATTCTTGAGTTAATGCTGCTGAAGAAACAGAAGAGGTAATAGAACGTTGATTGCATAATACAGGTTGTCTACTAATTAAAGAACATTCATCCATACTATAACGATCCCAATTTTCCCATTGAAGAGGTTTTCTGTAAAAGAAAGGTATTGTTGTTTTTGTTATTAAATCATCTCCATTCGTTTTCTTTTCATTCTCCCCATTTTCTTCTTCAATTTTTTCCTTCTTACAATTAATAGAATCTTTTGTTAATTTATCTTCTTTTAAATTCTCTTTTTCTTCATTTTCTAAATTATTTTCTTCATCCTTTTCCTTTTTGAAGCGCGGAGCAAGTTTGGATAATGACTGACGAGAATTGATGTGATCCAGCATTGATTGCCTTATTCGTTCTATAAAAGCAGTTCTCCAAGTTGTTTTTGAATATTCTGGAATAAAACAAAATTAGTTTTTTTTCTAAAACTTGAATTTAAACAGAAATTGAAGTTTAATTTCTTCAAGTTTACTATAAAACAAGTTTTATTTTAATGTTTTTAGTTTTTAATTTTGTTTTCAATTTTAAATTAAAGTTTATTTTCAAGTTTTAATCTCAAGTTTTATTTCATCATGTTTTATTTCAAGTTTTATTCCAAACATTAATTTTGTTGTGTTTCCGTGTTTTAATTAAAGTTTTAATTTAAAAAAACAAATTCCAACCTAAATTCTGATTTTGTTCTTCTCTCTCATCATCAAATGTTTCTTCATTTTCTACCTTCTCTAACTGTAAAACTAATTCAGGCGGAATTTCTGTTGTCGTGTCTAATTTCACTTGCCGTCCAAGTCGTGAAACTAAAGTAAAATTAGGTGTTGTAGTAGAAACATTATTTGTTCCAATATTAGCAAATGAAGTTGAAGGCGAAGGATATAAAGGCGGTGGGCGAACCATTAAAGAGACTGGCTCGATTTTTGGCTGATTTGTTGTTAGATTTTTTGAATTTTTTGTTGTTATAGAATTATGTTTTATTTTTGATGAAGAAAAATTTAACAAATTTTCCTAAAAATTTAAAATTGTTTTTTAATTAAAAAAAGAAAACAAACATCAAAATTTTTAGGAAATAAAAGGCTTAGCACCGCAGCAAAATGTTCAACCAACAAATTAAGAAATTCAGGTGTTTGTGAAAATGAAGGATAACAATTTGGAGTTGTATCATCATATAATTGGATATTTAACGCATTTAATGCCCAACATGTTTCCACGTGTAAAGCACTTCGTAAAGCCATAATAATACGTGAAGGGGTGACCTAAAACAGAAAGAAAGTTTTTTTATTTTTAAAAATATTTTCAAAATTTAGAAATTTTAGAAAATTTTTAAAAATCTCAAAATCATTTCTCAAAAATCAAAAAAAATTACAAAAAAATTTCCAAACCCCTTGCAAATCACGTGCATAAACTTTAGGTCTCCTATATCGCTGTTGCTGTATTTGTGATTGTTGTTGTTGAACGTGTGTAATTGCTTGAGCCTCTAATGTATAGGGACCAAAAGGAGGTTGTTGTGCTGACAATGTTGACGACCCAAACCAAGCTGGGAATTGTTGGGGAGGCTGTGGATTTGTTGTGTAGGCAGCAACTGGAACAGATGGAGCTATTGGTAACATTCCAGGGCCTTGAAAATAAATCTTATAGAAAAACGAGGAATAAGACACAATATAAAGCCTATCCAACTAAAGTTTAAGGGATAGTAGATGACTTGATTTTTAAGTCATAGAAATTAAACTAAAATGCGTTTCCCTTTAATTTACCAATTATCAAAAAAAAAACAATATATACCTGCATTCCTCCCTTTAGAGTGGTGCTTGCCAGAACTTTGCGGGTGAAGTTGCGGCTGTGAAGCAGCCAAAAGCTGCGGGGAATTCACGGCTCCAATAGGCATATTTGGTTGTTGTTGAGAAGTTGATTGTTGTGAATAAGGATGTGAAAAACGATTAATTGGAGTTCCAACAGTCGGTGGTTGTTGATGATGATAACGTACAACTGCTCCAGGGTTTTGCATTCCTCCATATGGTGACCACACTTGTGGCTTTAAAAAAATTTTTTAATATTTTGAGGGATAAGCCAAAACGTCGTAAAATAAAATAAACTTGTCAAATTTTAGACTGAGGAAGCCCCCTTTATAAAATATATTACAATAAAAGGTGGACTATAAAGCTTCCTATTCTTGATTTTGAAACTTATCTCAAAACCTTTCTTGAGGATCATTCTCCAATAAATAATCATACAAACCTGTTGTGGCATTCTAGGGGTGCCTCCATACATTCCCTGAGCATAATCAGAAGACGACGGCAAACTCCCAGGAGAAAAACGAGGGGCATAAAGTGAAGGATGCGGTATCTGGTGCTGGTAATAACCGCCAGACGATGGTGGAATTGCATTTGGTGGATTTCTAAAAAAATAAAAAATTTTAAAACAATTAGAAAGTTTAATAAACCCCATAGCATTAGAAGGATAGGTAGAAGCATTTGAAGTCGACAAATGATTACTCCCTCCCTTAGCCTCTTTTTGAGCAGTATCTCCTCCTCCCCCTCCATCTATTTCACTACCATCAACCCTTTTAGAAGATTCATTTTGTTGTTGATAATCTGTTGTGACTGTAGAAGGTGCTCTGTTTTGTTGTTGGGCATCGGGTGGCGCTGGAGTTGATGACAAGCGTGATGATGAAGTTGAAGAGGGGATAATACGTCCTTGTTGCTGTTGTTGTAAATGTTGATGTTCATCTTCCGCCTTTTTTAAAATCGAATTAAAAATTATTAACGGTAAATTGAATATGGTAAGAGAACCGGCTGACCATGGTTACTATCGAGCGGAGAATATATTTAAAAATACACCAGGATTTTTGAAATTTCTTTATCTAGATTTCAGCTTGGGTTTCTTACATAGATAAGATAATTCCACAAAAATAAGACAATTAAGGACAATTTCAGTTTAATACCTAACTGGATAGCTTTACTCTCAGACCTGCAAAAAAATGCAATAAGGAAACACTAGTTCTATTGAATAAAGGTTTTCCATAAAAAAAGGAAAAATGCTAAAAAATTACATCATTCAAAAACTAAAATAAACAAATAGGTAATTTTTAATAGTCCTCCCTCCCCTCCCCTCTAAAAACATTTTCATAAATAATATAATTAAATATTTATTTTTTTTCCTTTTATTTTTTAGTCATCCTTTATTCATGTGAATTATTTATTTATTTACAATTTTTTCTTTTCGTGTAAACAAGTTCCCATAATAAAAAAAATTTTATTTTAGAGATTCCCCTTTCAAGACACGTGACTAAAAGGAAACATTAAATAATTATTTTACGCTCAAAATTGATCTTTTTTTGACTCGACTAATTTTAAGCAAAAAATTTTGGGAAGAAAAATATTTTTTGGAAACAATTTTTTGTTTTATTTGTTTAGATTGAGGAAATATTTTTTAATAAATTTTACCAATTAAATTAAAAATAAAGGTAAAATACCTGCTGTTGCTTTCCAGAAACAGTTGAAGGATTTGTAGGCGATGGTTGTTGAGGTCCCCTCATTCTTTGCTGAAGAAACATTTGTTGTTGGTAAGCATTCCATTGCGAAGAAGGCAAATATTGACCGGCAGGACCAAAATGTTGTGGAGGTGGGGGATACCCAGCAGCTGGAGATGCTCCAAAATCGCCTGGTGCAGGTTGAAAAGAGTAGCCTAAAATAAAGTAAAATTATTTTTAAAAATTATTTTTAATAGAATTTTTAAAGAAAATTTAGTTTAAAATTTTTTGTTTAAAAACCGCTATTAGATGCGCCACTTAAATATCGTGCAGCAAGTTGCTGTCTTTGATAAAGTTTCAATCTAACAGCATTTTGCTGTTGATGGTAATTATACCAAGCATAGGAGGAGGAGGCATTATTAGCCTCCTCGGGGGTTTTGGATGTTGAGGGAGAAGAATCTAAGCTTTGAGAGTTTTGAAGGATTGATTGAATATTTGTTGTGACTGGACTATCTTTTGAAGAAGAATTAACAGAATTTGTGGTGGCTGATTGAGGCTGTTGTTTCTGTTGGTTTTGTTGTTGATAATTTGCCCAGTTTTTTACTGGCCATCCCCAATTATTTGTTGGCCAATAACTCAAAGCGGGGTATGAAGAGTAGGCATAATAATTCGATTCTGAAGAAGGATAGCCATTAGAAGCAAAGTATGGAGAATATTGGGGCCATTGTTGATTATGCCAATATCGGTAAAAATGTTGAGCTCTCTGCTGGTTTTGAAGAGTCGAAGTTGAGGTATTAGAAGAAGCAGGGGCCGAAGCGGAAGTACTTGGAATAGTCTGACATCCCTCAGATGTTGTGGCAATTCCGCCATTTACTAGGTCCTTTCCAACAGCCACAAATTGATGTTGTTGTTGAATGGCAGCGGTAGAAGCCGTTTCTTTTGAATTTTTAAAACAAATGTTGGTAGAAGGTGAATTGTCGTTGTTAGAATTATTATTAGCCGTTTTTCTTGAGTTAATTGTTGCCAAGTTTTTTTATTTAAAGTAAGAGAAAACTTGTTTTTTAAAACTTGTTTTTATTCAAGTTTAATTTATTTTGTTTCATTTAAAGTTGCATTAAAATAAAACAGGCGGAATTTAAAAAAACTTTAATGTTTCTTTCTTAAAAACTTTTTTTAAAAACATCAAATAAAACTTTTTTGATTAATAAATAAATTAAAAAGGGAATTAATGCTAGAAAAAGAAACAACAAAAAAATAAATAAATAAAAGCAATTAAATTTTTAATAGACAAAAAAGGAAAAATAAGAAAAAATGGAAAGCAGATTAAAAATAAAAATAATTTATTTCCTGAGCTAATAATATTTTTTTGTTCTTTAATGTTTTTGAATAAATTTTTTTTTCTTCATTTATTTATTTTTTAATTTTCTTAGAGGGTGCGCGACATAAAATAATAATATTTTTTTAATTTTAAAACAATTTTCATTTTATATTAGAGTAAAAGGCAATTTTATTTTTCATTTTTAAATGCCTAATAGAGGAGAGGAAAAAGTGAAAAGAAGTCTTGTGTGTCATGCCAACAAAAACCTTTCTTTCCCCTCTCCTTTCTTCAATTGCCGTTAAAAAGAGAAAATTATATGATCCCCCCTTCCTCCCCTCTTTTTTCAAAATTAATTCCTTCATATATTAAAAGACAACTTCGCGCACTAAGGCACAGTAAAGCCTCCCTCCCCACTTATCGTTGTTGTGTGGCACCTCTTTCTAATAAAGTAAAGAAATTTCTAAAAGGGTTTTGAGGAGCGTGTTAGCGACGGTTTTTCCTTCTTTTTTTGATGCCATTTTATGAAAAAATACAAATCCCCACCACTTCCTTTTTGTTTTACACACACCCCTCCCCCTATTATTATTTCTTTCAAACGGAACTAGCACCACAACTTCTTGTCCCCACCAATACCCACACTCCCCCCAATTTTTAAAAGCCTCAAAACTATTCATTTTTTTCTTCCTTTCTCGCGCGAATGCTTTTTGTCCCCTGTTGGAAAATTAATTCCTTTCTCACTTTTTTTACTGTCACCCTTCCTCCCTTGTTATATCCCCTCTTTCCCTCTTTAATTCTGCCACCTAATAATTTTAAGTCTCTAAAATAAAAGTTATTAAAGGAAGAAACACCCGTAGCAACCAAAAATTCTTTTCTCAATTATTGCCAGATGGTTTAAAATAATTTTACTTAATCGCGCAGTTCCATGGCATTTTAAAGAAAGAAAAATTTTTTTTGGCAAACGTGTGAACAATAAAATAATAACTGACTTTTCTTTTAATTACTCAAATTCTCCCACAAATAGAAATTTAAAAAAAATATATAAAATATCACGCAATGAGTAAAAATAATAATAAAAATTATGAAGAAAAGATTTAATTAAAAAAAATAAAAGAGAAAACGAAAAAAAGAGGAAGTTTTTAAGCTAATAATTTTTATATTCAAACAATTTATATTTTAAATAAAATAATTGCCCATTCATAATTTTTTTTATTAATTTTCATTTTAAGTAAAGCTTATTAAAATTTACAATTCTTTCCATTTTTATTTATTTAAAATACTAACTAAAATAAAATTAAATAACAATCATATAAAAATTTTACCTCTCAAAAATTAAATTAAACTGCTAAAATTTCTAAAAACTAAAGAAAAATACCAAAAATTCCCCCTATCCTTTTCTCTCTCTGGTCAAAAAAAATTTTGAAAAAATTTTCCTTAAAAATGTTGAAAATTGTATCGTTTCTTTAACCATAACTTGAGAAATAAAAAAACTAAAATATATCTAAATTAATATATTCAAAATTTCTTTTAAATCAAAAAATCTTTCCCCGAAAAACGAAAATATTTTTATCTTATTTTATTTGCTATTTTTCTTTTATTGTTTAAACACTTTTAAAGACTTAATGTTGCCATTAATGTTTCAAATCCCCCTATCTTTTTCTGTCTCCCATAATTTTTAATTTAATTTCCCTTTCCATAAAAATGAGAAAAATTTTCCAAAAATAAAAAAAACATTTTTTTTTCTTCTTTCATTCACTCAATAAAAAAAGAATTAATATATTTTAAAAATAAAAACTTCCTCCTTTTTTCCTTTTTCCCTCTCCTCCCTCCTTTCCGTTTTAAAAATTAAATGCCTCGATAAATAAATATATTTTTTAAAAAGCAAAAAAATGAGAATCTTCTTTTTTTAGAGAAATTGAGTACATTTGCACTCAAAAAAAAAAAAATTCCTTTTTTCCCCCATTCATTATATTTTAAAAACCTAATTATAAATCTATTCATTTTATTTCTACAAAAAAAAGCAACGATTTTTTTCGTTCTTTTTTCTACATATTATAAATGACTCAATTTATTTTTAATTTATTTAATTTTTTTAAAATTAAACCAACAAAAATTGATTGAGTTTCCTAACTTTTACTTTACCAAATAAATGATTTTAAACTTTGCAATTTTTTAAAAACATTTTTATTTTTTTACACATTTTTATTTCTTTTAAACAACCAGACCTAACTATAGATACCCACAGAATTAGAAAATGATTCAATTTAAGACACGTTTTTTAAATTTAGTTGACCAATGTTAAGGAGCTAGTTAAGCATTATCCCCACATAAATGTACCTATCCTTTTAAAATACGAGATTTTCTCGCCCAAAGGAATATCCTATAAGTGAGGTCCTACTGATTAATATAATACTTATCTTTTCACTCTAGTAAAAAGTTAGGATACCCAATCAAAAAAAATTTTTTTTAACGAACCTTGTGTTGGAGGATAAGCATTAACAACACTTCCAAATGGAGAGGGTCTTTGTGGTTGTTGTTGTTCTCCTTTACTTTGTTGTTGTTGTTCCTCTTTCCCAGCTATAGAAGATGAAGTACTTGATGAAGGAGTACCAGGACCTCCAGCTGTAGGTATTGGTGTTGCTGCTGTTGGGGGAATAATTTCTTTTTCTTTTTTCTTCTTTTTTTGTTTTTCAGCAAATTCAACCAATTCTTTTATATTTTGGCCAGTTTCAAGGCACTCCAATCTTAATAAATATTTTTGATAATGCTTGCGTAGTTGAAAGCCTGCTGCTGATGATTGTTGCATTTCAGTATTTGCATCAACACATAAATTTTTCCAAATTTTGTCGCGAATTGTCTGTAAAAATATTTTTACTTAAAATTAAAAAAACACATATCCCTGCAAAAAAATTTCGTTTAAAAATTCCAAAACCAAAAAACCCAAACCTCCCAAAAATCACCCAATATCTAAAAAATTTTTTATAATCATTCCAGAAACCCTCTAGCACCAAGAAAAACCATTTTAAACTTTTAAAAACCAAAAATAACTTTTCTAACCTTCTCAAATCCTCCACGCAATTTAACAGCATAATAAAGCGAGTATAAATCCACTGGTGATTTAGAAACTTGTGGTGGACCACTCAAAACTTCTCCATGTTGTTCATTTAACATTACAAGCCTTTCAAAAAATAAACGTCTTTCATATACCAATTCTGGAGTTATTTGTTGTTTTGGGTTAGATATTTGCATTACTAATTTATCAATTGATTCTCTTTGAGAAGGTTTAATGCCTGGATGAATATTAGCACCTCCAAGAAGTGATGGATGTCCACCACTAACTATTCCATTTTGCCCTCCAGAAGGAAGTTGTTGTGGTGCTTGAGCATGTTGTTGTAAGGAAGATGAAGCAATATATATATTACTTGGATGGGCTAAAAAAAGAAAAAAATTATTTTAACATGGAATGAAGGACATGGTTAAGGGACTTATGGGAAAATGAGTCAATAAGAAAATTCTCTTCCCAATAAGAATCCCCAAAATATTTTTAAACTTACGCGGAAATGTGGAAGGATGTGGTGCCGCCATGTGATATTGATACATCGCTTGTTGTTGAAGAGGATGTTGTGGAAGTGCTTGACCTGTTGCTGGTGGTGGCTGGAAGGGAGGAGGTTGGCCCATTGTGGCAGCAGCTGCAGCAGCAGCGTGATTGGGCGGCAGCATTGCTGGAGGGTAACGAAGTTGATAATGCTAAAAGGAAAATTTCAGGGTTTTAAACAGGGGCAAAAAAATTAGGAAAAAAATTTGAATTAAAAAACCGTTTGTTGTGAAGGTGGCAAAGGTACATGTTGTTGTTGTTGTTGCTGCTGTTGTTGTTGATTTTGAAAAGGATACATTTTGACGTAAAAATATAAGAGAGTATTTTCTAATAAAATAAGTTGAAGACAATATTTATGACCATAACTTGGCCTAGCAAAATTAAATTACGTAGATTTTTGTATTTTTCGATTTAGCTCAAAGAGACACATCGAATAATCTAAAAAACTAAAATAAATGTATAAAATATTAAAGAAGATAAAGATGAAATTAAAAAATATTAAGGAACTGGTAAAAGCTTGATCCAATTTTTAAATAGAAAATAAATTGGCAAAATGTTTGAAACAATTAAAAAATGACAATTTATCCAAAACATCAAAGAAAAATTTAGAGATTTCTTTTTTTTTCTGATTTTATAAAGACTTAAAAATTAAAGGTATCCTTTCCCTTCCTTTTCGGCGTGAAAAATTGATCTTTGCAAAATATGTACTAATTTCCTACTTACAATTTTTTTTTCTTTTTCGTTTCCAATTACATATCAAAAGCCTTTCTAAATTTAGTTTATTTAAGTACACACGTGCTAAAACGTATTAAAAAAAAGTCTTATTTTTTTAGAGAAACCCAAGAATTTCCCCCTTCCCTCCCCTTCCACCCTCCTTGTCCAATTGTTGTTTATTTAACAAATCTTAAATATAAATACATTTTCTCTCACGATACAAACTAGACAATCGAAAAAAACCTTTTTGCATGTTTACGCATTTTTTGCACGTGCTTCCGCACAGCTCTCAAAGTTCAACTTCGTCATCAATTGAAATCCGCCCCTTTCACTTTTTTTTTTGTTTTTTTTCCTCCTTCCCCTTTCCACCTTGCAATTTTTCTTTTTTCCCCTCATTATTGGCCCCTTCTGCCACTTACAAAAACACTAGCCAGAAACCCGCCAAACAAAAAAAAACGTTCGAATGCCCCACGAGGAAGTCAGTCAACTATACCCCCCAACCCCTACCACCTTATTTCATTTTTCTTTTATTTTTTTTTTGAAAAAAATGAAAATAGACTTTTGCCCCAAAAAAGGAAATTATTCCCAGAGGCCTCTCTCCCATTTCATTTTTCTCCAATTTTGTTGCCACCCTCCTCCCACCTTTCTTTGGCGACAAGAGTACAAGAGGCGCGGAAAGTGAGGAGAAGGACATGACCGAGAAAACGATGATGGTGGTCTTTTTTGCGCCATCACAAAAATAAACAATTTAAAAAAGTGGCAAAAACAACACACAAAACACGAAAAGGAAGGAAAGATTAAATATATATGTGTAATTGAAAGTGCAATTGGAAAAAAGAGGGGGTCGGTATAAAAAGAAATAAAAATTTAAAATACGCGGTTCATTAAGCTTTTTCACAAAAAAATTAAAAACGTGTGAAAAGTTTTTTTTTCAAAATTGGAAACAAAAGAAAATAAATAAACAGAAAAACTATAAAAGGCAAGTTTAAAAATAAAAATTAGTCATTTTTCATTCTCGCTATCCCCCCAAAGTTGTGGTTGGTCTGAAATTCTAGCCAAATGTCCACACCATGAAAGAGCCTTTTCCCCTATTACTACTCCCCCCTTTTATTGTCGCCATTTTGTTTCTTGTGTTCGGAGCTTGCCCAGAAAAATACAGAAAAACACAATTATGTCTTTTTGTGTTTCTGCGAAATGTATTTTAGTGTTACGTCGATGACAACGATGATGTTAAAAAGGGGAAAAAAGGAAAGGTTACCATTAGTAATGGAGAAGGGGAGAGGCCGAACTGCTCTGTGAGGAGGCGGGTGGAAAGCTGAATGGAAGAAAAAAAGGAGGAGGGGAAAAAAGACGTGGAGGACTTAACCGCCGCCGAACAGCCGACCAATTCCTCTCCTCATTCCCGCCACTCATTTATATATTTTTACATTGCCGAGGCTAAAAAGTAGAGAGGAGCGATATTTTTAAAACGAAGACGGCCGACTTTGAATGGGGAAAAATGTTGAGAAGGATAAGATTGAAAAGGATGAAGAAATGGTCGGCGTCCAAACGACAGGCAATTTTGTTTGTTTGGTTGGGGAGTAGCAAAAATAAATGGAGAAACGACAGGGTAGATAGAGGCAGAGGCAATCGAAGGTGAAGGACTGTCGAAGACAACGACCATCCAACGTATCTATTCGCAACGCATAGCCACCAATGTCGATGAGAGAGAGTGAAAAAATAAAGAGGCTCTCACTACCCAAGCCAGAAGAGTCGGCGATTTGCGCCGCGGGCGCATTCACAGGGAAAAAATTTGATGTTTTGTCAAAAGGAATAAAATGAGAGTGTATGGAAAATGAGAGAATAAGAAAAAACTAGAGTAAAAAGACATCGAACCATTTCGCCAACAATCACTAGCTTTGTGTTTGCCGTGTTTTTAAAACCTTTGAAAGCCTCTTATTTATATCCTTTTTCTGTTTTCTTCTCTAACATTAATATTTTCTCTACTTTTTATTGTGAAATGTTTAAGAAAAGACAGTCGGTGGCGGCTGCTCCTGACAACCCGTCAGTCGTTATTTATTTCATTTGACTGCGTGCGCGTCAAAACATCCATCTGCCTGCATTTAAAAAAGAGTGTGTTGTAAGATGAGGGACTGAGAGTAAAAAGGCCATTTAGGCGCCGACCATGTTGTCTTCACATTTATTTTACAATGCTACCCATACTTTCCCTCGCAAAATTTTTTAAACGACCCTTTTTCCTTACTTCTCTCTATTCTTTTTGTACACTCTCTTGCTTGCTCCAATTTTGCTCCTATTCATTCAACGACCATTTCTCATCGCCCGCTCATTCAACTAAACAACTATTCCCCATCCGTCATTTCCCAAACAACCCTTTTCTTTAATCCTGTCCATTCCCCATACTCCAACTCTCCATATAAAATTTTTAGAGAAAAAATAGTAGGCAAGTCTCACGCCACAAAGGACCTCTCCACAAATGTTTGTTAGTCAAAGCCGATGAAAAAAAAATTTTTTTCTGCCCATTGGTAAAAAGGACGAAGGCTAGCAAGTAATGTTTATGTGTGTGTGTTGAGATGAAATAGATGGCCTTTTTCCTACTGTGCTGCTGTTGGTTGTGGAATTGTGAAAGAAAAAAGAAATGTTATGGTTTTGTGCTCGGAGAAAATTGGATGGAGTGAAAAAACTCTCCTCTTTCCCCACACTATTTTCTTCCATCATTAAATTGCAACGACATCATAGGACGAATAGTAAAAAAAAAATAGGAAAGGAGTCCGTCGTATACTAAAAATTGCTCCCAAAAAAAAGAATTTTATTTTTATAATGGATTGGAGGGGAAGTTGTTTATTTATATGAAAAATAAATGCAAAAAATAAATAAAGAATTGGGCGGGAAAATAAGGAGCTTTTCTGCCTCGTCTGCCCTTTGTGTTTTTGTGTGTTTTGGTTTTATTTATGTTTCTGCATCCACCCAAAATTATTGATCGTTTTAATAAATATGAGAAAATAATAAAAATGTGGTGGTGGAAAGTGCTCGAGGATGAAGCAAAAATCAATTTAAAAAAAGAACGAAAAAGTACATCTATTTAGTCATTATTATTTGTCATTTTATTTGAAGACGAATAGATTTTATTTTGCGAAAATATTTGGTTCTCTGTTAAAATATGCATTTTATTATTTTTTTTTTACTTTACCAATTTTTTCATAAAATACATTTTTGTTGATTATTAAAAATTGAATTCAACACGCTTCTTCATTAAACATTTAATCGAATTAAGCCTTTGAGAATTAAGATTTTATTGTAAAATTGGCAGGATGATCAACCACCTTTTTTATAACTAGTTAAAGTCTCACCTAATTGTTTTTAATTTCAAATGCACAAATTTATCTACACAATATCGAAAATCTTTATTTCCGTATCAAATTAAAAAAAGTACAATCTATTTTTCTTTTATTGTGTAGGTCTATAATGTTGTGGATGTTCGGATGAGAACATAGGTAATGTTGGTGAGTGTAAATTAACTTTACATGTAAATCGCTTTCCTGCTAATTCAACTTCATAACTTCCTTTATTCAAAAATTCTGTTGTCAAACCAAATTCTTTGTTCTCTATATAGCCCAAACAAACCTTAAATTAAAAAAGAAAACTTTATAATATTCTAAAGATTTTGTTTGTCAAGTTTGTGCAGTTTTTTCATTTTTTGCTAAAAATATCCTCCCCAATGCTAATTAGATTTTGGTGAATTTTAGCTTTTTTCAAACTATGTTCTTCTGGTTTGGGGCCTATTACCGGAACCGTTGATAAGTTGAAATTGCGGGAGCCGGCTCTGGAATCCCCAACGAACATTTTCGCCTGCGGTGCTAAAAAGAAGGAATTCTGGCTCTTGGATATCTAAAAACCTTTGTATAGTTAATAATCTAATCGTTTATATTTCGAAAATTTGTGGGAAAAACTTTAATTTAACCTCTCAAAAAATGTTTTACCACGCCCAAACATACCACCCTTAAAAGATTAAAGATCATTTAAAGTATCAGGTGTCTATAAAACAAAAGTTATTTTTGATTTAATCTCACCCCCAACTTTGTTTCTCAAAAAATTCCCTATATTTTTTTTGCAATTTATTTTTCTGTGTATTTTGCATTAATTATAATTTTTTCTGAATTATTTATTCAGCATTATTTTTCTTCTTTTTTTTTATATTTTTAGTGCATTAATAAGCTTTATTTAAAAATAATATTAATTTATTTACGTGACATCCAAGAGTAAATCCATATGCCGCTGTTGTTGTCCAACCTGCCAATTTTCCATTCCGATAAATCGGTTCTTCCCCTTGAGGCCACGGATCAGTCTCCAAATTATGATTTTCTAACAAAAGTTGGACAAAACGTTTATTTACTCCTCTATCCAATTGTTTTTGTAAAGCTTCTTTTCCAATAAATTCTTTCTAAATTTTAAGAAAATTAAAAAATATTTCCTTTAAAAAATTACATCAAAATCAACACGAAAAGCCCGACCACATTCGACAGGTGTAGTTCCACTACCAATATCCTGACCCCAATAAACATAAAATTTTTCGATACGTAAATGCCTTAATGCTGAAAAAATAAAGATTTAAAGATTTTTATTTTAAAATTAAAAACCATAATATCCACAATGCTTTAATCCGTGTAGAGAACCAGCTTCAATTAATTGTTCATAAACATTTTGAGCCACCTTTTAAAAAAGACATATTAAGAGAAAATAACAAAAAAATTTCCCCATATTTTGGAGGACAAAGTTTCCATAAAGGTTTCCTCCGATATTTTCTTAGAATTTTATTTTAATTTCTAAAAAAACCTCATTCGGAATATAAAGCATCCAACCAAGTTCACCACAATGTGTAACACTTATCACTCGAATTGGACCAGCTAAACCAATATGCATTTCCTTAAAGAAATTCTGATAAAAGTAATTATTTAAAAAATACTCTAAAAGAAAATGAAGGAAATTCATTAGGAGACATAGTTTTTCCAGTAACTTCACTCATTAAAGCTCTAGATGCTGGTCCAACAATATCTAGCGCTGTAAAAGCATTTGTCACATCTTGAAGTTGAATATTCATTTTCCATTCATTTGCCCATTTTTTAATCCAAAGAGCTAAACGAACTTGTTGGACAGTTGGAGCAACTATAAAATAACTGAAAAATAATTTTTTAAATTAAAAATAAGATTAAAAAAAAGAGTAACTAGTGCAATCCCATTCGACTTAAAGTTAAATCAGTCAAGTATCCTCCATGATCATTTTGCATTCCAGTATAAACTGTTCTGTAAAAAAATAAAAAAATAAAAATTAGATTGATAAAAATTCTTGAAAATTTTTCAAAAATTTTTCGACAAAAAATTTCAACCTCACTTCGATTTTTTTTCAAATTAAGCCTTCCCTCGAAAAAAAGAAAATTTTGCTCACGTTCCAACTGGACAATCAATATTTCCAGAACAGAGGCGTTGCAATAAAGGAACAACATCAGCGCCTTGAATGTCAAATTTTGAAAAACTTGTCATATCAATAAGTCCAACTCGTTCTCTACAAGTTGAATATTCTTTCGAGACAAGTGGGAACCATTTAGGTTTTCCAATAAGTTGATCTTCTCCAGAGAAATTTGATGGGCGAGGTAATCCTTCAAAAAATTTGAAATTATTTTAAAATAAATTTACTTGGTCCATCACTATCTTGATCAAAATGGGACGCTGTATTATACCAAAGAGGTCTAAAAAATTTTTTTGATTTTAAAAGTCAAAAAAAGAAACCTTTCATAACCCATTATTTCTGCAAAAACGGCACCAGCATCCCTCAAACTGTGGTGAATTGGAGAAGTACGTAAATTTCTAGCTGTGTGGCATTGATGTGATGAAAGAGGATTCTGATGAATTGTTTAAATAAAGGAAAGGAAATTCTCATCAAACCTTTAGAGTGTTGACTAGAAATTAAAAAAATATATGGAGAAAATTTGTTGAAAGAAAAATTTCTTGTTTAATTAAAAATTTGATTCCAATTTTTAATTAGAACAAAAATATTTTCTTCAAGACCCCCGGTTCAAAAGAAAGCACTTAAAATAAAAATTTACATGCAATTTCCGGCACTCGTAAATATAGATAATGTGGATTAGAATGCAAAGGAAGAAATCTAGTTAATTCCAATTTATCTAATGGAATGCTACTTGATCCACTCAAAATCCATTCTGCAAGCACTGAACCCAAACCTCCAGCAAACGAGACACCTTGTCCATTAAGACCAGTAGCTAGGAAAAAACCTTTAGCCTTACGAATAGAATTTTAGTTTTATTAAAAACAAAATAACCTGATCGGATTCTCCAATAAGAGGCTTCATATCTGGTGTGTACATTTCTACACTAGTCATTATTTCCCCACGTGATAATTGAGCCAATTCAGGACATCTGTCAATCAAATGGCGAAGAATTATGCCTAAATTCTATTTTTAGATTATTGGTTAAAAAATCAAAAAATATTTACGAAAATTATCCCAAACAGGCGTTGGCATATGCCATTCAGTCACCGATCCTTTAGAAGTTTGTGAAGATGGAGGTAATGCCTGTAAATCACCACCTTCCATTGTAAAACCTCCACAAATTGTTTTTGTCTTTAAAGGGCAAATAAAAGTATTTTCGTCCATACAAACAAAAACAGGTTGTGATTGACTAGATGATTGACAATGAGGTAAAGGATCAGTAGAAAGAAAAGTAAATGAACAAGGATGAGCAGCTATTCTGACTGGATGGTCAGCATCAGGAAGGCCCAAAACATCAACAAGACTAGAATCCTAAAAAAACTTAAATTAACAAAATTATTCAAATTCTTCAGCAATTAATTTCAGAATACGCAAATATTTGACGTAACCTTAAACACCACTCTTACATATAAAGTAAAGATATTAATTTTGTTCAACAAATCTTAAGTTACTGCTTTAAAATTCCCAATTATACTTACAATTCCCGCAGCGTCAACAAAAGCCATTACATCAATAAAACCTTCATCAGTATCAACAGCATAGACTCTGCTCTCCTCGTTTATCAAAACTTTTTTAATGGAGCAATTCTCAAAAATTTGAACTCCCATTTCTTTGCAATTGTCTGCCAAAATACGAGAAAGTCCTGAAACGTCAATTGTTGCATCCAAAGGGGAGAAAACGGCTAACTAGAATTTAAAATAATTAGAATTTAAGGTTTCTAAATAAACATAAAACCTTAACATCCTCTGTTGCAAGCATAGGCCATCTTGCCAACATTTCACTAGGACAGTCAATTGCTTCAACTTGAAAAGAACTTGAAGGGTCAGTAACTAATCGAGTAAGTAATCTTCGTGCCTGCGTTTCTGATTCATCGCTGGCTGATAAATAAACTCGGCCACATTTATTAAACTCTAAAAATATAATTTAAGTGTTAGTTTATCGAAAATAACAAAAAACCAAATGCTCCTGTAGCAGCCAATTCATTATAAATATTTAATGATTTGCGAGCAACTGAACGGAGAGAAGGCTCAGAATAGAACATTGGACTTACTAACAAAATAAAAATTAATTTGATGATTTAATAAAAACTAACCAAATAATCCTGTGTTAACCCGTGAAGAATTATGAGAACCGATACTTAAAATATTTTCGATAAGTTGAAAAAATAAAAAACAAACCAATTCCTTTCGAAGAGAAAAAGTTCTTTGACACCTATATAAAAATTGAAATGAATTTAAAAAACAAAAAAACCTCGCTTTGCCAAGTTATAAGCAACAGTAAGCCCCATTAATCCTCCACCACATATCACAATTCGATTATTCATCGCTTTTTAATAAAAAAATTTCAGAGGAGAAAACTATGCTTATTCAATTCTCTCCAGAAATTTTAAAAGATAAAAACTAGAAAATCAACAGGGGTCACTTTAGTACGTGGGTGCAGGCTTTAAATTACAAATGTTATATCATTTGAAAGAGCTAGTCGAGCTGAGTCGAATGCCACCAAAATTAGCTCTAGGAAAAATTTTTGAACCGAGATACAGGCGATTGAAAATCGAAAAACCATAGGGGGGACCAAGCACTTTTTTGGGGTGAAAAATTCGAATATGCAAATTATACCTCATTCGAAAGAGCTCGTCGAGCTGAGTCGAATGACACCAAAATCGACGAGATCCGACTTCATTTGGCCGAGTTACAGACCCCTGAAATTTGAAAATTTTCGTGGTCAAAAAATTTGATTATGCAAATAACAGCTCATTCGAAAGGGCTCGACGAGCTGAGTTGAATAACACCAAAATTACCGTGATTGGACAAGATTAGACAAAGTTATGTCACAAAAAACTAAACCTATGGGTCGTCGGCGAGGCGCTTGTGCAAAACCCCGCGCTTCGCGCGGGGTTTTGCGGCACGCGCCTCGCGGGGAGTCTACGGGCGCTGGGTCTGGGCTCGTAACATAAACCTATTCCTATCTCCCTTGCTCTGGACGTATTTGGGGCCTCCATAGCAGCAAAAATCTCCATAGATGCCATAGGTAAGGAGCTAAAATAAAAGACCATAACTTTGTCCAATCAAGTCGGATTTCGTTGATTTTGGTGTCATTCGACTCAGCTCGAGGAGCTCTTTCGAATGAGGTATAATTTGCATATTCGAATTTTTCACCCCAAAAAAGTGCTTGGTCCCCCCTATGGTTTTTCGATTTTCAATCGCCTGTATCTCGGTTCAAAAATTTTTCCTAGAGCTAATTTTGGTGGCATTCGACTCAGCTCGTCTAGCTCTTTCAAATGATATAACATTTGTAATTTAAAGCCTGCACCCACGTACTAAAGTACAGCCAATCAACATCCCTTAACTACAAAAAAAATAAAATAACTAATCAAAAGAAATAAAGTTGAAAAACTAACTTATTATTAAAATATTAAATTAAAAATAAATTTAAATTTTTCTTTAAATTTTATTCAAAAATAAAATAAATAATCAAAAGACCAAATAAATTGGTTTATTTTTGGAATTCAGCAAGACAAATATTTGTAAGGATGAAGTTACAAGTGAAACAAAATCCTTTCTATCTATTCTCGTCCATTGAAGAATAAAATTAATATTAAAATTTATTAAAAGATATGTAGAAAAAGGGAAATGGCAGCGCAACAGAAAATGTTTTTTTGATAATTAATTTACTATAGGGACCTAACTGGAATGAATGCTCTACTAGAAATGAATACCACCTTTTTACAATTTTTACATTCTTGGAACCCTCTGTAATAGAAAAACAATAGGAATCAGTTAGGATTTAATGTACTGTTTTGGGATTTTCCCTTTATTTTTTTGAATTTCCACCTAAAAATTTGAGTAGCTTTAAGGCATTGAAAAAAAGTGATATTCATATCAAGTATGTCCTGTTAATTTCCTTTCATTTACCCTCCCCGTTTTTTACAAAAAATTTTTTCTCTTAATATTATACAATTATAAACCAAAAAAAAACTACAATTCATTTTAACAAAACTTCCAACGATTTCCACAACTTCGACAAAAAACAAAAGTAGTCATCGGTTCGTCAGCAGACCTCGTTTGCATTTGAGAATATGTGCAATTGTTTTGTCCACATTTTCCGCATCTATAATTAATAAAAAGGAATAAAAACCGAGAGATGTTTGAAATTTCAATCTTTGAATAGAATTAAAAATATAGTCGAACACCTCCCAAACTAGGAAAATAAAATTTCAAACATCTCTGACAATAAATAAAATTTTTAGAACAAAATATCAAAGCGTTGCGCTGCCAAATTTAATAATCCCCAATTGTTTTTAATAGGATTTTGCTTTTTTTGTAGCATATATAAAAATAGTTTTAATGTGAAAACACTTCTGACCTGAACATATCTGTTGGAGTCCCTAGAAAATATTAAAAAATTAAAAAAAATTTTTTAAATTAGAAACCTTCTTGAATAGACATTTGATGCTCAAGAATTCCTTCTTTGGTAAACATTTCACGAGTCTTTTTCATTTCCTCGGAAGCCATTTCTTCAGTCGTCATTGTTGCAAACTTTTCGGCACCCACTAAAAAAGAGAAATGTTTTTAATTATTTCATACTAAAATTATTATAATATCGTCTGACATGAGAAGAATTTTTTCACTTTTATGACAAATAATCTCCCAACATTTTTTCTTATCCCCCACACAAGGCGTGGAACATCTTCAATATAAAATTAACAAACCAGCTCCAGTAAGAACATTTTCTCGCAATGCCTGGTTCTTCTTATCCCGAAGATTGAAAACGCGCGAGCGTAATGCTGACTTGTATTTGTCGCCTGTCCCACTGTGAAAATCAAAAAGACGCTTCTCAATTCGTCTGGCCAAATCTTCAGGATCCAAAGTACCTTAAAGAAAACTTAGGACTATTCTCAAAAATAAAAGTAGCCAACCATCCGGAATTTCACCCGAACGTAAAGCATTCAATAACATTTCAACACTTTTAGATCGAACCTTTAATTTATTAAATTTAGATCAATTTTTAAGCTTAAATTTACATCCGTTGCACCAGACGAGATTCCATTCATCATGGGCCTTGACTTTGAATTTAAAGCAACAGCATTCATATCTCCTCTCTTGTTTTCTACAACAGGCGTTTTTGATTCATCTGGAGATCTAGAACGAGTACTTGAACGAGATTGAGCTGCCTTCTCTTCTAACAAAGCCTTCCATCGCTAATAAAATTTAATGAAATAGAAAAAAAGAAATTATGAAATACCTTAATGAGCGCTTTACAACGCTTAGCCAACTTCTCGTCTTCAACTTTTTTCCGAAAATCATTCAAAACCATTCCAATGCGAGTTTTCTTAAAATTGTAATTTAAAAATATATTAACAAAACAAACATACAGTTAAGACTTCGATATTAACTGGCATTTTTTCAAGAGCTTCGATCAAATCAATGGCACCACCGAGCTGAAATTTCATGAAAAATTAAAAAATATCTTTGGAAGACAGATTTTTGTAGACAAATTTACATAATTTTGTTTATAAGTGTCTGTTAGTAGTCAGATGTAATCTCACAAAATTCAGATAACTAATATCAAAAATATTTATTAACCTGTCTATCAACATCTTTACTCATCCGTGTAAGCTTCTTGGAGATCTCTAACAAATCTTCCTCCAATGCAGATGCAGGCATTTTGCGACTAGATAAATTAAAGTAGTACTATTTGGCTTTTATTAAACCTCAATTCCTTAAAAAAACCTCTTTTATAATCTAATCCAATAAAAAATGACATAGCCCATCCCCAAAAAAAAAAATATTTTTTGCAAAAATTGATTTGCAAAATTTTTTTAAAATGTTTGGCATAACGCCAATTTTAGTATTTTTATGATTTTTTATCCAGTTCTCCTTTATCGATAATTTTATTGTTGATGGCCGTTTTTGTTTTTCTACACACAAGTGGGCAATAAAAACAAATAATGATTTCTCTTTTTATACTTACACATTCACTAACTTGCTTCTTTAACACCAAAATTTCCTTCTCTTCATATACTGGTAATGTTACTAACTACTTTGTGTTATATTTCAACCCCTTCTCTAGCTTGCAGCATTTAGGATGGGGTTTTATATTTTACAACATTTATTGACTGGTGAGTGTATGGATGCGTGTGAAAGTGAAGGCAGCCTGGGAAGTAAGGATTGAAAAAGAAAGGTGGAAATAAGAGAAGAACCCGTCTCTATATTTTAAATGCAGCCGACAGCAGAGATTGGTTTCCTCTCTGTTGGGCTTTTCTTCTTTGACAGGGACAGAAAGAGCGTGTTGAGAATTTTTTGAGAGAAAAAGATTAGGCCAAGAAGTGTAAAAAATTAGATATCTTGTGGCAGTTACAGCACAAAATCTGCTTCTAATCGCCACACGGTGTGTAGTAGAGAGACCACGATATCCGCTTGTTCTGCGGCTTTGGTTTTTATGAAAGTATGGCATCATGTTTCTTTCTTTTGTGGGGGGATACAATTGCTACACTTGCCATAAAGGAGCTTTTTTACTGCTGTGAAAATTGTGGGACGTGTTGATGATATTTTTGGCGCTTATTTTAGTAGCTTTATTTAATATTTGTAATCCATTTTAGCTTACTAGTCTCTATTCTTTCCCAATTTCCCGCATCTTTTTTTTGCCAAATCGGTGGAGTAAACCGTTTCACGTGCTGTTTTCTTAATTTTATTCATTTTTTCAGTTCATGTAAAATTATTGGACTGTAAAAACTACAAATTTTAATCAAGAATTATTTCTAAAATAATAATAAAAATGTCACAAGCAACTCCAAGAAAATTTAGCGAGAAAATTGCAATTTTGGTGAGTTTTTATTTTTTCTGTTTTTTTTTGTTTCAAAAATTACTTTAAAAAATTTTGTAGGAGCGAAAGCAAAACGAAGAACAAGAACAGTTTAATAATGTAATGCGTGATGTTCGGACAATAACAAGTTTTTTTTGTTAATTTAATTCATACTCTTCTCTTTATTAAAGGTAATGATGTTCAACAACAACGTCAAACTACTCCACAATCAAGTCCTCAACAACTTTTAAATTATGGTCCTCAGAGCAACGATTCTTCCTCTAAATTGTCTCCCGAGGGCCCTCATCCGCTTACTACAAATTGGAACAGGGCTGGAGGCTCGTTACCTAACGTTCATCAAATGGTTGTTCAACAACCTGCAATGGGTTCAACACCACCTTCCCCTTACAATTGTGCAGTGAACAATAATTATTGCTGGTCACCTTCTTGGACAAATGTTCAAACAGCCGCAGCAGCTTCCAATCAATTTCAGCAGCAACAAAGAGCGGCTAGAACACGTTCACCTGGCGCCACACATTTTCATCCTTATAGGAATGGAACATCTCCGAGTGGCGGGCATGAGGCAAAAATGGTGGAATCCGGCGGTCCTGGAGGGGTGCATTTGCAGCCACCAGATCCGGCGTGGTCAAAGTATCGAATTTTGAATTTATTAACACTAATTAATTAGTTAAAAGATTTTTTGGAATTTTAATGTGCCACTAAGAGTAAACCTATATTTTGGAAATTTACGATTATTATGGCTTTGTCATTTAATTTTTTCGAGAAAATGTCTCAAAATTAAAATATTGCTCTTCTTTCTAGAAAACACAAATTTTTGTTTTTATCATATTTTTATAATTTATTTTAGAACAAGAAGTGATCCTGCCATTCATACAAATACTTCAGCAACTAACCCGAATTTAATTGATCCAAATTTCCTTTCTTATCCATTCTATTCGGATGTTCAAAATTCGTGGAATTCGACGAATGAAACACCAAAAATGTTTAATGGACCTGCAACAGCGCCTCCAACAGCACAGATTCAACCTTCCGTTTTATTTTTTCCTTCTTATCCATTGGGACAAACAAATATGCCATTAAATCAAACAAATAGTATGTTTTTAATGATTAAATATTTTCAGTAACAAGTTAATCGGATTTTTAAGTTTTTCATTAGAGTTTATACGAGCCCCGAGTTTGGGGTTGTCGTTTTCAAAACCGAACAGAAAATCTGAAGATCTTTGATTCGATTAACCAGAAATTTGACAAATCAGCCTGGCTCAAGTGATAATATTTTTTGTTTTGATTGGGAATTTTGTAGGAAAAACAGAAAAGAAAGGATTAATCAAAAAGCTTTCAATCAAAAAAATTAATATTAAAATCGAACTGACACTTTGTAATCTAAACCTTTTTATAGACGTCGAATTTTTAATAAATTTTCTTTTCTAAAATTAATTTCCTCTTTAAAGATTCAATTAATCAACATCAAAATCGACAACAACAACAACCAAATTTACCTCCAAATCAAATATTTAATATACCTGCCAATCCAACAACAATTCCTCCATTACCTTCAGTTAGCCTACCAATACAACAAATTGGCTCATCACCTTCATGCTCATCACCTATTGCTTCTTGCTCTTCTCAACAAAATTTTATAATGAATAATAATAATAATGGTTCTCCTGCCTCCCAACAAATTATCTTTTTACAACAATTAAATAATAATAATAATAATTTTGTTACAAAACCAAAAATAGGAAATAATGATCAACAACAACAATTAATAATGCTTGAAAATAATAGAGTTGGTTTTCAACAACAACAACAGCAATTGGTATTTTATTAATTATTACATTTATTTTTCCCAATAATTTAGTAAAAATTTAATTTTAAAGTTAGGAGGGGTTAAATTTGAGAGAAAAATCAGTGGGAAAGGGTCAAAAAATCTTTTTGAGGAGATTAAGGAGACATGAACAAAATTCACGAATTTCAACCATATTTTTATTAAATTAATTTTTGTTTCGTTTTCAATTTCGTTTTTGGAAAAACTCTTCATTTTTAAATTAAATTTATTTTGCAACTTTTTAGTATAACACAAAAATATCTCCACCACCTCCATACTTTAGTCAAAATATAATAACAAATAATAACAACAATAATACACTTCAACAACAATTAACAACACCTTTAACAAATTTATTATCACAAAGTAGATCTGCCCCAACAAGTCCAACAACTTTATCTTCCTCTTCTTCAATGGAGAATTACCATCCATTAGTTGGAATTCCTGGAGGAAAGATGATGCAAGGACAATTAAATAATAATAATCAGTGGTCACAACATCGACATTTTTCAGCTAGCCCTGATGGAATGGAAGTTCCAAATATTTGTGTGACTGGCACAGATGGTTCTCTTGATGTTGATTGTTTTCAGGTTTTTTTTATTTTAATGGAAATTTTTTTAAAAATAGGGCTGGAAAAGAGCGGAAGTATTGATAAAAGCACCCCTATTTTCTTAAAAACTAGCGTCCAATTCAAAAAAAATTTTTTTGTAGGATCTACAAGATTTGCATTTGGACAGTGAAACGCTACAAATGTTAAAAGACCAAGCGGACCACGAAAACATGGTGGACCCAGCATGTGAAACTCAATTGCTCAGTTGATGGTAATTGTTGGGGCATAAAAATCTCTAGCTAAATTTAACTACTTTAATTAAAATATTCCTTAACTTTTTTGTGCTGTCAGTTTGTCGTGAAAATTTAAAATATTTTTTTGGTTAAAGAAAAAATTTTTTCATGACATTTCTGATGCCCAAAAAGTTCCACACCGCCAATTTTCATTACAACCAAAAAATGCTACCAAAACATTTGCATAGAGAAATGCCATTTTCTGTGAAGTTGTTCACTCCCTCAACCTCTATATTGAAACCAAAAATCTTGCCTTATTTTGAATGCAACAAAAAATAAATAAAAACACTCATTATTTAGTGTTTTCCTTTCATAAAATATTAACTAGCTGTTTGAAAATATATTTTTTTATCCATCCACTTCATATTTAATTTTTATGTATATTTAAAATAAAAATTTATTTTTCTTTTAAAATTTTTTGGATTTTTCTCTAAAATTTTTTGGACTGTTCCCTAAAATTTAATTTCCTCAAATCAACCCTCCCCAAAATCCTCATTTCCTCCTTGCAGGAAGTGATTTATTTAAACTTTTTAAATTACAAAATATAGGTAATAGAGGTATTTTATACTTTTATCTTCATGTTTTCCAACTATCCGCCACTGGACGGGGTATTATTCCCTTTTTGAGTAATTCAGCTTTCTTTTGTTCTGTTGCCACAATATTGCTCATACGAACTCTAAAAAATTTAAAAAAATAAAAATTATTCTTTTTAAATTTACTCTATTCCCAAATCAACTTCTGGTATTCCAACAAGCATTTGATTAGATAAAAGCTCTTCTTTTTTTGTACTCGAACAATTTTTTACGCGTTCAGCTGCCTATAAAATAAATAAATAAAATTGATTTTCGTCCACGTGGAAGCGAAGAAGGAAGCTAAATATGGAAAAAGTTAAAAAAAATTCTTTTTTAATTCGACTTCCCCGTCCATGTGAAATTATTATGGATAAATAAAATTTTCATTAAATTTTTATAAAAGCTAAAAATTCAACCCACACTCCCACAGATGTGTAAATATTTGCATATTCCCCCCCCCCATAGTAAAACTAAAAATAAACCTAACCAAATAAAGAATTCCCAACCTTAAATAAAATTTCCTCTTCTGGAGACAAAAGTTTTGCTCGTTTATTATTGCTATCATCTGTTGCATCATCCAAAGTGTTTTGACGTTTTAACCTCGCCTCAACATATCTACGCATTTCTTCATGTTCATCACGTAAAAGTGTTTCTTTTTTAAATTGTTCTTTTATATCAGCTTCAATATCTGCTGCATTTAAGGCTGCTCTTTGAGTATCTAAATTTTAAATAAATTTTAATAAAAAGATGGATACTTTCTTGACATTTTAAAAAATATCCATTTTGTTATAAAAATTCCCTATAAAATATCCATTTTGTTAAAAACAAAAATCCTTGGAGAAAGGCCAAAATATTAAAAATATATTAAAATCTGTCTCAAAAAATTTAATAACAAACCAGTCAATCGAAGCATTGCACCTCCACTCATTCTAAATGGATCCTCATCCAATCTTGCAAATTCTTTAGCCAATTCTCTACCTACAGCACATTCAACTGCATCCATTCCATTACGGCGTTGTCTTACTCTTTGTGCTTCTTGAATATCTCGAATTCTGGATCTTTATTGGAAAATAATTTTTAATTATATTTATTCCACAAAATGGACCCAAAAAGGATCTTTTAAAATGTATTTGTTAACTGTAAATAATTAAAAAATGTGTTTGATCTGATTTAAAAAACTTTCTATACACATCCTTTCCTATATAGGTAATTCCGAACTTCGTCCCCCTTTTTCTTTTTTTCGTTCCAAAAGATTTTATATACCCCTATATATTCTTTCTCAAATTACCCCTATATACTTTATTTATTTATACTTTATTTATTTATTTACTACTATAAAAACAAAAATATAGGGTCCAATAAAATTAAAATAAAAGAAAACAAACTCAATTTCCTTTTGCTCATCCTCAATGCTGGTCACATTAAAATCTTCTTCCAACGTTTTCTTTCTCAAATTTGCTTTAATTTTAGGTTTTCTGAACATTCTTCTAAAAAATTTAAAAAAAGTATTTAAATTTAAAAATATTATTAAATTGTTAAAAAACAAAAATAATTAATTTAAACAAATTACATATTTATATATTTTTAATGAGTAAAATAAATTAAATTTAGAGGTTTTTTAAATTAACAATTAAAAGACTAGTTTATTTAAATATTCAAAACTGGAAAAGAAAATTGAAAAATTTGGACGGAAATATAGGTATTTTTAAGTGGTTTCCAAAGGGTTTTCTAAAATAATTTTTCCATTTTTTTATTTAAAAATCCAATGATAAAAGTCACAGTTAAAATTTAAAAAATAAGGGCAATATTTTTTAAAGAAACCACCTAAGTCAAAATAAAATTATAAGAGGAAAGGAGTATTTAAAAGGAGAAATTATGCTTTTTAGTGTCCTAAACTTAAATTGAGTATTTTCACAAATTTAAAAGTCAATTAAAACCAAATTTACAAAAAGTGTAAAAAAAGAGTATTTCCACATTTATAATGTCAATAATGTCGACGACCCTTAAAATTACTTACTTAAAAATTAATTTAAAAAAATTAAAATTTACTCTTGAAGTTTTCTTCCGAATTTTTAACTTAAATAAAAATAAATTATTTAAATTCAAAAAATAAGGAAAAAACCTTGTCAGTAGCCTTCAGTTTTTTGTTTGCTAATTTATAAATTTTATCATGAGACTTGGACCTTTTCTTTTCTGAAAAGAATAAAACAATTAAGCCTAATAAAAGTATTAGACACAATTTTGGAACCCATATCCACACACTTTTTAATATTCCTAAAACAAAATTAATATACAAGATAAAGCCCGAGGAGAATATTTTTTAAGATTTTTATTTTTCACACCATTTCTACATGCCTTATTTAACAAAAAATCCAAAAACCAAATGAACAAAAAAATCAGTTTCTTTCTGTAAAAACCTCAAATTCAGAAAAAAACTGACCAATTGATTTTGATATTTCATCCTCAGAATTTCCCTCTTCTTCAATTAATTCTTCGTCTTCACTAAACGTCGGTTCAATCGAGGAAGTATGAGATTCTTGATTTGAACTAGTCATTGAACTTTTCCGTTTTGTTGAAATATTTTGGAGTGAATCAGAAGAGCGATATAATTTAACTTGAAGGTTAAGTCGATCACAAATATTTCGTAATAAAGGTTCTAGAGTATAGCCAAAACTAAAAATTTTAGAAATAAAAAGGTTAAATAAGAGAAAAAAATAGAGATAAGTGAAAAAAGAAAATCGTATCAAAAATATAGGTCAAATTAGAACGCATTAGGCTTACTAGTGGGCGGAAAAAAAATTAAAATATGAAGAAAATCCCCAAAATTTTCATAAAACTTACTGATTAATTATAACATTGTTTACAAAACCAGAAAGATGACAATCAGCCCCTTTAGAAGTTTTGCGAATTTGTACCAAAATGTTAAAAATCTAAAAAAAATTTAAAAATTAATCAAAAAATTAAAAAAATTTACATTATTTTCGTTCCCATTTTTGTATTCATATCGAAACATAAAAAGTTCTAACAGACAAACCAATTCTAATTCAATAAGACGTTTTTTGTCAAGATGGGAATGAAATTCTCCAAGGAATTCACAAATAAATTCAAAAACACATTTCTGCACAGAAGTTGCCCAAGTTATTCTTTTTAAAAAAATTAAAAAAATAAAAGAAAATAAAAATACTTTGAATAAAAATAAGTAAGAGAATTAATTATAAGTTGATATGAGTGTGCTGGATCAATCTCAAAATGAAGTAATTCGTCATAAAATTCTTTAAAAAATGCTGGCAGTTTATCTTCTCCACAAGCTTTTAAAAAAATTTAAATTTAAAAATAAATAAAACTTACAAAAAATAACAAAACTATTTAGTTTTGCAAAAGAATTTTCTATATGAAGACGTTGAAGACAACGACGATCAGTTTGTGGTTGAATATGTGAAGGATTAAAGAAGAATTGAGCTCTGTTGAAATTGGCCAAAGTTTGTTCAGAATATTTTCGAGTTTTTGAAGAAGAAGAAGATAATATTGGCATGTCAATAAAGATTAAAGAAAAGTGAAGAAAGGATATACTAGATATCCAATATCCAATCAATCGGATTCATTTTTACAATTTAACGAAAAAACGGGACACGCTCAAGTAGGCGCGCGGCCAGGTAGGCGCAAAGCCATAACTACCTGAAAAATTTATGGACCTTAACAATTTTGGTACCATTCTCTTTAGCTCGATGAGAGGAATCGTTTAATACCAAATTTGTAAGATCCGGAAATTTTGAAGCAAGTTATGACTTTGCGCCTACTTGGCCGCGCGCCTACTTGGGCTGTACCCCGAAAAAACATTCCTTCTCCACATTTCTTTTTATCTTTTTTACTTTTTTTCTCTAACCATAATCTCTCGCTTTTTAATTTTGGAGTTAATGTCTATAAAATAACGTTTTGACAATTACCTCTATTTTAATATTTTAAATTTAAGTCAATATTTTATTGCGCGCCTTTATTTATTAATTTTCGATTTTTTCAACTAAATTTTATTTTCTTAAATTTTTTTAATTTCTTTTCTAGTTAATCTCTAACAAAATTTACAAAAATGTCTTCTGATGATCCGCCTGTAGATCCAATAGATTCTGAACGTGGAGACACTCCATTAGTTCCTTTAAGTGAATATGAAGAACAAGTTTTGGGAAATAATCGATCACCAAGCAGGGAAAGCGGTTTGTTTATTTTAAAATAATTTATTTTTATTAAAATATTTAGATGATTTAAATGGTTTAAGTGTTGGGTATCCCGCTTCGGAGAGCGGAGTTTCTGGAATTAGTGCATCAACAATTGCAACTCCAAATAAGTCGGCTAGGAAACGAGCAGATTTGGTAACAACAACTCAACATAGACAAGATAGAACTATTTCTATTGCTGCTGATGATGATATATTAAAGTTTTTTTTTGGAATTTTTACCTAAAATTTCTACAAAAAATTCTTTTCTAAAGTGAAAGCATTGATCAAACAAACAAAGAAAATATTGAAGACAGACCAAATGCTCGTTTATACATTTGGGGAACTCGTGTATGTGTGATGGAAATGCAAGAGGAATTTCGTAATTTTGTAACCAATTTTACTACTCAACAACTTGATGATGATGAAAATGCTGTTGAGGTTTTTTTGAAATATTTTTTTGAATTTTGAAAAATTTTTATAGATGGAAAGTGGAAATGTTGCACCTGTTGATTCAACTTTGCCTTATTATATGGAGAAACTTAAAGGAATTTTTGCTAGCGAAATTCCAATTTTAAATCTTAATTTGGCTCATGTTCGGCAATTTAATGAGCATCTATACAAAATTATTATTTCATACCCTGATGTAAATTTTATTATCTTTTTTATTTTATTGAATACCTAAAAAAATTTTTAAAGGAAGTTTTAACCTATTTGGATGCCACAATTGATGAAATCTTTGAAATGACATACAACAAGAAATTACCTTCAATTATTGAGATCCGTCCTTACAATGCTGAACAGACAAAAACTATGCGCGATTTAAACCCTCAAGGTTTTTTGTTATAAGAGATAAATGTTTAATTTTGTTCTTTAGATGTTGGTCAATTAGTTACAATTTGTGGAATGGTTACACGAATTTCACCAATTATTCCTGAAATGAAAACTGGTTATTTTCAATGTGCTCTTTGTAATGCTCCGGTATTAAATTGAAATTTTATTTTTACTATGGAAAAACTTAAGGGAATCTTTGCTAGTGAAATTTTTTACTCAAGAACTTGTTTACTTCCCCGACCTTTATTTCTGCAACTTATTGTTAGGTTAAGGTTATTTCATTCCGCATCTCTAACAATAAGCCTTCCTCCCCTTACTGGATCTTAAATTTATTAATTGTTAAAACCTTTAGGTCGTAAGCGAAGTCGATTGTGGACGTATTGAAGAACCAGTCAAATGTAGTAATTGTCATGATGCTTATAGCTTCCAATTAATTCATAATCGGTCATTTTTTATTGACAAACAAGTTGTTAAACTTCAAGAAATTCCAGGTTTTTTTAAGTTTAAAAATATTTTTAAAATTATTTTTAAGGAGATATGCCAGCCGGTCAAACTCAACATTCTGTCACTCTTTTTGTTCACGGCTCTCTTGTCGAAAGTGTTCATCCCGGGGATCGCTGTTCTGTAACTGGAATATATAGAGCTACTCCAATTCGTGTTAATCCATTACAGCGAACAGTTCATTCAATTTATCGAACGAGCATTGATGTTATTCATTTTCGAAAACTTAGTCAAGACAGACTACATGAGCCAACTGATGGATAAGTTTTTTTTTTATTTTTCTTGAATACTTTGTTAGTATTGTAGGAAAACGAATTTCTAATAATTTAAATTATCCTTATCGATAAATCAAAAGAGATTCCTTTCAATCTCCGGGAAACATCCTCAACTTTATTCTCTCAAAATTTATTCAGTTACCACAATTAACATCTTTTCTAATCGGAATTTCGGAGGATTGATGAGGAGAGACTATCAAATTTTTTTTCTATTTTTTTTTGTTTTTTTAAGTTGTTCATGACAGAAGAGCGTATTCAGCAAGTTTTAACTTTGTCAAAATGTGATGATATTATTGACCGTTTGACAAAAGCTGTTGGTCAGTTTTTCATAATTTAAAGTTTTTCGGTTAAATATTTTTTCCATTTTCAGCCCCAAATATTTTTGGACACGAAGAAATTAAAAAAGGAATTCTTTGTCTTTTATTTGGTGGTTCTCGAAAATGGGATGAACAAAAACATGGAGAAGAAATCGAAGAAGATGAAACTGTTGGGGATAGACGTATTAAAGTTCGCAGCGATATAAATATTTTGCTTTGTGGTGATCCTGGAACAGCAAAATCACAACTTCTTCAATATGTTTATCATCTTGTTCCACGGGCACAATTTACTTCTGGAAAGGTTTAAAATAAAAATTTTGATTTTTGAGTAATTTTGAGTTTACGAAATTTTTTGACTAATTAGATTGATAAATCATTGCCCCCACATAACCTGTAAAATTTTTTAAATATTTTAAATGAAATTTTTATTAAAGGGTTCTTCTGCTGTTGGTTTAAGTGCATCAATCACTAGAGATCCAGATTCTCGTTCAGTTGTTTTACAAACTGGTGCTTTAGTATTAGCAGATAATGGAGTTTGTTGTATTGATGAATTTGATAAAATGAATGATAGCACAAGAAGTATTCTTCACGAAGTAATGGAACAACAAACACTTTCAATTGCTAAAGCTGGAATTATTTGTCAATTAAATGCTAGAACATCAATTTTAGCAGCAGCAAATCCAGTAGATTCGCAATGGAATAAAAGAAAAAATATTGTTGAAAATGTACATTTACCTCCAACTCTTTTATCCCGTTTTGATTTAATTTTTTTGGTGCTTGATCCGCAAGATGAAGAATATGATAGACGTTTGGCTAAACATTTGGTATGGATTTTGAAAAAAATAATTTGTAAATTAATTAAATATTTTTGAGTTTGTCCTTATGTTAGACTTGGGAAGGGAACCAGAACAACATGGAACTTTCATAAGTCTAGTTCTAAACACTACAATAGAATATGCTGTGATATATCAAAGTATACCCGTAGGGAAACGCTAGGAAATTATTTTGATTTGTCTTAATGTCTAAAATTTTTAAAATTTTACGGTTTGTCTTTGCTCAGGTTACAATAATTCTTGATTATATCTCCAGTTTTTTTTATCTCTCCATATCTCTCCTTTTTTTTATTATCTCTCTATCTAGTTAATTTTATAGTTTTGTCTCTTTTTTTAATTCAAAATATATTTTTATTTTTCTATCAAAAAAGGTTAATTTCTACTTGGTAGCTGATACCGAAGCAGAACAGCAACAACGTGTTGATATGGCCTTTCTTCGTGATTATATTGCCTATGCAAAAGCTAATATTTGCCCTGTAATTAGCGAAAAAGCTGGCCAATTACTTGTTCAAAAATATCAATTTATGCGTTCTTTGGGCAAAAAAGTAAAGCAAATATCAGCATATCCAAGACAATTAGAAGCTTTAATTCGACTTTCTGAAGCTTTTGCAAAAATGCGTTTATGTAATGAAGTTACTGAAGATGATGTGGAAATGGCATATGAGTAAGTTTTTTTATTGTTAATGAGCAAAAGAAAATTAATTTTTATTAGACTTCAACGTGAAGCACTTCGACAATCGGCAGTCAATCCAGATACTGGCTGTGTAGAAGTAAATATAATTGCTACTGGATATTCAGAAAAACACAAACAATTTGTTGGTGTTATTGCAGAACAAATTAGACAAGAATTGGAAGGCAAAAGAGGAAACTTTTCTCTTGGAAAACTTTTTAAGGATATGCGGAATAATGATACGGTAGAGAAATTAATCTTAAAATTTTTTTTGAAATTTATTTACAGTTTATCTTCTTTGTAGTTACCCCTGAATTTGGGACTTAAATATTTTTATATCTTATGAGATGTATTTTAAAGGGGGAAGGTATATCGGTTTAGGCAGCTCTTCCCCTCATTGGATAACTAATTTTAAAGATCACTCATTGAGAAGTACTAATTTTGGTAATATCTAAAACTGAATTTTCGACTGTAAATATATTTTTATAAACTAAAGTTTTTAAAATTCCTTTTTTACACTCTTTAATATATTTAAAGGCAATAGATCGAGAATGTTATGAAGATGCTATTAAACAATTGGTTTTGGAAGGCTTTTTACTGAGAAATGGAGACAAAGCTAGAGTTGTTGGGATTGATGACAGTAATATTTGAAAATTATTTTTTGAATTTTTCAATTTTAAATTATTTTGTATATTTTAATAAAATTATTTAAACACTCTCAAATTTGGACAAAAATTTTTTGAAAAATTCGTTTCTCCTTTTCTTGATTATTTTTATAAAAATTCTTGACAATAAGCATCAGGTGTGTATATTTGTTTAAAGGAAAAAAAGAATTTTTATTTAGCCAAAGATGGCAGTTTATATTGTTTCTAATCCTTTTTTGACGATTGCAATGAAAGGGGAGGAGGTGGAAAACGTTTTTAATAATTATATATCTTGTAGAGTCTTCCCAATAATTTTGTGGCCTTAAAAAAAGAGGAAAGGAGAAAAGGTTTAAATATCTGTTAATCCTCTAAATTTATTTCCTTTCTATACTGTATTTTATAAAAATATGTTTTGAATAGAAAATTAGAGTAAAATTGAAGGATTTTTGATGAAAACTTGAAGATTTCAGATAAATTATTTTGTGGAAGAAATTTTTTGAAAACATACAATATCTCTTGAAATTAGCAAATAAGTAAATTTTAAAAGAATAAAAAATTTTTGTTAAGAAAAGGAATTTTGTTTAAAAATAATTGTTTCTTATTTTGTTTTCAGAATCAATTAAATCTAAAAATTTATTTTTAATTTTAATCAAGAAATATAAAAAAAATTTAAATTAAATTCTTATTACAGCTAATCTCTTTGTCTTTTGCCTCCACTAACGTTAATGGGAGTGGCTTATTATGTAAGCTTTTAGAATGTTACGATATATTTCAAATATTTTTTAAAAATAATTTTAATGTTGGAGGTTAAGTAGAAAGATTTTGAGGCTGCCTATAATTTAACTAAAAATATTCTTAATTTAATTGCTTTTTAGGTTCTCAGTCTTGATTTAAGGTTTTCGATTTTCTTTAATTTCTTTAAGGATTCTCTTTTTTTCTTTTAAAGCCCTTTTAATTGTCTAATTATTTAACTCAAAAAAAATATTTTGAGGCTGCCTAGAAGCCATGAACAACAATTCTTCTTCATGCTCTTCCACTTCAAACAATAATAATTCACCATCAACAACAGCTATAGCCTATGCAGTTGCTGCAGCTGGGATTCCTTTAAATTCAAGGAATTCCTCCTCTTTCAATTCTTTAACAGACCAACAACAACAACATTCTTCTAATTTTTATTCGAATAAAACATGTCATTTTGAGCAACAAAGCGGTATACGTATTTTCGAAAACATACATTTTTGAATAACAATATGTAGTTCACAGAAATCTAATCCCGTTATGAATCCCAAGAATTTCTTAATTTATGGGATTTCTATTATCAGAATATCAGTCCACGATCATCTTTATACACTAATTAAGAAGACTAAACGATAAAAAAAGCTAGAAATAAAAAGAAAATTTGGGGGCGTGTTAAGACTCAAATGACCAAAAACCTAAAGGTTTAGGCTTCAAAAGGTTTAGGCTAAAATCTACCAGGTAACGAAAGAGTCTCAAAAAATGGCATCAAAACTAAAGTTTTTGGGCCATAACTTTTTTGTTTTTAAATCAATCCAAATAATTTTTGCATTAATTAAAAGCTCTGAATGTGCCGGTTATTTTGCCCAAAAAATTGTTTAGTTTATACCGTCTTTCAAAAAAGTTGCAAGCCGTTAACTGCGAATAATCGTGATTTACCTTACTTAGCCGGGTGTAACTTTCTAAGAAATGGTCGGATCCTTTCACAAAGTTAATAAAAAGAATAAAAACAAATATAGATTCTAAATGGTAAAGGAATTTTTTGGAAATGATCGAAATAAAAAAAGTTATGGCATAGAAAAAGGCGTTTCGATGATAAGTTTCCGAGACTCTAGTGTCGAGCAAGCCTAAAAGGTTTAGGTTTGTTGAGTCTGAAAATAAATGTAAAGACATAAGAGTCTTGCTGACTTTTTGACATAACTTAAGGCAATTAATTGTTTTACTTTTACAAGGCTTTACTAAACAAAGCAAATAAAAATAACAAATATTCTTAACAGATTATTTATGCCATTACAACACAACAACACCTTTTCATCATTTTACTCAAAATAGAGGGCATTTTGATGACTGTGCTGCTACTAATTATTCAACAGATCCTTCTACTCAACAACAATTACAACTTGCTGCTTGTAATGGACTTTATCAACTTGAACATAATGCGAATATTGGGTAGGGTTATTTATTTAAATTTTACGAAGATATTTCTTTGAAACCTAGGAATTTATTGGCAAATGAAATAGTAGATTCTTTCAAAAAGATAGACCTAGAAAGTAGTTTTTTAAATTTGGTTGGGGTGGAGGATCTAGCGATAACCCGAAATTAAATACTTCTCGGGTACAATTTCTTATTCCTAAAAGGAGTATCATTTTATAGTGAGGTTAGTAGACTTTGTTAGTACTCAATATTTTTTTTCAAAAATTTTTTAAACCTTTTTTTAGTTTACACACTTCAATTATTCCCTACCAACGTTCTGTCCAACTCGCTACAACCACCTTTCACCATCCACAAAATTATCCAAACAATTTAAATTGTTATTCTAATTTTACCCAGCCAGTTGTTGATTGGAATGGAGGAAATACTGGTGGAAGAACTGGGGGAGATTTATATTTAAGAGTTGATGCAACACTCGAAATTGGTACTGCTAATTCTATTGGAGGATCGGCGGCTTATGTAATTATTTTTTATTTAAAATTGAAAATCCAGAAAATTGTCTTTTTATTAAAAAAACCCACAAAAATAATACAGAGAATCGAACAGCAAAATTTGGCGTTTTGAATGTTAAAAATTTTTTGTGACTATAGTATATTTTAGAGTGCGGACGGGACAAGATCCTGAACGGGATTTTGCAGAATCCTGTTCCGAAATCCCGTGTTTTAAACGATGAACAGGATCATCGGGATTTACGGGATTAATCCCGCGGGATCCTGTCCCTACAAAATTCTGAAAAAATCTCGTTACGAGATTCCGTCCCGCACTCTTGTATATTTATTTAGATTTTAAATAGTAAATTTGAAGAAATTGGGTTGTTTTTAATTAAATTCCTTCTTGGTTTATTACTTTTTTAAGGAAAATAATTTAAAAATTCAAAAACAAAAATTCAAATATTTTTTTTTGAATTAAAAATTTATTTTTTATTGTAGAATTGGCATATGGGAGGAAGCGGAGGTAACCACAACTTAATTCCTCAATTTTCTCAACACCACCATAACAACAACAATTCAATGATTGATTGTCTTACTAGCAACAATAATTCCCAAATAAATAATAATAATTTTGGAATTAATTGTCAAAAACAAACAACAAATTCTTTAATTGGAACATCCACAAATTGTTTACAGGTTTAAAAGATTTTTTTTTGAAATTTTAAAAATTAAAAAAAAATTTTTTTTAAAGATTTCTCAAACATCCTCACAACAACTTTCAAATAATTTAATAAAAACACAACAACAACAACAATATTCTTCTCCTCAAAAACCTTTTCGTTCATTAAAAAAATTAAAAAATATTAAAAAAGAAATACAAACAACAAAAAAATTTATTTCTTCTTCTCCAAATAAAAATAAATTTTATGTTTGTAATATTTGTGGAAGACAATACTGTAGAAAAAGTACTTTAAAGGCACATATGAAAAATCATGTTGGTGAAAGGCCTTTTATTTGTCCGGTAAGAGAGGGGGGGGGAGGTTTTCTTTGTAAATTATTTAATTTTTATTTTTACCCCCAAAATAGTCATTTTTTGTGGGTGGGCCTTTTTTGTCTCTCCTTTTATTTTCCGACTAAAACAATTAATTTTTGGTTATTTAACACCTTCAAAATATTTCCAGATTTGCGGTAAACATTTTTCACAAGCTGCGAATTTAACAGCTCACAGACGAGTACATACAGGTGAGAAGCCATTTAGCTGTCCAGTTTGTTATCGACCATTTTCTCAAAGGTTTTAATTTATTTTTTTAAATTAAAATTAATTTTTATTTTTTATTATTTTTTAGTTCTTCATTAGTTACACATAAAAGGTAATTAAAAATAAATTTAAAAATTATTTTAAAATTATTTTAGAACACATACTGGAGAAAGACCTTATCCCTGCCCACATTGTGAAAAAGCTTTTACTGACAGTTCAACATTAACAAAACATTTAAGAACACACACAGGTTAATTATTTTAAAATTAAATTGGTTGGGGAAAATATTCGCGTAATTTTAATATTTTGAAGATAAATTGTTTGTTGGGCCACTTTATAAAACAATCCCAATATTAACTCGATAAATGGCTTGTTTATTTTAAAATTCGGTTGGTCATTGGGTAGAGGGGAGGAGGATTTTCAAACCCAAAAGGTTTCCAAGAGCGAGATTCGATTGTATTTTTAAATTATTACTTTTTTAAATCCTAAAACACCCGCAGATATCTAAACATCAATATTCTAATTAAAAACTAATTTTTTAAATAAATTTTCAGGTCAAAAACCTTATTCTTGTGTCATTTGCGCTATGAGATTTTCTCAGGTTAAAAAAATTATAAAATGTTTAATTTAAATTTCTTTTCAGTCCGGTAATCTTCATAGGCATATGAAAACTCATACAAGTGAAATTCGTTGAAAACCCAAGTATTATGTCAATAAAAGTGATAGTAAGATTCCCTGTGATCAAATTATATTTTTTTAATATTTCAAAAATTTAAAAATTTCCAAAAATTTTATTAGAAATAAAAAATTGAAAACTAAAATGTAAAAAAGCGGAAAATAAATCCAAGAAAATCAATTTTTTAAAATAAGGCTTCTTTTGGGTTACATTTTAGTTTAAAAAAAATTGCAAAAATAATTCTTAAAAATTCAAAAATGAAAGACAAAAAATTGTTTTAAAAAGCATTTCAACTTAAATTAGTAAAAAAGGGTTCAATTCTGTACCAATAACTTATTAAATTCTCATCTATTTCCTCTTTCTCATTTTCTTTTAATTCTTTATTATATGGCGATTTGACTTTAAATAAGTTTATGTTTAATTTAAAATAAAAAATTTAAATTTTACACACAATCGGGCAGTAAAAATTTTTAATTTTATAAAACCATGCCTCTGTCCCCAAAGTTTGTCCCAACTTTAAAATAATTCAAAAATACCTTTTATTCTTAATTGCCGAATTTGTCGTTTCCTTGGAATATTTTCAGGCAATTTAAAACTATTTAAAAAATTATTTTAAAAATATGTTTAAAAAACCTCAAATCTTCATTTAATCCTTCTGCCCAAGTTTGCAATTTATCTGTTGTTTTGATAAACATAAAAACTTTGTCAGTTTTTCCGGGTATTGGACAATTTTCAAAATGTTCCACAGCTGTTTTACTCAAAGCTATAGCAGAAAATATTAGCCTTTTCTCTCTAAAATGATAAAAATTGTGGTTAAAAACATTAAAAAATTTTGACAGAAAATTAAAAGGACTAACAAAGACCAAAAACAACAAAAGACATGGTTGGTAACCCCAGAGATATTCCCAAGAACAAAGGAATATTCCCGATTAAAATTTTTTTGCTTAACTTGGAATAAATTAAAGGAAAGACGGCCCTTTCAATACAATTTTTAATTTTATTACAAGAAGCTCAAACTTTGCCGACAACTCCTCACAACAGTTGACTTCCTCTTTCTTCTCTCCATTATTTTCTAGAATACTAATCTTTTCTATTTCATGCTCATCATTTCTGCATTTAATTCTATATATTTCTTTAGGTGAATAAGGAGCACTTCCCAATAAAATAATGAATTCACTTATAAGTTTGGCATTTGGTGAACGAAAAGTTTTTTGTAAAATTTGAGCAACCTTTAAATTTCTCAAAATTTATTTAAAATTAACTTTTAAAAAAACCTTTTCATAAACACTTCTAAATTGTTGAGATATATATGAATCACCTTTTGAAAGAGTTAAAACTGGTTCTGGAATGATTTGTCGTTGATAGAGAAGTGATTGCAATGTAATATCAACAAGCTTAACGATAATTTTTGTGAAATGTTTTGATTTTATTAAAGATATCTTCCCAAGAGGTAAATCTTTTTCCCAATCTTCTTCCAAAGGGTCCCATAACGGCTAACGAAAAAAGCTACATAACACCCTCAACTTTTCAAAAATAGATAAAAAAAAACCTGCGAAATTGAATGAATGCATAAACACCTATTGACATCAATATCGATAGAATTTGTGTAAAGCATCTAATTTTTTTAAATAAATTAATTTGACTAAATTATAGATAACTGAATATGATAAAACAATTTAATTAATAAACAACATAGAGAACAACAAAACATTTTATATTAATTAATTGCGTAAATTAACAGATAAATGAAAATTATCAAAAATAATAAGCGGAAAAGTAGTAGAGAGAAATAATCATTTTCAAATATTTTAACGATTAAATTCTGACGATTGAATTCTTAATATTTGAAACCCCACTGAAAAAAATAAGTTTTCTGGACGACCCTTGAAAATTTTACAAAAAATCTCAGGGAACTAAAAATCATCCTTACAGTTAAATAATAATTAAAGAAGACTCCAAATTTTTTAAAATCATTTTCTGCTTTTCAATTTTCTTATAAATTCTTCCATTTCTTTCAATTTAATACGATTTTGTTTTGCCTCTTCCCCGCTCATTGAAGAATCTGCCTTTTTATTCTTATCGTCACTCGGATTTTTATTATTGTTAAATCCATTTGTTTTTCCTTTTTTCAAATCCTCTTTGTCTTCATCAAGTTCTATAACATCAGAAGGCCTCTTTCTTGAATTATCGGAGATATTCATTCTTTGAAAAAAATGTACAGCATGAAAATGCCCCGGTTGAAGTTCCAAAACTCGAGTAAATTTCTCCTCGGCTTCTCGAATATTTCCAGATTTTTCCAAACTATTTAAAGGTAAGAAAAAGATTTTTAGATAAAAAGATAAACACAAACTCTTTTGCGTAAGCAACAAGCACTTCTAATTGATACTTATTTGCATTTCGATGCTCCGGTTGTAGCTCTATTGCCTTTTCCAAATCTTGCAAAGAAGCAGAAAAATTTCGAAGACCTGCAGATGCAGCACCACGACCAACATAAGCATCAACACATTGCTCATCTATGTTAAGTGCTTTATTGAAACACTGAAAAAGAAACTTCTTATGTATAAAAATTTTTAAGTCTAAAAACCTGAATAGCCTCAAAACATTTATTTTCTCGAGTCAATTCCGCCCCACGAACAACATGAGTCATTGCAAAACGTCTTGTCTGGTCTCTACGCAAATCCTCGGCTGAAGGCTTTGAAGTAAAACGTTTAGCACGCAGTTGGGGAAGAGCTGAAAGATCGCTGTTGATGTGAACGCCAAATTTAACAGCCAAGTTTGGATTGTCACGAAGTCAAGAAATGTGAGGGCAATCATCGAAGTTGACGCTGGTGTCGAACTCCCTGGAAGGTTTTTAAGAAAGATAAAAATCTTAAATAAACCTGGAATATGCTGGGATGCCTCGTTCAGTATAAATTGCCTCAATTTTAGAATTGGAAGAGTTCTCTCCTCCCATGAACATACCTCATCCTCGTCCAGTTTGAGCTCCAGTTCCATGCTGTTCGGACTCAGTGCAATGATGGTGGCTCAAACAGGTACGCAAATTAATGATTTATTGTCGCAGTCAAAGGCCAGTAAATTCTATTATTCACTTACTGCTAACGTAGTCGTTAACTTGGTAGAAGCGCTTGGCACGATCGTAGGCAACTGGAACCTTCAAAAATTAATTTATTTTATAAGTAAATATAAAATTGAAATAACCAGTTTTCCTTTCATAAAAGATAGAAGAGTACGCCTGAACCTCGTCAGAGTGCAAACAACCTCCAAATGCAGGACCGTCACTCCAGTGCGTACAACTCGTGCCAAGAGCCGATCCAATGGTCGAAGGTCATCAAAGAACTTCCGACGAGCAAATTCTGGAGAAAGATTGCCATGAAGCTGTTCAAAAGTTGGCAACAAAACATTTGACGGATCTGATTCTGAGGGATCATCAACAACGATTACAGAGGCTGATGTGGAAGGAAGAGTTTGGCTCTAAAATTAATTCAATTTTATATTAAAAAAGGAATCTATCAGTAGAAAGGCTCTAAAGACACCAGTTGACTCTTTACCAGTCAACTAGAAAAAACGAACGCTTGACGATCCAGCAGAAGCACTTCTTTCTTCTTCCACTTCCTTCTTAACCCCCAAAACGCCAGAATCCCGAACAATTTCAGCAACAACATCAGCAAGCTCGCAACGTTGTTTTTGACCATTTGACGAATTTTTGTCAGAAACACCTTCCAATTGTTTATTCCGATGTCGAGCAGAATCCCACGTAAATTTGTCGGTGTACATTCTTACAAAGGAAAGTTAAAAGAAACAAAAATTAACAAAAATATTTAAATGTCTCTAATATAAACATTTCCAAAATTCTAGAAAAATTCAATCATAAATAAATTTTAATATTTTTAAATAAATCATGGCAGCAGATTGAAATATATAATTAGGCACAAAATAGAATTTAATTAATGATTACACTACTATGTATAATATATTAATAGTGAAAAAACATTGATGAGATAAACTGGCAAAAGAAATGTTTTTTTTATTTAATAGAAGAACTTCCAATAGTATCACCAACGTCCATCCATTTCGTTAATATCAGCCTCAAAAATTGGTCGACATCGCTCATTTAAGAAAATAACAAAAGCCTTATGCAAAAGCAGAGAACCAAATTCAGTTATTTGTTGCCTTGTCCAATTTGAAGCAATTTCTGGGAAAGTGCCGCGAACAATATTTGTTAAATTACTTGTTCCTTAGAAGAATTTTTAAGATAAAAATATTAAAGTGTTGAAAAACCTATTGCTTCGATCATCGCTCCTTCACGAATAAAAGCTTCAGCAGAGTGTATGTTATGAAATAAATGCATCGAAATAACGCCTTCCCCACGATCCCATAATTGCAAAATTCGTTTTAATTTTTCTGTTCTCTTAAAAATTAAACAAAATATAAATTTAACAAAAATCTTTTATACTTGAGACGGCCTTGTTTTAGCAAAATTTCTGCATTTACTTGCATGAATTAAATGTTGCAATGGACGAGAACGTTTTCCTTTTCCAACGTAGAAGATCGAGGAGATAAACTGACGAAATGACAAATTTTCAAACTGCGTCAATTTAGACGGATCAATAAGTAAATAACAAAAGAAAGAGACCTAAAATTTAAAATTAAATTTAAAAAAAAAAGGAAAAAATTTCTACTTCTTGTTTAGGAGTAGATTGAGTAAAGTGATTTCGTAAAAGGAGTTCTTCTGATTGTCCAATTTTTTGATTGTCACCAGAATTTCCTCGTTCAACATTTAAAATGAATTTTTGAAGTACAGGGCAGTAATCTATGAGAAAATAAAACAATAAAATTACTTCGTTCCCCTTACTTCTTATAGAAACTCGATCTCCATTTTCCTTTGAAGACCTAACCTCAAATTTAGCTAATTTTGCCTCATAAACCTTCCTATTTCGCGCATCCATTGGTCCAGTCTTAAAATTTTTACAGCGCAGCCTAGCCTTCAAATCATCCAATTTTAAAGCAGAAAATTGTTTACAAAGCTCTTCTTCTTGCTCCAATTGTTTTTTAAATGCAGCTTCTTCTGCAGGATCTAAAACTTCAAATCCTTCTTCGATTTCTTCCTCGTCTTCTTTGTTTTCTTGGTCTTGGCTTTTCTCACAATCAGCATTTTCGTTTAACTCATTTCCATTTACTTGGGGCTTATTTTCATTTTCAGTTATTTTATTTTCGATCTCCCTGCCATCGTCAGTGTTGTCAGAAGTAAGAAATTCCTCGTTTATAAGGCTAGATGAACGTCTAGGAGCTGAAGGCATTGGTCTTGCAAAGACGGTAGTAGGATACTTAAAAGGAAAATTAAACGTTTTTAAACGTAAATATAAAAATGAAAAACCTTTATTCTTTTGTCCTTTTGGTTGTCTGTGTGAATATTAGCTATACAAGATTTTCTTGACGTAGTAACGTCCTTTCTAGGACTGTCAATAAGTACAGATTTATTCGCAGCTGATGAACTTGCACAAATTCCTCGAAAAAGATAAGATAAAACCTTCCGAAATTTGCTTTTATCTGTTCTCCTCCTCTTGTGTAAACGCAGTAAAAATTGTTTACATTGTTTATCAGCAACATCCACTGGTCGGCGCTTATCAATGTCGCGAGCATTTACTTAAAAATATATTTAGTATCTACTTTAATAATTTTTGAGGGCTATAAAATATATTTAAAATTCTCAAATAACAAACCATCAGCTCCATAGTGTATCAACAATTGACACATAGCCAAATTATTCCACGCTGCAGCCACATGCAAAGGAGAAATATTATCAGTGGGTTCTCGTTCATTAGGATCATTGTATCCTGAGTCAAGTAAACTTTTTGCAGCATCCAAAGCCGTTATTGTCTCACTACCCGCAAGCAGATGTAAAAGATAAGGCTCCCTAGCAAAAATCATGGGAGCAAAATTCTTGAAAAAATATAATTTAGGAAAAAATTAATAAAAATATAAAATGCATAAAGCAACAAAGAAATGAACAAATTTAATAAACAAAATCATTTTATTCAATCCATTTCGAATAAATATATAAAAAATTTAAACATTCAATAATTCAACAATCAGATCATAGATTCAATAATTGTGTCACGTAAATTGCTGGAAATTGCACTAGGTGCATTATCGCCAAGCTTGAAGATAGACTCGAGTACAGAAAGTTCTGCTGAGGTTGTTGCTAAGCCACAAAAAGCAATCCAGTCATTAACACACATTCCTGCTCCAATTAACTCAGAACTAGAAAATAGATCATATTAAGAAATACCAATAAAACCGAACCCTCTATTAACAGTTCCTGCTACAACTGGAACCTGAATTAAAGAAGACAACTCTCTAGTAACCTCAGGTGGTGTTTTGGCTGCAACCATCGCGCCGTTTGAAGTCAGACAGGCATATGAGCCGACCTTAAATTAATAATAAAATATAAAAAAAATTAAATTACCAAAGCATTCTCGCCCAAGCTAAGCCGAAATACTTCAACTCCAAGTACATCAACAAGAGCTTGCTCAGTTTCCTTGCTAATCTCAGCATGCACAATTGCGACGTGATCATTACTTAAATCGAAAAAGGGTTTTATTTTGGAAACCTAAAAAGGATAAAATTGAACTTCGTATACCCCTTCTTTTTCCTTCTCATGTCAGAGCAAAATAAGAGGGTATAAGAAATTTAATTTTTCCTTAGAAAGCTTTCCTACCAAGAAATAACATTCCCCAATGCAGAAAGACGCTCGTCGATCCTTCGAATCTTAACAGAATCGGGAAGGCTATTACGAAGATGTTGCAATTCTTGATCAGTCGTTGCATTTGGAACAAGCAATCCATGTCGATTACCAACTGTCACCCTGCCAACTATCCTAATCCCAGCAATACTGCAATGGATAACTGGAATATGGTCTGCCAATTCTGCTTCAAGAACGCTAGGAATGAAAAAAATTTATCTCAGAATTAAGTTTAAAAAAACCTGTAAAAGTTTTCAGAAGATCCAATTCCAACAAGACAATAAGCATTTGTAAGATTGCAAAATACTCCGACATCATTACTAGCTTCAAATTGAACACGAAGAGCCATTTTATAATTTAATTAAAGGTTCTTAAACTATCAAATTTTTCTAAAAAAGGTTTAAATTGTGAGAAAGAATAAACGAAAATTTTTACGAAATAAGACATTTAAATTAGTACTTATTTTGGCGTTTAGATTACAGTACTGTGATTTTGAAAATAGTGTGATTTTGTTGAGAATTAGAGAAAGAAAGATAACAAATTTTTTCTCAAGATTTTGTTTGTCAATTAGTTTTAGTTTCTCGATGGATTCTGCTGAATTTAACAACAATTTGGGGGTCACTTTAGTACGTGGGTGCAGGCTTTAAATTACAAATGTTATATCAATTGAAAGAGCTAGTCGAGCTGAGTCGAACGCCACCAAAATTAGCTCTAGGAAAAATTTTTGAACCGAGATACAGGCGATTGAAAATTGAAAAACCATAGGGGGGACCAAGCACTTTTTTGGGGTGAAAAATTCGAAAATGCAAATTATACCTCATTCGAAAGAGCTCGTCGAGCTGAGTCGAATGACACCAAAATCAACGAAATCCGACTTGAATGGACCGAGATATAGACCCCTAAAAATCGAAGATCCAAAAGGGCGATTTTTGGAATAAAAAATTTTTTATACAAATAATACCTCATTCGAAAGAGCTCGACGAGCTGTGTCAAATGACACCAAAATCACCGTGATTGAACAAGATTAGACAAAGTTATGACACAAAAAACTACCAACATAAACCTATGGGTCGTCGGCGAGGCGCTTGTGCAAAACCCCGCGCTTCGCGCGGGGTTTTGCGGCACGCGCCTCGCGGGGAGTCTACGGGCGATGGGTCTGGGCTCGTAACATAAACCTATTCCTAAATCTCTTGCTCTGGACGTATTTGGGGCCTCCGTGGCAGCAAAAATCTCAACATTTGCCATAGGTAAGGAGCTAAAATAAAAGATCATAACTTTGTCCAATCAAGTCGGATTTCGTTGATTTTGGTGTCATTCGACTCAGCTCGACGAGCTCTTTCGAATGAGGTATAATTTGCATTTTCGAATTTTTCACCCCAAAAAAGTGCTTGGTCCCCCCTATGGTTTTTCAATTTTCAATCGCCTGTATCTCGGTTCAAAAATTTTTCCTAGAGCTAATTTTGGTGGCGTTCGACTCAGCTCGACTAGCTCTTTCAAATGATATAACATTTGTAATTTAAAGCCTGCACCCACGTACTAAAGTACAGCCACAATTTGCGAGCTGATTCACCTCCTAAGAATCTTGAAGAGTTTTGGCCTAAACAACAGGGGAAAATCGATCGAATGACTATGGTTTGGAAATCCTCATTTATTTAGTAATTAGTAGATTTTTAGACTAATTTTCGAGAAGTTAATAGGCATTCTGAATTACCAATTGCTCGAATAAAGGTTTGGAAGATTTGTTTTTGATTCTATTAATATTTTTTAGAAAATCATGAAAATCGAAGAGGGCCTTAAAACACAGGTTTTTTTAGCTTTTCTTATTCAATTAATTCTATTCTTTAGATGATAGGTTCGGAGGCTCCTGTTCTACTTGCTAAAGCTGCAGAAATTTTTGTGTGGTTTGCTTCTTTTTAATTCCAGTAATTTTGAAATTAAAGATAGAAGAATTAACTTTACGTTCTTGGCTAAATACACAAGAAAATCGACGCAAAACAATTCAAAAGGCTGATGTTGCAGCTGGTGCCGAAAAGAGTGAAATGTTTGATTTTTTAATTGATATTCTGCCGAGAGACGATATGCAAAAGGTCTGCTTTTTTATACGTTTTTAGTTAGTATTCTATTTATTGTTAGGAGGAATCAAGCGATCAGCAGACGGACGTCGAAAGAGAAGAAAATGTTCAATATGTTTTACAGGTTTTCAATGAATCGAATCATATCTTTAATTTTAATTATAGTGTACGGATGGTTCCATGCCAGCCCTTTCAGATTGTCTAATGACTCTTGAGAATGGACAGGTCATCCAAGCCACACAAATTGGTCAACCAATTCCTCTCAATTGCGGTCCTGGTCAACCCATTATAATGACATTGCCGGGAAGTGGAGATCAACAACAATTCCAAGTTGTGCAGATGCCTGGAGATGATCAAAATCTTGGATGATTGAACCGTTTAATCTAAAAAATAATCACATTTATTGTTTATTTTTTTATATTTTTCAAATAAAAATATTTTGAATCAATTTTCTTTCTGCATGATTTATTGTTATTTGACAAAATATTTTATTTTTATTCCATTGTAAACTTTTTATTAAAAATTTTAGAAATTTAAAGAATGACAAAGTTACAACATCCAGCTGTTGAGGGTCTTGCTGTTGGTTTGGATCGTGGTCATCCTGTGACTAAAAATGTTCGCAAGCCACGTCAATCTCGTAAAAAAGGCCGCATTACGAAGAAGACTCGAATTGTTCGTGAAGTTGTTCGCGAGGTATTTTGATTTATAATTGTTTTGTTGGGGGCCTTGTTCTTTCGATTTATGAGACTTATTCCTCAAAATCATTTGAAGCATCTAACATTAAACTTTAGGTTGTTGGTTTTTCACCTTATGAGCGTCGAACTATGGAATTGCTTCGTATCAGTAAGGACAAGAAGGCTTTGAAGTTTTTGAAGAAGCGAATTGGACAACATGTCCGTGCAAAGAGAAAGCGTGACGAGATTCAACGAATACTTGTTGAGATGAGAAAGCATCATAAGTGAGAAATTATAAGGGAAGGAAAACATTCAATCACAGTTTTAATTGTTAAAAAATTATGTTATATGCGATTGAATAAATTTGTTAAAATTCAACTTTGCTTCAAAGGGGTAGACTTTAGACCCTAGAAAAACCGGGACGCAAAATGAACCAGTAATGTTGAGTCCCTAATTTGTTTAAATTATTGTTATCAATTTTTTAAATGTTATTTCTCCTTAATTTAAAATTGTTTCTCCTAAACATCTTTTACAACATGCCCTTTTCTACATATTCAAAAAACTTCCGTTCCAACCTTTTTATCTAAACTTTTTATATTTAAAACATTCCCTCTCAACATCATTTAAATATATTTCCTTTTAATTCAAACATTCAAATTTCCTTATCTAACTTATTTATGACCCATAAACCAAACTTACATATTCTACTCTCTCATATCCCGCCCTCATATGTTCATATAAATATCCACTCAAAATTAACTGACCTTACCTTATATACTTGTACTCAATACCTTTTAACTGAATTAAACATAACTTACTTGTTGAAAATAAACTTGAATTAAAACTTGTCTATAATTTGTTTGAGTTAAAATAAACTAAATATAAGTTAGGAACCTCAACTAAAAGTTTGAGAGAATTTAAATAATAAATAGTAAGAACCGGGACCTAATATTGGTGCCACGAACCCGTTGCGATTAACGGAGATCTAAAAATTAAAAAATAAATTAAAAGAAGGATATTTCTGTGTGAAATATCTTAGCTGTGTGCTTTAAAAAAAATATTTTTAGGATTTCTGTGTGAAATCCTGCTGTGTGCATTTTTGGGTTTTCTGTGTGAAAACTCGCTGTGTGCTTTTTGAGAACTCTGTGTGAGTCTCGCTGTGTGCATTGAATTTCTGTGTGAAATTCTGAATTTTTCGTCTATAAGACGGCTGTGTGCATTTAAAAAAGGCTGTGTGCCAAATCCAGATCTGCTGTGTGCAAGAAAATTTTAGATTTAAGTGGAAAAACTCCAATAATAATGTCTGGTTCAGACTTTGCCCCTCATCTTTTTTCACCTGAGGGGAATAAAAATTTTGAAACTTTACTTACTCAATTGCGCTCCTTCGAACAGACTGTGGCGAAAAGTTTTCGTCAAGTTGAAGGAAGACTCGACTCAATTGAAGAAAATATTAAGAAAAATAAAGACGGTCTGACAGGAACAAAAAGTTCTGTCACTAAACTGAGGAACAATTTAAATGAATTTAAGATAAATTTTGAAGAAAAAATAGGAAAATTATCAAAAGTAGCTAATAATGAGGAATTAGAAAATTTTGAAGATTTAGAAGACGAATCTATTAACGAGACAGATGATACTATAGTAGGAGTAGAAGAAAATGAAAATGAGGAAGAAAATGAAGGAATTTTTATTATGGACCCATTCTTAGGTAATGGAGCTTTTGTGGGAAATTTTGACGGAAATCCCACCGTATCTTTTACCAAGTGGGTAGAAAAATTTAAAGATATCCTTTCGCTAATGACCGAGCCAACCGAAATGCAAAAACTGGCCCGTTTGCGTTTTTGTCTCTCCGGTCAAGCGAGGGTTGCCTTTGATAATATTGATCCCGCTCCAACGACTTTAGCGGAGGCTTTAGCTTATTTAAAGGGAAAATATGAGAATGGGAACACCAAAGTAATTGCGCGGCAATTATTGTCTAATTGTAAGCACGCGCCGGGTGAATCAGTTTTTGAGTTTGCGAACAGACTTTCGGATACGGTTCGCACAGCCCTATCAGGAGAAACTGAGGAGACGATAAAAAGACGCCTGCTAGATGAATTTTTGGATAGACTAGTTCCTGAGCTGCAATTCGAAGTAAAAGCTCAGAGGCCGGCAGATTATGCTAACGCTTACGAAATAGCGCAGCATTATGAATTACTCCTCTCAGCGAGGAAAGGAAATAATATTTCGGTTTCCAGCCTATCAGAAAAAGTCGAGGCTTTGGCGTTACAGGGTAATAAAAACGATAGAAAAGAAACTAAAAGGTGTTATTACTGTGGAAAACCTGGACATTTTGCTAGAGATTGTTATTCACGTAAATCCGAGTTAAATTCTAGAAATTTCCAGCCTCAAAATTTTGGGAGAAGCGAAAATCGCCATCGTAATAATCACCAATATCACAGACCGGATTATCAGAATAACCGAGAAAATCGGCAAAATAGAAGGGAAAATTATCAAAGAGATAATCGCGGTTATAATAGAAATAGGAATTATGAAGACTACAGTAGCTCCAGAAGTAGGGAGAGAGAAAATAAGACTAGATATAATAATTACAACGATCGGTCGCCAAATCGCAGAGTGCGTTTTGAGAGAACCCCGAGTCCAAGAATAAGAGTTGTAAGCCCATTTATGTTAGCAATTGTTGCTTTGTTCTGCTTAATCGGATCTGCTCTTTCTACCCCTATGATTTGCTTAAATAATGCCCCTATTTCATATTGGAAGTTGCCGAACGACCCAATTTGTCCAAATTGGAGAATTACAGAGACACCATTTTCTTTTGAATTACCTGTTTATAGAGCAAACACCCTGCAATATAAGACTCCAGCAACCGCCTGTAAATGTATAAAGACGATCGTTTCAAAAAGCAGAGGTATATTTGGTGCATACTTAGAGGAGGTGAAAACAGAAAATATAAACGTTCCTATCTCCTCTTGTAGGAAGATGAAAGAATTAAATGAATCGATAGCAGGAGAACTAGTAGTTACCCCACCCCCTGTGTCCCCAACGTCCCATTTGAAAAAATGGGGGTTGGAGGAAAGGGGGTGAATAAAAAATGGGGGTTGGAGGAAAGGGGTGATTGACAAATGGGGGTTGGAGGAAAGGGGGTGATTGACAAATGGGGGTTGGAGGAAAGGGTGTGATTGAAAAAATTTGGGTTGGAGTAAAAGAGGTGACCTTGGTCACCTCCGTTGAAGTAATTGAGGTACCACCTTTCCGTCCCCAAAGATAATAATGGGAAGTGTGGCAAGGGAATAACTTTGCCAATCTATTGCTGAAGAAAATGTGCGGGTAATGCGGAATGATCAAGGGGAGGTTGGGGAAAGGGAAATAAAAAATAATAATAAAGTGACAAGTTTTGACTGTACAAAATTTTCTCACCTATTGTTTGCTTATGGAAATTTTTTATAAGTTAAAAAATTAAAAATTTTAAAATTTCGCAAACTATTCCGAATTTTGACATAAAAATTTTAAAATAAAAAGAATTTAAAATAATTTAGCTTTATTATTTAAAAATTTATCTTTATTATTTTTTAAAGTTAATTCTTAATTACCTATATTTAATTATTTTTTCAGCATTAATTTTTTAATTAGAACTTTTGTTTTTAATTAAACAAAAAATAAAAATTTGCTTTTTAATGAAAAAACCGTAGATACTGGATTTAGATAAATTTTGACCTTAATTCTAAATTGTTTCCTTTATTTATTTTTTTCATTCTTTTATTTATTTTTTACATTCCTTAGTCTATTTTTTAACAAATGGACTTTTTTCAAGTGAATTTTAATTAAAAAAATATGTTTAACCTTAAAATTCTCAAAATACGGACTCTTTACGGCCTTCGAGAATTCTCAAAATTTTCGCCTGCGCATAAAGTGTCTATCCTGAAAATTTTACCGCCAGAAAAAATTTTGAAATTTTTTAATGTAGTTATAGGAAAATTTTAAATATGTACTTTCAAATAAACTTTTTGTATTTAAACATTGCATTTTCTCGATAGCTTGGCCTTCCAAAATTCTCGAAAATGTTGCTAAGTTGGGGGGCTCCGTCCTAAGGTAAGAGCTCCGGCCTGTGGTGTGGAGCTCCGGCCTCAGGTGTGGAGCTCCGGCCTCAGGTGTGGAGCTCCGGCCTATGGTTAGCAGCTCCGGCCTATGGTGGAAGTCAAAACTTTTGGAAGGTTAAATTTCATCCAAGAAGCACCAAATTCTTCCATTTTTGCGCCGCAGGAAATAATTTTGAGAATTTTGCAAGGCCAAGCACCAAATGTCCCTCAACTTTAACAATTAGAAAATAAAATTCACGTAAAGTTTAGCAATAGAAAAAACAATTGATGAAATTAAGCAATAAAAGAATTAAATTAAATTAAAAATTAATTAAATTAAATTAAAAATTAAATTAAACAATTAAGCAATAAAAGATATTATAAGAGAAAGATGGTGAAGATTTTTGGGGATAGAAAAGCAAAGTTAAAAATCAAAAGATACTATTGATGTAAACTTAAGCATTAAAAGATAAAATTGATGAAAAGCTAAGCAATAGAAGATAAAATTGATTTAATGTTAAGGGTTGGAAGATGTAGATTTTGAGGGTAAAATTGCAAAGTTAAGCAATAAAAGATATTATTGTTGCTAAGTTAAGGATTAGAAGATAAAATTATCTTATAGTTAAGAGTTTGAAGATAAAATGTGTGAGAAGTTAAGGATAGAAGATAAGATTCACGCAAAGTTAAGCAATAGAAGTAACAAATGATGTAATGATAAGTGATGGAAGATGTAGATTTAGGGTGTAAAAATGCAAAGTTAATCAAAAGATACTACTGATGTAAACTTAAGGATTAAAAGATAAAGTTCTTGAAAAATTAAGAGAGATAACTAACATTTTCAGTAAACTGGTCACTATATGGTACTCACGTGATAGTATACACGTGCCTAAGAGAAATACACCCTATTGGATTGTAAGGGTTAGCTCATCATCTAAACAGGTATAACGTATCCCCTTGAAAACCAATATTCATTTATAGCAAATACCTAGTTTATTAAAAATAAATCTTTTAAATTAAATTATAATTTTACCCACCTGAAAAACCATATTCATTTATATCAAATACATATTCTAATTAAAATAAAATTAGTTCATAATTAACCAAAAAATAATGTATAAAATTATAAAATTGAATAATAATATATATAAGTACTGAAAAACATTTACTTTCGTCGAGACATTAAGCACCTAGAACTAGCTATGGTTTATAATAAAAGTCTATTAATGTCTAAAATGTTAATGTTTAAATTTATATTAATTACTATTATGTCCTTATTTGCAGACAGTTTTGAAAATAAACCCTGGAAGGGAGAAGAATATGTGTCTACATTATTTCGAAGAACACCAATCCCAATATGGCGGAGGACACCGCCAACGATACTTCCTAATAAAACCGAGAATAATTTGATACCAATATGGAGGAGGACACCGCCACCAATACTTCCTAATAAAACTGAGAATAATTTGATACCAATATGGAGGAGGACACCGCCACCAATACTTCCTAATAAAACTGAGAATAATTTGATACCAATATGGAGGAGGACACAGCCACCAATACTTCCTAATAAAACTGAGAATAATTTGATACCAATATGGAAAAGGACACCACCACCACAAACATTATTTTTAAACAGAGATTTAAATAATTCATGGGTGCTTCAACAAGGTGATAAATTTAGAGTTAAAACATTGAATAAAACTGATGACGAGAAAACTATGAAATGGATTATAAGGGATATATATTATCCAAAAAAGAGAGATTTAGCTAGACAATCAGAAATAAAAAATATGGGACGTTGGATTCTGCGTTGGGACCTTTATGACAACAAGTTCAAATTTGGAAAATCTAATAGAACAGATTACATAATGTATTCAAGATGGCGATTCTTATATGAACCTCCTATTTCAAACATTATCGATTTTTTCAAAAATTTGTAAATTTATTTAAAAAAATATTTTTAAATTTTATCATTTTTTTCATGTAAATTTATAATATATTTAATAAATATGTAAAAAAATAAAATTATGAATAAATTAATCAAAATATATCAAAATATTTCGTTTTTCCCATTGATTTGGTTTACCTTCTATTTCAATCCAAGCTATTCCTCGCTTAGATCTTTCATTGGTGGGCGTAGGAGGTAAGCTTCCGACAGATATCGGAATACTATTGAGAGTAAGTGTTGATGATGACGAAGTTGCATGTGTACGTCGATCCCCGAATTCTGAACAACTTTCTGAATGGGGTGATGTAGGAGCAAAACATACAAGCTCAAGCGGGAAGTATCTTTCGCAAATTCCATCCTTTGTACAAGTTCTTACTATAACACATTGATGAAATGGATATTGGAGTTTTATTTTGTGATGCGCAAAGAAATATGCCGCAACCGATATATTAAATGGATAACTTAAATCGCCGAAGGCCTTGATTAAATGAGCTCCTGATGTTGTAATTCCGTCACATCGAATTGTATATTTCAACCCATTCCTATCTGAATAAGTTGTTTCTATCTTTCCTTTTCATTTATAAATTTTGCGATTAAATCGGCATTTTCTTGATACATTAGTTTAAATCTCACCAAATAAAGTGGACAATTTAATTTTTTAGAAATATCCTCCAAAATGGAATTCATTTTATCGATTAATTCAGATATTAATTAAATAATCAAATTGTTTAATAAACTGACACGATAAAAGAAAATCTCAGCTTTTTATACTCAAAAAATTTGGCTTGAATATTGGCAACTCCTACAAAATTAAAAAAATGGGCGGGACTTGGAGGAGTATATAAGCCGATAGATTTCCCAACTATCATTCATTTCCTCATTCATAATTTAAAAATATTTAAAATCAATATATAAAAATGAGTGGATCAAAAAAGAAAAGATCCCAAAGCTTGAATTAGCTATTGAGGCAAAAAATGAAAAGGATGAGGAAGATATAATTGAAGTAGTGGAAGAAAAGGAAAAAATCAACAAAGCAAAACCTACTACTTCAAAAGTAAATAATGAGAAAATCAACAGTATAAATCCACGTATTCTGTGGAAACTCGTGCGTATGAAAGATACACCGAGGATTGAAATTAGAATTTGCAGAAAATGTGCCATTGCACTCTATAATAATAAGAATAAGTTCTCTCAAAAGGATAATGGAAATATTGGAATTTGTTTTGAGATTTGTGAAGCATGTGCAAAATTGAACATGCATCTGAAGGATTTTGTTGCTGACTGGGATGAAAAGAATATCCAGAAAATGAAAAAGTGATTAAAGATTTATATTTTTTCATTAAAATTGTTTTTACCTTATTTATTTTTATTTCATTAATTGTAATAATTTAATCTTAAATAAAAATTTTTGAAAGGTTATTTTATTTATTAACATAGAAGAAATTTCTAAAAATTTCAAATCTGACTTTTACTTAGGCCACGCCCATTTTCAGAGTATAAATACAGAAATATTTCCAATTATCAAACTTCCACCCAAAATTTGAATTCATTTATAAATTTCATAGAAAATGTCTGTAATTGAAAATAATAGTCAGCTCTTGGAAAAAGTGATTCCTGAGGTTTTATTTACGTTGTCTTCTTCTGGTGTGACAATTTCGTCACCACGGCTCTTAACTACACGTTTTGTAGAGTTTGACATGACAGGGAAATGTAAAAGTTGCAAGGGAGAAAATGTGGACATAGATTTTATTGTTACTCCGAAGGATGTAACTTTATATTGCAATCGCCTAAAATCAGAAAAAGTAGTAATGTTCGATCATATTTACGAGATTCCTCAACAGTGTGTCTTTCGGGTTAAATCAAAAGGCAAGAATTTCAATATTTTACACAAGGAACAAATTTGGAATAAAAAACAGTTTATCAACGGAAATGAACAAATGACTGTCAAGGAATTTTTGTCAAAGTTCTCACAGAAGCAGGTGCAAGTAGATAAAGAAGAAACAAAAGGAAATATAAAGACGGATGATAAAGAAAATATATCAGAAGTAAAAAAAGAAAAAATTATCACCTCTTAACCATTTATTATTTTTAATTTTCAACAAATAATTTGAACATGAATTTTAATTTATTTTCTAATAAAGATTTAAAACTAAAGCTTCCATTTGGTTGTATTATTAGCGGGCCAAGTTCAACTGGTAAAAGTACATTTGTACGAAAATTAATTTCAAATTCTGATCAACTTATTGACCCTATCCCAAAATCTATTCTTTACTGCTATGGTGAATATAATTCTCTTGTTCCCGAGCTACAGCGAGTTGGAATCTCAGTTTATGCCGGAGTTCCACCTGAGGATCTTATTAAAAAACAAGAAAAACCTTCTATAGTCATTCTTGACGATTTAATGTACACAATTGACGAAAAATATTTATCGGAACTTTTTACAAAGAAATCACATCATCTTAATTTTGGCATAATATTCATAACTCAGAATCTATTTGAGAAAAAACTCAAAGTCGCACGTCAAAATTCTATGTATATTGTATTAACTCGCGCACCTAATAGTGCATTGGCCGTTCGCAATTTAGGAGTCCAACTATTCCCAGGAAGATTGAATTATTTTCTAGACGCATATCGACAAGCTACAAGCAGCAGTAATTATTCATATCTTTTTATCGATTTACACCCCTCATCAGATCCGATACTTAGGCTAAGAACAAATATATTTATAGACAAAGAATCAGAAGACATCTACAATTCACCAAACATTATATTTTTATCCAAAAATTCCTCTAATTAAAATCATGCCTACAAATATTAGCCAACTTGTCAAGGACAACCTACTTTTTCTCAAACAACTCGCAAAAACACGATCACTAGCTAAACGAAAACACATTTTAAAAAAAGCTTCAACTGACCAGTTAATCTCTCTCACTGAAATTTGTTTCAATATTGTACGTGATCAATTTAAACTAACGAAAAGACAAAAATCTCGTCTTCTACCATTTGCCGATTTTGTTCGTCGTGTGAGTAGGCTAAAAACAGAAAGAGGAGCAAGACGTACAGTTATACAAAGAGGAAGCGGTTTACCAATAGGATTGTTTCCTGCCCTTCTAACCCCAATCATTATCGAATTAACAAAAACTTTAACAAGCAATTAATAAAGATGGCAAATAAATTTATATTAATTCCTGAAGATATATATCGCGGACTACTTACTCAACCCTTACCAGAAACAGGAAATATCAATTTGGATTTTACTAGAGAAAGTTTGGAAAATATCAAAAGACAAAGTGGTGACTCAGAATTAAAAAACATAAATTATAACCAGGAATTAAGACGTTATTTACACATGTTGAAGGAGCAAAATGAGAGACCAATGAATGTTTCTGTAAGACAAATGGAAGATCCTGCCCTAGAGCAAATTAAAAAATTATTACCACTACTCCAAACAAACACCAATGAAAATCGTCAAGTTACCGAAAATGCACAAAAAGATTTTAATCAAAATATTGCCACACCAAAATTTTCCCAGTTAGATGAAGGTAAAAATATAAAAGAGGATAATCTAAGTATGCACAATGCCGAGGAGGAACTACCAGAAACTAAAGGGAAAATTGAGCCAAATAGGACAAAAATAAAAGAAAAAACAAATGAAATTTTTGAAAGTATGAAACATGAGAATCTTGATAAATATGATGTGAGAACAGATGGGAAGATTTTAAATAAGGGAGGAAAAGAAATACAGGGAAGTAATGCAGAAAAGTCTATAGAGTGTATTCTTCGAACAGGAATAATTGGGAAATTGAGATGGGGTGAATTGACACCTCCAGGAACTTCAGTTTTAGAAAATAAACTAAAAAGTGATAATAAAATTTGGCCACTGATAGAGAAGGCACGAGAAAGTTGTACTCCAAAAAGAACTAATACAAAGCAAAGTAGAAAAATTGTTGAAACAAAAGAAATATCTGAATCAAAATGGAGACCCCCAGCAGAGTGGAAATGATATTGGATAAACTTTACAATGATCCGGCGAATCCGGCAGGATTTGCTGGTGTAAACCAGTTATGGACAGAGGCAAGAAAGAAAGATGCAAGTATTAAGAAGAAGGATGTTGAGGAATACTTGGAAGGACATAGAACTTATACAATTCACCGTCCTAGACGCGTACACTTCAAAAGATCAATAACATATCCTTCTGGATATATGACAGATGTTCAGTGCGACTTGGCAGATTTTCAAAAATTATCGCGGCAAAATAATGGAAAGAAATATGCACTTGTGGCAATAGATGTTTTAAGCAAAAGAGTTTTCGCTGAACCTGTTCGCACTAAAAAATCAAATGATATGATTGATGTATTTGAAAAAATTTTGTCAAGAATGGAAATGCACCCCCACCGTATTTTTAGTGATAAAGGAACTGAATTTTGCAGCAAAGAAATTATGAATTTTTTCAGGAAAAAAGATATTGAAAAATACACGGCAACTTTCTCAGAAGTTAAAGCGTCCCTAGCTGAACGATGTATACGGAACATTAAACAGAGATTATACAGATTTATGAGCGAGAAACATACATTAAAATGGACAGAAGCTTTACCTAAAATAGTTGAAGCAATAAACCATTCAAAGTGTAGGGTTTTAGGTGGATTAAGGCCAGTTGATGTAAGCTTTAACAATGCAAAGGAAATTAGAGAAATGGTATTTGGCCCTATTGGCAAGAATAAACCTAGAAAAAATCCACGGTTTAAAGAAAATGATCATGTGCGTATGAGCAGAAATAAAAATATTTTTTTCGAAGGGTTATCTCCCAAATTATAGCGATGAAATTCTTCAAATAGATCTTGTTAAAAAGAAGGCTAATCCCAACAGATACCGTGTCCGAGACGATAATGGAGAATTATTTAAAGGATACTTCTACCCTGAGGAATTAATCAGAGTGAGGAAGGATGAGAATACCAGCTACAGGATTGAGAAGATTATTAAGAGCAGAAAGAAAAAAGATGGAGGAAAAGAATTTTATGTTAAATTTTTTGATTATCCCCAGCCCCAGTGGATAAATGAAAATCAATTTGTATAAAAGGCCAATTGTTTCATTCCCTTTAAATCATTTGTAATCATTTTTCACTTCTATTGTTCAAATTATTATTATTTTTATCGTTAAATAAATAATGGCTAATACATTCTTTGTTGTTCTTCCTAGTAATGTTAGTGACTACCCAGATAATAAACCCAATAAGTATCGAGTGCATCTCCCTAAGCCAATAGAATTTCAAGGTGGAAACTGGTTATGTGGGCTCTACAGTATACAATACCCACAGTCATGGGCTGCAACTATTGGCACTGACGTTAAACAATGGATCGAAATTAATTACAATAACAAAAAACCACATAGAATTGGAATTCCCAAAACAACACAATTAACACCCAACGGACTCAGCTTCTTTTTAAAACTTGTATTATCAAATAAGGAAAAACCTAGGAAAAGACGTGATTTATCAATAGATGCTTTTGGTGATGAAATTATTATTGACCCAGAAATTAATTTAGTTGTGGACCCAGCTAAGAAAAGACGAAGAAGGGAGGCAAGTGAAGTGGATTCTGTGCCATTATGGATGAAGGAATTTTTTAATCAGTATCCTCACAATTATTGGGAAGCCATACGCGATTATGAGCAAGAATTAGAACAACATAAAGTTAAGGTTGAAGAAAAAACAAACCAAGTCCTTAATGAAGAGAATGTTATAAAGAAGGAAGAATTTCAACAAGAACTTGATCACCTTCATTCCCTTTCAGAAGATAAAAAGAAAGAAATTCGTCTTTTAACAGAGGAAGCTAATAAGAGAGATAGGCGTGATGATCGACTTATAGCAAATCAGTTTTTTGAACAACACCCAGATGATTATCACGAGCAGGTGATAAAGATGGAAATAAATATAATAGTAAGATACATTGAACTAGAAGATAAAGTTAATGAGAGCAGGGAGGAAGGCGGTAAAAATGTTCGTTCTGGAGAAGAAATTCAAAGGTTTATAAATTCAATAAAGCGTATGCGAAAAAACTTGGAAGCATTGGAATCTGCCATAATTGAAAGAGAGATTAAAATTAGTACGGATGAATTTCATCAGCAAAATTCAAATACACACTCAGAATTTGTCCAAAAATTTTTTGACGACCATCCTGTGGATCATTGGACAGCTTTAAAGAAAAATTTAGGAGATCTACAGGAATTGCACAGGCAGATTAGGGAAAAACGAGATTTGCATTCACAAGAACAGGATAAGGAAGAAAAGAATAAATTAGGGAAGGAAATTGACAATTTAAGTAAATTGGCTTCCTACAGAAGAAATAGATTTACAGCGATACATCATGCGGCCTACAAGAAATGGAAAAATTTTGAGCTGCCAATTCCGCCAACTAAGAATGAAATTAAGGAAATGCAAAAAATTGAAGAGAAAACTCATCCAGAATATTTGGAAGATGCCTTAAAAGTAAACGATCAAGGCAAACCAGTGCCAATTCCTGCTCCCGTAATTACAGATGAAATGGTTGAAGTTGTCAAAGATAGGCATGGGTATGAGCAGGAGAAGGCCAGAGAGTCAGAGGAAAATGAAAGAAAAGATAAAGAGTTGAAAGAAAGCAAAGAACAATTAAAGCATGCTAGAAGAATAGATAAATATGGGCAACCTATACCCCTTGAGCAACCAATAGATGAAGAGGAAGATACAGTACCTGATGAGGAAGGTTTCGAAAAAGAGGAAGAAGTTTGGGATGAGAAAAGTAGGGAAAGCCAAGTTTTAGATTTGGATTCCTCAGAAGAAATTATACCGACAGAAGAGATATTTGAGGAGCAAAAGGATGAGCAAAATACTGACGATCTGATAAATGAGAAGACAGTTACTATGATTGAAGAAAAAGAATCTCAGGCAAAAGATTTGTATTCTGACATTGAATTTGAATATTTGGACAGTATTGATCGATTTAGAGTAGTTTTCAACAATCCTGAGATTAGAAATATTGTTATCTCTTCACAATTATGCTATGTTCTCGGCTTCCCCATGGGGCCTTTGGTAAACGGTCAAATTGGAAAATATGGAATTGATCTCAAAGGAGGATTTACCAGCTTTGCTGTTTATTCAAAAGGGTTAACAAACACTGTAATTATGGGAAATTCGGTCAGTTCATTACTTAGAATTGTGGCTGTTGAAAATAGGTCTGGCGGTGTTGTAGAAAGAGTATATGATCAACCAATGTTCATACAAGTGTTACCCAGAGAGATTAATGAAATTGAAGTTGAACTAAGATGGATGAACGGAAGTCTTGTAAAATTTGATCATGGAACTGTAATCATTACTCTAATGTTTAAAAGAATGATAAGATTTTAATTAATTAATAATATTTTTTAAAAATGTCAAATTTTATTTATTTTTTATCATTTTAATAATAAAAGAAAAAACAAATTCGTCTGGATTTGAATGATTTAATAATAGGGATAGAAATTTTTTATAAGAAAATCCAGAGGAAATAAAATAAATAAAAGTGATACAATGTTGACCACAAGTGGGAAAAAGAGGGTTTTGAAGGGGTACATTATTTATTACACGATTTGGAAATTTGGATATAAAATTTTTTATTGAAATGGGGGGTTCGGGGAGTAATAATGAATCAAATATTAATATTTTTTCTTGGTTTTCTATGAAAAATGCAATCCAATGTGATCCATTTTGAGAAGACTTCTCAAGGTTGACGACCATTGAACAAGGGTATTTTCGGACTTCCTGTGGGATTTTATCTGAGGCAAAGCATCCAATAAAATAACTTCTAGTTATTCTGTTGTGGAACAGAATTTTCTCGATTTGTAAAGTGTCCATTTCCGTCGAGGAAGGGAATGTTTGAATCTTTTCTTCGAATTTCTCCAAGTTCAATGTCAATGTTGTTGTTGTTTTTAATTCTTATAAATTTTCTCAGTTGATAGGTTAAGGCTGTTGCTAGCAATAGAACCCAGAGTACAATTAATGTATAACAATAAATAGTTTGAGCGATTGATGTTTCTGATGAAGGAAATTCGTTGCAAGGGGAAGGAAATTGAACATTTTCCACGTGTTCCATAGACCAAAAATCCAAAATTGTAATATTTTTCTCAGGGTTAAACTTAGATGCTAGCCCAATTGAGTTTTGTACTCTTTCAGGAATTCTTGGGAATTTTGATGTAGAGGAATTAATAATTTTATTTGATATAGGTGGAATAGTATTAGCGTAATAGCCTATACGTTCTCTTAATTTTTCTCTATACTCTGGATTTTCATCCTCATTGGACATATAATATTGATGTGTGAATTTATACAGAAAGGAAAACAAAATTATACAAACAAAGCATAAATCAATTTTTATAGTAATGTGACACATTTTTAAAATGAAGTTGGAGATTAAAAATGAGGAAAATTATGGGTATTTATACTGAAATATCTGTGGAAATAGTTCTATTCCTATCTAACATTAGCAGCGAATCGATTTCTCCCATTGCTACAAGTACAATCCCACCACTTGGAACTGGTTCGTTGAAGGTCATCCTTATACTTGTTGTACCATTCTTTATTAAATCAAACATTTCTGGTCCATTATCTTCCTGACTATTTGTGAGGTTAAATACGAAGAAGCAATATCCTGCATATGCATACCGAAACATTGATATACCGTTACTTTCTAGCGATCCCGCGTACCCTACTGCCTCTTGCATGTCATGATAAATTCTGGCGTAGTTTCCTTTTGAAAAATCAAGGGAATAAGGGGCTGCTGGAAAGGTTACTCCCCCAGCAGTTATGGAAATATCTCTCAAATTAAAATGTTGGAAATAAAAAGGCGTTGTTCTTTGACGTCCTACAAAATCTTTATTATCAACCATTCCCAGTATGATTCGTCGAGGTACTTGATCCGTCCATAGGTTAGCATTAAATTCTGTTCTATTTTCACTGATGAATAAGGATTTGAGAGATGTTTTTCTTATCGGGTATCGCGCTGGCTTTATTTCAAGTTTCTTAGCAATATCAAAAGCTAAACTATCCATCAACTCAATCTTTTTTACATATAATTTGCAAGCCACAATTTCTAGATGATATTTTGGGGCAGTGTCCCAGGGAGCACTAAGTAGGAAACTTGATTCATTGGGTAGGAGTTCAATATCAACTTCACATTGATTCACTAAATATCTTGGTTGATTGCAAATATCAACATCCAATTTAGCCATAAATTGTGCACTACGAGGATTTCCATCTTCGTCTAAGAATAATTTTTTCCTTGATTTAATTCCATATCCATTTGAATCAACTCCAGGATAGGTTTGTGTGGCTCCATCATCATAATATCCCGCAACAGAAAGATAAGAGTTCTTCACACTTTGTGGGTAGGTTAGTTCGTAGTCAAAAATACTTTTGTAAGCCATGAGGGAGTTCCCTTCAAAAACCTGAGTTCCATTAATATGCATGCGACAATTTTTCCAAATTGTATGACCTATAAGCTGTACTGTGGCCACATTATCATCTTTTCCTATATCAACAAGTTTCCCATCTTTATCTTCTTTCCTAATCCTAAGTTCAGTAAAAACATAAGTTTTGGCTAAATCAATATAATTTGTAGTCGCATGAATTTTAAAATGAAATGGGGTGATATTTACAGGGTTAAGTGTGAGTAATTCAATAAATGATGAGTTGCTAATACTAACATTCGTATGGGGAGTTTCGAAAAACGATAAGGCATTTGTTATTGCGTTGCCAGAATCGCGATCTATTTTCTGATGAGTAGACATTTTTATTTAATAAAGTCCGAATGTATCTATTTTTTGACGTTTCTTTTTTGTGGTACCAGAGGGATGTTTACCAATAATGAGTTGATGACCTTTTTCTTTCGAAAATGTTTGATGAGGTTTAACTTTTCTTTTAAGTCCTTTTTGATTAGCCCTAGCACGCAATCCTGTTCCAAACTGCTTTGGAATTCCACCCTTCTCAAGTAATCTGTCCAATCCTCGTTTTCCTTCACTTATAACTGTTTGCTTAAAATTATTATTAGAATTTTCACTACCATATTCTGGATTCCCCACACTTTCTAATATTCTTCCACCCGTATCCAAAGCTTCTTTTGCTACAGCTGTACCAGCACGTTTTGCATATGGTAGAAGAAAACGCCAAAAATTCCTAAGTACATCTCCAACACCCCCACCTGCTTGTCTCCCGTATCCACGCTGATAAGGATTAAGTCCGCGAAAATAGTAATAATTTTCATCAGCTCCTCCACCTGTTTGACTTGTAGGTGCATGATGGTCATCGTATCCGACTGTCCGAGGGTCAAAGGGAAAATGGACCATAATTAATTTAGAATAAATAAGATTATAAGATAAAGATAATATGAATATTAATAAATTAGGTTAAGTAAAATTATGAATAGAACTTTAATGTTAGACAAAGTAAGATAATTATAAAATCGAATATATTTAAATTAATTACTGATTTAAAATTTTTAATTATTGTGTTAAAAGAATATAGAAAATACGTCTTGAATTAATTACTTAAATTAATTTTATTTTTATTCCTTAAAATAATTTTAAATTTGCAATCACAACCAATTGTAATAGTCACACCCAGTTTTAAATAGTAAAATTTTTTAATCTTAGATTGTATGAAATTTTAAAATTTTTGAAAATTTTTTAAATCTATAGAAAATGCCTTAAGTAAACTAAAAAATGAAGATTTTACTGTAAAAGCGTTATTTTTTTAAAATTTTCCCGAAACTGACCTTGGGGGAGACAAGTAGTCAATTATTTTTTCTTTATTTCTTCTTTCTAAATCGATTCCGTCAGAAATTTGATTATTTTAAAATTTAATAGGTTCTATGATTTTTGATCAAAAATGTTGCTTATACCCCTTTCAATAGCATCTCACCTATTAATTAATTTACTATCACTTGTAACTTGTCACATGTCAATCAAACAACTTGTCACTTTAAAATTTCCCGCTTTCCTGTAACACTTGGATTAGTTTTAAGTGGGAAAAGAGAAATATATTAGCGGGAGAATATTTGAAATCCTTAGTTTTCCTTTGATTTGCCAACATGTACCACAAAATATCAGGTAGAATAAGTGGAACAAATAGAGAGATTTTAAGTGGGATCGGCAAAATTGCCAACTTTCCCCTTGATCTTTCCTCATCTGCCGCACATTTTCTTCAGCTATAGCTTGCCAAAGTTATTCCCTTCCCACACCTTCCAATATTCTTTTTGTGGACGGAAGGGTGGTACCTTAATAACTTCAAAGGAGGTGACCAAGGTCACCTCCTTTCCACCGACCCCCTTTCCTTCAACCCCCATTTGTCAATCACCCCTTTCCTCCAACCCCCATTTTTTATTCACCCCCTTTCCTCCAACCCCCATTTTTTATTCACCCCCTTTCCTCCAACCCCCATTTTTTCAAATGGGACGTTGGGGACACAGGGGGTGGGGTAACTACTAGAACTAAAGAGTAAAAACGGAACATTGATGGCCACTGAAAATAATCCTGAGCTGGAATGGCAGGTTTGGCCTATAGGAATCCCATGGAATACTAAAGAATTCGTAAATTGTTATGCATATGATACAGTAGTTTTTACACACTACGGTTTAGATGGAATTCATACGCCGATTGGTTCATGTCCAGAATGTGTTTATAATGCCGGGACCTGCAAATGTAATGTCGGTAGTTTAATATGGCAACCAGAAAAATCGCATAAATGCGCCTATGTTTTAATAAATAAATGGATAGGAGAATTTGCCTCAAATATTTGGGTAACCGAATCAAAGGATTTTGCCCTATCTTTTGCAAATGTAACCACAAAAATCGATTGTGAGAATTTAGAGCTTTTAATTACTGATCAAGGATTCGCAGTCCCAAAACATGACTATTATGAAATGAAAAGTTTGCAAAATTTCCACCATTTCAGAAAGAAAAGAGCGAATGAGGAAATAAATAACGGAATCGTATATACGCCACAATTGGCAGCCCAATTTACTGCATTAAGTAGCCAAATGTCACGCACAACTCAGAGACTTTTCTCGGAGACAGTTAAACAAATTTGCCAGAATTTACAAACATTAGCTGATCAAACACTTACACTAGCAATCGCAAACCCTACGTTATTGGCTAGATACTTCCTAAATGTAGATCAAATTTCAGCACGCCTTATAACAGATAAATTGTTAGAAATTAAAGCGTGTCACCCTATTCAGGAGCAAGAAATACATTTTAATTGGAAAAAAGGATTTTGCTTTAATAGATTGCCAATTTCATTTAATTTACATGGGCAATTAAAACATGGATTTTTAGACACAATAACAAAAATAATTTACCCCGAAGCAAAAGAAGTAAGTTGTGATATAGAAAGATGGATGTATTTAAATGAAAATGATAAGACAATACAATATGATCAGTTAACCGGTGATTTAAAAGAAATCTCAGATGAAGGTATTAGAAGAATAGCTAGATATGGAAAAATTGATTTCCCAGAAATAAGTACCACGATTTTTAAAAATAAAGTAATTGCAGCAATTTCCGAACTTTACTCGCCTGAAAAGTTTTCAGAGACAATTGAAGCAGCTGTAATAAATAATGAAATTGCCAGATTAACAAACCCAAATACATTTTGGAGCGTTACCAGTCAAAGAAGAGAAATTGTAGCTGGTAACATAGTTTCTAATGGACTATTCGCATTTCTGCGTGGAGGAATATTGACGTTAAATCAATTTTGGGTATTTACTTGTTGCTGCTTCGTAACGCTTCAATTTACATTGCAATTCATTTTACCCACTATATTTGCAGGAACCCTAAATTATTTAAACGTAGGAGAAGCTATTTTTAATCGAATAAACACGTATAGAGAGAGAAAGAAAATAGAACGCCGTAGTAAGAAAGAAAATGGAAGTGAGTTAAATAAAAATGCAATCCCTCTTTCACAGAGATGGCCTTCATTTAATAAAGGAGAAGGAGGAGAAACAAAAGTAAAAACAAAAATAGGGAAGGATAAAAAAGAGATATGCCTCCTAACATCTACAAATTGTGACAAAAACTCTAGAGTCATGGTAGAAATAAACGGCAAGAAAGTTTTATGCTTATTAGACACAGGCGCTCATGTATCGATAATTAATCAAGAGAACGCTAAAAAATTTGGTTTAAAAGATTTAACTATCGCCAAATTTCCTGCCGTTTATGGAATTGGAAACAAATTAGTACCAACGATAGGTCAAGTTCAAGTGGATCTAAAAATTGCAGATTGTAAAATCAAAACTAACTTTGTTATTATTAAAGATGGATTAACAAAAACCGACTCATATGCTGCAATCATAGGTCGAGAAACATTAAGTTGTTTGCCCTTAACGTTAAATTTTACTAATTGGGAGTTAATTAAAGTTCCAGCAGAAAATAAATTAGAATATAATAAATTAGAAATAAATTTGGGAGAAATAGGACATCTATCAAAAATTATAGCGAATACAAAAATTAATAGATCTGAAAAAGAAAAGTTAAAAATTTGCTTGAATAAATACTGCAAGATCTTTGCAAAAAATGACTATGATTTAGGGAAGTGTAAGATCGAAGCACCTCCAATAATAACTACATCCGAAACCCCGATTCAGGCGAAGCCTTATAGAACACCGGAAAAATACCGAGATGAACTAAAAATACATATAAATAATATGTTAAAATCGGGAGTAATTAAAGAGTCAAATACCCCTGGGCTAGTAACATAGTTCTTGTGGAGAAAAGTGACGGTAAACTTCGCCCTTGTGTCGATTTTCGACCATTAAATAAGATTACGATTTCCGATCCCTATCCCATTCCTAGGATGGAGCAAGTAATACATCGAGTTGCCGGAAAATCTTTTTATAGTACTTTAGACCTAGCCTCTGGTTTTTGGCAGATACCATTAGAGAGAAAAACGGCCCAAAAATGCGGTATAATTACAGAATGGGGTCTTTTTGAAATGACCCGATTGCCCTTTGGTTTAAAAAATGCGCCAAGTATATTTCAGCGCTTAATGGATAAAATACTAAAAGACTTAGAAAATGTAACAGCCTATATTGATGACATTCTCGTTCATTCCGAAGATTTTGAGTCACATATAGAGACATTAAATGATGTTTTTAATCGATTAGAAAAGGCAGGTTTAAAATTGAAGGCTGAAAAATGTAAATTTTTGGAAAATAAATGTATCTACTTAGGGCATGAGTTAACAAAGGAGGGTTATAAACCTTCGTTAACAAATTCCGAAGTTATAAAGAATTTTTCGATCCCAACAAATGTCAAGGAGGTTAAGAGATTTTTAGGCCTGACATCATTTTTTAGGAAATTTATCTCGAACTTTGCTTCGATTGCATGGCCGTTAAATGATTTAACGAGAGGTAATGAACGTAAATTCGAATGGGGAGAAAAAGAAGAAAATGCTTTTATTAAATTGAAAGAACAATTAGTAAAAAGTCCTTGTTTGCGTCCCCCAAATTATGAATTACCTTTTCATTTATTCTGCGATGCGTCATCAGTCGCTTACGCAGCAGCATTGATGCAAAGTCAGGACGGAGAAAATTTATATGCGGTTGGATACTGGTCGCGTACCTTAAATATATCTGAACAAAAATTACCCGCCACGCACGGAGAATTAGCGGCAATTTATCACTCAATAATGCATTTTAAACCCATAATTTATGGAGCTAAACTTACTATTCATACGGACCATAGACCTTTAATATTTCTTTTTTCAAAGGCTAGTACTAACACTAAATTAAATCGGTGGTTAATGGCAATGCAAGAGATTCAGCCTAACGTTGTGTATGTTGAAGGAAAAGCAAATAAAGTCGCGGATGCGCTTTCCCGCGTTTCGGCAGATTGGAACGATATTGTAAATAAATATCCGAGAGAAGATATTCCATATTTAATGGAAATTGAAATAGGAGAAATTAATAGGAAAACCATCGAAGAAGAAACCCAGAAGGACCCAATTCTTGAAATTGTATATAAAGCTATTGGAGATAATTGGTCAGAGGATTATTCTGAAGAAATACTGCCTTATTTCCAGATAAGAGATAAACTTTATATAAACAGAAAAATTATAATTAAAAAGCCAAATAATCAAATTGTAATACCAGAAAAGCTAAGAAATGGAGTATTAAAGCTAATTCATTTTGCCCATTTTGGCGTGGTCCGAAGTAAAAATAAAGCACGGAAAATAGTTTGGTGGCCCTCTATAAATATGGATATAGAATATTTTATAGGAGAATGTGAAAAATGTCAGAATAATATGCCAAATGAACCACAGACGGCTTTTCAAAATAAATGGCCAGAAGCAAAAATTGCTTTTGAGCGAGTTCATATTGACCTGGCAGGACCTGTTTTTGGAAAAACTTTTCTTTTAATGGTCGACGCTTATTCGCGGTACCCTTTCATTTTTGAAATGAAAAGTACGACGTCAATTTTTGTAATAAATGCCCTTAAAGAGGTATTTTCTTTGTTCGGACCGCCATCATGTTTGGTGAGTGACAACGGTCCACAGTTCACCTCTTTCGAATTTGAGACATTTTTAAGAGGCTGCGGAGTAAATCACATCAAATCACCTCCATATCATCCACAAAGTAACGGTCTTTGTGAGCGCTTTGTACGAACGTTCAAAAATAGTGTTTCAAAAGGCCTTGACGGCAATAACTTAAAAGACGCCATTCCTGAGTTTCTGAGTGAATATAGAGCAAGCCCGCACCCTAGTCTTGAAGGAGAATCCCCTTCATATTTATTTTTAGGGAGACAAATTAAATCAAAAATTGATATACTTAAATATTCACCAAAAGAAAATTTAAATAAGCCGACAGACGAAAAAGTTGTTAATAAAAGAGAAAGCCGTAAAAGAAAAATATTTAAAATAGACGATTTAATTTGGGCAAGAAATTACACTGGAAACGATAAATGGTTAAAAGGGAGGGTAATAGAAGATAAGGGAGAGTATATATATAGAGTTGAATTGGAGGACGGCTCATTTAAAATCTCACACATAGACCAGTTGCGTAGTCGCGTAAACTACCAACTGAGATCCCGCAGCCGAAGCCCAGTTGAAACAGACTGAGGAAAAAGGAGTTGAGATACTCTAGTCAAAATAATCTTTTATTTTTTTTCTCCTATTATTTCCTTTCGTTTTATATTCATCCACTAATATTATAATATTTTGTATTTTTAGAAATATTTTCATTTTATTTATTTAATTTTCTTATTCAATGGATATTATGGACGTCGAAATGGATCAAACTCCTAAAGAAGACCAACAACAAAAACCTCTCATGGATAGAGAGAATGCTTTAAAAAATACTCCTAAAGAAGACCAACAACAAAAACCTCTCATGGATAGGGAGAATGCTTTAAAAAATGCTAAAAGTAAAAGTTCTAATCTTTCTATTATCAATTATACCTCCTTTCTAGGAGAGATCCGTAAGGAAGGGTTGTCTACTCGTGTGACTGTTCAGAAATCACACGACTTTATTCGTGAAGCTATGGAAACTATGAAAAAAGAGCTTGTGAAGGATATTCTTATAGAGCTGAATCCTCGTTTTAATATTTTGGAGGAACTATTAAAAGAAATTAAAGAAGAATTACCCACTAAAAAAGGTGAGTCAGAGTCAGGAGACTCTGATAATGAAGATGAGGAGGAGGAGGAGGAAGGGCAACAGGAAAATCGAGAGAATCCTCCTCCTGCACAACAAGAAAATCAACGACCCGCGCAACCCCACGGAGAAGAAAATAATCGTGAAGTTAATAACCATAATCACGGAAGGCGTTTTTACCGTGGGAATGGACAAAATGCTAGACGCCCACGAGACTCACGTTTATTTTACCTTTTGCGACAACTTGATCGCGAAAGAGGCTCAGATGCTGGTTATGACCGTTACCGACCATATTACCCACGTGATCGTGGAGAATTCAATCGAAATGAGTATCGAGGAAGAAACGACCGCAGAGGATATCGGCGTTAAATTTTTAAAGGGGAAAGGAGTGTTGAGTCCCTAATTTGTTTAAATTATTGTTATCAATTTTTTAAATGTTATTTCTCCTTAATTTAAAATTGTTTCTCCTAAACATCTTTTACAACATGCCCTTTTCTACATATTCAAAAAACTTCCGTTCCAACCTTTTTATCTAAACTTTTTATATTTAAAACATTCCCTCTCAACATCATTTAAATATATTTCCTTTTAATTCAAACATTCAAATTTCCTTATCTAACTTATTTATGACCCATAAACCAAACTTACATATTCTACTCTCTCATATCCCGCCCTCATATGTTCATATAAATATCCACTCAAAATTAACTGACCTTACCTTATATACTTGTACTCAATACCTTTTAACTGAATTAAACATAACTTACTTGTTGAAAATAAACTTGAATTAAAACTTGTCTATAATTTGTTTGAGTTAAAATAAACTAAATATAAGTTAGGAACCTCAACTAAAAGTTTGAGAGAATTTAAATAATAAATAGTAAGAACCGGGACCTAATAAGTAAGGATCGGGATGGAAACGAAAATTTTAAACTGACTTTTGCGCCGAGCGACTTGCGCCGCGACATTTGCTTAAAAATTATTTTAAAAAATAATGGTCCTCACTATAGCATATCACTTGGGTTTAAAAAAATGGTATCCAGGAACTGAAGGAAGTTCAGGTAGTACAATAGAGGTCCTGTAGCTGATGAATTAGGTCTGGGCCATAAAGATGGAAATAAGGAGTAGAATAGTTCCAATTAAGAATACATGAATATTATTTTGGTATCTTCTATTTCATTGTGTACCCACTTATGTTAGTGTAATTCCGGCTAGGAATTACGATGTTTTCCATAAAATTTAGCCAAATTAAATTGAAGTGCCTAGAAAAATTTTTTCTATCTACATAGTAAGAAAATTGACAAATTTGGATTAAGTTATGGCCTAAAACTCGACCTGTGAAATTTTCAAACCCCGACCTGAAACTAGGGTGAGGGGCCAGGAAAAACAATGTTTGATTTTTCAAAATGTTTAGTTTTTCCAAAATGCTTATTTTCTAGTAAATCTGCTTCTTTTCTAGTAAACTTCTTTCTAGTAAATCTCTCGGATGTTGATCATTTCTTTTGATTTATTAGTCTTCATTATTCTGATTCGTCCAACTTCTTTCTAGTAAATCTCTCGGATGTTGATCATTTCTTTTGATTTATTAGTCTTCATTATTCTGATTCGTCCAACTTCTTTCTAGCAAATCTCTCGGATGTTGATCATTTCTTTTGATTTATTAGTCTTCATTATTCTGATTCGTCCAACTTCTTTCTAGCAAATCTCTCGGATGTTGATCATTTCTTTTGATTTATTAGTCTTCATTATTCTGATTCGTCCAACTTCTTTCTAGCAAATCTCTCGGATGTTGATCATTTCTTTTGATTTATTAGTCTTCATTATTCTGATTCGTCCAACTTCTTTCTAGCAAATCTCTCGGATGTTGATCATTTCTTTTGATTTATTAGTCTTCATTATTCTGATTCGTCCAACTTCTTTCTAGTAAATCTCTCGGATGTTGATCATTTCTTTTGATTTATTAGTCTTCATTATTCTGATTCGTCCAACTTCTTTCTAGTAAATCTCTCGGATGTTGATCATTTCTTTTGATTTATTAGTCTTCATTATTCTGATTCGTCCAACTTCTTTCTAGCAAATCTCTCGGATGTTGATCATTTCTTTTGATTTATTAGTCTTCATTATTCTGATTCGTCCAACTTCTTTCTAGTAAATCTCTCGGATGTTGATCATTTCTTTTGATTTATTAGTCTTCATTATTCTGATTCGTCCAACTTCTTTCTAGTAAATCTCTCGGATGTTGATCATTTCTTTTGATTTATTAGTCTTCATTATTCTGATTCGTCCAACTTCTTTCTAGTAAATCTCTCGGATGTTGATCATTTCTTTTGATTTATTAGTCTTCATTATTCTGATTCGTCCAACTTCTTTCTAGTAAATCTCTCGGATGTTGATCATTTCTTTTGATTTATTAGTCTTCATTATTCTGATTCGTCCAACTTCTTTCTAGCAAATCTCTCGGATGTTGATCATTTCTTTTGATTTATTAGTCTTCATTATTCTGATTCGTCCAACTTCTTTCTAGCAAATCTCTCGGATGTTGATCATTTCTTTTGATTTATTAGTCTTCATTATTCTGATTCGTCCAACTTCTTTCTATCAAATCTCTCGGATGTTGATCATTTCTTTTGATTTATTAGTCTTCATTATTCTGATTCGTCCAACTTCTTTCTAGCAAATCTCTCGGATGTTGATCATTTCTTTTGATTTATTAGTCTTCATTATTCTGATTCGTCCAACTTCTTTCTAGCAAATCTCTCGGATGTTGATCATTTCTTTTGATTTATTAGTCTTCATTATTCTGATTCGTCCAACTTCTTTCTAGCAAATCTCTCGGATGTTGATCATTTCTTTTGATTTATTAGTCTTCATTATTCTGATTCGTCCAACTTCTTTCTAGTAAATCTCTCGGATGTTGATCATTTCTTTTGATTTATTAGTCTTCATTATTCTGATTCGTCCAACTTCTTTCTAGTAAATCTCTCGGATGTTGATCATTTGTTTTGATTTATTAGTCTTCATTATTCTGATTCGTCCAACTTCTTTCTAGCAAATCTCTCGGATGTTGATCATTTCTTTTGATTTATTAGTCTTCATTATTCTGATTCGTCCAACTTCTTTCTAGCAAATCTCTCGGATGTTGATCATTTCTTTTGATTTATTAGTCTTCATTATTCTGATTCGTCCAACTTCTTTCTAGTAAATCTCTCGGATGTTGATCATTTCTTTTGATTTATTAGTCTTCATTATTCTGATTCGTCCAACTTCTTTCTAGTAAATCTCTCGGATGTTGATCATTTCTTTTGATTTATTAGTCTTCATTATTCTGATTCGTCCAACTTCTTTCTAGCAAATCTCTCGGATGTTGATCATTTCTTTTGATTTATTAGTCTTCATTATTCTGATTCGTCCAACTTCTTTCTAGCAAATCTCTCGGATGTTGATCATTTCTTTTGATTTATTAGTCTTCATTATTCTGATTCGTCCAACTTCTTTCTAGCAAATCTCTCGGATGTTGATCATTTCTTTTGATTTATTAGTCTTCATTATTCTGATTCGTCCAACTTCTTTCTAGCAAATCTCTCGGATGTTGATCATTTCTTTTGATTTATTAGTCTTCATTATTCTGATTCGTCCAACTTCTTTCTAGTAAATCTCTCGGATGTTGATCATTTCTTTTGATTTATTAGTCTTCATTATTCTGATTCGTCCAACTTCTTTCTAGTAAATCTCTCGTTTTTATCTTTGGAAATATCTAAAAATCTTTTTCTTTAAACAGTTTGGAAAAATCTGGAAATATTCGAGAAGCTGAAGAGAAATTTACTCGAGTTTTGGAACTTCAACCGGGACATTTTCATGCTGTGGATTTTTTTCAAAGAATGAATATTTCTGATAATTCGAGAAAGAGGCCTTCTGATGTTATAGAACTTGATGAGATGAAGAGGATTTGAAAAAAGGAAAAGCAAATGGATTTAACAATGATAAAAATCAGAGTGACGATAAGAGTAAAAAGGCTGATTCTTCAATGAGCGAGGAAGAGGCAGAACAACCCCGTATCAAATTGAAAGAAATTGAAGAATTTATAAGAACTTTAAGGTTTATTGTGTCTAACACTATTTTTGAATATGCAGGTTTTTAAATATAGATCCTTTTAAAGATCCTAAATTCCATTTTATTTTTCAAATATTTGTATATTCAAAAATATATTCTAAATTCAATGCCCCATCTCCCACTTTTATTTATCGAGGAGATTATTTTTTGGAAGAAAATTAATTCAAACCCCAAAAACTACAAATATAAAATAAGAATCAAATAATATAAATATTGTGGGGGGTCTTGTCAGTGTTTTCTAATATAGAATATGTAAAAATTATAAGAACTCGGTTTTCTATTATATTCATTCCATACATCTGAACAATTCAACGAGCCAACGCACCTATCAAAGCAGAGCACATTTCAAAGAATTGCATTGTCTGCGACTGACGAGTCTCTGGTGCCATATCATTTGGACTTGGTACTTGGGCAGGTGGTTGTCCAACCTACAAAGAATTTAAAGTTATAGATAAATTAAAAATACTTCGATAAGCATAGGCAAAGATTGAGCTCTATTAGTTCTCATTGAAGGTCGAACAGGTGTGGAGACGGAAGCATGTCGAGAAGAGCCAGCACTTCCATCATAACCAAAGATAGCTTCAAAAGAATTTTAAATTAAAGAATAAGAAAAATTCCTTACATTCATCATCAACCAAATTTTTAAAGTCAAGCAAGTAGCTACGTTGATCTACTTGATAAAGTTGAAGACTCATTTTTGGCAACATCTTTTAGGAAAAACGAATTAGAAATTTTTTAAATTTGTTTTTACCATTTCCTGATTCTCATCTTTTGGTCGACGTCGAACAACAACATGATAGGCATTAAGCATTTTCCATTCAAAATCTAAGAATTTCATTGCACGGAAGACTTCATACATTATATCATCTAAAATAGTTAAATGAAGCAAGGTTACATTTACCCCATCCCCCCTTATAAGTTGCCCTTATTCCCTCCCTTAACCCACCCCAGGAATAACAAAGAGAAGAAACATTGGCTCTAGATAATTTTCTAGTCTCCATAATTAAAAAATAAATCTTAGCAATACCAGGCCTGCTTTGTGAACGAATACCCAAATGCCATTTTGCTCTTTTCATATGAGGCGATTTTTGTACAGTTTGTTGCTGTTGTTGTTGACTTGCAGAAGTATCAGATGTATGGCCAAGTGTTGGAGTTATTTTACCAGCATTTTGCATACGTTCAGGATGTCTTTGAGGTAATTGGTCAGATTGATGGAGACGAGCAGTTGGTTGAATATTATAAAATTCTTCTACTGATAACTTTGCAGCTAAAATTTTTTTTAGTAAGAATTGATAGCAATTGAAATTTTTCAGATAAAATAGCCCGATAAGGGCCTTTCAAGAAAATGAAATAAAATTCTAAATTCATACTTTCGTCCGCAATCCGTTTGTTATCCACAATTAGACTATAAGCAATACTTAAATGATGGTGAGGGTCATCTGACAATAAAGCAGAAGTTACATCTTTTAAGATAAAAAATTTTTTAAGTTTAAACCTCTAAACATACCATCTTCGCTAACATTATAACGATAACAAACTTCACTAACAGCATCAATATCTACAATGCTAGCTTCACTTTCATTAATTGGCGGGAATAAATAAGCAGGTAAATCTATGCGAAACCATTCATGATTAATAGCATCTTTAATTGTTGCTCTCTAAAATAAATAGATAGAAACATCAAAAAATCTTTTGAAAAAATAGAACAGAAAAAGTCAACTGAAAAAACTAAAAATCTCCAGGAAAAAATAAATTGAAAAACAATTTATTTACGTGATTGAATTTTGTTTTGGATAAATCGAATTTTGTCTTATAATTTTATGTTCAAGTATTTAAATGTTCCCAAGGGAAAATTTCATAAAAATTATTACTTTCATAGGATCCACTTGTAGCATATGTAAAAGAAGATTTACAACAGATTTCTCCAAATAGTCGGGGATTGGGAAGATACCAGCTAAAAAATAAATTTTTAAATTAAGAACTAAAAAATACATTTAATTTTCCTAAAAAGTGTCGGAACATGTTCATCGTCAAAAGGCAATGTTCCACAAAGAAGAGCATATAAAATAACACCACAAGACCAAACATCAACCTCTGGGCCAGCATATAATTTTCCGCTAATTACTTCTGGTGCCGCATAGTTAGGAGAGCCACAAGAAGTTCTCAAAAAATCTCCATCAGTCATTATGTTAGAAAGTCCAAAATCAGCAATTTTCACATTATTTCGCTCATCCAAAAGTAAATTTTCTAAAAATAGATATTTAAGTAATTTAATGGAAATAAGCAAGAAACCTGGCTTTAAATCACGATGAACCACCATCTGAACAAAAAATTTAAATAAAATTTCAAAAAATTTAATTTACGTGTCGGTGACAATAATCCACTCCAGACATCTTAAATTATAAAATTAGTAAAGTAAATTAAATTTAAAATTACAATTTGTTGAAAGAATCGTCTTGCTTCATGCGTTCTAAGCTGAAAAAATAAAGGTTTTAAAATTCCTTGGATAAATTGTTCAGAGATTTTAAGATTTGTGACTAGATTTTTTCCACAATTTACCTATAAACACTCTTTGCAACTAAATAAATCAAAAAGGCAGACAAGTAGTTTAAAGAGAAAGAAAATTCAAAAAGTCCGAATTCTATTTATGGAATAGAAATAACCAAGGCGTGGACAGGGGTCATTTCAGGGGGGCTAAAATGGGATGTTTTGGCGTAACAAAGGAAAATTTTTTGAGCGCCGCAGGCGAAAATTTTACGAATTTTGGGTGTTGTATGCGAAAAAATTCACTTTTCTGATTATTTCAATCACAAAATTTGTTCATTTTCCCCAATTTCAAGAGAGCTTCAGCCCCTCTCAGCCCAGGCTACGCCTTGGAAATAACAAGAGAAAATATTTTTAAAAAGAATAAAAAAATACCCTCCCATGCTTGACAATATAGTCAAAAAGTTCACCACCAGAAACGTACTCCATAACCATAAAAATATCTTCAAAAATGAAAGAATAATTAAAAATAAATTTATCGAGAAATAACCTGTAGGAGTGCTAATTACTTGATAACTAAAATAAAAAAAATTTTGAATTATTAAAAATACTCATTTACAGCTTGATAATGTGAGGATGGCGAAACAGTGAAAGATTTTGTATTTCACGTCGAATTTTGCCAACAACATCAAGAGTCATAATTTTTTGGCGATTGAGGATTTTAACAGCAACTTTATATCCTGTCGCTTCATGAATTCCAACTAAAATAATTTTAATAGAAAATGGTTGGGATCAAAAAAAGTTCGGGGATAAGAAGAAATATGAAACAAAAATCAGGTTTTCTGAACTTTAGTCTTTTTTCCAAAAATAAGGAAAAATAAAAAAACAATAAAAATAAACCTTTAACTTTTCCAAAAGTGCCAACACCAAGAGTTTCTTTTAAAATATAATTTCCAATTTTTATCTGAGCTTTAGCTTCACGATCTGCTTTGCTCAATTCAACAGAAGCCATTATTCTTTAAATGTCTATTAAGAAGAAATGTCAAATTAAATTCCAAAAAGTAAATAACACTGAAAACAAAGCTAAAATAACAAGTTTAAACAAGATAAAATTTTTAATTGTTGTATTTTGCAAAAAAATTTAGATTTGATGATTGATGACAATCATCATCTGGTTGATGATTGGTGATTATTTGGTGATTTGGCCCGAACTGAATCCTCTTTTTCAAATTATTTAAAATTGGCGTTAGAAAAATTACTGTATGCCACATGACAAAAGATCCTCTTTCAGAATATAAAAGATTTTTTTCCTTTTTTACGTTAGATTTGAAAGTTTTTTTTCTCTCTTACACTTAAGCTTTTTTTCTTTCTATTCTTAATTTTTAATTTCAGATTTTTTTTTCAATCTAAATATTAAAAAAATGAAAGACAATCCTGGTTATGAAAATCAAAAAACCGATTCGGAGAAGTTGATGGTAATTTATACTTTTAAATCTTGTATCTTTTTATTTTTAGGAACTGATCGTGGCTTTAACAAAGCGGGTTGGTGATTTGGAGGTGAAAGCTGTCAATGTTAGTTAATTTTTGTTTCACACTTTAAAGATTAAAAATCGTTCTTTTAGGATGCCAATACCATCACTGAACTGCAAAAGAAGGTGAAGAAACTTCAAGAGGAGGTTGTTGAGCTCAAAAAGGGAAAGCAGTCGCCAAAATGCACGACTCCATCTCCGTCGAAGACTCCTCCAAAGAAGAGCCCGTCTCCAAAGAAATGAAAAGGAAATTTTTTTTTGAAGTGTTAGGAACAAAAAAATAAAAACTTTGATTTCAAGTTTAATTGTTAAAATTATTTTTTGATAAAAAATTGGTTTCATTTACACTCCTATAACCAAAAGAATTTTCGACTTGTTTTGAGATTGACTAATTTTTGTGAACACGAATTAGGTAGTAGGTCCTCTGATAAATGATTCAGAACTCAATCCGTCAAATGCTATATTTCCAATAATTCAAAAGCATTTGTTTCCAGTTGACTTTTCCTTCCTTCTCTGTTCACATATAATACTTTTTTATCTATAAGGATTCATGAATCTTTTGCGCTTTCTCTCCACATAAACTTGACCAATTCATTTTTTCAAAAAATCGAACCTTGTCTTCACTAATTGAAACAATTCCACAAATATAGGTTTTCCTCTTTCAATTTTTAACTTCGTATTTAATCAGGGTTTCGATATCTGCGGATTTTTCCTCATTTTGTGGTTTTTTGATAGGGCGATGAGGATTATTTTTAAAAATGCGGATTTGCGGATTTTTGTGGTCTTTTGAAGATTATGAGGATTTTTTATATTTTCTTGTGGTTTTTGGCAAAAATGTCATTATTTTTCGCTAAGACCTTCTGAAATCCTCAAAATTTTCGCCTGCGGCGCTGAAAATGGAAGAAATCTGGCTTCTTGGCCTTCCAAAATCCTCAAAATTTTCGCCTGCGGCGCAAAAAAAGAAGGAATCTGTGTCCTTGATCTTCCAAAAACCTCAAAATTTTTTGCCTGGCCTAAAAATGAACGATTTTTAGCTTAAGGATCTTCCAAAATTAAAAAAATTTTCGCCTGCGGCGCTGAAAATGGAAGAAATAAAAATTTGCGACATCTTCGGCGACAAAAATGCAATTGTGATTTTTTATATAATTGTTGGATTTTCATAAGATGATCATTAGTAATAAAAAAATTGCTTAATTCAATTGTAGAAGACGAAAAATACCATGCATAAAGTGATTTTAATTCAATTTTTGGGTTTGATAATTTTTTGCGGATTTTTGATATAAAATGCGGATTTTTTCGATCAATTTTGCGGATTTTTAAAAATTCGAGATCGAAACCCTGTATTTAATTAGTTCTAAACTTAAGGTCCCCCTATAAACTCCATTAATTTCTCAAGGTTTCAGTTGGCCACTTTTTAATTATGATGAATACTAGAATATTATTGGCTCAACATCATTGCACTGAGTACAAACAGCATGGAACTAGAGCTCAAACTGAACGAGGATGAGGTATGTTCATAGGTGGAGAGAACTCTTCCAATTCTAAAATTGAGGCAATTTATACTGAACGAGGCATCCCAGCATATTCCAGGTTTATTTAAATTTCTTTCTCTTCTTAAAAACCTTTCAGGGAGTTCGACACCAGCGTCAACTTCGATGATTGCCCTCACATTTCTCGACTTCGTGACAACATTAAATTTGGCGTTCACATCAACAGCGACCTTTCAGCTCTTCACCAACTGCGTGCTAAACGTTTTACTTCAAAGCCTTCAGCCGAGGATTTGCGTTAAGACCAGACAAGACGTTTTGCAATGACTCATGTTGTTCGTGGGGCTGAATTGACTCGTGAAAATAAATGTTTTGAGACTATTCAGGTTTTTAGACTTAAAAAAATTTTTTCAAGAAAATTCATTTTCAGTGCTTCAATAAAGCACTTAATATTGATGAGCAATGTGTAGATGCTTATGTTGGTCGTGGTGCTGCATCAGCAGGTCTTCGAAACTTTTCTGCTTCTTTGCAAGATTTGGGAAAGGCAATAGAGCTACAACAAGCAAATAAATATCAATTAGAAGTGCTTGTTGCTTACGCAAAAGAGTTTGTTTTTATCTTTGGAAATATCTAAAAATCTTTTTCTTTAAACAGTTTGGAAAAATCTGGAAATATTCGAGAAGCTGAAGAGAAATTTACTCGAGTTTTGGAACTTCAACCGGGACATTTTCATGCTGTGGATTTTTTTCAAAGAATGAATATTTCTGATAATTCGAGAAAGAGGCCTTCTGATGTTATAGAACTTGATGAAGACGAAGAGGATTTGAAAAAAGGAAAAACAAATGGATTTAACAATGATAAAAATCAGAGTGACGATAAGAGTAAAAAGGCTGATTCTTCAATAAGCGAGGAAGAGGCAGAACAACCCCGTATCAAATTGAAAGAAATTGAAGAATTTATAAGAACTTTAAGGTTTATTGTGTCTAACACTATTTTTGAATATGCAGGTTTTTAAATATAGATCCTTTTAAAGATCCTAAATTCCATTTTATTTTTCAAATATTTGTATATTCAAAAATATATTCTAAATTCAATGCCCCATCTCCCACTTTTATTTATCGAGGAGATTATTTTTTGGAAGAAAATTAATTCAAACCCCAAAAACTACAAATATAAAATAAGAATCAAATAATATAAATATTGTGGGGGGTCTTGTCAGTGTTTTCTAATATAGAATATGTAAAAATTATAAGAACTCGGTTTTCTATTATATTCATTCCATACATCTGAACAATTCAACGAGCCAACGCACCTATCAAAGCAGAGCACATTTCAAAGAATTGCATTGTCTGCGACTGACGAGTCTCTGGTGCCATATCATTTGGACTTGGTACTTGGGCAGGTGGTTGTCCAACCTACAAAGAATTTAAAGTTATAGATAAATTAAAAATACTTCGATAAGCATAGGCAAAGATTGAGCTCTATTAGTTCTCATTGAAGGTCGAACAGGTGTGGAGACGGAAGCATGTCGAGAAGAGCCAGCACTTCCATCATAACCAAAGATAGCTTCAAAAGAATTTTAAATTAAAGAATAAGAAAAATTCCTTACATTCATCATCAACCAAATTTTTAAAGTCAAGCAAGTAGCTACGTTGATCTACTTGATAAAGTTGAAGACTCATTTTTGGCAACATCTTTTAGGAAAAACGAATTAGAAATTTTTTAAATTTGTTTTTACCATTTCCTGATTCTCATCTTTTGGTCGACGTCGAACAACAACATGATAGGCATTAAGCATTTTCCATTCAAAATCTAAGAATTTCATTGCACGGAAGACTTCATACATTATATCATCTAAAATAGTTAAATGAAGCAAGGTTACATTTACCCCATCCCCCCCCCTTATAAGTTGCCCTTATTCCCTCCCTTAACCCACCCCAGGAATAACAAAGAGAAGAAACATTGGCTCTAGATAATTTTCTAGTCTCCATAATTAAAAAATAAATCTTAGCAATACCAGGCCTGCTTTGTGAACGAATACCCAAATGCCATTTTGCTCTTTTCATATGAGGCGATTTTTGTACAGTTTGTTGCTGTTGTTGTTGACTTGCAGAAGTATCAGATGTATGGCCAAGTGTTGGAGTTATTTTACCAGCATTTTGCATACGTTCAGGATGTCTTTGAGGTAATTGGTCAGATTGATGGAGACGAGCAGTTGGTTGAATATTATAAAATTCTTCTACTGATAACTTTGCAGCTAAAATTTTTTTTAGTAAGAATTGATAGCAATTGAAATTTTTCAGATAAAATAGCCCGATAAGGGCCTTTCAAGAAAATGAAATAAAATTCTAAATTCATACTTTCGTCCGCAATCCGTTTGTTATCCACAATTAGACTATAAGCAATACTTAAATGATGGTGAGGGTCATCTGACAATAAAGCAGAAGTTACATCTTTTAAGATAAAAAATTTTTTAAGTTTAAACCTCTAAACATACCATCTTCGCTAACATTATAACGATAACAAACTTCACTAACAGCATCAATATCTACAATGCTAGCTTCACTTTCATTAATTGGCGGGAATAAATAAGCAGGTAAATCTATGCGAAACCATTCATGATTAATAGCATCTTTAATTGTTGCTCTCTAAAATAAATAGATAGAAACATCAAAAAATCTTTTGAAAAAATAGAACAGAAAAAGTCAACTGAAAAAACTAAAAATCTCCAGGAAAAAATAAATTGAAAAACAATTTATTTACGTGATTGAATTTTGTTTTGGATAAATCGAATTTTGTCTTATAATTTTATGTTCAAGTATTTAAATGTTCCCAAGGGAAAATTTCATAAAAATTATTACTTTCATAGGATCCACTTGTAGCATATGTAAAAGAAGATTTACAACAGATTTCTCCAAATAGTCGGGGATTGGGAAAATACCAGCTAAAAAATAAATTTTTAAATTAAGAACTAAAAAATACATTTAATTTTCCTAAAAAGTGTCGGAACATGTTCATCGTCAAAAGGCAATGTTCCACAAAGAAGAGCATATAAAATAACACCACAAGACCAAACATCAACCTCTGGGCCAGCATATAATTTTCCGCTAATTACTTCTGGTGCCGCATAGTTAGGAGAGCCACAAGAAGTTCTCAAAAAATCTCCATCAGTCATTATGTTAGAAAGTCCAAAATCAGCAATTTTCACATTATTTCGCTCATCCAAAAGTAAATTTTCTAAAAATAGATATTTAAGTAATTTAATGGAAATAAGCAAGAAACCTGGCTTTAAATCACGATGAACCACCATCTGAACAAAAAATTTAAATAAAATTTCAAAAAATTTAATTTACGTGTCGGTGACAATAATCCACTCCAGACATCTTAAATTATAAAATTAGTAAAGTAAATTAAATTTAAAATTACAATTTGTTGAAAGAATCGTCTTGCTTCATGCGTTCTAAGCTGAAAAAATAAAGGTTTTAAAATTCCTTGGATAAATTGTTCAGAGATTTTAAGATTTGTGACTAGATTTTTTCCACAATTTACCTATAAACACTCTTTGCAACTAAATAAATCAAAAAGGCAGACAAGTAGTTTAAAGAGAAAGAAAATTCAAAAAGTCCGAATTCTATTTATGGAATAGAAATAACCAAGGCGTGGACAGGGGTCATTTCAGGGGGCTAAAATGGGATGTTTTGGCGTAACAAAGGAAAATTTTTTGAGCGCCGCAGGCGAAAATTTTACGAATTTTGGGTGTTGTATGCGAAAAAATTCACTTTTCTGATTATTTCAATCACAAAATTTGTTCATTTTCCCCAATTTCAAGAGAGCTTCAGCCCCTCTCAGCCCAGGCTACGCCTTGGAAATAACAAGAGAAAATATTTTTAAAAAGAATAAAAAAATACCCTCCCATGCTTGACAATATAGTCAAAAAGTTCACCACCAGAAACGTACTCCATAACCATAAAAATATCTTCAAAAATGAAAGAATAATTAAAAATAAATTTATCGAGAAATAACCTGTAGGAGTGCTAATTACTTGATAACTAAAATAAAAAAAATTTTGAATTATTAAAAATACTCATTTACAGCTTGATAATGTGAGGATGGCGAAACAGTGAAAGATTTTGTATTTCACGTCGAATTTTGCCAACAACATCAAGAGTCATAATTTTTTGGCGATTGAGGATTTTAACAGCAACTTTATATCCTGTCGCTTCATGAATTCCAACTAAAATAATTTTAATAGAAAATGGTTGGGATCAAAAAAAGTTCGGGGATAAGAAGAAATATGAAACAAAAATCAGGTTTTCTGAACTTTAGTCTTTTTTCCAAAAATAAGGAAAAATAAAAAAACAATAAAAATAAACCTTTAACTTTTCCAAAAGTGCCAACACCAAGAGTTTCTTTTAAAATATAATTTCCAATTTTTATCTGAGCTTTAGCTTCACGATCTGCTTTGCTCAATTCAACAGAAGCCATTATTCTTTAAATTTACTATACTAAAACGCATTTTCCGTAACGCTTTTTAGCATTTTTTAAAAAGAAAATCAAAATTTATTTTAACACGAAAATTTGTCTTTAAAAAAATACGAGAGAAAAAGTTGTTTATCTCTAAATTCTTCAGAAAATTTTAATCGTAAACAAATAAAACCAGCCATCTGCCATAAAGACGCAGGCAGGCAATTTTAAAAAATAAAACGCTGACACTTAGTCGCAAATTTGAAACTTTTATGGAACGCGTATTGAGTTCATAAATACTCAATGGGTGTTTTGGGGATATCGGGTGCTTTTCATTGTTAAAAAAATTATTATAAAAATATATATCAGAAGTTTTAGGGATTAACTGGAAGTTGGGAGTGATTGAGTGCTTTAGTGGGATTTGGTTGATTTTTGTGTTTGGGTGATGTACCGGGGATACATTCTTTTTTGCTTTTTTTCTGTAACCATAATGGAATTTGTTTTGTCATGAAAATTTTACAAAAAGAAAATAAGAGAGGAATTGTTTTTTCTCTATTTTTTTGGCAAAGTAGACGTAAACAAAAAACAACTAGACTGCCGCAGGAAGATCAATTAATTTAAAACAAAAAGTGAAAATACTTACATAGTATTTTGAAAGAGTAAAAAACATATTTTGAAATAAAATTACTCATATCAATTATTCAAAGAGAAATTAAATACTGTCCGGTGTAAAAATAGTTTTTAAATGTATTTTAATAATTTTTTAATAAAAATCCATTTTTTGCTTTAAAATCATACATATTTTAATATATTTAATTTTAGAAGCAAAAAATTTTTATTATGGTGCGTATAAAACAAACTTTTCAAAAATCTGATTCGGAAAGGTCTTTTTGCCAGCAAATATCTGATTTAAGTTCGCCTACAAGCAAAAGTCAGACGGGTTCTAAGCTCCCGTTAAAAAAAGCGGTTGAACCGGTTCTAAGCTCCGGTCTTAAAAAGCGGTCTAAAAATAATTTAAAAAGAACTTATGAATCTATTTGCCAAACAATAAATTTAGACAATGTTGGTGATGATTTTTTTAATAGTGATTGCAAACTATTAAAACCTGTTAATAGAGTAGTAAAGCATAGAGTTAGTATGTCAGACGAAGCAAATGAAATTGAACGAAAAAAAAATCGTTTAAGTCATGCTAATAGAAAATCACTTTTAAATAATCAGGATTTGAAACACTTCGCGGCTTCAGATTCAGGTCTGGGAAAATTTTACGAACTAGGTCAATTTAACATTAAATGTTTTAAATGTGAATCATTGCATTTTCCGGAAGAAGCAAAAGAAGAATTAAATAAAGAAACGTTTGAGTTTGAGAGTTGTTGCAAAAAAGGGAAACTTATTAAATTGGTTGATTTTTTTGAAGATTATCCTGAAGAACTAAAAGCACTTTTTAGTCCTGATAATCCTTTTAACAAAAAATTTATTTCAAATATACGCAGATACAATAGTATGTTTGCATTTGCATCTTTAAGCTGTTTTAGATTTAAATTTCCAACACCTGGTCCGCCTTGCTATAAAATTCAAGGCCAGATATATCATAAATTTAATCAATTTGCAATGCCTGCTAATAAAGATGAAATTCCAACAAATGGTCAATTATATTTTTTAGATTCTGAGGAGGCTTCAGATATTAGAGAAAAAATTAATAAAGAATGTGATCCAAATATAATAAATTATATTGAAAGGTATATTAGAGAAAATAATAAGTTTGTAAATTCCTTTCAACTAATGAAAGATGTATACGAAAAGCAAGAAAAAATTTGCAGAGACCAAGGAATAAGCATGCCTGAAGTAAGATTGCTTTTTAGTCTAAAGGAAAATTTTGATAAAAGAAGATACAATATTCCGCAAAGTAATGAGGTATGTGCTATTTTGGTTTGTGATGCAAATGATGATTTCCCACTTGCTAATATTGTCGTTTATCCTAAAGGCGAAAAAAAACTGAAAAATATTTATCCATTGGATAAATGTGTTGAACCAATGAGTTATCCTTTATTATACCCAAAATCTTCTTTTAGATTTTCGTTTAATTTGCAAGATTCTAAAGGAAAAAATATTTCTCTTTGCGATTTTGTGAAATTTTTTTTGTTTGTAAGAGATAATGAAAAATTTGTGCCCCATTTTTTTGCTCAAAAATTGTTTCAGCAATGGGTTGTTGACCAAGCAGCAAGAATAGAATGGAACCGATTAGAATATATCAGAACCCATCAAAATGAATTATGTAGCAGTAGCTATTTAAACGTAGAAGATTTTTTGAAATCTAAAGCTATAAAAATTGGCGCTGAGATTCAAAAAAAGGTTATTCTTCCTTCAACATTTACTGGAGGTCCTCGAAGCATGCATGAACATTTTATGGACGCTATGTCCATTGTAAATGAAACAGGGAAACCGGATTTATTTATTACTTTTACGTGTAATCCAAATGATCCTGATATATTAAAATGTTTATTTCCAGGACAAACTGCGTCAGACAGACCAGATATTGTAACAAGAGTTTTTAATTTGAAAAAGAATTATCTATTAAATTTAATTTTAAATAAGCAAATATTTGGTGAAATTATAGGGTTTTGTTGGGTAATTGAATATCAAAAGAGAGGACTCCCCATCTGCATTTATTAATAACGTTAAGTGCAAAAGATAAGTGGCGTAATTCAAAAGAAATTGATAATTATATTAGTGCCGAAATACCAGATGAAAAAGCTGATAAGGAGCTTTTTGATATTGTAAAAAAATTTATGTTTCATGGACCATGTTCAGAAAATTCACTTTGTTGGGATAAATCAAAGAAAAAGTGTGGCAAAAAATTCCCGAAAGCATTTCGCGAGTTAACAGAAATAAATGAAGACGGTTATCCATTATACAAAAGACCTAATAATAATAGATATATTTATAAAAAAGGCCAGAAATTAACAAATCAATATGTAGTCCCTTATAATTCTTATTTGTTAAAAACTTTTAGATCCCATATTAATGTTGAGAGAGTAAGTGATATTTTAGTGGTTAAATACTTATATGACTATATCTATAAAGGATATGACGCAGCAACAATTGAATGCGTTCAAGTCGGCGACGATGGTACTAAAAAAGTTTTAAATTATGACGAAGTTAGTAAATATTTAGAAGCCAGATATTTAAGTCCATGTGAAGCATGTTGGCGGATCTTTAAATTTCCGTTACAAGGCAAATCACATGCCGTAGATAAATTGGATATACATCTAGAGAATATGCAAAAAATCATTTATGGAAAAAATGCTTCTGAAAACGAAATTAAAAATGCAGCAAAAAAAGATTCTACATTAACAGCCTATTTTAAATTTTGCCAAAAAAATCAGAATTTAAATATAAAATATATTGATATGCCTAAATATTGCACTTGGTTAAAAAGTACCCGAGAATGGAAATATCCAAGAAAAGTAAATTGCAAAAAAATAGGTAGAATCATACCAGTTAATCCTGTAGAAACTGAAAAATATTATTTGCGATATTTATTGCTCAATGTTCCGGGAAAAAGTTTTGAAGATTTAAGAACGGTAAATGGTGTTGTTTATGATACTTATGCTAAAACATGTTTAGCAAGAGGGTTGGCAAGAGATGATGATGAATGGTATAAATGTTTAGAAGAAGCAAGTTTTTTTTCAAGAAAACATCCGCAAGGATTGAGAACACTGTTTGTTAATATTTTAATACACTGCGAACCGAAATACCCAGGAATGTTGTGGGAATCCTTTAAAGAGTATTTAATATTTGATTTAATAAGAAAATATCCAAATTATTCAAAAAATGAACTTTTTAATTTAGGTCTTTGTTTAATTGATCAAGGCTTAAAGGATCATGAAAAATCTCTTAAAGATTTTTGTAATATGCCACAAAATATAGATTTAATAAATTTTGATGAAAATGAATTTTATGATCCAAAAGAAGAATACATTTTAGCACAAAATTTAATTTATAAAATGAATGAAGAACAAAAAGAAATTATAGAAAAAATAAATAATATACTTAAGGAAACTGATAACAAAAAATGTATTTTCATTGACGGCCCAGGCGGAACCGGAAAATCCTATGTTTTAAAAACATTATATCATTTAGCAAGATCTTTTAAAAAAAATATTTGTAATATGGCTTATTCTGGTATAGCTGCTACACAATTACAAAAAGGTCGAACTTTGCATAATCGATTTAAACTGCCTTTAAATATTAAAAAAACATCAACTTCGGGTATAGAAATCAAAAGCAAAGAAGCTGAAGAAATCAAAAATACAGATATTTTTGTTTGGGACGAGGCACCTATGGCATCACGATTTACATTAGATATAATTGATAAAAAATTAAAAGAAATTATGAATAATCAAATGCCTTTTGGCGGAAAAATTTTTGTGTTAAGTGGTGACTTTAGACAATGTTTACCAATAAAAGAGTTTGGTACACGGTCAGAGATAATTGATTTATTAATCAAAAATTCATTTCTTTGGAATAATTTTTTAATAATGAAACTAAGTAAAAATATGAGGGCTGATCCAAATGAAAAAGAATTTGCACAAGAATTAATTAAAATTGGTAATGGTATATCTGAGAATGAAAGCTTTGTTTCAGTCCCTGATGCGTGTTTTTGTAAAGGCAATTTATCTGATGAAGTTTTTGAACAAGTTATTAAAAATGAAAACTACAACGAACTTTATAATTATGCAATTTTATCTCCCTTCAATTCTATTGTAGATAATTACAATGAAGAAATAATGAAAAAGTTTCCAGGCGAAACAAAAACCTTACTTAGCATTGATGAAACAGAAACAAATAATTTGGCAATTACACCAGAAATTTTAAACTCCCTAAAATGCCCTAATTTTCCAAATCATAGCATTTCTTTAAAAGAAAAGTCGATGATTATGTTAGTAAGAAATCTAAATGTAAAGGAAGGTTTATGTAACGGGACCAGACTTCAAGTAGCTAATATAGGCAAACATGTTTTAAATTGTATTATAAAAAGTGGTGACAAAATAGGAGAGACGACTCTCATACCAAGAATTACTTTAATTGAAGACAAAAAGTTCCCTTTTGTTATAAAAAGACATCAATTCCCCATAAGGCTGGCTTTTGCCTTTACTATAAATAAAAGTCAGTCTCAAACCTTTGAGAAAATCGGAATAGACTATACAGAAGATCCTTTTAGTCATGGTCAAACATATGTTTCGTTGAGCAGAGCTAAATCATGGGAAAAAATCAGAATAAAGGTATCTGAGAAGAATAAAGACAAAAGAATTAAAAATATAGTGTGGCGCGAAGCTTTGCTTAATTAAAAATAAAATTTTGAAAAAAATTATTAATTGCATCTTAAAATGTTTAATTAAAACAATGGAAAAATAGTGGGAAAATATATAAAATAATTTGTGAAAAAACAATGGAAAAAAAATTTCACTCCAAAATCAAAAAATATCATACGAGTATTTTCAATTTGTTAAAGAAAATTTATAATAAATTTAGTCTAAAAAATATTAAAAGACAAAGGAGGATTTCATTCAACTGAGTATGTTGCAAAAAATAATTTTTTTAAAAATACACAAAAAATGCAAACCCAAAAATGAATTTATTTTAAAAATATGCTTTTATACTAAAGTAAAAAAATAATTTCAAAAATAAAAAAACGCCAAAAACAGAGAAAACTTTGAAGTAAAAAATTTAATATTCGAATCTTAAGTTAATTATATTTTTAAAAATTTTTAAAAAATGGTCTGTGAAAAATTTCAAAAAACAAAATAAATTATGGAAAAATAAAAGATTAAAATAATTATTAGGTTCTTGAAAAAGTTTATTTTCTTCAAAACGATTCTTCAAAAAACCCCAAAATTTTTAAAGTAAAAAATTAGAGAAAAAGAATCAAAATCTTTAGCAAATAATTTCTTTTTAAAAAAATAAAGATAGACTAAAAAACTTTTTTCTAAAAAGTTAAAATTCGTTTGTATTAGAACTTAAATAGCATGAAGTTGAGATTCAAAAATAAATAAAAAAAAACAAAATTACCAAAAACTATTTTGTTTGTTTAAATATCTTTTAAGAAATTTTTAAAAATTAAAATAAACTAATTTTGTGAAAAAATGAACAGAGGAAAATAAAGTAAATAAAGCGATGATTAATTGTTTTAAAACAAAATTAAATCACTTTTAAATTTTTTGATTTTTCAATAAAGGTAAGTTAATCGCTACATTAAGAGGAGGGTGTAGCGTGTGATAGGGCGGGAAAAATATAGCCCTCTAACTATCACAGGACTCCTCAACCAAGGTATCCTGGTTTTGGTGCGTTCACGCCGCGGATACCGTTAGTAGGGATAACTCCCGAAGCTAAACCCAAAACATTTTTAAACTCAAATCAAAAATTTGTAGAAAAAAAATTTGTAAAATAAAAATATTCAAAAAAAAAATTTATAACAAAATAAACATTTACATTTTTTTTACAAAAAGTTGTTTACAAAAACGTTAAAAAAAGAAACTAAAGAAAAACAGTTATTTAAGATTAAAAATTTTGAATTTCCATAACAATAGAAAAAACGTAAATAAAAATCACCTATAAAGTAAAGCCAAAATAAATATACTGATTAAAAACAGTTTTCATTAAAAATAATTTAATAATTTTTACTTAAAAACGTTATTTTTTTATTAATTTTTATTAAAAATTCCCAAAAAATTCATTAAAAAATAATATGGAAACCGAAACATCATCACAAACACCTGCTAAAAAATCAAAACGAACCCCTCTTCAATCAATAAAATCAGGCGAAACTATGATGTAAATTTAAAGATTTCCTCGATTTTATTAAATTAAAAATTTTTTAGAGATATCAAACTATTTATGATTACTGCCGATGCAGTTAGAACAGTCCATGAAAATACAATAGTTTGGACTTTGGTTGGAACTGATGGGTCATTAATTAAAAATAAAATTACTTAAACCTTTTAAATTTTAAAAAATACTAAATGACTTTTAAAAAAAACTTCAATAAAAAGATAAATTTAGATATGATTATGTGAATGTAACCTTATGGGATAAGCATTTTAATCGTTTGGTTACTGAACTTAACAATAACTTTAGGGTAGTATATTAAATTATTAATTAGTAAATATAAATACAGGGAAAGAATTTTATGTTCAAAACATTTGTTGCAAAACAAGTTTTGACACCTTATAACTATGGAAGTGTTAATTATGAATTAAGAGCGCAAGAAAGTTCAACAATTACATTAATTGCAGAACTGGATAATGAATTTTTTGGAATAACAGAAGAAACTTATTTTAATTTTTTAAAAGAAAAATTAACAATTGATGAAACCTTTCAACCTATTTCATACGAAAAAATAAGAGTTGGAGAACTTTTTGAGTAAATTTTTTAAGTTAAAACTTAAAGAATTTGAATCTGATTTTTGATTTAAAAATTATTTAATAAAATTATTAAGAGATGTTGAACTCAAGATATACAGTATTAAAGAAATTAGAACAGTTTCTGTAAAGGGGCGATCAGAAGCGAAAGTATTAGATGTTATAGCTATGGTAGATAAAACAAAAATAAGATTGACTGCTTGGAACATTCTTGCAGAATTTTTGTTTTTTTTACTAAATGGAAAAGAGGTAGTCCAAAAAATTTCAACAAATGATTTTTTGCAGGGAAAAATGGTAAAGCTACAAGGTATACAAATAAAGGAAGGGCTTAAAGATGAAAAAATAATTAATTTTTTAAACACAAGTAAAGTAAAACTCGAAGAATTTGATGAAGAAATGATGGAAGAAGAACCAGTAAAGTCTTTAAATGAAATGGCAAAAAAATTTGGCCAAATAAAATGTTAAAAATTTTATGTTAAAATTTAAAAAAAAAATTAATAGGCGAAATAAGATTAAAAGTTGTTCGAAAACCAACAATTATGAGTTCAATGAAAAAACAAAATGGGACAATCTGCACTGACGGATTGCACAAAACTCAATTAATTTATCCGAACAATTTAAATCTACAAATTAATGATGAAATTACAATACATGTTGCTAATGTTGAAACTAATAAGGGTCAAACTTAAATAGATTTTTTAATACAAAAATAAATTTAGTGGGAGTTTTAACTGTTACAATTTATGATGAAACCGCATACGTAAAACACGATGAAAAAGAAATTAAGAAAATTGACTTGGATGAACTTAATTATCCAGAAAATATTTAAACAACAAAAGAACTAAAAATACTTTCTAATGAAAGTATGATTTTTTAAATTAAAAAATCATTTATTAAAACTATCTTTATTTAAAGATTCTTTTAAAAATATATTACTTTTATTTAATAAAAATAAAAAATGAAAATATAAATATTTAAAATAAAAAAACTTGACACTTTTTAAAGAAAAAATTTGATAAAAAATGGAGAAATAATAAGATGAAAAAATAACCGCAAAAAAACAACCCTAACAAAAAAAAAGAAATTAGGAAGTGATTTTAATTGGTTTCTCTAAAATACCTAATTCAAAGAAACCTTTGGTTAAGATGCATTTGAAAAAATTTTGAAAAAAAAACTCAAAATTAATTAACAGGAATGGTACATTTTTTTGAAAGCAACAAATTTAAAAGATAAAAAATATTTTTTTTACAGACTCAAACCTCGGGACGGGTTCAGGATTATTTAAATAAAAAAGGTCAAAAACGAGATCAGATCGAAAAAAGTCCGGGTTTCGGGCACCCCTGAAATCCATACTGCGTATATATTTATAGAAAACCACATATAAATCCTAATTTTTGTATTTGAAAAGAGTAAAAACAAAAAAAGTAATAAATTAACATAAGCAAAAGAAAACTATTGATTGCTAAAAAATTAAAAGAAAAAGAAATGGCAATTTAAATTTGACTTTAATCTTTTATATAGAGGTTTTCCTAAGTAAATTAGAAGAATACTACACATATTTGAAAGGTTTTAAAATCATAAATCGTAAAACAAAAAATCAGTCATAAAATAAATTTGAGAAACATTGTTCAATAAAAAAACTATTGAAATTAATGAAAAACGTCTTTTTACAAATAAAATAAAACAGAAAATTGAAAGATTTACTGAAAAAAAATAAAAAAAGAAAAATTAAATTAATTATTGATTTCCTAAGAAATGGTCCAATATTAGATACACCTCAATTTAAAATGTTTTTTTAAAAACAGTTATTAAATAAAAAATTGCCCGCTAATTTTCATAAAAATTACAGCTCATCAAGCGACTAAAAATCTCTCTCAAAAGATGTGTAACTGTTAAAAGAAAAGACTAATTTTTAAAGAAAAATCTAAAAAACTAATTACAAAAAATTAAACAAAATCGTATTTTAAATAGTCAAATTAAAGTTGTCATATTTAAAAGGGAAAAAGAAATATAGAAAAAAGAAAGACTAGAATTTTGAAAAAATTAATTACAAGTTACTAAAATCAAAGGTGAATCCAAAAAATCTTATTCATACTTATAAGACTGTTCTATTTAGCTTTGGAATTTATACAAAATTAAAAAGTTAATTAAAAAACATAAAAATGGGCAAGAAAAACCGCTACAATAATGAATAAACACAAATAGAAACAAGAGATAATTTTATCAAAATAAAAAGTTTAAGACTTATATTTAAAAAAAAATAAAAAAGAAAATATTTTTTAAAAATAAGAATATTAATACAAAAATTAATGAAATATAATTGAATCCTTTTTTATTGAGAAACAACTAAAGGTTAAAAGAACAAAAGTATAATCGATTAAAACAAATCGTTAAAAAAGAATGGGTGAAAATAAAAAAATTAAATATGCAAAACTACAAATGAAAACAAAACTAAAAGAAGGGATGTCTATTTAAACTAAACTTTTAACTTTTATACCAAAAAGAAAGAGAAAACTAAGAGAAAAACATATCGCCAAAACAAATATGTAGGCAAAAATGGAATTTAAAAAACATGATTTACTAAAAATATATTTTGTTTCCAAAAAATTAATATCAAAATGCAATTCCAAAAAAACTTGAAAAATTAAAAAAACTAAAGAACCTATAATCGATTAAAAAGAAAGTGTTAATAGAAAAAAAGGAGAATTTAAATAAAAAAACCAGTTACAAAATAGAAAATCTTATACCGTATTTTCTCAATTAATTCTCCTGGGGAATTAATTTTTCAAACCATCCGTGGCAAGGGGAGGAGAAGAATTATTCGAGTTTTGTAATTTGAAGGTGCAGTAGGGTAGCGAAGAATTACCGGGGAATTAGTTTCAACCCATACGTACAGGGGGAATTTATCGAGAGGGGGAATTATTCGAGGGAGAGAAATTAATCGAGAAAATGCTGTATCTTGAAACAAAACAGAAGAATAAAACACAAGAATAAAACAAAAAAATATTAAACAGAAAAATTAATTGACTCTAAATTAAAGAGACCTTTTTTGTTTTGGAAAAAAAACACAAGAAAATCGATTAAAAAGAAAGATTAAAAAAGGTTGAATTAAAATAAATATGCAAATTACAAGTTTCTAAAAACAAAAAGAAATGACAATTTTAAACCAACTTTTAACTTTTATACTAAAAAATGAGAGAAGAAATCTAGAAAACATTTCGCCATAAAAATTAATTTAAAAGCCAAAATTTTAAAAAGGCAAAAATTTATATTCAGGAACATGTTTTGTGTATTTAAAATAGTAACGCATTCGCTTTACGATTTGCTAAAACAGAACAATATTGCATAAACTTATAGTCTTAAAAATCTTTTAACGAAAAATTTCATACTTTATCGGAAAATAAAACAAAACCTAAAAACACAAAAGTTAATTTTTAAAGCCAGAGCTCCAAAATGCTTTTCTTAAGACCACTTATTTAAAATTTTAATACAAAACATTTTTAACAGCTAGATACGAGCGTTCAGGTGCCGCGAAGCGGCACCTGAACGCTCGTGTCTATTAAGAAGAAATGTCAAATTAAATTCCAAAAAGTAAATAACACTGAAAACAAAGCTAAAATAACAAGTTTAAACAAGATAAAATTTTTAATTGTTGTATTTTGCAAAAAAATTTAGATTTGATGATTGATGACAATCATCATCTGGTTGATGATTGGTGATTATTTGGTGATTTGGCCCGAACTGAATCCTCTTTTTCAAATTATTTAAAATTGGCGTTAGAAAAATTACTGTATGCCACATGACAAAAGATCCTCTTTCAGAATATAAAAGATTTTTTTCCTTTTTTACGTTAGATTTGAAAGTTTTTTTTCTCTCTTACACTTAAGCTTTTTTTCTTTCTATTCTTAATTTTTAATTTCAGATTTTTTTTTCAATCTAAATATTAAAAAAATGAAAGACAATCCTGGTTATGAAAATCAAAAAACCGATTCGGAGAAGTTGATGGTAATTTATACTTTTAAATCTTGTATCTTTTTATTTTTAGGAACTGATCGTGGCTTTAACAAAGCGGGTTGGTGATTTGGAGGTGAAAGCTGTCAATGTTAGTTAATTTTTGTTTCACACTTTAAAGATTAAAAATCGTTCTTTTAGGATGCCAATACCATCACTGAACTGCAAAAGAAGGTGAAGAAACTTCAAGAGGAGGTTGTTGAGCTCAAAAAGGGAAAGCAGTCGCCAAAATGCACGACTCCATCTCCGTCGAAGACTCCTCCAAAGAAGAGCCCGTCTCCAAAGAAATGAAAAGGAAATTTTTTTTTGAAGTGTTAGGAACAAAAAAATAAAAACTTTGATTTCAAGTTTAATTGTTAAAATTATTTTTTGATAAAAAATTGGTTTCATTTACACTCCTATAACCAAAAGAATTTTCGACTTGTTTTGAGATTGACTAATTTTTGTGAACACGAATTAGGTAGTAGGTCCTCTGATAAATGATTCAGAACTCAATCCGTCAAATGCTATATTTCCAATAATTCAAAAGCATTTGTTTCCAGTTGACTTTTCCTTCCTTCTCTGTTCACATATAATACTTTTTTATCTATAAGGATTCATGAATCTTTTGCGCTTTCTCTCCACATAAACTTGACCAATTCATTTTTTCAAAAAATCGAACCTTGTCTTCACTAATTGAAACAATTCCACAAATATAGGTTTTCCTCTTTCAATTTTTAACTTCGTATTTAATCAGGGTTTCGATATCTGCGGATTTTTCCTCATTTTGTGGTTTTTTGATAGGGCGATGAGGATTATTTTTAAAAATGCGGATTTGCGGATTTTTGTGGTCTTTTGAAGATTATGAGGATTTTTTATATTTTCTTGTGGTTTTTGGCAAAAATGTCATTATTTTTCGCTAAGACCTTCTGAAATCCTCAAAATTTTCGCCTGCGGCGCTGAAAATGGAAGAAATCTGGCTTCTTGGCCTTCCAAAATCCTCAAAATTTTCGCCTGCGGCGCAAAAAAAGAAGGAATCTGTGTCCTTGATCTTCCAAAAACCTCAAAATTTTTTGCCTGGCCTAAAAATGAACGATTTTTAGCTTAAGGATCTTCCAAAATTAAAAAAATTTTCGCCTGCGGCGCTGAAAATGGAAGAAATAAAAATTTGCGACATCTTCGGCGACAAAAATGCAATTGTGATTTTTTATATAATTGTTGGATTTTCATAAGATGATCATTAGTAATAAAAAAATTGCTTAATTCAATTGTAGAAGACGAAAAATACCATGCATAAAGTGATTTTAATTCAATTTTTGGGTTTGATAATTTTTTGCGGATTTTTGATATAAAATGCGGATTTTTTCGATCAATTTTGCGGATTTTTAAAAATTCGAGATCGAAACCCTGTATTTAATTAGTTCTAAACTTAAGGTCCCCCTATAAACTCCATTAATTTCTCAAGGTTTCAGTTGGCCACTTTTTAATTATGATGAATACTAGAATATTATTGGCTCAACATCATTGCACTGAGTACAAACAGCATGGAACTAGAGCTCAAACTGAACGAGGATGAGGTATGTTCATAGGTGGAGAGAACTCTTCCAATTCTAAAATTGAGGCAATTTATACTGAACGAGGCATCCCAGCATATTCCAGGTTTATTTAAATTTCTTTCTCTTCTTAAAAACCTTTCAGGGAGTTCGACACCAGCGTCAACTTCGATGATTGCCCTCACATTTCTCGACTTCGTGACAACATTAAATTTGGCGTTCACATCAACAGCGACCTTTCAGCTCTTCACCAACTGCGTGCTAAACGTTTTACTTCAAAGCCTTCAGCCGAGGATTTGCGTTAAGACCAGACAAGACGTTTTGCAATGACTCATGTTGTTCGTGGGGCTGAATTGACTCGTGAAAATAAATGTTTTGAGACTATTCAGGTTTTTAGACTTAAAAAAATTTTTTCAAGAAAATTCATTTTCAGTGCTTCAATAAAGCACTTAATATTGATGAGCAATGTGTAGATGCTTATGTTGGTCGTGGTGCTGCATCAGCAGGTCTTCGAAACTTTTCTGCTTCTTTGCAAGATTTGGGAAAGGCAATAGAGCTACAACAAGCAAATAAATATCAATTAGAAGTGCTTGTTGCTTACGCAAAAGAGTTTGTTTTTATCTTTGGAAATATCTAAAAATCTTTTTCTTTAAACAGTTTGGAAAAATCTGGAAATATTCGAGAAGCTGAAGAGAAATTTACTCGAGTTTTGGAACTTCAACCGGGACATTTTCATGCTGTGGATTTTTTTCAAAGAATGAATATTTCTGATAATTCGAGAAAGAGGCCTTCTGATGTTATAGAACTTGATGAAGACGAAGAGGATTTGAAAAAAGGAAAAACAAATGGATTTAACAATGATAAAAATCAGAGTGACGATAAGAGTAAAAAGGCTGATTCTTCAATAAGCGAGGAAGAGGCAGAACAACCCCGTATCAAATTGAAAGAAATTGAAGAATTTATAAGAACTTTAAGGTTTATTGTGTCTAACACTATTTTTGAATATGCAGGTTTTTAAATATAGATCCTTTTAAAGATCCTAAATTCCATTTTATTTTTCAAATATTTGTATATTCAAAAATATATTCTAAATTCAATGCCCCATCTCCCACTTTTATTTATCGAGGAGATTATTTTTTGGAAGAAAATTAATTCAAACCCCAAAAACTACAAATATAAAATAAGAATCAAATAATATAAATATTGTGGGGGGTCTTGTCAGTGTTTTCTAATATAGAATATGTAAAAATTATAAGAACTCGGTTTTCTATTATATTCATTCCATACATCTGAACAATTCAACGAGCCAACGCACCTATCAAAGCAGAGCACATTTCAAAGAATTGCATGGTCTGCGACTGACGAGTCTCTGGTGCCATATCATTTGGACTTGGTATTGAAGTATCAGAGGACCTACTAAATTCGTGTTCACAAACATTAGTCAATCTCAAAACAAATCGAAAATTCTTTTGGTTAACCTGAATATCCTCTAGGAGTGTAAATGAAGCCAATTTTTTATCAAAAAATAATTTTAACAATTAAACTTAAAATCAAAATTTATTTTTTTTTGTTCCTAACACCTCAAAAAAATTTCCTTTTCATTTCTTTGGAGACGGAGTCTTCTTTGGGGGAGTCTTCGACGGAGATGGAGTCGTGCATTCTGGCGACTGCTTTCCCTTTTTAAGCTCAGAAACTTCCTCTTGAAGTTTTTTCACATTCTTCTGCAACTCTGTGATGGTATTGGCGTCCTAAAAGAACGATTTTTAATTTTTAAAATGTAAAACAAAAATTAACTAACATTGACAGCTTTCAACTCCAAATCGCTACCGCGTTTAGTTAAAGTATCAATCAGTTCCTAAAAATAAATAAAAATAAACAGATACAAGGGCTGTACTTTAGCCGGTGGCCGGTTCGAAACCGATTCGAAATATATACCATTCGATTCCTCTCGGCGAGCTGAGTCGAATGGTACCACTCCCAGGGTGCGGGAGCGCCTGTGGATTGAGATATAGGTCCCCGAAAATCGAAAAACCATAGGGGGGAGTAAGCTCAATTTTGGGTTGATAAAATCGATTTTTTGAATTATAGCTCATTCGAAAGAGCTCCTCGAGCTGAGTCGAATGAGACCAAAATCAGCGAAATCCGACTTGATTTGACAAAGTTATGATCTTTTCTTTTAGCTCCTTACCTATGGCATTTGTGGAGATTTTTGCTGCTACGGAGGCCCCAAATACGTCCAGAGCAAGTGAGATAGGAATAGGTTTATGTTACGAGCCCAGACCCATCGCCCGTAGACTCCCCGCGAGGCGCGTGCCGCAAAACCCCGCGCGAAGCGCGGGGTTTTGCACAAGCGCCTCGCCAACGACCCATAGGTTTATGTTGGTAGTTTTTTGTGTTGTAACTTTGTCTAATCTTGTTCAATCACGGTGATTTTGGTGCCATTCGACTCAGCTCGTCGAGCTCTTTCGAATGAGGTATTATTTGTATAAAAAATTTTTAATTTCAAAAATCACCCCTTTGGATCTTCGATTTTTAGGGGTCTATATCTCGGTCCAATCAAGTCTGATTTCGTTGATTTTGGTGTCATTCGACTCAGCTCGAGGAGCTCTTTCGAATGAGCTATCACTCGAAAAATCGAATTTTTCACTCCAAAATTGTGCTTACTCCCCCCTATGGTTTTTCGATTTTCGGGGACCTATATCTCAGTCCACAGGCGTTTCCGCACCCTGGGAGTGGTACCCCATTCGACTCAGCTCGCCGAGAGGAATCGAATGGTATATATTTCGAATCGGTTTCGAACCGGCCACCGGCTAAAGTATATCCGATACAAGATTTAAAAGTATAAATTACCATCAACTTCTCCGAATCGGTTTTTTGATTTTCATAACCAGGATTGTCTTTCATTTTTTTAAATATTTAGATTGAAAAAAAAATCTGAAATTAAAAATTAAGAATAGAAAGAAAAAAAGCTTAAGTGTAAGAGAGAAAAAAAACTTTCAAATCTAACGTAAAAAAGGAAAAAAATCTTTTATATTCTGAAAGAGGATCTTTTGTCATGTGGCATACAGTAATTTTTCTAACGCCAATTTTAAATAATTTGAAAAAGAGGATTCAGTTCGGGCCAAATCACCAAATAATCACCAATCATCAACCAGATGATGATTGTCATCAATCATCAAATCTAAATTTTTTTGCAAAATACAACAATTAAAAATTTTATCTTGTTTAAACTTGTTATTTTAGCTATTTCTGCTCATTTTGTTGTAATCAGTAATCTAAACTTTTACCCAAAAATACTCTTAATTGACACATACATACTACATTTGTCGTTTTTGAGCTTTGAATAAATCAATTTTATTATTTCCTAATTATCAGGAAACCTCGAGATTTTTTCTAATTGTCTAGAAAGTTCAAGTCTAAACAAATTTAATAACTAATTTGTAAGAAAAATAAACATTCATTTCACAACAAACAAACAATCTCTCTTCAATAAATAAAAACAAAGGGAGAGGGGACTGGGTCATTGTATTTTGAATGTATTTTTTTTGTATGTGCAAATTTTTAAAAAGAATTTAAAATTTTTGAAAACAATTTCAATTTAAAAATCTGCACATTCAAAAATAGTGTTCGGCACAAGTTTGCGAGATTCTTTTCTAAAATTATTTTAAAATATCAACAAAAAAACACCAAAATTTGCCAAACACTATTTAAAAATATATTCTTTATTTAAATTAGGGATTCTCAAAAATATATTTAAAGGGGATATTTGTAAAAATCATAAATATAACTTAAAACTCTCTTAACAAAATAAATTTCTTTTTAACTCTTAGAACAATTTAAATTTATGTATTTTCATCCACAATTGTAGTGACGCAATTATTCAAAACATCCTGAACTGCATCCTCTTCCCCTTCTCCATTCACAACAAAATTTGTCTCAACAATTTCTTCCCCTCCTCCTTCCTCTTCTTCATCATCTGAAGCTTTCATTCGGATTCTCCCTCCTTCCCCACGGCCAACAGATCCCTCATCAATAGAAGCAAATTCGTCATCTTCATTTACTTCAGATTCTTCAACTTCCTCTTCTTCATATTCTGAATCAGATGAAGAACTGTCGGTTGTACTATATTCATCTGCTTCATCACCAGAAGAGCTAGACACATCAACATGTCTTTCTTTTAATTCATTTGTTGTAAATTTCTTTGGTTCAGTCCAATTAGCCTTTTGTGGTTCCATTTCTTCATCATCTTCAATATTTTTTGCCTTCATAATTTCAATATTATCCAGAATTTCTTTCTTTAATTCTTCTGGAACTCCAATAACGGCATTATTTTGATGACAATGTTCATACATACTACAAAATATTTTATAAAAATATAAAAAAATCTCTTATCAAAATTACCTTGCCCAACAAGAAACTTTAGTCATAATTTTTGCATTTCCAACAATTACCAACAATTCCTCAGCACGGGCAACTGTTGTATTGAAACGCTAAAATTAATAAAAAAAAAATTTTTTTAATATCTTTCAATTAAAAAATAAACCTTTTTCGAGTACATAAACCCGAGTTTTTCAGCGGGATTGCAACGAACAGTAGTAACTAAAAAATACAAAAATATTACAAAGGAATGCAAAATAATTATAAAAACCAATAATAACACGACGTTGTGACCCTTGGAAACGTTCAACAGTGTCCACAGTAATATCAGCAAAGTCACCCATTAATGAATGACGAAGTCTTCGAGCCTTAAAAATATTGAAATAAAATTTAAAAAATCATGTTTGTTAACCTGATATGTGTATGGACTAATTATTCCAATATCAACAGGTTTTACATTTAATTCATTAATAATTCTCTTCACATAAACAAGAACCAATTCCAATTCTCCAAAATTCATATATGAAGTCCCGTCTTTCTCACATTTTTCTGGAGAGTCAATATGATGCCAAAGAAGAGGAAACCCCTTTAAAAAGTTTTTTAAATTCAATTTTTTCCAAAAAACCTTTGTCGGAAGTCCTTCCCAATTAGCAAGTTTATCTCTTGGCAAGGCATCCTCCGCAGCAATTAATACGTTATTATAGCACAGACGCGAAGGAACTTTGATAATTGCCTCATGTGAACGATAATTCTTGCGAAGAAAAGTCATAATACGTCTAAAAAAAAGAATTATTTGACAAAATATTTAATTAAAAACTCACTCATCATCTTTGTAGCATTCAACAGTTTGAAGTCGTTCAATTAAAGAATTATCTAAAAGAAATTTCAAAAAATAAAATTTAAATGAAATTAGCGCGTACTAAATTTATTCCTTCGAAAGTAATCCACATTTTCAACCGGACCAAGTTGTTTATGATCCCCAGCCAAAATAATTTTACAATCGTTTCTTTCCCCAATCACTCCAACTAAAAATACATAAAATAGTTTTTAAAACGAAAATAAAACAAACCAATCGGAACAAGAGTTTCAAGTTCACTCGCCTGACCAGCTTCATCAATTATAATATGCCTAAAGACAAGAATAAAAGTTTAAAAAAGAACAAAAAATTCTAACGAGAATTTTGATGAAAAATAGCCCAGCATTAAATAAGTAGAAGCCATCATTGTACAGACAACCACTTTGAACTTGAGCAATCTCTCAGCAGGGTGAATAGCAAACATTTCAATATCAGAAAATCCATCAGGTGTCCTTAAATTAAAAAATTTTTATTTAAAATAGATATCGAATCAGGTGATAGAACTCAGAATTTACAAAAGACAGGAACCCTAAAAACCCTAATAGCTTCAAGAAAATTTACTTTGTATAAGTTATCGGCTTCAATGACTCCTTCAAATCTTCTACAGGCACCATCAATGCATAAAGTCGAAATATCAATTCCGGGTCAATTTTTGCGGTTTCTAACAACTCTGTAGCAAACAAATCAGCAGCTGTGTTTGACGGCGTGCAAACAAGAATTCTTGTGTCATAATCTTTTTGCTCAAGTAACAATCGAACTGCTTCAACCAAGACTGTAGTCTTTCCAGTTCCTAAAATTATTTTTCAAAATTATTTATCTAAAAAAATCAACCTGGTGGTCCATGAATAATATAAGGAAGAAGCGTCCCACTCTTATTATTTATCTTTAAAGAAAATAATTTTAAAATTTAAAGAAAATGCAAAAAAAACCTTAATATGTCTGCCCATCAAAATAGCAAAAATTGCATTACGCTGTTCTTGATTGAAGGAATTAGATGAAAACCGAATATTTTTAATCATAATATCACGCTGTTCAATATAACGATCCAAAGGAAGCTTTAAACAATTTAACAAAAATATTTGTTAATTAATTTTATTTAAATTACCCTGTCATCGTCAAAAGGTTGCGGAAAAATCAGAAAACTCACTGCCCTTTGAAGACGATAAATATTGGAGAGGATGTAATCGCGAGCATTATAAACGAACCGAGAAGGTTCAAAACGCACAAGATACTTAATAAAAAATATTTTTAAATGAATTTGAAGGTAATTTTGAAAGAGTAGTAAAGTTAACCTTGCAATCGTCCAATCTCTGCACTGTAAATGGAGAGAAACGAACAATACGAGAAGCTTCATCATAATGCAGAATTCGGCACTAAAGAATAAAAATTTCTAGACATAAACATAGGCCCGTAACCAGGATTTTTTCGGGAAGGGGCCAAGGGGGTAAATCTTTTCTGCGCCGCATCTTTGGCGCGAATACCTCAAAATTTTAAGTAAATTACATGCTAAAGGAATTTCGTTTGAGAAACGGTTCCAGCATGGGTATTACTGTTAGAACTTATTAAAAATTACTCGATATTCGTTGGAAGGAACACCTGCAGCCTTTACCGCCTTCTCCAGTTTAATAGTTCCATAATTCGGCACAGTAAAACGGTCGCAAAAATCTTGACTCAGCTGAACTTGATACACAGGCATTGGGGAAGCATTTCCATTGAGCAATGTCAAAGGAAAGATTGAGTGAGGCCCATCACTGTTGCGCAACTGACTAAGCTGAAATTTTGAATTTGAAAAAAAATTAAGGAAAACTAGACCGTGTCGTAAATAAGCGTAATTTGATTATAAGCCTTGTATTTGTCCGCATATTTATGCATTCCCTCAGGATATTTTGTGTCCAGCGCCACTTTAACCGTCTAAAATTTAAAAAATAGAAGGGATGATTATTTCATTTAAAAAAACCGCCGCATGTTCAAAAATTGACGGGTCAATATTCTTACGCAATTGAACCATGTCAAACTTGTGTTGTAACAAATTAAAATGAACATCGTCGATTCTCAATCTAAAAAATTAAAAGTGAAATTATATACGTTTCTCTTCCAAAAATTTTTTTTTATAATTAAACAAGGGTGCCAAAAGCTCGGATTAGTTCGGATTAGACCCCCCCCCTCCTTTTTCCTTTCTAAAAGTATTAAAAATGGTCAGTCAGTCTTAGCTTATAGAACTCGTCAAGCTGTGTCGAATGACACCAAAATCAACCCCCGGTCTTAACTTTGGGCCGAGATACAGACAAAAACCATGCGCAAAGAGAGGTTTTGCAAAAGCATCTAACGACTACAATAGGATTACTTTTTGTCATAACTTTGTCAAATCCTGTTCAATTGTGTTGATTTTGATGTCATTCGAATCAACTCGACAAGCCCTTTCGAATGAGCAATTATTTGTTTAATCAGATTTTAACCCAAAAAATACGCTTGGTCGGTACTTATTTAGTTTCCCCCCCCCCAGTCAGTTTTTTCAAAAATTATGTAAAAATGGTCAGTCTGAACAACAATTGTAGAACCCATCGAGCTGTGTCGAATGACACCAAAATCAACAAAATCCGACTTGATTGGACCGAAATACAGACCCCAGAACCACTGGGGCGTAAAATCTTATGGACGAGAATTTATACAAATGATAGCTCATTCGAAAGAGCTCGTCGAGCTGAGTCGAATGACATCAAAATCAACGTAAACGGACACGGTTTGACAAAGTTATGACATTGTTTAGACCTACCGGAGTCGACGAATTATGTCATATTTTTGTCAAATCAAGTCGGATTTCGTTGATTTTGGTGTCATTCGACTCAGCTCGACGAGCTCTTTCGAATGAGCTATCATTTGTATAAATTCTCGTCCATAAGATTTTACGCCCCAGTGGTTCTGGGGTCTGTAACTCGGTCCAATCAAGTCGGATTTTGTTGATTTTGGTGTCATTCGACACAGCTCGATGGGTTCTACAATTTTTGTTCAGACTGACCATTTTTACATATTTTTCGAAAAAACTGACTGGGGGGGGGGAAACTAAATAAGTACCGCTTGGTCCACCCTTTTATTTTCCGATTTTCGGGGGGTCTGTATCTCGGCCCAAAGTTAAGACCGGGGGTTGATTTTGGTATCATTAGACACAGCTCGAGGAGTTCTATAACATAAGCCTGACTGACCATTTTTAATACTTTTAGAAAGGAAAAAGAAGGGGGGGTCTAATCCGAACTATTACCGACTTAGGCTTCCAGCATATCTTAGGCTTCCAGCATATCGCCTAACTAGAGTTGTCGGTTCTGGACCGCACCGAAACGAAGATTTTTCGATTCGGATATAGGTTCGGTTCTGGATATGCGAAGATTTTCCAAGAACCGACACCCTTACGCCTAACAATTTAAAGTTATTTGGTTATTGATAAAATATTTCAATTTTTTTTAACTTTAAAGAGTTCAAAAAAAACAATACCTAGACATTCGTTTAATAACCAATCCACCATTAACAGTTGTTGTAGGCTCAGCATTTTCAAAGAACGCTCCAGGCATTTTAAATAAAATTTTATAATAAATGTCTTTAAGTAAAAAATTTAACAAATAATCACACAAGCAAACACAAGCCAAAAAATGAAAATTAATAATCAATGAATAGTTAAAAAGAAAAATAGAGGGAATAAAAATACAAAACGCCAAAATTTGGATACTGTATTTTTTAAAATTGAGAGGCTGGTTGAGTGTGGCCGGTTGAGTGTCAGCCAACTTTGACGACTGTAACTATTTTATGCTCTAATCCAATCCAAATGAATCTTATACCATTCGAAAGCCCTCGATAAGCTGTATTTTGCCAACAAGATGGGTCAAGTATGATCATTCATTAAAAAGTTAAATTCCAATTAATGTGAAGACATCAAATAATGTATGTACGTTATGACTTTTTCTATAAGGACTTGATATTTCCAGTTGGAAAAATAATTTTAGATATTTGCTTTCTTGAAAGTATTTGTTGTAGATCCTTAATCTTTTTAAGATTTAGAATTCTTAAGTTTTTTTTAAATTTTTATTCTAATTAATTTAACAAAATCAAAAAAAATTTTTTTTGGGAAAAAGAAAAAAAGAAAATTAAAATTTTTTAAAAATATTTTGCAATTGTTTATGTATTTCATTGTTATTATTTAAAATCTTTTTTCTCTTCATTTTGATTATTTTCTTCTCCAATTTTTTCTTTTAATTTTTGTTTTTCAATATTATTTATTGAAATATTTTTATATTCTGATATTTTCTGCTTTTTTGTAAAAGTCCACGGTCTTGGAGATGCTTCTGCTGTACAATCAAAAAATACAACACAACAAACTACTACAACAGCAACAATTATAAATATTCTTGTCCACTTGAGAAAAAAAATTTTTTTAGAAAAAAAATTTTTGGAGAAGAATTTACTTGTTCTGGACGGTTATCTGGAGCTAAAAAGCTAACCAAAATTGGAATTAAAATAATTATTGAAGAACAGGCAAAAACGCTAAATGAAGTCACTACGTGAGCGAATTGACGAGAAATCTGGGGAAATAAATTAATTTTAAAATTAATATTTTGAATTTTTAAAAAGAAAAGTGAAGAAGAGTTTTAATTATTATTGGAGAAGTAGTGAAGGGAATGGACTTTAAAAATCCCTAAAATCCCCTTTTGCCTCATTTGGGAGGTATTTGCCCCCTTTTTGAACTTTTCTTGAAAAGGAAGAAATCTGTCTTGTGGACTTCAATAAAGCAATATTCTTCCAAAATTCTCAAAAAAATTTTTTTAAACCTGATATTAACATATGAATATTTTTCATATTGCTAATCTTCTTTCAAAAATTTCAGAATTTTTTTATTTAATATTTCAAAATTATGATAAAGAAACCCATTTAAAATTCAACATTTTAAAGTTACTTTTGAAGGTCTTCATTCAGAATTTTGTTCAAATTTTTTTTATTTTTCAAACAAAAATTCTGAAAAATTTAGAGTTTAATTTCCCCAATTTAAAAACTTAAATATTTTGAAAATTTCTAAAAAATTTTTTCTTCTCACCAATTGTGTACTTTTCCCAAGCCCAGCACAATTAAGCCCACAAACAACAGGCACAGTAGTAAAGAAACATTGAAAAAGAATAGGCGGAGAGTTTTGAGGCAATAACGCTAAAGTACAAAAACAAATAGCTACTAAAAATTGTGAAAGTGAAGCAAATAATAAAACGCGGGAACGTTCTGATAAACAACTGGGAAATTAGAATTTAAAGTTTATAATTAAATATTCAGAGCAGGCCTGTGAATGGATACGGATACAAATAATATCAAGATACTTGCGGATATCCGCCTTTGTCCGCCGTAAATGTCTTGATACGGATACCAAAAACCGTGTCCATGCACAGGTCTGATTCAGAGTCAAGTCAGAATATTAACGCCCTTTCCTTATAATTCCCCTCAAATTAGTTTTATGTACATTTAATTTTTTTGAGTTAATCTTTTAATTTTGTTACATTTGGAATTTTTTGAATATTCATTTTAAAAATAATTTCCTACAAATCCTGACTTGATTTTGAGCTAATTATAAAAGATATATAGTCCAATTTTATAATTAAGAAAATTATTGTCTTTAAATAATTTCCAACCTAGCCCTATCGCTAAGTGAACCAACAACAAGTTTAACAAGTACAGATAAAATACAAGGAAGTGCCATTGCAAATCCTGTCCGTTGAACATCAAATTTAATAATCTTTAAAATAAAATTTTTTTTTGAAAAAAAAATCTTCAGAAAAAAATTACTTGATTTAAATAAACAGGCCCATATTGCATAAAAATGTGAAAACCAAAAGTAGATCCCATAGCACAAAAGAAAATTGCCCAGACTGCTGGATCGCGTAACTTTGAAGAATTTTTAAAAATTAAAAAAGATTTTTTTCAACTACCATAGCAGCATAGGGTATCTCTCCATTACGAGCAACTGGCCCAGCTTCTGATGGAGGCTTTCCTTTTTCAATTTTACAAAGTTCTTTCCGCGAAACATTTCTGTGTATTCTTGGGGAGTCTCTATAGAAAGTGAAGAAAGCTCCAAAAGCAAGGGCTGTTAACATTGACTGAAAAGATTTTTCTGTTAATTTTTTTCAATACAGTTAGACCTCCATTTTACATACACCCATTAATAACGACTTCTTTCAAAGAAGGGTGTTGATTTAATAGAGGGTGTCTTATGTATAAGTAAAAATAAATCTTAAAAAATGTCTACTATATAGGGAGTCAATTATAAAGAGTTCACTATAAGTGTACACTAAATAGAGGTCTACTAATAAATAAAATATCTGCTGATTTATAATTAAAAATAAAATAAAAAGTTACGCCGCATTGCCTGCAAATGGTAGACAGCTGGCCATCCCCAACTTGATTCACACAATTTTCCAGCCAAAGGCATAGTTAGAATAGGGCCAAATTGAATATGGCAGGAGAGAAAAGCAATAAAAGTGCCTGCAGTTCGAAGAGGGCTCCAGTCAGCGATTATTGAACCTTTAATTAATTGTTAAATATACCCTCTATATAGTCAACTCTCGTTATTAGAGACAAGAAGAGAAAGTCTCTTCTAGTGAGAGTTTGTGACTGAAGATTCAGTACCGACTTTTCCAATATAATCATCGTTATTTTAACTCTCTATATAAGCGACAATTTACTAAGAATTCTAAAAATATTAACCACTAGCTGGAAAACATATAGAGACAGCAATACCCTAAAAAAATTATTTTTTAAAGTAATTTGATTTTTTAACCACCTGTAATACACGCATAATTAATAAAAATCCAAAATCTAATTTAACAGCAAGTGGAGTAAATAAAGTTGCAAAACTAGAGATTAACCCGTAGAAAACAAATGTTTTTCTAGAAAAATTATTAAAAAAATTTTTTTCTTCCCAAGAAACCTCATTCCAAAGCGAGAAGTTAAAGGTGTAATAGGTAATGTTCCCAATAAAGTCCCAACTGGTACAGACGAAAAGAGAAGAGCTTGTTCAGCACTGTTGAACATTGGACGAGAAACTTGAAGAGAAAAAAAGATTCTTAAGAGTAATTTAGAAAATTTCAACTTTTAATTTCATTATTTTTAAAATTTTTATTCAAAATATTATTAAATTTTTTTAAATTCATCAAGTGCTTTTATCACCCCCATTTCCTTTAAATTTCCAAATTTTCGCCCCAATTTTCATTTGATTTTTATTTGTACTCAAAACATCTATTTAATCTCACTCCCGTGAGACTCCAAAAAATGTAAACGCTGGGTCTTCATCTCAAGGCCCGCGATATAAAAGGTAACGTTTTATATTTCTTTTCAACGATACTTTTATTTTAATTTAAAATACTTTTGGATAGTTTATAAACATCTCTCTTAAATGCTATAAAACACTTCACTATTTTCTTTCCTATCTATCTCTTTCAATTACACTTTTTTTCCCTTTTTCTCTCTCTTTTTATTTCCATCTTCTTTCTCTCTCACCTATATGGCCCGACATAATGTAACATCACAAAATGCCTCTTAAAGCAATGTATGATAAAATGTCATTATGGGGAATGTGGCTTTCCGGTTGTTTTTGATCTTCTTTCTTAAAAATTTTTCGAAATAATAAATTATAAAATTATCCAAATTTATCAATAGTAATACCATAAATTTCTTTATTTTGTTTACCTTTTTGTGTTAAATAATCCTCGTCTGTAGTTAGATTACTGTTTATTGTACTGTCTTTGTGCATGCATATTACTGTAAAGTTTAAAGCCAAAGAATTGGCCATTGACATTGATAAACACATTGTTGTGATAAACATTACCTTTAATTTTTTGAAAGTTTCTTCTAAAAATTTCATGAAAGAGAGGCTTTATGAGGGTTGTAATTAATTCTAGAATGAGTCCACCACAATAAACCTACACCCTAAAGACCTACTGACCCCAAAAGATCGACTCCGGTTTTATCACTCAATTATTATTTTCTCTTTATATGTATGTATAATAGGGGAGATATGGGGGTGGGATTAAAGGGGTCGTAGACCTAAAAACTCAATTTAGGTCTACGATTATTGTCACCTTTCCCTCTTAATAGGACTTGTTCTATAAGTGATTAGAGTTCTCCCCCAATTCTCTTTTTTCTCTTTTCTTTTTAAAAACCCCTTACCAAATACCGAGTATAATTCCCAAAATAATGTCTACTATTATTCCCTTCATTATTTTCTTCATTATCCCTCACTAAATTATTTAAAGCTGAAGTATAACAATTAATAGGAGCTTCAATGCTGCTATTACTACTTATATTTTTATAATCTCTGTTAACGTCCTCATCTTCTTCATCATCACTCCCTCCTTCTTCACATCCTCCACCTTCAAAATTAACTATAATAGGTCTGCCTTCCTCCTCCTCCTCAATATTCCTTTCATTTTTGTCTAATTTAAATTTTAATATTTCTTCATCTGCCATTTTTGGACCCATTGAATAATTTAAAAAATGATTTTTGTTAATTCTCTGAAAAATTGATGGAGTTTTAAAAAATATAAATAAGAGTTGGGAGTAATAACAAGAAATTTATTTAAAAAATATTCTTTAGAATTTTTGATTTTATGTAAGCTGGTTTGTTGAAGGAATTCGGAAAAGATTGTACCAATTAAATTACATTATGAAGTTTAAAGAGAAGTAAAATGTGCCTGTTCATTAGGAGATGAAGGATATTATCAATTTTTACTTTGAAAAATTATAAAGAAATGATAGTAGGAGGTAAGAAACACCTCAAGGAATACTCATAAAATTTCAGAAATTTTTCCTCTTTGCTGTCTCTTATTTTAAATTTCTCTAATTTACCACCTCTCAAAATCGAAAAGAGGGAGTGCCATATCAGAGAAGGATTTTACAGTAAATTGTTTGCGAGTAAAAAATTAATTAAAAATATTTTTTGGGAACATATGATTTTTAATTTTCAACTTGAGAGGAAAGAAAATTGAAAGGAAATGAAAAGTTAATTAATTATAATTGGAAATATTAATTAATTTAAAATACAAATTTTTTTAATGATGACGTTTTTCAAGAAATGTGTGGGAAGTTAAAATAAATTATTTTAAATATTTTTTTTATTTATTAGAAGTTGCGAAAAATTGAAAAAAAGAATTTTTCAATTTTTTAATAAATTAATTTTATTTATAAATTAAAAAAATATTGGAAATTTTTATTGAATAAATTAAAAAGCTAATAAATTAAGTAAAAGAGAAAAAAATTAAAATTATTAAAAAAAAATTAAAATCGTAATAAATACATGTATTTATTTAGATGAATTTTTATATTTATTTAGCAGATATTCCAAAAAATATATGAGAGAGAGGCTTTGCAAAAAAGTGTCCTTGTTAGCAGCCCATCGATTAGCTTAAAAAATATTTCCAAAAAAAGTATAGCTAAATATGGAAACTCTCTTTAACGTCCCTATTCCCTCCCAAGTCACCTACCCATATTACGTCACCTCACCCGAAGGGGTACGCAATATGTAGAGGGATCCCATTAATTTGTATAATTTAAAACTTTTCTCTCTTCTAATACCTTTCCCCCCTCCTCCAAAAAATAATTAAAAATTCCCCTTCTAAAAAAAGCTAGAAAATTATTTTATATAAAATTCAGTGATCGATCCACTCAAAGATATTTTTAGCTAAAATCTTTAAAAAGAAGATCATTTGTTGGTTAATCCTCTCAATTTATTTAAAGTCAATAAAATAAGTCAAAAATTAAAAAAAAAAAATAAAAATCCTCAAAAATTGATTAAAAGTACTTGAGAGAGGTAATTTTAAAGTGGAGAGGAGAGTTAATAAATTAATTTCTTGAAATTAATTTTAAAATTATTTTTTGAGTACTTCAAAAATTGAAAGAAAGGAAGATTTTTAATTAAATTAAGAATTTAATATTTGCAGCCATACAAAGGTGATAAAAGAAAGCTTATTTCAATTATTTACTTAGGAGAAAAATATTTTAAAATATCCTGTTATGTGGCAGACTTTAAATTTAGAGCAGTTAAGATGAATGATTAAATAAATATATTTCTTATATTTTTATTTAAATTTAGTATATATTCCACTGTAATAAGAAAATACTAAAAGAGAAACCTTGGCAACTAAAACAAAAAAAGTTAAGAAATAAATAATTAAATAATGACGTAAATAAATAAATACATTTATTAAAATTATGAGTTTTTTTTATTTAATTTATCAAAAATAAAATAACGGATATACTAACCCAAATATTAAAAAGACCTTTGACCCCGAGGCAGTTATTCGCTCTAATTTCCCCCTAAAATTATTTAATTAGTGAGAAAAGATTGGGGGTCGTTTGGGCGCTTCCGAGAAAGTAAAATTAAAAAAAATATTTTTCTTAGGCGAGAGATTAATTTATTTTTAAATTTAAAAATAAAAAAATTATTTTGAATTTTTAAAAATATTTATCCAAAATTTGACAAATTTAGAGCTACAAGTTTACAATTTTTAAAGGCTCACGCCCTAAATCTTTCGCCAAAACGTCTCCATTCCTTTGACTGATTTATTTTAAAAAATAATTAGGTAATTAATTAATGCGCGAGTAGATTGGAGAGAGAGGAAATAATTATTTTTTTAGTTCTTCTAAAAATAATGGAACAAAGAAAAGAAAGAAAAGAATACCTCTATGAAGGTATTACCTGCCAGCGAGAGAAAAGAAAAAATTTAAAAAAATTTTTCGATGAAATGCAAAATAATAATTATTTTTTTTGGTGTGAAGTAATGAAAGGAGAATAGATCAAAATAAAAGAGAAGGTTGAGATCAAAAATATAAAACTTTAAAAAAATATAATTTGTCAAATAAAAATTATTTTTAATAGGTTATTAATTAAATTAAATCACAAATTTATTTAAAGTGTAAAGATGAAAGGTAAAAAAAAAGAAAGTTTGGGCAATTAAATAGTATTTAGAGGTTGATGATTTCGGGTATTTTATTTCTGGTTGTAGATATCCAGAGATTTTCTTGGAGCAAAAAACTACATTAAAGAGAAAATATACACTTGTTCGAAAATAGAATCGGGAATCGTCAGAATTTTAGAAACTTCTGGAGTTGGAACCGTTCGATTTTCTGGAACTGAGAGAACAGCACTCCAATCTTAACTCGCTTTTCAATGAAAAGTTATTTTTAATAGAATAAAGAATATTAAATATTTTCCAAAATTTTCTAAATATCTATTTTGTAATAAAATTGTATGAGGAATTTTACTTTTAATTTATTTAGAAAAGAATGAAGAACTAATACATATTACATCTTTTATAAAGAATTTTGAAAGTCAATTTTTTTGTTTTTAAGAAAAAAAAATATTTTTAAGATTTATTAAGGAAAATTTTTTTTTCTACCAAAAGACTACTACGACGGAAGTCACAAGAATGTGAATAAAAAAGGGGTTATTTATGAATTTAACAAATATTTTTTAGAAAAAATATTTATGGGAAGGGAATTCCATTTAAATAGATAATTTATTTATGCGCATGAAAATGACCGGGAGAGGATGTAATCACTAAATTACTTTTCTGTTTTGTGACCACACTTTAAAAATGTTTAAAAAGGGTCATGAAATGGACAAACTATATGTCATTCGACTCAGTTCCTCGAGCTGAGTCGAATGACACCAAAATCATGTGGGGTTCGAAATGGTACGGGCTCGAAATGGTCAAAAAAGTACAATGACCAAAATGGTCAAAAATCATGAATATGACCAAAATGTATGTCATTTGAAAGAGCTCGACGAGCTGAGTCAAATGGCACAAAAATCAGCGTGTTCGAACAAGATTGGACAAAGTTATGATCGTTTGTATTAGCTCCTTACCTATCGCATCTGTGGCGGTTTTTTTTATGTTGACCATTTTGAACCTGTTTATCTTGGCTCAGAATTAAGATCACGAGCTGATTTTGATATCATTCGACTCAGCTCGAAGAGCTGAGTCGAATGACATATAGTTTGTCTATATTCATGACCCTTTTTAAACATTTTTAAAGTGTGGTCACAAAACAGAAAAGTACCAATTATTTAATTAATATTAATTATATTTTGCATTTTTAAACCCTTTCATAAACAAATAAATTCTTTAAAAATATAAGGAATATTTTTAAATTAAAAGGAACTATTTTTTATGGGTCAGATTTCTACGTTGTATTTTATGAGAGATAAAAAAGGAAGAGTGTTTTTAGAAAGAATTTCTCAAAGATAATATAAAGATAAAGATTATCAATGAATTTGTAAACGGTTTAGTCTTTTTTTAGTCTAAATATTTTTAATAAACGTCGCGCAAAGAAAAATATTTTTGATTTAAAGGCTCTAGAAAATTAATTTTATTTAATGACGTTCTTAAAGTAGTCGGAAATTTATATTAATTCTCACATTTCTTCGCCAAACATTTTTGAGAAATTTAACCTAATAAATTAATTAAAAGGGGTAATTAATCAAGTATTATTTGTCAACAAAAATCATTATTTAAAAGTTTATTTTCCAGAATGACAAAATTTTGTAAAAAATTTTTTTGTAGTTTTATTACTTAAAAAGATTTTAGAAGAGAAAGATTATCAATTTTTAAATAATTTCAAAAATTAAATATGTCGAGAAAAAACATTTTTATTTAAAAAATCCAGAAGTGCCCCTTAATAATGGCAATAATGAAAAAATAGATTTTTACTTGTTTCCTAATTTTAAATTAATGTAAGTCTAGTTAGTATTTTGTAAGAATAACATGAATGATAAATAAAATAATTAAAACTTTTAAAAGATTTTTTAATTTTGAAATTCCAGAAAAGGTATTTTTAAACATAATTTTTAGAAATTGAAAGGCTTTTTATTTAATAATTCAAAAAATAAATGTACAAGGTTCAACCGGCACATTATTAAAATATATATTTTCTTAAATTTTTAGTAAAATATATTCGGTGCGGACATAATTAGTGTCGTTTTTTTTCAAGAAGGCATAAGGGCATAACATTTATATCGTAAGTGAATGTTCTATATACCATTTTGAAGCCCAGGATCTGCTCTCTAATCTCACATATGGTCTTTTCACGTTTCATGTCTTATACTGGGTTCAGAACCCCTAGAATACCCCTAACTCGGAAATCATTTTTTGAGCTTTAGCGGAAAATTTTATAATATAAACAGAAATTAACCAATCCATGTGAAATTTTTCATATAAGTTCATCATGGGTTTGTCCATCAAATTACTAAATTTGAGATTTTTTGGTTAGGTATTTCGAAAGTTATGATCGAAAAAATCGAATCAGGCATATTTTACAAATTTCAAATTTTCTTGAAAAATTTTTGGATTTGATATGACTTGTAATATACCATTCGAAAGCCCTTTCTGAGTTACACAAGATAGTTTTAACAAAATTTTATAAAATTTTTAAATAAGATTTAAAATCTCAAAAAACCCTTGTGTCAAGTAAAGGAAAAAACGAGTAGACATTCCCCCAAAAACACAAAATTTCGAACTTTGCGTAAAATCATCCGATTTGGATAATTCGAACGGTATTCAGAAGCCCTCGGAGTTCTATATGAGAAACTAAACCGAAAATACTTTTTTGGTACACAGGGGTCGAAAATACACAGGGGTCGAAATTTCGACTTTTTTCTCGTTCGAATTTTTAAAATTTTCTTTTTTTCGCTAGTTAGAGCATTTGAAGAGCTTTCGATTGATATATCACATGTCAACCATTTACATATAATTTTCGAGATATTTCGATATATTTGCTAAAAATCAGTAATTTGACTACCCCGAATTTTTCGACCATAACTCTTACTACAATTAACAAAAAAATTTAAAATTTTAGAGGCTGTTAGAGGACAGTCTAATTAATATATGTACAAAGATTCATGATCATAGACTAAAAATCCATAAAAATTCAGACCCCTAAACTTTTAATAAAAAACGACACTAATTATGTCCGCACCGAATATTTAAAAAGATATGTAATTGTGATTGCCTTTTATCTTTTCTTAAAAAACCTTTCATCCATTCAATCAATATTTGAGCTATTTCCAACAGGAGAAGCATCCACATTTTGATGTTGCTGTTGATGCTTTTTTCGAAGAAATTTACCACCATAGAGACCTAAAGAAAAAATTTTTAATAAAAGGGTGAAAAAATTTTAGAGAAAATTTAGAATATCTTTGTTATTTCTAAAGGGTATGGAAAATCACTCCTTTTTTGGAATAATGTTAAATTAAAAAAATAATAGAAACCTGCAAAAGCCCCACCAACAGCCGCAGCAATACCCGCAATCGTCGAACCAGCCACAACACCAACAGGCCCACCAAGTGCAACACCTCCAACAGCAGCCGCGACAACTGGATATTTGGCACTTTGAGTCTCAACAGCTCGACGTAAATGACGCTCTGCGAGTTTAACTTCTTGAGCCGTTCTCTCTACATGGTCCTATAAAGAAAAAAAATAGTCGATAAATTAAATAATTTCTATAAATTTTGACAGGAAAGATTAATTTAAATTAATTAATTAAGATTAATTTTAACACAAAAAAATGAAAGGATTCCTAAAGTAGAACGTTCTTAAATCAAAATTTTAAAAAGACAGCAATTTAAAATACGTTTATTGAAATTCTGGTAACGAATTCGATAATGAATTCGATCTAGATATACGTTAATCTTTAGTTTTGAAAGATTTACAAAAAAATAACTAAAACAAACCTCAATACTGTCAACAACCTCGTGTTGCTCCTAGAATAATAATAAAATAACAAGGAAAAAAATTTTCCAACTTACATGTACTAATTTACTCAAGTCTTCCATAATTTGATTTAAGTCATTAATATCCTAAATTTTAATAAAATTACGCAAAAAAAAGAAATAAACCTGTTCCAACTTTTGAGTTGCTTCAGCATCTTCTTTAGCCATTTCTTTTCTTAATTGTAATTCGGCAAGTTTAGCTTCATTTTGTTCCATCAGCCTTTGTTGTTGTTGAAATTGTTCTTCATAAATAGATTTTCCATTATTATTATTGTCATTTTCCTCAAAATCGTCATCAAATGGGTTAACTGATTTGTATGGCTGAATACGAAGTACTCCTGAAGGCATTGCAGTGAGATGAGGCATTGGACCAGTAGATGAATTTGAGAACATTTTTTAGTCAAAAATTATGTATAATAAAAATCTTTTAAAGTCTAAAAATAAAATTTAAAAAAATTAAATATAAATTAGTAAAATATTTAAAAAATACGTAGGCATTCCTTCTTAACTTTTTCGAGAATTTCACCACGAGAAATTAATGTTTTATAGTTTTTACAAAGCAACTTTTAGCTTCCTTGTGGTAAACTTTAAATAAGTAGACTTATACTAGACGGAAAAATGCAAACTAAGCTCCCAAAAAATAATCAAAGATTAAAAATGCTCGTGATTAAGCAAAATATATTTTTCGACCATTTTGTTATAATTTTACATTAAGACATTCTTTGGGATATAATGTCATTTTACCTTTATTTTTTACGCGCAAGTTTGAATAAAATCTAAAAAGGATGAGATTTCTAAGAGTTTAAGTATTTGACCGAAATTTGTTGTATAATTTTTGTTTATTTAATTTTTTCTTTAAAAATATAAGCAATTTTCAGCTCAAAATTTTTAATTATTCTTTGAAATGACACGAGGAAGTTCTGCTGGTTACGATCGTCATATTACCATTTTTTCGCCTGAAGGACGTATTTATCAAGTTGAATATGCTTTCAAGGCTGCAAATTCTGTTAATTTGACTGCTGTTGGTGTTTGTGTTGAAGATGCTGCTGTAATTGTTGTTCAGCGTCGAATTCCAGTATTTTTTAATATTCCCATTTAAATTAATTTTTAAAATTCAGGACAAGCTGATTAATCCAAATTCTGTTAAGAACGTTTATAAACTTTCTCCAACTGTTAGCTGTACTGTTTTGGGGATAGCTCGTAAGTTCTTTTTATTGCCTTTGTGTTTTTTAAAATCTTTCTTGTTCAGCGGATTGCAAATTCCAAGTGAACCGTGCAAGAGCTGAAGCTGCTCAATGGAAATATCATAATGGTTATGATATGCCAATCTCAATTCTAGCTCGTAAGATGGCGGATATTAATCAATATTACACTCAAGTCGCTGAAATGCGTTCGCTTGGAACCAGTAATTTTTTTGAATTTCTGATGAACTAAATGTTTTCAAAATTTTAAATTAGTTTCTTGTTAAAAGATTTAAATACAAAATTCAGGTTTTTAATATTTTAGTGATGATGATGTTATCATATGATGATGAGAGTGGTCCTCAAGTATTTATGATTGATCCAGCTGGATATTATCGGTAATTTTTATTTTTTTTCTGGACATTTTGAAGAATGAACTTATGCATTATTTTTAAATTTAGTTCGGTTCGCGGCTTCGGAATTGGCACAAAACAGCAACAAGTGAATAGCTTTATGGAGAAAAAATTTAAGAAAAAGACCCAATTTACATCCAACGAAGCAATTGATTTGGCTCTGGAAGCTTTACAACAAGCTTTGGGGATGGATATAAGGGCTGGGGAAGTTGAAGTAATTTATGTAGACAGAAACAATCAGAAAATAAAACAAATGACGAATGAAGAGATTGAAGAACATTTGACTGCTATTGAAGAACGTGATTAAAAAGGGAATCTATTTTTTGTGTTATATTTAAAAGGTTTTTTAAATATTAAATTCTTTGCTGTTTAATCTGATTATAAATTAAATTTGACCTGCCTTCTTTATAAGACTTAGGCTGAGGATCTTCAGGGTCTTGTCATTTTAGATTTAAAAACACAATAGCTAGAAAAATCAACAAATTACTGATTCGCGTCCTAAGATTTTTAAATTTTTATAAAAATTCTGTTCTAATAGCAGACAACCGCATAGTTTAACATAACAAAAGTTCACTTTAAAAAGTGATGAGAAAATTTTCAAATCCAAAATACTACAAATATTAGAATTTTAACAGTTTTTATAACATGGAAGAAATACAATAAAACATTGTATTAACATGCTGGAATTATTGCATTAAAAATGACTTTTCTCCAGTCCCTCTAATTTAACTGGACAAATAATCAGGCAATTTCATTCGCATAAACATTCGTGTAGTGAAGAAACCTACAACAAAAAGGCCGAAGCCTAAGAAGAAAAGCATCATTCGATTGGTCTTCGTGGTCAAAGGACTATTACATCTGTCCAGAAGAATTAAGCCTATGCCTGAAAAATTAAAATTTTATTTTTAAAATAATAGTAATTGTGGTGGTAACAAAATTGGAGAGGGAAGTTTAAAATTTAAAGGCCGAGAGATTTTTTAAATCCCTTGCTTGATCTTTCCTTGACTCGTCAAAATCTAATCAATCAGAAATTAAGGTTAAAGATTTTTAATTTTAGATTTTTAGTTATAAGAAGAAGCCTCTTTGTATTTCCTGACCATTTCAATTTTACATTATAAAAAATAATAAATAATTTGTTTCACAAGGATCCCTTACCTCATGAAAAATAAAAGAAAAAAGGGGAAAAACTACTACCTTAAAGTTCTCTAAGAAATATGTAAAAATTCTCACCACCCAGGCAGAACATAAAACTAGCTCCCAACCCTTCCATAATATATTGCCCATTGATACGATATGGCATTATGGCAACTAGAAATTTTACAACAAAAAAATTATTTTGGAAAACCCGGTCTGTTATGTCCACGTTCATCAACAGTTGATCCTTAAAATTTTTGTTAAATTTTAAAGGAAAAAATTTAAGAAAAACCAATAGATGGAGGTTCATTTATAATATCATAAACAACACCTAAAATTATTTTTAAAAATATTCTCTTATTTTAACAAAAAAAAACCTCCAGTAACTAAAAAATAAGTAACCATTACAAAAAAGAAGACTTGCATTGGTGAAGGCAACTTCAAAAATAAATTTAAAGATTTTTTAAAAAATTTTTAAAAAATAAACCGTAAACCATCTCGGAGTTGTTATTCGTAGATTTGGAGGGTCAATAATTTTAAATAAAGTTTTCTCTAAGACAGTCTCCATAAATAATCTATAGAAACGTATTAAAAATTAAGGTACTTGTTGGTTATCTTTTTCCTTATTTTTTTAAAGATACAAATCTGAGTTCATTTAAAATATCGGCTGTAGTTTAGTATACCGGAGTCTTAGTTTCGACACAAACATCACACCATTCGATTCGTCTCGGCGAGCTGCGTCGAACGACACCACTTTTTTTTTCGGGGATGCCTTTGTGTCGAAACTAAGACTCCGGTACTATATTAAACTATATCCAAAATATCTTGTCGAGTCAACGAAATCTGACTTTTATGTTCAGTTGTTGGGACTTTGCAAATAGCAATATTTGTAACCCAAAAAAAGAAATGAAAATATGAAGAGATAACCAACAATTACGAAATATAAGGTTCAGAAACACTTAAAAAAAGACAAGAAGACTTTTAAATATTCGCTTCAAGACAAAAGGATTTTTAGCAAATAATCCATACAAATGGATTATTCCTCCTCCTCTTCCCTCTTCTTTTGAATTTCTCGATTGGTAACGCTGATAGCCGATAGAAGCCAACTTAGTTAATTCCTCAAATAATTCTTGTCCGTTTTCAAAATAATTGAGAATTTTGTTGTGGCAATCTTTAACATTATTTTTCGGTGAGGAATTAAAAAATTTATTTTCAGAAACTGACATTATGTGGAAGACGAAATTAAAAAAAATATAGTGTAAAAATTTACAAAATAATTAAAATATAGCACTTAATAGTGCAATTACATATTCTATAAAATTACTAATATTCAAACTCAAAATTGTGTAGTAAATTAAAATTTATTTTAACTTAGAAGTCAGTTAAATTTATAAAAATAAGATTGGCTAATGCACAGCAGACTAGTAAGGGCCCTAGCGGAATTGAAATTTTGGTTAGATGAAAAAGAGAAAATGCTCTATTAGGACGCTCAAAATACCGAATTACCAAAATATGGAATTGGCTAAAAAAATTCGACATTCTCGGTAGAAAAGTTTTTGCCGCTGCGGAGGAAGCCGGGCATGTCGAACGGAACGACAGCCGCCGCGAGCGAAGCACGGCCATCGTGTAGCAGACATATCAATCTGCATTTTTAATGCCGTCACTCAATAGCTAGGTATATAGGCAATCCTAGGAAAAACACACTTAATGTTACCAGAATATAAAAGAATGTAAAAACTTAAAACAAAGATTTGAAAATATTTATAGACACAAAATATCAATTTTGTATTGAAATCTTTTAAATATTTTTAGGTCTTGGTCGAAGATGTCTTCTTAATTATTCTCCTTCATCGACATTTATTGTTTGATGACTTCACCATTGTTCTCATCCGTCGGCGATGGTGATTGCATCCAGACGTCTTCGCTGGTCACCGCCTTGTTTTCTAAAAATTAAGAGAAATAGATGGAAGAAATCAGAACCGACCATCCCGGATGCGCAAAACATTAGCGATTTGAGCCGCAGCACCATCCGACAGTTTAGTGACGTGAGCCGCAGCCCCATCCGAAACCGCTTTGATGTTGTCAATGGCACGCAAATAAACGGCGTCATGCTTTGTCATTTTTTCAGTCATTTTGACTTTTCTAGATTGGAACAAAAAATTAATACGAGTAAAAATATTAAAAAAATAACGGTTGCAAAACCAAATTTAAAAAATAAGAATATTGTTTTGAAAAATAAAAAAAGACAAAAAAAATCCATTTCTTATTTTCTTTCAAAGTTGTTTTGGTTAGACGGCAATTTTCCAAATAATTATTCCAAAGATCTTGAACGGTTTGACGTTGCAGCTATATTAAAAAAACTACTTTTTGCCGTCAGTCAACCAAAACAATCAATTAAACCACCTACTTTCTGTGACGAGCAATGCCAGAAGATGCAAGAACAATTTGTCCATTGGCGTCGGTAATGTTGACAAGGCCATAACGATTTGCACGTCCACCAATATTTCCATTAATTAACAATTGAGGAATCTAAATAGAATTTGTCAAAATCAAAATAATCATTAAATTAGAAACCTTCAAATTCAACTTTTTGAGAGCAACCAATGTTGGCAGAAAACGAACATCAGCTTGCAAAGTTTTGAAAACATCTTCAAGTGTCATGCTGAGAGGAAAGATTGGAAGAGGATCATTAACTGGCATTCCATTGAAGTCAACAAATGTTGTCTTCTTTTTGTTCTCATCACAATTTGAATTTTCGTCATCGGCGGCAAAAGGAACCAATTTCTGGGAAATAAAATAATTATTAATCAGCAAATAGCCCCTTCAAAGATCGGATTGACTCAAAAAATTCAAAATATATTTTTAGGTAACACTAAAATCGTTGAGTCAACTCCAATTTTTATATAAACCTTAACAAAATCAGCATCCTCATTAACAGCCTCAACAAAATTTTCAGTCAATTCCACAGGATGAACAACATCAGAAGAAATGATTTGGCCAAATCTTAAAAGATTGTGTATTATTAAATCAATTGATAAAATAAATGGAATTTTGGAAATCATAAATTAGGAATCATTAAATAGATTTCCGTAATCCATAACAGAAAAAAAGAAATTGTTGTAAAACCTTTTATCAAAATTGTCCATTCCACAACTAACACCAATCAATGAATTAGCCATGAATTTGGAAAAGAGTTTGTAAATATTTTAAAAAGAATTAAGGTAATCAAAGAACACCTAGAAAACAAGAAAATTAAAAACAGAACAAATGACGAAAAAATGTAAAGGAATCCCCCTTAAATAGAAAAAATTTTGGAAATAAATCAATAAAATACAAAGTCCATCTGAGAAGGGCTGCGCCCCAAAATGTCCAACCCATAAACAGGTCAGATTTCTCCCATTTTTAATTTATAGTTCGACGAATTGAGTATTTTTATTCTGTTTGACATCTCGAGGGGGAACATTTTGGGTTAGAACATTTTGTCGGAGACTCCGTCGGGCCAGTTGAGAGCGGCTGCTTCCGCGCAGTTGAGTGCTGCGGGTTGAGCGCCTTTATCTTCTAGTGAACGCCAAAAATTTTAACAGGAAAACTGAAATTATTTGCTTTTTTACCCTTAATTTGCTTATGTATTTATTAGTCAAAAATATATTGCTCCTTTCCTAATATTCGTTTAATCAAATTTTTTCTAATATATTTTTCTAGATACTCAAATAATGGCCGTGTTAATATTACCCTTGATTTTTTAAAATTTTCAATCATCAAGCTTTTCAAAATTTGAGAAGAAAGATTTTTTGAGAAAAAATATTCCTTTTTGAGAACCGATTTCTGATTAAAATTTATTTTCTCTTACATTTTCTTAGATTTTTAGATTTTCATTTAAATGTTATTAAATGCAATTGCTATTAATTCGGCGAATCAAAAACAACTTTCTCCTTTGGGTATTTTACAAAGATTTGAAATTCAACAATCCTCAACTAATAAAGATATAAATAATTGTAGCTGTTCAACTTCTCAACAAATAGAGTTTTTTTATTTAAAATTTGAAATTTATTTTTTTAATTTTTTTAGAATTATTTCAACAGAATTATCATCAAAAATTCGTTGCCCTTACTGCCGTTTATCTCAAAAAAATTTAATTTGTGTCAATTGTTTATCTACACATTTTCTTAGAATTGGTAAAGTAAAAGAAGAATTAAGAAGATTACAACAATGCAAAAATGCAATTTGTGGTTTAATTATGGATGCTTTAAATTGTGAAGTTTGTTTATTTTTAAATTAAATATTTTTTGTAATTTAAAATTTTTCGATTTATCTGTTAGAATTTTTACGGAAAAATCAGAAATATTAAACAGAGACCATGCCATTAGTAAATATTTGGCATTTCAAAATTTCGAGATGACAAAATTTCTACCCACTTATTTTTTCAATATATTTAACAATAAGTTTTAAAATTCCAAGCTTTTAAAAAGTTTTTCTGCAAAAAACAGATTGACGTCTTATAAAATATCAATTTTCTTTATAAGGATTTTTTAAAGCTGATAATTTTTCTTTGCCCTTTTTGTCAAAAATTAATTTCTTAATTTTTCCTTTCACAAATGTTTTTCATTTTCTTTTTTAAATTATTTTTTTCAGGTTAAATTTGAATCAGAATATCACCAAGTACGTCGATCTATTGAGGATTTAAAAACAAAAATTGCATGGAAACGCGATCAAGTTGGTCGTTTAAGGCATCGAATTGCTGGAATGGAAAGTCATAGCGAAAGAAATCAAAGAAATATTGTTCTTTTGGAGGTTTTTTTGGAAAAATTTTCTTTAATTTTTTTTTCAATTTTAGAAGAAAATGTTAGCACATTCTGAACGAATAAATAAAACTTCTTTGAAAATAGCAGATATTCGTTTACTTTCAGAACATACACGAGCAAAGGTTATTTTAAATTGAAAATCACTTTATTGTTTTTCCTGTCATCTTCTATTTTTTTAATGATTTTCTCATAATTTTCCTTATAAATTAAAGATAGAGCGATTTTTTAATTTTAAAAATATCAACGAATATCTAACCTAAATTTTCTTTTCTCTTTTTTAGTTAAATGAACGGTTATCTCTTATTGCCAAAGTTCTCATCCAAATATTTCGTTTTGAGAAGCGTCAATTATCTACTTCGGCAAATAATCCAATCCCTGCATGGACTGGGCAATCAAAAATGAGCAGAGCAGCTTTTTTGGTTTTAGTTAAAAAATTTTTTTATTTTAAATATTTCTTTAAAGTTAAATAATTGCCTTTGTTTGGATAGAATAAGTTTATTATCTAAAGCTGCTTCAATCCAACAAAGTGACGAACCTACAAACAACAATGTTAATTCTACACAGGTTTTTTTAAAATTAGATTTTTTGAATGGAAATTGGAAGGCAATTGATACTAATTCAGTTTTAGCTACATTTTTAGCTTTAAAGTTGTACCTATTTAAAATTGAGATTTGACGGGTACACTTCAAGTACTGTCGAGTTATACCTTCGTTCAAAATTATCGAATCCGTGACGCCCTGGTGCAACGAACCATACTAGGGCATCTCGGATTCAATAATTTTGAACGAGGTTATAGCTCTGCGGTACTTTTGCCTCCTCACAGATTCGACTGCATTATCAAAATTATGATTCTTAAATTAATTTATTTAAGATCTCACCATCACAAAATTCTTCTCATCCAATAATCATCGAATCCTTAGCATCACTCGAATTTCTTTCTCAATTTATTCACGTCCTTGCCCGTTTTCTTGATTTTCATTTGCCTTATAAATCTTTAAATAAAGAATTTTCTTTATTTGGATTTGGAAGTGGTGCTAGAATTAATTCTTCTTCAACAACATTAGAACAATCTCTCAGACAAATACTTTTTAAATTGGATTATTCTTTGGCACATTTATGTTTAAGTAAAGGATTGCCTTCGGAAGAATGTGAATTAACTGAACCTTTTGCTAACTTGTATACTTTTTTGGTTAAAACTGTTGGAATGAAGGTAAGAGAAGAGAGAAAGGGGAGAAAATTTTTTTGAACAAATTTTTTGTTTTTTTTGGTTTTTCAAAAATTTAAAAACAAAAAAATTTATATTTTCTCAGTTAACAATAAATTGTGCACCTCAAATGGATCACCGTTTATTGCGACAGATAATGCAACAATTTGCTATTGTGAAACCTGATGGACGGATCAACAGCGAATTTACTCTTGATAATGTATAATTTTTTTAAATTTTAACTGGAAAGAGTTTTTTTATGTAATTAATCAACCACAAAGGCTGCTTTCTTTGGGACTTTTTAGATTTTAATTATTTTTTTCTTGATAATTATTGAGTAAGAGGGTGTTTAGAAGGGGTTTCACGATATATAAGAAATAAAGCTCCCCCGTTCCCCGCAGGTTCTAATCCTCCCGTTGGCTAAACTTTTACTTGATTGCTAGTTTTCAGATTTGAGAAATTTTCCTTTTCTCCATATTAGATTTATTTCTACTTTTTTGTCTCTTAACGAATAAGAGATCATTTCTTACAATTAATTTCCAATTTATTTTAAAAATTATTTTTTTATTTTTAGGTTGAAAACGACTGGGTAAGAGTGTATTACTCTTCCATGTGAAGTTCACTTGAATATTTTGTTTAAAGTGTAAAAATGATTTGTAAAAATAAAATGCCTTTTTTACGTTTTCGCTAGTTGTTTTTGGATTTTTGAAAAATTAAAATGCATGATAAAGATGATTTTTAATGATAATTCTGTGAGAATTTGTGTAAAAATTCAGAGTATATATAAATTAAGTTGATTGATTATGTAAAGAGAAAGAGAGACATGTTTTTATAAAAAGTTTAAATTGTTTTTGTATAAAATTACCCAAAATTAAAAAAAAACTTTTTTTAAGTGGTTTGTGGATCTCTTTCACAGAAAATTGTGTTTTTTGCAAGAATTTTTTTTGGAAAAATATCTGTCATCTTTCTGGATATTCTATTAATACATATTCTTATAGAACAGAGTTTGCAAGGGACTTTGGAGTTTTTCCAATCTGAACAAGGGTAGTAGATTTCACAAAAAAATGGGGTGCAGCTCTACGCTTTGACCACCCTGATATGAACAAATATTGCTTAGCGTATAAGGAAAGGGGCGATAAAAAACTACGTAAACAATTAAAATATTTTTGTGACGCAATTAAAGACACTTTGTCCCATTTCTGAGAATTTATATTTCTAAATTAGGTGTTGATAAGCAATTAACTATAGAATATTTACACCTTTATTTTTGTACTTTTATAAATAATTTAACCATAATATTTAGTTAACAATTCCCTTTTAGACGCAAATTTAATGAGTATTTATAAAAATAATATAACGGTTAGTAGTTAGTTTTTGTTCTAAGTCATATTACTAAATCCTAGTGTTACGTTTGTTACCGGAGATGATCTACTTCAGTCCATTCATGCATGAGCGGACTCTTTACTATCTAGAAACACTCTACAAACATATTCTCAATGATCCATTTTTTGATTTTCTTTGAACAAGATTTCCTATCTATTTCCTAAATTCTCAAAATTTGCAATTTATTCCACTTAAATATTAGACAAATTTTTAAAACCTTTAAAATTTATTAAAAGTTTTTTTTTATTTTATATTTTATTGAAAAACATTAACTTCTCTAATAATCTTTCTATTTTTGAAAAACAAATTTTTTTAAATATTTTTTAGCAGTACAGTAACACATTCTTACTTAATTACGCACTTTTAAAAAATACATTAAAAATATTTAAACGTTAGTGCATCTCCTTTTTAATTTGAAAAAATATATCAAAATATCAAACTAGAAAAATAAATAAATAGTAAAAAAATATTTTCTAATCTTTTCTTTTTAATACTTTAATCTTCAAATAACTGGAAGCCTTAAATTAATTGAAATTTTATATATTCTTTTGAATTTATACAAAAATATGTTTGTACTTTTGTGTTAATTTATTATATAATAATTTGGAGATCTAGCAATGTCAATAGATAGGCCTCTAAAGGTTCTTTATTTGTGTTATAAACTTTAAAAAATCTATATAAAATCCCTATCGAAAACTATATAAGTATTTATAAGTATTTAAAAAAATACTTATAAATATTATCTTGTTATCCTTTTAAAGAAAAATTTATGTCCTAAATTAGTTGTTAATTCTGTTTTTTTAATTTTTTTCTATTCCCAAATTTATTCTGAAGTTAAAAATTTTCTATATTAAAAAAACAATTTTTAGCAATTTCATTGTATATCTTCCCTGTTATTAACTGACCAGAATTTTTTTAATTTCATAAAAATTCATTCTTGTCCTCTAACCTAACATTCCATGTTTTTCTATCCTTAATTTTTTTAAATTTTTCTTTAAAATTAAAAAAACACTATTTTCTGTCTAAATTTCCATCTTTAAAAAATATACCTCAATATACATATTTTATTTTGTGAATAAAGAAATCTTTTTTTCTATTTTTTAGTAATAAATTTGAAAAAAAATATTTTCTACAATTTTTTCAAATAAATTCCCCCCTCCTCCCAGCCATCTTTGAATGGCAGCAAGTTTTTAGGAAAAAAAATATTTTTTAATTATATTATAAAAGAAAAATAAAAATGTCAAGAGTTTTGATATTTAATTATTTATTTTTATTATTAAAATAAACCAAAAATAGACTAAAAAATAACAAAAACAAAAAAAAGCTTTTAAAAGAAAATAATATTAAAGTTTTTTTCTTTTCCTTTTATGCAAAAATAAAAATAAATTTTATTTATAAAAATAATTATTTTTTTTTGTTTTATTAATTTTTGTCTAAAAATCGGAAATTTACAAAATCTGAGAACAAAATATTTTTTAAATAAAATATTTGTGGTGCAATAATTATTAAAATTATTTGCAAAGAAAGAGAGGGAGAGAGTTTAATTTTAGTACTAGTTATTTTTGTGGTTAAGTTGGTAAATGAATAATTTAGCAGTTGTCAATTTACATTACCTTTTTGAGGTTCGATGCCGGTTTGTTTTGTCAAAAAATTTTTCCATGCTTAAATTTTGAAAAGTTTAATTTTTTAAATCAAATATTTAAAATAAATTAATGATTTTAATTTTATTTATTTATTTTTTATTTTGTAATTTTCAACAAAATATTTATCATTAATTTCTTTTAATTTCTTCAAAAAAATTACTTTTTTACTTTAATTAGCAGAACCATTTTTAATTGTCTAGACTTTTTTGGTTTTTTGACGATTATTGCGCAGTTGGTTAGTAAATTTTTTTAATTAAATTAAACTTGCTTTTAACCTTTCAATTTTTTAATTATTTGTGGAATTTTTAAAATAAAATTTTTAGACCTTATTATATTTTTATTTCATATCATCTTTACTTTAATTCTTACTAGAATTAAATGTTTAAATTTTTTATTTCCTAAAAGTTGAAAAAAATCTCTCAAAAAATTTGAATAATTTTTTTAATATACATATTTTACTTTCCATTATCTAAAATTTAATTTCAAAATTTATTTTTAATTTTATTTAATTAATTACTCATTCATTGTTTAAAAGGTAAATGTGGAGATTACTGGTCCCGAAAAAAAATGAGAAAGAAATGCTTTTTTGATATTTTTGAGGTTTGCCAGTAGGTAATCGAGTGCGCTGAGTCCGAATCTGAGCTTAAAATTTACCTATTTCGAACCCCGGACCCGAATTCGACCAAGTCGAATTCGAGGTAAAAATTCTAAATTAAAAATTTAGGGCTAATATGACACGTCTATTCGAGCTGAGTCGAATGGTATCAAAATTATTCAGTTTCGACCACTTTAAACGAAGTTATGATCAATTAAATAACGCTAGGTTAGACTTCCGTATTTGAATCAGACACCATAACTTCGTCTAAAGTTGTCGAAACTGAATAATTTTGATATCATTCAACTCAGCTCGAATAGGCGTGTCAGATTAGCCCTAAATTTTTAATTTCAGATTTTTTACCCCGAAATCGACTTGGTCGAATTCGGGTCCGGGGTTCGAAATAAACAAATTCTAAGCTCAGATTCGGACTCAGCACACTTGATTACCTACTAGCAACCCTCAAAATTATCAAAAAAGCATTTCTTTATTATTTTTTTCGGGACCAGTAATCTCCACATTTACCGTTTAAAAAATTTATTTTTTTTTATTTAAAGTTGCTTCTTTCATAATTTACTAATGTCCTTATAACAACGACATTCCTTTTTTAATGCGGGGGGACATTCTTTTTTAAATAAAATAAAAAAGAAAAGAAGCCCCTTCCTTAACCTATCCATCAACAATTAAAAATATTTGCAAAAAGAGAAAGAAATTAAAAAAAAAGTTCCGTTTTTTTCTTCAAGATTATAGTGTCATCGAGAATATTAGGGCGCGGAGTAAGTAAATTATTTTTTAAAAAATTTTTGAAATTTTTGGAATGTGCAAAAAATATTTGAGATTTGTTTCTAATTCCCACAGAAATTAAACAAGAATTTTTTTGTCGACCTATTTTTTTGTAATTACAAGAAAAAAATAATCGTTAAACAGGCACTTTGGATTTATAAAATTCTCGGAATTGTCTTGTATTTCAAGATAATTTTAGACAACCTTTCTAAAAATTTCAAAATTTTAAGCTAATTATTTAGAAAATTATGATCAAAAAATGTAAAAATATTTATTGGAAAATATCTAATTTTATCATGTTTTTTGAACACAAATCGGTACTTTTCTGTTTTGCCACACCCCTCCCATATATTCGCGGGATATTATTTCTATTTTTCCTTAATTTTTACAGAAAGGTCCGTCTTCTTTCTTCAAAATTTCACTCAATTATCCTGTGGCATGTTCAAAGAGAGACATTAACAAAGAAAAAATTAATTTTTCTTTCCATTGTGAGGTTATAAGGAAGAAAGAAGACTGACCTTTCTGTAAAAATTAAGGAAAAATAGAAATAATATCCCGCGAATATATGGGAGGGGTGTGGCAAAACAGAAAAGTACCCACAAATCTACTAGAAATTAGAGTTGGGTGGTATCGGGATTGGCCGAAACCGGGATCGGGATTTATCTTTCGGTCTCGGGATTCAAAAAAACGGGATAATCCCGCCCGATCAGGATCCCGATCCCGCCCAACCCTACTAGAAATCACGTAAAATTTTTAGTTTTACAAAATTTAAAAATATTTAAAGACATTCATTGTCTACGCCCAAATATTCCCCACACTTTTTTTGCTCTTTTCTGCTTTAATTAAATTAATAACACAAAGTATTCTCTTTTTTTAGTTTAAAAATACTTCCGTCTCGTTGTTTGGTTTAAAGAGGAAAGTGTTTAGGTCAAAAAAAGATTCTCATTTTATTTTACCTTCCCTTAGACAGACCAAACCTGCATTTTCTCTCTTTCTTTTCTTATCATTTTTGCCCTTTTTTAGTATTACAAAAGCACGAAAAAAATTATGAAATAAAAAATGGAGACACAAAAAAATTTTTGTAAAAAAGAATATATACCTTACCTATACCACACACAAATAATGAGCGTAAAAACTTTTTAATTAAATTAAAAATATTTAAAAGAAATTAATTTTAATTAAAAATTTTCTTTCTTCTTTTACCTTTAGGGAACTTTAAAATCTTTTTTTCTTTTCAAAAAAATTTTTTTATCAAACCAGAATCGAAAATTATTATATGTATATAATATTGAAAATAAGGCATCTTTTACATTATTTTTATATTAATGTTTAAATAATAATCAGTTTTTGAAATTTACTTGTACTAGAGGCCTTATTTTTCCTTGTACATACAAATAAAAGTATACGAAATTTGGTAAGAGCTTCCAAATACTACTGGCAAAATTATGCTTTGTTAATTTGTAAATTGTTTGTTCAGTTAATTGGTTGTTCAGTCCCCCTAATTTTACTCAATTTTTTTCGTTTTTATTAAATTTTTATGTGCTTATCCAAAAATTTTCTAATAAAAAATATTAATTTTTAATTAATTAAAAATATTTCTTCTTAGAAAGATAAATTTTATACATTTATTTAAAACTCTTAGTCCAATGATCACAATATAATTAATTTAAATATTTTGAACATTTTTGTGTTTACAAAAGAAGTTGCAAATTAATTAAATTAATTTTTAAATATTTTGTGTTAAAATAAATCACTTGACAAGAAATTTAAATTTTTTTATTTTTTAAACTTTTAATTTTTGCAATTAATTTTGGGGTATAGAAAAGATTTTTTCTCTTAAAATTTTTTTATTTTGTGTTATTTTTGTTAATTTTTTCTTTTTTGTAAAAATTTTATTAAAATTAGATTTTTCTCAAATTTTTAAAAAACTCTTTTCATTTTTATAAACTCAAAATCCCCTAAAAAGTGTTTTCTTCTTTAATATGGACTTCTTGTTATTGGCACCTATCCCCTAGAGCTTTCCAAGACTTTTGGTCTCGAATGTTGACTCAAGACATTTCTTGGGGTTTTTTCGGTCTTTAATCTTGTCTTGGATCTACTATTTATTCCCCGTTACTTTTATCAACGAGAGTAAATATTTAGGGATCACCTTCTATTTTTAGATTTCACGTCTTCAGTTTTTTTCTAAATTTTATTTATTTATTTTTTTGACAAAAAAATATTTTAAAATATTAACAGATAAAAAATTATAAGAAATTTTTTATAATAATTTTACTAATATTATTTAATTAATTTTCCATCTGCTAATACCTACCATATGTACAATATTTTCTAGTTTTTACTATATTAGGAATATTTAATTCCTTCAATTAAATGTCTATATTTAATTACGGCCTTGAAAGGTGTGTGGTCCGACATTAAAATAAAAATAAATATTTATTTAATTAATTTTTGTGATTTATTTTTAAATAAATTAATTTTGACAAATTAATTCGTAAAATTAATGTGTTCATTTTACAAAAAAAACTTTCGGGAAGTAGCTAAAATGAGAAGAAAGAGAGTTTATAATGTAATTTTAATTATTTTGAATTAATTAATTAATTTAACAATAAGTTTATTAGAGTTGGGCATGTCAAGATTTATTACCTAAAATTTTTGGAAAATAGGTAGATGTGTCTTTAAAAAATCCCCCCTCCCCCTTCAAACTCAAATCGAGTATTTAATTAAAACTCGAAAACTAAACCGAATTTTTAAATTTGGGTTAAACCGAGGCATTTGTTAATAACAACTGGTGTCCAACCCTACTACTATTTATCTCGAAAATTTTAAATTATTTAAAGTACCCGGATTTAACAAAATTGTTGAATTTAAGAAAAATGGAGTGGAGGAATAAGAGCCCTCCCCCAGCCCCGATTTTTAATGTTTAAATTAATTAATTAAAAATTATTTCAAAAGATTTTCTTTTATTTGACCCTGAACTTCACCTTTTTATCCATTCATTTAATATATTTTTGCGCAAACGTAAGTAAAGCGTGAAGGTCTTTTTAATTATTATTACAAAAATATTTATTGTGTCTCCCCTCTCTCTTTTTAAATATTTCCATTTTCTTATAAAATTGCGCATTTCCTGTTCCGAATTTTAAAAAATATTTTTATTTTTAATTTTTATTTAAACAAAACTTAAAAATTTATTTACGTTATAATCTCTAGGATCTTAAAATAAAACTTCAATTAAAATATAGAGAATATTCTACTTAATATTTAAACTTCCTTATACTTCGAATGGCGGGATTAGGAACTTAATTTAAATTCTTTTTAAATTTTATTTTTCAAAATTTCTTTTAAAACCTTTCAAAAAAATTTTTGAGATTATTTCTTTAAGAATTATTTACATTGATATAAATATTTATCGGTTTTCAAGATGAACTACTTATAGATAACTGTATAACCGGTGTTGGAGATTATCTAGCCGGTGATTCTACATTTTATTTGGAAAAATATGTAGACATTGGATAGTTTATAATTGAGTAAACCAGACTTGGTAATGGATACGGATAATGTCCGGATATCCGCGGATATATTCGGATACGGATAGCAATCCATTACCAAGTCTGGAGTAAACTTTATTTTAAAGAATTTTAGAAAAGTCTCTTATATCGAGAGTTTATCAAAAAAGGAGTTTTTAATATTTATTTTAAAAACTTTTTTTAAGAAAAATACTTTCCCTTCCCTCCCCTCTCCCCCTTCCTTCAAATAAACATGCACTTTTCTGTTCAAAAAACTTACTAAAAATTAATTGCAAATAAATAAATAAATATTAATTATTTAATTTTATCTTTTTTTGTTTTTAAAAAGGCAATTTTCTTCCAATAAAATTAATGATAAAAATAAATTTATTTTTAAATTATTTTTAAAAATAATTATTATTACAAAAGTATATGTATATTCCCCCTTCTCTTTTTTTTGTTAAAATTAAAAACCTGTTAGAGAAACTTTTTTTAAATAAAATTTTTTTGTTGTAAAAGTATATAGTATTTATAACTTTTAAAAGTATAAAAATATTTTTAAATAAATTTATTTTTATTGTTAAATATCACACATTTTTAAATTCTAAAAATATATTTTCCTTTAAAAATTACATTTTTTCCTTCTTTTAAATTTTTATTTTTGTTTTTAAAGATTTTGTCGAAAGTTTGGACGCGAAGATATTAAAGTCGCAGGTCTATTTTAAAAGAGTTTGAAGAAACCTGAAATTTTGTGAGGTTTAAAATTTCAGAATTTTTGGTTTTGTAGAGCATATATGTATAGTTATTTAATTCCCAAGGCTGTGCAGTAGGCGGCATGGTGTAATGGATATCAGATCAGTCCGGTCTACCGAAGATGCCACCGAATAACTTTTTACACTAGCTAAAGGAGAGAAATAGCTATAGCCCAGCTGCTTTACTATTTAAAATTTCAGAAACTATTTTTATTTTTAATACTTTCCCCTATAGAATTCTGATTTTTATTGTCATAAATTCTGAAAAATTCTGGAATATTTTAATTAAATAGGTTCTGTATTCTACAAAATTTATAGACCCCTTTGCGCCTAAATATACCCTTTTCTAATTTTTCTACAAATTTATATTTAATTATTTTCTTTTAAATTTTATTTTGTTTTTAAAATTAAAAAAATGTAAACAATTAAATAATTGAGAAGGTATGGCAATTTTAGAAATTTTTTTGTTATTGTCAAAATTAACCCATTTTAAGGGAAAAAGGGGGAGAAGAATGATAATATTTTAAAAAGAAAATATTTTTAAAATGTTGAATTAATAACAAAAATTTAGTAACTATTTTTAGATCATTTTTAGAAATTTATTAATTAATTAATTATTGTAAAATAAGTTAAATTTAAGAAACTATAGGTAAGTGTACTTTTGATTTTGTTACTTTATTTTTGGGCGCAGAATTGTTTGGGCGCGTATAATGATAAAATTGTTAAATGATAACTTTAAAACATAAAACTTTGTCAAGATATTCCCAATAATGATATCTAATAGCCTTAAAAATTTTAGAATTTTTGAACAAATAAAAACTAAATATAATGTAACCGAAAAGGGAAAAAATCTTGTAGAAAATGGTCAATTTTCAAATTTTTCTAATGTAAATTTTGGAATTTATTAGCATTTCGGATTTCCATCAAAATTTATAGATAGAGAGGATTTACACTTAAATGACTGCTAAAAATTAAATTTTTATCAATTTATATATTAAATTGAAAGTTTAGTGGTTCGGGGAGTCCATAATATCGAGGGTCTCTTATAATGAAATGCTCATAATAATTTTTATTTTACTTTGTTATTTTAAAAATATTTCCTCATTATTTTTATTTATGCAACAATAATTTTTTAAAAGTAAAAAATAAATAATAAACATCCAAAAATAGATTTAATAATGAGGAAATAAGTTATAAAAAATAACAAAAAAAATTTTTTTTTAATTTTTTAGAATATTAATAAAAAAAATAATTTTAATAAAAAAAACAACAAATTAATTAATTATTTATTTAAAAAAATAAAAGAATGTTTATATTTATTTATATATTTATTTTATTTTTGTTGTTACAAGTTAAAATTGTGAATGGTCGACAACGTAGAGATTTACCTTTAAGTATGGACAAAGAAATGCTTCCGGTTAATTTTTTCTTTGAAATTTTATTTTAAAAAAAAAGAAAAGAATTTTTTAAAAAATAAGAGAAAATTAAAAAATAAAATCAAAAAAATATATTTTCTTTTAATTTAATCTATTTATAGCCCCAATATTTTGATGAAGAAGCGCCTATTTGTTTGGCAGAAAGAGAGCCTTGTGGATTTTATAGTTTTTCTTTAGATGGAAAAGCACCTTTAAAATGGATAAAGTCTTGGTAAATTTTTAATTATTTTTAAGTAATTAAGGGAATTTTTAATTATAAAATTATATCTGTTACTAACGGAAGCTTGTATTTTTTAAATTAAATCTCCTCTTTTTTTTAATTTAAAAATTAATTTTTTCTAACAAAAAAAGGTGTCGTTGTTCATACAAACATGAATGTGTTTATGAACGTACAGATATGCGAATGCGTGTATATCGACAAACTTGTGTCTCTAAAAGTGAAATTTCTGATAATGAAGAAAAAATAATTGAAGGATATCAAAGAATTGAGGAAGAGGAAGAAGAAAATAAAAGTAAAAATAGTCCTAAACATCATCACCACCACCATCACCGCAAAAATCGAAGGCATTTACATAAATTACATCATTTAAAATCTTCAATTTATTAGAAGAAATATTAAAATAATTAATTAATCCCCCTAATAATTTTAAAAATTCTACCCGTTTCGGCGCTGGCAATGTTTTGGGCGTGGACGTTTACAAAATAAATGGATAAATTTCAGAATTTCTATCTTTTCTCTCCCACAGGATTTCAGAATTTTTATTAAAATATTTCAGAATTTATAATTAAAAAAATTAGAATTTTAGGAAGCTCTTCCACCAAAATTTCGAAAAAAATTTCAGAATTTTGGATTCAGAATTTATTATCAGAATTTTATTTTTTATAAACGCCCAAAGTTTTTAAAACTTTTATCTTCAAAAAGAAGTAGCTAAAAAATAAATTGTTGCTTATTTTTAATTTTTTTCTTTTCTGTTGCTACTTCTTATTAAATACAAGATCTCATCTCTTAAAAATATCTACATATAATTTCCTATATATTTTTTAAATTTTGTTTTCTTATTTAAATTTAAAGCTTTTTATTTAAAAAAAGCTTCTATTTTTCTATTCAACACAAAAACTAAATTTGTTTGTTGATCCCATTTATTAGTAAAGTATTTATTTAAAAAAATTTTTTTTTACTTTTTTATTTTAATAAAAATTTTTAATAAATATTTTTTTCTATAAAGGTAAAAGGGGGTCGTAGAAAACTTTAAATCAAAAATATAAAGTAATGATATTTTTAAAAATCATTTTCTGGTTTATTATATCAAAGAAAAATTAAATAAAAAAGGTAATTTTGGAAATAAAAGAAATGCCATTAAATCGCCTAAAAATATGCCTTTCTCAAAAAATGACTAAAAAGGTAATTTTAGAAGTTTCTAATAAAATTTCTAAAAAAGTAGAAGGATTTAATTAAATAGGAAAGAAATTTAAAATTTATATATACTTAATAGCTAATTTTTTCAAAAATTTTTTTTTCATTTTTTCTTAAATATTGATTTTATACAAATATTTATGTAAAGTAAAATTCAAAAAAATTTTAATAAAATAATTAATTCAAAAATCACCGTCTACGTCGTTCCCTCACATTTTCTCCATTCCTATCATGTCTTCTTCGTTCTCTACTTCTACTAGATGATCGTCTCTTTCGTTCCCAATGATCCCTTGAAGAATGTTTGTCTCTTGAAGAATAACGTTCATATTTTGAAGATTCTTCTCTTTCAACATCCTTTCTACTTATTTTTCTTTTTTCTCTTCTTTCATTTTCATTACTTTCATCCCTTCTTTTCCTTTCTTTTTTATCATCTCGACGACGATCACTAGTAGAAGAACGTTGATGATCAGAACGACGAATTGTTGCATCTTTTGAAGAAGAACTGGACATTTTTTGTTCAATGGACTTTGCACCTAGAATTTTAAAAATATTTTGATAAGGTTTAAACAAAAATAAAAAGGATAAAAAAGTAAAGATACTTTATACTTTTCCTATTTATTGTTAGCAAGGAAATGATTCTTCGAAATACGAACGTAAGGACTATTTTCGGGTTTTCCTCCCGAAGATAGTTTAACAATAATATGATGGGCTAACCAAATTGTAAAAAATGCAACATAAAATCAGACCTGGTTATGGATACGGATACAGATATACCAAAATACCTGCGGATATCCGCCGTAAATATCCGGATACGGATATTAAAAAAAATATCCGGATACGGATATAATTCCAGACTATACATTTATTAATTAATCCGTGACCAGGTCTGCATAAAATAAGGTTTATCTATTATCAACAAAATACTTAAAATTGAAGTTCCACTGGCATGAGTGACTAATTAGTTTACCCGACTCTTCAAATCAATTCCAGACTATACATTTATTAATTTATTCTTAAAGAAAAAAAACTAACCAGTTTTAAGTTTCCTATCCCATTGATAATTTTTTGCCACAGATTGGCTAAAGTCAACATGGATTCTCCTATCATCAATCAAAACATTATCCATTTTCATAAAAGCTTTTTCACACTGTTCCGGTGTTTCGAATTCAATAAATGCATATTGTAGTGAATCTTTAGTTCTTCTATTTCGAATAACTTCACAGTTAAGAATTGTGCCAAAACGAGAAAAAATTATTTCCAAATCCTTAAAAATAAATATATTTAAAAAATTTGCTTAAGTTTGGAATTTTAGGCCAATCGAAAACTAAGTTTTAAACTCTAAAATAAATGAATAATAATAGGAGTGAAAAAATAAAAACTCTGATTCGCTCTTCACTCCTTTAAGTCAAAAATAAAAAATCCAGAAAGACTAATCCTTACCTATTTAAAAAATTTCTTGAAAGATTTTAATAAAATTCTTACTTAATCAATACCCCGGAAATTACCTAAAAATTTATTTTATTTTAAAATAAATTTTCGATGAAGCCAAAATCCAAAAAACCTCATCATTCGTTGCTGGATTCAATTTACAAACAAAAAGAACATTATCTGGAGGACGTTCTTCAGCATAATGTAAATCACCAACCATTTCCAAAATTTGTGCATGTTCTTTCATTTCTTTTTGTTCAAGTTCCTTTTTAATTTCTTCAGCTGTTTTACCCTCATTTTCATCAATACGCTCATCTAGAGCTAATTGATTTTCCAACTTAAAAAAATAAGCAATATTACAGTTTATTTAAAAATATCTTTTTGCCGTCTTAAGTGAAATTTTTCATTTTAATTGGTCAATACGCTAATTGATACAAAAAAAAACAAATTTTCATTCAGATTTTAAAAGTTAAAAAAATAAAAACCTTTATAATATCAATTGTAGGCGAAGGCGAACGTCTTGGTATTTTCAAACGAGGAGGGTCTTCAAAGGGATCATCCAAAATAATTGTATGAGCAATTCTATAAATTAAATAAATTTTTATGTATTTTTAAAATCTTCTAAATGTTAATTTTATTTTTATAAATTTTATAAAAAAACTAACCGAATATCTCTATAAGGCCTATTTGTTTCATTAACAAGTTCTTCATTCAATTTAGACAACGTTTCTAAACCTTCCGCCACTTGCCCAAAAATGCAATGTTTTCCATCAAGAAAATCCAAATCATCTGCCAATGTTATAAAGAATTGAGATCCAATTAGTCCTTCCCCATTATTAATCATTGAGACAAGTCCACGACGAGTATGTTTTAATTTTGGTACTTTCTCCATTTCGAAATAGTTTGCCTGTTCGCCGAATAAAGTACTAAAATTATAGGTGAATATTAATTTAAAGCAATTATTCGAAAAAATACGTTAAATGTCAGCAAAAAAGATATCCACAAAACATTTAATTTTAGTAATTTATAGAGCCAGGACGGTAGCATACTACCTAAGGTATTTCTCAGTATTCTGCATCGTAGTACGGCACGGTACAAAATTCCGAGCTCTAGTAATTTATAAAAAAGACAAACCCAAAAATTGATTCTCCTCCTCTTCCCGTATTTGTTGGATCTCCAGTTTGAGCAATATAATTTGTCTCTATTGTAAAGAATTGGCAAAGATTGTAATATTTTGTTTTGCAAAGCTTCAAAAAGTTTTTGCAAGTAATTGGTCTTTCTTTAATAAATAAATCAATAACTAAATCGCCCAATGTTGTTTCTATTAACACGGCCATTATTTGAGTATCTAGAAAAATATATTAGAAAAAATTTGATTAAACGAATATTAGGAAAGGAGCAATATATTTTTGACTAATAAATACATAAGCAAATTAAGGGTAAAAAAGCAAATAATTTCAATTTTCCTGTTAAAATTTTTGGCGTTCACTAGAAGCTAAGGGCGCTCAACCCGCAGCACTCAACTGCTCGTTAGCGACCGCTCTCAACTGGCCCGACTGGTAGGGGTCAAAATCGCCGACAAAATGTTCTAACCCAAAATGTTCCCCCTCGAGATGTCACTCAGATTAAAAATACTCAATTCGTCGAACTATAAATTAAAAATGAGAGAAATCTGACCTGTTTATGGGTTGGACATTTTGGGGCGCAGCCCTTCTCAGATGGACTTTGTATTTTATTGATTTATTTCCAAAATTTTTTCTATTTAAGGGGGATTCCTTTACATTTTTTCGTCATTTGTTCTGTTTTTAATTTTCTTGTTTTCTAGGTGTTCTTTGATTACCTTAATTCTTTTTAAAATATTTACAAACTCTTTTCCAAATTCATGGCTAATTCATTGATTGGTGTTAGTTGTGGAATGGACAATTTTGATAAAAGGTTTTACAACAATTTCTTTTTTTCTGTTATGGATTACGGAAATCTATTTAATGATTCCTAATTTATGATTTCCAAAATTCCATTTATTTTATCAATTGATTTAATAATACACAATCTTTTAAGATTTGGCCAAATCATTTCTTCTGATGTTGTTCATCCTGTGGAATTGACTGAAAATTTTGTTGAGGCTGTTAATGTGGATGCTGATTTTGTTAAGGTTTAAATAAAAATCGGAGTTGACTCAACGATTTTAGTGTTACCTAAAAATATATTTTGGATTTTTTGAGTCAATCCGATCTTTGAAGGGGCTATTTGCTGATTAATTATTTTATTTCCCAGAAATTGGTTCCTTTTGCCGCCGATGACGAAAATTCAAATTGTGATGAGAACAAAAAGAAGACAACATTTGTTGACTTCAATGGAATGCCAGTTAATGATCCTCTTCCAATCTTTCCTCTCAGCATGACACTTGAAGATGTTTTCAAAACTTTGCAAGCTGATGTTCGTTTTCTGCCAACATTGGTTGCTCTCAAAAAGTTGAATTTGAAGGTTTCTAATTTAATGATTATTTTGATTTTGACAAATTCTATTTAGATTCCTCAATTGTTAATTAATGGAAATATTGGTGGACGTGCAAATCGTTATGGCCTTGTCAACATTACCGACGCCAATGGACAAATTGTTCTTGCATCTTCTGGCATTGCTCGTCACAGAAAGTAAGTGTTTTAATTGATTGTTTTGGTTGACTGACGGCAAAAAGTAGTTTTTTTTAATATAGCTGCAACGTCAGACCGTTCAAGACCCTTGGAATAATTATTTGGAAAATTGCCGTCTAACCAAAACAACTTTGAAAGAAAATAAGAAATGGATTTTTTTGTCTTTTTTTATTTTTCAAAACAATATTCTTATTTTTTAAATTTGGTTTTGCAACCGTTATTTTTTTAATATTTTTACTCGTATTAATTTTTTGTTCCAATCTAGAAAAGTCAAAATGACTGAAAAAATGACAAAGCATGACGACGTTTATTTGCGTGCCATTGACAACATCAAAGCGGTTTCGGATGGGGCTGCGGCTCACGTCACTAAACTGTCGGATGGTGCTGCGGCTCAAATCGCTAATGTTTTGCGCATCCGGGATGGTCGGTTCTGATTTCTTCCATCTATTTCTCTTAATTTTTAGAAAACAAGGCGGTGACCAGCGAAGACGTCTGGATGCAATCACCATCGCCGACGGATGAGAACAATGGTGAAGTCATCAAACAATAAATGTCGATGAAGGAGAATAATTAAGAAGACATCTTCGACCAAGACCTAAAAATATTTAAAAGATTTCAATACAAAATTGATATTTTGTGTCTATAAATATTTTCAAATCTTTGTTTTAAGTTTTTACATTCTTTTATATTCTGGTAACATTAAGTGTGTTTTTCCTAGGATTGCCTATATACCTAGCTATTGAGTGACGGCATTAAAAATGCAGATTGATATGTCTGCTACACGATGGCCGTGCTTCGCTCGCGGCGGCTGTCGTTCCGTTCGACATGCCCGGCTTCCTCCGCAGCGGCAAAAACTTTTCTACCGAGAATGTCGAATTTTTTTAGCCAATTCCATATTTTGGTAATTCGGTATTTTGAGCGTCCTAATAGAGCATTTTCTCTTTTTCATCTAACCAAAATTTCAATTCCGCTAGGGCCCTTACTAGTCTGCTGTGCATTAGCCAATCTTATTTTTATAAATTTAACTGACTTCTAAGTTAAAATAAATTTTAATTTACTACACAATTTTGAGTTTGAATATTAGTAATTTTATAGAATAATTGCACTATTAAGTGCTATATTTTAATTATTTTGTAAATTTTTTCACTATATTTTTTTTTAATTTCGTCTTCCACATAATGTCAGTTTCTGAAAATAAATTTTTTAATTCCTCACCGAAAAATAATGTTAAAGATTGCCACAACAAAATTCTCAATTATTTTGAAAACGGACAAGAATTATTTGAGGAATTAACTAAGTTGGCTTCTATCGGCTATCAGCGTTACCAATCGAGAAATTCAAAAGAAGAGGGAAGAGGAAAAGATGAATCGATGGATAATGAAGAAGACAAAATCGGCGAAAAATATGAATCTTCAGATAATGAAGGTTAATTTAATAAATTTAAAAATAGCTATTGAGACCAACAATAAGTTGCCTAATCATTTAGTGGGTGTATGGGTCGGATTATGATTTGTGATGAATATTTTTAATATTAATTGGGCACTCTGCCTATTTTTCTTTCTGGGGTTTTATAAAGTTTGTATATTTTACAAAGATTTAAATGAATGTGTATGGGGAGGTTTAGACACCAAAAATATGTCTTCAAACATTTAAATAAACACTTTTCCTTGTTTTTATTGAAAACAAATTCTTAACTAATTTTCAAAATTTATTTCAGCTGATATTTGTGATGCAACCAAACAGCGCCGAAAAGCTTTAGAAACGATTGCTGCCAACAACAAAAATTTACTTAAAACAACTGAAAGTGAACAAGCCACAAAAGAACGTTCTGAACGTAAATTGGATAGAGCTAAAAGGCGTGCCCAAAATAGTCAATTGGTGCGTGAATTACGTGATGAATTGGAGGACAGACCAGAGGAAATAAGAGAAGAGAATCCCGTTTTTGGTATATTTTTATTTAAGGATGGATTTATTTAGGCAATTTTAAATTCTAAGCTTTTCACTAGCAAGTGAGGGGAAATTCTTTTAACTGACCCTAAAAATCTTTTCTTCCAGTCGAATGAATATTTTTTGTTGAAAAAATAAATTGGTGTCTAAATAATTGTTTTGAATTACTCATCTTTTTAAAAATTTTCGCGTCTGTCTAATTATATTTATCGTTGTTGAAACAGTGAAATTATTTTTTAAAAGAATCAGAGTTGAGGGTTGAAAAGTTGAAATCCCACCCATGAAAACATTTCTTAAAATATCTAGAAAATTTTTATTTTTAGCAAATGATGGCCTAGAATCTCGCCATGCAGAAGCAAGACGTCGTTATGAAGAAACTAATTTTGTACGTCTTGGAATGTCAAGAGAGGAAAGAAAAGCAGCAAAGAAGAGAAAACATAATACTTCAATGGTTGATGAATTGGGGAAATTGCTGGAATTTGGACGATATAAAATTGATAATGATGGTGAAAGTGATGGAAGAAAAGGTTTTTTGAAATTATAATTGGAAAATAATTGTTTGGGAGAGTTTTTGGGTAGAGAACGGGCCGAGACGGGATCTCTATTCTCGTACGCACTGTCGGTCCGGTCTCTAGTTTTGGGGTTATTATTACCAAGAGGAATTGTAATTTTTGAAGATATTTTTAAAACCATTCAAAAATTCAGAAATTTTTCTGAACAAAATTAACCTTATCTATATAGTAATTTAATTTTTTTAGTTAAAACAAATCGGAAAATAAATAAAAAATTTGGAGCTAAAGATGCAGATTTTTCACCAAAAAGAAAAAATCGAACATCATTCAAAGCAAAAGGTACCAAAAAGAGGAAAATAAATAAACGGATAAAACGATAAAGTATTTCTTTTACTTTTAATTGTTAAAATTTGTTTTAAAAAATTTTGAAAAAATAAATTTTTTACAAAATTTAGTAATTTCTTCGAATCAACCACAGAATTTTATTAGCTTAACCTAGGGGATAATTTATGTAGCGGTCTTAACTTGTAACTATTTTGTTATTATTAACTCATCGACAGACTTAATCAAAATCCCTCTTCATTCACTTAATTCAAAAATTGTTTGACCAGACAATTTTTTCATCCATATCCCATTTAATAAAATATTTAAATTTATTCTTGTACAAATATATAAGTAAAAAATTATATTTAAAAAAAGAAATTTCAGTTTATCAGCTGATTGAGAGTAAAAGAACATTTTATTTAAAAAAAAGTCAAAATGATATTTAAAAAACAAAATGGCGATTAAATAAATTTTTTTTTTGGTTTTTTTTAAAGTAATTGAGGCGAATTAAATTAAAAAATAATAGAGTAGTAGTTTATAGAATTAACGGCAGCCAAAATACAAAAAAAAAAGATAAAATAAAGTGAAGAAAAGAAATTTTTCAGCTCTTTTTAGGATTTTTAGATTAGAAAAAGCAAATAAATGTGAAATAAAAATATATGGGTAAAATATTTTTTAATTTTTTTGAACAAAAATATTTTTAAGCGTAGAGTATATTTAGAGAATTAGAGATGGGAAATTCCCTCTTCATTTACTTAGTTCAAAAATATAGATTAACCAGACAAACATCTTTTAAAAAGCTAACCCTTGACAATGTTTTGACTTCTAATATAGGAGGAAAAATATTTTTTATTTAAATTTCGGTCCATCGATATCTTTTACCTAATTTCTATATGTCTCACCTAAAATCAAAAATTAATTCTAATTGTAAGGACGTTTAAAAAAATACGACTCTCTACACTTTAAATTATAATCAGAAAAAAGATTAAAAATATTTAGGCCATAAAAGCTGTCATTAAAAAATATATGAGGTGTTTAATATATAAATAAACAACAAAAACAATCATTTTTTAGAAATGATATAAGTAGAAAAGATTGAGGATCTTTTTAATTTTAATACTTATTTTTGTTTTTTTAATTTTCCTATAATTTAACCCGTTTTATTAAAGGCTCGTTAATTGTTGAATTTCCACATGTTTGTGCTGTTCCACTATTAGTTCCAAATTGCTGTAATTGAAGAAAACCACAACAAAGAGGAGAAAATTGTTGGTGTTGTTCAAAATGATTGTCATCACAAACTGAAGAAAATTAAAATTTGGATGAATAAAAATTTTAAAAATAAAAATGAGGAAATCTACTAGAGGGGGATTCTCGTTTAAAATAAATTAAACCATTAACTGAATGAGACTAAAAATTTCAAAAATAATTCGAGAAAATTTTCTAAAGGAATAAAAATAGGGACAGTATCTCTATCATTAGATGATCTATCAAATATTTTTTATGAAAATTAAATTCTCTTTTTATTACCACACAACTCCAAATTCCCCTTACTATATTCAATTTTCTCTAAAAATCACATGGAAAAAATCTAGTTTTTATAAAATTACCTCCACCACTATTTTCCTCAAAATGTGACCATTCCGATTGTGAATACCAAGGCCTCTTTCTTGATTCAAAAATATCAACTTGCTGATGAGTATTTTCATTTTCTACAAGTTTAGCATTATCCAAATTTGTTAGACAACGAGAATTTTGTTGTTGATTTTCCCCTTCTTGAGGGTTGTAGAAAAGAGTATCTTCATTTGAGAATTTCATTATATATGGCACCTAAAAATTTTTTTAAAAGAATATTTAACAAAAAAAAGAGATAGCAATCTATTGTCCCATTATTCCAACTCAAAACCTTTTAAATTCTCCACAAAAATTCAAATATTCTCCCCAAATATTTACCCAATTTTTTTATTTAAAAAGCAAACCATGCTAGAAAATCCAACTAAATGTTGTTGAGAATGTTCAGAAATTTCATCAATTAAAGGCTCAGCAGCCCTTTCCATTAAAAACAATTTTGTTGTATTTCCATCTTTTTCTAATAATTTATCGATATGTTCATTTTGTTGTTGGTCATTATCGAGCATTAAATTTTCTGTTAATAAACCTCCATTTAAAGAGTCAAATGTTGTATCAATTCCTCCATAAAAATGCCATGACCCATTATAAATATCTTTATTTCCAGATAAAAGAGAATTTTCAACTGCATAACTGTTAAAAAATATTTTTTTGAGCGATTAAAATTTCTTTGGAGCTCTGACACTTTGCCGAATATTATTTTATATTAACTTAAAGATTTACTTATTAAGAGAGAAAGGCAAAAATCGAAAATAAAGAAACTTTCCCCGCTCCCCTACAAACTTTTCCCACATCATTTTTTTATTAGTTATCAAGAGTAAAGGACTGTCCACAAATAAATTAAAATTCAAAATCTATTCCTACATTTTAGAAAAAAAAAGATTGAAAAAAATTTTTACAATTGATTTTGTTGTATAGGCACTTTTTGGAATTCATCTTCTTCCACTCCCCTCTTTTCTTCATTTAAATGATTCGGCCAACTACCATAATTAGCAGCTGTCGAATAATTAGAAACAGAAGAAAATGTTGTTGAAGATGAATTATTTGAAATTGTTTCTTCTTTGTTTTCTTCTTCCTCTAATAAAATATCTTCTTCTTCAACAGAATTATTATTTTTGTATCTAAAATATAAAATTTCTTAAAATCATAATTCATAGCCATTAAATTAAATTTCTTCTCCTATTTTTCCAAAAAAAGAAGTTTGGGAAGAAAAAAGGAAGTTTATTCACTTATCAATTAATACAAAATTTTGGTAAAATTCAAGCTCGTTCCCCGCCTCTTTTTCTAACCCAAATTCTTTGAATCAAACAAAATTTTAAAATTACCTCGGTCTGAAAGAATTTTCTTCTTTTTGATCAGCTACAGCCAAAAGCGCAGCTACAGCTGTTTCTTCTTCCTCCTCCTCCTCTTCTTCATCCCCATCGTCTTCTTCCTCTTCACCTTCAACCTCATCATACTCCTCTCCTTCGTCCTCCTCCTCTTTTTCTTCTCCAATTCTTCTATATTCTTCTCTTATTTTAAATTCTTCCATTTCGTCTTCCTCCTCCCTTTCCATATGCCTATCGTCTGCTAATTGCGAAGATATCCAAGAAGTTGTAGAATTTACAAAGGACTAAAATTGAATTTTTTTAGAGATTGGAAATGGATATATGAGAAAGGAAGGCTTCCTTTTATTTTTCGAAAATTTCTTAGAATTATCCGAATCATGTCGGATTTTTGCCATAACTAGGGTAGCACCCCAAGCCTCCAGGGGCGGGAGTTTCTGGGATCGGGGGTTGTCGGGGTAGACCCTTCGGGGTTCGGGTCGATTTTTACCTTCGGGGGTCGGTGCTACCCTAGTTATAACTAGAGAATTATGACTTATTCCTATGTTAAGAATCAACAGTTTTTGTCAAATTTACAGTCAAAACAAAATTTAACTGTGACATAAATTTTAGAGAATAACTCAAAAGAGCCTCCCTCCCCTTTCCTTTAAAATAAAAAAATTTAAATATACATTTTGTTGACACTCTCTAGCATCCAAATATTGTTGCTGTAAATTCTTCGTTTGCTGCTCTTGTGATAACATTTGTGCAACAAAATTCTTTATTAACAATCTATTAAACAATTCAATTCAAAAAAAGGTTTTTCCCTTTAAAAACCTTTTCCTCATTGCTGCACCCCCACAAGATGCTTTCTTTTTCTCTCCTTTATCTGAACATTTTTCCATTGCCAAATTGCACATATACGAACTTAAAATTAATTTAAAAAAATTTTAAAAACATTCTGCTTACAAAACATCATCTGAAACATTCTCAATTCCTTCTGGCAATTGGCAAGGCATTTTTTATTATTATTCTAATTAGTTAAAAAAAGTTAAAAAAAGAAGTTAGCTATAAAATCTAAAAAAGTAAAAGCTTTTAAATTTAAATTTTGACAACAAAATTATTGAAAATTGGGCCGTCAGAGTCGTGAAAATTTTTTTAGAAGACTATGACAAAAAAACTAGTATATTTTAAAACAACATTCAATGTATTATTTTAACAAAAATTTTAAATAAAAATTTAATCCGAATTTTCAAAAAATAAATAAAGCGGTAATATGTACATAACAGTAAAAAGGAAAAAAACATTTATAAGACAAAGATCGAAGGTGAAAAAACTTTAACCAAAAAATCACATCCCTCAAAACAAAGATAGAGATATAAAATCAAATCTTAAAGTTTATTGCTAAAACACACAAATTTCTAATCTAAATTTTAAAAAATTTACACAACTTCGTTTCTAATATTTTTCTGAAGTTGTAAAAATAAAAAAAAAAATTTCGTTAACAACTCCAATTTCCCTTAAATCAAAAAAATTTTCCAATTTCCATTCCCAAATTTATTTTTTTTTGAAAATTTTACTAAAAATCTTTTTATCTCTCTCACTAATTTTATATCCCTCCTCCCCTCTAATTTTTAAAGATATCACACACATTTACTATTTAGTATATCTCTCAATTTTAGTGCATAAATTGATTATTTTTCCAATTGTGAAAATTAATAGAATAAAAAAAGAAACGAGAAAAGCACCCAAATAAATGACGTACTTTTTCCTCATGTCTCTTTTTTAAATAAACCATTTTTCATTGCAAAATATAAATTGACTAAAAAATATTCCTATTTTGTGTTATTTCTTATTTTTTTCAATCGAAGAATTAAAAAAAAGACAAGAAAAAAGGTTGGTTAAGTGAAGAAATAAACACACAAGTGAAGCGCGCTCTGGAAAATAGCACATATTTTTGGGAAGATACCAGGGAGGGCGTTAGAAAAAGATAGGGGGATAGATTATTTATTTTTTTTATATTTTTATGCGCCATCACTTCAACATTAAACTATTTTAGAAAAAGACAAAAAAATTTTTTTATTTCCTCTTTCAATAACAGCAGTTCATCTATAAAGACATTTTTAGGTAGCCAATGGTTTTGAGGGCTTAACGAGAGCGCTCGCATCGTTACCAGGCTTTTTACATTTCAAAATAAAATAAGCGAATCGGAGGACCTTTTTAGAGGGAAGTAAAGAGTTTGACTAAAAAATTTTTGGTTGTCAATGGAGGCCCAATGGTAGTGACTGGCTTGACAACCCTTCAAAGGAGTATGTGGGAAGGAAAAATGGGAAGAGGAGGGAAGGAAGAATCGATGTTTAGTCGAAGCGAAGACATGTGTATGGGCGAGCGAATGAAGTGATGGCAAAAAAAGAGGAATTGGTTGCGTGCGTCATTGCTAAAATTTTTGTAGTAGTAATGAAGGGGAGTTTAGAGAAAGAAAAGTCGGGGGTAGAAAAAGAGTATATATATGTCTCTAACTCTTCAACAATCTTCTCTTTTTAATGAGGCGCCTGACTAAACAACACACAAGAGAAACTGCTCGTCAAAATGGGACGCGAGCGGCGGATTGTCACATTAAGAAAAAAATGAGAATGAAGGAAACGAAAAAAATGAAAAAAAACTTTCCCCAGAAAAAGAATTACTCATTCGTCAAACGTCATTAAGAAAAAAACAGGTCTAACATTTACACAAATGTAAAGAATGGAAATAAGAAATAGAGATATAAAAATTTAAAAATATTTAATATTTTGGTGTACCTTTAGCAGACGACGAGAAAATCTATTTATTAAATTTGAATGTTTTTTTTGCTTAGAAAAACTCACTAAAAATTATTTCCATTAAAAAATGCATTTATTCTTGCTTTATTTGAAATTTTGAGTTTCCTCACAAAAAAGACGTGAAGACTGACAAAACAAAATTTATATTTAAATTCCATATTTTTGAGGTCCTTTAATATTTTTGAAAATTTAGTCTTTTGGGCATTATTTTATAGGAAACTTTTCAGCTTAGTTATTTTATATTTTTGGAATTTTTTTACATCAACTTAAAATCGTTCATCACGTTTTATACACGTCGAACCTCATTTTTATTTAGCTCTTTAGGATTGAAATGTCAACCTTATAACTAGGGTCGCAATTTTTTCTGAACTTATGCTCTGAAAATTTTCCTATTGCCAAATTAAAAGGTTTTTTTTTCAAAAATTTAAACTTTATCAAAGAATCTATTTTTACCGACTAACATGCTTTTGATTTTCTATTTTCTTTCCTAAAAATCGTGAGGGTTCTTGAAATAGGTGATACCGTTTACGTTGCGCTTTATCCCGTAACAAAGTTCCCGTAATCCCGTAATAAAGTTCCCCACCTCGTAGATAACTAAATTTTAAAACATATTGAGTACCTAATTTTGAAGAAAAAAATTTACAAAAGATATTTTTTAATTTATCCCGTAATAAAGTAATAACTAAAACAAATTTTTCTAAAAATATTTTCTACTGATCAACGAAATCTAAAAAGTTTTTAATATATTTTTTGATCAGTAGAATTTAAAGAAGGCATGAAAAAAAAATTAAAGGCACAAAAAATAAAATAAATTTGTTGCACTTTTCTAAAGATAAATTCTAAAAAAGAGAATCTCCTCATTTTTCGACAAAAAAGTAATCACCACAATTCCCTAAAAAATTTTAAATAAAATTAGAAAACCAAGTCATTTATAGTAATTATTTTTCGACCTATTGTTAGTACGAAATAGAAGATAATTTTTTAAAGTTTTAATGCTCCGTTTCATAATGTTAATAATAAAGTTTTCAATTAGCCCCCTCACCTGCCCCTTCAAAAAAATTAAAACTAAAATTATCGAAAATTTTTCAATTTTTCTGTGTGGAAACCGAAAGCCTAAAGGAATCTCTATCAGAATTGTCTTGGAAATTTCGTAGTTATAGGCCTATTACGGGACTTAAAAATAACGATACTTTATAACGTGCCTAAACAAGTCCAGCCTACCTCCAATACCCTTTTTCCCTTTTCCTCTCGTTTTCCATTAAAAAAATTTTAATCTAAAAATTATACCAATGCGGTTTCGATGAATACGTGTCCCTCAATGGTTTGTTTGTGTAATTTAAAGGAATATCAATATTTATAGAAGGATTTGTATACAACAAATATTGCCTAATACGCCTTCTAAAAATTTAAAATTTCAAAAAATTAAAAGAAAATAAACCCAGAATTTCCAGGCAACCAAGCACATGAAATATTTGCCTTCCTATTTGTATCATCGCTAACCTTAAAAATTAAAAATTTTTAGAACACAAATTTATGGGAATCTCCCTCCTTTTTATTTGTCAAATCTTAACTAGTCAACTTCCCAATTAACATAAAAAAGGATTGATTAACCAAATGCACCCTTGAGAATCTTATTACTGGATTGATATTTAAATCCCGCATCGCCAAATTAAAAATAAGTGTCTCAATACTAGGGTTGTCGGTTTCACCAAATTCTTCTGTTAACCAAAACCGAAAATCTTTGGGTTTTCGGTTCGGTTTGAAACCGACAACCCTAGTCAATATTTTTTCAAATAAAAATGTCGAAAAAATGTCCAATAAAAAATTTAAAAATATAAAATAACTAACCATATCAATAAAATCATCACTTCCAACTTCAGAATCAGTAATTACTAAATTAATGTTTTTAAATTTAAATAATTATTTAAAAATTAAAAATAAATCTAAAAAATTTTTAAACTTCAATAACAATTCACTTGCAATTTTGGCGCCAGCTTTTTGGGCATTTAAAACTTTATCAATAAAAGGACATCCACTATAAATTAAATTCAAAAAAATTCTTTTTATAAGCGCCTACCCTCTCTCTAAAAGAATAACTTCTCCATAATTTGAACTAAGTTCTTCACATCCTTCTGGTGGATCAGAATATGTCATACTTGCATCCTTTAAAACAATTTAAAAATAATTTTTTTTATTAAATAAAATCATACTCTCATTGGATAATCAGGAAATCTAAAAATTAAAAAAAAACTAAAAAAAATAATTCTAATTAAATTTTTACTTTTGTCCAATGTGATATGATGGATTTATCTAAAAAAATTATAAAAAGTATTTTAAAAATTATTTAAATAACCTGATAAAGATAGGCAAGGTTTTCCGGTTCTGAGATCTGGAAGAAAATTCCTTCTAAAAATTTTAAGATTAAAAGAAATTATACTAGAGAAGCAATTATTTTCTGTGTGTAAATCGAAAAACTAAAGGAATCCCTGTCAGAATTTTGAAAATTTCGTAGTTATATGCCTATTACGGGACATTAAAAATCTCCAATATATACACTAGAAAAGGTCAATGTTTTTCAAGGTCGACCTAAATTGGTATTTCGATACCAGGGATAGGCCCTGTCGGATTTTAAAAAGCGGAAGGCGGAAGAGGAAAAATAGGAGTTTTGAGGAAGCAAAAGACATCCACCCGCACTCGGCACCTAAATACGAGTAGAATCGATGATACTAGGAACTACCCCAAAATCCTGCAAAAATTAAACAAAAAAATTTTTTAAAACTAACCGTCTAAAGACAAAGTACAAATAATAAAACAAGAAAAAGCACCAAACCAAAATTTAAATTTCCTTGGAATAATCAACATTTCAAGTAGCTTCAATTCATCTAACAAGAAATAAATTTTTTAAAAATAAAATTTAAAAAGCAAACCCCAAATGACTGCGCGTAAAATTATGTTTAAGCATACGTGTACATAAAAAAATTTTTTTAAAGAAATTGTTTACATGTAAAATAAGTATACATACATTGGAATCAATACCAATTGATTAAAGAAAAGCTAATAATTTTTTAAAAATAATTTTTAAAAAGTGTCTCTCTTATCTTTTATTAAAAATTATATAAAAATTATTTAATTTTTATTAATTTTATCACGAACACAAAAAAAATTGTCTCGCACAATAATAATTGATATATGTATTATTAAAGAATATTTTTGATGCCTGATTAGTAAAATATTAAAAATGATAGACACATAATTAAAAGAAAATAAAATAAGGAATTGCGCATTTTAAGGAATTTTGACGAGTCAAATAAAAAAGCTTTGAGCTCCTCACAAAATTTACAAAAAATAATTTCTCGGAGAAAATTCAAAAACAATTTTTTAAAATTAAATATAAAGAAAAGCCCAAAGTTTGCACAGCAATAAAATTTTTAGAACAAAACTACATAGATTTTATGTAATTTAAAGAAATATTTTTTTAATTAAATTACAGCCTTTGATGTTGTTGGTGATGATGTGGACTTGATTTATGTGATGATGATGCACTGTGATTTCTTAAAGTTAAATTTGGTTCGCTAGTAGATTTCTTTAATTTAGGAAGTCGAAGTTCGTCAAGAATTGAATAAATCTGACAAAAAATTAATTTTAAGAGAAATTTGTAAAAATAAATACCATTCTAAATTCAGGCCGTTCAGAATGTTTAAATCTTATACACTGTTCAAAAACATTTCGAAGTTGTCTGGGTGTATCACTTCGCAAATTTTTAATATTAGGTCGAAGTAGTCCACTACCTACCATGAACAATATCTAAAAAAGAAAAAAAAGATTCTTAAATATTCAAAACAAACTTGGTCACGGTCTTTAATATCGTCATAGGGCAATTTTGAAGTCAAAAGTTCATAAAGACATATTCCAAAAGCGTAAACATCAGACTGGGTGCTGTAAGGGTTTTCACATTGCATTCGAATGACTTCAGGCGCCTAAAGGAGGTTTAAAGATTTAAAAAAATATTTGTGTAAATAACCATCCACAGAATAGAGCCGGTCGGATTCGGATTAGGTGCGCCATTGGGCAATGCATTTGTACGTGTCTTAACAGTAGCCAATCCAAAATCCCCAATTTTAACAGAAGTTCCCTCAGCAAGGAAAATATTGTTTGTTTTTAGATCACTAAAAAATATAAAAAAATAATTAAATTTAAATTTTAAAAACCGATGAATAACTCCTCTACTATGCAAATAATTCATTCCTTGACTTATTTGTTTACAAATGTCCAAAATTGTTTGTAATTCAAAGTCCACTTTAGGTTCCAAAACATGTAAATGACGATATAAAGAAGAGCCCGAGCACCATTGGGTGACTATTGCCTTAAAATAGAATTAAAAAATAAAAAATAAATAAATAGAAATAACCAATTCTGGTTCCTTAATCACTCCCAAAAAATTAAGAACATTTCCATGACGCGCCTTTCTCAAAACTGTTACCTTAAAAATTTTAGGTTATTTAACCATACTAAAAATTTTTAATTTAGTTACCGAGTAAAAAAATAAATTTGAAAAGTTACCTCATTTTTGAATGCCAATGACAATTCAGGGCCCGGGTTAGTAATATTTAATTTCTTTACTGCAACAGTACCTAAAATGAAAAAATTCATCAAAAATTCCAAAAATAATCAAACCAAAATAATCAGCCTTATAAACAGTCCCAAAAGATCCATTTCCTATCTTCTCCTTCATAATAACATTTTCACTTCGAATTGCCCAATCTTCAATTGTACCACCTCTTTTCTTGTTGTAACGTTCACAACCTCGACGAGGAATACCAACAATACCAGAACCTGGAGATGTAGTGCTAGTCAATTCTTTTCCTGCAAGTGAACAGACACTTCCAGCAGTTGATGGAGAAACAGCTGCAAAATTCGCACGATCACTTGGACCTGGAAAATAAATGGAAAATTGGAGCAAAAGCCATTTAATAATAAAATTTTAAACAAAAACACTTATCGAAAATATATGATGAAGATAGTATGTTCGTTTAGATGCCCGCCCCCGATTATCCCGGCTTATAAAAACTTAGTTCTAGAAGTTACTTCAAAGTATGTTCGTTTAGAAGGTCGCCCCCGATTACCCCGGCTTAGAAAAACTTAGTTGTAGAAGTTACTTCAAAGTATGTTCGTTTAGAAGGTCGCCCACGATTATCCCGGCTTAGAAAAACTTAGTTGTAGAAGTTACTTCAAAGTATGTTCGTTTAGAAGATCGCCCCCGATTATACCGGCTTAGAAAAACCTAGTTGTAGAAGTTACTTCAAAATATGATCGTTTAGATGCCCGCCCCAGATTATCCCGGCTTATTGTTAGTTACATCTAGCTATAATCAATAATTCTAACAAAAATACTTTTGCTTCGAATCCTCATTTGATCCATAAAAAAGGCATGTGAAGTTTTTTGAGGCGGCGCTGATTGTGGAGGAGTTAAAGTGACCGGAGCAGGCAAAAAATTTCCACAAACAGCTATACTTGGTTGTTGCCCTTCAATAAGTAAATGTTGTTGGGAGTTCTGACAGTTCGAGACAAGAGGGCTCGAACAAGTTGACGTTGGGGATGCAGAGGCAGAAGATGATACCTAAAAAGGAATTCTTAAAAACAGTTCATAAAATATAAAAAAAAACCTGATTAAAGCGTTGCTGAAATGAGTGAGGGAGTAAATGACGGGAAGACTGGCCACTCACGAGAGGTGGAGCCAACCCAGTTGGTGTATTTAGAAGCGGCGGGAAGAGTGAAGAAGAGGAGGTTGAAGAACAACTACAAACAGCTCCACTAGCTGTTATTGTACCACTTTGACTGTTTCCAACAATACTTTCACCGATACCGCTAGTTGCTGTTGTAATGCTGCTTCCACTGCAACAAGCATCTGCACTATTGATATGTTCTTCCTCGTTGTCAAGTTCAGTTCGAATTCCATTAATAACACGAGTTAGTGAAGGGGTATGAGAACGAGGCTGAGAGTCAGCACATCGCTTTGGGGAATCTTTTGAAAAAAGTCAATAAATAAAATAAAATCGCTAAAATTAACACATACTAATAAAATTATACAATCCAGAATGCATTGAACTGGCTTGAAGTGTTTTCTAAAATATTCTTATTGATTTTTTAATTAATTTTTAAACAAACCATTTGTTCAAAACTTAGCTCATCTCTAACAATATTAATATTTGGAGCAGATGAAGATCTGTCGCGGGTTTTATGAAGATTTCGTACAATAGCCAAAGAAGATTCTTTTCGCCGAACACCCAAACCACGATTTACAATGTCATCAAGGCGGCCTAAAATTTTTTAAAAATATCCCTCCTAACTGAAAAAGAATATTAAAATGACCTTGCGAAGAAGTAGATGCATGATGGGCAGGAATGGAACCAGAAGATCCTGGCAACAAACTGTCAAGAAGTTCAGTTGCAATTTGTGCATGTGGACCGCTGTATTTCTCACAAACTATTCTTAATTGGCTTTCCAAATCACAAGAAATATTTTCCGGCTCGCACAAAGCTGGAACTTGCCCCCAACAACGCTTATGAAAATTAAACTAAAAATGAGAATTCGAAACATAACAGATCAAAAAACCTGGCATTTTTCACAGCGATATCCTTGAAAAAGTATAATCCGGCGACAGACACCACAATAAGTCTAAAATTGAAGAAAGTAAGAATATTTAATTGTTAGGCAATCAAGGGAAGTGGAGCCCCGATAAAAACAGTAATTAAAATATTTTACCAAGGAAAGGAATGTTTTCGGCACAAATACATGATCAATGCCTTGAAAATTAATAAAATTACTTAAAATAAAAAAGAAATACTTTTAAATAGCTGCATACACTCGCTATGGACCCATAATTCATTCCTAGTAAGTCTACGTGCCAATTCATCCAAATCCAGCTGTAAATCAATTTGTTCACTTTTAGGGTCAGAATCGCTATGAACTGAGCACATTGCAGGAATAATATTTCTTTTCTGGAAAATAAAAGAAAAAAATAGAACATTATCTAAATATATCCTATAAACTTATTTAAATAAAGCTAAAAATTTGATGTTAAATTTTCAAGTTGTGATCTTATAGAATTACCAAAAGACAAACAATAAGCTGAATATGTTTGAATTTTTTCTATTTTTGTTTTCACCCCAAAATGTAATATGTATAAAAAATAAATACCTTAAGTATTGCTGAGATTGCTTCTCTTGCTGAGATTCCTGATCGGACATGAAGTTTAGAATGTTGTTGAAATGGAAGGTGTAAATGGATTAATTTATGTTGTAAAGCTGGTTTATTATTTGTTTCAACCATACAATTTTTAACTGTATTTTTCATTCCTACACCAACAGCTGCCACATTTTTTCTAGCTGATGAGTTTCGTTCAAGCTTTTTAGTAAGCGAATTTTTGGGCATTATTCTAAAAGAAAAAATTCATCATCATTCAAAAACAAAATCCAATATACAAAGTAAAAAATCTAGAAACATAATGTTTTCACCCAAAATGTATAAGTAAAATCGACCGTTTTGAGATTCTTTAATAGTTATTAAGGGAACACTAGGAATTAAGGGAACAATGAAAGAAACATTCATTCTATATAGCGCCAGAATTTCTGTAATACTGATTTTGTTCTGATGGACAAAACGGGATGGGACGAATTGGGGCGTACAGATAATATTCGCTGCTTTTTAGTGCCAAAAATTTTGGAAGATTCAGTGCCAAATTCTCCGAAACCTTCTCTCATTACGTGAATTCCTATATTTTTTTCCTATATCAACCAGATTTTTTCTGATTTTGTATCTTTGAAGCACTAAAATAGATAAACAGTTCTGTAAACTACAATTTAGGCCATAGCTTATTCGAAGTTCAAAAAACAAGTCCTTACCCAGAAATGAGGCAAGTGAAAACAGAATGGTTAATATAAGATAAACTATGCAAAAATGTGGAAAAGCATTTAAAAAAGTACAAGAAAATGGCCAAAAAAGGCTAATTAAATGAGAAAACTTAAAACTACAATTTAATATTTCATTTTATTTTAACAAAATTTCCACGCAAAAAATTTTGGATATGTAAACGCATATTATATTAAATATTTCTTAAATATTCTCTTCTCATTCGTCCACGAAGCTCAAATAGAATTTGACCACTTCCACAGGTTGCCCCGTCACCGCAAAGTCATCTGGATTTGGGGCGTTCCAGTAAGAGACTTCAACAGTTGGATTGATCAGATCAAACAATTCATCATCATATTGATATAATCCAAGCCAAAAAGCAGTAAAGCCGCCACAATCAACCATCACAATATACTTTTCCAAGGCTATTGATGTGAAAAATGCCAGGTTTAAGGTGAATCTTTAAAAAGTAAAATTAACTATAAAGATCAAATTATTAAAATTAACACATACTAATAAAATTATACAATCCAGAATGCATTGAACTGGCTTGAAGTGTTCTCTAAAATATTCTTATTGACTTTTTAATTAATTCTTAATCAAACCATTTGTTCAAAACTTAGTTCATCTCTAACAATATTAATATTTGGAGCAGATGAAGATCTGTCGCGGTTTTTATGAAGATTGCGTACAATTGCCAAAGACGATTCTTTTCACCGAACACCCAAACAACGATTTACAATGTCATCAAGGCGGCCTAAAATTTTTTTAAAAATATTTCTCCTAACTGAAAAAAATATTAAAATGACCTTGTGAAGAAGTAGATGCATGATGGGCAGGGATGGAACCAGAAGACCCTGGCAACAAACTGTCAAGAAGTTCAGTTGCAATTTGTGCATGTGGACCGCTGTATTTCTCACAAACTATTCTTAATTGACTTTCCAAATCACAAGAAGGTAATACCAAGGCTGGCTCTGTTTTCCTTACCATTTTGAGCATTTTGCTTGACATATAATTTAGAATATATTATTCGAAAGAGCTACTCGAGCTGTGTATAATGATACTATGATCGATTAGATTTGGCGATTCTGAACAAAATTATGAAGCTGAATCCTCGATGGACATGCTTTTTGTGATGTTGAAACAAATGTTCATAACTATGTTGATTTAAGTCGGATTTCGATAATTTTAGTACCGTTCGATTCAGCTCGAAGAGTTCTTTCGAATGGGTATAATTAGCCATAGAAAGTAACAAAAGTAAAACATAAAAAACGGGGGACCAGCCTTGGTATTACCTACAAGAAATATTTTCTGGCTCGCACAAAGCTGGAACTTGACCCCAATAACGCTTATGGAAATTAAACTAAAAGGAAAAGATACAATAAAATATACAAATTAAAAAACCTGGCATTTTTCACATCAATAGCCTTGGAAAAGTATATTGTGATGGTTGATTGTGGCGGCTTTACTGCTTTTTGGCTTGGATTATATCAATATGATGATGAATTGTTTGATCTGATCAATCCAACTGTTGAAGTCTCTTACTGGAACGCCCCAAATCCAGATGACTTTGCGGTGACGGGGCAACCTGTGGAAGTGGTCAAATTCTATTTGAGCTTCGTGGACGAATGAGAAGAGAATATTTAAGAAATATTTAATATAATATGCGTTTACATATCCAAAATTTTTTGCGTGGAAATTTTGTTAAAATAAAATGAGAATTTCCTAGATAAACAAAGAAAATTGAACAAAGAAAATATTTTTAAAAAATTTTACTTAAAAAATGAAAAAGTATTTTCCCTAAGTTCTGGATCAAAATCCGATCCGGATCCGAACTCCCGGGTAGGGGACCTTTCAGAGTAGCCGTTTCAGAGTAGCCGATTCAGAGTAGCCGTTTCAGAGTAGCCGATTCAGAGTAGCCGTTTCAGAGTAGCCGGTTCAGAGTACGGCTAAAGGGGGACGTTTCAGAGTACATAAATTTTTGGACTTGAAAAATCTTTTTTCTTGTACATTTTTTCTTTTTTCCGACTTTTTTCGTCCTAAAGAAGATTATAAAAGGTAGCCGAGTTTTGACTCCAGGCTTTTCTTGAGTTTTCCGGTCTTAGGGTGAAGTCTTGGTTTCGGTTTTTTAAAGAAAATTTAAAGAAATTTCAAAAAGACGAAAAACTAAAAAAAACTCGTAATATGGAGTAGAATCTTCAATGTTTGATGTTTTAAAGAAAATTGGAAAAAAATTTTGCAAATTAAAAAAATTTTAAAAAATTTCAAATTTTTATTAAAAAAATTTTTTCGTTGACTAATTCTTGTTTGTGCCAAATGTTGTGGTCCTGGTCCCTAGAACAACATAAAAGAAGTAAAAAAAACAAAAAAAAATAAATTTTTTCCGAAAATTTCGATTTTAAGGGGAATTTATTTGACGTACTCTGAAACGTCCCCCTTTACCCGTACTCTGAACCGGCTACTCTGAAACGTCCTACTCTGAAACGGTTACTCTGGGCTGGCTGCGCTTGGTTTCGTCCCACCCTGGGTTCGTCCCCCTTGGTTTCGGCCCACTTGGTTTCGTCCCCCTGAACAAAAACTTTGGTTTCGTCCCACTGTACAAAAACCTTGGGTTCGTCCCCCTTGGTTTCGTCCCCTTGGGTAAAAACTTTGGATTCGTCCCACTAAGTTAATAACTGGTAAAATGTTCTAGTAAACTTAGGATTTGACTAGCGGATATTCTTTATCGCTATTGTCTTTTATTTTTTTCCATCTTTAGATTATTTTCTGCATTTAAAATGATTAGAATACCAATAAAAAGTACAAAAATCTCGATTTAAAAGTACATATGGACTAAATTTCCAAATAAAAAGTACACTTCAAATTAAATTAGAAAATATTTACCTCAAGCAAGTTTCTTTCTTTCGTCCATTGAATACATGCCATTGAGCCGAATTTTTGCGCCTTCGGCGCAAAAATTTTGATTTTTAGCGCCGCAGGCGAAAATTCTGAGAATTTTATATGGTCGTAGGCCAAAAAATTCAACTTTTTAGCGCCAAAGGCGAAACTTTTTTGAATTTTGGAGCTCAAGAAGCCAAATTTCTTCCATTTTTTGCGCCGCAGGCGAAAATTTTGAGGATTTTGGTGGTCCTTAAGCCAAATTTCTTCATTTTTTCCAAAATGTTGATTTAAAAATACATACTTTCAAAAAAGTACAAATTCAATTTCGTAAGTATGGAGGTCGATTTAAAAGTACAATACTTTTAAAAAAGTACGAATGAGAACCCTGTTTTATAATAAAATTTAATTAAATCCGACAAATTAAAAAGAGTAAAAAATGAGCAAATTTTGTATTTTTGTTTAAAAATATTTTTAACGAATTATCTATATAATTCTCTGATTTTAACAGCGTTCTTGTATTTCTCCTTCTTTTAATCCAAGGCATATACCCCATTCTTTAATGGTTATTGAACCATCTTTATTTGTATCGCTTAAAATAGAAAAAATATTAATTTATAATTTAAAAAGGATGCCTATGAATTTTTAATTAAGCATGTATATTTTCAAATTTTTGCACAATTATTCAACTAATTTCAAAAAATTCAAAAAATTATTTTTCGGTAATTTCAAATAGTAAAAACTAAAAAACACGACGCTGGGCAGTCTCGATCCCACAACCTCCTTGCTGCCGCTTACCCAACTGAACTACCGATATGCTTAGGCCCTTTTTTAATAAATCTTAAATTACTTTTATGCATTTTTGCCATCTTATCTTCTTTTTCCTTATAACTATGAAATTTTTAGAAAAGCTAATAATGTTTTTTAAACAAATTTTATTTAAATACTTATTTTATATCCTAACATGTGTTAATATTAATAGCCCCTTTAAATTTTATTTTTTTATTACCATCCTTCCAAGAAAGGTTTAATACAACTTTCCATTGGAATAACAGGTGCAGTAATTGGAATTAATTCGTGATGTGAAACATGTTTGTCATGGGGCTATAATAATTTTATTTTTTGAATTTATTTTATTTTTTTCAACCTTGATGTCCTGAAAATTATTTAAATTTTAAATATTTTTTTAAAATTTTTTACCAAATCACAAAATTTCCAAATAACTGGATAAACATGACGTTTATCATCATTTTGTTCTGCCTCATTAATAAGTTCTTCCCATTCAAGACCTTGAAGTTCACGACGCTTTTTTAATTCTTTCATTACCTTTTTAAAGAGGTATTTAATAAAAATTAAAATATCCGTATTTTATTTTTATAAATTTAAATTATTTTAGTCTATTTCTTCAAAGATGGATGCCATTTACCCTAAAATCTCTTTTATTAGGGTGTCTTTTAAATTTCCCTTCCCCGTCTTGAATTTTTCTAGATTTTTATAGGATATTTTTTGTTTATTTTTTGTTCATCCCTCCTTCGTTTTTAAGATATTTTCTTGTTATTCAAACAGCAGTGGAATTTTATCCCCTTTTAAAACTCGTCCCTTCTCATTTTTTAAATTTATAAAAATTAATTTTAAATTTGCCTGAAATAGCCAATCAGCCATTCTTTCCTATAATTTTTAAAAATTATTTTAAAATTATTTAATTTTCAACCGGAAATTGCAACATTAAATCGTTAGTACAATCATCGAGTTGTTTACATTCTCCCAAATATTCCAAATGAATTTTTTGATTTGTTGGGTTTTCACATCAAAAATTTAAAAAATATTTTTCTAATATTTAGAATTAATTTTTACTCATTTTCGAATCCACTCCTTTTTTTGCATACACATCGTTGACTAAAAAATTTCTTTAGATTATATAAATTTTAGAATTCTAATTAAAATTTTCTAAATACTCTCTATTTTAAATATAAATGCCACTTCCTTTATTTGATGCATTTTTGTTTGTTATTATTCTAAAACCCTTCGGATGTGTAAACTAAACGTTTACTTAAGATAAGGATATAATTTTAGGTTTATGTATTTACATAAAGGAAATCAAATAAAAAAATCAAAATTGCAATATTTATTGAAAAACAGAAAAACTTTTAGAAAAATATTTACCGATAAAGATGACAAAGGGAAGCGAATGTTTGATTATTACTAGCACAGACCTTTAATTAAATAATAAATATATACCTAATTAAACAAAATTTTTAAACTTTATCAAGAGGATCGTCTTCAAGTTCTGGACATTTTGAAATACCTTAAAAATTTTTATTTTACAAATCTCAACTCGAAAATGGGTTTCCTTCCTCCATTATGTCTTTCTGGGTTATTTTCACAATCCAGAAATTTGTCCAAAAAGGGTGGCAGAGATTAAGTAAGGTACTAATTTTATTTAAATTTGTTTCCTTCACTTACATTCACAAACTGGACGTCCTTTTTTATCAACAACGCATTCCTTTCCCCACCCACAAACATGTTGATCACATGGATCTGGGACTGCAAAAACAAAAATAAATTTTATTACAAAATATAATTTTAAATATTACCAGGTGTAACAGGCCGTGATTGTTCTCTAATTTCTCTTCCTGCTTTACCTTGATTAAATTCATCCAATAATTCTTCTATTTCCTTTAATTTTAATTTAAGTGAAAATCACGAGTTATAATCTTAACGTCCAGTCCTGACCAAAAATTTCCTCAATATCTCAATGGTTATACCTTTAGGCAATTATCTTTGGGGTATGGGTTAAGTTTAATGATCAACACTCATTATTTAGTAGCGATATAAAATTCTCCTAAATTGATAGAAGGAACAAATTTATAATTACATTTCTAGAAGCATTTAGAGATCCAGCCAAAATCAACAAAATAAAAGTGCTAATAAATAACATTGTGTATATTCGAATAAAAATCAAACTGAAAATAATATAATTATTGTATAAGAGGGATATACATAATTAATTAGGATATTTAACTAAGCAAAACTAGAACAAATCATGAATAATATTGATGGTCTAAAATTTACAAAACTTTTTATAAATTAAAATTGTGACCGTACTTTATCGTTTTTGTGGATAATTTTACAGATAAATTTAGTTAAAATAAATCCTTTTGTTCCGAAAATGATGAATGTTTTGGGTAAACATTGGATCGTGTCTTTTTTGTTTTAAATTTATCATAAATATATTTGTTTGCAAGAGTTGTCCACAAAAAAGAGATAAGCAATAACCATCCCTCTAAAAAATTTTTTTAATTTTAGAATTTTATTTCTTTACATAGAAATAAAATCTTAAAACTTTATCTATTCCTTAAAACTTTGTGTTTAAACACTCTCAAGTTTTATTGATATATCCCCCCATCTGCTTTTTAGTAAAGCAACAGAAGTTGTTTCTGATTTTTATTTGAAAGATTTTGCTTTTGCAAAGAGTAAATCAATTGTTTTTATTTTAGAGCAAACAAAAAAAAGTAATTTTTAGAGAGTAAAATGTGGCACGTAAAAAATAAGGCCAAAAGTGAGAAATGAAATGATAAATCTTTTTTAAGAGAAAGATAAATTGACAGCTGTTGGGGGATTGTAAATATACTTTTCTCACAAAAATAAATAAATAAAGGATATATTTTTGACAAAATTATATATTTAGTATAAATTTTGGATAAATAAATGAATCATTAGAAAATGTTTTTTTAATATTTTATAAAATTCTTTAAATATATTCTTTTATAAAAAAATTTTTTTTCGACTTTGAAAAGTTAATTCCAAGATTAAGAAGCTAAATCAACTTTAGGTAGAATCGTCTCTGTCATTAATGACAATTTATGACAGAGTCGATACCTATCTAGATGTCCTTTAAATTCAATATAGTTTATACATTATGGCCAGGATTTAACTTTTGTTTTCAATTATTGAATATTCTATGATTCTATTCAGCTATTTGAGACATAGTAAACGAAACTAGAGGTTGGACCAAGACGAGATCTCGAAAATATTGCAATAGAAATTGATATTGCTTGAGATATCCCATCCCGTACGATTCTATTACGATCCTCTCAGTTGGATCCTCTTCTCTCAATAATTGGAGAATATTTTGTTATTAATGGGAATTTTATGTTATTAAATTTATTAAAAAGATATGTTTATTTCACATTAAAAATAAATAAATTAATTTAAAAATCACATAATTAAACAAAATTTCGATTTTTTAATATTATTTAAATTCTTTTTTTGATCTAAAGTAGATATTTGCCCCCTTGTATTGTAGATTCTGGATTAGAAGAACTAATTTGTTTTTTAATTAAAGAGTGTTGTTGGTGTCTTCTTGGAGTTGAAGAATTTATATTTCTTTTATTTTCTTTTTCTTTAATATTAATTTCGCTTGTTGGAGGGGCAGCATAAATTGTTTCTTTTGAAGAGGAAGAATTTTTATTTTCTTTTCTATTTGTTAATTGTTGTTGTTGATCACTTGTTGAAGGTTTTATTTGTTGTTCTTCTATATCTCTATTTGATGAATTTATTGGAGTATTTGAACCTTTAAAAAATATTTTAAAAATTAAAATTTTTCTTTTCCTAATTTGTCTCTCTTAGATAATACACATAGGCACACACTATTTCGCTTTCTGTCTAACAATTCTGGAACGATTAAATCAGAAAATGTGTTTTTCGGATTTCTGTCAGAAACAGAAAACGGAAGAAAAATAAAATTAATTTTAAAATTTTAATTACTTTTTCTTTCTTCATTATTTCCTCCTTCTTCTAAATTTAAAGGTTGAGGAGTTATAGAAGATTGAAATGAAGGAACTAAACTTTTTCTATGCCCATTTTCTTCTTCTCCTTCAATACCTCCACTCAAAATTACACGTTCATAACGACTGGCAGAAGTTGAAGATAAACTGGCTGGGGTATTGTGGAGACAAATTATTGGAAGTCTTTAGAAAATAAATAAAAATTAGGGGGTTTTTGTTATCCAAAAAATATTTTTTCTCAAAAAATTACTGGGCTGTTTTTGCCAATTTTGCAAGTATTCTATCCCCATCAGCCCCAACAATTAATTGTTCAATCTAAAAAATATTTTTGAAAAAACTAATTTAAAATTTATTTATTTACCTCTCTATGTGTATTGAATGAACTTAATAGTCTTCCTGTTGGTGTATTCCAAGCTTCTATCCAACCATCTTGTCCACATAAAATTAAAAAAAATTAAATATTGATATTATTCTTTCATATAGACCCTCTAAAATTAAAAACTCTATTTAGGTAATTTACAAGAAGAGAATATTCTTAACTAACACCTCTATATAAAAACTCCACCTCCTATTTTATAGACACAACATTCTATAGTCCTAAATCTTTAAAATTGCTTTTTAGTCTATAAGAGACTGTCCATAAAATAGAGGGTTTGCTGTATACGACAAAATAAATGTTCTAAAATTTACTTGAACAAAAAACATTTCCATCCAAACTAATTTCCATAAATTGGGGAATTGCTGATCTCTTAAAAATTAAAAAGATTTTCGGGTCTTTTTAAAAAATTAAAAACTTGTAAAATATGAAGAGAAGAGCCTGTTTGTATATCCCAAACAATTAATTTACTTTAAAATATTTTTATTATTTGAAATATTCAAAATAAAACAAACAAATCTTTAGCACCACTAACTGCTAATTGACCATTTTCACTAACACAACAACAAGTTGGGACTTCTTCATGGCCAACCAAAATCTTTTTTTAATTTAAATTTAATGAATTTTTGATTATTTAAATTAAATTTTTTTGCTTTTTTGTGAAAATCCAAATTTAATTTTTAACTATTTTCTTAGGAAAAGAGAGAATGCAGGGGAAGTTATGTTGAGAAGCGAAATACCAAAATTCAAACAAAACCTTAAAAACTTACCACAAAATAACATAAATTTTTAAGTAAATTAAGGACTTCGCATTCGCTTTATCACCATAATTTTCCCTTAAATTGTCAATACCCAAAAGTAAAAAATTTATTAGTAAACAAAAAGTTAGAAATTAGTAAAGGTAATAACAATGTGTTTATAAACAAAAATATTTTAAATAGTCTTGGTATAAGCAAGGACATTAATGGTGCTATATTAACTAAAGTCCCAAAAATTTTAAGTCAAAATACTGAAAAAAGTACATCAATAAATTGCTATTACTTTAACTGTAGATCGATAGTAAACAAATTATGTGATTTGCGACATTTTGTTGGTGTAGAAAATCCTGACTTATTAATGCTATCAGAGACATGGGTTAGGGATACCACACTTACAGCTGATGAACTATCGCTTAACGCAAAATATCAAGTTTATTTAAGTAACAGATCTAACAATGATAAGAAAAAAGGCGGTGGTGTAGCTATTTTGATAAGATCCGATATCCCAAGTAAAAAAATATTAGCACAAAATAAAAATGGTTATGAATTAATAATTGTTGACTTACTCAAACCCCAAAAGGTCAGATTATTCTGCGTATATCTTCCGCCCAAACTAAACAAAAAAATCAATAATCACCTAATTAAATGCCTAGAAGATAACTCGGAAAGAAATTCTATTATTGTTGGGGATTTTAATATGCCAGGCATAAATTGGAATAACAAACACTCTAATACACTTTTTGAGGCTCAATTTTTAGAATTTTCAGAGCTATTAGATTTTAAACAATACATACAAGAACCTACACACATTAAAGGTTCCACGTTAGATTTGCTATTAAGTAATTCTAATAATCTGATATGCAACCACCAAATAAGGCCCTCATTCTCTACCTCAGACCATTTTTTAATATATTTTAAACTAAATATAAGGAGACCTAGCCCAGAAAAAATCTTAGTGCGTGACATAACTGTACAGAATTTAAATAAAATTAAGCCCCTAATTTTACTTACTTTGGACAATATTCATATGTACTATAAGGTTGCAGAAAAAGAAAATTTTTTGTGTAATACTATAAACGAAATAATTACTAACAACATACCTACTAAATCAATTAATTCAAGGCATAAACTAACTTATCCCAAATATATTAGAAAAGCTATTAATGATAAATTTACATTATTTCGTAAACTAAATCAGCTAAGCAAAACTGACGATACTAATAGAATTGAGTATAATAGAAGCTGTAAGAGGGTTAAATACCTTATACGAAATTACCAGAATATCCGTAATAATAGAATTATGAATAATCATTCTCTTCTCAGGAAATATATTCGTAACAATACTAAACCAATCTTCACAATTCCAATTTTACTGCACGAAAATAGATATATTGCGAATAATAAGGACAAATGCCAAATTTTTGGGCAATACTTTTCTCAGTTGTTTCAGAATGTACCTACTTGGGATTGCCCCAAAATTGATTTTCATAATAAAAAAGAATTAAATGACATTGATTTTGACATTATTAATGTAGTTACTGAGCTAACTGCATTACCTAATAAGAACTCGTCGTTTGAAAATATATCTTATAAAATTCTTAAAACATATAAGGACATACTTGCTCCTGATTTATGTGAAATTTTTAGAGATTCTCTCGACTCAGGAGAAGTCCCTTGTCAATGGAAAAGATCCTACATAGTTCCTGTTTATAAGAAAGGTGAAAAATCAGACTGTACTAATTATAGGCCAATTTCCCTCACATCACCCATTTGCAGAATATTTGAAAAAATATTAACCAAAGAGATATTAAACTTTATGATAAATAATAAACTTATAAGTAATTACCAACACGGATTTATGCCTAATAGATGCACCACAACACAGTTAATATATACAATGGAAAAGTGGTATAAATCCTTGTTAGAAAAATCCAATACAGATGTAATATATATAGACTATAAGAAGGCTTTCGACTCTGTCCCAATAGATTTTTTACTCAATAAGTTATACAGTTATGGTATAAGGGGTAAAATACATCGATGGATAAAAAATTTCCTAAAAGACAGAACATTTAAAGTTAAAATAGGAAATGATTATTCTGATGAACATTCTATTAGTTCGGGGGTACCTCAAGGCACTGTTATTGGTCCTCTATTATTTATAATATATATTAATGATGTTGTAACAAGGATAGGTCAGAATGTATCCATAGCCATGTTTGCAGATGATATTAAGCTTACATTTAGTTTTAGGAATGAATCAGAATGCCATGCATTGCAAAATGCTGTCAATAATTTAGTTGATTGGAATACTATTTGGGGATTAAATGTCTCTCTAGATAAAACTGTTATTTTTCATATTGGCAATAAAAATCCAAAATTTAATTATTACGTAAATAACAATGAACTACCTAAGGCAGATATAGTTAAGGATCTAGGTGTAATTACAAATAATAAATTAACTTTCGAAGAACATATTAACCATGTTAGAAACATTTCTATGTTGAGATCTGTACAACTATTACGAAATATTAAATCAACAAATCCAAAAATATGGGGAAATTACTTTAAGATGTATGTACTGCCTCTATTAGAATATGCTTCTCCTGTTTGGAACCCCTCTCTAAAGAAAAGCATTAAATATATAGAACGCGTCCAAAAATTTTATACGCGTATGGCGTTAAGAAATTGTAAAATTCTACGTAAAATTTCATATGACAGGAGACTAGATATGCTAAACTTAGAGCCTTTATATTTAAGGAGGTTTAAAATTGACTTAATTACCTTATACAAAATAGTTTTTAGACATACTAATATCAACCCTTTAGAACTCTTTACCTTTAATCAAAGACCGAGTAGAAAACACAGTTACATTATAAACATCCCACACAAAACTAGCAAAACACATAATTCATTTACAAACAGGATTATAAAAATATGGAATTCCCTGCCCAAAGAGGCTTTAAATAATAGCACCATTACAAGTTTCAAACTTTGGCTAATAAATAACCTAAAAAATGTTCTAAGTAAACACATTACCTTATAACGAACTAATTCTAACTTCCATTTTATGTTACAAATTACCAGACTCATATGACCCTAATTTTGCTGATAATTTTTACTTTTGGCGTTCCTTTATTGTTTTTTGGCGTTTTGACAAAATGACATTTGAGACAATTTTCTTTTTCTCTAATTTTTATTGATTCCCTATGGACAATGTTTTTGCTTTTTAATTTCAACTTATTTATAATTTTTTGTGAAATTTTTTAATTTTTATATTTTTTAGCACTTTTTTCAAGCATAAGTGCCCTGTTGACTATTTTTTCTTCGTCAAAATGAATAAGCGCCCTCATACTTCTACTGATAAAATATTTTCGTAAAACATTAATGCTTATTCATTTTTGACTTTAAATATTTTATAACTCTATTTTTGCAATTGTAAGAGACTCAGTTAGAGTCCTTTTTGCTGAATAAATTTGATTTGATTTGATAAAGGATATATTTTTGACAAAATTATATATTTAGTATAAATTTTGGATAAATAAATGAATCATTAGAAAATGTTTTTTTAATATTTTATAAAATTCTTTAAATATATTCTTTTATAAAAAAATTTTTTTCGACTTTGAAAAGTTAATTCCAAGATTAAGAAGCTAAATCAACTTTAGGTAGAATCGTCTCTGTCATTAATGACAATTTATGACAGAGTCGATACCTATCTAGATGTCCTTTAAATTCAATATAGTTTATACATTATGGCCAGGATTTAACTTTTGTTTTCAATTATTGAATATTCTATGATTCTATTCAGCTATTTGAGACATAGTAAACGAAACTAGAGGTTGGACCAAGACGAGATCTCGAAAATATTGCAATAGAAATTGATATTGCTTGAGATATCCCATCCCGTACGATTCTATTACGATCCTCTCAGTTGGATCCTCTTCTCTCAATAATTGGAGAATATTTTGTTATTAATGGGAATTTTATGTTATTAAATTTATTAAAAAGATATGTTTATTTCACATTAAAAATAAATAAATTAATTTAAAAATCACATAATTAAACAAAATTTCGATTTTTTAATATTATTTAAATTCTTTTTTTGATCTAAAGTAGATATTTGCCCCCCTTGTATTGTAGATTCTGGATTAGAAGAACTAATTTGTTTTTTAATTAAAGAGTGTTGTTGGTGTCTTCTTGGAGTTGAAGAATTTATATTTCTTTTATTTTCTTTTTCTTTAATATTAATTTCGCTTGTTGGAGGGGCAGCATAAATTGTTTCTTTTGAAGAGGAAGAATTTTTATTTTCTTTTCTATTTGTTAATTGTTGTTGTTGATCACTTGTTGAAGGTTTTATTTGTTGTTCTTCTTTATCTCTATTTGATGAATTTATTGGAGTATTTGAACCTTTAAAAAATATTTTAAAAATTAAAATTTTTCTTTTCCTAATTTGTCTCTCTTAGATAATACACATAGGCACACACTATTTCGCTTTCTGTCTAACAATTCTGGAACGATTAAATCAGAAAATGTGTTTTTCGGATTTCTGTCAGAAACAGAAAACGGAAGAAAAATAAAATTAATTTTAAAATTTTAATTACTTTTTCTTTCTTCATTATTTCCTCCTTCTTCTAAATTTAAAGGTTGAGGAGTTATAGAAGATTGAAATGAAGGAACTAAACTTTTTCTATGCCCATTTTCTTCTTCTCCTTCAATACCTCCACTCAAAATTACACGTTCATAACGACTGGCAGAAGTTGAAGATAAACTGGCTGGGGTATTGTGGAGACAAATTATTGGAAGTCTTTAGAAAATAAATAAAAATTAGGGGGTTTTTGTTATCCAAAAAATATTTTTTCTCAAAAAATTACTGGGCTGTTTTTGCCAATTTTGCAAGTATTCTATCCCCATCAGCCCCAACAATTAATTGTTCAATCTAAAAAATATTTTTGAAAAAACTAATTTAAAATTTATTTATTTACCTCTCTATGTGTATTGAATGAACTTAATAGTCTTCCTGTTGGTGTATTCCAAGCTTCTATCCAACCATCTTGTCCACATAAAATTAAAAAAATTAAATATTGATATTATTCTTTCATATAGACCCTCTAAAATTAAAAACTCTATTTAGGTAATTTACAAGAAGAGAATATTCTTAACTAACACCTCTATATAAAAACTCCACCTCCTATTTTATAGACACAACATTCTATAGTCCTAAATCTTTAAAATTGCTTTTTAGTCTATAAGAGACTGTCCATAAAATAGAGGGTTTGCTGTATACGACAAAATAAATGTTCTAAAATTTACTTGAACAAAAAACATTTCCATCCAAACTAATTTCCATAAATTGGGGAATTGCTGATCTCTTAAAAATTAAAAAGATTTTCGGGTCTTTTTAAAAAATTAAAAACTTGTAAAATATGAAGAGAAGAGCCTGTTTGTATATCCCAAACAATTAATTTACTTTAAAATATTTTTATTATTTGAAATATTCAAAATAAAACAAACAAATCTTTAGCACCACTAACTGCTAATTGACCATTTTCACTAACACAACAACAAGTTGGGACTTCTTCATGGCCAACCAAAATCTTTTTTTAATTTAAATTTAATGAATTTTTGATTATTTAAATTAAATTTTTTTGCTTTTTTGTGAAAATCCAAATTTAATTTTTAACTATTTTCTTAGGAAAAGAGAGAAAAAGGACACAAGTTCCAATTAGGGTTGGCAAATTCTTTCTATATTTAATTTCTTCCTACTTGTATAAGCAATCCCCCAGTATCCATCTGCCAAATCTTTAAAGAACAATCCATAGAGCCAGTAATTAACATTGTACCAGAACGATTTACGGCATAACACAAAATTGGCTTTAAAAAGGAGAAAGGAAAATTAATTTCAAAAAATTATTTTTAATTACTTCACTATGATGAACTTTAGAACGAGTAAATAATCTATCGCCAGAAGATGTCCATATATTCATTCTTTAAATTAAAATTATTTTTTTTAATTTTAATGATATATATGTAGTATTTTGTAAAATATTTTGTAAACCCTTCTGTTCAGTGACGCTTTTTATAAGCGGTTTTCGGCAAAAGAGGAGAAAATCCTCTATATAATAAATTATACTCAAACACCTCTATCTAATAAAACATCAAACCAAACTTTCCACTTTAAACTTCTATTATTAAATTTTCAATAAAGCAAACTATTCGTTATTTTGAATAGGCCTAGAAAGCTTTTTATACCTCAATTTAATAAACTATGTATTTTAAAGGATTTCACAAAACAGATGGATTTATTTAACAAAAAATTTTATTTAAATAATTTAAATTTACTCTTTTGGGTTGGAAGCGTGTTTAGCAATAATTACTGTATCTAAAAATTGTAAAAATATTTTTTGAAAAAAAAATTAATTTTTACCAGAAAGGCGAACATATAGAGGCGGGGAAATATTTGCAATTGAGGCAATAAACTAGAAAGAAGGTTAACTAAATTAATACTTTTGTTATACCTCTATTTTCCGACTATTCTCATCAAGAGAAGGCAAAGTCCAAATATGGGCATTATCTTTAATTTAATTTTGGAAAAATAATTTAATTCTTTAAATAAAACCAGAAGAATCACAAGAAACAACTCTTAAAGGTTGATATTGTTGTTGTTGATGTGTTGGTATTACTTGACTATAAATAAAATAAAATTTTTAAAAATATTTTTATTCAAAATCACCCCATTTCTGCATTCCTTCCCCCATCAACAAAAACATTTAAAGACAAAATCGAGTCTGTATGAAGCTGTAATTGTTTAAGTAATTGCCCTGTCCCTGTTGCCCAAAAATGAATATTTCCTTTAAAATAATTATTTTATTTTTATTTTATTTAACCCTTCCCCCCTCCCTTCTCCATTTCCACAACCTTGTTCAGTTCCACTTAATAACAAAAAAGAGTCTGTAGTAAACCCCAAAGCAGTCACTTTTCCAGTCCTTTGCTGACTACTTGTCCACCTTTATTTTAAAAAAAAAATAAAAAAATTATTTTTTCAAATCTCCCTACATGCATTGACAAACATCTAAATCCCAAAAAGCAACAACTCCATCTACAGTTCCACAGCCGGCTCCCTAAATAAAATAAATGTATTTTCTTCTGTTATTTTTGTGTTTTCTTTAAATTTTTGTATTTTCTTATTTGTGTTTTTATATTCTGATTTTGTATTATAGGATTCTCCGTTTGCTTCAGCATATTCTGATTTTTAATATTTTTTTAAAATTCTGATTTTTGTAATAAAGAATTTTCTCTTTATTTCTGGATATTCTGATTTTTAATTTTCTTTGTATTTTCTAAAATTCTGATTTTTGTATTTTCTTTGTATTTTCTAAAATTCTGATTTTTGTATTTTCTTTGTATTTTCTAAAATTCTGATTTTTGTATTTTCTTTGTATTTTTCCTTCTTTCCCTCTCTCTTCCAAACCTTCTCATCTGGTGCTATTTGAATACAAGAAACACTACTATTAGGTAATTGTTCATCATTTATTAATTCTTCTTTATTGCCAATTAAATTATTATTAATTAAAGATGTTTGACTTTCTGCAGATTCATTAGTTTCTGATCTACTTCGATAATTTAAATTTAATTCTTTTAATAATTTTTGTTGTTCCTTTTGATGTGCTGAAGCAACGTCTCTGTCTATTGAATTTGTTGCCCAAATACTTACTCTATCACCTTTAAATTTTATTTTTTTTGTATTTTTGGTTTTAAATTCTGATTTTTATTTTTTTTACAAATTCTGATTTTTCTGTAATGAAGAATTTTCTGTTTATTTCTGGATATTCTAATTTTTTATTTCTCTGTATTTTTTAAAATTCTGATTTTTATATTTTCTTTGTGTTTTTACCAGCAACAGCCAAAACAAAGCTATCATCATCACTTATTTTAATTGAGGAAATCTATTTTTAAATTTTATTTTTTATTTAAAAAAAATATTTTTAATAACCGGTTGTCTTTCTTGCGGAAATAATAAAATTTCCAAAAGTTGTCCATTGTGAATATCTTTTTTAGAAAAATTAATTTTTTTTTCTTAAATTTAAATAAAATAACCATAAACAAGAATTTTTCCTTTAGTCCCAGCAAATAATCTTTTTTAAATTTTTAATTTTTAAATTTTTAAATTTTCAATTTAATTTACTTGCAATCATCAGCAGATGACTGTAAAGCATTAATTCTCGATTCATGCCCTACTAGTTCATGTAATTCTTGTGCCGATACAAGAGAAAATACTCTCAAAGTTTCATCTTCACAGGCAACAGCCAAAAAGGCATCATTTCTATTTAGAATTAATTAATTAAAAAATAATTTTTTTGAATACCTAGTTAATGTCAAACAAGTAACTGGGGCCATTAGACTATAAAATATTAAAACAAATTAATTTTTTAATTTTAAAAAACCCTTGTAGACGAGTCTAAAAATAAAAAAAATTATTGGAAATTTTTAAAAGATTCCTTACAATAATAATTTCTTTTTCAATATCCCAAACCATAACAGCAAAATCACCAGAACCAGTAACCAACAAAGAATCGTCTGACGAAATTTGTAGGCCAACTACTGGTCCTTTTAATTTTTAAAATTTCTTAATTTTAAGAAACACTCCTCTCTACCTGTATGGTCACGAAAAACTTTTGTTACTTTCCCACTATCTAAAGTTACAATTCTTGCACAAGAATCTGCAGAACCGGCAACCTTTAAAATTTAATTTTTTGTATTCTTTAAATCTTTTTTTTGTTGTGTTTTTTGTATTTTTAGTCGTATTTTTATTCTTCTATTTTAATAAGAGAGAAGTAAAAATAGAGGAGCTACGGCCTGGCATGGATCCTGCAACATTCTAGCAGTTATCAATGTTAGCCAACTGGAAGTCCCTTCATACTTACATTTTCCGGGTATTTCTAGCTTTTTTTTATATTTTTAAGTAGTTATGTAAGAATGATTCATCTAACAGCATTTAAGTGCATATTACTCTATCCTATTTTGGCCTTTTTTCGAATTTTAGTGCCTATAAAGGCGCATATTTTTCACTTTTTAGGACCTAAAAGTCCTAGCCCTAGTAATTAGTTATTTTTTACTCCAAAATTCACAAATAAAAACTCACAATCCATTTATCGTCACTACTTAAAGCTGTTGTAAAAATTCGTGTAGAACTAACTTCCAAGGATTTTAGAGGGTCGGCTTGTGCAAAACTCCAAATTTGAATTGTTCCCTCAGATGTTGCACTTGTAAAGAAATGTTGTTGTTGTTGGATTGAAATGTTTGTGTTTTTTTCTTTACATCTAGAGGCACACAAAGAGGTGACCTTTGAAAATAAATTCTGTTTTGTTTTCTGATTTTACAAATTCTGAAAACACCTGAGAATGTTTTGGTGTAGTAAATGTCCGAATTAACAATTGTGAAGCTATATGAAACATATAAATACACCCTGGAGCTAATTCATTCCCGGCAACTTAAAAATAAAATTAAATGGGGTGAATGTCTATTTAATTTCAATACAAATTTAAAAACCTAATAAATGTTGATGATTATAAGTTGGTTGTAATATTGTAGTACGTGAAGCTTTCCACTTTAAAAATTATTAAATTATAGCAAAATATTTAAATTTTTACTTGTGGCATTGTAAAAGACAGAACTTGTTGTATTTTAGGAGGGGGTATCCAACAAGTTAATGGGACTAATAAAGGAGAAGAATCGAAAGAATCTGGAAAAATAATAGAGAAAATATTTAGAAATTAACCAGTCCATTGCATAGCTTGTTCTACCATTCTATTTAAATGTTCACTATTTTTAGCTCGAGTATATCGAAGTCTATTCAAAACTTTAGAGAAATTAAGTTTAATTATTTAATATTTGTTAATTACATTCAGAAACAAATTGTAAAGGTTCTCTAACAAGTGTTTCAATTGCAGGAAGTAATATTCCTTCAAGGATGTCTTAAAATAATAATTGTTTAGATGCTAGAAAAATAATTAAAAATTGAGCAGAGGGAACTTAATTAGATTGAGACAGAGGTAGGCTGAAGGGAACATAGTTTGATTAGTGTTAGGCTCAGTTCGTTACTACCGCGGTATTTTTGAAAGTATTACTCGGTATTTTTCGGTACTCCCGGTATTGATATTGGAAAAATCCATTTGCCTAACACTAGTTTCGATTGGGCCTAACACTAGTTTTGATCAGATTAATAATTAACTACACTTACAAAGTAAATCATTATCCAATATTTGAAGTAAACACCTTAAATTGTAAGGATTAAAAAATAATAAAATAAATTCACAACTCACTCTTCAAAAATAGAAAGAAATCTAGCCAGCCCCAAAGCTCTAAACGTTGCTTCCAAATAAGGAAATGAGCAGAGAGTTTCTCGTTTTAATGCTTCAACTCCGCCTTATATTTAAATATTTAATGAAAGATTAAATTTGAAAATTACAGACCTGCCCTTAGCAAGTAATACCAATGAAATCTGAAAAGAAAAGAAGCTAAATAACACAATCTAGGATAAAGTAGAATCAAATCTCTCATTGTCAGTATAGAAAAGGTGTTCTAAGGAAAATTCTCTATAACAGACGGACCATGATTTATGTAGTGGCTTCTGGGTAGAGGAGCTGCTTATAGATACCTCAAATAATGGATACTCTCGAGTTGATTTAGAATTTCTGCGGCCCCAAGGGTTATATGCAAAGTGAGATCCGATTGAATAAAATCGAGGATTTTTTTACAAAATTTTAAAATTCTCAGACCTCGCTCTTCTTATATCAATGCCCATTCCCCCATCTTTAGATAAAGGTCTAGGAAAGACCATAGCCATAGCAGAAGCTTCTTGTTCATTACCATTTTCTAAATTCTCATTTGGATTTAGAAAAATATTTGCAAGTGTTTCATTAGCTAATTTAATATCTCCAGCTGTTTGTAAATATCTTTGCTGGACTGTTTGAGCAAATTGTGTTGAGCGGAAAAAATAACTAGAAAAAATTATATTTAATTTTGAATAAAAAATATGATAAACAAACACTCTTCTTCTATCCATTATAATAAAATCTAGAAGAGATCCAAGTTGTCTAAGTACAAGTAAAGGAGTGGCACTTAATACATCTTGAGGCTATAAAATAGATTTAAATGTTTAAAATTAAAAATTAGATAGAATATAGTCGGACTTAAGGGGATACAGATAAGGTGAAGAGAAAGGTAGGGTGAAGGGAACTTAAGGTGATGAAGGGTAGAGATCGGGCAAATAGAATATTCGAGCGAATAATTTCGAATACTTCAGGTTCGAACCACAACCGATTTTTTTGTAAAATTGAATAATTTTCAAACTTCAATGCGACTTCAAGTTCTATTTTTGAATTTCCCGTCACGAGTGAAGAGAATATAGTAAAATAGGGTGAATGGGACATGTAAGGGCTGCCCAGAAGCAATATTTTTAAGATAAATTATTTTTTCTCCTTTTTACCTCAAACATAAAACCAGTAGCATAATTTCTCATTCTAAAAGCATCTAATAATTCCAAAGAAGTTAACCCACAGGGAGCACAACAAAGAAATTCACAAAATATTCGAACATTATCTGTCCCACACTGGAATTCTGCTTTTGCTTTAAAAATAATTTTTTTTATTTTTTTAAAAATCAAAAAAAATTCTGTACCAATAGATTGTTCAATTGTTTCAGAAATATCATCAGCATAACCACCAATAATTTCATCTCTTTGAATAAACCCTAATGCTAAATTTATATCTGAATTTTTTTGTAACATTTTCCGAAGAATGCCAATTTGATCAGAGGTAAATTTAAACGAGGAACTTTTTTCTGTTTCGCTAGTAATTCCACAAAGTATTGAAATTGCCTTTAAATGTTTTTTTGGTTTAATTGTGAGGAATAATTTTTGGACTGGATTTAAGTCGAAGAGAACTTTTGGACGTTTAGTAAATCCTGGGTAGAGTGAAAGGAACATATGGGGGTCTGAAGGGAAGATAATCAGCAGTTCGAACCCGGGCCGAACTCGGTAGTCCGACCGAGTATTTTGATAAGATCTTTTAGGGGTTTACGGGGGTTTTTAAAAGAATGAAGGGGACAGAGGTTGTTTAATTACCTCGTCCAATGTAGGCGATGCCAATTCTAATAATTCCATAGTATGAGGAGCAAAAATAGGTATAGAAATATTCGAAGAGGAAGTACAAATAAAGCAAATATTTGGCAATAATTTCTTTAAAATATGTTTAATTCTTCCCAAAGTCCTTCCAAATTTAATTAAATTAACATCATCTAAGAGAATAAAAATAATTGGGGATTGCTGTGTTCCAAAGGATGTTTTAGCTGTAGCCAAAATTGCTTTGATATGAAAAGCTTTGATAAAAGCTGTTGCTAAATCTGGCCTTTTTAATTTGTCACAAACCTTTGAAAAATTTTTTGAGATTTTTTTTAATTTTTTAAATTTTAAAAATTTACAGAAAGAAAAATATTCCGAAGCATTTCATTCGCAAATACAGCTCCATCAGTTAAATGAATAAAACTGGAAAAAATTTAAAAAATTTATATATTAAAGACTCTCTTCAATTTATCAACTCGAGATAAATTTATAGTGGGGGTTAGTTAATTCTGACGGGAAAATAATCTTTTTATTCGTTGGCCACATGGTATGGCCAAGAGAAAATTCGTCCGGATATTGTGGAATTTTTTAACTTAAATGATCATTTGTATAAAGTGAAAGGAAAATGGGTATGTTAGAGAGAAACATGAATATAAGTGTTATGTTCTGGGTACGCTGGAAAGGAACGTGGGTAAGCTAAAGTGAACAAATTGCGGGTTGAGGTGAACATGAGAAAGAATTTTTAAATTTTAAATCTTCTAAAAAAATTCACCGAGTAATAAAAACAAAAGTGGGCAAAGAAGAACTTTCATTCCCATCATCCTCATCTTTTTTTCCAAATTTATTTTCTAATAATTGTCTTAATCTACACAAAGTTGCTGTTTTTCCACTTCCAGGCAACCCATAAAATTGAATATAAAAAGTTGAATTATTTGAATTTTGTTCTTTTAAAAGTTGTGATATTTTGGTTATTATAGAGTCTATTTGGATATCTAAACGTTTTCTTGGTATCCAATATTTTGGTGTTCGAGAGAGAAGATGGGCATTGTGAATTGTCTCTTCTGCCTAGAAATAATTAAAAATAAAAAATAATATTTTTTTATTAAATTTGTTTTAGAAATAAGGAGAATATTTATGCTCATGTAGCTTTCACCCAGTGAACTGAGGAGTATTTAATATAATGAGGTAGCTAAAATAGTCAGGTCCGACTGCACTTTGATGAATAAGGCAAATTGGCCAACTGGAGTAATTAGGAGGGGTTAGTTAACTGGGAGAGGTTACAAGGTTGGAACAAAGAGATTTAAACATTTATGTAATTCCTTTTTTCCAATTTTAGATAATCAACATTCTGTGTCTACTCAATTAATTCCAATTCCAGAAATCTCCAAAGAGGACTAATCGAATATACAAAATATTTAATTAAGAATACCCTAGCAATTTTTAATTGTTGTTCTAAAACAGAAAGTTTAGGTGTTGGGGGAAGTAAACGTTGTTGTTGTTCATTATTTATATATTCTGGATATATTTTTAAGATTATTGTTTTAATTTTTTCAATTAATTTGGAAGATAATTCTTTGAAATAATTAATTCCTTCACGTGTTCGACTCCATGAATTTAAATTTAAACCTTTTAGGTCTAATAAAAAAGATAAATATTGTTGTTCTGCTGTTTTGTTGTTGGCAGAACTTATTTTGTTCTAAATAAAAATTAAATTAAAGGATGGGAGAAAGGGGTTAAAAAAGAGATAAAACTTTGGAAATGGATAGGTTAATCTTGAAAATTCTTGGAACCGATTCTTGGATGTTCAATTCTCCAAAGTTAACACAAATTATGAAAGGAAAAAAAGTAATGTGAACGGAACAGTCTACCCAACAGCTAAATCTGATTAAAGGAATAACAAAGATGTGCTGGATTAGGGTTGACGAATCCAGAAATCCAGTTCTGAGAAAATCCGAATATTCGAAAATTTTCGGTTCGGATAGATAAATATATCTGGGGAGTTCTCAGAATCTGACAATCCTATGCCGGATATAAAAGGTAAAATTTTTACCTTGTAGAAATTTAATCTTTTAGCTGCCTCTGATCCAGAGGGGTCCATTAACCTTTCCATACCGCTTGAAGTTGCTGGTATATCTTTAAAATATTAATTAAATATTTTTTCGAATTTATTTTTTACTTTCAAAACGTCTAGAGATAATCAAAGAATGAGCATTTGCCTTGGCAGCGTTTGCACAGAGTTCAATGAAAGATTTTGTAAAATGTGTATTGCTTTTTTGATCTTCTTGTGTTATATTTAAATGGCCAAACTGTAAAAAATAAAAATAATTTTGGTAAAAATTAATACGAGTATTTACCCTCCAATAAAGGTAGGCAGGCTTTAAGAAGGTGATAAGGAACTTGCGAGATTGTGGGGAACTACCCTAGGGAAACTATTTGAGGCTTCTTGTTTAGAGAGGGGAAACTTCCATGTTTTCCCCCGTAGCTCCAAGTTTAATTAGATTTAGCTGAAGTGAATAAATGTGGACTGAAGAGAAAATAGGGAGGGTGAAAACAACTTGCAAGTTAAAGGAAATCTGAAGAGTAAATACAAATAAAATGTATCTACAACTAACCGCTCCATCCTCAAAAGCTCTAGCAGCACATCTTTTAATTCCATTACATAATTTCCTAGCTCCAACAGGATCTACAAAATTTCAAATTTAAGTTACAATTATTTATTTAATTTTTAATAACCTCTATTAGCAATTAATTGATATACTTGAGGCTCTCTAGTTCTATCTAAATGATAAAATTGTTCTAAAAGTAATCCAGCATCATCTGCTAATTCTAAAGCTGCCTCTTTTAATGCATTAAATTCAAAAGAAGATATCTAAATTATTTTAAATTATTTTTAAAATAATTGGACTTCACTATAAGATAACACTTGAGGGCTTAAAACAGTATCTTGCAATGTGGAGTATATTAAATTGGAGGGATCTGCTGTGCAAGGGCAAAGCCCATTAACGGTCTACACAATAAATATATGTTTGTACTCGTCTATACGTCAACTCAGACAGACCCAGATCATAACAATACCGGCTAAATAGTTTTACCAGCTTTTAAAAAATTATCATAAATTGGGGTGTATCTAATAAGGTTTATTTTATAATGAATTCCAAAAACAATGATTTTCTACTGAAATAATTTTCCAAAAATTATTCCATTATTTACATAATTAAATTAATTAATTTTTATACCTCAATAGGAAGTAATTCCTCTCCATATCTATCACCAACAAAAACCAAAGCTGTACTATTCGGACCAGATAAAGTATCAGCCAAAAGTAAATAATCATCCATACATTTCAATATATCCCCTTTCTCAAATAAAGTACAACATTCTAATTCTATATCTAAATCACAAAAATATTGTTGTAAATCTGTCAATACTCCCCGAAGAACTTCTCTTTCATGTGTAAATTCTTCTAATGAAGGGAAAACTGCCAACTAAATTAGATAATTTAAAGTTAAAAATTTTTGTAAGGGGATTGATTTTAAAATTATTTGGCCCTCTCAACTTCTTGTTTTCGATATAGAGTCTTTCTAGCATAAAAGTTTTTTATTTTACCACATTTTCTACATTTTTTGTCTGTCCCTCCAACTTAATAAAATTAATCCGGCCGAATGGAAGGGATTAAATCCTGAAAGCTCTCCGATAGAAAATTATTAACCACTCAAATATTCCATCACCGACTCCGCTCGTTTTAATTTTACTTTATTTGTTAGGCTGGAAGGAAAGTTCGCCGGCTTTACAAAACAAATTTATTCAAAAATTAAATTTTCGATATCGAGTCTTTCGATCATAATCGAAGCTTAAAAAACTCAACGATATATTTTATTCCTCAATTTATATTGAGAAATTAAAGTGTTTAGACAAGACATACATAATTTCTAAATTGAATTTACTTACAAGAACATGAGAACTAAGAATTTGAGAATCATTTTGAGATGAAGTTGCTGGGCTATCTGTTTATTTATTTTTAAAAATAATTTTAAAACAATTTTCTTTTTAAATTACCAATAGCAGCGGAACGTAAATGTGCGGGCCTTTTAATAACAAAAGCTCCGCCATGTTGTTGGTGGTGGTCTTTTAGAAATTTTTCTTTTGATTTTTTAGAAGATTGGTGTTGGAGTTTATCACTTTTGAACATAATTATTAAATTATAGCTAAATTAAAATAAAGGAAATATTCGAGAAGAGTTTCTTTTGGAAGGGACAAGGGGTTATTGGTAAAGACAGGAGTTTACTATATGGAGAATATGTAGTGGGAAGGATACGTAAATAAAAATTATGGGACTTGAAAAATAAACAAGAAAATTTTATCAAGGAAGGGGTAACTGAGAAAGCGAGAAAAATGTTATTATAGGGTTGAAAGGACTTTACCGGATTAGAAGTTTTGGCCGTTTAAAAATTTTTCTTTTAACATTTTAAGGAAATTTCCGTTAAAAAGTACTTCCTTTAAAAGGAATATTTTTATTTATTTAAAACAATCCACTTAAAAACAAAAACGAATTGATTAAATTGCGTGCAAAGCCCTCCACTCTCGACCCTTTTTCTTTTGTGTTAAATAAAAATTCAATGAAAAGCAGAAGTTGAAACTTGAGGAGAAATTGAACACAAAAAAATAAGGAAAAGCTGGCAAATACCCTTCCACCCCTTAAGCGCAGACAAAAAAAAATAAAAGGAAAAAAGGGGGGACAAAACAAACGGAGTAGAAAAAGCCAAATACACACACAGCAGTGGGAAATAAATAAACGATGATGATGATAAGAAGGGGGGAAGGAAAAAGGACAAAAAGGGGGGTGAAGAGGGAAAGAAGAAAAGGGTTAAGGCTAATATAAAGCTAAAAAAGAGCAAAACTAAATAAGTAAAAAAAGGCTTTTCTACCCGTTGGCCATTCAAAAAAAGGAAATAAATAGTTGAGGTAAATAAGTAGATAGAAAAATATATATTTTATAATAAAAGCCATCGAATAATATAATTTATGAGTATTTTTAATATTTCTTTTAAAAAATATTTTAATAAATCAAGTTTAAGATGACCACAAAAAATTTAAAAAAAAAAGAGATTTATTAAATTATTTTTAGTCAAAGAAATTGAGTTTATTTTAAATTATTATTGTATATTTTTAGCAAATAAACAACTTTCTTCGAAAATATGGATGGAGAGGTTTTAAAAATAGATTTTAAGTAAACAGTTTAATTAGCTACAGTGCATTATAAATTTTACTTGGATTTACATCTCTGGATGAAACTGAGTGAGATATTTTTGCTATAAAGACTCCCTAAGAGTATACACTGTACTTCCTTTAATTAAATGCTCGTCCATTCTATTTTCAAATAACCTAAATGGGCATTCTGCTAAATTCGGTAATTATATTAAGAAAAAATGACGAAAACACAACAGATAATTTACAAGTGTGGTGGCTTATAACGAGAGTCACATGTCTATAATCTATACAGTATATCTAAGACAAAAAATTCTTAATAATATCTCTATTAATTTATTTAAACAAAACCTTTCATTTATTAAAATAAGAGAATTATTACTTTTAACTCACTTTTCTTTTATTTTATCCAATATTAAGCATATATTTTTTAGCCGCCACATTACCTTCCCTTAAAATTACCTTCCCCCACACACTTCCTTCTTGTCATTTTCATTCATTTCGTTACCAAGTCCCTCTCTCTAACCTTATTTTTTGTATTAAATATATCGTTAAATACATTTCCCGAGGAACTACAAAATTTTTATAAATCGACCAATTTACAGGCAATTTTATTAGAATATGAAGTTTGTAATAGAAAAAATTAGGCAGATATTTAAAGGTTTGACAAAAAAGAAAATTAAAAAATTATTTTTAAAAATCTAGAAAAAATTTTAATAAAACTAAAATTAAAAAAAATACTTTTAAAAATTCTAAAAATAATTTTAATAACTCCTAAATGCCTATTTTATTTTCTAATATTTTTTAAAATAACAATTTTTTATTCTTTAAAAAAAAATAATTTTGAGGCATTAATCATCTTACAAAAACAAAAAAAATTTCAAAACACAAAATTATTAATAAACAAAAATACTGGAAAATGTAAATATTTTCTCCTCTATTTTAATTGCCTTCCTCTCTTTTTTTAGTTAAAAATTACAATTAAAAATTCTACATTTATTTTTCTCAAAATTTATTTTATTTATTTCAACCCATATGTAAATTACGGAACAGCCAAAGAGTTAATTCTAAACCAGAAAAACATGCAGCGTTAGCAGGAAATGCTCTTAAAAAATGGAAAAGAATTGTCTTCTGTTAGAAAATTTTCCTTTTTATTTACCTTAACATAACAGGTGCAAAACCTCTAAATAAAGCACGAGGACCTTCTTCACGCATTATTTCACGAAATACACCTCTTATTCCATCTAAAATAATTTTTAATTTTTAAAGAATATTTTTTTAATATTACCTGGATATTTGCCTTCCGGAGCTGTTTGCAAACGGGATTTCATTACCTTAAATTATTTTATTACTTTTAAAGTTCTGATTCTTCAAATATGACAACAGAACGATTAAATTAAAATTAAAGGTTTATTGTAATTTTTAGTTATCCACTCGCATTTTCCTTTCCTACTTTCTCGATTTTTCCAAGATATTTTGGAGAATGGAGAAAAGAAGAGGGAAGGCGGAAGAAAATTTGGACGGATAACCGAAATTTTCTATAACCAAATACATAAATATCCCCATAATTTATTTAAAAATCAAACTCACATCAGCTGGAATACACACAGACCAGTTAGCTATCCCCGCAAACCCTCCAGCCATTAAACTAAAAAATTAAATATTTATTTTTTTAATTAAAATTTACGTTGTCATCGGTGTTAATTTTCCTTGTTCACCAGAGAATTTGGCTTTCAAAAATTCATATACAGAAATATAAGCACCGCTTGCAGGAATATCTTTTAAAAAATAAAAAAAAATAATTTTAATTTAAAAAAAACCTCTTAAAAGTGTTGCTCCCGTTCCTCGATAAATACTTTTAATTCCACCTTCTTTGTATAATTTTTTGACAACATCTACCGGTCCATCTGTTAAAATAGAATTTTTAAAATTATTTTTGGATTTAATTTTTTATTATAAAATGAGAAAAATCTGTGAGGGTTTCCAGCATTTCAGACTTCCCCTCTTATTCAAGAGTTTAAATAAAAACTTTTAACTCTCCTATTTTTCTAAATTTTTATTTCTCTCATCAATGTAGTACATATAATTAAAGAAATAATTTTGTAACAATAAGTAGGGACTAAAATTCTTCTATTTTTTCAAAATTTTAGAATAAATTCATGGCCAATAATTTATTTGGATAATTCTTTCTATTTAAAAATTCATTAAAACTAATATTTTACCATATTTTTGAGCAGCTCCACCCGAATGTTGAACTTGAAGAATACATTTAATTCTTTCACCTAAATATTTAATTTAAAAACTCAAACATTTAAAAAGACCTGGAACCATTACAGAAGTTGTAAAAATACCAGCAATAGCTCCTTAAAATAATTAATTTTTTACAAAAATTATTTTAAAAAAACCTGCAGTAAAATTTTGAGAAAAAGTAAGTTTTTGGTTAGGATCTTTTTGTAATAACCATTTGCCGACAGCTGTTCCACCAAAGAAAACAGCAAATAAAGGAGAAACACCAACTAAAGGTGCTGCCATTCCTTTATATAGAGCCTTCAAAATTTTACTTTTAAAAAATTTCCAGAAAATTTTTTACAAAAAATCCTTCTTTGGTAACAGTTTGTCGAGCACAGTCCATAGCACCCGTATACTAAAAAGAATTTTTTAAATAAAATTTAGAAATTTAAAAAATTTTTCAAACCAAAGGTTTTTGGCCATTTATTGGTCTCGGCATTGTTTGAAGTCTAACTTTGACTGTGTCGAAAGGATGACCTAAAAAATTAAAATAAATTTAAAAAATTGTAAAATAAATTAACCTACAACCACAGCACAACATCCCCCAACACCTCCAGAAATAAAATTTAAAACAAAATTAGTTTCAGACATTTTTAAATAACGATTATATTTAAATACCCGTTATTTATCTGTAAAAAATAAAAAAATTATGTAAATGATAAAAAATAAAAATATTTTCCCCACAAAAAATCAATGGGAATTGACCTTTTCTACTTGTTTTTCTCATGGAAAGAATCCACCCAAAAATGCTTAAAGAAAAAAATGTTCAGGTGGGCAAACGAACTTTGCTCTTTATACAAACAATTAATGGAAAGGAGAGTGAGATAAAATTAAAAAAGTATTTTGAAAAAATTAAATTAATAAATTAGAAGAAAAAATTTTTCAAAATAAAATTCTTTATCAAATTTAAAAATAAATAAATTATTTAATTTTTAGGGGAAAATTATTAAATAAAAATTTAGGAAGTCTTGAATTTTTATTAAAATTTAAATAAGGTAAATTCTTCCAAATTAAAGCATTTTCTTTTAACAACAAAAAACATCCTTGAATTACTGCAAAACTGTCCAAAAATTCCCTTCTTTTATTTGTAGAAATTGCTAAAAAAATTATTTTCTTAAAGATTTGTATTTAGAAAAACAAACTTGTGCTTCCAAAATGTAAAAAATGAAGTAAAGTAGCCAATAAAAAAAGTTGGGACTTTGAGGATTTAATAAAAACAAACTAAAATAAATTATTTTTTAAAAATATTTCCGAATTTTTAATAAAAAAACAAACTTTTGGTAATAAATTGACTAATTCATTTGAACGTAGATAAAGTGTTTCAGAAAGTTCTGGTATTTGAGAATTCGAAGAAACATCAATTTCAAGAGAACTATAATGAAAAATATTTTAAAAATTTAAAGAAAATTTTTAAGAATTTCTTTAAAAAACCTCCAAAAGTTGCTCGCAGCTTTCCATACAACTCCTAATTGACTTTGAACTTCAGCATCCACAAATACGTGTAAATTGGCAAGAAGAATAAAAAGCTGACCAATTTTTGCAATTGAAACAAAAAATTCTTTGTAATTTCCATCAATAGCGAATTGGGTGGAGGGGACATTTTTTTGATTAAAATATTTTTGAATTGATGAAAGATCAAGTGGGATGGAACAGGAGTTCAAAATATCAGTAAAATTTTTTGAAGAAAGCTTTTTTGAGATAGCATTAATTTCATTATGGAGAATTAATCCAGTAAGTGTTGCTAGGCCAGAAAGCATCCAATTCTAAAAATGTGAATTTTAGAAAAAGTAACGAAATTTTCATAAATTAAGTAGAGGGGTCAATCCAGTTGTGGGCATTTTTAAAACAAAAATTATTTAAAAATAACCAACTTCTAACGAAGCAAATCCTGTATAAGCAAACTTCAAGCTGCGATCAGAAACAGAACGCCAAGTTGATTCTGAAGGATTGTAAATACACAGACTAAAAATAAACAAATTTTATTTAAAAAAATTAGAAAAAAAACTTTGGCTTTGTAATGAATAACATAAAATCGAAAAAACGGCCAACATTCATTTCAGGTAAAGTAGAAAGTGAAACAGCGGTAGAAGGTCCATAATTTGGAGAAGGCTAATAAAAAAATAAACCTTTTAAATAAAAAATTAAAAACCATTTGTTCTTCTGCTAATTTTTTAGCCAAACAATCCCTTGTAACAGAATGCATTTGTTCTGCCCAGATTTGTATTCCATTTCGAATACCAACATGTTCACAAACAAAAAGAAAAGCTTTTCTGAATTGGTGCAAACGAAGATGGCGGCGACGTTCTAAAACACCAAAAACTGAAGAGGAAGAATTGTCATTTAAAGGAGGTAAGTCTGCAGAGAGAATGATGACAAGACGTTTCTAAATTGAATATTTTAAAAGAAAACAAAAAAAATTTTGAAAAGAAATTTTACTTTTAATTCATTGCAAAGTCCATCAGATAAAAGTGCTCGAGGGTTAATTTCGACATCACCACCCAATTCTTTAATACAAGTCTGTGCAATACCCATAGCTAGACGAGATATTTTATATGTTAATTCAGCAAGTTTGCGCCTTCTTGGAAGGTCAGCAAATTGTTCAATTCGATTTTTCTCTATCCAAACTGACTGCGAGTCGGGAGAAAAATATTGGTTAAGATTATTCATTTCTTCAAAAATGGCACGAGGAATTGCCTTAAAATTTGGAAAATTAAAAAATAATAACAAAAAATTTTCAAACCTGAACAACTAAACGTAATTTAACTTCGAAAACTTTATAATAAAAGAAAGAAAGTTTTTTGGCAAATAATTCAGGGATTTTAGTTGAAGGTCCATGAATGAATAAACCAGGCACAGAAGCTGTCAATTTAAGAAAAATGAAACGAACAGAGAGTGGATCGTCTCGTAAAAGTTTTTCAATAAGTGAACAATTTTCATCAACAAAAAGAAATAAATAAATTGAAGAAAAGTCGGTTAATTGACATAAAGCATTCTAAAAAAAATTTTTAAAGTAAAATTTCAATAGTCAAATAATTAAAACCTCCTTCCCAGCATCATTATTCTCATTTACATTGAGAGAATAAATATTTTGTAATCGTCGAAGATCAGAATTAGCAACTTCCAAAGAATGATGAAGAATTAAATTTTGTTGTTTTTCTGAAGAAAGTTGATTAGAAGTAACAGAAGATATTCTTGTACATATATTTTCGAGTAATTGAATTGATTTATCGTTGTCAGAGGAACTTGTTTCTAGTTGATTAATACTATTACGAACAGATTCTAACCAAGTGACAATACGTGCTAAAGAAAAAAATTTAATAAAAAAATAAAAATTTTAAATTATTTTACTTTTAATTCCTAAAAATCTCCAATAAAAACTGTCTCAAGATAGGAATTAAACTACTCTAATCCAGATTTTTAGAAATCATCAAAAAAATAACCTGTCCTTTTAGCATTTTCTGTATCTAAAGAAGAATTGGGCAAAAACGCAATAATTTGAGATAAATTATTAACTATTATTTGTTTTAGTTTTTCTATACTTTCAATCCAATTAGAACGTAAATAATTTTCTGCCTATAAAAAATAAAATAAAAAATATATTTAATTAAAAACCTGTTTTAATTTAAATTCAAAATGTGCCAATTTTTTGAGTGCTTCCAATAAAACAGCTTTTTTAATTAATGAAGATAAATTTAATTTTGGATTGACTAAAAAATTTTTTTTGTAAATTATTGAAAAATATTTAATCAAAAAATAAAATAACCTTTAAGAGAACTATGCAAAATTAGCCATTTCAAACTTGTATTAAATTCTTCAATTATTTTCTTATAATTTCCAAATTTTTCCAAACTTAAAAGACCAGATGGAAAACGAGGTGATTGGATAATATTTAAATGAGAAGAGGCCAATTTAGAAATAGGCCACAATTCTCGAACATTTTGCAGAGCAGCATTGGCCGCTTTATACCCTTCCCATTTTTCATGTAAATTTACTTTAATAAATTTAAAAAAATTTTGAAAAAATTTAAAACCTTTAAAATCAACATGAAAATGCAAAATCCAACGATCATTAAAATAATTATCAATTAATTGGCGCATAATAGAAAATTGATTTTTTAACGTTTGATGGCCTTCTTCAAAATATAAACAAATATAGACACAATTTTCTAACCATCCAGTTTTTGGGCCTTTGTAGAAGCGCAAAAATAAAATCATTTGACTAATAAACTGAATGTTGATTCCGAGGGTTCTAAATAATTTTTATTTAAAAATTTTAATTTTAGAAAAAAATTTTAGAGAAAAATAAAACGTACGCTAAACAGAACTCAAACGGCTCCCGGCGATTTCTACAGATATTTACAAGTATTTCAAGTTTGCTTGCTTCAAAATCCATTCTAAACGGGGAAAAAATAAAACAAAAATTAAGAAAACAAACCTAAGCCTGTACAATGCTACAAAAATTCTTTCTCGAATAACAGCAGGAAATTTAAAGTCAAAAAGAACCAATAAGAGCCCCAAAATGTGTAAAAGTTGTGCACTAAGAATTTCAATCTCATCAAGACATTTGAAACGAGTAAAAAGTTCACGCCAGTAGTCAACATATTCTCTTGAGTAGCTGTAAGTGAAAAAAAATTACAAAAAATTTAAATTTTACAAACTCAATAAAATCTGTAAGAAAAGTGTAAAGTTGGTCAATGAAACGAGCAAACGAGTTTAGAAAGGGTGTGAAACTAGCAAAAAATTTCTCTTCCAATTGTCGCCCTTCCTAGAAAAATATGAAATTTTTTTTGTTAAATTCCTACAATCCAAGTCAAAAAACCTCTGTTTGTTCAGTAAATTTGTCAAAAGACGCTCGGTTCTCAAAATAGGAAAAGTCAATTAACAATTTTGAAAAGCGTGATGTTTGAAAATTTAGAAAATCAAAGGGTGTATTCAATGATAAACGATAAAGCTCTGCTATTAAACAATTGCCAGTAATTATTTGATTATGTAAAGTTTGAAGGCATTGTTGTTGCTGAACATTCTGCATTGTAAATCGCTTAAAGGAAACAATAAAAAGGAATCAAAATATCAAGAAAAAAGCTACGACACTTCGCTACAAACAGGCTTATACTTTTTGCGATTAAATAAGGAAAGAGCATGTAAAATAAGGAGAATTAAGAGAAAGAAAGGAATGAGAGATTTACTGTAATTTCCTTACTTTCTCTCATTTAATTGTTTATTTGAATAAACTCAATTTTGTTTGCCTACAGATTATTTTTCAACACTTTGAGATCATTCAAGACCAAAATCAAATTTAATTTTATCTATTTTGATTATTCATTTTTGAATAATTGCAATCAATAACTATTAAAGCTCAATAGTTTCCCCATAGAAATATTCCAACAATCAGAACCATAGCATTCTTCACATCATATCGTTGCGTAATTCAAACAACAACATGAAGTCGTCATCACCGCTCTCGGCCGTCATGCTGACCACCGTGTTCTTCCTGTGCTCTGCTGTGTTCTTCACCAATGTGTATGTTTATTCTTCATATAATTTTAAAGACAAAAATTTATTTAAGTCGTCCCCAAGATCCGCCAAACGATGAGACAAAGGCAAATGTGACTGGATCGCCACTGTCAAATGTGACCGCCGCCATCGAATGGATCTCAGTCGACCACAAATGCGACCTTGGATGAACATCCGCAAGAAGACGGACGATCACTAATGTTTGTTGCTGCACTTCATTTTTGCCACAATCAAGCTTTTTTCCTTTTCAGACGTCGCGGTCTACAACCACGACAACGCAGACCCCTGCACTCCTGCACGAATGCAGCGGATGGCGAAGAGGGGGCAGGGGTTGAAGCACCTCCGAGTGCGCTTCGAACGCGAATAGGACGGAAGCGGAAGATGCGTGATGATCATGAAGTGCCACTGTGATTGCCAGGTAGAAAAGATTCTCACCCTTGTGATATATTCCCACTGTATATTGTGTCCTATATGTTGTGCAATCACTCTCATCTTATTATGTTGTAAATGTATTTTTGTTGTGATAATCTATTGCCCAAACATTGTTGTATATATTGTTTGTTGAAAATAAATATTTGTATGAGTTGAGCTTTTTTTTTGATTGAGATATATGTAGGAATAGGGAGATGAGTATAAGTTAATGAGTATCCTTTTGAAAGATGTCTTTTCCCATTTGAGTTGATAAATAGCGGAAGGTGCGATAAATAGCTCTCCTTTTTTTGATACTCTCCCTACAACTAATTTGGTTACATTTGATTTTCAAACAAAATTTTAAATCAGCCCCTTTCAAATTCAATAAAATTGGAATAAAATTAATGTGAGAATTTGCCCACAAGTCTTCGTTAACTCTTAAATTATTCATCAAAATTGCAAGTATTTGACCCATACTAGCTGCAAAACAGGGCCATTTGAAAAAGAAAAGACTAAACTTGGCTGTATGTGGCCCTCGTCCATTCACAACTAATTTGACATGCGCGCACTAAAAACTTGTTTTTACTATTTCCGTCATTTGCTTGTTGTTTCAGCCATTTTATTCCTTGCATAATTTTCTATTTTATCTAAAGTCAACGGCCAAAAGTGCGCCTTTTTCTTTTTTGGTTTGTCTCAATTTCTGTTTTGTAGAGTTTATTCGACTGGCGCAGAATTTTCATTTCGGATGAAAATTTTAAAGTTTAAAATAAAAATAAATTTTTGGAGTATAATTAGAGTTATCGAATAAAAATATAAAAAATTAAAGGAAAGTCTGTTAAAATTAAATAGAAGAATAACTTTCAACTTCAAAAATAAAATTTTTGATGTTTTTTTTATTTTAATGGCTTCATATTTTTTCCCTCCCTCTTAGATATTAATTCACACATCTTTCTTTGCACGTAATTTTATCCATATAGACGATGCCAGGATTTTTTCCGCGCAGACACGTGTCAACTATATTAATTTTAAAGCCTTGCAAGGCATTTTTGATGTTAGAAAAAATATTATTTATTATTGGCAAAAAATGTAGCTTTACTTTTAATAAAATGAAAAAGGACTGATTTATATTTTTAAGAATGTGGGCTTCTTCTTGGGCTTCTTCGTATATAGAATTTTCTATTTTCGAGTTTAAACTCAAAAGTTTTTTAAAAAAATTTTATTCGCCCAGCAGGAGCTCTACTATTTAATAAACTTTTCTATTTTTACAACTACATATTACCTAATACATTTTTAATTTGTTTTTCTTAAAGAAAATTAGCTAAAAAATGTCAAAAAAGTGTTTTTTAATTGTTATTGCCACAATTTAATAAAAAATTCAAAAAGAATTTAAACTACATAAACTTTTAACTTTTTTTTTCAATAAAATAGCGCACTTTTTGATGCATTTACAATTTTAGCCAAAGGCTATTTTTCTCTTTTTTTACTCAATTCATTCACCTTTTCTTTACACTTTTTGCCTCAAAAGCAATTTGCTATCTTTTAAAGAAAAATAAAGGCTTTGCAAGACTTGCCAAGTCCCCCTCCCAACATTGACTGTTCATATATGGAGAGAGTAAAGAGAGAGGGAGAGATTGGTTCTTTCATAATGGAAGAAAAGGAAGTTTAACAAAAGAGGGGGGAGGAGGGGAGGACATATTGAGGGGATTTTTGTTGAAGTTGTCTCTCTTCTGTTGCTTTCCTTAAAAAGAGTTTCTCTCTCACTGAAATTTTTTAAAAACTTGTTAAGAGCGAAAATCGAGTGAATTTGCATTTGTGGGGCTATTTTTGTTTTAAATGAGTTCAACATTTCCTTTGACAAACTTTGTTTTTCTTAATAACTTTAGCAGTTGAAATTATGTTTGATTTACCTAAGTTCCCAAATTTATTTTATTGTCTTTTTTCTCCCAAACATGTTTTTCTCATGTTTGTTTTAATTCTAAAATTGTTTTCCTATTCCAACATTGTTTGTTATTTTAGTTCATTCAAAACTTGTTTATGAATGTTTTTGTTTTTATGTTCTAATTGTTTAGAATGTCGTTATGTTTTTGTCTTGTTTAGTGTTTCTGAAACAAGGCTATTTAAAAAGGTTTAATATTTACTTAATAAAAACACAATTGTTTTCATTTTAAAAGTTTTATCCTATTTATTTTGAAAGTTTTTTTTTATTTTATAAAATACTAAAAAATATACTAAATTTTATTTTGTTCTCAATTTATGCGTTGCCTGACGACGACATTCTCTAAAAAATAAATTCAATTTTATCTTCTCCACGCAAGTCCTCCCATCTTTTTTTTCTATAAAATAATATCCACCAAATCCCCCAAAACTACTCATCAATGTTTTTGTAAAAAAAAAGAATTTTTTGGTTATTTTTTAGGAGAAATTTTTAAAAATAATTTTCATTTAAAAAATTAATTTTTCAGTTTTCTCCCCCATTTTCGCCTTAATTCCCGCCGTCGGGCAATTGATGGGTGCCGAGTTGAGCACTGAACACCAACAACAATTATTCCAAAAACAATTCAAAAAACAAATATTTGACAAAACATTAATAACAACAAAACACGGTAAAGGAGAAACAAGGAGGAAAACATCCCCTTTGTTTGTTTTAGAAAAAAAGAAAAACAACAAAAATTGTAATAATCAGAAACTTGATTTTATTTTGTTTGCAACAAAATCTATGCACAGGTAAAGGATATTTTTTAAAATTTTATGTGAAATTTCTGGTGTTGACAAAAAATATAATTAACGGTATAATCTAGATTATCTTTTTTATCGTTGTAACCGAGGGTCAATGTTTTTTTTATTCTAAAATAATTAAAATAATTTTAAAAAAAACTGTAAAAATAATTAAAGGATACACGTGTCAAAATTAATTTAATAATTAATTAATTAATTTTTAAGTCTAGACATAAGGCTAGACATGGGGAAATATTTTTTATTCAAAAATATTTAATATTTTATTAATTTTATTTTTTAAATTAATAAATTCCTTAATAATTTATTAAATTAAAATATCCGTTTATTTATTTAAAAATATTAGTTAGGAATTTTATGGCAATTTCTTTTGTTAATGTTTTAATTCCCATTTAAGCTATAATAAAAAACTTTTTCAAAATTTATTATTTATTTCAAAGTTTTGAAATTTCCGATTATTCTTGACATATTCTGCTTAGATAAATATTTAAAAAAATAATTGGGAATTAGGAATTTTACTGCAATTTTTTTGATAATGATCCCAAGTTCAATTTAATTCACATTTAAGCTCTCTTATTATTTATCTTCAAGTCTGGATATCTCTTAAAAATGAAAAAATAATTTGTTACTTATTCTCTCTTAATTATTCAATTTATTTTTTAGTCAAAAAAAGGAATTTAGACTTTCTTAATTATTATTTTTATTTTTGTGTAAAGTGTATATATTTATATTCTGTATAAAATTTTTTGCATTTTTTCCTTATCTTATCCACTTCATCTAAAATTCTTTTACTAAAGCTCTCCACAATATTAAGTAAAAATAACACAAAAAACATCAATATATGTCTCCCTCCTTTTTTTCTCATTTAGAATTCTAAAAAAATTATTTTTTTTTTCTTATCGCTGCGGGATTTTTTTTTGTTTTTATAAATTTATTTGAATTTTTATCAAAAACTTTTTTCCAATTTTATCTGAATTTTAATAATTATTTTTACAAAAACTTTTTAATAATTTTAAAACTTTAAGTACAGTTTAACTTCTAATTAGGGTTGGGGGCCCGGTCCGGTTCGAAAAATCGAGTCGGGTATCGAATTTTGGCCCGAAAATAATTTTATTTAGTAATTTTAATTTATTTAAAAAAAGACAAACAAAAAAAAGATAAAGAAAACTTTATTATTTTCCCATCATTTGCAATTCTCTCCTTTTTTTATTCCAAAAATACCAATATTATATACAAAAAATATATTTTTATATTTTCTTATTATTTCTTCTATATTTGCTTATTTTTGAAAAATTCTTTTTTATTTGTTCAAAAATTTTTAAAAAATTATTTCTTTTTTGTGTGATGGATTTGCGCACTCTTTTTCTAATTATTTTTAGAATGTCTAATCCTTCAAGTAAAAAGATAAAAAAATCTTTTTTAATTATTAAAAATTATTTTTATTTTTTTTTCATTCCAAAAAAAAGCCTTTGCCTAGGCAACAATACATATCTCTTTTTTACTTTTTATTTATTTTTTTCTAAGTTAAAAAAGTATTACTTTTATTTTCTCAAAGTACTTGGCTAATTAGCATGAAAAATAAAAACACTTTTTACGATTTTAATATTTTTATAAAAAATACTCAAATTTTATTAAAAAACAATTAAATTTTTAAAATTTTTGTTTTAATAGTTTTAATTTTGTTTACTCAATTAGGTATTAGATAAACATTTAAGTTTGTCTAAATCCTAATAATTTTGCTTTTTAAATTTAAATTTTTTAAATTAAATTTATTACATATAATTTTAAAAAATTATTATTTTCTTCAAATGAAACGCTAAATTTCCTAAAATTATTTTACTGACTCAGCGCCAATGCATGAAGAGTCTGTTGGAACGTATTTGGCCAAGTGGAAGACGTCGAAGACGGTAAAGAAAAAAATATAGCTCCGTTTATTTATTCAAAATTAATTATGTAAATTAATATAAAAAAAAAGGGAAAAGCACTTTAAACAAAAAAATTTAGCTTCCATTTTGGAATAGAAAATTGGAGTGACATTTAGGCTAATATTGATAAATTATCTTAATAAATGGGAATAAATTATTAAAATTTCCCCTTTAATTCTCGTTTAATTTAATAAAAAAAGAGTAAATATCTAAAAATATTCTGATTAAGAAATGAATAAAATACTAAACAGAAAAAAAGTAATTTTAAACAAATCAAGATTTTAACAATTCTGAAAATGTTTAATGTTTTTAAAAATTATTTTGAAAAGTTTTAAATGTTCTGAAAAACTATGTTGTTTTAAAAAATGTTTTTATATGTTTGAGAGAATATTTTTCATTCTTCTCTGAACTTTTGAATGTTTTAGCAATGTTTTTAGACTTTAAATGTTTTTATTTTTATTCTGTCTTATCTTAAAAATAAATATAAGGTTATTTTTGTTTTTATTTTAAAATAAATAGCTTTTCCTCTTTTTGTCAAAAATTGTCACAGAAACAATTCTTTAGGGACTCCATTTTGTTTTATTTTTACGTTTTAATGTTTGACAACCTTTTCGCTATGGACACCAAAAAACTGTCAAAAAGAATGGGAGAAAAATTATATTTTCCCCTCATTGGCATTTTCTTTTATTTTCCCTCATTTCCATATAAAACAAAAAAAGGTCACATTAATCCCCCCTTTTTGTTTTTATATTTTTTTTTCATTTTTTAAAAAGATTTTTTACTTTCTTTAAAAGGAAAATATTTAGTTTTTGTTGTCCAAATCCCTCTAATATTTTTTTAAAATTATTCAACGGGTAGTCAGTCCATCCAGTTTTCTTCCTTTTAAATAAATTTAAGCTAATATTTTTATTATATTTTTGTTATTTTCAGCCCTTTTCGTGGACTTAGACGCGCGGCTGCGTCGCCTGGTTCGCCTATTAGTTGTTGTTCACAGACTTGTAACGCCTCTGGCTCTGCACAAATTTCTGTTTGTAATTTTATTTTTAATAGGAAAAAGGTAAAAACACGGCTTCAGGCTTTCAAATCATCGAATTTTACATGAGGGGGAAATTTTTTTGGACTAGCACATTCCCAGGCACTTATTCTTTTCATTTTTTAGATTCCACCATTTCCACGTACGCACTGTACCGTAATGGTTATAGCAGGCACCCGTCCCCCAACTGTGCCACCTTCCTCGGCGGGAAGTTGTATAAGTCCATCATCTATTTGGACTCCATCATCAACGGCTGGAGGAATTTCAACACCAAATAGACAACAACAAATAAATTTTCCTTTTGATGAACAACAAAATAATGAAAATGAACATTTAATTTTACATTTCCCACATTTACCGCCATCACCTAATGTTTTGGCTAGTAAAGATAATGAAGCTGAACAACCGATTTTAATCAGTTTAGAACAACAACAATCGTTGGTATGTGTATTTCAACAAATATTTAAAAGAAAAAATTGAATAGGAATTAAAAATTGAATTAATTAACAATTTTTAAATTATAAATAAATCGGTATTTTATTGTTTTCTTGTCACCACTGGACACAAAAATCTGCTTATTTTTGTTATTTTTAAAATTACTTTTTTCTAAAAAATTTTTTCGGTCAAATCTTTTGTTCAGATTTTTCTTTTTATTTTATTTTGTAGCAAATTTACCAATTCTTCCATGGTAACAAGAATGGAATTGTAGCCAGATACAAAAAAAATAATAAATTCAAAATTATATTTTTACTCGAAAATTTTGGCATTCTGTTATTTCTAATTAAATTTGAGACATAATGTCTGGGAAATAGAGTGAATATTAAATTGAGGAGATTAATCTTTCCCCCCTTAAAATAAGTTAGAAATGAGTAAATTATTAACTGTTTAATGAAATTGATTTTTGATTGAATATTTTTATTTATTTTTTATTTAAGATTTCTCAATACGGATTTCAAACACACAGACCTCGACCTCCACTAAATAGAGCAATTCCCCCAATTCCTGAATCACGTTCTAACGAGTCAATTCAGTCAGGTCAATCAATGCTGACTCGACGACCAAGTAATGGATTGCAATTGCAAACGGTGCAAATAATTGATGAAAATAATCCAATCGATGAACCTGTGCCGAAACAAACGATGACTGGTGATGATGTAAGGAAATTTTTTTTTGAATTTCTAATTTTATCGTCCCTTTGAAAAATAAATTTAGAAATTTGAAAAATATTTTTATGGAGCGAGTTAAAGCTTGATCATAAATGTAAACTAAAAATGATTTTTTAGGTTATGGGAGTATCAACAATAACAATAAAAGAAACAACTAATATTACAACTAAAACAAGTCGACTACCAAAATTTGTTCGAAGAAAGGAAAAGAAGGATTCTGTTGAACAAGAAGAGAAAAAACAGCAAAAACCTCCAAAAAGTCCTTTAATGTCTGTTGCACATTCTGTTAAGGTTTTTCTGATGGGGGTTTTTTCAAATAAATATTTTTTATTAGAATAAACTCAGTCGATTAACTAGAGGAGGAAATGCAATGTCTAGCAGCGCTGGAGCTGAATTTCCAATGAGTCGAAGTTTGGAGATTGGGTCAAAAACTCGAATTCCCCACCGCCAAACTAGTGATGAAATACCAAAATCGAAAAGTATGGAAGAACAGAGAGGAATGAATGAGAATTCTGGGGGGTTCTTTCTAGTTCCAAGAAGATCTCCGACAACTACTTTGGTGTTGTGTTCGCCTGGAGGAGGTCCTAGAAGATTGCCGCCAGATGAATTTTTGGAACAACAAAAAGGTTTTTGAGTGTTTTTTGGACAATTTTAAAAAATGGTCAATGTTAAAAATTTTTTATTAAGAACCTCAGCTTCTATCAAATAAACAAGTTCAATTTGTTGATGATGAAGATAATTTCCATAAACTTTCACCTCAAAAAGAATTAGCTTTTTGTGTTTGGACACCTGAAATAGAAAATAATTTAATTGTTAAAATTAGTGAAGAAATTAAAGAAAAGGAAGGAAATGAAAAGATTGAAGAAGGAGAAGTGGAAGAATTGTCAAAAATAGAGAGTCAAAATGAAGTTGAAAAAATTATTGAGGAACAAGAAAAGAAGGATATTGGTGGTTCTACAAGTGTTTTGAATACAAAAATTGGGTAGGAAAGTTTTATTTTAAAATTATTATTTACTAACAATAAGACAAATTTGTTACTTTAAAGATGCCCATAATTTGCGATAACCTTTGGAATTTTTATCAGATCATTCGGCCTTTTAATCTGCAATTTTACTTACTAATTTCAAATTTAATTAATTTAAATTTAACAGTTTGGAAGAGGAAAAACAGCCAACTTCTTCCTCTCAACCACCCATCATTACAGAACCTTCAACAGAACAACCTAAACCAATTTCCTCTGTCGGTGAAACAACAACAATAACTACAATTACCACAACTCGTAGAAGTCGTTCACCTCCACGTGTACTTTTGACATCTTTACGTAAATCGCCTCAGTCATTTCCGCCTTTGGGCAATTCTTCTTTGGATTCACAACAAAATTTGACAGAAAAGGTTGAAACAAAGAGATTTTATAATTAATTTATAAGATTAAAAGAGGACCATAGATAGAAATTTCTCTCAAGAAATTTAGATCTCTTCTGTTTTTTAATTAAAATTATTTTTAATTAAAAAATTTTTAATTTTCTTTTCTTTTAGAATGGGCGTCAAACAAAATCTACAGTTAGTGTATCTTTTGGAGAGGTTGATGTGAAAAAATATAATGAAAATAATAAAGAAATAAAAGGAAAAGAAGAATTAACAAAACAAAAAGGAGAAGAAAAGTCTGGAAAGAGAAAAGTTTTTCTTTAAATTAATTAAATTTTAAATAAAATAATTTTTAAAAGGTCTTTTCAACTAGAAGTTTAAGAATGGTAGCAAACCGTGTATGTGAAGCCAGCCCTTTATTACGTCGAAGGGGGCATAGTGCTAATGCCCCGCAGGAAAGACAAAAGGAGACGGGAATGGGTAGTTTTTGAATAAAAAAATTTTTTGAAAAATTTTACAATTTAAAAGGATCTTCAGCAACACGTTTTGGCAACAACAAAAATACTTTTGATAGTAATCAACAGAAATTAAAGACGGCAAAATCTACTTTTGCTACAACTAATGTTATAAGGTTGTTTAAAATTATTTGAGAAGTTTTTGGAAATTTGCAAGTTAATAAAAATACTTGAATGAATTTTTAAAATTTGGGGGAATTTCTAGATACCGAAAATCTGTCAATGGCCGTTTGTGGGATAGACAAAAAATCTTATGGTTTTTGAAGGAAAAAGCAATGGGAATTTTTCAAAAAAATTTTCCTTCATTTTTTCAATTTAAAACCTTTTTTATAAAATTTTAAAAATACTTTTCCAATATTTTTAACATTAATTAAAAAAAAATTTTTTTGTAGATCAGTTAATTCTGTCCGTACAATTAATCGCCCTTATGGTGCCCCTCTAGCAGAAAGTGAATCTTCAATAGTCGCCAATTCCCCTGCTGTAGAACAATTTCCCGGAGTTTTTCCTGGAAAAGAAGTAATTAACAAAAAACGTGGTGTAGGGGGTATTTTTGGAACAAATTCTCGTTTTGGACGAAAAGAAGATAAAAAAATAATTGTTAATGAAGAAGATAAAAAGAAACAACAACAAAAACAACAGCAAAAGAATTCTAGTAATATTACTAATGGAAGTGGAAAGGCAAATAATTTGGCTAAAAATGGTAAGAAAATTTGATTAAATTTTTAGGAAATTTGTTTTTAAATTTAAATTCAAGTAATTATCTTCTAATTTATTTGGGAAAAATTTTTGTGTTTTTTAGAATTTATTTTTCTATTCTTTCATTTCTGCCTCAACTCTTATATTTATTCTGTCTAATTTTTGTTCCGAATAGGTATAACTTGTCCCGATTTTTAGTTTGTTTAGCCACCCACTTTTTTCAATCTATTAACTAACAATTTTTTCGATTTTTTAATTTTACAAATTAACGGGGTTTTTTATAAATAAAAAAATTTTAGTTTCCAATATATTTTTTGATAGAATTTTTTTATTTTTTTACCTTTTTTTTTATTTTTAATTAACGGGAGGGAGAGCCCCCTTCTTTTTCTGAAAGAATATTTTTAACTGAAAACAAAACCAATAAATATTTATGGACTTTGTATTTATTTTTATTTATTTTATTTTTTATAATTTTATTTCCAATATATTTTCTATTTTTATATTTAATTTGAATTGAAAAACTATCATGGGATTTTAAATATTTAATTTTTTATAGACATTAGAACGTTCCTTAACTCTCTATCTTTTATCTTTTCAGAAGATTTTTTTGAATATTTTTTGGAAGAAATATTATAGGATTTTTAACCCTTCACATTTTCTCCTATATTTTTGTTTTATTTTTTCATAATTAAAATATTTTAAAAATATTTTTGGGCTAAATTAATTTATTTTATTCTCTCCTCTATTCATGTCTTTTTCACTCAAATTTTTGGTCTAAATATAATACTTCTCTCTCTCCCCTCTTATATATTCTAAATTAAATTTTGTCCAATACTTTTTTGGCTTATTGGCAATTTAAAATTTCTTTTTTCTACTTTTTTTGTCATTATATATATATCCCTCCAAAAATATATCCTTTTCCCCATCTTTTCTTCTTATTTTCTTTCGCCAATTTTCACCATTCCCGAAGGGGGGATTGTTTGCCGAGTGGAAATGCGAGAATCCTTCCGCTGTCACTTCTTTCTTATTTTTGTTTAGTTTATTTTTCCACCCTTTTGGTTTTAATCTTTTCTAAACTCCGCAACTTTTAAGATTTTATATATTTAAACCCAAAACTATAAATCAAAAAAATATATTAAATAAATTTACTCTTTATTTTGTCAGTCACGCTTTTTTGTGTAATTAAATTTAAGAAAAAAAAACTATATTAAAATTGGTAATGGAAACTCCTTTCGTTTTACCCTTACTATTTTTAACAGGATAATAAAAAAATTGAGGTATAATTAAATTTTTCGATTTTGATCAAGTTTTAGGCGTGAAATTTCTTTATCTTCTCTACCATTCTTGCTACTTTATTATTCCTTCTATAAAATAATTTAATTTTCATATTTTAAATTTCTCCTTACCTTCATACATATTTTCTCAAATTTTCAACTCAATAATCTCTCTCCCTTATTTCGGCCTTCTCAAAATAATTTTCGGCCACACTTTTCCTTTTCATTATTTTTTTCTTTTCATTCACTCCTTAACTAAAAAGAAAAATTGCTTCTTCTTTTTTCTTCTACCAAAGTTTGTTGATTGTTTATACCACAAAAGTTAAGAAAAAAGCTTTTAAAATAAATGTGTGTATTTTTTTTATTTGCTATAAACTTTTTTTTTGTTATTTTTTGCAGTAACAGAAACAAAAACATTGAACAGCACCTCAATAAAATCAAAGTCCTCTACCTCTTTTCAACGCCCAACATTGGTGGCCCGGCTGTCACATAAAAAATCTAGCAGTCAAGCAGTTGGGACGGGTGGAGGTGGAATAAAAAAGGGTGACGATTCAAATAAAAAAGGAAGCAAAGAAGCACAAAACCAAAAAGAAGAAATTATGTGAGTTTTTTAAACTACTAATTTAATTTTTGAAATTAACAATTGATTAGTCTAAACTTTTTAAAAAATTCTTCTAAGTTTAAAAAAGCCATTATTCTCCATGGCAATTTAGCTAAGTGTATCTGTGTAAATAATTTTAAAAAAATGTTTTATGAATTTCTAACCCAAAGAATTGCCATTTTTTGTTAATACCAAGAATCGAGAATTATAAAACCATCCTTATTTTAATTTTTTTAGAACTTGTTTTTACTTTTTCTAAATTAATCTGATTCTGTACAGCTAACACAAAAGTTTATTTTTCCAAAAAAATTGGGAAGTTGCAAAAAAATTTATTTTTGTTCTAAGATCTCTTGTTTAAAAAGATTTGTAAGTAGCGGAAAGGAAAGAATTTGATCGATCTAAAATGGTCGACACTATCGCCGAGAAGGAGAGAATTCACATGAAAAATTAAGAAAATAAGAGGAAATTAAGAAGAATTGGACGTGGAAGTTTTTAGTTGGGAGGAGGGGGGAGGGTTAAGAAGGGGAAGAGAATGATTGAATGAAGAGAAAATTTTAGTTATTTTTGTGCGCGGGTCCGCTTGTTATTTTTCATCTTTTTTTAAGGAGCAAACAGCTACTTTATAGGGGAAAGAATGTTGATTGTTGTTGTTGTTGAAAAGGTGGAAGCCATTTAAAGGAAGGAGAAGGGCGGCCAACACCCAAAAATGATTTTTTCCTTAAAAAATCGCTGTTGGAGTTTGAGCAGTTGTATTTTTATTTCTATGTGTGCATATTTTAGTTTATTTTTAAGCAAATATCAAAAGAATTTTAAATTTGATTTTTTATTTAAATTATGTAAACTTTAGGATTTTTTAAATGAGTCATCTTTTTTAAATATTTTACAATGCAAACATGTGAACATAACCCTTTCCTCTTTCTGTTGAATGGTAAAAATATTTTTGGGTAAATTGCTAAATCGCCTAGAAAGATTAAAAAAACTTTCCCCAAGATCATTAAAAAACTTAGTTTGACGTTTACTATTAACCTATCTAAAAATATTTTTTTATTTTCAGAAAACAACAGCAAAAACAGTCAACAATGCTTGTAACTACCACAACAGCCCCTTTAGGAGCAGATTTTCGTTTAATTGACGAGCCTGCTTCTTCTGTTCATTCTCATTCTACTCCACTAAAAACAACATTAGACAACATTCAAAATGGAAGGAAAACTTCTTCACTTTCTTCTTCTTCACTTCAATCTTCCACAATGCTTTTAATTGCAGAACAACAACCTTCTACTGGAGAAGTTTCTCTTAAAATGTTGGAACGAAAAATGAATGAAACTAATTTGGGTAATAATTCTTCTACTGCTCGGAGTAGGAAAAGGTAGGTATAGTTTGATAAAGCTTCATTTCTTTTATTTTTTCAATGTTTTTAATTTTAAAAATTCAACCTTTAATTCACTAATTTCTAAAAATCCAAGCTTTAATTAATATAATTTTTTGATTCTTTTATTTACACTTTATTCTTAATTTTTACCGAAACAAAAGTTAATGGCTATTAAATATAGAATATAAATTAGTCCTCACACCTTCAGGTCAACAGGCTATCTGAGAAATAAAAAATTGATTAAGTGCTAATAAAAGATTTGTAAATTATTTATTGACCAATTGTTTCTTTCTAATGAAATATTACAAATATAAATATGTGACATTGTGGGATAATAAAGGGAAATAAACAATGTTTAAATAATTAAATTTTAGGCTTTCTTCTGATTCAAAATTAAATGACAACAATAATCTTGCTGCAACATCTACAAAAACTACAAAAGCCTTTCCTATATCTACAACTGAACTGACAGATTTAAAGTATGTTAAACTAAATAAAAATGAAGGGCAAAGAAATGCCGTTATTTTTGGATCCTTTTTTAAATTAATATTGGGGGAATATCTGTTAAATTATATAAATTACAATTAAATTATGTAATATTTTTAAATATATCGCTTACTTTAATATTTTTATAAAATAAATCATTTTTAGATCAGGCCCTCGAGAAGAGCAAATGCCTTTGGTCGATGATTTTGCAAAGTCAGAGGATGGTATTTCCTTTACCCCTTCTATTGCCGCTACTTCGGCTCTTGTTGTTGATTTTCGTTCAGATTTGTATAAATTGCGTGATTCTGTTAAAAAGGTGATTAAAATTAATTTCAAAAGTTGTGGAACTTGCTTAAATCAGAAAAATATTTAGAATAAGAATAAGGAGGGGAAGTAGGATATCAGCTAAGTACCGAATATCTTTTTTGAAAGAATATCAAAAATTTATAAAAAAATAGGACTGAGTTTGAAATTGAGGATTTTTAACGAAAAATATATAAAAGAAAATTATTTTTACTTTCTAAATCCATTTATTAAATTTTTTCCTATAATTTAAAATAAAAATCTGAAATAATTTTTTTAGTCTCTCCTAGTTTTCCTTTATTTTTTTAATTTCTAATCACTTTTTACAAAATAATTAATGGTTATGGGACCGGAACCTTTAATCGGAAATTTGTCCAAAAACTGGAAATCTTTATAAGAAACGCCCTTATTTATTTGTCTCAAAAATACTTTTTTTATATTTTAATAATTTTTAGGACCTTGAAGAATTAGAAACTTTACGGAAACAAAACGCCTCTTTGCAAGAACAACTTGCTGAACGTAATAAAATTATTTTACAATTACAACGACAATTAAGGGGAGATTTGTGATGATGATTTCTTTTTATTAAAAAAAAATCTGCAAAAATTTTGTGTACAAAAATAAAAAAAAAAAGATTTTCTTTTTCTCGTTTAAAATATATAAATTACAAAAGTTGTTGAGAGAAAACTTTTTTTGTTGAGAGATGTTTGGGCGTTATTTTTTGGTTTATTATAAAAATATTAAAACTTTTGATTTTTTTAAAATAATTTTTGATTAGATAATCTTCTATTATTTTTAACTTTTCTAAAAATAATTTTAATCTTCGGATTTTTATTTAACAAAAATTAATTTTTAAAAATAACAATCAAGTCTATTTTATCGATAATTTCTGTTAATATTTTATCTAGAATTTTAAACTTTTTGTAACTAAAATGGGATATCTAGAAATTTTTGTTTTGGTTATTCTGGGATTTCCCGGGATCCTCCAACTTTAAACATCATGACTTAAGCATTTTTGTTTTTAGAATCCAAAATAAATTTAACCTACAAAATTTTTTTGAAATATTTTTACATATCTAAAGAAAATTTAGTTGAGAGAAATTTTAGTTAAAAATTACTATGCTATAGCTATTCCTTTAAAAAGAGAAATTGAAAATTCCATAGAGACTGAAATTCTAAAATTAATTATAAAACTAATCTACCCTTTTAATTTATAAAATCTCCCCAGTTTATCAGTTTTGCGCCCAAACATCTTCACACTCAAAAATAAACTATTAAACTTTTATTAATTTTTCCGGAAGTTAGAATAACCAATATAAAAACTACAAAGCAAGTTTATTTTATAAATTCTATGTTTGTTTGTTTTTTGTTTCAATTCCCGATCTTTCATTTCTATTAATTTGATTGGGACTTAAAATATTTTTTATTTGTATTAAATATACTTTTATATGATAAAAATAAAATATAAATTTATTTTTGGGGAATTTCTAATTTTTTAATTTAGAGAGACATTTGAATGTTTAGAGGAATTATATTTGAAATATTAAATTTTTGTTTATAGTCGCTAGGACTTTTATTTTGAGAAAATCCTATCTAAATTGAAGATTTTTGTTTTTGGGATAAATTTCTTAAGCACACCTTAAGAATGGCATTATCTTCTTCCAATGAACCATCAGCCATATTTGATCATCTATTAAGAACAGGAAGGTAGTTGTATTGTAGGCGCTATTACCTCTCCCCTTGCTTAACTTTATAACGGATATGGATTTCCACCATAATAATCCGGTTGGCAACCCTAATTAAAAGTTTAAAAATCTTATATTTCTGCCATTATTTTATTTATTTTTAAAATTCTCTCACTTTTATTTTAATTGATTTTTCTGATATATCCTCTCTCTCTCTCTCTCTCTCTCTCTCTCTCTCATCCACCAGATTAACTATATAGTGGGTATTTGGAGATATTATTTTGGATTATTCAAACATTATTTGGGGGCGATTAAGTTGTTTCGCTTCAATAAATTTTAAATAATTTTTAATGGATACTTTAAAAACAAAAATTTTCGAGAAATGACCTAAAAAGTTTTAGCTAATATTATTGGAGAGGATAGGAAATTTATTCAAGTTTTCCTGTAAAATCGAAAATTGTTTTGTTTAACTCAGGAGTTTATAAAAGAATTGTTGATATATTTGCCGTAAAAACTAAAAAGTTTAAATCAAAATTTTAAAAATCAAGAAAATATAACGGAAATGCTAAATAATCTAAACAATTTTTTCCCATAAAATTGAAGAAGCAATTCTAAAAAAAGGAGACTTGATCACCGGTCTCAGTTAATAAATATTATCCATTTAAACACATTTTTTAAAAAAATTCTCTAAATAAAATATAAACTTTTTTAATCCCTTGGAAGACTTTTAGTCCCCAACCAAAATCTAGCCGATATAAAATGTCTGATTTTGGGAAATAAAAGATCCCCAATATAAATACTACCTAAATTAAATAAATATTTAATTATTTATTTGCCAAATTATTTTACAAAAAAAAATAATTCTTTATAAAAACAATTTTTCCACATATTTATATTTACTCATTCAAATAAACTAATCTCCGTTTTCTCTCCCAAATATTCTTTTCTGATTGCTTTTCGGATAAAGTCTGCGCACTCACTAAACTACCCATGCATTTCACTCTCTTTTTATCGGCGTTTTTGTTTAAATTTTATTTTTATATTTATTTTAGACGACCTTTTTTAAATAAAAAATTATTTTTTTTTTAAATTAATTTTTAATTTTCCGAAAATAATTAATTTTAATTAAATTTTTTCCTTTAAAATCCGAACACTTATCATAATTTAATTTTTTTGTAAAAATAAATGACCTAAAAATTGGGTTTTCTTTAAAGATTAATTATTTAAATTTGGGTGATTATTTAGATTAATTTTTTACTTAAATTAAAAAATAAAATTATATAAATATCTTTTAGAATTCCTTCTCTTTTTCTCAATTTTAATTTAAAAAATAGAATTCTAAATTTTATTTAAATAAAGTCCACAAAACCTTTAAAATTTAAAGGTTTTTCTTCTGAATAAAAAATTGAAAAAATTTTAATTAAAAAATATTCAAAGAATAAATCCAGTCCTTCTGAATTATTATTATTCACATACTTATTTAGAGAAATTTTATACAATTTTATAGTTTAAGATAGAGTCCGCTTAGAATTTATTCTATCTTTTCCTTTACCCTATTAAATATTCATAACCTAACAACTAATTTATAATTTCTTTTTTATTAAAATAATAATAAATAATTTATTTACACAAAAACCTTATTTTTCAAATTTTTCTTTTTCCAAAATTTCCAAAAAATAATTTTAGCTTGATTTTCTGTGTTCAGCTTGCCTATCCGTTATCTTATTCATATAGGTATTTGTAGCCTTCGTTCTTTAAAGTTTTAAAAACCCCATTAAAGTTTATCTATTCGAAATGAGTTAAGAGCTTTGTTCGATCAAAAAAGTCCATCTTTTGCTAGTGATTTTCAATCCATTTCTAACTAAAATTTTTTTTAAAAAGTTCTCCGACCAATCTCGTTAATAAATTAAAAAATAATATTTTTTATAAAGATATTATTTATTTAATAATTAATAAAATAATCAATCTCTCCCTCCCTCTCTCCCTTTTTTCTCTATAAAATCTCCCCCAAACAATTTTCAACTGCGTGAATACACAAAAAGGATAAACAACCCCCCTCCCCCCTCCCCAAAACCACAAAATCACTAACTTTTCTTTATCCCCCCAATTTTGTGCCTAACAAACAAAAATACCCGCCGGAGGGTCCGTCCACGCAGATAGAAACAAACAAAATCTTTTTCCTTCTTTCCCCCCCCCCCCTCACTCCTCTCTTTTCTTTTTGATTGACCGAAATATTTTGGGTCATTCTCGAATATATTTCTATTTATTTTTACTGTTTAAATGATTTGTTGTAAAGCTAAAATATTTTTGTGTTGCTGCCAATTATTTGTCTGTATGTACTCTTTATATTTTGGTTAAAGTTCCGCGCTGCGTGACTTTTCTGTTTTTAATTGTTAATAATCATTCCAGACAATTAATATTTTGTTATGATATATACATTACCTACATCTCTTTTAAATATTCCACCTCTAAACAAACAAAATTTTATAAAATTTTATATTTTAAGATAGAGTACGTCGAGTACTGAGTAATTGGGGGAAACCCCGACTCGGTTTACACCGAGTCTGCCGATTAGGTATTAGGATCTTCCCCCAAGTATTAGGATCCTAAGTTCGAGCCAGAGTAAAGACGAAAAAACCCGAGCGTCTGTTAAAACTGGGTTAGGGCAAAACTACTCGGACGTACTTTAGTTTAATATAAGTGTGCACTTCCCAAAATTTTGTTTTTTGATCCTTTCCTCCACAAAAATGTTTGGATATTAAAAAATTTTAGTATAATTTATCCAGAATAATTGAGGATTTATTTCAATCGGACAACCCTTATCTCTCCAACATGTCTTCTCTCTCTTATAATTTTTCTTTTTCGGTAAACTCTCGTTAGTAGCGACAAAATTAATTAATTAATTTATTTATTTATTATTTTCCAAGAATTATTTATTAAAATTATATTTATATCTCCTTTTAAAAGATAATAATTTTTATTTTTATTTAAACAAAAAAGCCAATAACCAGTTGTGAATGTGCGCAATAATTATTTATATATTTATTTACAAATTGTTTTGTATTAAAAAAGAAATATAAATATATTTATTGTGTGGTTTATCTCTACAAAAATAAAAAAATAAATTAAATTAAAGTATCTTCTTATAATTTAAATTTTTTTGTTTTAAATATTTCCTTTTTACACACCTGCTAATTTATAAAAAAAATGTTTTTTATTGTTAGGGAAAGCCTTAAAATTATTTTTGTATATTTTGGTATTAACAAAATATTTAGATACCAACAACAATTTTAACAACATATTAAAAAAAGCATTTTTTAAAATATTTTTAATAATATTTTTAAATAAATATTTACATATTTAAAAATATTTTTTTAAATAAAAAATAACAAAATCTATTTATTTTTCAAACAAAAATAATTCAAAATTAACATTTTGTCAACTTGCGCATATTTAAAAAAGCATTGACCTTAATTTAGCTCTTCTTGTCTTTTAGCAGTTTTTTTTTCTTTTCTATTTTTGTCGCGTAAAATTTTGTTTAAGAATTTTTACTAAAAATTAAGAAAAAAAATATTTATATTTTAACAAACATTTAAGGTCTATATTTTTTAATTAAGTTGGATTAGGCGTAATTTTATTTTCAATGTTGACTGGTTTAGGATTTACCGTAAATGCTGAAATAATTACTCTGGGTAATTATTAGTTTAATCTTTCGCTGGACGTGAATAATTAATAGGGGAGGTAATGGATTTTGGGTGAAGCTAAATGCCAAATGAGGCAAATTAATTTATTCTTTAATCCTTAAAATGTTCCATTAATTAAAATTGACCAAGATTTTTAAATATTTCTAAAATTAGTGTAGGAAAATTAGGGGGTAATTATTAGATAGGGGTAGATAGGGTAATAGTTTGAGCATGGTTAAGTATTTCAGCATTTATGGTGGGGGCAGAACCGAAAAGTATCTTGTACAGCACATTTGTTGGACTTATTCTGAAAAAGTTAGAAGTGTGTAGGCTCGTATCTTTATTAATAGAAAAGACTTAATTAAAGTTTAATGTCAAAATAATAATTATTTCTAAGTAAAATAAAATGTTAATTATTCCTTATTTACCCTTATTCCTTTTCAATTTAATTAATTTAATTATTTCCTCCCCAACACCAATAGTTCTAAATAACCAACCAGAAGAATCTCATAATCATCATAATCATCAACTCCTTCCAACAATTAATTTATTTGAAGAAGAATCTCAACAACAAAAACAAAAAATATTTTGGAAAGCAATTGAAAGAAATACAGAAAATACTCCAGATATTATTCTTTTAAAAGAAGAATTTTGTAAAAAATCTTGTAATGAAATTATTGGAAGGGGGGCCGAGAAAATACAAAATGTCCATTGTGTTTGTCGTTGCCCTATAACTGAACCTATTTTTGTTAATACGAGAGAAGAGGGAAAATGTTTTCCAAAAATTAATGGTTATTTGTTTTTAATTTAAGAATTAATTAATAAGAAGCTTTTTTTCGAAGATTAGGGTTAGGATCTTGGAAATTAGGTTACAATTTTAAAAAAATTAAGTGGATCTTGGAAATCCTTGAACAGAAGATTCTAAAAATCCTAAACAGAAGAATCCTATGTTATTCGATTCCGAACCGGCAACTAAAATAAAAATCCTCATAATATTTAACTTGAAGTCTAAATCAAGGATGATCAATCTGGCCTAGCCTTGGTGTAAATCAAAGATAAAGCGAAAATACTTTTTAAATCTCAAAAATTTAAACTTCGCTTATCTTTGAGATTGTGGAAGGATCTTTTTCAAAAATTATTTCGAATGCTAACTTTTATTATACGAAAGAGAGAATTAATTTGGGGATTGATTTTACTGAGAAATTTCAATTTTTAAATAAAATAAAATCTTCCTTTATAAAGATTGTTTTGGCCATCCTCTCAGATTTGAACAAATTATTAATAAAACAACAGAAGATTTATCACTACAAACACAAAAACTTTATTCCCCAACACTTAGTTTATCTAAAAAAGGAGAACCTGTAGATTTTAATTTAAATATTGCTTGGAAAGGTATTTTTAATTAAATAAATTTAGAAAATATTTTTTTTAAAAGAAAATGGAATTAAAATGCGTTCTCGTGGAGGCCCAAAATGTTTAATTAAAAATATTTTTATTCTTGGAAATAATTCTGAATGGAAAGAAGAAACAAAAAAAGAATTATTTAAATTAGCAGAATGGGGAGAAGAAAGGAATTTTAATGGAAATTTATTGGTAAAATATTTTTTTGAACAAAAAAATGCATAGTGGAAGAGAAATTTTTGTTAGAAAAACTTTACAAACTAATGGGGAAGTATCCTCAAAAAATGGAAATGTTGTCACAAAAACAAAGAAAATTTTTTACAAGTTCCAAATTTTCAAAAAAAATTATTTCGAATTCTAACTTTTATTTGGAGGCAAAAATGTGAAATAAATTACCTAAATGGATATAAAAAGAATAGGGGTTAAGTAGAAGGGAATTAAAAGGGGATGAGATAAGTGAGAGATTTAGAGGTAAATCAGAAAGGGAGGGTAATAACTTGGGAAAAGTAATCAAAGAAGAATCCTTAACAAAAAGGAAATATCCTAGATAAAATATATTTTAGGTTACCTCTCTCTCTCTTTATTTTCTCTTTCCCCAATTTATCCTATCTTAATTCTGTTTCCTCAATTTATTTTTCATTTTTTCAGTGGATGGGAACTGATCAAGAAATTCAAGAATTATCAGGAGGAATTGCTCGTTTAGAGTTAGAATGTGCTACAAAAAATAATGGGGGAGGAAATGCCAGTTTTTGTTTGGCTTTTAGAATTGAAGGGCAAATTGGTTTGGATAAATTTAAAAAAATAATTAAGAAAAAATTTATTTAGAATTTAAAGAAAATGAAAAAACGGAAATAATTGGTAATGGAAATGTTGGAATGGAAGTGGAGAAGGGAAGAAGAGTTGAGGTAAATTTTTAAGGACCTCTAGTAGTTTATTATTATTAAGGTCCTTTAGTAGTTTAATTTTAAAAAAGGTCACAGAATGTCTATAGAAAACCAGAAAAATACAATTTCAGAAAATTCTGGGGTTATTGACTTGTGAAAAAATTTCGCTTCCGAACAGATCTTTTAATAGAACCTCTCTTTAATATTTTTTCTTCAAAAAAACAATTTTTATTTAGGTAGTTGTAATTATCCTTTTGGGTATTTTTCTCTTTCTTTCTTTATTTGGCTCTATACTTTTGTGGAATGTTTGTTGGCGTGTTCAGAAACGTAAATTGGTAAATTTATTATTTATAAAAAATAATTATTTTCCCTTATTTTCTTCCAAAATTTAAACATCCGTTTTCTGCTCATTTTGTACTCTTATTTTTCTTTCTCTTTTTTTAAATTAATTTTAAAGAAATAAGCAAATATTCTCTCTTTCCAGTTTTTTTAAAAATAAAAAATTAAAAGCCAAAAACATTCCTTTTTATTATTTTGTTTTTCACAATTTTACAATTCCTATTTAAAACACGTGAATAATATGTGTGTGAAAAATAATGAATGTGAAAAATAAAATAAATTAAGAATTTTTTTAAAAAACATTCCTTTTGCATTTTTTAATTAATCAAAACAAAAATGCATAGTAAATGATTAATATATTTATATACTATTTATTAGCTAATAGTTTAGAGATAACGATCGAAAAAATTTTAAAAAGTCATGTGATTGGACTTTTAATAGTTTAACGGTAATTGAGAGAGAGAATAAGGGGGTAAAGTTGTGTAGAATATATTTTTTGGTTCTGAACAGCCCTGGTCACGGATACTGATTTTGATATCTGTATCCGGATATTTACGGCGGATACAGACGGATTGGCGGATTATCTGTATCCATATCCGTATCAATGACCAAATCTGGTTCCGAATATTTGAAGATTTTCCAGCAACTAACTATGAGGAAATGTTAACCTCTACTGGATATTTGTAAAATAAAAAATAAAATTAATAGGAATTATAGTTAAAGTGTCTTATCCATTTGGGGTTAGTCTCTTCTAAAAAATTCCAATATCCCAATTTTTAAATTAATTCTATTTTCATTTACTTTCTGCAACTTTTGTCCTTTCTTATTTTTCTTTTGACTAAATTTCTTGGAAAAACTTAAATTTTTCTTCACAATAATAAAAAAATATTTTTATAAAACAAATAAATAATTAAAAATATTTTAAAGAATTAAAGATTAAATTTTAAAAATTGTTTGGCAAAAATTAAGAATGCATTTTTGTGGTAAAAGAAAAATGTGACAGTAATAAATAAATAAATATATACAAAATAATAAAAAATAATAAAAAATATTTAGTCAATCAAGAATGGAATGAAAAGTTTAAACAATAAATTGGAAATAAAAAAAATATTTGAAAAAATTGTGTTAAAAAATGAATCTGAAGTTTTTAATCTAAAAAATTTTAATTTTTAATTTCAAAAAAGGTCCATTCTCTCCAAATGCAATTTTTCCATTATGCTCGTCAAGAAAAAGAAAAAGCGGTTTCTGAATGTCAATTAAGATATCAAGCTTTAGTTAAAGCCGCAGCAGGAATGCGTTCTTCAGACACAACAACAACAGCAACCCCCACATCTTTACAATCCCCTTCCTTTTCTTTAAATCGTTCAGAAAATTTAGAAAATGGAGGGGGAGGAAGGATATCTTGTTTAGATGAATGTTTTTCTTCTCCGTCGTCTTCCTGTGAATATGGGGGAAATGAAGATATTGAAGGGGGGAATTTGCAAAGAAATGATGAACAACAACAACAACAACAAAATGGGGCAAGAAGGAAGCTTTATTTTAGTTCAGGTAAATTTATATTCGGAATTTTTTTATTTTTTTTAATTGAAAAAAGTTGGAAAGTAAAAGGGTTGGAGAGGGGGTAGTTTGGGCGTGAAAACATTGGCACGGTCTTACAAAATTATTTAAAAACGAATATTAAGAAATTTTTTAAAAAAGTGTTCCCAATAGTGTTGACAATAGATCGAAAATCTCGAAACGAAATCTCGAAGGAAAATTTTGGTTATTGAGAGATATAACCTCGATTCTCTGGGATATGGGGGGGGGGGATATCTTGTATGCCCCTCCTAGCCCGGTATTTATTTGTTTGGGCATAAGAACAGTCTCTCAGTCGATAACCTTTTTTTTAAACTTTATAATTTTTGATTATTTATAAAATTTTGGCCAAAAATAATTTTTTCTCAAATATAATATCTTTTACATTTTTCCTTAAATTTCTTTACTAATTACACAATTTGTAAAGGATTTGGATACCTTAATTAATGTTAATTCTGCAAACTTTCATGGTTTTAGGCGCTCTTTTTTATTTTATTAGCCCGAAAATAATTTTAAAATTTTTATTTATTTACTTAAAACCTACACAAAAGCAACACACGCGATTATTTCCACTGATCACATTTTTATTAAAATTTAGTCAATGTAATCGTTAAATTTTGGTTTGTTGTTTATATGCTTATTATTTGAGAATTTTACAAACAAGTTTTTAATAAAATGAAGGAAATTATTTAAAAAAATGTTTTTAATATATTCGCGTGGATGATTTTGTGCAAAAATATTTTTGTATTTTTTTTGTAAGGTTTTAGAAAATATTATAATATTTTTTCCAAATTGTATTTTTGTACTTTATTAAGGATTTTGAAACATTTTTAGGTCATATTCTGAATTATCCTATTTTCTCAAATAATTATTTCTCCCCCTTGACTAATTACCCTTTCCTAATGAGAAAAAATACTTACCTAGGGTAATTATTCAAGAAAATACGATAGATTATTTTATGGATGATTAACATAAATTTAAGTCTGAGTTCATTCAGTATTTCTAATTAAAGCCCAGACGTGTCGTACGAGAATCAAGATCTCGATAACCGAGATTTTCTAACGATATTTCGTCTCAGTCCGGGCTCTATTTCTGGTCTTTTCCTTTTCTTTCCCTATTTAAAATACCACAATTTTTAAGCCTCTCTATTTTACAAACAATATTAAAAAATAATATAAATTTATGAAAAAAAATGAGAAAGGGGTTTGTGATAAATGGATATATAATTTTAAAAACTAAAAAAACTTATATTAAAAAATCTTTCTGTTCGTTTAATTACCTTCAATCTTCCTCTTTGTAGTCCCCTCTTATTCTCTTTTTTTTCAAATATCAAAAATAGATATTTAAACCAACTGTTTATGTTTAATATATCCGAAAAGAACATTTCCGTTCTAATCACCAAAAAAGCATTTCCGCTCCTTGGGGGGGAATAAAAGGGGCCAATTGGAGAGAGGGAAATAAACGCGCACGTCATTTTTTTCATAAAATCAATTAAAAAATAATTAATCAAAAAGTATATATCTATTTATGTTCTTTGCCTCTGTTACTTCCGCTGATAAATTGATAATTTATTGATAAATCAACAATAAATTTCTATAAAAAAATTTCTTTGAGTCATCAGTTTATTTATTACTTTTAAATTAATTTTTTTAGATTAATTAATTAATTAAAATGTCTGGAATAATTTTAGAAATTTGTCTGGACTAGAACTTAATACTTTAAATGAAATTTTAAAATTTAAAATTTCCTTGTCCAGGCAATCCAAAATTCCATATTCCCTCTAATTAAATTGACATTAGTTACTAGTTAATATTTAAATGTACTGATAAAATTATATTTTATCGATAAAATGTTAGGAAAACATGCACCAACCAGTCCAAACTTTGAAATTTTGCATTCAACAATAATTATCAATATTCCCCCAAAAATTGATTAACTATTTAATTAAACATAAATAGAATTAAATGTAAAAATTTTCAAAAAATGTTTTTTAAGTTTATTTTACATTAATTTAATTAATATATAACCAAAAAATTTCCAAATTTTAATTTAAGTTATTGTAATTGCTAAAATAATGCCCTCTCTCAAATAATTACCCCCGTCTTATTAATTAACCCCTCCCTTTAAATTATCCCCTCCAGCGAGAGGTTGAAACAATAATAACCCTGGGCAATTATTTTAGCATTTATGGTAATTAGCATTATTGAGGATCTCTTTACAAAAACCTCATGGCTATAAATTCCCTAATTTATTTAATTTAGAAAAGTAAAAACGTCCCATAAGAACTACATACTCAGAACTTTACTAATTATTTTTCGAAGTCAAAAGGTTTTTTCTAAAAAAAGAACTCTCTTCTTTTCTTGAAGGAAAAAGCCTCTGTGAAAAACAGGTGAAAGCTGTCACTAAAAGCATATGTTTTTTGGCCAAAAATATTTAATTTCATGGACTTTGTTTCGCCAAAAAAAAATTTTTTTCCTTTTAATTTTTGTTCTCTGTTTTTGTTCTCTTTTTCTTCTTTTTTTCTTTATTTTCTCTGTCATTTCCCCTTCTCTCTTTCCTTCCCTCCGCCCCGTGCTGGGGGGTTATTCATTCATTCCCCCCCATTTTTATTTAAAGGCTCTCGTTTTGAGAGAGCCAAACATACATATAAAAATAAATATTTTTATTTATTTTCTCGCGAATTCAACAACCATTTTCACATAAATAAATATTTTTAGTTTGTCAGTAAAAAAAGAAAATATTATATATTATGTACATAAAGGACAAAAAAGTTTTGAATATTTTCTTCTTTTCCTCTCAATACCTATATTTTACAAGAAATATTTTTATTTATTTATTTTTCTTTAAAATTTGTAGAGAAATCAGCTGAGAAAACTTTTTTTTTCAAAAAAAAATATTTTTTCTTTTCCCTTTATTTAACCTAAAAAAGTTTTTATTTATTTATTTGGATGACTATTTCACCAATTAAAATATCTCCAAAAACAACGACTATGACCCCAACAAGTAGCGTTAAAGGGATGTCTGAACCATCGGCTTCAGAACCGTCAGAACCTTTAATGCCCCTTATGCAAGTATACATGCGTAGAAGTGAGTTTTTATAGTGAAAGATTAAGAGAGTTATTGGGGGTAAAATAAATAAACTTGAATTTTCCAACTTTTTTTCAGAATTTAAGCTGGAAATAAGCTTGTTATATTTACATATTTGCATAAATTAAATAAACTTTCCAATTTTTTTCAGAATTTTTTCAGAATAAATTTAAATAAACTTTAATTTCATTTTTCCAACTTTTTCAGAATTCTTCGAACCCAAATTAATGTCAACTCCACCGCCTATTGCAGAACAATTTCTTTACGACTTGAGGAAAATGATATCGGTAGCTAGGGAAAGAATTCGAAATAGGAGACATGGTGGGAATTTTTTAGAAATATTTTTTGAAAAATATTTTTATTAAATTTTAATTTGAATTATTATTTCTGATTTTTATTTTAAAAATTCGGCAGAAAAATAGTTTCGGTGAATTGTCCTTTTCTGTAAATTGTCCCTCCTTTAAAATAATTTTTTCAGTAAATTTTCAATTTAGCTTTAAAAACAGTTTAAAATAGAATTTCCGATTGAATAATTTTTAAAAAATTAAATTATTTTTTATTTCTTTTTTAGTCCCTCGCCTTCCTCCTGTTGCAGAAAGTGACGACGAAACAACAATTTCAGCAACTACAGCAAATGGCAATTGTATTATTTCTGGATCTCTTCAAACAAAATCAGAACAAATTAAAAACGGAACAGAAGAAAATAAAAAAGAAGAGAAAATTGCTCCAAATATTTGTTGTTTAAATAAAGAAAATTCCAAAGAAAAGGAAAAAGAAATTATAAGGAATTCGGGTAATTTACAACAAAAAATGGATTATTGTTTAGTTGAAAAGAAGGAAGGAGAAGAAGGAAAGGGGGGAGAAGAAGAAGAAGAAAAAGGAGAAGGAGATATCCCTAAGGAAATTATTAATGAAAAGGAGGAGGAGGTGGAAATTAATGAAGAAAAGAAAGAAGAAATGAAGGAAGAAGTAGAGGAAGATAATGAGGCGTTCTTTGAAGGAATAATCTGTTCTGAAACAAAAATAGATTTATTTAATGAGACTTTGGAATTAAATGAAATTATGGAAAATGAATTGGAGAAGGAGGTGGAGGTGGAGAAGGAGAAGATTGGGGAGAATTGCGGGAATTTTGAGGAAATGGAGGAAAAATTTGAAAAGGAAAATGAAGGCGAATTAAATGTTGATAATGAATTTTTGGAAAATGATGAGGGAAAAATTGATAAATTTGAAAAGGAAATTGATTTGGGAAGGGAGGAAAATGGAGAGGTGAAGAAGGATGAGGAGATAATGCCGATAGACTGGTAAAAAGATACTTTTAATTTAATATAAAATTAAAAAAACCTTGACAAATAAGAGCAGTTTTTTTAGAAAACCCTCTATAATATGTACGCTCTCTTATGGAGACACTCTATATAATGTACTCTATATAGTATACTCTCAATATAGGGTAATTTGTTAGGCAGAAATGAAATAAAATATCTCTTGTTTAATCTCTATATCAGTGGACTGTCCAGAAAACATATATTGAATAGTGGTCCGACTTTGCTAAAAAATAATTTTATATCTCTATAAATTAAAAAAATTCTTTAAAGTTTTGATGATAAATCAACAGAAACAACAGAAGAAAAGAAAACAACAAAATCAGAACAAGTTGAAATGACAAAAGAAATTAAACCCTCAATTCCTTTAATTCCTCAAACATTTCCAGAACACCAATTAAATAATGCTTATATTCCTCCCCCAAGTCGAATACCCTCAGCAATACCTTCAACAATTAATGGAAAATCACCAAAAATTCCTTTAAAATTTTCTTCTTCAAATAGAAAAACTTCTTCAAATAACAATAATTGTGTAAAACCTCCACCCCTTCCACCTAGACCACCACCACAAATTAATGGACAAAGTAATGGAACTACGCCTGTAATGAAGGAATCTTTTTTGACTGTAATGGCAGCAAAGAGAAAAGCTGCTTCTGGAATTGCTAGAAGACAGAAACAGAATGGAAGGCAAGTTTTTAGAAAATGAAATAATGGGGGTTTGGGAAATTTGAAGGAATGAGTTGATGGTATGAGGAACTCTGAACTTATGATCTGATCTAGGCGAACGGGGCTACTGGATCCCATTAGTTAAGGACCTGGATTAAAGTAATCGTCTCTTCCGTTCCTTGCTTAATTTATCAATTGATTGATCAATAATTTTTTTCAAAAACTTTTAATTTTAAGGGAGGAGGAAGACAAATCATTATCAATTGATAACAACAATTCTTCTCCAGTCAAAGAAGAGAATTCTTCACCAGCACCCAGGAACGGAAGGCGTCTTTTCTACGCAACATGCCTTCAACCACCTTCATATTATATGGGTGATGGTGATTCCACAACAATGAAAAAATCCTTGCCTAGACGTAAGAAAGTAGCGGCTGTCAACAATACAAACCAAACATCGACCCCAACAGGAATACCTACACCAACGACTACAACTTTAGTTAAATAAGTAAAAATATTTATATTTTGGATGTTTTTTAAAATAAATTAATTTATATATTTTAATTTAAAAATCAAGCAGAAAATTTTAAATATAAGAAGAAATTAGAGGAAATTTTTCCTTTCTTTTTAACCTGCTTCGACTAAAATTTTTTTGCTTGATTTTCCTGTTTACTTAGCTCCACTCTTCCATTTATATCTCGATTCGTTTTCTTTTTTTTTATATTTTTATTTGATCTTTTTTTAAAAATATTTGGAATTGAGGGAAATATTTATTTTTTGTTTTATTCTTAATTCCAAATAATTCAAAAATATTTTTTTTAATTTTGCCTGTTCCATTATTGCTCATTTTCATTAATTTATGCAAATATTCGAATGCTCTTTTTTCTTCTAATCCCACACATAATCACACAATTTTCAGTCAGATTTTAAATTTTGTAAAAAGGAATAAAGAATTTTCAAGAAGGAAATAAAAAAAATTATTTTTATATTCAAATCAGTCACGTTTATTTAGTCTTTTTTAGTAATAAAAATTAGATGTACAGACAGACTATTTTTAGAAAGTTCAAAAATAGTAAAATGTCCACAAATTAATGTAAAGTTCTAACACACAGTTTATTCCCGATTATAATCGTTTACCAGTCTTCTTTCGGATAACGTGAAATTGTGTATTTTGAACTTGAAGATTGTGGATTGCTAAAACTGACTGACCATTTTTTTATACTTTTAAGAAAAGGAGGGGGGGTACGAAACCGACTATTACCCGTAAAAATTTTCCTATTGTTGACACCCCTGCCATTTACCCAAAGGAATTACCTAAATTAGTTTTTTTTGTTTTTTTCCAAATTTAGTTTAACCAACTGTTAACTTCAAATAAATATTTACACTAAAATAGACTTTCATAATTAATTACTATCAAAAAACGAACAGATGAAGAAATTAACGTAAACAACTTTATTTTTAAAGATAATTTTCAAAGAACGACCGGAAAATGTTAAGAAATATTAAAGGTAAATATTAACGTTTTTAAAGGTCAACAACAGCTGTCTACTAGGGGAGAATGAAGAAAAAACGAGAAATAACCGTTCTTTTTTTTTAATTTCATCACAGCAGTAAAGAAGTGGAAGAAGTCGTTTTGGCGTTCAAAATATTATAAATCAAATAAGACCCCCCAGTGCTGAATTTATTTGCGCCTAAATGACCCCACAAGTAGTGTCAGTTTTTAACTGTTCGCTAGAAAAGAAATCAGAAAATTTTTTCATGACTGATAGTTTCAGATAAAAAAAAAGAAAAAAGTGTTTATGTTTATTTATTTAATTTTAAAATTTATTTTTTGGCCAAAAATAGGGAAAGAATATTGATGATCCTCTCATTTATTGAGAGAGGAAATTACCCATTTATTTTCAATGTAAAAAAGATAATAAAGGAAAAAATAAGCAAACACTGGTTTTTCTTTTGAAAAAAGATAAAATTCTTTAAAAAAGCGAGGAATTAAAAATACCTAAATTCTCGATTTTAATAAAGGAATAAATAATTAAACTTAAAGTTAAAAATTTTTAGTTGTCAAAACCCGAATTTTTATCATTTTTTAAACAAATTTAATTAGGTAATAAAAAAAAATAATTTTCAACCCTAAATAAAGAGAATTTTCTCTCAATTATTAATTTAATTTTTATTTATTATAAAAAATATATTAAATATAAAGTAGACTTATTTTGTTTCAATTCCGGACTGTTTCTACTTCCTTTAAAATTCAAAATATATTTCTTTATTTCCAATTTAATTTTAAAAAAATTCTCGACTTTTAAATTTTTTCAAAAAATCTCGAATTTAGTAAAAACAGTTTGGAAACTTACGAACACTAAAAAAGGACGAAAAGAGTATTATACCACATGTGATTAACAATAAATCAAAAAAGAAATATTAAGAGAAAAGGAAAAAAAGAGAAATAGAATATACACCCGTTAAAAATAATTATTTAAAAATAAATTGGTTGCGGAATGGCCTAAATAATAGAAAAATGATAGAAAAAAATACTGGCCAAATTCACGTGAATATCACATTCTCCAAATAACCATTAGCCTAAAAAGAGAAAATGGGTAAAAATAGAAAATTTAATTGAAAATTATTTTTAAATTAAATTTTTAAGTTAAATTCTTAATAAATTCATTATTAAAATTTTGAAGAATTGGGGAACTTTGGGAAAAATGAAATATAAATTAAAATTTTTGAATTATAAAAAAATCAAAAAATTTAATAATTAAATCAGAGACCGAACTGGGAATGTCCCACGATTCTTTGGAAAATATCGATCGCGATAACCGAGATTTTCGATCAGGATCAGTCCCTAGCTCAAAATTGAATTTTTAGAGCCTCAATAATATCCTAATCTATCTAGAAATTTCTATAAAATTTTTTGACAATCCCTGTCACACCAATTTATTTTTAAAATCTCACATGTTTATTTAGACATTTGCAGCATTTACAGATTGACTCAATCGACGATATCTCCCTCCACCACGAGCATTATTCTTCCCTTCGATTAGATAACCTTGAAAATTTTAAATTTTAATTAAAAAAATTTTCACATTTTTATACTAAAAACATCTGTATCTATTCAAGGAAGCGAAATAAAGTAAAAAGAATCCGGGGAAATATCAAAAAGAAAAATTCCTTTTTAAAATCCTAATAAAAATAAAAATTCTCAAAAATTTTCTATTTGCGGGTTCTGAATTAGAGGTAACGTAAAATGTTGGTGAATTTCCCAAGAAAATTTAAAAGAAAGGAAATAGAATTAAGACCAAGAGATAACCCTGCGAAGTATAAATTAAAAGGGGCAGCAGGAGGTCGATTTCAAGGGGAGAGGGGGCTAAATCGGGGTAGGCAGAAATTTTGAGAATTTTTGTGCTTGTAGGCTCATTTTCCCACATTTCGAGTGCAGCTTCAGCCCCAGAAGCCCTCGATAAATTATCCACAAATATACAAAATTGAATAAAAAAATAAAAACCGATAATCCTCCTTCGATTATAATAAGCCAAATAAGTAATACCCAACGAAAAGGCAAAAACAGCAAAATAATGTAAAGCATAAGTCTCTTCGCCAATAAATTCATCGTCAATCTTTCCCTAAATTGTTTTTTATTTTTAAAATGTTTTTAGGATTAAAAAACCTCAATACGATCCATTCCACCTTGAATGTTATTTTTAACTTGTTGAGCTAAAATTTTATTTTTCACACACGCCAGAAAAATAATTTTCAAAAAATTTTCAAACCTAAAAATTTATTTCCACCAGATTTCTTTCCATTTTTGTATTCTTCTTCAATAGTAAGCATATTGTCAAAAATTCTTTCTTTCGGGCTTCTAAAAGATTCTTGAGAAACTTTGTTATCTGGTAAGCCTTGCGAAATCGGTTCTGCTTTTTCGTCTCTTATGCCAGATTTTTTTGGATTTTTCTTTTCAAAAATTGGTGGTGGAAGTTTTGGAGGAAAAGTTTCTTTGGTAGTCTGTCCGGTATTTTTGTGTTCCATATTACTTGTCTCGGCACTTTTGTCCGTAACCGTTTCGGTGATATTTTTATTTGAAGAAATTGAAGTTGGCTTTTTACTGGTAGTGAGGTAATCTTCTGTTATTTCTGTAGAATTCCCGGTCACATTTGCTAGAAAAATTTTATTGAAATTAGAGAATGAACGTGTTTTGACATACATAAAAGATTTGGAAATGGAACTAATTTTAGTTAAGAGGGACACGCCCGATTTGTCGCCGGCCGATTTGTCGCGAGGCCGACTTGTCGCCGGCCGATTTGTCGCCAAGCTTTTTAATTAACACCCCCCTTCCACAAGGCCTACGCGGAAAAAAGTTTTTGCCGCTGCGGAGGAAGCCGGGCATGTCGAGCGGAACGACGGCCGCCGCTTCGCTACGGTCGCCGCGAGCGAAGCGAGCACGACCGCAGCGAAGCACGGCCATCGTGCAGCGAAGACCATGCCCGGCCTACCCTCCGTAGCAGCACAAAAACAGTTTTTCCAGCGAAGATTCAGTTGATCATAATTATGTTCAGAATCATCCAATCGAGCTGATTTTGGTGTCATTCAACTCAGCTCGTCGAGCCCGTTCGAATGACATATAAATTGTCCAATTTGAGTCTGGTACGGAAATTGTAGTCAGGCCGGTTTTTTAATTTTGGAAAATTTTTTTGTAAAATTTTTGTTTTATAATTCAGCATGGTCATGGTCCCATTTGATGGTCGTTGGGACCATTCTAATTGATTATAAATCAGAATATTTAATTAAAAAGCTTGGCGACAAATCGGCCGGCGACAAGTCGGCCTCGCGACAAATCGGCCGGCGACAAATCGGTCGCGACAAATCGGCCGCGACAAATCGGCCCGCGACAAATCGGGCTGTACCCTAGTTAAGAATATTTTTTATTGGTGAAACGTTTAGAAAATGATTTGGATTTAAATTGCAAATTAAATTATGAAAGGATTTAAGAATAAGAGATTATAGAACGTTCGTAAAAAACTATTTTATGAATTCTTCCTCTAAAGGACCAAATCAATATAATTTTTTAATTTAAAACTGAATGAAGAGAGTCGAGAAAAACGGCAATTTTTTTTTAATTTTTCAAAAATCATTTAATCAATTAATTTTAAGAATACCTGAAGCATGGCCTCGAACAAATCCAATTACGACAATTATTAGAAGAAAATAAAATTTAGATGCCATAATCCTATAGATTTTCTTTTTTTTAAGAATGGGTTGGCGAGAATCAATAATTACTCTTTAGAAATTATGGAGTATAAAACAGCCACGTTTTGGGTAAATAAAAAAGAAATGCGAATTAGCAACATAAAAAATTTTACGTCTCAAAATTCAATATTTTTCGCCATTTGTATAAACCAATTTTAAATTTCTGAATTTTGGCTGAATTAAATATTCAACAGAGGTGAATTTAAAATTAAAAAAGGATTTCAACCAGCATTATAACAAATTAATTTTAAACACTCAATATTTTTATAACATTTTTATCACAAATACAACAATACAAACAATATAAGGACAGAAAATATACTCCCACATATTAACATACAATACTAGGGGAATTAGAGGTTACAGAGATTTATATATGGGCACAAATGCCAAATACACACAATAAGCCAATACAGTGTGATAGGGTATAGGAAGCAAATATATATTTATGAACATATCTACAACATCCGAACATCCTCCGGGCAGCGACATCTCCTCTCATCAATAGTGCGGCGACTGACAACATTGCTCGTAGCAGAGAAGCATGCAAATCAAGAACAACAAGCTAGAATTAGAAAAAGATTATTTCGGGACTTTTATAAAAATAGTAAAAGAACTCACACGCCACTAGCACTGAGGAAAGTATATCGTAAGCCCAGAGGTCGAGGCTGTTTCACGGCAGCAGTTGGATCAGAGGTAGAAACAGAAGGATGTTTCGTGGAGCCCGAAGAACCTGTGATCAGAGACACCGTCTTGCCTGGAAATCGAAGGAGATATTAAACAATTCTCAAAATATCTTTGCTTTACACTTACCAGTTGGCCCAGTTTCCACGGACTCGGAGCTTTTGGCAGCAGCAGCATCGTTGATCAGAGTATGCGCTTGCACATGCTCCACCTTGTCGCTATAATCCTTTATCTTCTTATCTAAGAGCTCTCGCGGACCGTCTCCCTGTGGGAACATTGCACGGAACATTGGATCAGGCTGACGACTTTTGCCCCTGGAAAAAGGAAAATAATGATTACTGAATTAAAATGAAGTTTGGAAGGTTATTTTTAGTTGTTATAACCAAAAACAACAGCAAAATTCCCTAGTAATTTAGTGGTTTACTCACTTGTTTTCCTCTTGCAGATGTTCATCCAAGGTCGAAGTTGTGGTCGACTGAGATCCATTCGATGATGGCGATCCGGTCACAGTTGACAGTGGCGTTCCAGACACATTTGCCTTTGTCTCATCGTTTGGCAGATCTTGGGGACGACTTAAATAAATTTTTTTATTTAAAATTTAACGAAGAATAAACATACACATTGGTGAAGAATACAGCAGAGCACAGGAAGAACACGGTGGTCAGCATGACGGCCGAGAGCGGCGATGACGACTTCATGTTGTTGTTTGAATTACGCAACGATATGATGTGAAGAACGCGATGATTGCTGATTGTTGGAATATTTTAATGAGGAAATTATTGAGCTTTTATAGTCTATTGATTGGAACTCTAGAGAGATGAACCACAGAATAGGTAGATAAAGTTAAATTTGTTTTTGTTCTAGGATGATCTCGAAATACTGTTCGAATTTCATTTTGACTATAAATCTTTGGCAAATTGTACCGTTGACAAAATGTACATTTTAATTAACAATGACAAAGTGGTTGAATAGACATTTCGTTTACTTTCAAAAAATTTTAAAAATTAAATTTACTTTTACTGGGCGCTCCGACACGGGCACAGTGATCCATTTGCACAGTAAGACAATTGCACATTGGGCATCTGCACAGTGGACAATTGCACAGTAATTTGTGGTTAAGTGCATTTGTGTTAGACTTTCTGATAAGTTTTTTAATAATAAAATGGTTTTTCTTAAACAAAAACAATTTTCCCTGTTCTATAAGCAATTTTTCCCGTTGTTGGAAAAGTTGTTCGCGGGAGACGAACACTCGCAGAGATATAGGCTCCCGAAAATCGAAAAACAATAGAGTAAACCAAGCGGTTTTTTGTGGTAAAAAATTCGAAGATGCAAATTATAGCTCATTCGAAAGAGCTTTTTGAGTTGAGTCGGCTGACACCAAATTCATCTTGATTGGATGATTCTGAACGAAGTTATGACCTATAGGTGAATGAGCCTTGCGTTTATTTGGAGTGTTTCGCGACTAAACAGGCGTTTTGCGAATAAATGGGTAGGTCGTTTTGCGAATAAACAAGACTTTACTGTGCAATTGTCCACTGTGTAATTGTCCTCTGTGCAAAAGTCTTACTGTGCAAATGGATCACTGTGCCCAAGTCGTGTCACCCTTTTACTGTAGCCTTTATTTAATAAATTTTTTTTATTTCGGAGCCATCTCGGCAACATACATTAAATAATTGTTCTTTTAAACTTTATAACTGATAAATGCGCCGTCATAACAGTGATTCGATTGTTCCGCAGATGGTCAAATGTCGACTTTGTAGGGATCGTAGTGAATACTCAAATTCGTTTATAACTGCGAAAATGGAGTTCTCAGGTCTCTTATTAATCTGAGCATTTTTTATCGTTATTCAATGTTATTTTATGGATTTGAAATTAAATTTTTGTTCTGGCATAATATAAGGGGCGCTTTTTTAACTCCATTTTCGTTATTCATAAACAGCCTTTAAAGAAACTGTCTGCGATCATTCAGAAGTTAATGTGGTTCAAAGTGTCCTTTGTCTTTCTTGTGATAGGATGCCGAATGTTGCTTCTCGTAATAATACTAGCTCTAATTTGAAGGTGAGAGATTTTTAAAATTTAAACTAAAATTCCGGGGTCGGACCTTATCTAAATTATTTTTTTTCAATTTTTAGACTCCAACTTATTGTAGTACAAGTAGCGGAAAGTTTAATGTCAGTGCTCCATCTTCACATACTAAACTCTCCAAGATTCTCAAAAATTGGCCTTATTTGCGTCTTAAACAAGCTGCAGATGCTGCGAAAGGTTAATTTTTAAATATGATTTTAACAATTATTTTAAAGATGGAGAATTGGGAGCTGCTTGCAGGATTGAGATGGAACGTCGAAAACAAAGCTATAAGAATTAGAAAGAAGCTGGTTCAATGACAATTTTTGCTTGGTTAGACCTTTAATAAGACCTCTTCTTAAAGTTGATATAAAACTCCATCATTTTACTCCTAATTTTAATTTATATAACTATGGATAATTCTCATATAATCTTTTTCAAAGAAAAAAATTTCTCTTCATTTTAAAAATTTTAGTCAATAATTGATTTCTATTCAACTCGTTTTCTTCTTTATGTTAAAATTTCAGATATACTAGTTTAGAAGGGCAAAACTAATAATAAGAGCTTTAAACAATGTACATTTCTATTTAATTTTTTATTCTAAAAACGTAATTCTGCAAATTTGCACTTTTATTAAATTTAAATTATTTACGAGGAATGAAAGGTAAACAGAATTTTTAATAAAAAATTATTCTTGGTGTTTATTCCTTTGCCTTTCTTGTTTAGAAATATTACGTGTGTACTTTTTTCTTCGGTAAGATGTTGGTAAACGCTGGCATAGTTAGCCTTAAGGTTGTCAAGGCGATGACTCTTCGAAACGTGAAGGTAAAGATTTTTTTGAATTTTTTTGTTAAAGTTTTCTTTCCTTTTCAAAATATTTCTTAAAAAATTCTTTGTGAAATATGTCTTCATTTTTCAAATTATTAAAGTTTTTGAGCTTCAATTAATATTGCAGCGACAATAGAATTAACTGATGGCAGAAAGTGTTCGTGTTATCGTTCGATGTAGACCGTTGAATGAACGTGAATTACAATTAAATTCAAAGGTAAAGTTAATTTAATTTTTAGATGGGGTCATGCTATCGAATACAAGAATTTCCCCTTACCAAAAATTTTTATTTTGATGAGATTCCTTGATATTGGAGATGAACCTTGAAAAAATTCATATTCAAAAGAATAAATTTGAAAAATGAAAGTTCCTTTAAAATTAATTTTTAGGTATGTGTCGAGATGGATGAAGCTTTGGGCCAGGTATTTTTAAAATTAAAAAATAAATTCATTTTAAAAGGTTCAAGAATGATTTAAAAATAAAATTTATTTTTACATAGTGTGCACTAATTGATGGTACAAACCCACCCAAATTGTTCACTTTCGATAGTGTGTATTATTTGGACGCTACTGCTGAACAAATATACAATGATATTGTCTACCCTTTGGTTGAGGTTTGAAAAATAATTAATTTAAATTTTTTTAACCTTTAGAATGTCATAGAGGGCTATAATGGAACGGTATTTATTTTCTTATAAAAAATTAACTTTTTTGTATTTATTTTTCCAGGTGTTCGCTTATGGACAGACCGGTTAATTTTGAAAATATTTCCAAACTTCCTTAATACTTTAAAGGTTCTGGTAAAACCTATTCAATGCAGGGAGATCCACAAGTGCCTGTGCAGAGAGGGATTATTCCTCGCGCTTTTGAACATATTTTCGAATCTATCGCTACTACAGAGCACACTAAATTCCTTGTACATGTTTCTTATTTAGAGGTTAGTTTTTTTTATTAAATACTTTATGTGAGGAAGCAAAATTAATTATAATTATTATGAGAAGCGTGTCAAGGAATAAGCTTTTTCGAAATATTCATTCCTTCTAATCTTTTGAGCTTTGAAAATTCTTTATTTTCTTATAAAAGCATTTTTTTAATTTTAGATTTACAATGAAGAAATTCGTGATTTATTGGGGGATAACAAAAAGAAATTGGAAGTTAAAGTAGGTTTTTAAAACAATATAAAAATAAATGAGCTAATTAAAAAATATTTTTAATTATTTTCTAATTTTCATTTTAAGTGTAGGAACATCCAGAACAGGTATTTCTACATTGTTTTTCTTATTTTTGACAATTTAATATTTTTTACAAAAAAGGGTGTTTATATAGCTGGATTGGGAATGCATATTTGCCATAATGTAGCAGGTTTATTTATTATATTTTTCGAAATTGTATAAATTAAATTTTAGATTGTGAAAGTTTAATGCAGACAGGCTTTAACAGTAGACATGTTGGTGCAACTTTAATGAACAAAGATTCGAGCAGGTTTTTTTTTAAATTTTTAATGAGTAAAAAAATATTCTGAAAATAATTTTCCCTTAAGATCACATTCAATATTCACAGTTTATGTGGAGGCACTCTCCAAGAGTGGACATATTCGAATGGGAAAGTTAAATTTAGTTGATTTGGCTGGAAGCGAGAGACAGGCAAAAACGGGTGCTACCGGAGAACGTTTTAAAGGTTTAAAAAATTAAAATCTTTTTTTTTTAATTTTTTAAAAACTATTTAGAAGCAACAAAAATCAATCTTTCACTTTCTGCTCTTGGTAACGTTATTTCTGCTCTAGTTGATGGCCGTTCTACACACATTCCTTATAGAGATTCTAAACTTACTAGATTACTTCAAGTATTTTTTATTTAATTAAATCCAAGAAAACTTTTTAAAGGACTCCCTTGGAGGAAATACAAAAACAGTAATGATTGCTTGTATTTCTCCTTCAGACAATAATTTTGATGAAAGTTTGTCAACTTTGCGTTATGCAAATAGAGCAAAGAATATTAGGGTAAATTTAAAAAATTTTTTAAATTATTTTAATTTTTAGAATAAACCGAGAATTAATGAAGATCCAAAAGATGCTTTACTTAGAGAATATCAGGCAGAAATTGAAAGGCTTAAAAGACTTGTTCAACAACCTCGTAAAATCTTGAAAAAATTATTTAAAATATTTAAAAAAAAAATTTTTTAGAGGAAAAACCAGTTATTCAAGCTAGCGATGAATTTGAACGAGAAAGAAATAAATTACGTGCAGAATTTGAAATTGCTATGCGAGAGCTTCGTTCAAGCTATGAAAATGAACAAAAAAACAAGGAAAAATTGCAAACTGATTTGGCAAAGTGATTTTTAATAAAATTAAAAAATTCTATTTTGGGAAATAGGGGAAGGAAAATTGTGTGTTAGAGATACTTGTAGTAAAAAAAATAATTTTAAATTAGACTTAAAACTTAAATAATTTTTGTAGACTTCGAAAAGAATATGAAAAAGCTAGTGAAGAGATCGAACTGGCAAAAAGTAAAGAACAAAGTGCTGAAAGTGCCAAAAAACGAATTAAACAATTAGAACAACAGTTAGTTGGAGGTGAACAGGCGGGAAATGAAGCACTTAAACAAAAACGTGTAAGAAAAATTAAAGAGGCGGAAACAAAAATGCAAAGACTTGCTGGTTAATTAAAGAAAATTTTTTGTAAATTTAATTTTAATTTATAGAAGCACTAGAAATGCACAAAGACAAAGAAGATCCTTTATTACATGTTTACCAAAATACACAGGAAAAGTTGGATGCTTTAGTTAAAGAATACAATAAAGAAAGGTAAAAAATAATTTGCTTTAAAGGAATAAAAATTAATTTTTAAAGATTGAAAGTCCAATCAATGGAAAAAGAATTGGAAGATTTGTCAAATGAATTTGAGCTGGATCGTTTAGATTATTTAGAAACAATACGTAGACAAGATCAACAATTGAAACTTTTTCAGCAAATACTTGAAAATACTGGTAATGGAATAAAGAATTTTTGAAAATTATTTTTCTCAATTTTTAAAGCTGCCATTCGAAAGGAAAGTAATTATGCAAATTTGGAACGTGTAAAAAGAGAGGCTATTTGGGATGAAGAAGGTGAAAGGTGGACATTACCGGAGTTGAGTATACGGCAACAAGCACTGCCAAATTCAGGTAAGAGGGAGGAATTGTTTATTGCAGATTGTTAATTGTAAGGCGCAATAAAGAGAATACATATATAGGAAAATTAAAGATTAATAGGGAAATTTTAAGTGACGGTAACAACAGTTCAAATTTATCAAAAATTCTAATTACGTTCAGTTATAGTCTCTATATTTTTCTTTTTATTTTTTAGTGTCACCAGCTATTTCATCAGAATTAAACGGTAGTGGATCTGATTCAATGGCGTCGAAATATAGTGGCTCACCCATAGAAGATTCTGAATCAAAATTGAAGAAACGCCTTGATGAAAGTATGGATAATGATTTTGTACAAAAATTCTTTAAGGTAATTCTATTAATTTTTTAAAAATAAATTTTCATTTTTAGCCGATAACTCGGCAAAACATTCTTGACAAATATAATCCTGAAAAACATAAAATGATTGGTATTTTAAAAATATATTTAATATGTATCAGAAATCTTTTTTAGCAGAACAACGTAAAAACCAAATGTTAGTTAATGGAGTAGTTTACGCAGATGCAATTTATGACCAATCCCAAAGGCATAAAAATGGGGGCACATCTCAAAACAATTCATCCACTAATCGACCTATTAGCGCTGCTCGAAAACCTCCACAAAGGCTTGAAGCATTAAATGTTTCTAGAAATAAATCATTTCATTAAAGAAAAGGATTTTTAGAACTAATTCACGGGTATTCTAAATATTGTATATATTTATAATATCAATTTCATTATGCTTTATAGATACAATAGAATCATATTAATACCACTAAATCTCGAACATAATTTCGGGTTGAGAGGGAAAATTTGGAAAATTTTAGTTTTTTAAATTTTCGGGGACGGGGTTAGAAGGTCAGAACCCGTTGAGAGGTCAGAAGTGTTCAGATTTAGAGTTCAGAATTGTCTAAACCTAGTTGAGATTTTTTTGTTTTATGACCCAAAATTTTGTTCTGGATTTGGGGTATTAACATGATTATAGTATTGTATTTATAATAATATCTAGTTTATTTTTTGTATACATATACTAATTTATTTACTTTAACAGATTAATGTAAATAAATATTTTTAATCTTAAATGTTTTTTTGAATTCTTTGAATTGTGTTTGATTAACAAAATTTTTATTTTAGTGCCTTTATTTATCTGACAATTTCCATTAGCGTTGAATTGGCCTTAATATTTCACACCGAAAGATATTTCCTTAGCCCAACGTTAGAAGTGACGAGTGAAATATTATTTGTCGATTGTCTATTGGCGTGTAAAATATTTGCATTTTTTAAAGAAAAATATTAAAAGTCTGGGTTTTAATTTCATTTTTTCTTTTTTAAATTATTTTTTAGTTTTTGGTGGAAGGCAGGAATGTTGCCAAGGAATTTTCGCTACCTTCAATTAAATTTTATTTGCTTAACAGCAATATTGTTAATTTCTATTTTATTTTATGTAAATGCTCAAGAGGACGAATGCCAAGGTTTTTTTCAAATTTTTTGATTGTAATTTTATTTATTTTTAGTCTGTGAGGATGTTTTGAAAGATGTTATGGATAGAGTGGACTCTTCTGGTGAAAATGTCAATGACGAGCTTGTCCGTAAAAATCTGTTGGATTATTGTCAAGGAATTTATGATAAACGTGATTCAAAGAATTCTGACGAGGAAAGAAAGGATAAAATGGTGAGTAAATTATTAAAGTTTAATTCTTGAATTTTCTGTCAAAGGATTACCACGTTTTTTATGGGAATTTTTATTTCATTCCATCCAGATTTTTCGATTCGTTTATCCGAAATTATACTCTCTTTCCCGGTTTTATGTGACTTCCACCATTTTAAAAATTTTCGCCTGAGGTGCTTAAACTCCAGGTAAGTAGTAACTCTAATTTATGAAATTAAATTCTGTGAATTTTGGCCCTTCCCCAACTTCTTTTAATTTTTATAAATCTGTTAAATATTTTAGTGTTTCTATATTGGTGCTCACAAGGATTCATCTGCCTCAATGATTGGAGATGCTGTTAAAACTCTTGCCTATAAGAAGCCTCCGCTTAAAGTTTGCAAGGATTTGAAAACAAAAGATGCCCAAATTTGTTCATTGAAATATGGTTTCTTTATTAGATTTTTTTATTAAAAATTTTTATTTTTAAGACAAACCAATCGATTGGGATAGTTTGGATTTGGACAAAATGAGGGTTGGACAGTTGAGAGAATTATTGCGTAAATTGGGTGATAGTTGCAAGGGTTGTGTTGAGAAAGTCGATTTTGTGCAACGAATTCGTGAATTAATGCCGAAAAAGGAAGCGAAAGAAGAACTTTAAATTTTTTTGGACTTTTGGTCTTTCTCTTTTATTTATTTTGTTTTTTTAATGGGTTATTTTGTTTGGATATAACTTTTAGATTATATTTTACTTTACGATGCCCATTTGTTCTTTACTTTTAATTTTGTTTTTTACCTTTATTAATTAGAGGATTGTAATCTATTTTTTGTGAAGTAACAAGAAAAACCGTTTTTTTGTTATGGAAAATCTTGGATTTTTAAAATTTAAAGAATTTCCTGATTATGTGCAAACATATAATTTATTCATTTTCCAAGCTCTTTAATCCTCTAAATTGTTTTCATTCTATATGGTTTATTTGTGTAAAATTAGTTAAATCGCATTCTTTTTATTTATTATAAAATCGTTTCATTTTCGTATATTAACTAGTAAAGTTTAGAATTATTTACTAATATTAATTAGCATTTGACTCACGGGCAAAGACGAAAATTTATTTCTTATGGCGCTGCCTAGACGTATAGCCAAAGAGACACAACGGTTGTTACAGGTTTTTATTTTTTTGTTTGAATGCAAGGTCTTCCGACTCTTGAGTGTAGAGGGAGTTTGGAATGTTAAACATTTGAAAAGTTTGCGTCCTAAACTGCACCGAAGCTTTAAGTCGGTTGCAGCTTTTCCCTGTAGGACAACCTTGAACATAAAGTTCAACGTATTCCCTTTTACTAAAACAAAACCATTTAAGGATCCAGTTCCGGGTATTAGTGCAATTCCTGATGAAGCCAATGCTCGATACTTCCATGTTATTATTGCAGGACCAGATTCGAGTCCTTTTGCAGGTTTTTGATTATTTTTTCCTAAATAAAATTTATTTTTTAATATTTTGTTTTAAGGTGGTGTTTTCAAATTGGAACTGTTTTTACCAGAAGAATATCCTATGGCCGCTCCCAAAGTGCGCTTCATGACAAAGGTAATATAAGTAAATACTTTATTGACTATATGAAAGGAGTGCTCGGATCATATTTTTCCTTACTATCCGATTTTCTCAACGCATTTTTAGGTATCCTAAAAATTAGAATATAATTATTGAAACCCAAGGATTTCTTAGTTGGGTTTTTGGATATCATAAAATTTTATTCGATAACCGAAATTTGTTAGCACCATCAGTAATCATATATTAAGAGATAATTACATTTCTTAATGACTATTACCATTTTTTAAAAGATTTATCATCCAAATATTGACAAGCTTGGCCGGATTTGTCTCGACATTCTTAAAGGTTTACTTTTTTCGACTTTTAAAATTAAATTAAAATTATTAGACAAATGGTCACCAGCTTTGCAAATTCGTACTGTTCTCCTTTCTATACAAGCTTTGCTTTCAGCACCAAATCCTGATGATCCACTTGCTGCGTTAGTTTTCAATTTTTTTATAATTTTCCTTAACTGTTCTTTAATATCTTTTGTTACGCTAATCTAAAGATTGAGGGTTTTATTATTTCTAAGTCCCTTTGATAATAATTTTAAAGATTTTTTGGTACCATATAGAGGACCGGCCCATCTTGTTGAGATTTGTCAAACTCTAGACTCACGGACCCACCTTTTAAATTACTAACTTTATCTACTGTTATTTCATGTTAAATATTATAATGACAATTTATAAAAACTTAAAAAATTTAAGAGATGTTGCCGAGCAATGGAAAAACAATGAAGTAGAGGCTATTCACACAGCTCAGCAATGGACAAAACTTTATGCTAATGGAAGTAATTAAGAATAAGGAAAAATACAAATATGGATAATATTTTGGAATAATGAGGAGAGGAGTAAATTTAAAATAAAATTGAACATATTTCCAGGCAGAAACATTGGTAAAAATAAATTAAACGTTTTTTTTTGATTTGACTAAAAATTTAATTAAATTTTCGAAAATTACGCTGATTCGATAAAAGAAATATTGAATCAGTTTAATTTTTAGAAAGAAATTAGAAATAGCTACCTGAAATTAAGGCTGCGGCCAAAACTAGAGCCTGGACCGAGACGAAATCACAGTCAAAAATCTGGATTTTCGTCTATGATCAACAAGGGCGTAACCAGGGGGTCGATTTCATTTTTCTCCCACTTTTTCCCCCTTTCTACTATTTCGGGAGAACTCTAGCTGGTGACCGACCATTTGTCATTATTAGATGTTTTGTTTCATGTAATTTCCTCTCTAAAAATATAATTTTGGCCCCCTGGATACGCCTTTGCTAATCAAAACTTAGAAGCATACATTTAATGAAATTTTAAAATTTTCCTCATCCAACCCTTTCATTAGAATTTTTCTGGCTTCTTTTCCAGTTAGAAAGTAAAACGGATGTCTGGAACATTTTTAAATATTAAATATGGATGTTTGGTTTTGTACTTAATTGTCCTTACGCCCGTTGTATTTTATTCCCTAAAAATTTAATTTTAATGATGTTCTCCACTTAAAAATATTTTCATATAAAATTGACATTTCTCTCTACAAGTATTGTTCAATCCCCCGTCCCCCCCCCGTCCCCTCATTTATTTGTTAATTTGATTGGGGATCTTTATTTCATGTAATTTCCTTTCCCTTTTCTTCTCTCATTGTAAATTACAAAAAGTGTTAAACCTGACAATAAATATTACAAAGAACGTTTATAATTAAATAGTAAAAAACTTAATTGAATATGTCTACAATATATTTTCGGAAATTGCCGGTTACAGGATGAGCGAGAAAAAAATAATATTTATTAGCAAACAGGATTTTGGTTTTAAATAAAAAAAGAGTTTGGAGAATTTCTTAAAAAAAGATCGGTAAATGAGAGAAATTTAATAAAAGGGAAAATATGTAATAAGGAAAAGTGCTTGTTATTATTATAAATGGATATTACGGAAAGTTTTTGAATGAGTTTGGAGAGAAAGTTTGATTTGTTTACTTTAAGCATTTTAGTCACATAATTGACCAAAAATGGACTGAGATTACATCTTTTACTTTCCCTTTAAAATAGAATTAGTCTTTGCTGAACTCTCGAATATTCCTATACTTTTACTATTTCTGAACGTTGATTCCTTTATCCCTTTACACTCAAATTTTCTTAGGTCCCTTGAATTTGCTTTTCTCAGCGTGAGGAAGAGGGATAGCTTTTCAATCTTACCATTTTTTTCTCTTGACAATTAAATTAGCAAAAAGATTCGTTACTTTTTTTGTTGTTGGCATAGCTTTAATTTATAAATATGTAATCCTTTTATTCGCTCAATCGAATAAAGAAGACAATAGACAAATAAAAATAAAAATTCGTTCCTCGGATCAATCAACGGGGTGCGCTTTCACTCTTCTGCCATTTCCGTCTTTCTCAAAGTGAAAAACAATCGTCGAGACTGATAGCGATCTTTTTTGTTTTTTCATTCCCCAAATAAAAACGCGTCAGGATTGCTCCGGGCAAATTGCCGCGAGTTGCTCACCCCCCCCCCTCCACCAATAAAAATGCTTAAATGCTAAAAGTCGCCAAAACTGCGTTCCTCTCTTTTTCTGATCTCTTTAATTGAAAGTTGATATGTATGTATGTATTTACAAATGATATTAAGCATGTAATTATTGGAGTTTTTATTTTCTTCATCTAAATGTTTTTGGCGAATTTTTATAGATAAGAACTTTTAATTTAATTTCTTTTAAAGAATTATAGGGAAAATTGTCTTTTTTTAAGGCTTGAACCCTTATTATCGTGGATTGGAGTTCTTGCTAATAATCCCACCCAGGCCTGTAATTAGGAAAAATTTTCTTGAGAGGGGGGGGGGGGGTCATTCTTGATCATTTTTAAAAACATCCTAGTTCTCTCATCCATTATCCCAAAAGAGTAAACCCTCCTTAAAGGCAAGGTTTTCCCTTGAAACTCTTAAAATTGTCTTTTGTAGATATTTCAAAATAAAATCTAAAAAAAGTAAATCTTTAAAAAATTCATTTGCACTTTAATGCAAAAGAGATCTTTCCAACAACATGAAGAATCACAACAGTGTAGTTCAAATATTTTACATTTTAATTGTAAAAGACAAAAAAATAATAATTATGAGAGAAGACAAACATCAAAAACTTCATTTTTTAAAAATACAAAAATGTTGAAATTCCCTTTATTTTACAGTCTCTTGTTTTTTTTCATTTTAATCAGGCCAGGTTACTGAAAGCTTATTCGGCAAAATATCCATTTTCTAGGTACTTCTTGTATGCCTGGCTATGAAAATGAGAGAGCCCGTTTGAGACAATATTTAGGCATTGAATGGAGGCCTAGAGGGTTGGAAAGAATGGATGATGGTATTTAAATTATTTTAAATTTTATAAAATTTTCCCTCTTATTAGAACAACAAGCTAGATTTTTGCGGCATTCGAGTGATTTAAATTGTGATTTCTCTAATCCAGACAAATGTACTGTAATTTAAATTTAAAATAAATTTAAAAAATAGTTTTTATAGGTAGATGGAGGAATCTTCGAAAACCTGGTTTCGATACATTAGACTTTCATTTATTTAGGAAGGAAGATTATACTGAATTTCCGGCAAGTGAAAGACGACAGTTTAAAATATAAAAATTTCTCGATTTTTCAGATGCTTCAGGTTAGGCCGGGTCCTTCAAGAGTACGTGTAGGTGAGATGATTAATTTACTATTTAAAATATTCTTTTTAACCTCCAAAGATATTAAGCACACCGTTATTAAATGCCTCTCTATTAAAATTTCTAGTAAAAAGATTTTAAAATTTCTGGAAGAACTCCAAGTGGAGATTTATAAACTTAAAATGCCATATTAGAGATTTATAAATCCCGGTTGAGACAATATTTAGATATTAAATATTTATTTAATTAGGTGATCAATTACTGCTTGTTGGAGATAAGAAAAGGCAAGAACAAACAGCTATATTAATTAGTCATCCAATTAAATGTCAAAATACAACTGGAAAATTAACTTTCACGTCTGTACATTTTTTGAAAAAAAATAAGTTATTAAATTTTTAAAGGTTTTGGGTTTATAATGGTGCTAGATTGGAGGTTATAATGCTTGAACAACGAGATGAGGTATAAATAATTTTAGTGGAATTTTTAGTCAATATTATAATAGTGACACATGATCTCATTTTTCCAAATATATTTCTCTAATTTCCCATTCTAATCCCAATTTTGGTGGATAAGAAATAGGCCAAGAGTGAATGTCACATTCGATCTACGGTGTTGCTCATTTGAGATTAGTATGATGGATCTGATTGTGAAATGAGACAGATATCCCAGCTCAATATCTCCTGGGAAAGGACATTAAAGTCCTACAATATTTTCGAATCGAATACCGGATATCCGAATAACTTTCTTGGTTTTATTAAAAAAACAGGCTTTACTAACTAATAAAATTTTTTTTATTTCCCATAATTTTAGGGAAAATCTTTGCATATTCTACCTGAAAAGCCCCATATAGATTGTGGAACTGTCCATATAAACACTGAATGGTAAATGATTATTTTCTTTATTTAAAAAATTATTTGCTTTTTGTAGTACAGCAATACTTCCCCCTCTCGACCATCCTTTCCATATTGGACTTAGAGCTTACGATATGCGAAATACTGAGGGATCTTTTGTTTTATTAGATAATTTATTTTATGAAGCTGAATTTTGTAGAGTTTCGAGTGGGTTTTGAAAAGAATTTAATTTAAAAATTTATAATTTTTGTCTAGTTGATTTTGGACCAGACTTTCATTCTGAAAGGTAAAAAATTAATAAAGATTTATTACTTTGTAGGGAGGGGTATTTTAAAAAATTGACGTGAACATAAACTTGTTCTCTTTATAATCCAAAAAATTATTTTCAGACTAATATCAAGTTCAACTAAAGGTGAACCTGTTGATAAACCTTCTTCTCTATCTTGTACTGAATTTGATGAAAATTGTAGATGGAGAAATATGGGATATGGAGAACATGGGGTAAAATAAATAATGAAATAAGTCTAATTTTTACTCTTTTTAAAAAAAGATTTGGCGTAGAGCTATTGGAATACTTCCCCCATTAATTCTTTTTAATGAAACTGGGACTGATATACAACCTAATTTACCTGCTGCCTTTTTATATATTGAGGAACAGACTGGTAAATATTTAAAAAAAGTATTAAATATTTTGAAAAGAATTTTTAACAGAGATTTTTTAGTAAGTCTTGAATTTATCTAGTCTATCAAACTTGCTAAATGAGCACTTAGGAAATTCTGTCCTTTAATTAATAAAAATGTTATTAACAATTCTAAAAATTTTAGAATTTTTTTATTTAATATTTCTTGAATTATTGTCTAAAAAGTTAGTGATTCTTTCAAAACACTTGCCATAGCCTTAAATACTTTTAGATAAAGTTCAAAAAAATTTTTTAGTAGTTAGATAATATTTACTTATAATTTTATGGCTATAAGTGTAAGCATTACAAGCTTCCATCAAATTCCCTATATTTTTAACCTTTCTAATTTCTTTAAATTAAAATTTAGATATGTCACAACACACCAACATTATTTCCTCAAAAGATTTACACGATGCAAGCACTTTAGAACTTAGTGATACAACAAAAGCTTTTCGAATGTTAGCTTCTGATCCAATAAAATGTCCTGGTTCTACAAATATTATTTTACAATTTAGGTAAAATTAATTTAAAAAAATTTAAAATTCCCTTATTTTTAAAAAGAATTTGGTCAACAAAAGGAATTAAATTAAATTTGTGTTTATTTGAAAGACATTCAATGCAACAAATTGAAGGAAAATGTCAACAAGTACCTGTTGGTACATCCCCAGCAATTGTTCAACATCAATTTCAAACACCCCCTCAAAATACAGAATTTATGGTAAAAAATTTAAATAATTAGGTATTTTGTTAATTTAATTCATCACAATCTCAACATTTTATATAAGGCTCTTGGATATAAAAGATTTAGGGGTTAAATTAGAGTTTTACAATCTAGGATAAAAATATTATTTTACAAATATAGTATGTACATTTTTAGAAGATTATTTATTGGAAGCTCGTACAAAAATTCGTTCGAGTACTAGAAAAAATAAGGTCTGTATGAAGTACGACTTTAAATTCCCAAATACTTTCTTAATTCTTTCCCTTTATTCCTCAGTAGAGCCCGGACCGTACCGTACTACGGCCGTATTTTTCGGTATTTATCGGTATTCCGTATCGGTAATACGGCAATCCAGGAGAATTGGGGTCCCTGCGAAAAAAAAGTTTAAAAATAAGAAAAGGGTTTTTTCTAGGGTAAAAAAATATGCTGATTACGAATCTGAACTCAGATTTTTAAAAAGTCGAATCCCGAACCCGGAATTCGAATATTTGACATTTTGCGAATAATAAACAGAGTGCAAATTGGTCAAATAATATCTCATTCGAAAGAGCTCGACGAGCTGAGTCGAACGACATCAGAATCACCGTGATTCATCAAGATCGGGCGAAGTTATAACACAAAAAACATAGGCTTACGTTGTTTGTTTTTTGTGGTATAACTTCGTCCAAACTCGTTCAAACACGATGATTTTGGTGTCATTCGACTCAGCTCGTCGAGCTCTTTCGAATGAGCTATTATTTGCATATTCCAATTTTTCACCCCAAAATCAGCTTGGTCCCCCCATGGTTTTTCGATATTCGAGGACCTATATCACGGGTCGGGATTCGAATTTTCAAAATCTGAGTTCATATTCGTAATCAGCTTATTTTTTTACCCTAGAAAAAACCTTTTTCTTATTTTTAAACTTTTTTTTCGCAGGGACCCCAATTCTCCTGGATTGCCGGTAATACGGTACGGAATACGGTACGGTAAAATTTTGAAGTTGATCGGTATTTATCGGTATCGGTATTATACGGTATTACGGTACGGAATACGGTACGGTACGAAATTCCGGGCTCTATTCCTCAGCATTATCGGTCTCTGAAGAATTCCCGTGAATCAAGCGAAATGAAAAAACTATCTTTTTTTATTTTCTTCTTTTTTTTCAAGTTTGTATTCCAAGTTCAAAACGTCAACAAAGATTTTGATAACTTAGTTTTATTAGATGATATTGAAATGGTTACAGATCATTCTTCGGCATATTGTGGCCAATTAGGGGCTGATATTGCTGCACATAAAGGATGGTTATCTGATGGAGGAATGTTTACTGCTCAAATGCTTAATACTCTTTTAAATAGACCAATACATTCTGCTAAGGTAAAATGGGAGGGAGTGAGAGAGGAAGGAAATAATTGTCTTTAGGGGATTAGTTTGTTTTTAGGGGATCAGTTTGAGGCAAAAATTTTTTTTGAAAATCCGAAAACAATTTTGTGATTCAACTTTTGTTGATAAAAATGGTTTAAAATTAAAGTCCTTTCCAGATATGGAATTTTAAAAAAATTTTTATTCTTGAGGACTTAACTTGTGATTTCTCCAAACGTGCATTAAATTGTCAATGGGCTAATTTAGAAAAATTAAATGATGGAATGTCTCAATGGGAAATTGGAATTTTAAGTAGTGCTAAAAATACAAAAACGAGCGAAGATATTCTTATTCCAGGTAGTTGTTGAAGAAAAATATTTTCTAAAATTTTCAAAATAATTCTAAAACTGCAAATCTAAAAAAACATGGATTTGTGACTGAAATGAATTCGTTGGGGCTTGTGGACTCCCTCGTCTCTTTTCTATAGTTCTATTCCAAAAAAGAAAATTTAAAATTTTCTCACCCATTTTTTTAATAATTTAATTTATTAATTTAGTTGGAGATGTAGCTTTAGCTCGCCTCGATTCTCACAATAAATCTGCAATACTTTTATCTGAACGTATACTCTGTACACTTCCCTCTATAACCAATACAAATGGAAATAGCGGAACTTTGTCTTTTCGAAGTTGGGGGAGTGAAAATGGAATTAAATTGAATGTTTGTATTATTAGAGCAGATTCTTTAGAAGTTTTGGATTGTCAAAATGTTGGGGGAAATGATGGAGAAAGAAAATTGACTGAAGAAGGGGATGAGGTAGTGAATTGGAAAAAAATTCCTTTTAAAATTTTTTGTTGACAGATTCTAGTGGAAGTTCCTCGATTAGATGAACCTATCCGCCTTGCTCTCCGTGCTGAAACAATTGGTGAAAATGGTGGAGGGCTTATTGCTATAGATGATTTGAAATTTCAGGCAATTTATTTTTGGTAATTGAATGACAATGAAATTTTGTTTAGGGCGAAATCTGTCCATCATTAAATAACATTGCCTTTGGAGTTAAGAATAGTTTGAGAGGAAGTAGTGGATTTACACACAAAGGAGAAAGAATTTTTTCTCAACAAAACAGAGCTTTTAACGATGGGGAAAAACCACAAGATTTTCATGAAATACCTGATGAAAGTGAGTTTTCTATTAAACTAGGAAGAAGGGAGTTTCTGCAGGAATTTGACAGTTTTTAGAAGCAGAACTAGGGATCAGGAATTTAAATTTAGCGATAATGGAGGGATTAACTTGAGTCCTTTATTCTTTAAAAAATTTATTTAGATGTTTGCCGTCTCTTAAAATGTGATTTTGAACGTGATGGAAGTATGTGCCTTTATACCTCTAGTCGAGTTGCTGCTTCTGTTTCAATGTTCCGTGCTTATAACAACAGTGCATTTACTGTTTTATTTACTAGAAGTAAAGTAGCAATATTAGAATCTCCAATATTCCATTTAAATACACCGGCAAGGCTACATTTTGATTATTTTGTTAGTAAAGGACCTGCAAAGTTACATTTTTGTCAAGATAGTGTAATGCGTGATCTTTCTTCGTGTTTTATAATTTCCGCGGAGGGAGAGACTTTTGGGTGGAAACATGATTTTATTGAGGTATTTTTGTTTTATTCAAGTTCTTTTTATGGGAACACCCCCATCTACCTCGTCTAAAATTTTGAATTTTGGATGTCGTAGCATAGTTCAATGCAATTCGACACGGTCGCTGCTATGGTGTCGGGTATACGAAGAAATTAACCAAAATTATGGCCCAATGACGGAATGAGATCGAGACAGTCTTGCCTGGCTTACTTAAACTAGCATATTTGAAGGGACCGAATAGGTTCTAATGACACTAACTTCTTAGTCTCTTTTATGGTATTACTCTATTAAATGTCCCCCCATCAGATATTTACTCTCTTAAATTAGAACTTGAAATAATAATTATCCAGAGTAATTAATTGAGTAAAATTCTAATAATATTTTTTTAATTTTCAAAGGTATTGCCAACAGATCGAAAACTTTATTTAATTGCCAGACTAGATGGCAAGGGTAGGGCAAATGTACAAATTGACAATTTGGAATTAACTGATATAATGGATCACAGCATTTGCTGAATATTAAAAATATAAAGAATAATTATTTAGCCGGTTTTATGATAGCTCAAATTAATTTTAAAAACGGGTCTTTTTTGTAATTTTTTAGAATTTTGTGTATATATTTTATTTTGATTTTTAAATAAATTTATTTTCTAAAATTTGCATTAATTTAAAAATAAAATTCTATAAAGTCATTTTTTTATTTTTCTAAAAAACAGGTTTTTATTAATTTAGAATTAAAAAAATATCTGGGAAAAATAAAGATTTAAAGAAAATTTAATGATTGATTGACTGACATGTATTTCTTCATTTCAAAAATAATTTAATTAAAAATTAGTTTATAAATTGACGACGCGATAAAAACAAATTAAAAAACAAATTTTTACGAGAATAAAACGGTTCTAAAAATATTTCTTCCATTCCACATTTGTATGTATATACCCTTAGAATAAATGTCAGATCTTTTCTATTATTTTGACTCATTCTCGCCCAATCTGACACTCACTCCTACTTTAATGTTAGATGCCAGAGAGGTGATGAAATCCAATTGTTAGGGTTGTCTGTTATTGGAAAATCTTTTCGAAAAATCCAAATCAAATCGAAAAATCCTCGGTTCGGCTCCGAACTCACAACTCGGTTGACTCTCTTATTTCTGTCATATTTTTAACGTTAAAGTCCATTTAATTATAAAAGATGCTTCCCCTCTATATATTTTAATTCTTACATATAATGTACATATTTTATACATGTATTTTTTGCAGATGTGCCCATTTTAGCTGTCAATATCTCCCTTTTTAAATAAAGAAAATTTCTTTCTCCCTCATTTCCCCACAAAAGGATTTTCTCTCTTAAATTAGCAATTGTTTAGTGAAAGCCGAAGAAGAAGAAGAACTGTTTTTGGTATATAACAAAAACCTTTTCCGCCACAGATTTCTCGTAAAAATACTAAAAATAGGGAGAAAATAGGGGGAGAAGAGGAAAGGGGAAATATTCTAAAGTAAAAATGTGTACAAGTAGCTAGGCAAAAATAGGGCAAAATAAAGGAAGGAAAGGGTAAAAAGCGCTAAAGGGGGGACACAAAATCGATCTTTTTAAAGCTTAAAATGTGAGTAGCCACAAACTAATGTTAAGGATTTTTTCTATATTTTTTATTTTTACTATTATTTAGCATGCCCTTTATTATTCAAATTGAAAGGCTGCTTCTAAACATTAAAATTTTAATTGTATTTCTTATAGGGACATTTAGGCGCGGAAACATTTTGGCAAGCATTTATAAATTTGTTATTTTCAGGAACCGTAAAATTTCGTTCAAATATTCTTAATATTTAAATTAAAAATATTTTTTCAGTTTTTTAATATAGGTACTTTTTTATCACTATATTTATTTGAGAATACAAAAACATTCGATATATTTTAAGAAAATTTTGATATTTGATCTTTTACTTGAATACCGTAAATGCTCTAATAAAAACACATCTCCAATTGAAGCACATCTCTAATATAAGCACACCCTACGAGAGGATCGAAAAATACAAACACAGTCTCTAATTGAAGCACAGTCTCTAATAAAAGCACACCCCCAGTATGCCGAATAAAAGCACATCATCATTTTTATTGTTTAAATTAGAGTTTGACATTTGATAAATACCGGATTCGGTATCCGGGTTTCAAATTCTTAGTCCGGACCGGATCTTTCGAATCGAAATCCGGAGGGTCAGAGGATTAAGTGTGATATATCAGGGGATTAAGTGTGATATCAGGGATTTGATATCGTAGAGGTTTTTTGCGATCAATGCATTTGATATGGTTAGATGGAGATATCGAATATCTCTCAGTCTCGCCAGTCCTAGTCTGGAAAGTACTTCGCTGGAAAGTCTTAAGCTCTGGTTCAATGAAGGTTTGTGCGTCCAATGAAAATTTATGAGTACAAGAGGCATAAGATTTTCTGGGCTAGATGAGATCAGAATTCGTTCCTTTCAGCATGGAATCCGAAAATTATGAAAATTTTCGATCGCAAAAAATTTATGAAGCCAGTTAGTTAGAAAATTTTTTTATGAAAATCTGTAAATTCAATTGAAATTTCATTTTTGTTTTGTTTTATTTAGGGTATAAATTTTCTTTAAAAAATTAAAAATAAATCGAAGAATACAAGCACAGTCTCCAATTGAAGCACAGTCTCCAATATAAGCACACCCTACGAGGGGATCGAAAAATAGAAGCACTGTGCTTCTATTAGAGCATTTACGGTAATTATTTTTAATAATAATAAATCTGTTATTTTTAGAGTTGTTTTATGTACCTTCCTAAACTTCCAAGCAATTGGAAATTATTTGGAAATTTTTTATAGGATCAAGTTTTACTTTCTTAAAGACAACTTTACTCCCAACATTCTCCCTTCCATCTAAAATTTTAAAATTTTAAAAATAATTCTTTAAAGAAAAAAAGAATAATTTTAGGACTCAATCTAACCATCATTATTTGTTTAAAAATTTGTCTTTTCCCAAATGGCCTTGAAATGCTGCCTGTGTTCTTCTCTCAATACTAGGCCCACAACATTTTTGTTTTATCCCTCAGTCAATGTTTATAGCCATTCCCTCATTCTTCATTCACTTTCCTTCCTCTACATATTTTTGTTATTTTCTATATACACTTGCAGTTGCATTCAATAAATATTTTGAAATATACGAAAAAATGTAAGCATTTTTCTTGTCATTTTCATGACAGGAAATATACAATTTTAATTATTTTTAAAGAATGATTAATTTCTTTTTTGGCCAATAATTGTTTAAAAATAATTGTTAAATAATTTATTTACTTGTTTTTAGAGCTTTTTAAAAAGTTTAAAATATTTTATCTTAAACATTATTAGATAATTATTTAAAATTTTTAAGCTGTTTAGGAAAAATTTGTTTTGATTACTGTATCACTGACACAAACACTTATCGTATAAAGATAATTCACAAACACTGACATAAATCACTAACAAATATTAATTTAAAAAGTATTATCATTGAATATATTTTCACAAAAATTTTGTGATACTAAATTGACTTTTGTATAATACTTAAATTTATTTTTAAAATAGAAGTTAAAAAATCGGTGAATTGTCCGAATTGTAAATTGCCCCTTCACAAATTTTCAAAAATGTTTTCATTTAAATTTTAATTTTTAACTTATTTTTTAATTTTAAATTTTATCAGATGAAAATAATAATATAAATTAATAAAAAAATTAAAAAAAATTAAATCGATCGAAAATGACTATTGACAGTGCATCAGGAGAGCAGGAACAGTCTTCTGAACAACCCCCACAACCTACCAAGGTTTACATAGGGAAATTTTTATTTTGAAAATAATTTTAATTTAAAAAATTCTAAAAAATGTTTGAAAAATTACCATTAATTATTTAAATATTTTTGGAAAATTTTTAAATAATTTCTTTGGAATTTAAAAAATATACGACCAAAATTCCAAATTACCCCATAAATAATTTCTAAATTTACTGAAGATATTTTAACAAAAAATTCTCCTAAAGAACATAAATTTAAATCCTTAAAAATTAAAATTTCTTATTAAAATTCCAAAAAAACAGCCAATCCGAAATGATCAAAATGCAATGTTTTTGCGAGCTGCCCGTGCAGGCAATTTAGAAAATGTCCTCGATTTCCTCCGTACAGGTGTAGATATAAATACTTGCAATTCTAATGGATTAAATGCTTTGCATTTGGCATCAAAAGAAGGGCATAATGAAGTTGTTAGAGAATTATTGAGAAGAGGAGCCGTTGTTGATGCGAGTACTAGAAAGGGAAATACTGCTTTACATATAGCTTCTTTGGCCGGTAAAATAATGATAAAAATTTAGAAAATATTTTAAAATATAATAGAGGGTATTTAACAATAATTTGGCCCTCCTTCAATTTTTTGTTCCGTTAAAAACCACAAACTAAAGTGCAAGTCCGCAAATATTTTGTCTGTCCGCAAGTGACATTCGTAATTTATAGAGTTAATTATGATCGAGGGGAGTCTAATAGGAAGGATGGAATCTATTCCCTCTGATATCCCCTTCAGAGAAAAGCTTTAAAATGTCACTAGGAATTACTGCAGTATTTAATTTTCACACATAAATTCCCATCTTTAGTTTGAGAGAATTTATTAAATTCTGCAAAATCTGTTATTTTAATTTAAACAGGTCAAGATATAATTGTAACAATTTTGGTTGAACACGGGGCTAATGTTAATGCCCAATCATTAAATGGATTTACTCCTCTATATATGTCTGCACAAGAAAACCATGAAGTTGTTGTTCGTTATTTGCTTGCACATGGTGCTAATCAGGCACTTGCTACAGAAGTAAATTTATCTAAATTTTGTTACATCAGATTTGATTAGATAGGGAAAAATTAGGAAGAAATTAAGAATTTAATTGAAAAATAAACTGAAAATATTAGGATAACTCTAGTCTTGAAATTTTTTTTTGTTTCTAGGATGGTTTCACACCTTTGGCTGTTGCTCTTCAGCAAGGGCATGATCGAATTGTTGCTCTTCTATTGGTATTGTTAATATAAAAAAATTCATTTCTTATTAAAAATTTTAAAGGAAAATGACAATACAAGTAAAGTAAAACTTCCAGCATTACACATTGCTGCTAAAAAAGATGGTTGAGCGCTTAAATAAATAATTAGTTAATTTTAAATTTAGATACTCGAGCAGCTTCTTTACTTTTACAAAATGAACAGAATCCAAATGTAAAAAGAATTAATTTTTTTTTGAAAATATAATTATTTATTTAGGTTACTTCAAAAAGTGGATTTACTCCTTTACATATTGCTGCACATTATGGAAATGCAGGTAATTAAAAAATTACCTGCACTAATTCTCTTATGGTCTCTCCTGACACCTTGGAATATGGCTTTCCTTAAACCTATCAAATATCTCGCTATCCCATCCTCTTAACTCGAAATTCGGAATTAAAATTTCATTAAGTTCCCTATTTCCTTTTCAATATACAATGATCCGATTTTAATTGGATGGATTATTACTTGACTTAATGTTAAAAATATGGTATCCCTTTGTAAGAATAAAATTAAGGTTCAAAATAAAGATAATACTTAAATTCTTTATCTCCTTCAAATCATCTTAACAAAAACTTTTAAAAATAAAATGTCCAAAAACCTTTGAAAAATTAACAAAATTTTATCAAGAAAAAATCATAAAAGTATCGAAAATATCAACAACTTTAAAACAAAAATTTCAATAAAATTCCTTACAAACAAAATGTTTCGAAATATCATAAACAAAAGGCTTTTTCTCCATATTATTTCCAAAATTTGTTTCTACAGAACAACATCTTAATATAACATATGGAAAGTAATAATCAGAATTATTCTTTAATAATAAAGCTTTCCCTTAAAAATTAAATTAAAAAATATATTCATTTAAATTCTATTTTACCCATCAATTTTCCATTTTGTGTAAAGAAAATATACGGAAATTCATCGGTAATTTTATTAATTGGAGGATAGACTAATCCACATCCAAAAACATCATTATCATTCCAAGAAAATTTTGAAATTTTAAATTCTTCATCTTTTTCATTTTTAATTGCACACTTCTTTGCAATAAATTTAAAACACTTATTTGTATTATTAACGACACCAATAACCATCCAATTTAAATAATTATTTAATTCTCTTTCCATTTTACATTTAACTTCAAAATAAAATAAAGAATAATTAAAACAATTTTGAGGTTTTTTGAATGAATTTTCAGCGCGAACAATAGCTTCAATATCTTCGCCTAAAAATTTACAAAAAAATAATTCAAAAATTTTAAAAAACAACCTTTTCCCTCCACACAATTATAGTATCTAATATATTCATCACTAATTAAATTAACAAATCCATTTCCTTCAATACAATTACCAGTTTGGTTGTTTGTATTTATACATTTATTTTTACAACATTTATAATCATCAGAAATATACTTCCATTTATTTTTAATTTCAACAAGCTTCTTAAATCGTTTTTTAAAAATAATTTTCATATAAAACTAACCACTAATTTACAGTTAACATTATTTAATTGTTCAAGTTTAAGATCAGACTCGAGTTTTTGATTTTTCTAAAATTAAACATTAAAAATAGTACATATTTAATTTCCAAACCTCTCTCATTTCTTTCAATTCATTTTCAAGAATTTTCTTTTCAAGATTAAAATTCTTTTCTTTTTCCTCAAGAAATTTTGTTTGAAGTTCGATAAAATTATTTTGAAGTTTTATCAAATAATTGCTTTGGTTTAACTTAAATTATTTAAATTTAATTTTTTAATTATTTCAAAAATTACTTTTGATTCCAAATCAGAATTTGACAATCCTTCCTCAGCCATTTTTAGAATTTAATTTAAACAAATTTAAAAAAAAAGCAAAGTTTTGTATTTAAATGTTAAAGTATAAAATACTAAAATTAGATAAATTATTTAAAATAATAATTAAGACAAATTTAAAAAATTAAAAATTATTTTCTAAATACATATGTATTATAGATAAGATGCGAAATTATATGGAAATCCATATTTTTTCCCCGGATTGCTTGGGGGTATGAAACGCACGAAAAACACACTTTCCGACCTGGTTGATTTCAAAAATGAGGACATTCATTTGCATATTTTCCATATTTTCCATTGAGCCATTTTTAAGAGATTTTCACCATTTTTGGGCAAAAATAAACACTAAAAATTTATAAAATGCCAATAAGGGCAAAAAACACATCATGTCAATACCATATAATGCCAACACTTATAATGCCAATAAGGCAAAGTCCACATAACGCCGGCTGGAATCATATTTTTCTAAAAGGTCAAAAAATCATTGAACTTTACCAAAAGTCTTTTGGGTCACCTTGTATAAGCCGTAAAACGGTGCCGGCAACAGGGATGTCACGGGTCGAGAAAAAAGTCGGGTCGGATTTCGGGTCGGGTTTTGAAAATTTTCCTCGGGTCGGGTTTCGGGTTTCGGGTCGAAAAAAAGTCCGGGTTTCGGGTCTCGGGTCGGGTTTCGGGTCGGGTCAGTTAAAAATTTGAACATGAAGCCAAATTTTTCGGAGAGGCTGGGGATATTAGTGATTTGCGGGATTAATAAGAGAATATATAATAGTGATATAATAAGAGACAGGGATTAAATGGATTTGGACGGATTAAGAGTAATATCAGGGGATTTGGGGATTAAAAGGGATATCAAGGGATTTAAAAGTATCTGGTGAATATGTCTAATCCACTGATTTATACCTTAAACCTCCGAGACCCTCTGCAAATACCTTGAAATCCCAGATACACCTCTAAAACCTCCGATATCTTCCCGAATCCACCTTAATCCAAGTAAATCCCCCGATATCACCCTTCATCCACTTTTGTTCCTTCGACATCACGGCAAAATTACTCTGTATTTCGTTACAGTTTTCTTCCTTTTTTGGCGCCGCAGGCAAAATTTTTGCAAACTTCGGAAGGCCATGAGGTCAGAATTCTTCTTTTTATGGTAAAAATCCCAATGGATTTTTTTCTATCTTCCCCCGAAGATACCTCCTTCCACCTAAGATACCCCCCACAGATACCTCCACAAACCATCTTGATCCTTTAAAATCGTGCGAAAATTCAGCAACATTTTGTATCGCCGCAGAGAAAATTTTGAGAATTTTGGAAGACCAACCCACTAGATTTCTTCATTTTCCAGCGCCGCAGGCGAAAATTTTGAGAATTTTGGAAGACCAACCCACTAGATTTTTTCATTTTCCAGCGCCGCAGGCGAAAATTTTGAGAATTTTGGAAGGCCAAAGAGCCAAAAATCTTCCCTTTTTGTAATAAAACTCCAAGGAAAATGTCGGGTTTCGGGTCGGGTTTTCGAAAATTTCTCGGGTCGGGTTTCGGGTTTCGGGTCGAAAAAAAGTCCGGGTTTCGGGTTTCGGGTAACGGGTTTCGGGTAACCCGTGACATCCCTGGCCGGCAACCCTATTTATATTTAAGAGGTAACTTTAATAATATCCTGTTTTTGTAGCCCTATTAGTAGCTTACTAAATTAACAAAAACGTTTTAATAAATTTAAAAAATATAGACTTCTTCTAAATTTAATTCTATTATTTTTAAAATTAATTTTAGATATTGCCCAATTGTTAATTGAAAAAGGTGCAAATGTTAATTTTCAAGCTAGGCATAATATTAGGTAATTTTAAAAATTCCATTCAAGAAACTTTATTTAATTTTTCTAGTCCACTTCACGTAGCTGCCAAATGGGGAAGGGTTAAATTGTGTGAATTAGTTTTGAATAAAGGAGCTATAATAGACTGTAGAACAAGAGATTTATTAACCCCTTTGCATTGTGCAGCGAGGTCTGGTCATGATAGTGTTGTTGAAGTTTTGATTGAAAGAGGGGCTCCGATTGCTGCTAAAACTAAAAATGGATTGGCACCTTTACATATGGCTGCACAGGGAGATCATGTAAGAGAGAGAAGGGGGGGGCGTAACAAATAAAAGTTGAGAAATTTACGATTAGGATTACAAATAGGTAAATTAAATTGATATTTAAAATTGTTTTTTAAAACTTTTTGAAAATCAGAATTGTTTTTAAATTTACTCAAAAAATATAAACATGGAAAGTAACCCAAAAATTCATGCAAATTTAAAAAATCACAGCTTGATCATTATCTTGATTTTTTAAAATCCAATATCAATATAAATTTCTCATTAATTTTCTAGTTTGATTGTGCACGTATTCTCCTCTATCACAAGGCGAATGTAGATGAAGTTACAGTTGATTATTTAACACCTTTACATGTCGCTGCTCATTGTGGGCATGTTAGTGTAGCTAAATTACTTTTGGATAGACAGGCTGATCCAAATGCTAGAGCTCTTAATGGGTAAAATTTTTTGAGGGTTTTTAAAGATCATGTTGGAGATTAAATATTCTGAATTTATTGGAATAACCTGTAATCCGTTTTTCCTTTTCACTATATGAAAGGAACACATTTTATAGTTGATTCCTTTTTTATCTCTCTCTGATGAAGTTGATAGAGGTTTAAAGATTTGAATTGATTGATTTAGATTATAAATTTATCCTACTTATATGCCTGATATAGACCAAATACGTAGATTTCATTAAATATTTTTAAAGGTTTACTCCTTTACACATTGCTTGTAAAAAGAATAGAATTAAAGTTGTTGAACTTTTATTAAAATATCATGCAAGTGTTGGGGCCACAACAGAATCTGGCCTTTCACCTTTACATGTTGCTTCATTTATGGGATGCATTAATATTGTTATTTTTCTCATTCAACAGGTATTTTTGAGAATAAAAAATCCAATCAAAAAAGTCTACATTGAAAATTGGGGACATTAAATTAAAAAATAATTTCCTTTAGCATCCTTTTCGTAGTTGTATATTTCACGACTCTAATGGCCACATTCGACATACACCTAAAATGTCAAATGTACTGAAATGAGAAGAGTAACTTACTCTGTGCTCTCTAACTTTAATAAATTTATAATTTAATTAATTTTTAATTAATTTTAAAGGGTGCCAATGTTGATTGTGAAACAGTTAGAGGAGAAACTCCTTTACATTTGGCTGCTAGAGCAAATCAAACTGTTAGAAAATTATTTTAATATTTACCTAAATTAATTTTTTAAGGACATTGTTCGTGTACTTGTTCGGAATAAAGCAAATGTAGATGCTCAAGCTAGAGAATTACAAACACCTTTACATATTGCTGGTTGGAAAATTTTATTTTTAAAAAATTAAAAAAATTTATTTTTAGCACGTCTTGGTAATTCTGACATTGCTTTAATCCTTTTAAATGCTCACGCTAATCCAAATGCTGCAACTAGAGATCAATACACGCCTTTACATATTGCGGTAGTAGAAAATATTTTTTTGAGTTGATAGGGATTTGAAAGTTGAGACACATCCCTTAATTATAAAAGGGGGGGGGGGGCTCGACTAGAAGGGGGTTCGACTCTTATTTTAGAAATTTTTAACAATCTGGACAAGGATTAAGGAATATTGAATACAAACTTTAGAATAAAAATTATTTTCTAAATTTTTGTCACACAAATTCATAAGAATTGTTCTTTAGGTGGAATATAAGAAATAAAAACAATAATTAAATATTTTTAAAGGCTAAAGAAGGCCAAGAAGAAGTTGTTCAACTTTTACTTGATAAAAAAGCAAACAAACAATTATTAACTAAAAAAGGATTTTCTCCATTACATTTAGCTGCTAAATATGGAAATTATGGAGTTGTTAAACTTTTGTTAGATAAAGGAACTCCAATAGATATTGAAGGGAAAAATCAAGTAACTCCATTACATGTTGCTGCACATTATAATAATGAAAAGGTAATTAAATGAATGAATCAATGTTTTTTGATTAAAGAATATGTAATGTAATGAGAGGGCTTTAATTTAATAGACAGTTTTATGTTATTTACTAAGCCTAAAGAGGGTGGATAGTTTTTGTATAATCTGAATTCTCCCCAAAAGTATCATCTACTTTAATTTTCTTATAATATTTTAAAATTATAATTTTTAAGGTTGCACAGCTTCTGCTTGAACGTATGTTTATTTTTTGACTTAATAATTAATAAAATATTTTAAGATGGTGCAAGAGCACAAGCTTGTGCCAAGAATGGTTATACTCCTTTACATATTGCTGCCAAAAAGAATCAGGTAGAGAAAGACTATGGTTTTTAGACTCTCTTTAATAGCGACTTTTTTAACATAGCTAGAGCTTTCCCATCTAAAACAAAATCCGTTTAAATATTCAAAACATCCTCGTCGTTATTTACTTTCCTTTCTCTTCGAGTCGCTCTAAGAGTTTTTATTATTTAAAAATAAATTTTAAAATTAAAAGATGGAAATAGCCCAATCTTTACTTGCTTACCGTGCTGATCCAAATGCAGAAAGCAGAGCTGGATTTACTCCTCTACATTTAGCCTCGGATGAGGGACACATTCAAATGGTTGCTTTATTAGTTGAAAAAGGATCTAAAGTAAAAATTAAATTTTGATTGATTAAATTTAAAATAAAAATAAAGGTAAATGCTAAAGCCAAAAATGGATTAACTCCAATGCATTTATGTGCACAAGAGGACAGAGTAGATGTTGCCGAACAGCTCTTTCAATGTGAAGCTGATGTTAATTCTAAAACTAATGCTGGGTAAAGTTTTATTAAAATAATTATATCTCTTCAGTTACTATTTTAGTATAACAGTTTTGTGGGTTGTTACTCGAATTTTGGTAAAGATTTCGAGTTATTTCGAATAATCCCCGATTTCAAAAATAAGGGATGGAAGGGTGTTTGTGTTGGCTGGATCCTGTGTTATAAATAATGCTGATAACCTTCAAGAATTTTCTAAAATTCTCTAAAGTAGCCCCCCCCCCTCTCCCTAATAGTAGCCCCCCCCCCCAATCCCCCCTCTCTCTCTCCCAATATTTATATTTTTCTCTCTAAAGATATACTCCACTTCATGTTGCCTGCCATTTTGGACAATTAGCAATGGTTAAATGGCTAGTTGAACATGGGGCTGTTATTAATGCTGAAACTAGAGCTAATTATACAGCTTTACATCAAGCTGCACAGCAAGGTGGTTTTCTAAATCGTTCAGAATTTTTATATTTAAATTTCTTCAGGTCATAATCACGTTGTTCGTTATTTACTCGAAAATGGCGCTTCTCCAAATATAAAAACTAATGTAAAAATAAAAATTCTTTAAATAATTTTAATTTCAATTTTTTTAAAGTCTGGACAAACACCTCTTTCAATTGCCCAACGTTTAGGCTATGTTTCTGTTGTAGAAACACTAAAAACTGTTACGGAAACAACGGTTAAAGATCAATTAAAAATATTTTAAATAAAAATTTAATTTTCTAAAGGTTATTACCGAAACAACAACAATAACTGATGAACGTTATAAACCTCAAAATCCTGAGGCTATGAATGAAACGTAAATTTTATTTTTTAAAATTTTTATAGAAAATATTTGAAAATTAATGCTTGCGTTTAATTTTAATCTGAACATTTTGAAATTTTAAAATTCTAAAGAAAACATTTTCTGAATCTCTTAGAACAATTAATCTTTTAGAACAATTAATCTAGCAAACAATTAATTTTTGAAGTATGAATCATTTTCTAATCCCCTCTTTGTTCTATTATTCTGATTAATTTATTAATATAGCTTGTTATATTTGAATGTCCAAAAATTTATAGAATAAATAATTTTGGAAGTTTTCTCACTCAAATTTCCTCACTCAACGATATTTTAGAAAGGCAAAGATACTCTGATTAAGTTTCATAATGCTCATAAACACTTCTATATATTTTTTTCTTTTCCCCCTTAGTTCTGTTCACTTTAGAAAGTTTAATTCCAAATAATTTTTAATTGAAGGTGTTGGGGACATTTAAATAAATATTTTTACTAAAAACATTTTTATAATCCTTTTAAGCTTGTATATTTATTTTTAGAATTTTTTACTTAATAATTCAAAATAAATACAGAATTTACTACATAGTCTCTCTATTTTTTCTTAAAAAATATTCTGACAAAAAAATAAAAAATATTTTTGTCAAATATACTAAATTCTTCTTTTTTTTCACCTAATCAATCTTTTTTCTTTTTATTTTTCTAGCAAACAATTAGTTAAACAAAAAAAATTTAAAAAAGTGTTGCGGGGGGTTAATTCTCGCTCAATATTTTATTTGCTACTTTTTACACTTTTTTAATCTCTTTGCGCAATATTTATTTTTTCTTTAAAAAATTCAGGGCAAATTTTGACCTTATTTTTAATTAAAAAAATAAATTTAAAATGAAAATAATTAAAAAGCTTAGGATATTTTCTGATTCGGAAGAAGAAGCTGATGATCATCAAGTTGCTGCTGCTGAACATGCTAGAGACTTTAATGAGTCTATAACTCAGGTAATAATTTTATTTTTATTCCAGTTAAATCTCTATCTAAGCTAATCCCTTCATTATGTAGTTCACAATTAAATAAGGAATCAAATAAAATCTCATATCCTTCTACAACCAAATAAAAACATCTAAAACTGAGTTAAGTAACGAAAACTAAAGCCTAAATCTCATTTTTCATAAGATTCGGAAAATATATTTTTAATAAAAATAAAAGACCCGGACCTGATTAGAAAATTTTGGAAATATGAACTTTTCTGGTCCAGAATTTGCTAACATCTTGGATGTTTAAAATTATTTAAAAAGTTTATTAGTTGGAAACTTGAAGCGGGAAACCTAAACAAATTATTTGATAATATACCCGAAAAACTAAAATTGTAATTGGATAATCTTTTATTTCCCCATATCTTTTTAGTATTTTCAAAAAAAAATCAAAAAAAATATTTTTTCAAAGGGTTTACGTGATTCTGCAGTCGTTCATTTAATTCACACTGGAGAACAACAATTAAGCAAAAGTTCTTCCCCTTTCGAAACAGACGCTGATTTAGAAGCTATAATTAAAAGAGCACAAAATGTCCCAATTTCTACAGCCTTTCCAGACCCAAGCTTCTTGGAAAATGGACATGATGATAATATTGCATTAAACAGAAATGAACTAATTCAACCTAGGTAAGGAAGGAAAGAATTTTATTTTTTAAATTTTAAACAAAAAAATATTTTTTTTGGAAGAGTATTTTTAAAAAATTAATTTTTAGCAAATTATTCATGAAAACGTGGGTTTAAAAGATATATTAAGTGGTTTGTCAATAAGTATTGTTTATTTATTTTGTGTGTGTGTTTTTAGTGATGGGTGTTTTCTAAATTAAGATTTTTTATTTCTAAATAATCAAGCATTTTTCTTAATCTTAAGTTGGGGTTTAAGATATTATGGGCACTTTTCTGTGGCCTATTTTAATTAAACAAATTTATGTATATTCCAGGGATTTAGTCGATCCGATACCCTATCCAAGAAATCGGGAATTTATTTTCAAGTCATTAAACTTTTTGATTTTTGGAACCTTGACCTCACATCATTATCAACCATTCTTTATAATAGTCTCATTAAAGTTTTTATATTTTTCCATTTTTTGTGATTTGTTTTTACTTTTTTTTCTAAAATTCTTCTCTATAATACTTTTAAAATTTTAATTTTCCTTTTTTCTTTTCAGTTTCCTCATTTCCTTCATGGTAGATGCACGTGGTGGTGCAATGAGGGGTTGCCGACATTCGGGTGTTCGTGTAATAATTCCTCCTCGTAAAGCAGAGGCTCCAACAAGAATAACTTGTCGTTATTTAAAAAAAGTATTTTTTATTCAAAAATCCAAAAAAATTTTAATTTTAAAGGAAAAATTGCCAGTTCCGCTTCGTTTAAGCGAAGGAGAAGCTTTAGCCTCTCGTATACTTGAAATGGGCCCGGCAGGTGCCAAATTTCTTGGACCTGTAATTCTTGAAGTTCCTCACTTTGCTTCTCTCAGAGGACGTGAAAGAGAAATTGTAAAGAATTTTTTGAAATTTTTTAGAAATATTTTTTCTCTTTTTTTGTAGGTAATTCTTCGCTCAGATGACGGGAAATTTTGGAAGGAGCACCAATTAGAAGCAACTGAAGATGCTGTTCAGGCAAGCTCTTTTTTTGAAAAAATATATTTAAAAATAAATACTTTTAGGAAGTTTTAAATGAATCTTTTGATGCTCAAGAATTACAACAATTGGATGAATTACACACTTCCAGAATTACTAGAATTTTAACTAATGATTTTCCAATGTATTTTGCTGTTGTTACTCGTGTTAGACAGGAAGTGGGTTTTAAAAAATTGTCAGGCCAATAACCAGTCCCTTAAGAATTAGTTACCAAACCTTTTGTTCTAAGTATATAATGGTTGCTATTTCGACTTAAATTCTTCTGGAGGAAGAGAATATTTATTTATAGGGGTATTTTATACTAAAATTTATAATAACATCTTTGACTCTAGTAATAGTCCTTTGTGTATAGTTTCCAATTTTGCATTTACTTGTGGATTGCATAATAATTCAGATTCTATTTTTCAATTTAAAAAATTCTTTTTTAGGTCCATTGTGTTGGTCCAGAAGGAGGAGTAATCCTCTCGTCTGTTGTTTCAAATGTTCAAGTAAATTTTAATTAATTTAATTTTGACGTTATTTTAATTTTAAGGCAATATTTCCTGATGGTTCTTTGACTAAAACAATTAAAGTATCTTTACAAGCACAACCAGTCCCCCAAGAATTGGTTACCAAACTTCATGGAAATAGAGTTGCTGTCTCTCCAATTGTTACGGTTGAACCGAGAAGGCGAAAATTCCATAAAGTAATTAATAATTTTATTTCGAAAATTCGGGAAATATAATTAAAAATTTACGAGAATATTGAAGATATATTCGATTTCTTGTTGGAAATTTTTTGGATATCCTCGGATATGTCCATCTCCTATAATTTTAAATGTTTCTGTGAACATGCTTGATTTTTTAAATATTTTTTAAATTAAAAATTAATTTTCTAAAAATTTCTCCAGCCTATAACCCTATGTATTCCGTTACCTCAATCAACAAACAAAGGAATGTTAACACAATATCAACAAGAAAAACCTGGAAAAGACCAAAAAGACTCACAACAACCACAACATGAACCTCCAACCCTTCGTCTTTTGTGTAGCATTACTGGAGGTGTAATGCCTGCCCAATGGGAGGATATTACTGGAACAACACAATTAACATTTTCTGGGGATGAGGTGATAATTTTGTTTTTCGTAGCGAGAGGAATATACTTAAAATATTTACAGATTTCATTTACAACAACAGTTTCTGCACGTTTCTGGCTTATGGATTGTCAGGTAAATTGTAAAAATATAATTTAGGTAAAAAAATATAATTTATTTATAGTAGTTAAGGGGGATTTAAGATATTTTATACATACGAAAAATAATTCCCTAAAAACTAGAATTGGTAAATCCAAAATATATTTAACATTAAGTAGACTATTTAGAATCACACATCTTTGCAAAATAGAACAGCTCAAATACTTATAATAAGCCTTACCCTTAAATTAATATCCCTTTCTAATTTACAAAAATTTTTTTTAAATAGACCCCAAGAGATGCTGCAAAAATGGCCCAAGAAATTTACAATGAAGCAATAGCAATTCCATTTATGGCACGTTTTGCTGTATTTGGCCGTCGCTCATTCCCAACAGAAGGACAACTTCGAATGTTTTGTATGACAGATGATAAAGAAGAAAAAACATTAGAAAAACAAGAAGGATTTCAAAGAATTGCTGTATCGAGAGATGTTGAAGTTTTGGAGGGAAAACACCAATGGCTAGAATTTGCTGGAAATTTAGTTCCAGTTACTAAAAGAGGAGATCAATTATCTATTTTCTTTCAACCTTTTCAAGAGAATAGATTGGCTTTTAATATTAAGGTAATTTGGAAGGGGATTAAATGATACCTTTGGCCTAGCCTCTTACCTTTTAGCCTAACCTCTATAACTTCTGAAAATATTTCCTTTTTTTATTAGGTTCGACAACAAGACGATCAAGAAGCTGCTTCTTCTGGCAAAGTTGCAATAATGAAAGAACCTCTTAATAGAGCTGATATTTTACCTCCTCAACATCCAATTTGCATGCTATCAATTACTGTATTTTTAAATTAATTTTTAATTTAAAAATTTTTTTAAAGTTGCCAGACTATACAGGTCCATTACCTTCATTAGTTTTGTCTGAGCAAAAAGGAGGAGGGGGAGGAGGTGAAGATGACCAATTCAAAAAACAGGCGCCTCTTACCCAACGTTATTCTGATGCTTTATCTACAAATGTAGCAGAGACTTATCCAAACATTCCAATCGAATTTGTTTCAAAAACTATTGGGGCAGATTGGGCAAGATTGGGAAGAGTTCTTGGAATCCATCCAGATGATATTAGACAAATTCGAAGAGAAGTCCCTTCTGGAGGAGGGCAAGAAGCTCTTCATATGTTGAAAATTTGGGTGTTTTTGAAAGGAACTTCTGCTAATGGTAAGGGGAAAAAGGGGAATTTGAAAAATTTATTTTTTTCTTTCCCAGAATCAGATCTTCGCCAAGCACTCCGTCAAATTGGTCGTGATGATATCTGTGTTCGAATGACAGATTCAGACAATCATTTAATGGGAGCAGCCGATTCAGACATTAATTTATCTTCTGCTGCAATTGGAACGCCTGTAAATTTAAGACAAGACTTTTCAAGCAAAGGAAGTCTAGTAACCCCTATACAACAACAGGCTAATAATATAATAGTTCCACAACAATCAGCACCAATTGAAGTATCAGCTATAGCTGCAGCAATTACTCCAACTGCTGAAGTTGCAGCGGCACCTTTGTTTGGTAGGGGAATTTTATTAAAATTAAAATAAAAATATTTATTTTGTGTTATTTTTAAATATTTTTTTTTATTTCAAAATAATTTTGAGTGTAATTGTTTGTTTTTGCTTTGATGTTTTTGTCTTTTTGATCTTGTTTTTATTTAACGAGCTCTACATACTGCTAAATTAAATTAAAATAATAATTTTTTAAAATTTATTTTTAAATTGGCCTATTTGCTTTCTTTTCTTAATTTACCTAATCTCTTAAATTATTTTTTTACAAAATTTAACATTTACCTATCATTTTATTTATTAATTACTTCCAAGCTTCGAATATTTTCTGCTTACTTTTTTTAATCTCTTCCCAATTTCATTTATTTATACTTTCTGTTTATTGCAATTTTATTTCTTAAACTGGGGATCAACTCCTTATTTTTTAAACTAGGGTTCAACCCCTTTCTCCTACCTACTTTTAACCTCTTCGTGATTGGGAATGTTTCCGGGATTATTAAAAGTTTTTATTTAAACAAATTTAACAATTTGCTGTTTACTCTTTCTTTATTTTTTATATGTTGTTTGTTGTTATTTTGTTACTGTTTATTTGTTTTCTCCAAAATTTTTTTAATGCTTCAATATAAAGGGCACTTCTTGAAATTAATCTGTTAGATAAAGTTTTTGTATTTGGGTCCATAAAGACTGCTAATATGTTTTATATATTTCGGTCCTATTTTGCTAAATACTTAAAATGGGACGGCCATTAATTGGTCCTATCCTAAAGCTCGACAGGGAATTAAATTTTGAGCCCTATTATTATTAAAGCATTTATTATATTTTTATAACCATATTGCTGTGTAATTTCTCATTTTTTAAAATTTAAGTTACCCTAAGTATTATTTATTATCATCCCTAATTTTTAGCTGCCCAACCAGTTACTTTAACTGCTCCAGAACAACAAATTGACGTTGAAACAGTGGTTACTCGCACTGAACGTCATGTACATCATTCTGAGGACATTAATGAGCCTGTGGTTGATGAACATGTTACTACTCAAATCTTTCGAGACGGCCAACAGGTGAAAAAAAATAAAAAGAAGATGAAAATAAAAATAAAATCCCTCATTTGTTCCAGATGGAACAACTCGAAGAGCGAAAACTTGGCCAGCCATTAAATGAACAAGAACAGGCTCAATGGGAAGAAATGACTGGGGCACAAGTTGAAGGAGAGCCAGAAAATAACGAAGCAATGGATTATCTTGAAAGAAGTCGAAAGGCGATGGTCGTCGATGGAGATGAACAACATTTAATGGAATATGATGAGGAAGGTCATCCAATTGGACAAACTACTGTCAAAACAACTACTTTAATTACTACAGAACATTTAAGAGAACCACCGCCAATAAATATTGAAGAAGTTGAAGAAGAAGAACCTCAGAAAGAAATTGAATCTTCTTCTCCAATCGAAGAAGAATCTCCTTCCCCAATAATAGTGGAGGAAGAGGATGAAAATAAACATGCTTCGGGAATTCAGTCTCAGCATAGTAGTGAAGGTCCGTTATAGGGGGATGTTCTTTTTAAGCAATATTTTGTCAGCAAATAATTCACAAACTTTATTTCTAAAAATTATATATGGGTTAGTAACTTTGATTTAAGACCCTGTAAAAATTTGCCTTAATATTCTCAAAATTCTATAGATATTTTTACAATTTAAGATCTTCTAAATTAAGAATTTTTGGTTTAATATTTCCGAAGTTATGATTTCCAAAATACAGACCCATTTCCTTCAATTCTTAGCTTTTTGACCATAATATTCTAGAAAAATCAAAAATTCGAATTTTATAGAAGAGCTAAATAACACTGTTAATGATATTTTTGCAAATATTCATGGTTCTAATCTCATTTTTTATTAGCTCGTTTTTTATATAAATTTGTTTTATTTGCTGACATATTCCTTCTATTCACAAATAAAATATTCCAAAAATTCTGTAAAGGTTCTTCTGTTATTATACATGATGATAAGCCACAAGAAGCAGATGATCCCTTCAAAATTTATGAAGAAGAAATACATTTTCAAGAAGATAATGAACCCCTTACTGAAGTTGAAAAAAGTTCAACATTTGAAGAAAAAGATGAAGAAAAAGAAGGAGGAGGAGGAGGAACAGATTTAGGTATAAGTACCTACGACAATGTCCATCGTGAAACTAGTAATGGATTTAATGAGGAAGATATTCAAGAAGAAGAACAACAAAAAAGAGGTAGTAGTCATGATGATGTAACTACAAAGTAGTAGAAAATTTGTAGAGTTAATTTTTTAAAAAAAAGGCAGGCGAATTTTATAGCTAATTTCTAACTGATATTTTGCATAAAGGAAAGGCAGATTAAAAAATTAAATTAATGGCAATTAAATGTAAAAAATACATAATTCTTTAATAAGCATCCATTTTTGAACCTAACAAGGATTATAAAATTCCTGAAATTTTTGAAACCCCCTAATAAAGGCAGATGGGGGAGGGGGGGTTCAGATGGGGGAGGGGGGGATCAAATAGAATAATATTTCCCTTCCTTTAATGGATATATCGAGATATAGTTTAATTTTTTAATCAGCCTTTTCATGTTTTGTCCAACCCTTTTTTATCTTTAAAATAATAATTTTTAGCTAAAGCACTCTTTTTTCCTTCTAAATAATCTTTAAAATAATTTTTCTTTTAATTTTTTTAAAATTTCCTTTAGTCATTTAATTAGTTTTTTCTCTTTTTAATTTTCGCTAAAAATCACGCAATTTATTAAAAACACTTAATTTAGTTAAAAAACTTGCCAATTTTGCCACTCAATTTTTAAAAAATACTAGTAACTAGTTTAATTTTTTAATTCTCTCTATATATATTTAATTAAAATAAATCTCATTATTAAAAACAAAACTACCCAAAAAATAATTAAATTAACAGAAGAGGGAATGGATTTAAAAATAAATTCTCTTAATTAGCTTAAAAAATATTCATTTAATTGGAATCCATCCTAAAAGGAACTTATTCTCAAACAGAAAACATCTCTCCAATAGAATCTCCCCTCTACTAAAAATACAATGAAAGCTCTACCTCTTTAATAGTTAATCTAGTCAAAATTCAAATTCCCAACTCTAAAGACCTCTAGACGATTTAAGAAATAATTTATTTAAAAATCCATTCTCTCTCAATTAAAAACTACTTAAAAATTCTCTAATTACTTAATCTATTTTTTAGTTTCTAATAATACTTAAAAATATATATTTCTTTAAAAATCTGCAATTTATTTTTGTTATTGTTTTGTGTTTGGTTAATATTTAATTATATTTTGTGCTTAAATAAATATTTTTAGTAGTTGTTAGTATTTTGTGATTTTCTGTGAATAATTTAAAATTAAAATTTTTGGGGGAAGTATTTATTTTATTAAAATAAAATAAAAATAGGTATCTATTGAAACAATTGGTGTGGGATAGTTCTTTTAAAGAAAAATATTTTTTAATAGAAGAAAAAGTATTTGTAGGTAAAATAGCAAGGGATTAAATAGATATATTAAGTCTCCTCTGTCTCTCTCACGTTTCTTTAAGTGTTTGTTATAGGCTAAATGCCTGCAATTGTTTGTTCCTCCTTCCAAGCATTAAATCAATCTTCAATTGAATCGATCCCCGATCAAGCTAAATTAGAAGGAATTAGTCTAGTCTTTCATTTTATATTTTTGTTATTTAATGAATTCCTCATTCAATTTTATACAAAGAAACTGAGATCATTCCCGTAGATTCCCGTAGATCTGCCCAGATATACACATACTATGGGAGACTAGTTCGAAAGTCAAAGTCAGTTCTGAGTTTGAAACAATTTTACCTAAAGATCTGACTGAATTGACCTCGCTTCCCAATGTTATTACACTCTCAATTTATAAATATTTTTTAAAGTTATTCGTCCTATGGATGGGAAAAGCTGCTTAAAAGCGATACCTTCCTTATATACCTACTCATTATTATATCTTTCAGTTTCAACTGGATAAGAACAAGATCCACGTACTATTAGATTATTTTTGTATTACCTAGTTTTACTCTTTATTAGTTAAATAACATTTAAAAAATAATGTCCGATACAAGAAATATTCCAATAAAATTCCAACAACCATTTTCTTCAACTTCCTCACAACAACAAAGTCCCCAACCCCAACCTCAACAAAAACAAAAACCTTCTTCAGTTGACAGATTACGTCAACTTGAAGCAGAAATAACTATAGAAGCAGCGGGTATGCGTTTACCCGATGATGATGCTTTAACTGAAAAATTGGGTAATTTCCTTGCCGAAAAACATCCCCAAGCAGATTTACAAATAACTGTAAATTCTGTTAGAAGAACAATAACAACTAAACAACAATATGAAACGGTTTTGAAAAAAAATATTAAAAAAATATTTAATAAAAAATAAAGGAAACTCCGGGAATGGTTGGTCTTAATGTAGAGAAATTATTGGAATTGCAGAGGAAATTAATGGAGAAAATTAGTAAGAAAGAAAATAAATGAGGGGGATTAAATTAAATAATTGGGGGGGGGGGGGGATTTAATTTAAAAATAAATATTTTTGTGGTGTTTACTATTTTTATTTTTGTTTGTTGTGTGTGTGCGCTTTCTCTATTTTTTTTGCTTTTTTTACAATTTAGTTGATTAAAAAATTTATTTTTGAAAATTTCCTTCCCAAAATTAGCCACATTCTCCTGGTTATTTTAAAATAATTAAAGTTAAACAATGCTGGATATTTTGCCTAATTATTAGATTAATTTAACAAATGCTCGATCCAATTTTATTCAAAATAATCTTTTGTCATAAAGAGAAAATCTCATTTTTTGTTCCCGAAAAGAATTTTAGCTTGAGCCAGGATTACTTCGTTGGAACTTTAAGTCCGGCCTTATTCCTTCCTTTTGTAAAATATCCAGCATTGATTAAATAAATTTTTCAGAAAAATTTAAAAATTTTGGAAAAATAAAAAAAAAATTATTTTCTCTTTTGTAGGTGCAAATAAAATTGAGCCAGCAAAAGATGCAAGTGCCAATCTTGAAGACGAGAAAAAAGAAAAAGAGGAAGAATGGGCAAGAAGAGAACATCCTGGTAATTTTTAAATAAATTTTAGGGGAATGTGGCATAACTGAAAATTCCCTTAAAAATTAAAAACTCTAGAAATTCAACAATTCGAACAAATACAAGAAAGTTTCCCAATTGATGACACAACAATGGTTACTAAAAAAAGGACACATATAATCTCTACAAGCCAATCTCGTGTTAAAGGTTTTTGATATTTCCACAAAAAGTCGTTGATCGGTTAAACAAAAAATAAAAGTTTTTTTTGTATTTTTGAAAGTAATTTTTTGTTTTTTTGTAAAGTAGATTCTCGTTTTTTTCATTATTATCTATTAGGAAAACTAAAAATTAAATTAAAAATTGAGTGGCAAAATTTCTGGCAATTCTTTCTATTATTTTATATTGTACATTTACTTAATTTCATAAAATTACATTAAATATTTCACTTTTCTTAAAAACAAGCTAGATTTAAAATTCTAAAGGTAGCCAAAACATCAAATAATGAGAGAGGGATCTTATATATTTTTTGATGTCCTTCGCATATTTTAAACAAAATTTTTTTCTATTTGGATTCTGATTATATCTTTTTAATTTGAGATAAGAGGATGGGAAGTAGTGTTGGTGATGGATTTGGCTATTTCTTACTAAATTAATATACTTTTAATGTTCGGGACTTTTAATTAAGATTTACAAAGTCAATTCTCGATCCCATTTTCTAACTCCTCGATTTTCCTTTCCCCGAAGATCCACCTAGAAAATACCTACTCCAATTAATCACTTGATTTTAATGCAAATTACATCTTTCGCTTTTTGTAATATTTTGGATATAAAATAAATAAATAAATAAATAAATAAATAAACTTTTTGTGTTTAACCGATCGAGGACTTTTATTTTAATTTAATTAAATTTACCAAAAATTTGGTTAAAAATTAGGACTTGATGAGTTTGCATCTGCCGCTCCTTCCGCCGGTGCTGCAGGCTATTCACCACAATCATCACCTGCAGAACAACAATATCCAATTAGAGATGAAGGTTGGTGAATTAATTAATTCTAATTTTATTAAAAAATATTATTTTGCTGTGTTTTTGTTTGCTTGAATTGTCTGAATTAAAGTTGCTCGATATCTGCGGATTAAACAAAAACCAATTTTTTTGGAATTTTAAACTGTGTGTTGATATTTAGTAGTAATTAACAGCAGTATTTTTTAGTAAGTCCGCAATTACCTTTATAACAAAAAAGTTGTTTTGTTCGAATTTTTTGAATGTTCATTGAAATTAAAAATAATTTTTCTCCTCACCAAAATTTTCTTTTCTTCCTTTTGCCGTCCTTGCTGTATTTAATGACTTTATTTTAATACTTTGCTGTATTTTTTATCCAAAAATTTCCCAAAAAAACATTTAAGGCCGTCAATCATTCAATCGCCCTCCTCTCCTCCTTCCTTCTTTCAACAATTCAGCAACTTCTCGAACACAGTCAATAGAGAAAACAATTCCAATTTATAGAGTTTAAAATTAAATTTTTAGAAAAGATTTTATATAAAGAATTGTTTTTATTATAAAATATATTGTGTTTAATTTGAATAAAAAAATAAATAAAAATATTTTTGGAACAAGAAAAATCACGAAAAATTTGGAAATTATTTTAAATTAAACAAATAAAATATTATCTGAAAAATAAAGAATTTATTTAGTTTCATCAGAGTCAAGAAATAAATATAGGTAGTCTTGTTCTTGAAAATGTCTCAAATAGGGTAAAATAATGTTTAGAAAACTAATCTGCTTAATAAGTATTCGGATCTCTCTAATCTCGAAAGTTTTCGAAGTATATTTTAAATAAAAATTTATTATTATGAAAATATTTTTTTATCATTTATTTGTAATTTGTGAATGTATCTCACTATGTAAATGTAATTAATTAATTATCAAAATATAAGTATGTATAGTGGTGTGTTTAGTTGATAAATAGTAAAATTTAAATTAAAAATAATATTTTAATCAAATTAAAATTTAATTAATTCCTTTTAATTTATTTAACCCAATTTTTGGAATTTCTAATTAAGTAATTTAAGGGTATATTTTACCTTATCTTAAATAAAAATCTAAAAATTAAATAAAAGGAATGGATTTGTTTCTCACAGATTTGTGAGGATTATAATGAACAAATTTTGATCTAAATTTTATAAAAAAATTTTTTTAATTAAATTTATTTTTTTTTCAATTTTTAGACTCTCCACTTCCACCGGAATCCCTTTCAATTTCAATAACTTCACAACCAGATTCTTTAATGACAACAAGTTCTATTAGTGTAAAAGATAAAATAGCACAATTTGAATTGCTTAAAAAAGTTGAGGAAAATGAAGATTCTGTTGATGGGGCAAAAAGAAGATTTGGGTGGCATCCACAACCGAAAAAAACTCCAGATAAGGTAATAATGTTTGAAAGATAGTGCTGGGAACTTAAACGGTGTTAATGCCCTTAGGGTGATCCTTATAAAGGTGTCAAAAATAATGTATAACTACAACAACAAAATAAAATAAAAATTATTATTTTATGAAAATCAACCTTTTTACAGGAATTTCTTAATTATTATTTTTAATTAAAAAATCTAAAAATTTATAAAGTCAGATACTAATGGTAAAAATATTCAAGAAAATTTTTACAATTTAGATGTTCTTTGGGGTTATAGAATTTCACATACAAATATTCATTTAAAATTACTAATTTTATTTTAATATTTTTAAGGAAAAATCAGAAGAAAGAAAAAGTCCTCGTGATGAACAAAGACAACCATCCCCAGTTGGCAGCGATGTCCCCGGTGCAAATAAATCAAAAATTCCTCGAATAACTTCCCCAACTCGTTTAACACCTTCACCTACAGTTTCCCCTCGAAAACATGAAGAAAAATTTCAAGAAATTGAAAACAATTTTTTATTAGAAAAATTTGAAGAAAAAGGAGAAGCAAATTGTTTAAGAAAAGAATATATAAAAATTGAAGAATATTTATTTTTTGAAATTAATGAACCTTTAATAATTGAAGAAGAAGAAGATGAACAACATTTTATACAGAAACCACAACTTTTTCATTCAATTGTTACTGATGAACCATCACATGTGGAAGCATTTGGTGAAATTGAAAGGAGGAAAAGAGATGTTGAAAAAACTGATTTAGGTAAAGTGAGGAAAGCATTATTAAATTAGGGCAGAGATTTTTAAATTTCTGACCCGAATTTTTCTAATGAGAACAAGATTTTTGAATCTCCCGGGATTCTAGTTGTAGCAAATTTTGAAGGAATTTGAAATGAAGGAATTTCAAATTTGAAATGATGTGAATTAAGATAATGGATTAATATTTTGAGAATTCTCTTTACTTCCCGTAACCCGAATCGACTTATCCCAACCCCACCCATCCCTTCCGACCAATCTCGTCTTGAAAATTTAATTTAGATTTAACTCACACCTTAAATGAAGATGAAGACGTCCACTTTGAAGATCAAACAGAAAAAGGAGAATCATATAAAGATGAAATATACGAAAAAGAAATCCCTCAAGAAACACAAAATTTAGTCAAGGATGAAGAAATTATAGAAGGGGAGCATGTAAAGGAGGAATATTTAATTGAAAATGAAGAAAAGGAGGAAGAGAGAAAATTGGAAGAATTGAAGCAAGAGAAAGTCGAAGAAGAAGAAGACTTTGAATTTGTTCAAATGCCAAAGGAAGAAGATGAATTTGTAAAAATGGAAAGTGAAAAAGAAGAAGAAATTGAGGAAAAGAAGGAGGAAAATGAAGAAATAATTGGTAATATTTTTAGAAAATTAATTTTAATTGGGTAAATAATTTATTTTAATAAACTTAATTATAAGTAGAAAAGAGGGATAGAGGTTTTTATGTATAAAATAGTAGCAATCTATAAGAATGTCCATGTAAGAAAACAGAGAATCCATATATATTTTTTAGTAATGAGCGATCCTCTACAAAAATCTGAGCAAATTCAATCAACTGTTTGGCTTGATAAAGTGCCTATTGAAAGTTTTATTAATGAAAAAGAGGTTTTAGAAGAAAGAAAAGCAATTTTATGTCCAGAGGAAGAAAAGGAAAAATTAAAAGAAACAGCAACTTTAATTGAAGAAAAACCTTGGTGGAAACCAACAAAAACAGGAAGAGAAATTTTAATTTCTGAAGAAGGAAAATTAGAAGAAAATAAACTAGAAATGTTAGAAAATCAACAAAAAATATTTGTTGAGGAAAAAGAGAAATTAATTGAAGAGGAAAAGGATGAAGAAGAAACAGATGAACAATCTAGGTTAATTAGATGGAAGGATTTTGTTAATTATTTTTATTAATTTTTAAGCACTCACACAGTTATACATAGACCAGAAGTGCTTATAGAAGAAGCTGTGGATATTACACCTTTAATGGATCGAGCATTTTCGCTACAAGGGGAAGAGGTAGAATAATTAAAGTTGATTTAAAAAATAATATTTTGATCATTCAGGGGTGTCAAACACCCACAATGAGTGCAGCTCGTTGGAAAAGTTTGGACGAACGTCATTCCCCTTCTTCACTTAGTTCACCAGTCCATTCTTATCCTTCCCCTTCGCCTATAATTGAAATTACTCCTCCACCAATTGAAGATGAGGAAGAATGGGAAAGGCGACAAATAAGGGATAATGAAAAAGAGAGAAATATAATAATAAGAGAGGAGGAAGAGAAGAATGAATTTGATGAAAATGATCAAAATAAAGAAGATGAACAGAAAAAATTAATGGAAGAAGAATATGAGAAGAAAGTTGTGGAAGAAGAGTATGAACAGAAAAGATTAATGAGGGAACAAGAGGAAGAATTGGAGAGATTAGTAGAGGATGATGATGAGCGGAGTAAATTTAAGGAGGAAGGAGATGAAAAAGATCAATTAATTGAAGAAGGACAAGAAGATACGAGTAAGAAATTTGTAGAAGAAGAAAAGGTTGAAGATGAGCAGAAATTAATAAAAGGAGAAGAGACGAAGCTTATAGAAGAGAAAGGGGATGTGCGTAAGGAGTCTATAGAAGAAAATAATAAACATGAAAATTTTAATGAAGAAGATGATGAGAAGAAAGAATATGGGGAGGATGAGGATTTCGGGGAGGAGGAATTAATGGCAGAAAAATATGAGAAGAAACCGCTGACAGATGAAAATGAGGATGTTGGACTGAAGACTTTCATTGAAAAAGATGTCGTAAAGGAATATATAGAAGAGGATGAACAGAAAATATTTATTGAAGAAGGGGATAGGAAGGAAGTAGTTAATGAAGAGGTAGAGGATGAGAAGAGATTAGTAGAGGAAGAGAGGGAGGAATTGTCAGAAGAGAGAGAGCACATGACAAATGAAACTATCCAGGAAGAGAAAGAGAAGAAGGAATTTACCGAAGAGAAGGATAAGGAAAAATTTACCGATGAAAAGGAAGAAAAGAAGGAAGAGGATGTGGGGGAGAGATATACGGAAGAAGAAGAGGAGAAAAATGAACGTATAGAAGAACAAGAAGAAGATAGGAAGATATTTTTGGAAGAAGAAAAGGAATATATACAAGAGAAGGATGATGAGAAAAAATCGTCAGAAGAAAAGGAATTGGAGAAAGAATATATACAAGAACAAGAGGATAAGGCGTTAATGGAAATAAAAAAAGAGTATATTGAAGAAGAGGATGCTGGAAGAATATTTAAGGTGGAAGAGGAGGAAAGGCAAGAACATATAGAAAAGCAAGATGAAAAGGATATATTCTTGGAAGAAGAGAATGAGTATGTAAAAGATGTGGCTGAAGAAAAGAAATCTACGGAAGAATTGGAAAAGATAAAAGATTTTACTGAAAAAGAGGATGAGAAGAAATTATTCGAAGAAGAGAAGAAGGATCATAGTGAAGAAAAGTATGTAAAGGATTTAATAGAAAAAGAATTAGAGGACGACCGAAAAGAATTTTTGAAAGAAGAGGAAAAGATACAAGAAGATGGGCAGATTAAATTTATGCAAGAAGAGCAAGAAAAGAATGAACTTATGAAGGAAAAGGATGAAGAGAGAATATCTTTAGAAAAGGAAGAGTATATTGAGGAAGAGAATGATGAAATAAAATTTAAAGAACAAGAGAAGGAGATGAAAGATTATATAGAAAAACATGAAGAAAAGGAGGAAACATTTTTAGATGAAGAAAAGGAATATACAGAAGGAGGGGATGAAGGAAGGAAATTGATGGAGAGAGACGCCGAGAAGAATGAACATATACTAGAAGATTATGAAGACGAAAGGAAGACATCTTTGGGTGAAGAGAAAGAACATTTAAAAATAGATGAGGAGGAGAACTTGATGGAGGTAGAGCTTGAGAAGAATGAACATATGGTAGAACAAGAGGATAAAAGGAAGACATCTTTGGATGAAGAAAAAGAATATTTAAAAGAAGAGGGGGAGAAATTTATGAACGGAGAGCTCGAGAATATTGAACATATAGAAGAACAAAAGGAAGATCAGAAGATTTTTTTAGAAGATGAAAAGGAATATATAGAAGATGTTGAGAGAAAGAAATTACCGGAGGAAGAGGAAGAAAAGAAAGAATATATAGAAATCCAGAAGGAAGAGGATAACTTAGCGGATGAAGATAGAAAGGAATATAGTACGGTAGAAGAGGATGAGAAAAAGGAACCAACAGGCGAAGAAGTAAATGATGATCAAAAGAGCTATGAAGAAGGTGATGCTGGAAGGATGTCTATGGAAAAGGAGGAAGAAAGGAAAGAGTACATGGAAAAACAAGAGGAAGAAATGAAGAAATTTTCGGATGATGGAAAGAAGGAATATATTCAAAAAAGGGAAGAATTAACAGACGAAAAAGTAGATGATGCTCAGAATAAGTATATTGGAGAAGAGTATGCTGGAAGAAAATTTATGGAAGAGGAGCAAGAAAGGAAAGAATATATAGAAAAAGAGGAGGAGAAGAAGAATTTTTTGGGTGAAGGCAGGAAGGAATATATTGAAGAAAGGGAGGAATTAATAGACGAAGAAGTATCTGATGTTCAGAAGGAATATAAGGAGGAAGAGGGAGAAAAAGAATGTATTGATAAAGAAGATCCTCAAAAGAAACTTGCGGATAACGTGGATGAGAGGGAATTTATAGTAGAAGAACATGAGAATGAAAGTAAAAAATTTGTTGAAGAAGAAAAATTAGAAGACGAGTATAAGAAATACATGAGTGAAAAGCATGATATGAGGGAGTTGACAGAAGAAAAGGTAGATGATGATAGGGAAAAATTTGTAGAAGAGGATGAACAAAGCAAATTAATGGAAGAACAAGAGGATGAGCTACAGAGATCTATGGGGGAAGTGGATGATCATAGGAGATTTATGGAAGTACATGAAGAGAAGAGAGAATATATAGGAGAGGATGAGAAAAGGCAATTAATGGATGGGGAGAGAGATCAAGAGGGGAGAGATCCTAAGGAATTTGTTGAAGAAAGGAAGGAATTTACAGAAGAGGGGGAAGAGATGAAGAAATTTACTGAAGAATTTGATGAACAGAAGAAATTTCCTCAAGATGTTGATGAACATAAGCACTTTACAGACGAAAGGAATGAGGAGTTAATGAGAGGAAGTGAGGAAGAGTTTCAGGGATTAGAAGAAGATGATACGCAGAAGAATTTTAACGAGGAAGGGGATGAATCGAAAGTATTTATTGAAGAAAGAATTGATGAAAAGAAAGAATTTATGGAAAAAGAGGTAGATGATAAATTCATTAAAGGGGATGATAGGAAATTAATAACAGAAGAACATGAGGATGAGAAGAAATTTATTGAAGAAAAGAATGTGAAGGGCGAAGTAATAGAAGTAAAGGATGAGCCGAAGGAATTAGTAGACGATGATGAAAATGATAAATTTTTGGAAGAAGATGAACAGAACAAATTTGCTGAAAAAGATTACGCTCAAAATAAAGTAATAAAAGAACAAGAAGATGAACTGAAGAGGTTAGGGGTAGATGAAGAAGAGAAGAATGAATTTACGGAAGAAGACGAACGGAAGGAAATTAAGAAAACTGATGAATTAGAAAAAGAACATTTATTTGAAAAAGAAGTTGATAAACAAGCGGGTGAACTTGTTGATAATGCTATTAAACGAGCACTTGAAGACAGTATGATACTTCAACGTGATACATATCTTGCGGAGGCTGAAAAGGAGATGAAGAAATTTACTGAAGAAGTTAGTGAACAGATGGAATTTACAGACGAAAGAGATGAGGAGTTAATGAAAGAACAAGATGAAGAGCTGCAGAGGTTGGAAGATAAGGATAAACAGAAAAATTTTATCGAGGAAGGAGCAAAATTGATAGATGAAAAAATAGAAGTCGAAGACAACGAAGACATCAAGGATGAACAAATTTTTGTAAATATTTCGGAATCTAGAAAATCCTCTGAATCAGAAGAGGAGGACGAAGAAATATCCTTACTGACAACAGAAGAGAAAGAAGAAGATGAAGGAGAAGCCAATAATTCTCCCGAATTAGTATACGGCGATGGTGATGAGGAATTAAGTGGAGAAAATAGTCAACAAAGCCCCTCAGAGCTTTACAAAGCCGGTGAAGGAGAAGAAGGAAGAAGAGACCATCATCATTCTTTATTTCCTTCCTCTTCACTTCTTTTACCTTCAGGAATACCGAGAAGACCAAAATCTCCACTTCCACCTCCGATTGCTGCAACACCACCACAAACAGGAAAAGTGGAGAATATTGAAAAGGATGAAGAAAAAAGGGAGGAGGTGGGTGAAGAGGTGGAAATTGAAGAAATCAAGCGAGAGGAGGAAGAGGAGGAATCTATGCTCTTAAGTGATGGTTAGTTAAATTAAAAATAATAATTCATCTACATGTACTGCTAAGCTTAAATTTTTATAAATTTTTGGATTCTTTGGGATTTTGAGAATTTGGAACTTAACAGACACAAATAAAAATTCATTTTTCTTATCACTTTATTTTCTTCAGTTAAAATGCCTGTTGATAATTTGCTCGTTTTTTCTACACATAAGGATGGTGATGAGTATGAAGAGAATTATTTTGGACCCTCAGTTCAAGAGGAGCATGATACTCTTGGTCCTGATTTGATGATTGTACATTCAAAGAGTTTAGAGGAAGTAAAATCACATGGAAATGATATAATTGACGATCCATGGCTTTCCTCTTTTGTGAAAGAACAAAAAGAAAAAGAGGATTGGGGGCACAAAAAAGAGGTGGAATTATTTCAATTATATCAACATCAAATATTTATTTTAGGTGCAAATTGAAGAGACAGAAGAAGGAGAAGAAGAGCCATTAGAAGAAGAACCTCAACATCAAATTGGAGGCTCTCTTGATACCTCCCCATCAGAAAAAAGACGAAGACGAAGTTCTGCTGCTTCTGTTCATGGTTCTACAAATGGAAGTTTATCTGAATTTGAAAGAATTGAACAAGAAATAATTGAAGGAGGGGGAAGTACAAAGAATCTAAATTCAAGTCCACAACATTCTCCTGAAGCTGGGGAAGGTAAAAGAAGAAAATCGGCTGGAAAGCAGCAACATCAATCACCAACTAGAGAGGGAGGTGTTAGTGCTGCTCATAGAGGATCTGGTAAATTTAACTTTTTTGTAGTAGTATATTAACAGATAGAGCTTTTCAATTTAATTTTTAAATTTTTAACAGCCGATTCACTCAATGAATTTGAACAATTAGAAAGAGAAATACACGAAGCTGTTGCTTCTGAAGATATAATGATGTTAAGTGATATTAGAGAAGATGAAGAAGGAGAAGAAGTAGAAGGTTATGAATTAAGTGGAGAAGAAATTGAAGAAGAAGAGGAGGAGGAAAATGATGGAAGGGATTATTTAGGGAAGGAATTAAAAAAAGAGAATAATAATAATGAAGTAATGATGATTAGTTCTGGTTATGATTCTAGTGGACAAAGTAGGGATTTTTTTGTAAATATACAAATAAATTCGAGAAACTGAAAATTTGGGAAATGGGAAAGATCGAGGAGTTCTTTTCAGTTATGTAATCAAAATTCAGCAAGTATTAATGTTCGAAATTTTAGTTTTATAATTTTGATTAGAAATTAAATGAAGAAAAGATAAGGGTTAGAGAGCAGAGAGTAAGTTACTCCTCTCTTGCCATCACTTGACTTCTTGGTTTATGACAATTGAGTACATTTGAGTCTTGAAATATGTGAATAATTGTTCGGCTTTTCTTGTTAATTACTTTTTGAGATTTATGTATAATAAATAGAAAGAAAAACTCGAATCCCAAAAAGTAAGCTGAATTTAAAAGAGTGATTATTCAAAACATCTTTCAATTAATTAAGCACAACAAATTGAATTAATTGCTCAACAACAATCCCCTGAATCTGAAAAAATATCACCAATATCACTAATAGAAAAATCGTCAGAAAATTTAACAGAAACCCCACTTCCCCCAAAACAAATACCAGAAAAGTCTGAAAAAGAAGAAAAACAAGAAGAGGAGGAAGATAAAATAATTACAAATATTTCTCCAAAACCAAAAATAATATCAGAACAACAAAAATCAGAATTCAAAGGAGAAACAGAAAATTTATTTAAGCAACAAAAAGAAATAATTAAAAAACAAAATATTCCTTCAACTTCTGAAAAGAAAGAAGATTTTGTTTTTAGTGGGGGAGGGGGAGGAGGAGGAATAATAGTTCCGAGTGGGGGAAGTTTAGATAAAGAAGAGGAAGATGATGATAATTCTGAAAAAACAATTTTTGAAACTGTTAGTGTAAATTCGGCTGATGGAAGTGAAGAAAAGATTGTTAGGTATGGATGGATTTAATTGGCTTTAAAAAAAATCAAAAAAATTTTTTCAGAACAGCAATAACCAGAGTTCGTGATCCAATTTATAGTCGTGTCCGTTTTGCAGGCACTGAGGTAGAAAAAAAATATTTTCTTTAAATATTTTTGTAAAAAAATTCATGTTTTAAAGGATGAGCAACAAATAAAAGCAATTTTAGAAAGTGGGAGGACAGATGAATTTGAATTGAGAGATCCAGAAGGAAATATAACACGTTTAAGGACTGTTGTTGAAAGGGGAAGTACTAGTAGTAGTACTTGATTTTTAAATTAATTAAAGTTTTGTGTTTGGGTTGACACAATTTTTGAGAAATTTTTTTGTTAAATTTTAGAGAGAATATTCAATTTAATTGTGTCAAACACTTATTTCCCTTTGCCATTTTTTAAAAATATTTTTAGTTATTTAGATTTTTCTTTTGCCTTTCTTTTTTTAATTTTCAAATGCTCGATCGCTTTTCTTTTACTCTCAGCTTTTTCCTTTTAAAACCTTGCATTTCTTATTTAAAAAATATTTTTCCCAGTTTCTTTATTTTGCTTTTTTAAATAATTTAAAGTTTATTTCTCCAAGTTTTACCTCTATTTTGAGATCTCTGGACAGAGGAGAAAATCCCCTTTTGTCTGGATTTCGGATGGGAAATTATAAGTAAAATAGTGGTTAATACTTTATTTACTTTCTTCAAAAGCACTTCTTTTTTTCCTATATTTTTCTAATTAAATAACCACCAACAAAATTCTCTCATAATTTAATTTAAATATTTAATACATTCCTTAAAATATTGCAATTTATTTTTTTAAATTTTTGCTAAGTCATTTGTTTTTTTTTGTTATTTGGAATATAAAAACATTCCTAAAAACATTGTAGAACGAGCTCTTTTTTAATATAATTTCTTTGTTATTTATATTTTGTATGCTTATTTTTAGAAAATAAAAAAGTTTAATTTTAAAATCAAAATATATTAATTATTAACAAAAAGAATATGTTTAGTATCAAAAAATATAAAGATAAAATTTTAAGAATAGTTAAAAAAATTAAATTAAAAGGATAAACAAAACAAAGTAAATTGGGATTTTATTTCTCGTGTTTGCGCCGCAGGCGAAAATCTGCAGAATTTTGGAAGACACTTAAACCAAAAATCTTCCTTTTTTTGCGAAAATTTTGCTAATACAAATCCTTCTATATCCGTCGAATTACCTGATACTCCTCTTGATTTCCCGATATCCATCGAAATTCCCTGATATCTTCTTTGATTTTCTGGTATCTATTTCCAATTACTACATTTTAATTGATAATTAAAAATTTTTACGAGTCCGACCCTCGTTCTTTGAATTGGAGGTATACAATGAAGAGATGAGGATTTTTGGGATTAACGGAGATTACTCCATTGATTTCTCAATGACTTGGTGATATATCGGCAGATTTAAATAGATTGGTCGAAACCGGACTTAACATCTTTAAAGTTTCTAATTTAAAAAAATTTTCTCTTTGAGCCCGCAGGCAAAATTTTTTTGAATGTCTAGTCTCAGTGGAGAAAATATTTCAACTTCGAACAAGTTTTTTGTTTTGTATTTATTAAATGTTTATTTTATTTTTAATTCCCACATTCAAAAAATCGTATATATAATCGAATTATACCCTCTCAACATTTTTAAATGTTTTTTTCCTTTTTAAATTTAAATTACATGAATTTTATTTACTTTCCCTTCTCATATTTCTTAATCATTTCTTTCTTCGCATTTAAACATTTTCCTCTAGGTCCATAAATTCGAGTACTTTCATCATCCTTCTGCCCGTATAAATACCCTCATATTTTTATATTTTTATCTCTCTTCGAGCCTCCCCTCCCTTACCCAATTTATTTTTTGTTGAAATAATTCTAAATAATACCCCATTCAAGTTTAGGGTCGTTTTAATATTAAAACTGGCTATGCTGATACAATTCCGGCTGTAGATACCGAAGTTTCAGTTTCGTACAAAACCCAAACTATTCGATTCGTCTCAACGAGCTCTTGAATGAGCTAACATGTGCATTTTCAAATCTTTTACCCCAAAAAGTGCTTCCCCCTCCTCATGGTTTTTCGATTTTTAGGACCTATATCTCGGCATCTCCGCAAAAAAGTGGTTTCAACATTTTTAAATTTTATTTCGATTTCATCTAGTAAATAATTTTTGGAAATTTTTAAAAATACAAAAAACAACAAAACAAAATTTTTGTTTTTCTTGTAAAAATGACCTTAACAAAAAAACAACAAAATAATAAACCAATTCCAATTGAATTGATTTATGAAATATCAAGATCAATTAATGGATATGGAAATTTATTAATAAAAAAACAAATAAATGATACATCAAAACAACAAAAATATTTTGTTTCGAAAATTAAATGTAGTGAAAATGTGTTAATTTCTTCTAGGATAATTTACTTATTTAGTGGAAATACTTTAAAAGAAATATTGGTACAGTATTTTTTGTTTTTATAACTTTAGTTTGAGGACTTTTTCACTGCGTTCTTTTCTACATATATAAAATATGAAGAAGCGCCATTCTTCTTCATTCTTCTTTTAAATAATTGAAAAAATAAGCGCCATTCTTCTTCATTCTCCTTTAAATAATGGAAAAAATAAAATTTAAACTACAAATTATAACTTGATAAAGTATCTGCCTGCAAACGATACTTCGCTCCAGAACTAAAACAAAACAACCTCTCAAGAGCCAAAAATCTTGCAACTAAAAATAAAATAAAGAATTTAAGAACGCAATTAGATACCTAATTAAAATATTTTTCTTTGGAAAAGAAATTTTTTCAAATTTCATCTTAAGCGGAAAAGGGTTGTTGACCAGAAAGGAAGCTGCCTGCTCCCGCTGAGTTACTCCAGCGAGAATATTTTGGTTCCTCAGGCTCAACAGTTTTTGTATGTATTTTTGCCTCCCAACGAGTGCCTAGTACAGAGTCAAACAGTTTCTGCAAAAAAAATTCTCAAAAAATTAATAAAAATTCGTAAAAAAATTCTAAAATAATTTTTTTCAGAATTATTTTAGAAAAATTAACAAAAGAAAAATTATGGTAGTTAAGCTTGAAGATCTTATTAAAAAAATTGAAATTGAAAAAGAAGAGAAGATAAGAAAAAATAGAGAAGAATGCGCAAACGAATTGTTGCGCATGCCGAAGATCCAGGATATTCTGGATGGAATAACCGAACAATTTAATAAGGAAATTGAAGAAGAGTATAAACAAAAGATGGAAGAATTAAAAAAGAAATATGAAGAACAGGTACTAATATCATAATTTTCCATTATAAATAATGTAAATATGTAGTAATTTAGCTTATGCCCAATTCATTTTCTTCTCTATAATTACAATTTTATCTCCTAAGATCTTTTAAAACTTTCAGAAAATCATTAAATGCTTAATTTCAAGGTGCTTGTTTTGCCCAAAAATAAATTGGTAAAGGTTGATGAGGTTATGAGTTGCTGTGATTCGAAATGTTTGCCTGCCGGTTCTTTTTGCTGTAATGGTAATGGAATCGTCAAAATCCGTGAATGCGGTATTTTTGCAAAATATTTTTGTTCTACTCAGAATCTTGGTTATTATTATTTTTCTGAGTATTTATTTAAATAAAAATTTTTAAAGAAGGTAATCGTCCAATTATGGTCGTTGCTGAAAGTGAATTTATGAGGGCTAATATCCCTTCTGACGTCTCAGGACAGACTTATGTTGTCTTTTATTGTGAAATGATTGTTATTCCGGACACTGATGAGAATATGGAGTAAGTTTTGCCTGTTTAAAAATTTTAACATATTTTTTCGAGTTAGTTAAACGAAAATCTCTAACCCAATCTCCAAGTTTACATTAAAAAATTTTTAGTTGGAAAGCAGAACTTGGTCTCTATAAAGATGCCAATTGCTTCTTCCGAGTTAGTAGTGATGGTCACTATTACACTGCTACTACCAAACGAATGTTTAGCGAGCCTCTGACTGGTTGTGTTATTTTTGGAGTTGGTCAGATCTTTCCTCCACGAAACAAGCCGAATGCACCGACCCAAATATTCTTTACAATGGATGGGAAGCAAATTGGTTTGAACATTTTAAATTTTTTCCTTTTAATCTCCTTAAGATTATGGTAAACTTTTCTGGTGAAACACACTACCGTTAAAGGGAATTTTTTTATAAAAAAATGGAAAATTAATTTTTGTTAAGTTAGGTCTCATGTGGATCTCATGAGATCTGTGTGGATTAAGAGCGTAATGGAGGATTCGAGTAAAATCCCCTGATATAGCAAAGCAGAGCTAGGCGAATTTACTCATAGGGTTTGGGCGGTACCTGGCATAGGGTTCTGGCAATTTCGAAACAACTCTGGTTCAGTGTCACACAAAATTAATTGGTTCATAAAATTGTTCAAATCTAACCCATTTCTCATTACCTCAAAAATTCAAATTTTTAAGACAAGACAATTCTGATGTCAGAAGATGTTGATTTACTTCCACACATCATTGTTAAGAATTGCGATGCAGAGGTCAACTTTGGGATGGATGATACCAAGCCTTTCACTTATGACATTGGAAAACATGAAGCTGCTTATGATAATTAATGGAATTGAAAAGAATTTAAAAATGTTTTAAAGTTATTTTACAATATAAAAAACTTTCTTTTTTGGTAATTCAATTTTAAATAGTTGAGATTAGCAAAATATATCAGCTAATACTTGTTAAATAGTACTATATTTGGCAATACTAAATAATAGTCAAATACTTTATTCAATAGACATTCTTCTAATCTCAACTATATATTTATATAATCACTCCTGTACAACCCATACTTTTTTCTAATTTATCGGTAAACATTTAAAGATTTGACTATTTTTTAATAACTAAAAATAATTTAAAAAAGTCCTTCGGCACTTGTAAAGAAGACCGTGCCCGCTTTTTAGGGGGGAATTGCCAGCAATTACAATATGCCCAAGGGTCCCAGATGCCTTCAACTTTGGTGCCCTTTATCGAGATATGAACGAAAAATAGGAGGAATAAATACAGACGTTGCAAGAGATCTTGTGAGGTAACGGCATTTATTTGGCTATAACTTGAGTTGTACTTGACATAAATTTCTGAAATTTTGGGATTTGGTAGAAAATAGATAACATTAATTAATTACAAAATTGGAAACAAAAATGTTTATTTTAGGCAATTTTATTAAGTTTTGAAATTTAACAATTCTAGCTATTGGATTGGTGATAGTGGCCTAGAAAATATGGTAAATTGACATGAAAATAAATAAATTTAAAGAAGAATTCATGAATTTTGAACGAATTATTTAAGGATGGACTTCCCGAATTTAACCAGACATATATGCAAATGTTTGGACAGCTATATGACCGTTGGCGCCGTTCCATAGGCACTAAACAATTCTTTCAAGAATACAGGTTTTAAAAAAGAAATTAATTTTTTAATATTTTTTTGTAAAATTGACTATTTTAATTTAACTAATTTTATTATTTTAGTACTTCATCATTTAAATAAAATTCTTGCTTATTTTAAGATATTTTAATTAAATTTCAAAAAAATGACCGAAGAAGTGCCAACTTCTGTTTTGGAATTAATAGTAATTTTTGGGAAATATTAAAAAATAAATTTAAATAATTTAAGTTAAACCAAAGCAATTATTTGATAAAACATCAAAATAATTTTATCGACCTTCAAACAAAATTTATTGAAGAAAAGGAAAAGAATTTTAATTTTGAAAAGAAAATTCTTGAAAATGAATTAAAAGAAATGAAAGAGGTTTGGAAATTTTGTTTTTCTCCAAACTTTAATAATTTAATTTTAGAAAATTCAATTTATTTTTTATATTGACATTTTTTTGTAATTATTTATTGACATGTTTTGTTGCGTGAAATTGTTTTTTTCACGTATTTAAAATAAATAAAAATGAAGACAAAAGTTTTTTTCAGTTATGCAAATAAGATTCAGTTAGTATTAATGTCCAAAATCTAGTTTTATAATTTTGATTAAAAATTAAGTGTTTAAAAATGATGGTTAGAGAGCACAGAGTAAGTTACTCTACTCATGTCATCATTATTGACTTTAGGTTATGTCACAGCGTACAAAATAACGAGGTGTTTCTTAATTAGAAAGGATAATTTTTAGACATATTCTGTATTACATATTTAAAAATTTATTTAAAATACATATTATGTATTCCCTCAACAAATATTCCCACAAATAAATTCTTCCCATTTTTCCAACATAATACATAAGTATAAACTGCTCCACATAACTATAAGTTCACCCTAAATTTTCTAATTTCTTGACTTCTATCAAATCAATTGGGCTGATTTTTATTTTATATTTATTAAAGCGGGTAGCAATTCATATAAACCCGAGAAATCGAAAAAATTTTTGTTCAAAAATTTTTTATCCAATTTTTTCAAAAAACACCCTCCACATAACTATAAGTTCACCTACAGAAATCACATAAGGAATGCTTGAAAAATTTTACAAAAATTCATGCAAACATTTTCATTGATAATAAGTGAAAAATGAAAAAGAACGAAGTCTGTAAGTGCTTTTTTCATCGAAAAAAGCTTTTTTCATCGAAAAAACTGCCTCTGAATTAAAAATCCTTTAATATGATATAAAATTATAATTTTTCCTCATTTATTTTTCATAATTAAAAATAAGCTTTATTTTGTAAATTTGTCTTAATTATTATTTTAAATAATTTATTTAATTTTAGTTTTCCTATACTTAATCGTTTAAATAAAACTTTGTTTTTTCTTAAATATTTTAATTAAATTCTAAACATGAATGGAGAAGGATCGTCAAATTCTGATTTTGAATTTAAGTTAAACCAAAGCAATTATTTGATAAAACTTCAAAATAATTTCATCGACCTTCAAACAAAATTTCTTGAGGAAAAAGAAAAGAATTTTAATCTTGAAAAGAAAATTCTTGAAAATGAATTGAAAGAAATGAAAGAAGTTTGGAATTAAATATGTACTATTTTTAATGTTTAATTTTAGAAAAATCAAAAACTCGAGTCTGATCTTAAATTGGAAAAATTAAATAATGTGACTTGTAAAGTAGTGGTTAGTTTAATTTAAATAAATGATTAATTATGTAATATTTTTGAGAGTTTTGTTGAAATTGAAAATAAATGGAAATATATTTCTGAAGATTTTAAATGTTGTAAAAATAATTGTATAAATACAGATGAACCAATTGGTAACTGTAATGAAGGAAATGGATATGTTAATTTAATTAGTGATGAATATATTAGATATTATAATTGTGTGGAGGGAAAAGGTTGATTTAGAATTATACAATTATTTTTTGTAAATATTTTAGGGAAAGATATTGAATCTGGTGTTTTTACTGAAAATTCATTTAAAAAACCTCAAAATTGTTTTAATTATTCTTTATTTTATTTTGAAATTAAATGTAAAATGGAAAGAGAATTAAATAATTGTTTTAATGCGATGGTTATTGGCCTTTTTAATAATTCTAAATGTTTTAGATTTGTTGCGACGGATACTTTATTTATGAATGAAACCGATCAAGAATATGAACTTTCAACATTTTCTTGGAATGATTTTGATGTTTTTGGATGTGGATTAGTTTACCCTCCAATTAATAAAATAACCGAAGAATTTCCTTATATTTTCTTTACCCAAAATGGAAAACAAATTGGTAAAAAAAATTAAAAAATATTTTTAACTTGAATTTTTAAGGGAAAGCTCTACTATTAAAAGATAATTCTGAATGTTACGACCCATATGTTATATTACGATGTTGTTCAGTAGAAGCAAACTTTGGAAATAATTTGGAGAAAATTCCTTTTATTTATGATATTTCGAAACATTTTGTTTTGAAAGAATTTTATTGAAATTTTTGTTTTAAAGTTGCGGATCTTTCGAAAATTTTATGAATTATTTTTTCTTGATAAAATTTTTTAATTTTTAAGTTTTTTGGACAATTTTTAAAACTCAAGATGTTAAGGATGAGGTTAAACAAATCTATTTATGTATTATCATGATTTTAGACCTTAATTTTATTCTTACAAAGTGATACCATATTTTTAACATTAAGTCAAGTAATAATCCAGCTGATTGAAATGTGAACATTGTATGTTGAAAAGGAGATCTAATCCCGATAAAATTTTAATCCCGGACTTCGAGTTAAGACGATTTGAATGAGATAGCGAGAGATTTAAAAGGATTAGGGAAATCCATGTTCCAAGAGGTATCAAGAGAGACTATGAGAGAACTAGTAGCTGTTTTCCTTCAGCTATTGCAAAATTTTAATCGGCGGCTGGAGCCAACAAATTCTCAGATATCCCACTTAGGGATAGCGCAAGATCGTAAATTCCTCACGCGTAAATTCCTCGATATTCCCTTTAATCCCTCCTTTAATTACCCCATATATCCCTTCAAATCCACTTTAATCCATGTAAATCCTCTGATAACCGCATGCTTTTTAATTTTTCGGTGCCATATGCGGAAATTTTTAGAATTGTGGAAGACCGTATACTAGCTGTCCCATGCACAACATACATATGTATGTATTCCCTCAACAAATATTCCCATACATAAATACTTCCTCTTCTTCCAAATAATTATTATTTAATAAAACTGCCCTGAATCAAAAATCCTTCAAAATATAAGTAGTATTTTTTGAATATTTTTTTCAGTTTAAAAGGTTTTCTATAACTTGTTTTTTAAAAAAGAAATTAATTTTTTAATATTTTTTTGTAAAATTGACTATTTTAATTTATCTAATTTTATTATTTTAGTACTTAATCATTTAAATAAAAGTATTGTTTATTTCAAGATATTTTAATTAAATTCCAAAAAAATGACCGAAGAAGTGCCAACTTCTGTTTTGGAATTAATAGTAATTTTTGGGAAATATTAAAAAATAAATTTAAATAATTTAAGTTAAACCAAAGCAATTATTTGATAAAACATCAAAATAATTTTATCGACCTTCAAACAAAATTTATTGAAGAAAAGGAAAAGAATTTTAATTTTGAAAAGAAAATTCTTGAAAATGAATTGAAAGAAATGAAAGAGGTTTGGAAATTTTGTTTTTCTCCAAACTTTAATAATTTAATTTAGAAAATTCAAAAACTCGAGTCTGATCATAAAAATGAAATTGAAGAGTTAAAACAAAATTCTAAACAAGCAATTATTTTCCAAACAGAAATTGAAAATGATATTTGTTTAAATAAAGTTAATGATCAAAAAGATGAAAAAATAAATTCTTGGGAAAAGGAAATAAATAAATTGGAAAAAGTAAAAATTGTCATTTAATTCAAAATATAATTATTTAAATTTCAAAAAGGCAAATTATTTATTTGAACAAAAGTTTGCTGATTTAACAATTAAATTTGAGCAATTAAATAATGTTACCTGTAAAGTAGTGGTTAGTTTAATGCAAAAATTATTTTAAAAAATTATTTAAAGAATTTTATTGAAATTAAAAATACATGGAAGTATATTTCTGAAAAATATAGTAAATGTTGTGAAAATAAATGTATAAATACAGACAAACCAGTTGGTAATTGTATTAAAGGAAATGGATATGTTAATTTAATTAGTGATGAATATATTAGATATTATAATTGTGTGGAGGGAAAAGGTTAAATTAGAGTTTAGAATTAATTTTTGTAAATATTTTAGGTAATGATATTGATGTTTATGTTCATGTTCATGCTAAAAATTCATTTGAAAGGCCACAAAATTGTTTTAATTATTCTTTATTTTATTTTGAAGTTAAAAGCAAAATGGAAAGAGAATTAAATAATTGTTTAAATTGGATGGTTATTGGTGTTATTTATAATGAGTCTGCTAGATTTATTGCTAAATGTGGTTTAATTAAAGATGAAAAAAATGAAGAATTTAAACTTTCAACATTTTCTTGGAATGATAATGATATTTTTGGGTGTGGATTAGTTTATCCACCAACTATGGTTAATGAATTTCCTTATATTTTCTTCACACAAAATGGAAAACAAATTGGTTTTAAGGATGAAATTTAAACATAATTTTTAATTTTAAAGGCAAAGCTTTATTGTTAAAGAATAATTCTGATCGTTACCAGCCATATGTTGTATTAAGATGTTGTTCTGTGGAAACAAACTTTGGAAATAATTTGGAGACGAAGCCTTTTATTTATGACATCTCTAAACATTTTGTTTGTAAAGAATTTTATTGAAATTTTTATTTTAAAGTGTGGATTTTTTTATTAATTTTGTTTAATTCTTACTCGTTTTTTAGTTAAAATAATTATTTTACGATTTTTTAATTTTATATAAATTATTTTTTTCTTGATAAAAAAATTTTTTATCTTTAGATAATTATAAGAGATTAATTAATTTAAAATTAATTAATTTTGTGGTTGGTTTGACACACTTTTTAAATTTTGTTTTAAGTCTTCAGAATCGTCAACAATTTCTCTCATAATTTAATTTAAATCCTTAGAATATCCCAATTTATTTTTTTTGTTATTTGGAATATAAAAACATTCCTAAAAAATATTGTAGAACGAGCTCTTCATTTAATAATTATTTCTTTGTTATTTATATTTTGTATGCTTATTTAACAAAAGTTTTTTTAAGCGCTTGAAGAATTGGTCTGAATTTTTATATTTAAAGTATCGCATACTTTTATCCTATTTCCATTTGTTTATACTTTTGATTTAACCGAAAGTTTAATCAAAAAATTTTTATTAAATTTAATTGGGAAACAAATTATTCAGATAAAATAATTTAAAATTATTCAAACGAAAAGTGAAATGCCTAATAATTTTTCTACCCTAGCAAAAATTAAATTGTTAATCTATTGGTAGGAATTGATTGTTTAAATTGGATGGTTATTGGCTTAAAGAATGTAATGATTAGTGTTTTAAATTTGCTGCAAAGGGGTTATAATTGTGAATGAGAAAGGAATGATAATAATAATAATCTTGGAATGATAATGATGTTTTTGGGGGATCCTTTAGTACCCAAAAATTATTTTCTAATAATTTTCCCTTATCTCAGTTAAAATTATTATTTGTCGAATTTAAAGGTTTATAAACTAATGCACTATCATGAATAACATACATACTTATACCAAAACTTATCATCCTTTAAATACGTGTATATTTAAAATATACAAGTATTCCCTCAACAAATATTCCCATAAATAAATTATTTCCATTTTCCAACATCATAAATAAGTATATATTTAATAAAACTGTCTCTGGGTTAAGAATCCTTTAATATAAGTATATAAATATTTTTTCAATATTTTGTTTCAGTTACTACATACCTTTGTTCAGAAAGTTCTCTATAGCTTGGGTTTTTTAAAAATAAATTAATTTTTTAATATTTTTCTGTAAAATTTATCTAATATTTATTTGAATTTATCTAATTTTATTATTTTAGTACTTAATCATTTAAATAGAAGTCTTGTTTTTTTCAAGACATTTAATTAAATTCCAAAAAAATGACCGAGGAAGTGCCAACTTCTGTTTTGGAATTAATAGTAATTTTTGAAATATTTAAAAATTAAAAAAATTTTGTTTAAATAATTTAAGTTAACCCAAAATTATTTGATAAAACATCAAAATAATTTTGTCGACCTTCAAACAAAATTTATTGAGGAAAAAGAAAAGAATTTTAATTTTGAAAAGAAAATTCATGAAAATGAATTAAAAGAAATGAAAGAGGTTTGGAAATTTCTATTTTTCTCCAAACTTTAAAATTTAATTTAGAAAATTCAAAAACTCAAATCTGATCATAAAAATGAAATTGAAGTGTTAAAACAAAATTATAAACAGGCAGTTATTTTGGCAACTGAAAATGAAAATATTTCTTTAAATCAAGTTAATAATCAAAAAGATGAAAAAATAAATTCTTTAGAAAAACAAATTAAAGAGGTAAATAAAAATGAATAAATAAATTGGAAAAATTTAAATCTGTTATTTAATTCAAATTATCTAATATAATTATTTAAATTTTAAAAAGATAAATAATTTATTTGAACAAAAGATTGCGGATTTATCAATTAAATTAGAACGAGTAAATTATTTAACTTGTAAAGTAGTGGTTAGTTAAAAAATATAGAAATGTTTCTTAAAAATAATTTTTTTAAGAGTTTTGTTGAACTTAAAAATAAATGGAAATATATTTGTGAAAATTATAAATGTTGTGAAAATAAATGTATAAATACAGATGAACCAATTGGTAACTGTATTGAGGGAAATGGATTTGTTAATTTAATTAAAGAAGAATATATTATATACTATAATTGTGTGGAGGGGAAAGGTTAATTTAAAATTTTGGAATTAATTTTTGTAAATATTTTAGGCGAAGATATTCAAGTCATTGTTCAGGCTAAAAATTCATTCAAAAGACCACAAAATTGTATCAATTTTTCTTTATTTTATTTTGAAATTAAATGTAAAATGGAAAGAGAATTAAATAATTGTTGGATGGTTATTGGTCTTAAAGATTGTAATAATAAATCTTTTAAATTTCTTCCAAAAAATGGAACAATTATGAAAGACAATTTAAATTTTAAACTTCCAACATTTTCTTGGAATGATAATGATGTTTTTGGGTGTGGATTAGTTTATCCTCCAAATAACAAAATAACTAGATGTTCTTATATTTTCTTTACCCAAAATGGAAAACGAATTGGTAAATATAGAATTGAAATAAAATATCTAAAAATATTTTTAAAGGCAAAGCATTATTATTAAAGTATAAATCTGATTATTATTATCCATATGTTGTATTACAATGTTGTTCTGTAGAAGCAAACTTTGGAAATAATTTGGAGACAAATCCTTTTATTTATGACGTTTCATACCATCAGCTAGAATTTAGAGAATTTTATTGAAAGTTTTGTTTAGAAGTTGGGGATTTTTCATTAATTTTACTATTTAATTCTTACTCAATTTTTTTATTTTTAAACAATTTTTTGAATAAATTTTAAAACTCCGAGATATTAAGGATAAGGAAATAAACATTTGTTATTCTTTGCTTTGTTTTTAAATGATTACTAGAGATATCTTTTTATGCATTATAAAATGAAAAATATCCGTGAAAAAATACCTAAATATGCAAGATAAATACATTTTATACCTAGAAACGAAAAAATTTTATTGAAATTCGTTTACAATCTTTCCCCCTCTATGAAATTTTAATTCTTTAAGAATTTAATTGAAATTTTAAGTAATACTAAGTTTTGAAACATTTTTTGCTGTCTGTATTATTCATTTTACAGTGTGTTAAGAAATAAAAACTTCCCATAATTTTTTCTGTTTTTCATGGTTCCCATTTAGGGTTGGGGGTTTTGAACTGGGCCGACGTTCGAGTCATTTTTTTCGGCTCTATTTTTATGAAAACCAAATTTACAAACGAGTTAAAATTCTGTGTTGAAATGTGATAGTATTCTTTATGAGGAAAAGTTTGTTGGGAGTTTCAGACTTGTTATTTAAAATATTTATTTCCCTCAACAAATATTCTCATAAATAAAACTTTCCCTTCTAAAAACTTTCTCTAAGCCAAAAATCCTTCAATATATAAATATTTTTTCAAAATTTTTTTCAGTTTAAAAGTTTTCTATAACTTGTGGTTTTTTAAAAATAGATTAATTTTTAATATTTTTTATGCAAAATTGACTAATTAGTATTTTAATTTACCTATCTAAATTTTATTATTTTAGTACTTAATCATTTAAATAAAAGTATTGCTTATTTTAAAATATTTTAATTAAATTCCAAAAAATGACCGAGGAAGTGCCAACTTCTGTTTTGGAATTAATAGTAATTTTTGGGAAATATTAAAAAAATAAATTGAAATAATTTAAGCTAAACCAAAGCAATTATTTACTAGAACTTCAAACTAATTTTAACAAAGAAAAGGAAAAGAATTTTAATTTTGAAAAGAAAATTCTTGAAAATGAATTAAAAGAAATGAAAGAGGTTTGGAAATTTTTATTTTACAAACTTCTAAAATTTAATTTAGAAAATTCAAAAACTCGAGTCTGATCATAAAAATGAAATTGAAGCGTCCAAAGAAGGTTCTAATCAAGCAGTTGTTTTGGAAACAGAAACTGTAAATGATATTTCTTTAAATCATGTTAATAATCAAAAAGATAAAAAAATAAATTGTTTGGAAAAACAAATTAAAGAGGTAAATAAAAAATTAATTGATAACTAGGGCTGGGAAAAATAAGCACGGAAAACCGTCAAATATAAGCTTCTCTCATCATGGCATATCCGCATACAAAACTTGCATTTGTATGTTATTTCCAGCCCTATTGATAACTTTAAAATAATATGACATATAATTTATTCCATTTTATAAAAAGGCAGAACAAAAAATTGGTGATTTAACTATTAAATTTGAGCAGTTAAATAATATAACTTGTAAAGTAGTGGTTAGTTTAATATAGAAATGTTTTTTAAAAATAATTTTTTAAGTGTTTTGTTGAAAATAAAAATAAATGGAAATTTATTTCTGATAACTATAAATGTTGTAAAAATAATTGTATAAATACAGATAAACCTAATGGTAATTGTAGTGAGGGAAATGGAGTTATTAATTTAATTAATGAAGAAAATATAAAATATATTAATTGTGTGGAAGGGAAAGGTTGATTCAAAAATTTTTTTCTATTTTAATAATTATTTTATGTTTATGCAGATACTAATAATAATTTTGTTGTTCATGCTGAAAATTTATTCAAAATTCCACCAAATTGTTTCAATTATTCTTTATTTTATTTTGAAGTTAAATGTAAAATAGAAAGAAGAGATTCTTTATATTGGATAGATATTGGTCTGGCTAATAATAGTAAATCTTTTAGATTTATTGCTAGGAATAGTATAATTGTGAATGAAAAAGCTGAGGAATTAAAATTGTCATCATTTTCTTGGAATGATAATGATGTTTTTGGGTGTGGATTAGTTTGTCCTCCAACAATAATTAATGAATTTCCGTATATTTTCTTTACCCAAAATGGAAAACAAATTGGTAAATATAGAAATTAAATATTTGCTAAATTTGATTATTAAGGTAAAGCCTTATTATTAAAGGATAATTATGAATATTATAAGCCATATGTTGTATTAAGATGTTGTTCAGTAGAAACAAATTTTGGAACTAATTTGGAGAGAAATCCTTGTATTTATGACATTTCGAAACATTTTGTTTGTAAGGAATTTTATTGAAATTTTTGTATTTAAGTTGTGGATTTTTTGATTAATTTTGTTTAATTCTTACACGTTTTTTCAGTTAAAATAATTATTTTACAATTTTGAATTTTATATTTTTTTCTTGATAAAAAATTTTTTTATTTTTAAACAATTTTGAGAGATCCATAAGGAAATATAATACGTTTAAGAACTGTTGTTGAAAGAGGGAGTACTAGTACATAGTAGTACTTGATTTTTAAATTAATTTACCGTATTTTCTCTAATTGAATGACAGTCATTCTATTTTTCATATACCCCTAAAAAGTGTCATTCAATTAGAGATGTCATTCAATTGGAGACTGTCATTTTATTTTTCATAGGTCAGAAATACAGATTGGATTAATCGAATATCCCATCTAATATTTCTGAATTCGAAATTTTACCGAATTTTTGGTTTTCTATAGAGTGGTTTTCGAAATTTTCGGTTTCAGGTTTTCAAAATTTTACCGACATTTGGGTTTCGATAGTTTGTGCTATTGAGGAATTTGGTCATGAGTGATCAGCGATTTTTGAAGGATTATATTAGGTGATGATGGACATCAGGAAATTTGTTGGGATTTGGAGGGATATTGAAGGAGTTGGAGAATATCAAGTGATTAAGGAGGTATAGTATTTGTTGAGCTGTAGATTTTTGTAGGACTTAATGGGATATCAGTAATTTGAAGGACATCCATTTCTTTTTTACAAAATATTAAGATTATTCATATCTAAAAATATCAGAATCCAAATCCATCAATATCTCCAGATATCTTATATCCTTGATATCCTTCAAATCCTCTATATCATTCCAAATCCTTCACTAACCCTCTTAATCCCTCTTGATCTACGAATCACTAAAACCTCCTCTAATCATTTCAATCTCTCGATATTTTCCCCAAATCCTTTAATCTCTTGATATATCTCTTTTTCCTCCTGAATCCCATGATATCCCTCTTAATCCGCTTAATATCCTTCTTAATCCCTTCAAAAATATCACATTTACCATACTAAAAAGGAATATAAACTAGTTAATAAAGGGGATAGAGATACAAGAGTTAGATAGTTAATATTTAAAAAATGTCATTCAATTAGAGATGTCATTCAACTGGAGACTGTCATTCTATTTTTCATATACCCCAAAAAAGTGTCATTCAATTAGAGATGTCATTCAATTAGAGATGTCATTTAATTAGAGTAAATACGGTATTTTGTGTTTGAGTTGCACAATTTTTGAGAAAAACATTGTAGAACGAGCTCTTCATTTAATAAATATTACTTTGTTCTTTATACAATATTTTGTATGCTTATTTTAAAAAATTTTTAAGCGCTTGAAGGATTGGTCTGAATTTTTACATTTAAAATATCGCATACTTTTATCCTATTTCCATTTGTTTATAATTTAAGTTAAAACATTGTAGAACAAGATCTTTTTTAATAAACATTTATTTGTTATTTATATTTTGTATGTTTATTTTTAGACCTGATAAACATATGCACTGGCATAAATTCCCTCAACAAATATTCCCATAAATAAATTCTTTCATATATTTAATAAAGGTGTCTCTGGGTCAAGAATCCTTTAATATATAAATATTATTTTTTCAATATTTTTTCAGTTTTAATTTATCCAATTTTATTATTTTAGTACTTAATCATTTAAATAAAAGTATTGCTTATTTTAAGATATTTTAATTAAATTCCAAAAAAATGAGCGAAGAAGTGCCAAATTCCGTTTTGGAATTAATAGTAATTTTTCAAATGTTAAATAAAATTTAATTTAAATAATTCAAGTTAATCCAAAATTATTTAATAAAACATCAAAATAATTTTATCGATCTTCAAACAAAATTTATTGAAGAAAAGGAAAAGAATTTTAAGCTTGAAAAGAAAATTCTTGAAAATGAATTAAAAGAAATGAAAGAGGTTTGGAGATTTTGTTTTTCTAAATTAAATTTAAAAAAATTCTAAAATTCCACAATTTAATAAATAATTTTAGAAAATTCAAAAACTCGAGTCTGATCATAAAAATGAAATTGAAGAGTTAAAACAAAATTCTAAACAAAAAGTTGTTTTGGAAACAGAAACTGAAAATGAAAATATTTCTTTAAATCAAGTTAATAATCAAGAAGATGAAAAAATAAATTCTTTGGAAAAACAAATTAAAGAGGTAAATAAAAATAAAAATAAATTGGAAAAATTTAAATTTGTCATTTAATTCAAAATATAATTATTTAAATTTCAAAAAGGCTAATAATTTATTTGAAAAAAAAATTTGTGATCTAAAAATTGAATTGAAACAATTAAATAATGTTACTTGTAAATTAGTGGTTAGTTTGATATAAGATTAGTTTAATATATTTTTTAAAGAATTTTGTTGAAATTAAAAATAAATGGAAATATATTTCTGATGAATATAAATGTTGTGAAAGTAATTGCATAAATGCAGACAAACCACTTGGGAATTGTATTGAGGGAAATGGATTTGTTAATTTAATTAGTGAAGAATATATCAGATACTATAATTGTGTGGAAGGGAAAGGTTAATTTAGAATTTTAAAATTATTTTTTGTAAATATATAGGGAAAGATATTGGAGTTGCTGTTCATGCTGAGAAGTTATTCAAAAAACCTCAAAATTGTTTTAATTATTCTTTATTTTATTTTGAAATTAAATGTAAAATGGAAAGAGAATTAAATAATTATTTAAATTGGATTATTATTGGTCTTTGTTATAATGCGTCTGCTAGATTTATTGCAAAAAGTGGTTTAATTAAAGATGAAAAAAATGAAGAATTTAAATTGTCATCATCTTCTTGGAATGATAATGATGTTTTTGGATGTGGATTGGTTTACCCTCCAACTATAGTTAATGAATTTCCTTATATTTTCTTTACCCAAAATGGAAACCAAATTGGTAAGAATAAAGCTTAACTCTGTGTAATTTAATTTTAAAGGGAAAGCTTTATTGTTAAAGGACAATTCTGATTGTTACCAGCCATATGTTATATTAAGATGTTGTTCTGCAGAAACAAATTTTGGAAATAATTTGGAGACAAAACCTTTTGTTTATGATATTTCGAAACATTTAGTCTCTAAGGAATTTTATTGAAATTTTTGTGTTAAAGTTGTGGATATTTTCGTTAATTTTATTTAAATCTTACTCGTTTAGTTAAAATAACTATTTTACGATTCTTTTTAATTTTATTTAAATTATTTTTCTCTTGATAAAAATATTTTTTATTTTTAAACAATTTTTGAATAATTTTTAAAACCCCATGAAATTAAAAATAAGGTAAAATAAATTTATGTTATCCTTTTCTTTGTTTTTTTAATATTTATTTATATTTTGTAGCTTAATTTTAGAAAATAAAAATTTAATTTTTAATTTTAAAATCAAAATATTTATTTTAACATAAAATTATTAACAAAAAGGATATAAAAAATAAAAACAAAGAATTATAAAAATTAAATGAAAAGGATAAACAAATGAAAATTGGATAAAAGTTTACAGATTTTGAATTTTTAAAACAACTCAGAACAATCCTTTAATTGACTAAAATTTATTTTCTCAAAAAAATTCAGTTGAAATTTTATTTTTATTTGAGGAAACTGGAACGGTATTCCTTTTGATATATTTAAAAAAATGTAGTACTAGTACTCTCTATGGGGAAAAGATTATTGTCCAGACTGTTTTTATCTAAAATATTAAAATATTCCCCTCAACAAAAATTCTCATAAATTCTTTCCTTTTTTCCAATAAAAACTTTTTTCTGAGTCAAAAATCCTTCAATATATAAATATTAATTTTAAAAAGTTTTTCCTTCATTCCTTTTTAAATTAAAAATAAAGTTTAGAAAGATTTTCTATAAAATTTACATAAATTTTAGTTTCTTTAAAATGAATATTTTAGAGTTAATTAGTTAAATAAAATTATTGTTTTCTTTTAAAATATTTTAATTAAATTCTAAAAAATGACCGAAGAAGGATCGACAAATTCTGATTTGGAATTAAAAGTAATTTTTGAAAATGATTTTTAAAAATTAAAAAAATTTAAAGTTGACCCATAGCAATGACCTAATAAAACTTCAAACTAATTTTAACGAGCTTCAAATGAAATTTAATGAAGAAAAGGAAAAGACTGTTAATCTTGAAAAAGAATTAAAAGAAATGAAAGAGGTTTAGAAGATTAAATACAATTTTTATCTGTAGATTGTATTATAATGTTAGAAAAATCAAAAACTAGAATCTGATCATAAAAATGAAATTGAAAAGTTAAATAATTTATTTGAAAAAAAGATTGCTGATTTAACAATTAAATTTGAACAATTAAATAATGTTACTTGTAAAGTAGTAGTTAGTTTAATATAAAAATGTTTTTTTTAAAATTATTTTAAGAGTTTTGTTGAATTTAACAATAAATGGAAATATATTTCTGAAAATTTTAAATGTTGTGAAAATAAATGTATAAATACAAATAAACCAAATGGTAATTGTATTGAAGGAAATGGATATGTTAATTTAATTAGTGATGAAAATATAAAATATATTAATTGTGTGGAAGGGAAAGGTCGCTTTAAAATTTTGGAAAAATTTCTGTAAATATTTTAGGGAAAGATATTTGTGCTATTGTTGATGCTGAAAATTCTTTCAAAAGACCACAAAATTGTCTCAATTATTCTTTATTTTATTTTGAAATTAAATGTAAAATGGAAAGAGAATTGGATAATTGTTTAAATTGGATGGTTATTGGTGTTGGTAATTCTAATAAGTGTTTTAAATTTAATGCAAAAAATTGTGTAATTAAAAATCAAAAAAATGAAGAATTTAAACTTTCAAAATTTTCTTGGAATGATAATGATGTTTTTGGGTGCGGATTAGTTTACCCCCCAACTAATAAAATAGCCGAAGAATTTCCGTATATTTTCTTCACACAAAATGGAAAACAAATTGGTAAAAATTGAATTTAAATCCGTTTTTTAATTTAATTTTTAAGGCAAAGCTTTATTATCAAAAGACAATTATGATTATTATGAACCATATGTTGTATTGAGATGCTGTTCAGTAGAAACGAATTTTGGAAATAATTTGGAGACAAAGCCTTTTGTTTATGATATTTCAAAACATTTTGTCTCGAAAGAATTGTATTGAAATTTTTTTTTAAGTTGTGGATTTTTCATTAATTTTATGTATTCTTTCTAATGTGTTCTTCACTTTTAAACAATTTTTTGAATAATTTTTAAAACTCCAAGATATTAATGATAAGATAAATAAATTTATGTTATCCTTTCCTTGTTTTTAAATCCATTGACATTGCACCAATTAAACACCAAGCTGATTAAACTTGAATTATTGTCTATTTATTTGATTTGAAGAGAAAATTTCTCGATTATATAGATAATTTTTCTCAGTTCTTAAAATTCTCATTAATTTTTAAAATTATACTTTTAAATTTGTAATTTCAATTATGTATAACTTTGGAGGAACCAAAAATCCTTGTTTTTATTTATTCCAATATTTTTAGATCATATTTCTCTATCTTTTATTTTATATAATAAAAGAAATATAAAACTTTATTTTAAAATAAAAAAGCTTTTATTCTGGTTTTTAAATTAATTTACTTTTAAAATCAAAATTCTTTTCTCTTTTTATTTCTATAAAACATCAATTGTGTAAAAGCTTGAAGATAAAGTTTACAAACAATATACAAAGTCTAAAACTAAGATTATTTTACAAAAATAAAAAAGAAAATAAATATGTAAAAATACATAAAAGAATTTTATTTTTAAATCAGGTCTTCACAATTTTAAAAGTACTTTAATTAATTTATTTATTTGTTTGTGTGAATTGAAAAAAATTTTGTTAAAATTTTAAGTAAATAATTGAAAACTTTTTGTTGTTTTTTTGATAATTCATTAACAAGTACTTTCTTCGGAATTTAACATCAAGTAGTTGAATTAATTGAGAGATTTAATTAAAATGTACTTTTAAGTGTTTTTATTTAATTTTAACATAATTTTTTGAAAAAATAATAGGTTAATTTTGGTTTATTTTTAAATTTAATTGGGAAGAAAATCTGATATAAATTTCATTAGAGAGGAGGCTACCGATCAAATAAATGGATTTTTGCCATTATTTTTCTAATTTTTGTTTATTTAAAAAATTACTTTTCGCTCCTCGAAAGTATCTTTCCTTAAATAATTCCTCCTTTATCCAACTTGATCCCAAAAAATATTGACGATAAGACGAAGAAAATTTTCAATACCAATAAATTTTTTCGAAAGTTGAATTCTTTTCATTAAAACTTAATTAATTTTTAGAGACATAATACCTATTAAGCTAAAATGGCAGAAGAAAATTTTAATAAAAAACGTCCCAAAAACTTAATTAGAAAAGGTAAAATGTTTAGAAAAACAAAAAGGAGGAGCTTATAAATCATTTGAAAATAAAAAAAAGAAGAAGCTAAAAACTCAATGTGAAAGATTCAAAAGAAGTGCGCGAGGAAGTATAGCGCCAATAACCCCCCACACTCTCGACTTAAAGAGAAACTAGTGCAAACTTTACGGACGTCTGTTGATTGCAAAAAGGCAGCAGAGTACAACAAAAATGTAAAGAAAAAGCCAACGTGCACAAAAATTGAATAGAAAATGATTGGGAAAAGTTAGGTATTTAGTTGTGGGACTAAAAAGAAGGTAGCCTTTCATTTTTACTGATCACTCTCAGAGGACCAAAAAATTTACTGGAAGAAAATAATTAAACAACAAATTGTATATGTCAACTATTTTTGAACAACTACAAAAAAGAAATAAAAAATAAGGTAAATTTTATGCTCAATAGTTTGACTTCGAATGTCTCGATTTGATTTCCCTCATTTTTTTAAGTTCACCGTTTAGTGACATGGAATTTCATGTCTTAAATCACACTCTCGACTCCTTTTTAGAATAAAAAACTTTTAGTTTCTCAATTCCCTTATTGATTACACTTAATTTTTTGCTTCACTTCTCTATGTTCAGATTTTGGGATAAATAGATTCCATTCAAAATATTCTTACCAATTTTGATGGAATATTTTGTGGGATAATCTGTTCACATAAATATACCTAATCATAGTTAAAAATAATAATTTTATTTTTAGTAACTGTTAATTAAACGAGAAGGATGAGTTCTCAATTAGGTGCAATAAACAGCATAAATAATCTTATAGGCAAATTATTTACACAGCCTAAAGGAGATTTTGTAAGGAGAAAACTATAATATTTTTTAATTTAATTTTTTCCTTAAAGGCTGGCCGTCTAAATTCTCGTGTTACAGTTACAATTTTGGGTATTTCTGCTGGTCTTCTTTTAACTACACATTTTTGGGGTGATCCTATAACGTAAATTATTCTTTAATTAAATTTTAAATTTCCTTTTAAAAAAGTTGTTGGATACCAGCAGAATTCCCCAAAGTATGGGCTGAATTTGTAGATCAATATTGTTTTGTTCATGGTTAAAATTTTTTTAAATAATTTTTTAATTTAAAAAATTAAAAAGGAACATATTGGGCACATCTTGTTGAGCCTCTGGATTATGATAAAGAAACTAGGCAGCGAGTATTTATTGACTATTATCAATGGGTATATTCTAATTATTTTTAAATGGGAAAAATATTTTCGATTAATCTCTTAAGTTTTTATAAACCATTTTTTAATAAAGAAGAGGATATTCGGAAAATCCCTTCGAATTAACACACCTCTTTAATTTAAATATTAGACGTTCACTTGCTTCCATTATTAATGGCCCAAATAATAGAATAAATTTTTGATAATATATTTTAAGGTTCCATATGTCCTAGCTGCACATGCTCTATTTTTCTACATTCCGCGCTTTCTTTGGCGCAAAATGGCACAATTTTCTGGTTATGATTTGGCTGTAAGTTATTCTTTTAAATTTTTCTTTTTTAAATATTTTCTTTAAAAAAAGTATTAATCTCTCTATTAAATAAAAACTTGAAAGAAAAAATTAATTACTAAAATAAACAAGAGAATGATTAAGAAAAAAATAAGGCGATTTACCTGTTTTAATTATGTTTTTACAAACAAAAATGTTTCTGTTCTTGGATAATCTTTTTTTATTTGTAAAAACAATTAAAATACAAAACATAAATATATTTTTGAGTTTATAGTCATATTATAGTCTAGTGTTCAATATGTTGATCATCTTTGGAATCAGATCCGTTCATCAAACTTTCAATGTATTTTAGTATTAAATTATATTAGATGTATCTCTAGCTACAAAAACATTTACATCTTTAAGAAAGCTTTAGGATATGCTTAATACTAACCACTGGCCTAAATTTATTTAAAACAATGATTTCCCTCAAAAAATGTTATAACTTTTTGATGATATTTTCTTTAACTTATATTAAAAATTTATTTTAAAGCTCGAGTAGACTCATTCGAACGTCAAGCAGCTCCCTACCTTTGGGATGGTATTCGACTTTCACGTCGTCGAAGCCGTGGCCAATTAGTCCTTTATTATGTAATATATACATTAATACAAGCTACTAATTCGACAATAATGTTTATGTGGTTAAATGCTTTGGTTGGATCTCCAATGTATTCGTGGAGGGGACCTTCAATTCTTGTTGATTTACTTAATGGTTTAGATTGGCAGGTAGGAGAAATGAAATAATAATTTTTGAAAAAAAATTGTTATTTTATTAGGAGACGGGACATTTTCCAAGAATAACACATTGTGATTTTACAAAGAGAAAACCTGCTTCTGTACAGGTCAATAAAATTTTAATTTTCTTAAAATTATATAGGCATAGAGGCCTTACTGGTTTGGGAAACTTTATATCGAGGAGGTTATTCACGGGAGGGAAAATGATTTTTAGAGGCTTTTCATGGAATGGTAGTTGCTCAAGAAGCAAGTTTCCTCTCATTTCCGGTATATGATAGACATCTACCTTATTCGGCACCCTTTTTCCTTAATACTTCCGTAAAATCTTATTTAACCTATATTTAAACTTTACTTTTATTAAGGTTGAAACAGTAATGTGTGTTTTAACATTAAATATTTACTACGAGAAATTATTTATATTTCTTTGGTTTTGGTATTTATTTGTTTGCCTATGTAGCTGGGCTAATTTCCTCAGTTGGTCTAAGGGCAAGAATCTGAAATTTTCTTTAAAATAAATTTTTATTTAGCCCTTTGCTTTCCTTCTGCCTCACGTCTTCGACTTCAAGCATTTTTAACTTTACATTCTGGGGCAGCTTTTAATTTGGAAAGATGTAATTATTCTGGATATAAAATAAAATATTTGCTTTAATAAGCAATCATAAAAATGATTCACATATAAGGAAACAATGAAGGGACTTTCTAACTTTCTAAACAAGCACCCAGAAAAAATTTTTCGGAACTAATGACAAAACTCTAACATAGGAATATGAATGATAAAATACCCCTCTAATGGAATAGTGTCTAATAATAGGGCATACAATAACAGTAGCTACTTTCCACTCCAACAAAAGGGCCCATCTAAGTCTTGTACTATGCCTTTCCAATACTTTACAAAGTAACATTTATTTTTTCATCTCATTTTTTAAGTTGTTCGGACGTTAGGCCCAGATGGGGTATTTATTCTTCATCAGGTTTACTAAACAATTTCTAAAAATTTTTCAAAATTAAATTTAAGATTTCACTGAATATAGGAGAATTACCAGCAAGGTATTTACTTGCAAATTAATTCAAAAATTCCAAACTTTTCTCTTTAAAGTTATTTAACTTTGGCAATGTATAATTTAATGGATAGTGGAGAAAATGAGTCAATGCATTTATTATCAGGAGAAAAAACACCACAAAAACATCCTGTTTAGCTAAACTAGTCAAAATTAAACTTTCAATACCTTGCAATTATATTTAATTAATCTCATTCTTTTCATTTTAATATTTTTGTGCCTTAAGAATTCTCAGAATTTTTTAAATTTAGGAAATAAATGTTTTTTGTATTATTTTGTTTTTTATACATATTTGGTAATTTATTTCTTTTTGTGAAATATTGAGAACAATGGAAATTAGAATCACAATTCAACCGTATAATATTTTTGTTTTAAGAGATTGGATTTAAAACGCCCGAAATCTTTGATTGGCGTTTTGTCTTTATTTTTGGCCGTTTTGACGTTTGTTGGGTTTTTCTCTTTCGGCAACATCTTCGCAAGAATTATTATAAAATTGAAAGTCCGAACTTTATTAATTTTATCAGTAATCTCTAATTAACATGATTAAATTTTCCAAATGGCAAAATCCTTTAATTCTAAAAATACAATTGTTTTTATTCATTAAATCAACATTTTTAAGCTTAAATATTCTCTTTGCCAATTTATAAATTAAAAATGGAGGAGGATTTCGACTGTTGTTCTAATTCATCTTGTTCTGCATATAAGAACGATTTAAATGAGAAAATTAAGTCTTTGGAGGTTTTTATTTTTTAATTTAAATTAATACTTTTTTTAGTCAATGCTGGTAAATCTCAACACTCATAAAGCTAAGCCAACGGTTAGTTTTTTGTTTTAATCAAAACAAATTTTTATTTTTAGGTTTATGTAAAGTGTTGGAATAAATTAAATCGTTTTTCGGAAAATCAGAATTGTTGTGGCCAAAATTGTAGAGAGACCACAGGCCATTGTCGGGAAGGAAATGGGGCTGTGTGGATTTGTTATGATGGATCCTTGATTAAATATAGTCATTCTACTAAAAATATGGGTTTGGAAATTTAAAATAATTATTTTTTCCTTACTAAGAATTTTTATAGAAAGTGACAATTTAATTATGGTGCTTGCTGAGAAAGAATTTATGAGAGCAGATATTCCAAATGAAGTGCCCGAAGACGCTTATGTTTGTCGCTTCTTTGAGGTTATAGCTTTGCCAGATCCTGTTAAGGAAACTGAGTTTGCTTGCTTTTTGAATTAAAAATATTTTTCTGACAATTTTTTAGTTTTAATTGGTTCAATTGGGAATTGGAGATTGGGCTTTGTAAAAATGATCAATGTTTTTTTCGTTTGGGAAATAGCGGAAATTATCGCACCGCTGATGGAACTTGCAAACGTTTTTTTAATGATCGAATGGTTGGCAATGATGTTTTTGGATGTGGGCATATAATACCTCCAAAGAATAAGCCAAATGAGCCTACTCAAATTTTTTTCACTTTAAACAAGAAACAAATTGGTTTGTAAAAATTTTTTATGAATATTTAAATTATTTGAGAAATTTTCTTTTTCTAAATTCCCTTTTCTTTTTTTTAAAATAAAAATTTAAATTTTAAGGAAAGACAATTCTATTGAACGATGTCGAGGATCTGTTTCCACACATTCTTTTGAGGCGCTGTGATGCTCGAATTAATTTTGGAACTGATGATGCGTGGCCTTTTGTTTATGATATTAAGAATCATGTTGCTGGAGATTGAGTATTTATTTTTGAGATTTTATTGATGTGAAAAGTATCTTTTCAAGTTTATTTAATATTTGATTTTTTTGAAAAAATTATTTCTTTTTTGAAATTAAATATTGTCCCAATTATTAAAAAAATATTTTTCGTTTTTATTTTAAAATGACAGAAGAATTGGGACATTATATATTTTAAATGTTTTACTTGATAAAACTTTTAAAAATTATCTTTTTACTATTTGGAATTAAATGTTTTTTAAATCTAACATAAGGTGTATCTCTAATTTTAAGTTATCCTAAAATTATTAAAAATTACCTTACATAGACATACAAAATCGGCAGAATTAATTTTCTATAATAGATGCAAAAATCCAAAATTTTTCTTCGAAGGGCAATTCACGCTACTGGAATATTTTGTACATGTACAGCATTTTTCGATTTAATTGGTTGCCCAATGTCAATTTCAGGGACTTCTATGTTGGTTTGTGAATTTAAAATTGGGAATAAAGTGGAAAGTATTTTTGTTTTCAGCCAACTCTAGTTCCTGGTGATGTTGTATGGATATCAAAAATTTTTCCTAAACCAGTTACTGGTGATATTTTTGTATTCACGTATGTTTATTCAAAATTATCAATATACTCAAATCTCAATTTTTAGGGCACCCCCAGATCCAACAAAAAACCACATAAAGCGTATAGTCGCACTTGAAGGGGATACAGCCAGAACGAAGCAAGGAGGGCGAGTGCTTGTTCCAAAGAATCATATCTGGGTAGTTTCTGATAACTTGAAATGTCCGACAGTCTTGGATAGCAGAGCATATGGACCGGTAAAGAATTTTTTAGAAATTTTAATTTTTCTTTTTAAATTTAAGGTAAATTGTGGCCTTATAGTTGGGAAAGCAACATGTCTGATTTGGCCTCCTTCAAGATGGTCAATTTTAAAAGATAGAAGAAATGACGAAAAAGCTCAAATTTTGTAACAAATTTAATAAAATTTTAGTGGAGAAAAAATATATTTTTAAATAAAATTCATTTTTTATTATTTGGTTATTTACCGTTATTATTTTTTCTTGATTTTAATTCATTAATTTAAATCTATTTTTATAAATTTTTAAAAAGATGCGGTATCCGGCTGCTGGACCTAAAATCCCTCCTTGGACAAGACTTTCTGATGCATTTGTTAATATTAAAAATAAGATGGAAATTTCTTCGGGTAAAATTATGATTTTTGGAACCGTGGGAGCAATTGCTTTGGCTTTCTATATGATGGCTATTCAACCAAAGGTATTTTATTTGGATTCTATTCTTGGGAAGTAGGTTAGGGGGCTGAGTTTACTCATCCTTTGGATAAATAATTTTCAAAACAACCAATTATTCAGATCAATCACGAATTCTATGCAAAGAAGCAAAAACAATTTTACGACAGTTTACCAATTTCGCGCGATCAATTAGCTGCAGATTCACATTTGCCACCTTGGAGGGATCCGTTTGATAGAGAATCAAGAAAAAACAAAATTCCTTATGGAAAGTAAAACACTTTTATTTAGAATTGTTTATTGTTTTTAAATATAAAAGATGTACACTAAATCGTAAAAGTAATAAAAAGCACCGGATTTTAACCTAGCAGACAAAAGGAGGAACTTTGGATACATTTTATTCAATTTTTAAAATAATTTTTAAAAAAACTAAAAGGTCCCCTTCAAATTAAAACCCGTTTTAACATCACCTTACAATAACAAAATATGTCTTCGGGAAAGAGTCAGTCACCAAAAACAGCAAATATATAAAATATTTTTATAATTGCATAATCAAGAAAAATTCGAAAATGTGCTTCAGTAAAATTTTTAGTATTAACATGTTTCTGGATTCTATCAAAATTCTAAAAAAATCTTTAAAAAATTTGAGAAATTTCGAGCACATTTATGTAAATATTAAGTTAAGCCAAAAAGGCATGAGATGTTTGGAAAAAGTTAAGTATAAATTCATCACTAAAAAAGAAATGAAGGCAAAAAGTTTCAATAAAAAAGATATACACTAGTTTAGAAAAACGTTAAGCATCAAACTCGTTATATATAAGAGAAAGACAAAAAATGCGCATTTAAGAAAAGTTAATAACAGAATATTTTTATACCAAACCCAACAAATAATCTTTTAATACCAGCTGAAATCAAGGCCGCCATCATCCGAATCATCAGATATAGAAACTATCATAAATTCGAGAAGTTCAAGATAAGGATGAGTAGAAACACGCTGCTCTCTTCGCAAAGTACGCGGCGATTTTCCTTCAACAATTGTTCCATCTGGCATTTGATGCTAAAAATATAGTTATTTAAAAACAGATTAAATAGTCAAACTTTATAAAAGCACTTATTGCCAAATGGACAGCTATCAACATCGCTTCCTTTGATGTACTTGCATTTGATCTGAAAAATGATAGAAACGATCAAAAATTGATCCTGCCTTCTGTAAAAATCCAGGGAAATCTCAGAAAGTTAAAAAATCCCAGGGTCTTGAATCTTAATATTCCTGCGGCCACGTTCAAATCAAAAAGCTGGGTAAATCCCATATTAATTTTAAAAAATAATTCAGGAACGTACTTTCTGAAGCTACTCCAAGGCACACTATTAACACGCAAATTAATTAAATTTCACAAACCTTTTTAGTATTGTCATGAAAGATTTTGATCAATTTCTCCTTTTCGTCTTTATCTTCAATCCAAGTTTTAGACGGAATAACATAATCGCTATGCACACGACATTCTGGACAAGCACGGACAGTTTTTGCTTCAACTTCCTGTTCCATATTATTATGCTGTTTTCTCCATTTTCGAATACACTCCAAACAAAAGCAATGGTTGCAATTTTGAAGAATGGCAAAACGCAAATCTTTTTCTGCAATTAATTCCATACAAATACCGCATTGTTTGTCTCTAAAATAAAAATTTTTTAAATAAAATAAAATTGTGGAATTTACGCAGAACGAGCATCAGCAAAAGCTGCTTCCATATCACGTTCGTGTTGTTCAAGACAATCGTGACGATGTTTTTTACGTTGAGCTTCATTATGAGGATGGAGAATATTCAATAAACACATATCGCAAGGAATACCATGCACAAAACGGCAGAAATCACCCTCCGGACATAAGCCCTAGAATTTGAGATAAAAAAATTTGAAAATGCTTCCAGCAGAATTAACAGTTAGAATAAAAATTCAGAAAATGTAACTATTTTTAACTTAAAGAGAAAGTAACAGCCTATCCATTATGCTACAATTTAAAAAACACTTAAAGTATAACCAAAATCTTAAAAAAATAGATAATTTACCCACCACTTCAAAATATGGACATAGCGGCACATTAGCAAGTTCAACTTTTTGCGTTTTCTGGCCAGAGGTTGAATACAAATCATTTGAAGAGCAGCCAATATCAGAACCGTTAATTAATTCAAGTTCGAAACCCAAATCGTTGTGAAAATTGTTCAGAGGAGCATTTTTATTCCATGGATTCGCCGCAGGAATTGGAGCTGGCACGAAAGGCTTGCTATTGATTGACAATTTGGCTGGAGGCTTTGGAGGCGTTTTAGAAGCGGTAGAAACCTATAAATTGAAAGATTGATGTTAAAGAAATTCATTCCATCAAAAAAATAAATATTTAAAATCGAACCTTTTCAAGTGCACAAGTTTGAACGTTGGGAACCGCTGCTTTTTGTGCTGCATTAACTCGAACATGATCAAACCTAAAATTCTAATGAAATTTACACGAGAAATTCTTAAGAACCTGCATCTACTCCCATATGCACAAGCACCTTGTAGATAATAACGACAAACCAAATCTGGCTTTGCATTACGATCATGAGAAAATTCACAGTTGTCTCCCTTGAAGCAAATATTACTGGCAAAATAGCGACAAAGTGGTCGCTGCTGCTGCGCATTGGCACTCATATTTTATCTTTTCTCTCACACTAAAATAATATCACACTCGCTACACACCTAAAAAAGATTTAAAAAATAATTTTGAGAAGCTGATAAAAATTTTTAAACTAAACAAGCAATTTCTTGAAACTGGGAATAAGCTAAATGATTATATACAGACAAATGAGGCGGGAATAGGAATAAATAGGTACATAAAAGGGATTTTTGAATATTATAAAGGGGAGTGCCATGGGAAAATGGTTTTAGGGAAAAAGGTAAATTTAAATATTATCGAAAAGGCAAAGTTTAAAATAATAGTTTAAATTATTTTTGGACGTACTTTACATTTCTATTGTGAAAATCTTTAACAAAAATTGCTTGTAAAGCTTTAAAGTTGATCATTACATTAAATCACATTTTGTATGACTTTAATGAATAAACTTAGATTTAATCAATTTAAATAAAAATTTATGCAAAGGAAAGCATTTTTGACTAAATAAAAAAATAAACCACATAAAATTTATCATAAATAATACAACAATATACATAAACATTAGAGAAGATTGATAGAAATATAAATAAAATACCGGTATAATTGTATAGTTCCCCTCATAGAAAATAAAATGGTTCAATGGGTCAGATGTCTAAAAATGAGACTGTCCAATTGTAATGTTCAGAATATCAATTGTATAAATAGACAAAAAGGGAACTACACTAATATATGAAGTATTTGGTATATTAAAAAAAAATAAATTTAAATGGAATGTGGCCGTGTCTCGTAATATTTGTGCAAAAGTAAATGAAATAACAACGAACCTATACATACTCCACCGAGAACATCAGTGGGAAAATGCCAAAAATCAGTCACTCGTGATATACAACAATAAGTAGTAAAGGAAATAAAAACGGAAGAGACAATTACAAATAATAATTTAATAATAAAATCAGAAGTTCGTCTCTGTAAGCCTCTCAAATAGAAAAAAAGAAAAAGTGTAGAAAACACAGAAATTGCAGCGTGACCAGAGGGGAAACTGAGCTTTGAATTACGTGATTTTTTCCAACCAGTTGTGCAGTGTGCAATTGGGACGAAAGCTAAAAAATGAAGCAAATTATAGTAAGTTTGGTAAATCAATTAAGTGAAAAGTATTTTAAAAGTGTGAAGGAATAGTCAATTTCAAATAAGATAGCTATTAAACGAGCTAGTTATTAAAAGTGCAAGAAAAAGGATCCCAAACAAAATCTGTCTGCCCCCTAATTAACCCTTTAAATTCAATAATCCAGACCTTCAGGATGTTCAATACAAACATCGTTAAACTCTTGTGGCGCACACATTGCAATAAAATTGGGTCTAGTTCTTCCAACAAAGCATTTAATTATGTCAATCGACAATGTAGTAAGCCAAAAAGCAGCGAGATAGTCAAGGTAAACAAAAGTTGAACGATTAAACGTTTCTAAAAATTTAACAAAAATATAGAAAAATTTAAAGTAAACCAGACCAGCCAATTCCATATTTTGCTGTCTCATTTTAGTTATAAAATTGGCAATGACAATAATGAAAAAAGGACCGGCCAATGTAATACCGAGAAGAGTAAGTGTTGGGACTGTATTTTCTTTAAATTCTTCTCTAATACTTTCATCATCACAATAGAATCCTCTTTAATTATTTTAATTTTATTTAAAAAAATAAAATCGAAACCTTTCCGTTGGAGTAAATAATGCCCAAGCAAGTAAACGATAAGAGGCAATAGTTGCAATAAAACATAAAGTAATGTCCAAAGCCATGAAAAAAACACATTTAATTAGAAACAATAATCTGTTCGGTGGACTTGTCCCACGAACACTTTCCTCGATAAATATAAAACGTCCAGTAAAAGTAAGTTTGTCCCATGGAATGTGCTAAAATAATTTTGAAAAAAAATCTTAAAAATAAAAACCTGAATCATATTTAAACTGTTGAAAAGACGGAATTTAAAAATTAAGGTGATAATAATTAAAATAAAATTTTGTGGAGTTAAATTTCTTGGAACTAAAAATTAAAAAAATCACAACAAAGAAATTCTTCTCTCTAACATTTTCTATTATCTCTGGTAATTCTATTCTTTAATTTTTTCTCTATTTTTGAGACAAAAAGTCTTTTTTACAGAATGACAATTATTAAATTTTGAGGTTTTTCAAATCTTAAAAACCGCTTTCACTTGTGAAATCTTTTATCCTTTCGTGATTTGGAATTTGATAGTTGATTATTTTTATTTGTTTGTAATTTCTTTACTTTAATTTTTAGATGTTTCCTCTCCCACGTCCTATTACATTTCAAGTCGACACAGAATCTACTAGATATTCACTTTCAAATGCTAGACTTTATTCTTCTCAACGTCATTATTCTCTTGCTATTCTTAATTATATTGCAGTTCTTAAATCTCTCCCAACAGAAAATCGTTTAAAATATTTGGAAGAATTTTTAGTGACACTTCAAGCATTTCTTCATCGTGAGGCGAATGTAAAAAATTTTTTTTGAATAAGTTCCTTTTTATTTTTATAATTTTAGGAGACTAATACAAATGATGTTTTACGTGTGGCAACAATAATTTATGGAACAGAATTTAGATTTTGGCGTACAATTGCAGAATATTATTATGTTCAAAGTTTGCCCCTAATTTTTCGGGGTTTTTGATTAAATTAATTTTTAAGGCAAATTGTCGAAATCTTTGGCTAATTTTCAAAGGGCTCTTTTATTTGCTAAGGGGGATATTGAATGGCTTCAGGCTACAACAAGTATTGAAAATTTAAAGACAAATTTATTTGACGCTTGGCATTGGCGAATGATTAATGATGGGAAAAGAAATGCTAAATTTGTTGAAGCGATTAATGGAGCGCTTAATGCAAAACAAGATGCAAGAGTAATTGATATTGGATGTGGCTCTGGAATTTTTAGTATTGCTGCGGCTAGGTATAAAATTTAATAAAATTTTGAGACATTTTTTATTCTCTGTTTTAGTCCTTTATGGAATTGTTTTTGGTTTTTAACTTACCCTGTTTTAAATGTCTAAATCCCAGGAAACTATTTTTTGAAAAATTAAATTTGACTTTTTCAGGAATGATAATCCTGTTCATGCTTGTGATCTTGATGAAACTATGTGCAAAATTGCTCGTAATTGTTTTATACAAAATGATGTTCGAGTCAAGCTTTTTGAGATGCATTCGAATAAATTAGCAGTCAAAAAACGTTATAATTTACTCGTTAGCGAGACTGTTGATTGTGCAATTTTTGGAGAAAGAATTGTAGAAACGGTATTTTTTAGAATTTCGACAAATTTTTCTCTTTGTTTTTATTCACTTTCAAATATTAATTTGATGTTTTTAGATTCTTGACGCAAAAGAACGGCTTCTAGAAGAAGATGCAATTTTAATACCAAATAAGGCATACTTCTTAAAATTATTTTTTATAACTATTTTTACTTTAAAGGTTTCTCTTCTTTTCTCACTTCTTGAGGCGGAAGCGATTGATCGTGAAAATGTATTTGAGTATTCAGATACAATTACTTTTATTTCTGACTGTTGTAATGTTGAGGGATCTGCTTCAAAAAATATTAAACGAATTCTTCCTCCATCGCCTTATACTTGTTCATATATTGAAGAATTGAAAGACGGCTATAGACTTTTATCGCAACCGGTTGAAGGAATTTCTGTTGACTTTAGCGATGTTTCTCAATTAATGAAAATTAAGAATGGTTTTTTAAAAATAGTTTTTTATTATTTTTTATCCCTTTAAAGGTCAATTTGTCACTGAACTCACATTGAAAGCAAACAAAACCGGAGTAGCTTCAGCTGTCTGTGCTTGGTTCAGGTTCATATATTTTAATAAATATTTTTTTAATTTTGCTTTTTTAGATTAAACCTTTTTGGCGATATTGAAATTTGTACATCGCCAGATGAGGGATATTGCTGGCAGCAAGCCATCTATCCTTTTTATCCGCAAACACTCGTAAAACAAGGAGATGTACTTCGATTCGAGATTTTCATTAAAGACAACGCCCTTCGAGTTCATCCAATTTCTGGTCTATCAACTATTCGTGAATGTCAAATTCTTCGATTACCTCAGTGGGTGGATTTGATGGCAATGAATGATTCAGTCGTTAGAACTTTTTATTTCAACGCGGCAGCTCGATATTCTTCGGTGCTTGATTGTACAGACTTGCTCATTGATAAGCGTTTTTCCGTAGCTTCTGAATATTCTGCAATTCGTTATGTGGGAAATAAGGCAACTTCTATTGAAAAAGGTTTGTCATTAAAAATATTTTCAAATAAATTATTTATCAATTAAAATCCAAAAAATTTTTTCAATTAAAATATACAAAAATTATTTTTCAGCATTTTGCAGACCTGGCAGTGTCATTCTTTTTTGGCCCTTCTCAAATCAAGGTCGTTTTCTTGACGAATATCTCACTTCCATAATTGGATTACGTCTTCGTAATCCAAAATCAATATTAGTCCCTGTTCAACTCAGTGTTAATGGATGTTTAATTAATTCTAATGAGCTTTGTAAACGAAGTAGATTACTTCAAGACAAAGAAACTTATTGTGGTATTGATTTGTCTCCAATGGATGATTATAGAGTACAATATTTTCATGAGATTGAAACGAAGACTTTTGATTTCGAGCAAATTTCGGAGGATGTAGAATTATTTCGAATGGATTTCAGCAATTCGGTATTTTTTAAAAATTTTGATTTATTTTTATATTTGCCCGCTGCCAAGGACTCCTATATTTATTCGGATCCCCATTTTGACTATTTTTTACTAATTTATTTTTCATCCACAGAATCGAAACCTTCTTGACCAATTAACTCGTGTTAAGCAACATTGTATTTTTACCTGTTCCAAATCATCAGTTTGCCACGCAATCCTCTTCTGGTTTACATTATTTGATCCGAATGGTAACAGTCTCGACTTACGTCGCCAATCCACAGCCTTTTTGCCTTCGGCATTTTTGTTTTCAAATGCTAAAAGTTTAAATGTTGATGATAAGCTTAAAGCTATATTTTCATTTCTTCACGGGAATTTATTGTTTCATTCGATTAAAGATGTGATACTCATTTGAATGATTATTTTTATTCTTTCGCTCTTTTTTCTGATTTCTTTTGATTAAAAAGATAGATTTTTTTAAATTGAATTATAAATTCTAAACGAATACATCTCGCTTATTTTCTTTTAAATTTTTAAAGAAAATTTTTAAATTAAATTTATTTTTTTAGAAATATGTTGTACAAGGTTAAGGCTTTTTTCTTTTCTTTTATAGAAGAGGTGAAGGGTGCTTTAATGCAGGTTTGTAGAAATTAAAAATAGATATTTTAGCCGACTGGAGAGAGGATTAGTCAGTCGCAAAGTGGGCTATCTCGTCCCGGAAGGTCCTATTCGTTATGATTTCCGCCCCGGTTTTGCAAAACGGTTCCGGTTATGAGAATTTCCCACATCAGACTGAAGACCATAGTCTACAATATTACCTCAAGTTTATACTAAAAATTTTCCATCCAACTTTTACACTGATATAGTTTTAAAAGATATTTTTTTGTATGTAACTAATAAACATTTCTTTAGTTGCCAAGAGCGCTTACTCAAAATAAACAGAAATATGATGATCCATGGAGTGATGATGCTGAAGATAAAACAATTTTGTCTCGATGGAGGTTATTACATTGGGGTCCAATTTCTTCAATGTCTATATGCACAATAGTAATTTTTCTGGTTTTTAAAAATTTTTTTTTTTAATTTAATGTTGGCTTAACTACTTCAATTTTACACGTTTCCTGGTGGGATCCAAAATCTCCAATTGGCGCTGCTCTTTTTATGATATATTTATTTTGGAATTATTCTGTGTTTAAACATTTAAATATTGCGAGTATTTGTGGTAAATTATTTTCTTTTGGATTGACATTTATTTTTTTAATATTTAGGAGGAGGATATATCCGGTTGGGATGGCATCCTAAAGATGAAGCTGATTGGTATTTACTTCGTTATTGTCATCGTTGTATGGGTTTTAAAGTTCCTAGATCTCATCATTGTTCAAGGTGTCGTCGATGTGTTTTGGTATTTTTTTATTAAATAATATTTTTTATTTTTGTTTTTGCAGTTAATGGACCATCACTGCCCTTGGGTTAATAATTGTGTTGGTGGCCGGAATCAGTTTCACTTCATTAGATTTCTCTTTTTTGTATTTATTGGTGCTGTACATTCAGCAATTGTTTTGTCTAGTTGTTTGTACAAAGTTGTTACTACTGTGAGATTTTTATTTTTAACAAATAAATCTATATTGGTTTTCATTATAAATATTATGAAATAAGGTTGTGGATAGTTGGAAATCTTTGGATATCCGAATCGAAAATTTCTGGATATCCCGCTTTTTTCGGATCCGTATCCGACGACTTTGTTATGAAATCCTGGCTGCCTAATTTTAAGAACTTTTTCGACGAAAAATCTTTCTTTTATTAACCCAACAAAAATTAATCCAAAATAATCTTTTTTTAAAGGTCATTTCTTTATCAAAAACAAACCAATCAAGTATTTCACCGTCTCCTACGCCACAATACTTAGAACCCCCAGATTTGCCAATTGCGTCAATTTCATTGTTCAGCGCTTCAGTGCTAGCTGTGGGGTTAACTTATGGTGTTATTTTCGCTGTTGGTGTTCTTTTATTTATGCAATTGCGAAGTGTTTGGCAAGATACAACAGGGATTGAAGAAATCTTTCCAATTGCTGCAAGGAATGCAAAATCAGCAAAAACTTGGACAGAATATCGAACAAATGGACTTGTTCGAGGAAGGAGAAGGAAGAGAAGTTGTAATAAGAAAGATATGATCTCCGAAGATAATAATGGTAATAATGTTGATGAGTTTGTAGAAGAGTCATAAAATTTAATTAAAAATATTAAGGCATTGAATAGGAATTTGATTAAGTTTTGTAAAAGACACTTATCCGAAATTTTTAGAGGAAAGTGGTCTATCGAAACCTCTTTATAAGGTGCACCCGAAACACCCGAATTTAAAATTCGGAATCAATTTTTCTGATCCCTACAATAAATTCTTCGTTGGCGGATAAAGGAGGAATTTTATACCCCGCCTTGAACCCCGCGTATATTTTCATCAATCTCATCTCTCAACCATCTTAAAAACCCCGACATCCCGCCCCCGAGTGTTCGAGGTACAACTAGTTTATCTATTAATGTGGCTAAATAAATTACAAGTAACTAAAATATATAGAGATTATTTTTATCAGATAATACACATTAATAGATACACTTATTAAAAATGTTTTTATGCAATGACTTAATATTTTGTTACACTTGCCTTTATGCTTTAAATTTTTGTGTGCCTTTAATGCCATATAAATATAATTTTTTAGTTTTCCCCTCATTTTTTTCTTGTAATTAATATTAAATCATAATTGTAATACTCTTCACTTAATAAAAATTTTTTTCATACATAAAAAGAATCTCCTACATTTGTTATTTTCTGTCCAAAAATTTAAAAATAAAAAAATAGCAGTATTATTCTCAATTTAATGGAGCTAAAATTCGTCGCTTTCTTGATAGAATATTTTATATTCTCAAGTGAGACGAAAAAAATAAGAATGGGGGGTCCTACGCCATGTTTTGCTTTCTCGCAGCTTTTCTCCTATGTGTATGGGGTGGTTGAGCTTTAAATAAAATGTAAAGTGCGGCTGGTAGAATACAAAAAGTAGCTTCTAGTGGAAAGAATTTTAGAGTCTTTGAGGGCTGAAAATTTGAGTGGAATTAGTTGAAGATTTAAAAATTAATAATTATTTTGGACTCAAAAGTTGTCACGAATTCTGTGACCTATGTATGTAGAGGAGGTTGATGGACATTGTAAAAGAAATTTGGCGGGAAGGAAGCTTAAAGCTAGTTAGAGAGAAAGTGAGAATTTACTTTAGTTCATTTCAGCTGGTTGAATGGCTAGCAACGGCTGGTAATAGCTGAGAGAAATTGTATTTTTTATTTATAATTTTATGTTCTTGCGATTTTGCCTGAAATTCCTTTACATAAATTTTAATTAAATATTTTCTTATAATTTAATTTTGCCATTTAATTGCGCCTTTAAATAATTTCTTTTAATTAAATTTCCTTTTATTAATTAATTTATTTAAAAAAAATTAAATATCCCCCTCGTATAAAAATGAAATTTTAACAGATAAATTTATATTTAGAACATGAGAAAATTGTTTTGTATATGAGTCAATATGTTTTGCAAACAGATAATTTTAGTCATTTTAAAGAGAAAATAATTTTTATGTGAAAAATGATAAGAAATTGTAGAAAAATATAAAAACACATTCTTAATCATAAATTATTTTGAAAGCAAAAATTTTTTTTCTGACCTCTGTTCTGTATTTTCAAACATTTTTATTTTAATAATCCAATTAATTTAAAAAGTTTTTTGAGAATCAACCTTTATTTGGGGGAAGAAAAAAGAGAAAAACCAATTGAGCAAAACATTTTAAAGGGGATTTTATGGATGCATGCCCCCCTTTCTTTTTTTTTAATTGTTAAAATTTATTTTTACACGTTTTTATATTTATGCGCAAACAAAATTCAAAACACCCTTATATGGCAACTTAAAGATAAATTTTAACTGCGGGAAATTTAAAAATTACAGTAAACCAAACCTCGATATAATGAACTCTAATTTGTAAGGGAAAATAGGTCCATCATAGCGAGAAGTTCAAATTTGAGAAGGAAGTAAAATTTTTTCTTAAAATCAGAAAGAAGGGATTGAACATTTTAGACCTCAGATTCATTCCACTCGAGCACGAATGTTTTCACAAGTCATTAATTCCACAAATACCACTAATAGTTAATAATACCTAATGATGGGGTACCTAAGAATAATACCTAAGAGTTATAACGGGATTTTGTAAAAATAAAGAAATTAATTTTAGAAATCTTTTTTTTTTTCACAAAATTCAATTCTTTACCGCATCGATTACTTTTAAAAAGTTAGCTAAAAGTATTTCATTCATTTTTGTTGTAAAAGTTTTTGTTAAACTCCTTTGATCTAATCTGTATTTTTTTAATAAATTATTTTCTAATATATTTTTACATATTTTGCTTGAGAAAGAAAAAATTTATATTTTTAACAATACATAATTTAATTAATAAATCATTTATTTCTCTATTTTTGTATAAAAGAGATTTCAATTAACTTTTTGCATCCGAAAAATTAAAAAAAATCAAGGATAAAATTTTCCCCAAGCTGACTCATCCTTTTAAATTTCTATTCAAACTTTCTAAATCTTTAAAGTATTTTATTTACTAACTACAAAATGCGTGTTAAGCTTTTGTTTTCCTCTTCACTTTTTAACTTTCTTTATTGAAACTAAAGAAAATTTATTTTTATTTTGTTTGCGTGCCCTCTTCTCCTCTTTAAAGTGTTTTGTTGGATATTATTTGATAGGTAAAATGACGGGAAAATTTATATTTATTTATATGTTTTGGTGACATTGACTTTGAGGTACGTATTAAATCACCCCCCCCTCCCCCCTAAACTTTGCGCATACCCTTCCCTCCTTCCCCAAGAGACACTTCTCTCTCTCATCTTTTTTTCCGAATTAATTCTTTTCATCCTTCTTTTTCCGGGACGGTGGCAACTTTTTATTTTTAAGCACCAAAAATGTTTTTATGTTTTCTTTTAAGCACCACCAAAACTCTCCCGCTGTTCACTGACAAAAATCAACGTCCTTCCTTTATGAAAATAATAAAAAAAAAGTTTTGATTTGAAAAGGAAGACATGAAAATTTATTGTGTTAAGGTTAAAAAATTTGTTGAAAATTTTATTTAAAATTCTTGAAATCGGAAAATTAAGAAAAAATTTTGGGAGAAAATGGTGAAAGGGAGGAGATTCCCATAATATGGAGCAGGCCTTATATATATGTATATAGTTTACATTAAATGATAAAAATAATTTAAAAGTGAGGAGATGGAAAGAATAACGATAAAGTAAAGGAAATAAAGGAAAAGAACATAATTATTATCATAACACTTTCCATTATTGGGAAATGGTGGCTGGTAGAAATATTAAACTCAAATTATTAACTTATGTTTAGATAATTCCTGAAAAGGAAACACATTGGAAGAAAAAAGATGAGAAGAATGGAGAGGAGTGTAGAAGGGAGGGGGGGGGGTTCGAAAGGGCGGAGTTCCTCGATTGGCCTTCTTCTTTCCTTCCTTTCCAATTCGGAGCTCTTCTTTTATTTATTCCCTCATTTATTTCAATTCCGCTTCCCAATCGCTCAAATCCATCTCTCACTCTCTAAAAAAAGAAAAAAATTTATTTACAAAAATATGTATTTCCAGCGACTTTTCCCCACATCGCCAGTCAAAAACCCTTCTTCCCCTCCTTCAAATCGCTCAACAGCGCCAACATCTGTCCCGACAACAAATCATAATTCAATGTCACCAGATCCATTACCATCTGTTGGAGGAGCATCTACTTGTGAAACACATGTAGATGTTGATGCTTTAATCGAGGAATATGTTTGGCAACGATTTAAAGAGTTGTTGACTATTAAGGGATCTGGGCTAGAATCGTTTAAAAATCTTGAATTGGCAGATGCTGATTTTGAAATTGTAAGTGTTTGTTTTAAAACAACATTTAATTGACTGGATCGAAAAAAGTGGAAGATATTTACAAAAAATTAAAATAAAAAGAGATAAAAATGAATTAAAATTTTTGAGAGCTCAAAGAGAAAATAGATGGATAGGATCGATGTATCCTAATAAATCTTTGAATATCAGAATCTGATATCCAATGTAAAATTTCCGTATATCCTTACTTTTCTCGGATCTGGATATCCGGATACACCAAGACCGCTGTAGACTTAACAATAAGTATTTTATAATTTTTAGAACAGAAAAAAGCTCATACTTGTTCATGCTCAGCCAAATTATAATAATATACAACTGACTGGCACTCGTCCCAATACTATATGTATGTCCCAATAATATATTTATTTTTAAAATAATTTAAAATAGTCAAATCATTATTTACAAACAATACAAGCCAAACACAAACTTATTCGTTAAAAACTGAAAGAACATCGGAATCAATTTGTGGAGTAGCTAGAGAACAAGGATTTACTTTTGGGGCTGAAGCAGAATTGTCTTTAAAAATACCTGGTATTTATAATGCTAATTTTTAAAAATTTAAAATATTTTGTAGGGGAAATTGCAGAATTAAAGACTGGATTTAAACATGAAGTTCATTTTAACAAATTGACAGAAAATATTAAATCTGAAACTCTTACTTGGGCTGTGGTTAGTTTTCTTACTTGAATTTAAATTTGAAGTAGAATTACTTTTGTAATTTCTTCATTCTCGAAAGATCTTTAAAGCAACACCTATTTCTTAGTTGAATTTGGATTTATGTCTTTTCTTGGGATTTCCAGACGAAATAGAGTTCCAGTAAAAATCAAAGGATTTTCTCCTTTTTGAGCATAGGAACTTAAAGAGAAATATCCGTTTCCATACTTTTCCTAAATAAAAATAAACAGGACAATAACATCCAAGTCCCAGCTGGCGGCCAAACAGAAGCATCTATTGTTATTGAAGAAATGAGTTATAGAGGGGCATATTCTGTTTCTTCTTCTCTTTCTGGCGTTGTAACAGTTAATATTCGTCGATTACGTGATGGGCAATTAGTTTTGCCGTTTACAGCAAATGTCTTTTAAATAAATATTTTTTTCTAAGTCTAAAAAAATTTAAAGATAGCTACAATTCTAAGCCATTATGTACAAAGAAATGATCCTAGATTGAAAAGAGGGGTTGTTTTTATGGAAGATAAGGGAAAAGTTGTTACGTTGAAAAGCAAAGGAAGTTGTCATTTTCAGGTAAATTTCTTTGAATATAAACAAGAATTAAAATAAAGAATTAGACAGAAAAATTAAAATAACATCACAGTAATCAGAATAAAAATTAAAATATTTATTTTTATTTTTCATCAAAAATTAATTGAAAATTTAAAAATATTTTAAATTTAAATCCAAATACACTTAATAATTCATTTTTTTCAGTTTGCAATGAAACAATACGTTGAATTAACTGAACTTACTGGTTACCAACGTCGGGATACCGTAAAAGAAATGTCACGGCTAAATATACTTCCAAATTAATTTTTTCTTTAAATTTTCTCCTCCAGCTATTCCGTCCATTTGCATTTAGAATTTTTTTGTTTTTATATTTTGAATAGATAAATTCCAAAAAAATATTTTTTGTAATTTTAAACATTAATATTTGATTTTGTTTAATCTGCTTGCTAACAAAGTTTTTTCCTTTTCCTAACCCCTTGAAATTTCAGATTATTTGAAATTAGAAAGGAACCTTATTTTACATTTCTTTGGGGATCGAACATGTATTTTAAACAAGAAATCATTGTTGGAACAATAAAAGGTTCTCGAGGTCATAGAAATTTTATTTTCGTTTCCAAAATTTATTTTTCAATTTCAAGATAAAGTATAAGTATTTAATACAATTATTTATTTTCTCTCAAATTTATTTTGTATTTTCCAAATATTTTGGGCATTTTTAACCCCTCATTAATTCTAAATTTCTTAAAATTTCCTTCTTTTTGCTTTTTCTAATTTTTTGTTAAATTGTAAAATAAAACAATTTATACTAAACAAAATCTAAACTCTAAATATTTTTAAAATTCTGTACAATTTAAATAATTATTTTGTATAATCCAAGGTCGACTAGTTAAAATATATAGAACAGAAAAGGATTAATTCTACTAAATCCTCAATAATATTTTTGATCAAAATATTTTTACTAAATTTGTTTATTCAATCGAAAAAAAATTTAATTTATTTAGTATAAATTTTTACTAAAAATTAAATTTGGCTTAGCAAGGTATGCACGAAATATGTAATAAATAAAAATTTTACATTAAGAAAAGTTTTTTAGCCTTTTGATATGCTAATTTACTAAATATGTTGTTAAATACTAATTAAAAAAAGTTAGAAACTAAATTTATTTTTTAAATTTTAAAAATATTATGAGTGGAAGGTGTCATAGGAACGTCGAGAATATATTTTTGGCAGGGTTAAAACATTAAAAGCAAAAATACTGCACCGGTAATCGATTTATTTTTCGCCGGCTGAGAATTCCATTGGGACACTTCTAATAGACGATAACCCCTTTTTCCCTTTTTTCTATAAACTTCTCTTTTTTTTTAATTTTTTTTGTAGTTTGCGCGTTTATTTTGTGAAAATTTAATTTAGATTTTATCAGAACATTTTTTATTAGTTACTTTTTTCCTTTTAAAAGAATTTAATCAGTCTCTGTGTGTTATTTTTCTTTTTAACTCTAATGTTAATTTATGATGAATACATCAGTCTGAAAACTTGATTCTTTATAAATTCTTTAAGTTTTCATTTAAGGTAAATACTTATGCGCCTTAACGCCCCAATCTTTTAACATTTTATTTTTTTTTGTTTCTTTTTAACTTTTTGATAAGAAAATATTTGTACATAAAGTCTGTTCCAAAATAGGTTGACACCCCCTAATTTTTCCGATAAGTCAACTTAGGTTTGTCCAATTTTTATAATTTCTTTAAATATTGATTCAGCAGCAAAAATTACCCTATTTTACAAAAAATTTTAGAAAAGCAAAAATTTTAACAAAAGTTATGAAAAATTTTCAGAAAATGAGGTGTTCCAAAATACATTGAACAGTTTGTAAAACCTAATAAAAAAGCCCTTAAGCAATTACTAAAAATGAAATAAAAAATTCTATGAACATTTCTATTGATATTGAGTTAAAAAGAAAAAAGAACGAAGTCTATAACTGTTTTCTTCATCGAGATCTCAAATCTCGAAAATCAACGGGAAACCGGGGTACAGTACTTCAAAAAATATTTTAACCCCTTTAGGGCATATATAAAAATTTTCTTTTAGGCCTATCTGAAAGCCCATAAAATTTGCTACAAAATAGAGCAAGCTTAAATTTCACAATAAAGAACACATGGAGATATTGTTCGTGGAATCATTAAGTGATCATTTTTGGGGTATTTTGGAGGGTTTTGAGCATTAAGTGGGCATACTTCAAACAGATATATTTTAGAAACACTAAGGCCAGGACTATTTTATAGCAAATTTTATGGGCTTTCAGATAGGCCTAAAAGAAAATTTTTATATATGCCCTAAAGGGGTTAAAATATTTTTTGAAGTACTGTACCCCGGTTTCCCGTTGATTTTCGAGATTTGAGATCTCGATGAAGAAAACAGTTATAGACTTCGTTCTTTTTTCTTTTTAACTCAATATCAATAGAAATGTTCATAGAATTTTTTATTTCATTTTTAGTAATTGCTTAAGGGCTTTTTTATTAGGTTTTACAAACTGTTCAATGTATTTTGGAACACCTCATTTTCTGAAAATTTTTCATAACTTTTGTTAAAATTTTTGCTTTTCTAAAATTTTTTGTAAAATAGGGTAATTTTTGCTGCTAAATCAATATTTAAAGAAATTATAAAAATTGGACAAACCTAAGTTGACTTATCGGAAAAATTAGGGGGTGTCAACCTATTTTGGAACGGACTTTAATATAAAAGGCTCTATTACACAATATACGTCCAATCAACTATTATGCGTCCAATCAACTTTTATACGTCCAATGAAAGTTTATACGTCCAATGAAAAGATTATGCGTCCAATAAAAATTTATGCGTCCAATGAAAAGTTTATGCGTCCAATCAAATTTTATATGTCCAAACACATTTTTATTAGTGATCGGGCCGGATCCGGCCGGATTTTTCAAGAGTCCGGATACCAAATCCGGGTTTTTTCGCGATCTCCGGATTTTTTCCCGACCGGATTAATTCAGAAAAATCCGGCTGGATACGGTCCGGCTCCATTGCCAGATCCGGATCCGAATCTATTTTAAACCGGATTTGAGATTGATCCAGTGACGGGGACGGTTGTTCCAGTGACGGGAACAGTTGTTTCTATTAACCCCTTTTGAGCAAGGCGTTATAATAAATAAAAATTATTTTGATTTTTTCTGAATTTATTTTTTTACTGGACATATAAAAATTTATTTGGACGCATAAAACTTGATTGGACGTATAAAAATTTGTTTGGACGCATAAATTTTTATTGGACGTATAAACTTTGATTGGACGTATAAAAGTTAATTGGACGCATAATAGTTGATTGGACGTATATTGTGTAATAGAGCCATATAAAATACAAACATTAAATGACATAAAAAATTCACTAATTTTCTTCTTCAAAAATATAGAAATCATTAATAAATAGAAAGAATTAAAATTAAATATTTTTATTTTAATTTTAAATTTATTGTAAATAATGGCCGATGCTGTATTTTCTGTTTTTGGGGCACTTAGTGGGTGTATTGGATGTATGGTTTGTGTTGAATCATTAGCCAAGTGGGTTAAATATATATTGAAATTATCCGATTTGAATAGGATTTTAATAGAATTTAATTTAGTGTGTTATTAAGTTGAGGGTCTAAATAATACTTACCCGGTTTTTAAACAAAAATAAAAACTTTATTTTTTAGCCTTACAATTTATACACTCAAAAATATTTTCATTTATATTTATTTCTAGACAAGCTCCATCTGCAATGAATTTGCTCACATTTGCTACCTTTGTAATAATTTAAAATATTTTAACTTAATTTCATTAACTTAAATGTCAACTTCCTTTAGCGGCTAAGTGTGGAAATGAGGAAATTTCGGATATAACGAATTATTGAAAATTGGGACTCGAAATATATCGAAAATAAAGAAATAATATTATGAGAATTGACTTTAAATATATTTTTATTTTAATTACCCTTAAATTATTTTTTTAAAGTTATTCATCAGCGTTGAGGGTCTAATATTTACTACTCGATTTTTTACAGTCAAAAACAAAATCTCTTTAAGGTAAAAGAAGAGAAAGTCTATAAATTAAAAAAATTAATTTTTAGAGGTTATTTGCCAGTTGTTCTTGCCTTTTTTGCCTGTAATGTAATTAACAACCAAGCATTAAATTTTCACGTTCCCGTTCCTTTACACATTATTTTCCGTTCTGGATCTTTATTAACCTCTTTATTAATGAATCGAATTTTACTTGGAAGGAAATATTCAATTAGTAAATATGCTTCCGTTTTTGCAATTACTATTGGTATTTGTTTGTGTACATTAGCTACTGCTGGACTTGAAAAGGTGGGTGTTTTAAGTTTTGTGTTTAATTTAGATTGAATTAAGTGGAGAAATTACGAATAGATGGGCACTCTTATGTATTTAATAATACCTTTGATATCATCAACTAAATTAAGGATCTCGATAGTTGAAAGGTAGTAAATGCCCCAATTCAAATATATCACTTGAATTTAACAAGAATCTTTCTTAAATTTCCTAACAATTTACCTATTCCCCCCATTTTAAAGAAAGCAGATTCTTTATTGCCCCGTCAACAAGCAGACAAACATTACCGTGAATGGCTTATCGGAATTTTTATGTTAACTGCTGCTTTGTTGATATCTTCCCTTTTAGCTATATGTCAAGAAAGAATGTATAGAATTTATGGAAAACATCCAAGAGAAGCTATGTTTTATACGGTAGATTAAAAATATTTTTATGTAGATATTTTTCTTTGTTTTTGAGTGAATTTAAAAATAATATTTTAAATATTTTTCATTTAATTAAGCATGCCGTCTCTTTACCATTTTTTGCATTTATGGGAAATGATATAGCAGCAAGTTCAGAAAAGTAAATTTAATTTCTAAAAAAATTCTGACTTTCTTTTTTTTTTAAAAAGATTTTCTTTGGGCCCAAAACCAGAATTTTTTGGTTTTCTATTGCCAATATCAACTCTTTGGTTACAATTATTGGCAGTTGCTTTTCTTCAATGGTTTTGTATTATGTTTGTTTATAGATTAAATGCTTCTATTGATTCTCTTTCTGTTACACTTGGTAAAAAATTTAGAAAATAATTTTAGAAATTTTATTTTAAATGCGAAATAGTGAGGGGGAAAATGAGTGAAAATGTGAAGGGTTTTTTAAGTTTTTTTTGAATATCCTCGAATTTTAATTTTTTAGTCAACTTAGCGACTAAGAAAATACTTTTTGTGCTTTAAATTTAATTAGAAAGCCTTTGTCAAAAATTCAAAAGAATTTTAATTTTTAGTTGTTACTTTACGCAAATTCCTATCCCTTTTAATTTCAATATTTTGGTTTGGAAATTTATTTACTGCAACACATTGGTTAGGTGCTACACTTGTTTTTGGGGGAACATTAATATTTGCTGATGTTCCTAATAAAATAATTTTATTAATTTCTGAAAAAGAAAAAACAGAAGAAAAGAAAATTAAATAAAATTCTAAACTACCCCCAATTATTTTAATGGTTTTTTGAAGCAAAATTTTAAAATTTGATTGGATTTTAGGAATAACAAATTTTAGTGGTTATTTTACCACAAATGAAAATTTCAAAATTTTGCTTTACTGTTAACAGTTTTTACAAAATTTTTAACATTTTTTGCTCAATCAAAATGTATTTACTAAAGTATTATTTAAAAAAATAAAAGAATTTTTATTTCTCGTAAACTATTCCATTCTCTTTGGTAAACTTTTGCCGTTAGTGAGATTAAAAATTAAGTGCAAGTATAAAGTGTACATAAACCTAATTATAGTGTTTTATACGAAACTGAGAATATCTACAAGAAAGTAAAACAGTTTCTGTTAAACTTTAGGAATAAAAGGTTAAACTTTTCTGTTCTTTTATATCGAGGCAATTAAGATAACGAAAAGAATTCGTTCTGGATATTTCTATGCAGTAACTTTAAAAATTTATGAGGGATTTGGGAAACTCTCTTACAAGAATTTTGTTGAGAAACACACATTTCATTTAAACATTTGGAGTTTTCAATGATTCCTATACCCTTATTCCTATACCTCACTCATAAGAGTACTCCTTAACTTATACTCATCCCCCTATCCCTATATCTCATTCAAAAAAAGCAAATCCCAATACACACAAAATATTTATTTTCAACAAACAATATATACAACAATGTTTTGGCAATAGATTATCACAACAAAAATACATTTACAACATAATAGGATAAGAGTGATTGCACAACATATAGGACACAATATACAGTGGGAATATATCACAAGGGTGAGAATCTTTTCTACATGGCAATCACAGTGGCACTTCATGATCATCACGCATCTTCCGCTTCCGTCCTATTCGCGTTCGAAGCGCACGTAGAGACGTTTGATGCCCTGCTCCTTCTTGACCATGTCCCACTGCATTCGCGCCTTCGTGTTCGAGTCTTCGGTGTCGTGGTTGTAGACCGCGACGTCTGAAAAGGAAAAAAGCTTGATTGTGGCAAAAATGAAGAGTGCAGCAACAAACATTGGCGGTCGTCCTCTGGCAGGTCTTCCTTGGTCAGGAGAAGAAGCCTAACCGTCGCCGAGCCTCCAGGTTTCAGAATGCCGACAGGGGGCCGGATCTTGATGAGCTCATTGCTGAAAAATAAAAGAAGGTTAGGTCTGCCCTAAACGACGCAAAGGTTGATACTTACTTCGTGCACTTGACTTTGTAGAGCTGGATCGTGTCTCCTTTGTTCTCGATCTTCAGCTCCACGAGCGGCTCCGGCGGCGAATCCTCCTTGACCGGGAACACGATCCTGTCGTCGGGAGTTGTCACCAGCCTGAAAAATTGAGAAAAATTAGTGAGGAATTAGAAAATAGAGATAAAGAAAAGTGAATCTTACATTTGAAGAGTGAAGAGCGCGAAGGTTGGAGTTGGTTGGAGTTGCTAGTATTGAAGAGGTTATTTGGAGTACTTCGTGGCGAGCTTTTATAGGGTTCATGACAAGAAGAGGCTAGGTTCTAAAAATAATCAAAAAACTATAAAAGCTCCTAAAAGCTTGCCGGACACATCAACAATCTTCGACTCTACGGACCTGCAAACGTACGGCCCAACAACTCATCTCAAAGGCGCGGCATTGTGTCAACATGTTCTTTGTTCTGCTGCTGCTCTCCATTGTGGTTGCCGTCATCTACTATGTCACCCTGTATCCTGTAGACGCATCAATGCCTGCGGAGTCTGAGGTTGGTTTCTTTTCATACGGGGTATTTATTTCAAATTTAAAATTCAATAATTTACAGGGTGGCGCAGCGAAAGAGGGCTCGGTGGCTGGAAGTGAGGAAAGTCAGGCAGTCAGCTCGGGAAGCAGAAGTGACGAAAGCGCTGGTGGACCATTTGCTCTACGTGCTCGCCGTCCAGGAGCTCCAACGCCAGTTCCCGTCTACTTGGTTTCACCGGTTGAAGTGAGGAAATTGTTTGGAAAGGGCGCCGCTACTATCGACACAGAACAGAGCAGAGGAACATCAGAACGGAGTGATGCCAAAGCATCGAAAGGGAAAAAAGCAAAGAGCAATCGTCGAAGCGGTAGCAAGCCGGCTCCAGCGAGTGAGAGTGACGCAGGAACAGCTGGGAAAGCTTCGAAGACCAAGAAGCGAAGTGGTTCGTCTGGTCGACATCGTCGTAAGAAGGAGGCTGGCAGTAGCAAGAAGGAGGCTGGCAGTAGCAAGAAGGAAGCTGGTTCGGCAAGCGATAGCGCTGGGACGGAAGGTAATTAAATTTGGGGATTGTAAAGTTAAAATAACAATCTTATTATTTTCAGCAACGATATCCAAGGCTGGAGCTGGGAAAGCGCGCAGTAAGAAGTCTGGTGGTGGATCCAAAGGACGCAAGGAAAAGAAAGGTGAATTCTTACAACTTTCACTTTTGTAACGTCATAAATTTTTCTTTATTTAGGCGGCGGTCGTTCTCGAAGCCGGAGTGCAAGCCGTGGGAAGTCATCCTCCAAGAAGGACCGGAAGCATGCTGCCCCTCTGCCGCCAGCACTGAAGGAGCAGAAGAAGAAGCCGACTAAGCTCTGAATGGAGGAAAGAAGCGCGCGCAAACTCATCTCTGAGAGGCGTTGAAGAGAGGAAGGAGAAGTTCAAATCACCTTTCTGATGATAAGCCTAAAAATGATAATTATTTCCACCAATTGCTTTGTCTCTAATTTGTAAAATTTGTATTTCTTTCCCCTAAACTTTGTGTATATATTAGGCAGATAGTTTAGATTGTCATAAGCCTTTCCTCTATGATTAATTATAACCGATTATTTGTGCGTTGTATATATTATTGTATTTGTATTGTATCAAAAGTAATCACAGAATAAATTAGTTGTATTGATGTGTTTAAAAATAAGTTGTAGGCAAAAAAAAATCGAGTTTATTCAAACAAAATAAAATGAGAGAAAATATGGAAATTAGAGTAAGTCTCTCAAATTAACTTTTTTCTCTTAATTCTCTTTATTTTACATGCTCTTTCCTTATAAAATCACAAAAAGCACAAGCTTGTCTATAGCAAGTGTTAGAGCTTTTTCTTGATTAAAATCGTTTAGGTGCTCCAGTGCTAGTTCCATTCTACTTGGTAGGGCCAGTGGAAGTGAGGGACATGAAAGAAAAAGGCGATAAATTATTTGAGACATTAATGGCATCGAAAGAGAAAAAGGCAAAGAGCCATCGTCGAAGCGGAGCTGATGGTAAAACTTCAAAGGCTAAGAAGTGAGGTTATTCATCCGACCGTCATCGTCGTAAGAAGGAGCAATAAAATCAGTTGAAAAGTTGGTTCAACAAGCGATGGCGGGAAGGAAGGTAATGAGATTTCGGCTAGAATAGAAAAACAGCAGTTAATGTATTGTACGTACATTTATTTTCAAGAAATAAAGGAGTTATTTTTTAGTTTTTGTTTTACAAATAAAATTTATTTTTGAAAAAAAAAACAAAAAGTTTTCTATGTCAGCAAAAATTTTGCGCGATTTGATAAATTAAACGATAAATTGTTTGAGACATTAATCAGAATGATCAAAAATGGCCAACAAAGACGACAATTTCTTTAATTTTAATTTCAAAATAATTTAATGATTCATTCTTTTCTATTGTTCAATGAATAATCAGTTTTAATTTAAAAAGTTTTGACAACTTTCAAACGCAATTTGGTTTGTTTTTATTATTGTTTTCCGCATGAAAATTTCTTTAAATAAAAGGGAATGATTGATAATATTTTTGTTTAAATTTTATTTTGAAAAAAATATTTAAAGTGTTTTAAGTATTTTATTTTAAAGTATACACTTAAAAGTTTTAATTTTTATTTAATAGTAAAATTGAAGAATTGTTGGGTTGATACATATTAAGGACTGACATTTGCGGACATTCCCAATGAGCTTTCTTTTAATAAAAATAATTTCTAATGCCATCAGAATATTTATATAATTAATTAATAATAATTATATTAACCATGACTGATGATACCCTATGATTAGCTGCAAAATTAAAAATATCACTAATTAACTTCTGCACATCAACTGCTTAGACGTTACCAAAATGAACCATTTTTGAACCGGATTTTAACCTTTAATCAAGAATGGATCCCATTCATAAATCCTGTTAACATAAAACGTTGGCTCATTCCCAGCCAATTTAACTATGATGAGTTTTTGTTTTAACTCTAAGCATATCTTCAAATATTCAACAAAAATAATTGTTTAATTCTCTTGTTATTGTGTTCCCTTTTTATTAAAGAAATTAATTTTTTTTTAGCAAGAATGTCGTTCTACTTTTCATTTTCTTTGATTTTAATTTTGACTTTCTTAACTAAAATAAACTCTAATCCAGCACCAAATCCCTCTCCACTCTTTGGAATCAGTATAGGACGTCTACAAAGTTCAGGGGTAGAAGGCTATTTAACTTGTGAAGGTAAACCTGCCGCAAATGTTTTAGTTAAACTTTATGATGATGATAGAGGTATTGATGCCGACGATTTAATGGTTATTTATTTTGAAATTTATTTTTTAAATTAAATATTTAATTAGGCAAAAGGATTTACAGATAAAAAAGGTTATTTCAAATTGGAGGGGCATACACATGAAATTACTGATATTGACCCTAAATTTAATGTATATCACGATTGTAATGATGGAAACACTCCATGTCAAAGGAAAATTTCTATAATGGTAATTTATTTAAATCGAGAAATTCTAAAAATTTATCTTATTTCTTTTTAGATTCCAGACAAATACATTACATCAGGCAAAAAACCAGATAAATATTATGACGCTGGTACGATTGAATTAGAAGGAAAGTTTAAGGGGGAAGAACGTGACTGTATTCATTGAAAAGAATTGAATTTTAGAAAAAAATATTTTCCTAAATTTGAATAAAGAAGTTTTCTTTTCTTAATTATAAAATTAAAATTTTATTGTAAAATGAATAAAATTAAATGTTGAAAGGTTCATAACATTTTTATACAAGAATTAAACTTTTAGGAATTGTTGCCAGAGAGTACTGATCATTTATAGTCAAGATTTAAAAATAAAAGTACATTTTAATTGAAGGATATTTAAAAATTTTATCTTATGTCTACCTCTCTTGTTTATATCAAAAATGCAAAATATTTTGTGACGTTCAATAATATTTTAATAATTTAAACAATATTCTGAACATTTTAAAAAAAGTTTTTCTTTATTTTTCCTTTCCCTTAAAAAATACTAAAAAATTACTTTTATTTAATCTCTCGTATATAATCGATTGTTATTATCATAAAAACATTTTCGCTTCCTAAATATATTTATATTATCAACTTTCCAAAAATTAGGCAGCCGCTCAATTTCCGCCGGTTGTTTTAAATATTTTATTAGGTAAAAAGAAGTATTCAGTCCTTTTCTTTTTTCCCTCATTCCCTTTTTTCTTTCCCTTTTTTTGTTTGTTAACTGATAATCTTTTAAATACTTGTATATTATTTAAAAAATTAAAGTAATTTTTATAAAAAAATAATTTAATTTTTTTACAGAAAATTTTTATGAATAAGTTTAGTTATTAAAATGAAAAGACTGTTTTTAGAAGACTTGCAATTCAAATCGAAATGAAAAAAGAATTACTTTTGGTAGTTACTGTTGAATCTGTGGTAAATAAATAAATATATTTTTTGAAATAAATATTTAAAATTAAAATTAAAAAAAATTGTTTTTAACTTTAAAATATTAAAATATATTTTAATTTTATGTGATTGGCGTTGTTCTTGGATTTATAATACGACAATTAGATCCAAGGTTAAAAATTATTTTCTTTTATTAAATTTATAGAAAATTTTTTAAAAATTAAAAAATTCTTTATTTAAAAATAAAATTTAAATTTTTAATTAAAATATTTTCCAATTTATAAATACTTTTACGCTCTGACACAGAATTCTTTCTATTGTACAAGAATCTTTTTCAGTCAATCCAGATTTTAAAATATAAACACAAATTTAAATCATTCATTATCAGAACAAGCATTAATTAGCTTCAATTCACTAAATAAGCTCAAGCCTTTCCCTATAAAAATTTTAAAATATTTAAAAAATATTTTAATAGTACTTACCAAAATTTATTTTAGTAATGATGTAATTTCTTTAATTGGATTTCCAGGCGAAATATTTATGCAAATTGTTGAAATGATGGTTAATATATTTTAATTTAAAATTAATTTAAAATTAAAATTAAAAGATTCTTCCATTAACAATTTCCTCAGTAATTTCTGCTTTAGCACAGACACGCCCCTCTGTAGCTGGCAGAATGGGGTTATTAACTGTTGGTTAGTTGAAATTTAAATTAAATTCTCTAAAATATATATTATAGCCTATTATATGACAACAACATTTCTTTCAACTTTTGTATGTTTTTTTTTGAATTTAAAAAATTATTTTTAAAATTTTATTCAAAGACAGGAATTTTGCTAGTTTCTTGTATTCATCCCGGTGATCCTCAACTTATACACGAATTGGGAGAGGGGACATTAGATGACACGTTTGTTTAAATAAAAAAATATTTTTTAAAAAAGGGATTGAAGTCGAAACTTTTAAAAGTTTTGAGAAATCTGGAAAACTTATTAAAAATTAAATTTGTAATTGCACACATGATAAAAAATAACAAAAAGGAATGTCTAAATAAACATAAATCATTTAATAAAATAAAAAAATATTTTTATTAATTTAAATATTTTTCATTATTTTAAGAGCTTTATCGCCACTTGATACATTTTTGGATCAAATTAGAAATATGTTCCCAGAAAATATTGTCCAGGTATTTATAAAAATATATTCTAATAATTTAATTTAAAGGCAACATTTCAACAAGTCCAAACTAATTACGTTCCAGTCAAGCCCCCAAGAGTTCCCCCTTCCAAACCTTTATTTAATTCAACAAATACAACAACACAAACAGCAAAAATACCTCTAAAACCTGTTAAAAATATTTTAAATAAAAAATTAAATTTTAATTTTTAAAAAAACAGATTTTGGAATATACAAACGAAGTTAATGTTCTTGGCCTATTAGTTTTTTGTACTGGATTTGGTGTTATTCTGTCAGTTTTGGGTGATCAGGCTAGGCTAATGATTAATTTCTTTATTGTTTTGGATGCTGTTAGTTTTTGTAAATTAAAATATTAAATTGAGAATATGTATACTCATCTAAAATAAATATTAAAATTCGAGAAGTTTGTTGGTACACATGGGAAAAATATATTTCCGATAAAGTAACAAAGTCGCATAAATTAGCCAGCACATATTTAGACAAATAAAGAAAATTGAATGAGTTCATTTTAATTAATTAATTAAGGGTGATTAAAAGAGATTAGAATTAAGAGATTAAAATATTTGAAAAATATTATTCCCTATATTTTTGTATGAATGAGAGAAAAAATTTTTAAAATTTTCAAAATATATTAAGGTTATAATGCGTTGGATTAGCGCTTTAATGTGGTAATAATTTAAAATTTTCTACAAAATTAAAATTATTCAAACCAAAAGGTGTTATCCAATAGGTATTCTTTCACTTGTTTGCAAAAATATTGTTGATATAGATGACCTTACTGCTACAGCTCAGGTGTCTCTTTTAAAATACTAATTAATTAAAAATAAAATTTTAGGCATTGGCTATGTACGTTGTAAGTGAGTTTAAAAATAAATATCTATAATATTCGTATTAAATTCTTTTAAAAAATATTTTTTATTTAAAGGTAACTGTAATTTGTGGTTTAATGATACATTCATTATTAACACTTCCATTACTTTATTATATAATTACGAGACATTCACCTTTTGATTTTATGACTGGAATGGTTTATTTAAATTAAAGGAAATAAATTTAATTATTTTTAAAAAGCTTCAAGCGATAGCTACTGCTTTTGGGACTGCTTCGAGGTTTTTCAAAATTAATTATTTAATTAAAAATAATTATTTTTTCAGTGGTGCTACACTTCCAGTCACTTTTCGAGCATTAGAACAAAATTTAAAAATTGATAGGCGTGTTACTCGTTTTGTACTTCCTTTGGGTGCTACAATAACTATGGCAATAATTAAATAATATTTTTTAGAAATTTTTAATATTATTTTTTAAAGGATGGGACAGCATTATATGAAGCTGTTGCAGTTAATTATTTAATTAAAAATATTTTTTAAATTAATTTTATTTAAAAAGGTTATATTTATTGCACAATTACATAATGTCAAGCTTACTGCTTTAGAGATTTTAACTATAAGGTCTGAAATAAAAAAAATATTTTTTTCGCAAAAATAAAACTTAAAGTATAACAACTACAGTAGCTTCTATAGGTTCAGGCTCTGTCCCAGCTGGTGAGAAGTTTAAAATAATTTATTTAATCTTTGTTTATTTTGAAGGTTTGGATGTTTTGACACTTGTTTTAACAACTGTATGTTTTTAAAATAAATGAAAATATTTTGATTAATTATTTCTAGGTTGGACTACCTCATAAAGATTTAAGTTTATTACTTACAGTGAGTCTTTAAAATAAAGAAAAATATTTTAATTATTATTTTTTATGTCGATTGGTTGCTGGATAGAATACGGACAAGTGTTAATGTTTTAGGTAGTATATAATAGACTTAAAGACTCAAAAAAGTACTCGGTGCTCTCTATCTAACCTTATTTTTTAGAACATTTAAGAAAGTTTTTTCTCGTTAGGTGATGGTTTTGGCTGTGGAATTATTTCGCATTTAACAAAAGAACGTTTATTGGAAAGCGATACAAATGAATTAATTAAATACAATAATACAATAAGGGATGAAGAAAATAGTAATAATCCTCCTTTGACACCAATTGAAATTGGAAGAAAAACACGCTTACAAAAGCAAAACCAATTAACTCCAATTGCTTTACGTCCTTTACCAGCACAACAAAGTGCCATAACAAGCCAGTTAGTTTATTTATCTTTTTAAAAGTGAAAAAGAGATTTACGTTGAATCCATAGAAAAAACAATTATCTCAACACAAGGAAATCCCTTCTTAGGGGTGGGGATGGGATTAAAAAACAGAGAGAAGGTTGAGTCCTTACATGGGGACTTGCACTCTCAAAAATTAAAAATGTTTGAGTTTGATCAATGCTCAAACAGAAATACCTATTGGTATTTAATCCTATCAAAACAATGAACACAAAATTTACAAATTTTATTGAACCAAAATATATACAAGAACAACAACAATGGGTGAGTAAAAAGAACCATATATTATACAACAAAGTGAATGCTAGGAATTGAGGATCTAATACAAAGACATTTAGGGGGCATATATACATTTATGAGGCATACATATACTTTCTATCGAGGGGAATATCACAGCTTTTATTATCGTCTCCGTCTCAAGGAAAGCCCTCTTCATTCCGCGCACAGCTTCACATCCAGCTTGAACTCCGACGCTCCATTGGCGAATGGTCCTTTCGGATCAGTTTGACTAGCTTCGACAGGCTGGAACAGAATCTCCAGACGATCATCACTTTTCGGTGGGCCAGGCTAGAAAAAAAGAAAAGAAGTTAGAGGTTAACAGCTGAGTGATTAAAAGTTTAAAATCCAAAATTCCTCACCAATCGATTCACGTCGATCTTCACAGAGCCCAGAGGTTCAACGAATCCGTAGACAGAGCTGACACGGTAGTGATCATTGTTCGTCGACTTGACCTTGTAGCAGTAGCGATTCTAAATAAAAAAGAAAGATTAAATGATTTAAAGGATTAAGAGATTGATTCCTTACATGAGGACTTGCATTCTCCAGCACGATTGGTGAAGTCCCGCCGTTTGCCTGCACAACAACAGAGTCAGGATCCACAGCAATCGGAGTAGTCATGGTCGCCGAATGAGCGTGAGTAGACGAGTAGTAGATGAGTAGATGAACGGAGCCTCTGTTGAGTTGGTTGAATGAGGATAAATCCAACGGTATTTATAGTACATTTTTACATATATCCCCTTATGAATGGGCTCTCTCTCTCTCAGATTTTTAAAAAGTATTTTCTATTTTTTCAGAACACAACAACAAACGAACATTCCCAGTAGAGCAGATTCTTTAAAACTTCAATTACCAAAAATTCTACCTCCACCCTCCCCATCTTCTCTTCCAATACCAACCCCTTCAATTCACAAATCAACCACAACACTAATTCCTGGTGATATACAAAATAAACGTAAAGGAAGTCATCAGTCTGGAAGTACAGATGAAAGGCGTTCTTTACTTGATGGATGTTTTGAATTTACTGTTTAAATTATTTTAATTTAATTGAAGGCTATGTTTGTGTGTGTGTAATATTTTAGTTGAAATAATTTTTATAAGATTTTTTTTTCGAAAAGTAAGCCCTCACTCATTTTTAAAGCCATCAATTTTATGTTAAATACAAGAAATATATTTTTGTTAATCGAAGAATATAAACTTAAAAGTAACACTTAAAATAAACGATAGAAAACTTTTGTTAACTGTTGCATGAAAGTGGTCTTTTTTGCTTGATCTAGGAATTAGTATAAGACAGCTCCTAAACAATGAGTTACTATAACTTTTATTTTAATATCTCAACATTATTAATAATGTAAAAACTATTAATATCCATCTTTCGATTTCTTTTCTAAAAATTGCCGAATTTAAACTTTGACTTTCTGTTTGGTTTTGAATTTCTTTTTCTTCATTTTCTTCCTCCACTTCTTCGCCAGGCAGCGGTACTAGATTATGTTCTTCTTCATCATTCTGTAAATCATTCTCCTCATCTAATGGCTAATTAATTAAAAAATAATATTTCAATTAAAATTAATTATTATTACAAGTTCTTCCATTAGCGGATCCTCAACATAAATATAATCTCCCAATTGTTCTCCTTCCTCTTCAATAATACTCTCGGGTTTTACACGAATTGGAATTGAATGAATCGATGAACCAGAATTTTCTGTTTCAGATTTAAAATTTGTTTTTGTTTGTTGAGTTTGTTCTGGTGTTTCTGTTGTTGTTTGTTTTGTTGTTTTAATCTCGATGTTTTTATTTTGTTCTGGTTTTGTTGTTTGTTTTGATGTTTGTTGTGTTGTTTTAACTCCAAAATTTGTAGGTGTTTGTTTTTCTATGTTTGGTGTTTTTGTTGTTGTTTTTGACTGTTTTTCAATTGTTGTTTGAAATGTTGTTGAAGCAATTGTTGGATTTGTAGTTATTTTATTTAAAAATTTTGTTATGGCAATAAATGTTTTTGTTGTTGTTTTTTGTTGTTTTCTTTGATTTAGTCTTTCATCGAGTTTTGTAGCATGTCTATATTTGTTTCTATTGACTTTCTCAATTAATGTCTCATCTAAAAATAAAAAAATATTATCTTAAAAATTAAAAAAACCCATTTGTGGAAGAGGCCCTCTTGTTGTCAGTTCTGCGAGTGTTTTTTCACTAATTATCATAAAATTAATATCAAAAGGCATTAAATTAAGAGCACAATGAGTTTCTGCTATAGATACTGTTTTTGAATTATCAGAAGGTATTTTAGCAAGAAATAATTCTGTTGAGGGAATTTTTGTATAATAAGATGAAGAAAAGTTTGAAACGGTAAATGCAATTAAATTTCTATCGACAGAAAAGCCGCTGATTTTCCATTGTTTTTGTAATGAAGAAGAGGATCTTTATTTTTAAAATTTTTTAATTAGTTTTTAGTTAAAATTTTTTAATTAGTTAAAATTTTTTAATTAGAGGTTAATTAAATTATTAAATTGATTAATAAATTAATTAACTACCTTCTGTTTGGTAAAATTTGAAAGCGTTTAAATTCTGCCTTTTCCTGCCTGGAAATTGGAGTTAATTATTAGTTTAACTTTTTCGAAATAATTTCAAAAATATAAAGGTTTGTTTATTTTCTTTCAAGAAAAAATGAATTGAGATACGATAAAAATTAAAGATCTAATACGAGATTTTTATCTGACAAATCTTATTATATAATTATCTCGAGTCGAATATTTGAGATTCCACTTTATAATACAAAAATATAATCCTTGCCTGTATAACAAATCAAAAGGACAAGTCCATTCCACCATAGAATTTACATTTAACTTTTGTGGAACAATAAAAAGTCTTTTAGTTTGTGGATCATTTGAAAGCAGAAAATCTGGAGATAAATTATTAAATTTAATATGTGAAGCAACAGGAAAGTGTTCTCCTGTAATCCTTAACTGGCCATTTAATGAAAGTCTTAATTGATGTAATAAATAATTATTTGAAGAAGAGTATTCCATTAAATAAAATAAATCAGAATATAATTCATCCGAAAATAATTCTTCTATTTCAATTTTAATTCCATTCAGACGAGAACATTTTGCATGATGGATGAGGGATGAACGTATAGAATAACTGATTTGGAAGAAAAGAATTTAAATTATAATTTAAAAATAGAATAAAACCAAAAAAGTTCATTTCCTTGAATATTCAAAGAATTGGGTGTCTCAACTGGAAGAACACACAATTCATTTTCTGATCTTTTTTGGAAGAGTAAAAGGGAAGGAGTAGTCGAGGCAAAATGCCATACTAATTTAACTTTATTAGAACTACATTCGTTAAATTTATAATTAATTTTTAATGATGATAATTTTGAAAGTTGATCTGGACGGGAAATTATAAGTTGACAATCCTTTAAAGGAAAAGAATTTAGAAGGGAGGTTAGAATTATTTTTTAATGCCTAGGATAAAAGTAAAAAGGGAAATTATTCAAAGGATTGGGGTCTCAACTGGAAGATTATATATTCAATTATAGACTGAATTTTGATTAAATTTAGAACGTTCAGCTTAACATATAATTTAATCCCAAACAGTCTTGGCTATTATTAGTGACAATTTGTATGTAGGTTTTCTTAAATATTAAAGAAAATAATGCCTGTGTTAACGCAATAAAGTGAAATAAATTTTCGAGTTTTTTCTTTTTATTTTTATTATTAGAAGTAGACAATTGTTCAAATTTTGAAGTAATTTTCTTCTCTTTTTCTTTAAAAATCTGTGATGGGCATTCCATTTCGGGACAAAAAAGTGAAGATGAGGAGGATAATGCTGAAGGCGGTAGCAATAAGGCAATATTGGCGATTAACATTATAATGGGAAAAAGACGGGAGGAGTATAACATTTATGATTATCAAGTGAGTTAATTACATTCTAAATAAATTATAAAATTTAATAATTAAAATAATATTTTAAATGAATTAACATGATATGTATACATATTGGATTTTTTAAAAAAGGGCAAAAATAACACAATAATAACTAAAATAGCGAAGTAGCTGTACTCTTTTATTGTTTAAAAAAATTGGAAGAATTTGGAGAACATAACACTTAAGCAACTCATTCATCTAAATATTTTTTCCAGATAATATTTCTTCACGTAAAAACGTTTGCTTCTTAACCCCCATTTGTTAGATTCAAATTCCTTTTTTTTGGGATGGGCATAAAAGCAATAATTTCCTATTGAACGAAGAGCTTTCCTTTTACTTTTCTTTAAAAAAGCCCTGAGGGGATTTAAAACAACTAAAAGAACAAACAAAATAACCAAAAAATGTGCCAAGAAATTTGTCATTAAAAATGAAGAAAGGGAGAATAAGAGGTGAAAATGGTTGGATTATTATAAGTATTTAATCACTTTGAAAATATACAGAGTGAATAGTAAGTACCTAATAAATTTTGGCTGCAGGTCTTTACAAATTCTGAGATAAATTCCAAAAAAGTTTTTATAGGGAAACTAGCACATATTAAATAAAACATTTCTAAAAATTGATAAAATAAATTCAATTTTTTTGTGAGCATCGTTAAAAAACATTTATTTGTAAATAAAAGAATAAATAAAAAAATAAAGAAGCAAAGATGCGGAAGTGGAAAAATTTTTTTGAGAATTTTTTACTGCCGAAAAAAATGAATGCAAATATACTGACAAAAAAGAATAAAGACGGCAACAAGTGTTGTTATTTGCCAAGTTCTTCAAATCCAATTTTGGAAATATTAAATAAATATCGATATAAAACTTAACCAAAATTTATAGCAAAAATTATAAACAATTATATGATGGGAAAAACACAAATTCGAAAAGTATTAAATTTTACTAAAAAACTATCGAATTCGAAGTATTCGAAATTATTTGATCGAATATTCAATTAATATATCTTTAAGAAAAACATAACTAAATAGTAGTTTTCCGTAGAATTTAGAAATTTGTGAACAATCTATTAAAATATAAAAACATTTAATGATTCATATCATTAATTATTTAACTAAAATTAGATGATCTGACTGAAAAAATAATTATTATTTTAGTAATATTTAATAATTTTATTTAAATTCATTAGATATCTCAATTAATTAAATTAAAAAAATTTACTGGAGAATGTCAGTAATTACAAAATTAATGTTAAAATATATTTTAATTATTTTAATAGGTATATTCAAATTAATATTTTAATTTAATTAAAATATAATTAACAAATTAATTTATTCAATCAAGGTGTTTCAAACGAATTTGAACCATTAAATTATGCCTCAAATACATGGACTAAATTAGAAGATTTCGAAGAAGGAGAACTTCCTCCATTACATTATGGTTATTTTTAAAATTTCTTGTTAATAAATTAAAAAAATTAAAAAAAAAAGATTCGCATCGTTGTGGATTGCCTTTACACGTTGATAATGTAATTTTAAATAGTTAATTTTATTTATATCTTCCAAAATTAAAGGATAATCAATTTGTTAGTAGATATAAAAGATTTCGTCCACACAATTACCATCATAGACATACCCACCATTTTAATTACAAAAATTCGTCCTTTAGACATTTAAATGAGACACACTATCATCATGACGAACATATACATAGAAAAGTAATGGGTGGCCATGGAGTCGAGGAGGGTCAATTGCCATGGGCTGTAGCTATACACAAACATTTAGATGGATATGGTAATAGAAAATAATTAAGTATTTTAAATTAAAAATGAAAAAAAAGATGGATATGCTTGCACGGGAACACTAATTTCGCGCCGTCATGTACTAACTGCTGCTCATTGTTTTTTTAAGTATGGAAAGTTATTGAAAAGAGATGAAGTAGAATGCCATAATACACACTGTTGTTAGTAAGTGAAATAAAGTTAAAAATACTGACAAATAAAAATAAAATCAGAAAATTAATTTTAGAATAATCAAAGATAAAATTTTTTTATAAATATTATAATAATAAAAAAACAATCTTTGAGAAAATTCTAAAAATTTATTTTATTTTTAATCATTTCTAAAAAAAGTTCATATGAACAAAGTGCAATACCAGAGACAGATGTTCACAATTACATTACAGTTTATATTGGATCTAATTGTCTAATAAACAGTAATGTTGTTTTTGGTGAATGCAAATCAAAAACACACCAAAGACGATTTAGAATTTTAAAGTTTGCTAAAAAATAATTAAAAATTACTTTTTTAAATTTATCATTTAGAGCAAAATATTCACAATATTTTGATGCAAAATGTTTACATTGTTAGTAGCTAAAATTATTTTTTTGTGAATTAACTAATTTTTAGACGATTATGCAATTATTGAACTCGAAGAGGATGTTCCCGCTGATATAGCTAATCATATTGTAATTAATAAATAAATAAAGAATATTTAAATTTAAAATTAAATTTTAGTGTTTATTAAATCTACACGCAAATACAAAAAATATAGATTGGCAAGTAAATGCTTATCCAGTGCTTGCTTATGGATGGGGACCTGATCGTAAATTTTTAAAGATTTTTCTGTCTCTTTTCCCTGAATTACAAATAGACAATAAAATTTGGGCATTAGATCATTCCGAATTCTTGTTTTTACTTGACCTCAAATCATTAGTGGCCTTTGACTATTTCTAACTTTTTAGAGCAAGGAGGAAAAGAGAAAGAGAATAGAGGTTATAACGGAAAAGTGCCACAAAATTAATTTAAATATTATTTTTAACAAATTATAAATTCTGGTTCCATTAAAGACGAATTTTACATATATTTATTTTTTAAATTAATTTTATTTTCAATTTACTAGCTGGTACACAAGAATGTCATGGAAAAAATAAAAGAGGAGGATGTTTACTATACGCACATTCTCAATTGCACTTGCTTAAATTACCAGGAATCTGGACAGATCAGCAATGCTTAAATCAAGTGTCGAAATTTGGAAATTATTTAGACATGACTAGAATTTATGATCTTATTTGTACTATGGAGACTTTCACAGAAGGATTTTGCAATGTTTTTTTTTAGAATTTTCTCAAATTTCAAAAAAAATTTTTTTAAAAGGGAGACAGTGGAGGAGGTGTTATTGCACAATTTGCAGATGATAGCTTCGGTAGAACAAAACGTTGGTTCATCATCGGCATTATTTCATTCGGTACTGGGTGTATCAGTCTTTTTAGAGGAAGTCCACCAAAAGCACAGGTATGGAATATTTTAAATGTTTAAAATTATTTAAGCTAATTTTTAATAATTTCTCTAAATATTTATTTAGGCTCATGTAAGTGTACCTTATCATAGTGAAGAAATTACTGAATGGTTAAATGGAAATTTATTTCCTCAGAGTGAACAATTGAGCTTTAATGAGGTATTAAACTGTGATTACAAATTCCCTGTCTTTTACTAGGATTCAGAACAATTTGAAATTGTATCCTTCAAAAGCCAAGAAATTGACAAGTGTAAATAACAACATTTATAAGGCATTGTTGTTGTTTGTTAATACAATAATATTTTTTATTTATTTTTTAAATTAAAATAATATAAATGATTATTTTTAATAATCTTAAAAATCTCTTAAAATTAAATTTAAGCAGCAGCCATCATAGCCATTAGAATAGGATCATTTATTTCATCCAAATCTTTTAATTTTAAACTTTTTTGTTGTCTTTCCTTCTGTTCTAATTGAATTAATAAAGCACAACTTTGAGGCAAAATTCTTTCATTTCCAGTTAATAAATGCCAATCAAGTAGATCAGCAGAATGCCATTTAAGATAGGTTTGCATTAATTCTGTAGCGATTGTTGCTTGGCTTGGAGTACAAATTTGCTCTGATTTTTTAAAGAAAAAGTAAAAATAAATTTTATTTTAATATTATTTACATTAATATTGATAAATAAGGGTATATTTTATGAATTCAAAAATTCTCTTACCAACAATTTCTTCATGACATTTTGCAAAGCATTTTTGAAAAGAGCAGAGTTTATTTAATTCATTCTCATAAGCATCCAATTCTGTCTCAGAAAATACTTTGCCCAATTCTGTATGTCGCTGTTTATCTGCCCCTTCAATATCCGTACTAGAGGGTTGACAGCTACGATCACACCGTAAAAATCCTATTGGTTCACTTGCTTCTAAACAGGGACGGGCTCTAAGGAAATGTTGACGTTTAAATGTACAAAGAAAATTTGACGGAGAAAATACACGGTCAGCATTCTATAAAATTTTTAAAAAAATTACTTCTAAAAATTCTAAAAAAATATATTTTCTCTTTACTTGATCATTACATCTCTCAATAAAGCATTGTGTTTGTCTATCAGCTAATCGGCAATAAGCCAAAAAAGAGACATAATCAAGCACTTTTGGGTGAAATGGGAAATCATAAAAGTCAGAAACATTCATTGCAAATTCCCTTTCAAAGTCTTGCCTCCATTCTTTATTGCATTGCTATAAAATTAAGAAAAAAATAGGGTATTTACTTGTTGTTATGGAAACAAAATAGAAATAAATAAAATTAATGTTCCCTCCATAAAAACTCAAAAAATGTTTAAAATAATTTTAAAAATATTTATCCTTCCATTAATTCATATAAATTCTAATTTAACCAAAAATAATAATTTAATTGCCCAACAATGTTCCCAACAATTATTTAAACTTTATTCTGATTTTGAGGAAACAAAAACAGAACAAATTAGAAAGAAAACTTTAATTTGTTTGTTGGAGTAAGTTTATTTTAAGTTTTAAATTAAAAAAGTCTTTTTCAAGCCAAAATGTACGGAAAATAGCAGCTAATAAATTACTCAATATTTCTTCTGAAATTTTAAATTGTGATCAAATTAGTTCGAGATTAAATGAAAAAAATTATTATTACGAGAAGAGGGTTAATTAATTAAATTAATTTTTTATTTTTAAATTTATTATTGATAAGCAAAATTAATTAAAAAATTTGAAACTCGTATCGGAGTGCTCTATAAATTCCTTTAAGGCTGAAAATTTATCTTGGGTGTAAATTAAATAGTAGTATGTTACCTATAATAGCTTATAGTAGCCTATATAGCCCATTTGAGGAGTATTAAATATTTTATAGTTAATTCCATAAAAACTATTTTAAATAATTTCTAAAAATTTCCTTTTTGTAGATTCACAAATATGGACATTATGTCCATCTTGGATGTCTTTACTTAAACGATACTGAAGAAATCGACCCAGAAAACTTTTTGGATGGAAAACTGCCTTCAACTAATTTAATTATACTTAGCGCTTATTTTGTCGATAATTCAAAACAATTTTTGTATTTTACAAGAAAAGAATGGCCAAATGGAATGCTAAAGAATTTGCCTAAACCTAAACCAGAATTTAAAAGATTTCCAACATTAGATTTTCGTTTACCCTCAGATTTTTTCTATCCATTTTTTGGATGCTAAAGAATTAGTTTGTTTATTTAAAGAAGCTATAAATAGGGATAAAATAATTTTTAAAAATATTTTTTTAGTATAAATTAAATAATTTCAAAAATTACTCTAAAACATGTCGGCAAAGGATCACTTGAATTTCCCACTGCAAGCATAAAATCCCTTTTAAATCTTCGATTCGATAAATGACGGAGAGACTTTTCATTAATTTCTTCATCAAATTGTTGTGAATTATTTATTAAAATAACAAAAAATAAAAAATAAATATTAAAAATAAATATTTGATTAATTTTGTACATTTTCTGAGTTTAAATTAATTTTTATATTTTAATTATTTTTTAATAGAAAATATTATAAAAATTTTTGTTATGATGAAATTTTATAAAAATAAATTTAAATACATAATTATTGAATTAAATAAAAATAAAATATCGATAATTTTAAAATAATTTTATTTATTACCTAAATTATAAAAGAAATGTAAATGGGGTCATAATAAATTAATATATAATCGGATAAAGGATAGAAAGAATATCAGCAATTAATTTTCAATAAAATTTATGAAGAAGAATGTTTGAGGAAGGGGGGAGGGTAATAAATTTTTAAATGTTTTTAGATAATTATAAAATCTATTTAAAAATCTTTTTGTTAAAAATTTTTAATACCAAATTTTAAGCAAAAATAAATTTAAATAGTAAATCATTTTATTTATTGAATAATTAAATTCTCAAAAAAAGTTATTCTGTAATTTAGTGTTGTTAATAAAAGAAAAATGTTTGTATAATATACAATCCAACGGATTATGATTAAGTCAATGTCAGATTCTATTGAGCCCCCCTCCCCCTAATCTTTTTTCCTCTGATCCAGCTTTTGATAAATTTTTATTTCCTGTGCTCGAGGACCACAACAAATATTTATTCTAAAACATTAGAAAAATGCCCAAAGATTGTTTTTTTTGTTTTTAGAACTGAGTTTGGGTGATGTAAAATTGGTCTTAAAATTATTTTCTCAAATAAATTTAAATTGGTTATATTTTCAATAAAATAAATTTGTCTTGAATCTTTTCTTTAATTAATTTTGTATATTTCAATAATTTTTGCAAAAAAATATTTAAAAAATATATATTTAATTTTTAAATAAAATAAATTAAAGCTAATTAAACAGGCAAATTATATTTTAATTTTTTTTAAATTAAAAAAAAATTTTTTCAAAAATAAAAAAAAGTTTTTTAAATATTTTATTTTAAAATAAAAAAAAATATAATTTATTTGTTTAGAAGAACATCCGATTTCTTTCTCATTTCTTTCTAATTTTCTTTCTCTATTAAAAATGAAAAAAAAATTAGATGGATGGATTCAGAAGTGTTTCGAAACAAAAAAATCTTCGAAAATCGGAAATCGAAATAAATTCAAAAATATCGAAATCGAAAATCGAAAATATTTTTCAAAATCTTCGAAATCGAAAATCGAAAATCGAAAGAAAAATAACCTCGAAAAACGAAAATCGAAAAACGAAAATCGAAAAAAAAATTTTAAATGGAAAATAATTTGCAGGTAAAATATTTGTTATGTCTCATTAGGAACTTCTTTAACTATAAAAAATTAGAAGAAAGTAGGGACTAGTCGGTAGATTCTGACCAATAACGGATATCCAAATTCGAACACTAAATCCAAACCTAAAATAGGAATAGGAACCGAATCCCCTATGCCCATCTAAATCTGCTCAGGAGTGATGAAAAGTGGCTCTGAATTTATTAAGGGGGATTTAAGTGATATCAGAGGAGGATAGATCAGCGGATTCGAAGGGATATCGGAAGAATGGGAGGGAAGTCGAGAATATCGGTGATCACCAGATATCCAACTCTATGATATCCACCTTACACCACTTAATCCCTCGATATCATGCCCAAATCACTTTATATTGGGCCTCTTGAAATTTCTCGATATCACTCAAGGTCCAACTTAATCCATCCGAAACTCAGATATATTAAGTCCTACCTTTCTAGCGCCGCAGGCGAAAATTTTGAAAATTTTGGAAGATCCTTAAGCCAAAAATCTTCCTTTTTCTGCGCCGCAGGCGAAAATTTTTTAAATTTATGATGGCCGATAAGCCAGAATTCCTCATTTTTGGCGCCAAAAATTCAAATTTTTTCAAAAATTCGGAAATCGAAAATATCTCAAAATTTCGAAAATCGGAAATCGAAAATCGAAAGGAAAAAAACCTCGAAAATCGAAAAACGAAAATCGAAATTTCGAAACACCTCTGGATGGATTAAATCGGATGGGTAATAATTTTAAATGGATGGATTTTTAAAACCTCTGAAGCCGATGACATAAGCAGAAATTAATTTAAAATTGGCAGAAAGGCAAAACTAACGTAAAATTAACAGAAGCAGAAATTAACCCAACTTTTTTAAATATTTAAAAGAATCCACGTTGCTCGATAATATAGAAATTTGGCAAAAATTTAAATAATTCTAAAAATTACAAACTATTTTTTATCTTTATAAAAAATTTAAAATCGTCTATCATTTATCATTTTATATATTAAAAAAATTTTTTTTTAATATTTTACCCAAATATCTAGATCAGAACTTCTATATCTGCGTTTTTCCTCATTTTGTTGATTTTTGATAGGTCGATGAAGATTATTTTTAAAAATGTGGATTTTCGGATTTTTGTGGTCTTTTAAAGATTATTTATTAAATATTTTAGGGGTGAAAATAAATAAAAAAAATAAAAAATAATGAATACTTTTTTCCTAATTATTTTCTTGGTCCCATTGTTTTTGGAACTGAGTTTGTGTGATGTTAAATGGCCAACTCCATCACAAACAATTGAGGTAGTACATATTTTTAAGGGATATTTCAAAATATTCTTTAGCTTACGGACACAAAAAAGGTTACAAAACACTTGGATTGTAATTATAAAAAATATGTGCCAGTTGGAGGCGGTTGGGGCAGTGGAGAATATATGAAGCCAGTAATTGAAATAGCAGATGGAGTTAAAATATCGAGATGTATAGTTGAAGGTGGTGATGGTTTTCATTGTGTTGGAACTTGTACTATTGAAGATTGTTGGAATGATAATGTTTTAGATGATTCTATTAGTTTACTTGGTTAGCCTAAGTGAATTTTATATCAAAATATATTATATGTATTATGTCAAAACTATTGACATAAATTGTTAATATTATTAAAAAATTTTTATTTTAGGCACTAAGCCAAACTCAGTATATAAAATTATTGGTGGAGGTGCAAGACATGGTAAAGGAAAAACGATACAATTTGACGGTGCTGGAAAATTATATGTCACTAACTTTTACGTTTGTGCATTTTTATTTATTTTTACTATAATGTAGGAGTTATAGGACAATTCTAAAGATTTCGGGGAATCCAATTCATTTTATTCTTTTATTCCAAAAATGAAATTATAAAAACTATTTCGATAGATCTCATCGTAAAAACTCACATGTATTTTAATAATAAACTTGTCTTTCAAAGTTCTAAAAAATTTTTTGCCTCTATTTTAAAATTTAAGCCGGATTAAATTTATAACTGACTCGGATTTTTTCTCAATCCGACCCATCACTTGTTTGGATATCAAGAATGATCTTATCGGTCTAGGTTATGTTTTTTCAATATGAACTTTAGTATCACAAAAGAAAATGAAAATAATTAAATAATTTTAAGATTGACGGTGCTGGACAAGGAATCCGTCCCTGTGGTAACTGTGCGCAGCAGTATCGTAACCGTGAGGTTCATGTAGACGGTTTAACTATAAGAAACCTCGAAGCTGGACAATATGTTGTTGGGGTAAATAAAAATTATAACGAGAGAGCTTTTCTCAAAAATATTCATATTCTTGGATCAACAGCAAATCAAGTATTTCCTTGTAAAGTATTCCTAGGAAATAATCAAGGTAAAAACCCAAAAGTTCTTCAAATGGAGGATGATAATGGAGGAGATGGAACTTATTGTATTTATAAAGCAAGCGACATCCATATTAATTCATAAATTAAAAAATTTACATTTCTAATCAACCCCCCTCCCCCCCCTTCCCTTCCATTACTTTTTGAAAATAATCCTCGCAGGATTTTCTATTTAACTTCTGGCTTAAATGATATTCTTCCAGAAATTCTCGTTCCAGAAATTCTCGATTAAATAATTCCTCACAACTTTTTCGAAAATACATTTTCCCAAAATTTAATCTTGCAAATCTTCAAGTTAAAATATTTAGTTTAAGCTTTAATTTTCTTTCTTTTTTTAGTTAATTTGTATTTAGAAAAAAACTTTAATTATTTAATTAATTACTTTTAAAAACAATTATTTACTTTAATATTTTAGATGAATAAAAATAAATACTTTCTTTAAATATTTTTTAGCTTCTATGTATATACTTAACAGGGTTAATTATTAAAATTATATTTAATGGAAATAATTTTTTTAAAGAAAATAAAAAAATTAAATTATAATTAAATTAAGCAAGTATTTTACTAACAAAAAATATTAAAAGAAAAGTATCAGGAAAGAATATTTTTATTAAAAATATTTAAATATTTTTTAAAATATTTTAAAAGGGTTTAATATATTTTTAAAAGCATTTAAGCAATTATTGAATAATTTAATTAAATTTAAAATCAATTTAAAAATAATTCTGATAAAAATAATAAAAAATTTTGAGGAAATAGAATTTATTTTCTCAATTGATAAGGCTAGAATAAATATTTTAAAAGTGTGCCTCTATAGCTCAGTGGTAGAGCGTCAGTCTCGTAAACTGAAGGTCCGCGGTTCAATCCCGCGTGGGGGCATTTTCGTTTTTCCTTTACTAAATAATTAATTGAATCTGTTTATAAATAAAAAAATTAATATTTTTTATCCAAAGAATATTTTTTATAAATAAACCAATTTTTTAAATTATAAAAATTATATTTTCTCAAATAATCTTTAGATTATATTTACAATTTTATTTTTGTTTTGCCTGTTCAAGTGTTATAAAATTTCTAAGCTTATTCCATATGTGCGCCCTTATAATTTTTCTACACGAAAATACTAAAAAGAATTTATTGTTGTATGTATAGAAATAATTTATTCTTTGGTTTTAAATTTTTCTATTACTTAAAATTCACAAAGTTTGTCCTAAAACAAAAAATGGAAGGTTTATAGAGGTATTAAAATCTTCTTTTTTGGTATTTAATCCTGTTATTCTATTTAATAACAATATTTTTTAATTAAACACATTACTACTCCAACTATTTATTCAAGTAAATTCTTAAAATAAAATTTTCCCCTTCCTTCCTTCCACTTGAGTTTTATGTCCCCATATGGTTTTTCTTGAATAGATTAATTTGTTTTTCTTTTTCAATTTCCTTTCTTTGTTCATACCGGTCATTCCTCTTCTATACTTGCGTTAATCCTTTACTTTTACAAAGCTTATGATGGCCTTAAAATCTTTGTGGACAAAACAAATTTATTTATTTATTTAAATCTTCTGCGCAAACATTTTATTTTTGTTAATTTGTAATTATTTCTGTAATTTTTAAAAATTGATTATCTATATTTATATTCAACACTAAAATCTATTTAAAGTAAATTACAGTTTGAATTTTACCTTTGTTTCAGGTAGGGTTTTTATTAAAAAATTTTTTAAATTATTTTTTTAATACCTAAATGTTTTTGATAAGATTAGAATACCTATCACAAACCAAAATCATAACCAGAGTTATTTCGAAACAAAAAAAATCTTCGAAAATCGGAAATCGAAAATCGAAATTTCGAAACAGCTCTGATCATAACTTAAAAATATTCTTTATCAGTCAAATAGTTTTTAAACATTTATTTACAAAAATTTTTAAATTATAACATTAACATACAATAACTATATATACATACTTATATATCAACATACATACATATAATAATAATTAACAATTAAACTATAACAATATTTATTTTCAAAATCTTACCTAATTAAAATGGATATCATTATTATTATATTTGCAATGTTTTCCATCTGCCCCCATTTTTACAAGTTTAAAATTTCCATTTCCTTTTACTCCATTAAATATTTTACAAGGAAATACTTGTTTTGCTGAGTTTCCAAGTATATGAATATTTCTAAGAATTGCTTGATCATTAAAGTTAGAATTAACTGCGACAATAAATTGCCCAGCTTTAAGGTTTTCTGCTTTTAAATTTGTAACTTCTATACGACGGCTAAATTGTGCCTGACAATTGCCACATGAAGCTATTCCATAAGTGCAGTCTTTCATCTAAAAATATTTTTATGAAGAGGGGGGGGGATGTATTTTAACAATTTTTATTAAAATTATTTACATGCTGGTTTGGGCCTTTTTGGGTATGGCTTAAAAGCTATCGAATAAAAGGGAAAATTCCATTTAGTATATTTGTTGTTGAATGTAATTATGACGGAAAATATTCCGAAATTATAATTGTTTCGAATTATTTTTTAATCTTTTTTAAAAGTTACAAACATAAAAATTGTTAATTTTTGCTGTTCCAGCCCCATTAAATTGTACAACTTTTCCATTTGCATTTATGGCTCCGCCACCTTCGATTATATACACATTATTTGGGTTCGTTCCTAAAATATGTGTTAAAAATTAGTTCTAAATTATTGTCTCATATCTAATATTAAGTGAATGAATTTTACACTTTATAACAAACCTCAAAACTATTTTACATTTCATTAAAATAGAGAGGGAATTCTCTGAGAACTTACCAAGAAATGTAACAGCATCCTCGCCAACTTTTTCGTGCCAAACATTTTTAAGTGTACAACTTCCTTCACAGTGAACACCATCAGCTGCTTTAAACCCTTCTTTTGCTCCAATAATGCAATTGGAGAGAGTTGCTCCATTTCTAACTTCAATAACTGGTTGTTGGAATTCATTAGCACCTCCATCTCCCATCTTTTTTGGGTCTGGTATATAACGTGTAAATCCACAATCAAAGTTTTTGGTCACAACTAATTTGCTTTGCAACTAAACAAATAAATTAAAAGTATCATTTTTCTCTTATTGGTAGATTTTTATATCATAAGAGATGTGTGATTTCGAAAATTTTTATATTTTCGATCAGATCTCCCTGAATACTTACCCAAAAATTCTCAAATGCTTGGATCTTTTAGAGATTAACTAAAAAATAAACTTTATTTTAAAAATCCAAATCAAAAAAGCGACACTAATTGTGACCCGACCTAATAATTAACTACCGTTATTGTTTTTTTCGCTGCCGGCCCAAAACTTTGACACCCTTGAAGAAGCTGTAAAAGCATAAAAATAATAGGCACAAAAATAGACATTATTTTCTAACTTGGAAATATTTTTCGTGCAAGTATTTAATTATATATTTCTAAGAAATGTTTTGATAAAAATAAACAAAAATATTAATTTTTACAATAAAAAAGATTTTTGTTTTCGGTCTTAATCTCACCAGGTTTCCCAAATAGTCGGGATTCCCCAATAGTATAGGTAATTTCAACTCAAGTCCCATGGGATAATTGAGCTTTCGCATATTGGCTCTGGCATTATCTGGCAAAATTTTCAACTTATATATCAAAAAATTTAGGCAGATATTTGCTATAAGCTTAAAATTTTCTAATATTCTTAAAGGACAATTAAAATATTACTTGTACTTTCTATAACAAATCCATTATAACAGGGACTTTTTAAGTTTAAATTAATTGAAACAGGACAGACAAACAGCTGAATTAATTTAATTAAATAAAATTATTTCTAAGTTTCATTAAAAAAATTTATAGATAATATGTATATAATAATTAATTTTTATATATTATATTTGCACTTTCAGTTTAAAATTTTTAAATTATTTAGCTTTACACAATATTTCAATAAAATTTTCGGGTATAGGTATATTTTATGGTTTACGAAAGTTTTGATTTAATTTTGATTTGTTTGATTTCAATCTCAATGGGTAATTAATAGAAGCAAGTAATATATTTTTCTAACGATATCACCTTAATACTCCGATATCCTATACATATCCCCCGATATACTCGAAATCATTTATCCTCTAATCCACCGATATTTAAGAATTAAGAGGGATATTGAGGGATTTTTTGGGAGTAATAGATATCCGATAAGTATCGGGTGATATATCGCGTTTATATCACCCGATATCACTCCCAATTTCTGAGGATTACAATAGTTTTTTCTTGGTTTAGAACATTATCTATCAATAAGAAAAGAATCAAATAAGAAAGAATTATTTAACTTTATTTTAATACGTGTAATAGTAAAAACAAAAAATACGGCTAAATTGCCATACCCAATACATACATATGTATCCCTATATTTTTTTTGTAAATTAAATAATTATGAATTAATATGAATGTCAGTTTCTTCAAAAATACAATATTTTCCATCTCCTTTAGTTTTTTCCTGTGTTAAAACTCTAGGATTTCCTCCATTATTATTTCCATCAAAAACTTTACAGGGGTAAACTTGATCTGCTGTTGATCCAAGAATATGAATATTTGTGAGATAAGCTTTATCTTTAAAATTTGTGTTGTTATTTACTCCAACAATAAATTGTCCAGCCGCGAGGTTTTCTACAGTTAACCTATTTACATACATAGTACGACTGTATTGCTGCAAGCAGTTACCACAAGAACGTATACCCAAATAATTATTACCTATCTAAAAGAAATTATTATTTAATAAGATTTCAAAGCTGTTTATTAATTCAAAGCAATTTTTCTACTTTTTAATCGTATGAGAATTTCCTCATTTCCTAGAAAAATATTCTATAATTTCCAAAAAAATCCATTTTTCTCAACCTGGAGATTGGGGTTGAGTTCTACAATGCTTAATTTTAGGAGTCGGGACTATGGGCACTTGGTTATACATAAGTCCCGAATAACTTTCCCCATAACTATTTTGTTTGCGATCATCTGATACCTCATATAAATTTCGCAGGGTTTTACTAATTTATCTGAAATTTCCAAAGAATAATGTGAAAAAAAACTATCGAATGGTCGCAAACATGAAGAAAATGTTGCAAAACCCAGTCCCAAACTTAGACCCAAAGAAAAAATTTAATTAGAGCTAAAGCCTTCCAGAAAAGTATAAATTTCCTCCGAAATTTATTTATTAACATTTAAATAAGAAATATTTAAATATTAATAATTATACGAACATAAAAATTGTCGACATGTAACGTTCCAGCACCATCAAATTGTACGGCTTTTCCATTTCCATTCCTTGCACCTCCACCATTAATATAAAAATTTGCACTCGAATCAGTCCCTATAATTGAATGTTTTTCTAATTTCTGAGAAAAATCATGAGCACATTATTTAAGAATATAAGAGGTTGTGTCATTGTTTTTCGAGAATTTTGGTCTTAATTAATTAAAATTCTAACCAAAAAGAGAGATAGAATCTTCTCCAATATCCTCATTCCAACAATCATTTACTTTACAAGGCCCATTACAATGAATTCCATCAACACCAGAATAAATACATCTTTCTATAGTAGCACCACTAGCAAGATTAAACACTGGCAATTGGTATTCTCCACTTCCCCACTTTCCATTTTTAACATTGGGTACATAACGGTCATAATTACAATCAAGATATTTATCCACAGGTTTTGGGTCCTCCAACTTTAAAAAATAAGCTAAAATATGTATTTAAAATATATTTACTAACTGTAAATGTTTGTCTTGGGGTTGGCCATGTAACAGCAAACACATAATTTTGAAGAAATAGTGAAAAAACAATGAAAACAAAGGTACCCATTATTTTATGTTCTTAGTAGTTTAAAATATTTAAAAGAAATTTTAGAAAAAATAAGCCAATTTTTGTTAGTGTTAAATTCAGTCACGTGTCCTAAAATGTAAAGAAAGTATATTGAGGCGAAAAATTATGGCAGTCTCCAAATCCGTTTTTCACTTGAATATATGTATGTAAATACAGTGGTTAGATCTTGAACAATAGTAGGATTTTAAATTTTCTCTCATATACCGTCTAAAAAATATTTATATGTTCAATATAAAATGCTTCGAAATTTCAATTTTCCTCGTACGTAAAAGCAAGGTACGAAAACGAATATTATGGTTTTTATGTTTTTAAAAACATTTATATATATAGGTTGTTATACTACATATAAACAAACAAAACACGAAAATGGTTGTTTGAACTTATTTTCGATAAAAACAAAAATCTAAAATATTTTATTTTGTAAAACGTGGATTTAATAAAAAGGGGTAAACTTTTAGTTTTTTCTTGGCTTTTACTCTATTTTTCTATTAAATAAAATTTTATATTAATATTTATTTGTTTAACAATATTTTGTTTTATTTATTCTAAAAAATCATTTCATTTTCACAAAATGTTGAAAATTTGCTTGGCTAATTTTTATGGAAAATCTATCTTTTTTTTCTGTTATATCATATCAAGTTATATCAACAGCGGCAAGGTTTCATCCTACACAAATTTTTATATTAATAAAATATAAATACAGTCTGTGGTGGGTAGATTAGCGCGAGGTCGAGGTTTTTTGAAAAAGCCGAGGCCGGGGATCACCGAGGCTGGAAACGCCGAAATCGAGGTCGAGGGGTAGATTTTTGCCGAGGTTCAGGATAACCGAGGTTTTTAATAACCGAGGTTTTAAATTTGGTGGATTGGACTGGGGACCTACAGTTACACAATCCGTTACTTGCAGTACAATTACCTGTCAAAAATTGAGTTTGTATATAACGGTTATATCCACAATCAAAATAAGGGATTGTTATTTTTTGTTCGTCTATTAAATGAGTTAAATATTTTGCAACAAAATTATCAAAAGATGGAGTATACATAGGTTCTACAAATTAACTTGAAAAGAAAGAAAATTGAGACTACAATCTAGCTAAATATAGAAAATTAAAGACTGGAGAGTGGTTTTGGTCTTCGAAAGTTAGAATGGGATCTTATCAAGAATTTCTTGAAATATCATCCTTTAAATCAGAAGTTAAATAGAAATCCCTGTGGGGGTTATTTAATAAAAAATAAAGTAATGGAAATTAGGAGTTTGATTAGAAAGTCAATTTTTAAATAAAATTTTATAAATTTATTTAAGCCTTAATCCTTTTATATCCCTTTAATCCCTCCAATTCGACATTAATTTTCGAATAAATTAACGAAAATATACCGAGATCTAGATATTTCTGAATATATTTCCCCTAAAAATTTTCGAATTATCTGCAGGTTTGTTTGGAACTTGAAAGTAACTGAATTGTTAAAAATTAAAAGAAAATTTATTTAACAATTGCTGTACACATTTATTTAGCAATTTAAAATATCTGCAAATTTATTTTTACTTTTTAATAGCCACAAAAATTAAATAAAATATCTTCTAAAAATTAATAAAAAGTATAAAAGAAGTAAATCAGTCATTCCGTCAATCAAAAAAAATTTAAAAGTAAAGATTTATTTTTATTTATATTTTCTTTCAGAAAAAAAAAATTAAAAACAATTGTTTCAAAAAAGCCACAATTATTTTATTTTTAATGTTTTTCCGTAAATTAACTTAAAAAAAGAAGAAATTTAAACCTCAAAATAACCGGCAAGAATTAATCTTCTTGATTACTCAATGACCTCTGATTTTATCTCATTCTGCAATCTCTCCCCCAAATCCCTAAATGTCGACAAATATTTGCTGCTGGATTTGAACTTGGAGTCAGAAAAATTCCTTATTTTCTAATATAAATTTGGCTGGAGTTTTGGGAGTGTTACTATCAAATAGAAAATGTAGTCTTTTCAATCCTTATTTATTTTTCCATTAGAATAACTTCCTTTTTTCTAGATGGATATTGAATTTTTTGGGATATTATTAAAAAATTTACAACATTATTATTTGGCTAATTATCCATTATTATTTTCTTTTTTAACTTCCCTTCTTTTCTAACAAAGAATTTTCTTTTCATTTATTTTTTCTTTTTTCTTTCCGAACACTTCCAACACCTTTTTACATTTCATTTTATAAACAAAAACTTTTTTAAAGAAAATTTTTAAGAAATGTTTCTAAAAATAAAAAATAATAATAACTTTTATTAAAAAATTTTCCTTTTGCATGTTTACATTTTTTTGATAAAAATAAACGATAATTGTACTATTTAATTATTATATAAACATCTACTTTTCCAATTTTTCATTCTTCTCGAAAAGTTTACGACAATCAAAAAATTAATAATGTTGGAATATCTCGTTTAAAATTTACGAAAATGATCTTGAACGAAATCTCGATTATCTCAGCCCGGTCCTACTGCAGACGTCCTGGTTTCTATGGTCATTCTGTAAATGAGAGATATAATTTCTAGCAAGATATTTTCTTTGGTTAAATATTGAAAATTTCTGCGTACCCCAAATTCTCAATTAATTCAGGAAATTACCTCAACCTTTTATTTAGGCTGGGTTATAATTAGGGATCTAAGACGTCTCAGAAAATTTCCATCGGAAACCCTCTAAAAACCTTCAAAATACCTCCTCAGTCCATCTCTATTACTTTAATTAAAAACCTACACATATTTAACAATTCCAACCTTTTTTAACCTTTATTCTCCATTTGCCTGCGCATTTTTTATTTAAACCTTCCTAACAATTTTTATATATTCACCGCCATTGTGTGAATTATTCAAAAAGATGGCGGCGAAAAAGGAAAAATGAGAAAAGCGCGGGAAATGGGAAGGAGTGAAGAAGAGGAAAATTTATTTTATTTATTGTGAACTCTTCAACAGGCGCAAGGCGGTCAAAAAGACATTATAGGACAAGCAATATTGTTGTAGAAGGAGTATTTAAAGAATGAAAAATGTTTTGTTTGGACAAGGGGACTAAAAATAAAAAAAAAAGAAAATTTTTAAAGGAAAGAAGAAGAAAAAAAGTCAAGAGGTTATTGCCAACAAAAAAATTTTTAAGGGAGGAAGATATTTCTAAGTGTCGTTGTCTACAAGTTCTTTTTAATATTATTTAGTGTTGAAGGGGGGAACACTTTATTCTCTTTAAATGTGTTAGGAAGAAATATATTTTTAGATTTACTCGTAATTTTTTAAAATTTTTATTCGAATCTTGTTATGCCACATGTTAAGACCTGGGAGTTTGGTTTGTTTACAAATTAGTATACGAAATAGGTGGACTGATCTATAGAGGGTGATAATTCAACAACATTATTGTTTCCTACTCACTTTTCAATCTCGTTTTTTAACAAAGTTTCCTTTTCTTCATGTATAAACAATGAGGAGAACTGCTAGTAAAAAAAAATTCCAAAAATTCTATTACTTTACTATTTAAAAATCAAAAAATGTATACTAAAAATAAGATTAATATAAAAAGTAGTCTGTGTGTGTGTTCCCGGATGTCCTTTCTCATTTATTCTTTCATTATCTTTCATATGTTATCATGCATATAAACATAATATTTACACAATTAGTGAAGCAAAAAAATAAAATAAAAAGCAAAAAAATCTTAAAAAAGCGCAAATAAAAAAGCTAAAAGTGAAAAGGCGCTAAAAGCTTTTGACAGCTAAGGAATTTAACAGAGAAATGTGCCGATGAAGAAAACAACAAAATAAAAAATATATTACTAATAGTTTGTTATTTACTAAAATAAATATACTAAATTTTTTTATGAAAATAGGTTTTTTTTAAATTTAATTTTTTAATTAAAAATCCTAAATATTTCTTAGAACCATACCTAAAAGAACCTACATATTTTTAAAGATTAGTAAAATTCTTCTCCATTTTCTTCAATTCGTTAAATTTCCAATTCCAAATTTGTCAGAATTCAAACATATGTAGATACTCTTTTTTTTAATTCAATCTTCAATATACATTTTCTATAAAAAAACTAGAATCTCTGTTTATTTATGATTCAAAATTGTACAGGAAATAATTATTTTAAACAGAATCATCATTATGATTTTTATTTATTTTAAAATTATTTGTAAATATTTTATTAATTCTTTTCATTCTCAATATTCACATTTATTTGTTCTATTTAAATATTTTAAAGCGACTTCAATTGGTATTTGGCCTCATTTTTAAACTTTTATCCCAAAATAATACTTGCACACACAATTCCCTCCTTCAACTTTTAAATTTTTCAACAAATTCGATTGCCTATTGAAGAGAACGACAAGTTGAAAAAGCAATAGACCGACAACCACCTCTTGCCAAATGAGGGCAAAAAGAGGCAAAAAAGGGTAGGGGAGAATAACAACACAACAATGCTTTGTTGAATTTATAAAAGTATTTTTAAAAATGGCGCGCGGCATAAGTAAAAGAGCGGAAAAGTTTGAGGTCTATTTAGAGGCATTGAAATGTTGCTCATTTTAATGCTTATTTTTTAATAAAATGATTTTTTTGTAATTTTTCTATTAAGCTTATACAGTGTTAATTTTGATTATCTTTCCATTCTTTTAGTAATTTTTTAAATAAATTTAAAAATATATTTTTAAATTTTCTCAAAATATTTTGACATTTTTATTTGTTGAATGTTTAAATTTAAAAAAATATAAACATCCATCCAAGTGTTGTGTTTAAGATGAATGTGAATGATGGACAGAGGAAATGCCAAGAAGTGTCCGACTGACCCCCCCCCTCCCCCCCCCCCAACTATTTTAAAGAGAATTTTGAAAAGAATTTCCAAATGCCGGCACATGGCCATTCATTTATTTATTTCAATAAAAATGTTTTTAGTTTTTATTTTTCTCATTTATCTTCTTTATCTTCCCCTTTTCAATCGAGTGTCCATCTGTCCAAATATGTGGGGAAAGTATGAAAGCTGGAAGAATTTTTGATAAATTTGGTGTCAATCGATGTTTGTTTTATTGAAAAGAACAATTATCGAGTAATTAAAAAGGTTAAAATTATAAATAAAGAGTAGTATTTAAAATTATTTACTAAAATTTTTATTTAATGTAAATTCTTTATTTTAAATTTTAAATTCTGATTTACACTTATCCTAATTTCTGATCCTATTTTTAATTAAATTTCTATTTTCTTTTTAATATTTTTATATGTATTTATTTATTGTTCGTTTTTTTCATTAAAAGGGGATTATTTTAAAATATTTAATTAATCTTTTTTTCTTAATTATATAAAACTATAATTTCTTTAATTGTCAGTATTTACTCATAAAACAAAAAATACAAAAAATACAAATATATATTTAAGAAAGTATCAATTTTGTCAGGTGGTCCTTCATTCGATAAACACACAGTTAAGCTACCGCGCATTCAACGGACCAAGAAAAAACATTTATAAATTGTTATAAATTGCTAGGATTTTCCGTTACAAGGAAAATAAAAAGGCAAATTGGTGGTTGAATGAACGGAATAAATTGTGGGGGATTTGTGGATTTTATATATATTGAGAGGGAAGAGGGGGGGGAGGAGGGAGAGGGCAGTTGTTGTTTTCTTATACCCTTAATTGACCCTATCCCTCTTTTTTTTGTTTGAGAATAAAAATATCTTTTTTAATATTTTGTTTGATTAAACGTTTAAATTATATTTTAGATTTAAAATTTATTTAAATAATATTTACTATTTAAATTAAATTCTAATTATATGAATTAAGACCTTATTTACATCTCAAATTTTTGTCTATTAACTCTTTTGACAAAGCTTTCTCTCATTTATTTTCATTATTAGGTTTATTTAATTAACTTTAGATTTAATTAAATTATAAAAATATTTTCTGTTTTTTTGAATCAGAGGCGAGTGTGATGTATATTAGTGCCTCTCTTAAATGTAATTTCAGAACCAGAAAAAAAATCTTGTAAACTTTTAGCTATTGCTTTATACAAAAATCTATTATAATCCCTTACATATTTCACTCCAATATAGAACTTATATTTAATTAAATAAGAAAATACTGGACATATCCTTCTATATTTAATTAATTCTAGTATTTTTATTGTTTTGATCTTTTTTAAATAAAAAATCCAATCAACCTCAAATAATATCTCTCCTCACATTTTCTCATCTCGTTATTTTCATCACTCACATTTAACTTTATGTTTAATTGCCTTTCCTCTCTCTCTTTTACATTTTTAGGTGAATGTGTAATCTTATACATATATTTATTTTATATATCCACTAAATCCATCAAAATTTATTCATTTTGAGTTATTTCAGTGAGTTTAATGCTTAATTGCGCGAGTAATGTGGGAACAATCCTTATTTAAATAAGGGGATTTAATTTGATTTTTGGTGAGGAATTGTTCACTTAAAGGATATTTAGACAATTTTTAAATAATTCTTTTTAAAAATTGGATTTATTTTTATTATACATATAATTGTTTTATTTTATTATAAACAATTAGAGAGATTATTTTTAAAAAATAACATTATAAAACTTTTATCATAATATCCATTCTATTTTAAGGCACTTAATGTTGGGGCCGGGTCGGGCCGTTTTCGTGCCGTTTTTTTAATAGTTTAATAGGTGTCGATTGGTAAAATTAATTGACTCATGTATGTATTAATGTTATGGAGGTTAATAAGATTGCATTTTTAAAAAATAATTATAATTTTAAATCATTAGAAATTTAAATCAATTTAAATCATTGAAAATTTAGTTTTCTTAAAAAATAATTTTTAAAACAATTCCATTTGTTGTGTCCGCACTTACAGAAAGAACATAAATGAAAATAAATAACCCAGCATTGGGTTGGATGGTGGCACAGTCGGTTGTGCTTTCGGTTTGGGCTCATTCCATGATGGTTCAATTCCATCTCCCATCCACAATTTTTCCACAGCACGAACACTCGGACATGACAAATGGCGCAGTCGGACAGGCCAGGCTTAGCCTGAGGAAATTTCAGCGAACCTTACATGCTGTAATGATCTGACATTCTATCACTGTGGAGAGAAATAGGAGAAGACCCTGTGAGAAATTAAAAATGCCTGAGTTGTGATAGGCTAGCCGGTGGTGTGAAGGCTAATATAATATAAAAATGCGTAAGGCGCATGAAGCGCAATATGCCACAAAATGGGTTTCTGTGTGTGCTCTCCAAAAATCGAAACAGATGATAGTTATAGAAGACAAGCAACAAGCGAGGACGCTTGATTTCGCAAGGCGGAAGGAGTGTTGTGTCCGCACTTACAGAAAGAACATAAATGAAAATAAATAACCCAGCATTGGGTTGGATGGTGGCACAGTCGGTTGTGCTTTCGGTTTGGGCTCATTCCATGATGGTTCAGTTCCATCTCCCATCCACAATTTTTCCACAGCACGAACACTCGGACATGACACCATTTTTCTAAAAACTGTTTAAAAATATATAATTTTAGGTTAATTTTTTGTATTAAAAATTTCCAACAATTTTGCAAATAAAAAATACTTCAATAAATAAAGTATTTAATAATTACCTAAATTTTAATTCTCAAGGGAGCACCTAATTGCCCAAATTTGTCTTTTTTTCGTTTATGTTCCAATTGCTTCTTTTATTTTTTTCATTTTCCCGACAAGGCGGTTCCCGCTTATTTAAAGGGAAAAGGAGGATTAAGGGTCGGGGGCTAACAACAACATCAAATAAAGAAAAAACAACTTTACTCTTCCCTTCCCTCAGGCATAACGATGAGATTGGACAAGAGCTTTATTTTGTCCTCAACTTTCTCAAAGGCTTTTTCTCTTTCCTTATTTATTTATTTCCCATCATCTTTTTACAAAAAAACCGAAAATACCTCTCGTTTAAGATATAATTGGCCAAATCAAAACTTTGTGGGGAAAGCGCGAAAATAACGAAGGAATTATTTAAAATAATAAAAAACTTTCCCTCAATTTCCATTTTTTTCTTTTATTCCATAGCTAAATAACTACAATTCTTGCGCAACTCTGACCTTACTTATTACCTCTAATTTTTAAATTTTATTTTTACTACTTTTTAAAATTGCGTTACTTTTAAATAAATAGAGAATAAATAATTTTCAATGTATATTAACAAATATTTATTTATTTAGCTTTATTTTAAAACTTTTCCTTTATCCACCTTTTATTATTACCTATTTTCACTAAAATTATATTATTTTAGTATGCCCCCATTATTATTAAAATAAAAATAGTAATAAAAATGCAACTTTTACGAGTTAATCTTTGATGGCAATAATACATAAAAAAATAAAAGTAATTTTTCATTGCCATAAAAAGAATAAAATTCACTTTATATATTTTTTATTCTCTTAAAATAATAATTCCTTCACAATTCAACGTCAACCGGTTATGCCCTCATATTTAATCTCCCCCCTATTTTTCAACTTCCTCATCCCTCTGCCGCTTATTTTAACTCAATTCCCCTCTTAAAAAGATGAATGGACTTGTTGATGAAGAAAAAAGAAGAAGATGATCCCATTACCTCTTTTATTTTTCGTTTATTTTCACTTAAATCCTCCCTCACCCATTTTTCATTTATAAAAAGCCAAAAGTCCTTTTTTAGCAAAAAAAAAGTAATTTTTAGCCAAAAAATCTTTTTTTGGCCATAACTTTATTTTTACTACGATTTTGTTGTGAATTTTACGAAATAAGGAAAGAATTTGACTGAAAAAAATAAATAATTAAAATCACCTGAGGAAAAATGTTTAGAATTATTTTTTTATCAATTTAGATAAAAAAAATATTGTATTATATATAAAAAATATTGTATTCGGTTATTGAACAGGGATAGTAAAACCAAAAAAAGGATGTGAGACTGAACAACGGTATTAAAAATCATATACCAAAAAATCAGGATTCCCGTAGGAATGAGAGACTTAAATCAGCTCCCTCCTACATACTAAATATTATATCTTTCTAAATGAATAATTTGTTAATTTTATTAAATTTACATTTTGGTCAATCCCATTTTCAATTCCTCCTTAAATTATTTCACGAATTTTTTTTCAATTTCTTAAAAATTATAATTTATTTTCTATTTATTTTTAAATGTGAATAATTGGTCAAATTCTCTCATTTCATTCTACGCTGAAAATGGGCGGAAGTTTTCGGTATACTTACCTTTATGTTATTTGAACGGTTTTAAGTTTTAGATAAAGGAAATAAAAATAGGGGAGAAAGAGAACGGAAGGAAGGAAGGTGGAATTTGGCCATTGAGTGTATTTACCTTTATTTTATGTTTATTTTTACTAGCATTTTCTAAGTGCAAAATGGATGGATTTTGCTAAAAATACTAGGCGCGCAATAGTTGGCTATATTTTTAAATTTTGCTCTTTGGCCTGTTTTAAGGTAGAAAACTTGGGTGTGAGGGTTATCCAAATAGAATATTGAAGACCCTATTTTTATTTCAACAATCTTTTTATGTTTTCCTGTAAATTTGTTAAATTTTCGTAATTAAATCAAAAAAAGTTTTTGTTTTAAAATTCTGTTTATAATATGTACATATTCATCTTTTTCCTCGTCCTTATATTTTTATTTCCTCACCAAAATATCATTTTATAAACAAAAATTTTTGAGTGTAAATAATAAACATATACTATTCCTAGATTTTTATTTTTAATATTTATTTCTGAAAATTAGTTTAGAGAAAGCTCTGTATAGTTGAAGACTTTTTGTTGATTATTTATAAAAATATAAAATTCCAAAGCCTTCTATTAGAGAGATATTTTAACTACATACATACATAATTCCTTTCACTAATATTTTTTATTTATTCAACCTTTAAAAATTTATTTTAAGACTAATAAAACAACAAAGAAAATATTTATATATTTATTACTTACAACCATTTCCGCCCAAATAAAAAATCCCCCCTCAAACAATTGTTGGGGACACACAAAAATTTCTTTCACCCGATTGAACGCTCTTTATTTTCTTTTACCTTTTTAAGTGCCGTATCCATGCCTTTTTACAATTTTTTAGTAAAATTATTGGCCTGCGGTCAAGCGCAACCAATTTTACAGCAATTGCTCTTTTTTATTTTTTTTCAAAAATTCTTTTTATTATTTCTGCTTTTTACTCTTTCGGCCCATTTACTTCCACCTTTACTTTTTGCAATAGCTTTTGATATTTCTATTGCAGATGGAGTATTGTAGAAATTTCAACTAAAAATTATTTTATGTCCTATAATAATTTTTGGAAATATTTTCGAGAATTTTAGATCATTAAGTTTGAGATTGTTGGATTCTGAAATTGCGAAGTAATTGTTTGATGAGGAGGAAATCTACTGTTATTTATTTATTCTTAAATCTACATCTTATTCTCTTAATTAATCTTGAATTTTGTATTTTTTTCACCCCTCATTATCTCAAGGAACCCTGAACTCGGAAATTTATTTACTCATTCTTGGAGTTTTCCGAATCCCTTTCCTAGGGATTTGGTCACGAGAACTCTCAAAAAAGATATCTTATTTTCTCTTAACTATCTCTTAAACTCTCACAATCACTTAATACAATATTCTAAACATTTCATAAAAAAAATTTTTTAATTTTTAAAATATATATTTGAATTACACAAAGAATCCGCAATTTTTAATTTTTTATTTCTTGCGCGCCTTTTTTCCAACCTACCAATTTCCTCCTTTTTCACTCAAATGCTTCCCTTAATGCTCCTTTACTCTCCTCATTTCCTCCCTACTTTTGCTATGCTTACTGACCACCCCCACCAACTATTTATATTTATACTACCTTTTGGCTTAAAATGCAAATAATTTTACGATAAATTAATAATTTATTTGTGCCAGCAATGACTTCCCCCCCCTTTTTTTAACCTTTTCCCTTTTTTTCTCAATTTCTAATCCGCCCATTTTCGTCTTCACCTGTCCATTCCTTCAACCTTTAGGATCAAAACTCAGTGCCTGGCCCCTGATGTTTTTTTTGTTATTTTCAAAAATAATACAAAAAATTAAAAAATTATTTTAAAGGATTCTTTGTCCTGAATCTAATGTCATCCTGCTTTTATGCAATTATAAACGAGTTTGATATATCTAGTTATTTTATAGTTAAAGTATTTGAATCACCTAGATAGATACCGATAGATGCCGTTACTCTTTAATTGATCACTCCAAAATCTCAAACTATATACAAATTCTTTAATCTATTTATTTTTACTCTTGAGCTTTAATGAGATAAACAAATATCTATTTATTTAATTTCCTTTTACAAATAATTTTACTTACAAAATGCTCAGATATCTCAGATATTCTTGGACTTTCGAATCATTTTCATAAAAATTATGCGCCTTTAGTTAGTTCAAAATTTTACAATAATTTCACTTTAAAGAATTGTTATTTATTTAACAATAAGCAAAAATTATTAAGCAATTCCCACAGCATTTGACACTTCCCCCCTTTCTTTCCAACTTACTACTCGGCTACTATTTTATTCTTTCCCTCCCCCTTAAGCGTTTGTTTCCCTTTCCCTTTTTTGCTAATTTATTCTCTTTTATTATTTTTAAAATTTTTATTTTCCTTCTTAAAGCTCTCAAATCTCCGTTTCCTTCCTTCCCATCTGCTACTATTTTAATACCCCTTATCCTTCCGGAAGAAGAAAAAACAACAACCGTCGTTCATCTTCTCGCGCACCTCCTTTCTCTTTTTAAAAAAATAAATCTGTTCTTCTCTTCTTCCACTAAACCTGGCCCCAACTTTTTCTCATTTTTCTTTGCATTTTTCTCTTAATTTTTTCTTCCGTTCCCATAATGATATATTTGGAATAACAAAAAAGAATATCTAAATAAAATATATGTTAATTTTCAGGGAAATTCTCCCGCTTGGATTTTAATAAAATATTTAGGTATTTTCTTTTGTCTTCTCTAACAATAATTAGGAGATATTCCTCATTAAAATTCCAAGTTCCTCTCCACCTAACTTTCAAACAATCATAAAAGAATTGTCTTTTTCAGCCTTTAAATGTAGATCAAATAAGTAAAATGAGCCTTTTATCAATTCTCTGAAACAATAATTGGAGATATTCTTCATTAAAATTCCAAGTTCTTCTCCACCTAACTTTCAAAAAATCATAAAATAATTGTCTTTTTTTAACTTTTAAATGTAGATTATATAAATAAAAATACCCCTTTTATCAAACTTTAAATTAAATTCTCTTAATATTTTTAACAAAATCAGGTTAATTATTTAAATTATTTAATAGAGAAAAAGTCAAATAAATGGATGAATTGTTCAAATAAATTAATTTTACATATCTTCTATTAACAACATGCAAATTAAATCATTAATTATTTTATCAATTTCTCGACTTTTTTTATTTCGTTTATTTGCAGCAATATTTCAGCCAATCTATTCCTCTGAGAATTTTAGACAGAGACGTTCACAAGGTGAGAGAAAATTTAAAAATATTTGGAAATTTTTTTTAAATTAAAAACAAAATTGAGAAATTTATTATACTAGAACCTAGAAAATTGTTACAATTATAGAAAGGGGCTTTATTTAAAAAAAGCCTTTTGCTTGATATTAGACCATTTTGATTCCCGAAAAATCTCAAAAATAATCTATCAATAGCGAATTCTCGCTTTCATAATCGGAATTTCTGGCCCATATCTCATCTCAGCCCTCTCTACAATCATTCAAATTTTGTCATTTTTCTGTGTGTATCTTTTAAATTTTAATAATTATTTTTTATTTAATTTTAAATTATTTTGATTGGGCAACTTTTATTTTATTCAACATTAACAGAATTTTATTGTATTTTTGATAGACTTTCTCTAAAAAAGGTTGACCTTATTTTTTTATAAAAATACCCTTCAACACAATAATTAAATAAAAAATTATTTTCCGCTTCTGGCAATGTTTTATTAAATATATCCTCTGTTTTCTCTAATTTTTACGGCTTCTCCAAATATGTTTGTGTTATTATTATACCCTTCATATTTTTTACAAAAAATATTAGAAAAACAAATAAAAATGTTATTAATTCTTTTATAGCTTTAGGGTGTGTTTATGGCTGGAAAATTAATTTTTGGTTTCCGGGGTAAATAAAAAAAAGTTGGGGGCGAGGGAAATGCAAATAAACTAAAATAGAATTAAAATAAATAGAAAATGTTAGAAGCAACAGAGAAAAATAAAAAAAGAATTTAAATAGTCCTTAATTAAGCCTGGAAGGCATTTAAAGAGTAAAGACTGGTTTTTAATTGGAGAAAAATCTTTGGAAAAAAAAAAGAATTTTTAATTAAATATGGAAATTTTTGTTTACTTTAAATTTAAATTAAATATTTAAAAAAAAATTAATTTAAAAATAATAATTTAGAATTATATGAAGTACGTGTCTTTGAAGGAGCACCTATTGGAACGAAGGCAACCTTAAATGAAGCTTTTGATAAAGCATTGGTAAAGAATTAAAGAATATTTTTATTAAAATTACAAAACAAAAATGTTTATTTATGAGAATAATTTTTTGTCTAATTTTATTCATAAGTTTGTGTATTTGTTTATAAATAAGTAAAATTAACAAAATTATTTGTAAGTGTTGAGTACCTATTAACATTGAAGTTTTATTCTACTGCCATAAATTTCTACGTGTTTTTTGAAAATTCGACATTTTCGACTCAATTATAAATTCTGATTTTTTACATGGTTTCTAGGCTTCTAGGCTAATTTATAAACAATCTCACAAGCATTACCACGCCTAAATTAAACTTCCTTTCCTTAAAGTTAAAATATATTTAAAGTTACCATTCAATTCGTGTTTTGCACAAATGGATTCGGATTTGGATTGGCTTGATTTTGATCCTTTAAGACTTGTTTTCGAAACAATTTCTGAAATGCCTCAAAATAATAATAGCAGACCTGCACAATTTGCAGTACTTCATTTACTCTGCCCAACAAAAAAAGTTTTTCCTCAAATAATTAAAAATTAATATTTAATTTTTAAAGCATTCTCTCCATTTTTCCGTTCATATAACAAGAAGGAATAGACATGCACCTAAATTTCTCGAATCCGATTATAAATTTTATGCACCGATAGATTTGTCTGTTGGGGCAGAAATTGGTAGAGTTCAAGTTCAGGTAAATTTTAATTGAATTCTTTTTTGGTAATAGAATCCTCTTAAAAGGTCAGGGGAAGGAGAATTTAGAGATATATTTTTAAATAATCTTAAATAAAAATAATTTTTTAATAAAATTTTAGGATCAAGATCCAATTATTTACAACAGCCAGGTGATAAAAATTGGATGAAAATAATTTTTATAAATTAAATTTGAAAGGTCCAGTTAAGTATTTTACTTTCTTCTTCTTCAACTCCAATTCTCGGTTCCCAACCTAGAAGAAGTGCTAATAATTTAATTAATTCTGATGAAGAACAATCATTACATTGGGATATAACTAAAGAAGGATTAATTATAGTCAAAAGATCTTTACGTCAATTACGCCTTTACAAGCCTTATCAAGTAAAATTTTTGTTAAGTTGAAAAAAGATTAAATATGCATATTTTTAAGTTCTCTATATAGTAAATGCTTATTTAAATTTAATTTCACAAATAGGAGTGGATATAAATACCTATACCCTCTTATTATAAACCTCCTTTCTTGGGTGATACACAAAAGCTTGATTTATATGACCCGAAAGAGACAGATTTAAATTTACCTTCAATATTCAATTCAAAATTTAATCATTAACTAACATAAATTAATTTAAAGATTCGGCTATTGGCTATAGACTTTGGATCCCCTCAACTTTTTTCTTTGGCAAATGTTTCTGTTATACCTGTTGCTGTTTCTGGTATAAAATTAAAAAAAAATATTCAAAAAAAAGTATTCAATTATTTTTGTAGCCCCACAAAATGTTCGTGTAAATATAGCAAATACCCATTACCAAATATTTCAATGGGATTTACCTACATTTGGAATTCCTGAACGTTTTCGTTTAATTTTGAAAAGAAAACCTTCAAATAAAAATGAGGGAGAAAATAAATTAATTTTGCATCAACAAATGATTGAACCAACAGAAACGATTACAATGACTAGAGTTTGTTTAGAAATTATTTTTATAAAAATAATTTTTAAAGGTTCGTTTATTGCCTGGAGAACAAGTAGAACTTTGTATTTGGTCTGTAGATGCGGAAGGAGAAACTCCTTCGGAAATTATTAATTTTCAAACAGTTGGGAATGGTAAGTAAAGTTTTCCTACTTTAGTTATTGAAACGTTGAAAATAACGTTATGTTCCGTTAATCTTAATATAACTTGCTACCCCAAGCTTTTAAATAAAAAAAGTCCGTTTTTAGCTCCTCAATGTGATGGTCAATGTTCATCACCCAATGTTGGCCTTCCAATGTGTTACTTTTCTAGTGCACATTATTTAAGACAAGTTAGAATTTAATTTAAGAATTATTATGATTTAAAAAAATTTTTTTTTAGTTTCGAGATTCAAATGGGAATTTAAATTGTCTTTGTTTTGCCGGCTTTTCAGGGCCTCAGTGTGATAAACTTGGTAACTATTACACGAAACATTATTATTTAATTATTTTTAATTTCGGAGCATTGCCCAGCCCAAAGAGTTCTTGAACAATATGGAGGTGTTGATTGGCCTGAAACGTTAGAAAAAAATAGAAAAAAATTTTAAATCTTCCTTCTTTCAGTGTTGTAAACAATTCTGCTTTTGTTCCGTGTCCATATAATGAAGACGGTCGTCGTTTAGAGAGAAGTTGTGGATGGGATTCACAAACAGAAATGCCAATTTGGGCAACAGCTTCGCAACAAACCTCAAAACAAACAGAACAACGCGAAACTGGTGGAGGTAGTTGTAGAACGCAGGTGAGCTTAGAAGATAATTAAGCCCTCTGCAAAATCAAACTTTATTGTAACTCTATGCGATTCTTATTGTTTCTTCGGGCTTGAAATCTAATTAGAATATTATCTTTCATTTTCAATATGGAATTGGGAATTTTCTTTTGGATTGCATTTAATTAAAAAAATTATTCTATTTATGCATAATTCCTTTTAGAGTTCAGTACTTGTCCATCTTGGTGTCTTAGCTAATTATGGTCAAAGAAATGAACAGACCCTTTCTGGACTTCAATCAGTAATGCGTTTTCTCTCTACATTACTTCAATTCCCAGCATTTCAAATAAATATTCATTCTGCTCATTTTGATGCAAAAATAGCAGAACATGTAGCTCAAGTTTTGGATGTTTTAGCAACAAAAAATTTTTCTGCATTGGGAGGAATTGGAAATAATAATGATAATTCTTCTCGATTACTTAGGCGGCAAATTGCTGATTATACTAAAGAATTTGCGAGAAGATTGCCGGTAAATATTTAGATATTTTTGCTATAAAGTGGAAGGACCGCCGTTTTATCTTTCAATCCCTTCTCAAAGACCGCTCAGATAGTTAATGTGGGATATATGGAGACCTCGTCGCACAGCGAATCTTGTTGTTCCTTCGTGGTGGAAATACAATCGGAATATTTATAATCAGAACATTTTTTGAGGTTTTATATTTTTCTATTCTTTTAGAACCCATTTTTACTTCAAAGTCCAAGTGGAGGACTTCAAATGCGTGTTTGGGATATACTTCCTTCATCTTCATCATCATCACAGCTTTCCAATGATAAAGATTTATTTGATGACCCGAATATATTTTTAGAAGAAAAAAAGGAAGAAAATTCTTTAAAAGAAGACGAAGACGATGATGGGGGTGTACAAATTGGCTCTTGTTTTGTTCAGCCTCCAAAAGGAAGAAGAAATAATTATGCGAGAATAGCTCGTGCTGTTTGTTTTAAAAATGCAACTATAGCATTATTCCCAACTCTGGATGAATTTGAAATTATTAGTGGAAATCCGGTTTTGATGTTGGAAGTTAGGAAAAGCAGGAATGGACAAAAGAGAAAAAGAAATGAAGGTAAAAACTAGATCAACTTACTTTATTTAATAAAATGCATTTAACTCCGTTAACTTGTGCTACATTACGTTGGGGAACATAAAAGACCATATCACTAACCCGGTTTTGGGGCACCTCAAGGCTGTTAAATTTATAGTAATCAATTAATAATCGTCGAGCTAATTTAAGAATAAGTTATTTAATTTATCCCAAAAATTATTTAATTTATCCCAAAAATTATTTAATTTATCCCAAAAATTATTTAATTTATCCCAAAAATTATTTAATTTATCCCAAAAATTATTTAATTTATCCCAAAATTAAATTAATTGGTGGACTTATCTATGAAAAAATTTTTATATTTTTAAAACTGTTATATTCTCAATTTTTATAGATGGAATAATATCAAATTTGAACACATTTCCATCGGAATTAACAGAAGAAATATCAGAAGAAAATCGGGATCGTGAACCTTTACTAGTTGGATTTAGATTACCTTCAATTAGTATGTCTATTGAAGACGAGGATAATCATACTTGCGCTCATTATGATCAGAATGGTTTGGAAAATTTTCAAAAAAAAATTCAAATAAATTTTTTAGCCCAAATTTGGTCAATTTCTGGTGTTGTTGTTCTTTCGCGCGAAAGCCGCCCAACTGGCCAAATTTTACTTTGTGAAGTCTACGGTCTAAAATCTTCTGGAGTGTTTGCAGCTTTACCTGATAGATTATTTGCACAAACTGATTTAGGGCTGGCAAAAGCTTTTATTTTATTTTTTGAAAATTTTGGGCCTACAATAAGTGCTGGTTTTACAATTGTTCTTTCCTTGGTTCTTCTCTTCTCTTTCAGCATCTTTAAGAGGTAGAAATATTTTTTAGATTGTTTTGGAAAAACGACCCTATTTTTGATAAAATAGGCTAAATTCAGATTCCAAGTAAAATAGCTGTTAGTTTAAAGCCGTAATATTAGCGAACATGCCGTAATATTAGTGAGCTCTCGATTAAAAATTTTGGATTTTAAAGATAATGATCTCGTATTACGGTCAATTTTCAAGCCGGTCTCCAATTCATGCCATGGGGAGACTAATTTTTACATAATTAAATTATTAGCAATTTTCATACATAATTTTTATAAAATTACCTAATATGTATATAAAAATTGCCTAATAAATCTCTTACATTTTAAGATCAAATCGCCCTAAACAACAAACAGACCCAGCCCATTTAACTTTACTTTTATCATTTATTTTACTTCATTTTTTCCATTTTCTTTTGCTAATTCGTCCACAATTATCTTCAAATTCTTCATTTTTGTGGTGGAGATGGTGGCCAGATTCTAATATTTTATTTTTAATTTTTCAATTATCTCTACTTTCATTTACTTCTTCAATAGCTCTTTTAACTACATCAATATATTCAAGAATTGTAAGGCTGGAAGTGAGAACAGCATTAAAAGGGAAATCGAGAAGAGCTAGATCTTTGGCTACTTTACTATTTTCTTTAGGTAAAAAAATTTTTTTGCAAAGGAATTTGGAAGGAAGACTTATCACGCTATCCAAATTATACATAACCACAAAAAATTCATCTTTTATCAAAAGCATAAATAATTCTCTTAATTTTTTCAGTTCTGCCATTATCATTAAGTGTGTTAACTTTAATCCTTGATGGTCAAATACTTGAAGGACTTGATTCTGATGATCCGTAATTTTTTTAAACTTTTATATTAATTTTAATTATTATTATTCTTTAAAGTCATTTACAACCATTTAATTGGATATTTGGATTATTCCTTTTATTACCTTTAATTATTTCTTTGGGTATTGCTATGGGGTTTGGAGCCTATTCTTTTTGGTATGCCAATCGTCTTTTGGCTGCTTCTTTTTCTTCAACAACTGTCCCAACAACTTCTGCTTCCAATTGGCCAACTGATTCTTTAGAATCTCCGAGGTATTTTTTAATTCAGTTGACTTTTTATTGTCAGCAAAAACGCCTTTAAAGATATACTTCCTTGCCACTCTATTTCATTAAATCCCTACAAGTGCCTTCAATTTAAAAATTAATTTAAGCACAAATTCAATATCCACAACACCTTTACTTCTTCAACGTCGCCTACTTCATCGTTTAGGAAAAGTTTCTGGACTTTCCTGGCTTCTTCTACTATTTCCCATTTCCAATTTATTAGTTCTTCTACAGCCAACAGAAACTTTAAAAAGTCTTGCTCTTTTTATTCTTCACTTGCTAACTTTTATTTGCCTTTATTTATTTCATTTTCTTCTTGTCAAAATTCAATCAAAAATGCCACAACAAAATAACCAATTAAATGGGGGAGGACAATTAATTAGTAATTCTAGTAATGGAAATGGAATTTATAAAAATAATAATGGAAATGGAAATATTAATCAACAGCAACAACAACAATTATATTTTCATCAAAATGGAGTTGGAAATAATGGAATTAATCAAAATGAAAGAATGGTATTTTTTAAAATCTGATAATTAATTGGCTATCTTTATATGTATTATCCGTTACCTTTTATCCATAAATCTATTTTATAACTCTCAAAATATATAATCAAAAAATTAAAAAAATATCTCTAAAACATCAAATAATCATTTTAAAGATGTTAACAATTCAAGAACATGGTCAACTTCAGCCTATCGCCCCAGGCGAAACTCTTTTATATGATAGAAATAATATTAACAATTTCAATACAACAGATAATTTATCTGTAAAAGAACGGTAAAATTTACCTAAATGGAAATTTTTGAAATTAAAGTAAAAAACTAAAAAAGAAATTTTGAGAAGTGTCAAAAAACTTTAATAATTTTTAATTTAATTTTTCGGAGAATTGTCTGTCCAATGTTTATCCCATTTAATAAATAAATTGAAAATTTCAGTCATTTTATGCAACATTTATTTTCTCGAAGACACACAAATAACCAATTCAATACTTCAAATAACCAATTAACACCAACACCTGTCCAACAACGTTTTTCTGGAACAATATCAACCTCTATAGGAGCACAGGATTCTTCTGTAATGGACTCTTTAGGTTCTTTAGAGGATGAAAAGGAAGGAATTTTAATTTTAGAAGAATGGGGAAGGTCTTCCAGACTTCAAAAAATTTATTAAATCAAAATTTAAAATTAACTTCGAATATATTTGCAAAAAGTGAAGAAGATGAAGACGAGGAAATTGATGGGGAAGAGGATTTAAATGCTTTTCTTGAGGATAATAATGAAAGAAATATTTTAAAAAGAAATTCAAAAAATTTAAATGAAGGAGATAAACAAGAACGGCAAGAAAATAACAATCAATTATCACATCCTTTAGTTAGTGTTGTGTGAAAATAGAGATCGGAATTGGAATTTTGTGATATTTTTATTTGGATTTTTAGATTTTTGACTGGGAAAGTTGGAAAGTTTTTAAACTTCCAAAGCCGTATTCCGATCTCTAAAATGAAAAAATACGAAAGCTCGTTAATAGCGAAATATTTGATTAAATTATTACTGGTTCTCATTAATTGTTCTTATCACTTGGGAAAGTTTTTTAGTTTATTTCGATTAACTGAGTAGATTTATTTTTTTTATTTAATTTTTTTATTTAATTTTAATTGTGGATCTTTATTCCTTTTTTTGTTCCCAAATATATTCTAAGAGCTTTTCTTACAAAATAGTATATGAATCGGAATTTTGAATTGACTGGAAAATATATTTTTAAAATTAAAGAATTCAAATTATTTCTTCAAAATTCTAGTTTATCATAAATATATTTTATTTATTTATATATATAAATTAAATTATAAAATTTCTGCCTTTATTGCCAGTCACTGCCCACTCTATATTTTTTTCTTAAATTTTTTTCCAATTTATTTAAATATTTTTTATTACATAAAACAAAAATAAATAATTAAAAATTAATTCTTTAAATTTAATTTTTAGTTTATTTATTTAACAAGATCTTTCCAAAAAATACACACGAGAAGTGATAATAATTTTGAATTTGTAAAGTCATTTTATGTAATAGCTGTGGTCATTTTAAGGACAAATATATAATCTAGTTTTGATAATATCTCTTGGGAATAAATTAAAGTGTGGTCAGTAGAAAAAATCAAAAAGTATAAAAAACTGTCTTTATTTATTTTAAAAGTTTAAATAATCCACGAAAAAATTTTTCTAAAAAATGAATAAAAATAATTTTTTAAACCCCAAAGTAGTCATTATTCCACCTTCCTCCTCCTCAATTTCTTCATCAACATCTTCATATTCTTCAGAGAAAAAACCCTTAATTTCTCAAAAAATGCCCAACTTCGTGCCAAATTTTTTGGTTTAATACCTAATAATGAGGAAATAATTTATGCAGACGAGGATGATTTATTAATTTTTTCTAATGGGACAAATAATTTCGGAAGAAGAGAAAAACATCCAAATAGGTAGACCAAAAATAATTTTTGAAAAATTTCCAACAATTGACTGACAAAAATCTAATGCTGACCTGCTTTTCTGGACTAAAATTTTAGAGAAAAACACTGGCCTTAATAAATAAGAAATATCTTGAAAATCTCGAAATGAGGAGAGTTTAAATTTGGAGAATAATGTTACTTATACGCCGAATAAAATTATTTTCTAAATATATATCCATCGTACATAAATTTTTTCCTTAAATTTATTCAATTAAAGGTCCACTCAAATAAATATACCCTCACATCCACCTTCAACTCCTTCACAACAAAAACACCAAAATAATTCTTCATTGAATCATAAACATTCTCCTTTATTTAAAAAGAAAGGAAAATGGAAACAATTTAATAATAGTTTAGTATTGGATTGCCAAAAATGTAGCAATTATTGGAATAGAGCCAAAGCAGTGGTGCATAATTGTTTTTCCGGTGCAGTTACTTCTGCTAGTCAGGTAAAAGAAAATTATATTTTTTTGGAAAAATTCAAAGATTGCAAAATTGGAAATTTAAAAAAAAACAAAGATTAAAGAATATATGGACATGATTTAAAATATTTAAAGAGATAATAAAAATAAATTTAATTACTAAAATATATGACAAAATTTTTATCGTCGCAACTTCATATCTTCATATTAACCTTTATAAAACTTTTGGATATAATTTCACAAATAATTTATTTTTTTATTATTTTCAAATACAATTATTTAAAATTTAATATTTAATTTTTATTCAGAATTTAAACAAATTTCGTCATCGTCGTCATAGGTGTTGGTCAACATCGGAAGGGACAATAACTAATAGCAGCGACGATGAAAGGGAGACAAAAGAACAAATTAAGGATACCAGTTATTGTGTCAAAAAGGATTGTGGTTTCCTTTATACAAGTTCCAGGAAGTGGGTGGATATTCTTGAAATTTTGGATATTTTTGAGAAAATTTTAAATTTATTTTAATTTTTAAAGTTATAGAAAATCTTATGTTTGCAGTTCTCTTATAAAAAAATTTCTAGCCAAGATTATAGACATATTTTAGTCACATTTTTGCCTTTAAAATTCCAGAATTTAATTTATTTAATAGTGAAAAACCTCAAATTTAGGGGGATAATTACCTGCTTGCCGGTCTAAAAGTTTATTTCAAAATATTAAAATTTCAATAGAGCTTCCCAAATTTTTCCTCAATTCACGTTGAAAATTTCTATCATTTTTCATTAAATTCTTATTTAAAGAACCAATAAAGAGACAAGAATGGAGCATGGTCCAAGAGAATATCTCTCATTTAAGGATATCGGAATCGACTTTTGTGCACGTACAAGTTCTCACGGAATTCCTTTTGTTGGGTAATTTTTTTTTGAAAGATTTTAAAAAATCTAATTAAAAAAGAACCCATTCATTCTTTGGCCGTCCTTTTTGGGCAACAGTTACAGCAATTGCTTTTTGTTCTTTCATTATTCAGACATATTACACACTTTCAGATTATTTAGAATTTAGAACTATAATAGAAATGCAATTAAAATTTGAACCAGGTAAATTTATAGATGTAAAAATATTTTTAAATTAACTCAAATAAATGACTCCAACATAATTATAAATTTAACTCCATATCCAATTTAATACATTGTTATATTTTTTCATCTCCTTAGGCGAGGAAAGGAGAACTTCTGCAATAATAGTAACACTAAACCCTGTCACACTTTTTTAAAGAGACATTTCTTACCTTAATCTCTTAGTTAATTTTTTCAAAATTTTAAGCCCCATTTCCTGCTGCCACCATGTATGTAATTTAATATAAAATAAATATTTAAAAATATCTAAATTTCATTTTTCTTTAAAATTAAGTTGCAATTTAAATGCATTTAAACTTTCTGAAGTTCGGAAATATGAAGAAATAGAACAAGGAGTTAATTATTAAATAAAATAAAATTAAAATTAATTTTATTTTCAGATTCAACTTTGGGAAAGGGCTATATCCACTTTGGATCGTTTTAAACAAACAGAATCAAATTCAGAAACTAACAGTAATAATCGCTTGAAAAGACAACAAGCTGTTTATAGGCCTATTTTGGCTAGGCAAAAAAATATTTAGAATATTTATATTTTAAAAAGAATTTTTTAGATGTGTTTGTACACATTATGATGATCAATGTGTTCCACAACAATATTTTCCTGATGAACATAATGTGAATATTCTCGAGAATTGTTTAATTTCAAAATAAAATCCATTATACTTACAATTAGCCGAAGTCATCAACATAAAATAAATTTTCCAAATTATATTTTCCTATTTTAAAGAAAAATTCTTCTGTCTGTCTTTGCTATGAAGATCAACAAACAGGGGATATATGGCCATGTTATGCTCATTTTGTTTGGAAACAGAAAGTCCATCTTAAATATTTTTCTAAAAATATTTATAAATTTAATTAGCATTGCTCTTTTTGTTCTCATTCAAATACTTGTGACGATCCAGACCTTCCAAACAATAAAACTAAAATTAAATTAACTGCACCATCAATTCCCTGTCTTTGCCAGCCAATCTCTCATTATTGTATTAAAGATAGCAGAAAATTAGGACAGGATTTTAAATGGTTTTTGAACATTATAAAAGAAATATAAAATTATAAAAATAGGTGGAATCCACACAATTATACAATATATCCATTTACAACACGCCCCCCACCTTCAGAATTGGAAGAAGCTTTTGGACTTGAGGTAAATAAATTTATATTTATTATTATATCTTTGAACTATTTGCTTAGCTAAAATAATGAGAAATAGGAGATATATTGGATGGGGATTTACCAAAAAAAAACTAGCCTCTTTGAATTTCCACTTCCTTCTGGCTAATTTAAAAAGGAATTTAGTTAATCAATTTTTTCATTTTCAAAGGATTTAAAAGATCGAGGCGCCATCACTACACGAACAAAAGAAAATTTAATTTTTCTTGGTAATCTATACCAAGAAATAAATTTTAAAAAATCTGTTTAAATTTTCTAGTTGCTGGAATGTCTCGACAAATAAGGCAAAGTCTAAGTTATACTTTACATGAATTTGTACTTAGATGCTCTTTTAACAGTAAAGATTGTGATTTAAATAGGTTTAAATATTAGTTTCTGAAAATCAAAAAAAACTTTTTAAGAGATTTTCAAATTCAAATAGATCCAGAGTATGGAAATTGGTAAAATTAAGAATTTTTTAATTAGAATATTAATTATTTTTTTATTAAAAGTTGGACTTTTAATTTTAATGATTCAGTTGAGGTAAACGAGATTGTTTCTAATTTTTATCTCATCATTTCCTTTGTTTTTAGTTAAAAAATTCCCGTGCAGGTCCTATGTATGGACTTAGGCTTTTACTTAATGTAAATCAAAGTGATTATATGCCTACAACTGAAGCTGCTGGAGTAAATTTATTAAAAAATAAAAATTAAAAAATTATTTTATTAGGTAAGAATTGTTGTACACGAACAAGACCAAGAACCATTTCCCGATACTTTTGGTACTCTTTTTAAGGAAATATTAGAAATATTCATTATTATTTCTAAAAAGGTTACTCAGCCCCAACCGGTTTTGTCTCCTCTTTTGGATTAAAAACAAAAATTCTCCATCGTTTGGATGCTCCATATGGAAAATGTTCTGACACCTTTCGGCCTGCTGGATATATTTATGCTGAACATTATTCTCCTGAAGTAATTTTTTTCTAAGCTTAATTGTCTAAGAATGAACCATAATTTTATAATTTTTAAATGTCTTCTATTAATCCCAGAGGATTAATTTTTTAAATTTCAGGGCTGCTACCGTAACTGTTTGTTTTACATATTTTTCCATAAAAATCTTTCTCGTTTACTTTAATATTAATCAGGCTTTCAGCATATAATTTTGGAACGTTGTGGATGTGGAGATCCTCGTAATTATTTGTTAAATAAAATTAATTTAAAAAATATTTTCATGTTTCCCACTACCCAACGAAAGCGAGGACCGTCCTTGTGATGCCCGTAACCCAAAAGAACGTGCTTGTTTGTCCAATCAAACAGCTGTCTTGGGAGGCTTTCATCATTTAACACATGATTGTCATTGCGTACAGCCTTGCACTGGTGATTTAAATTAGCGTTGTACCCTATTACCCGTAAAGATTTTTGACACATTATGTTCACCTCCTCCCTAAACCCAGTCCCGCAACTAACTTGAGAACCTCATACCCAGACATACCCGCTTTCGAACGTTCGGGGTACAAATCTAATTTACATAAATAAATACATTTTAAATTAAATATTTTTGTAGAAAATACATTCGAAACTGCTTATTCAGCAGCTTCTTGGCCAGCCCAAAATTTTAATATTGGACAAGATGATTGTGCTTTAGTTTTGGGAAATAATTTTACAATGGCTTCTTGCACGGAGTTTAAAAAATTAAAAAATATTTTTTAAGATTTAATTCTTATTTTTCTGTAAAGATATTATCGAAAGAATACAGCTTATATAGAAATCTATTATGAGCAATTGAACTATGAGAAACTTAAAGAAACACCTGGATATACGGCTAGTTTTTCTTTACTTTGTTCCTATTATTTAATTAAATCTCACAAGTATAACAAAATTATTAACAACTATTAACTAATCTCTTAAGGCAGAGGCGGGTCGGAACTCGAATTTCCGATAGATTTAGAATTTCTGACCTACCTCTGTCCTGTAATCAGTGATAATCAACCTTCTTATTTTTCTTAAATTATTTTTATAAAAATCCATTCTCCCATTCTTTAGTTGGTCAATTTATTTTCTGATCTCGGAGGAAATATCGGTCTTTGGATTGGATTTTCATTAATTACTGTCCTTGAAATTGTCGAACTTGTATTTGAATGTTTTGCTTACGGATGTAAACAATGTATTTATCGACCATTACAACGCAAAGCACAAATGAGACGTAATAGAAGGCAAAGTTTGAATGAAGAGAATTTAAATGGAGAAATTGAACAAAAGGAAGGGTTTAGGTTGGATTTAAAAGGATGTAAAGGTCTATTAAGGGTTCTCATTTCTGTACATTTCAGAATTCTCACAACAACCTCCCCCCCCCCTTTCGGACGATTTATTCCCGCTTCTACTAAAACCAAGAAATTCATTCGATAGTTGTGAATCTCCCTTTACTATGTGGCTCTCAAGGATTAGTATATTCAGAATTTCTGAGACCCAATTTTAAACTTTTATTTGGGCATTTATGTAATTCCATCAACTATTCAGACATGCTGGAACCAAAATATCTCGTCATATTTCTCTACTTGAACCTGGATATTTAAATGAAGGGCCCGCTCAAGGAGGGCACGGTCATCAATATCAACGGCGTTGGGCTGGAACAATGAGGAATTGGAAAAGACCAACAACAACACAATATCCTAGGAATATTCCTCCATTTTTTGAACAAAAATTTGGGGACGTTCAAAAAGAAAAGAAAAACGAAAATGGTTTATCCCTTCATGACACATACATTTATACGGTAAATTTTAATTCTTCCCTTCTCAAAAAATTCATTTAAAAATAACAAAACTTTTAAAATAAATTTTCTCTCAAAAATATATTTTAGTATTCGTTTGAGAATCCTATAGAAGAGAAAAAAGGAGGTGCTTCTCCCAGCAAAACAACAACACATTTTCCTGCTTTATTATAAATATTTGAACAAAGAAAATTGAAATTACTAATTTAATTTTTACAAAAAATTTTAGAGTCATTATAAATTTTGTGTAAAATTTTGTGTCCACACCCAACTCTATTTTTAATTTACAAAAAAATTTTTTCACAAAATACATTTTGAATTTATTTCTCCTTTTTATTTTGCAATTAATTTACATAAATATTCACAAATGTTTATTTGACTAGTCATCATTTCTATGATCACATTTACATAAACACATTTGTCCATTTAAACAGACATTTTCTTCCCTTTTTTATCCTTCACAAATGTTTATAAAATGGTTAAATATATTGTCTAATTTTTTAGTTTAATCTTAAACTTAAATCTACACAAATTATTGGTCACAATTATTTTTGTGTTTTAAAAAACATTTTTATTTTTATTTTTCACAATTTTCATCATTTAATATTTTTAAAATTTATTTTTTTTAAATAATTATTAAAGTTTTTTTACAAAAAATAAATTTACTTTTGATGGAGGATACAGCTACAGAAAGATCATTTGATGGGTGCGATGAGCCGTGTAATTCTGTCTGTTCTTCTCTTTATCAAGAAATGAGCGATAAATATTATGCTCTTGAAGTATTGAAAAAGAATATTTTTTTAAATTTTAAATTTATTTTCATTTTCTAGTCAGTGGTGACTAGTCTTTCTAAAAAAATTAATGATCTCGATCTTCACCGGAAAATTGAAGATCTTCAAAATCAACTAAATACCACTACTTTAAATCAAAATGCAAGTATCAGCAATTGCAATACTAAAGTATTTGATATTATTGCAAAAATTGAAGGAATTAATGTAAAAATAAAGGGATTTTTATTAATTGAAAAATTATTTAGGAAATAAAACGTGAAATTGATGGAAAGATTACAAAGTGGAGCGAGATTATGGCCAAGAATATTCCGACACTTCCTTCAACTGTAAATTTTTGTTTTTAATTTTGGGAATTTTTTAAAATAATTTTTTTAGGATTGGTGAAATTAAAAATATTTGTGATTTCTTTAAAGTTTAAAAATTCGGTTCAGTCTAGACTTTTTTCCTTCCAAAATTCCTTTCGATTTTCCTTTGGCATCCCTAAGGCTGAAAAGTATAATTTTCAGATTCAGATTTTAAATGTTTTGTAAATTATCATTCATTTATCTGTCCTTCTCCACTTTTTTCTCTAAAGTTAATTTTTCTCAAATTAATTTTTAGATTTACATTCATTGCGAAAATAAATTAGACAAAATTTCCGACACCCAAAGTTGTTGTGATCAGAATTGTAAGAATTCCAACGGTCTGTGTAATAACGGCAATGGAGTCGTTAAAATTCGACCGGGAGGGAATTCTGCCATTTATCGAAGTTCTACACAAATTGACAGTTTTGGAAATTTTTGAATTTTTTAAAAATAAAATTAATTTTAAGAAGAAAATCGTTCTATTATGGTTTTCACTGAAAACAAAAATATGGGCGCTAATATTCCAGCTGACATTCCGGATAATGTTTATGTTACTTTTTATTGTGAAATGACTGTTTTAATTGATGATGATGATGGAGATAGGTAGGGGATTTTTTGAGGGGCGTGGGCAAGTTAGTCTCGTTAAAAATATGTAGCTAAATTTTGTGTCGGGTTTCGTTTAAATAATTATTTGATTTTTTGGATGAATTAATATTTAGTAAAATTTTTCTATTAGTTGTGATGTTCAAGTTGGACTTTTAAAGGATGAAAGTAACTATTACCGTATAGGCAAGGACGGAAAGTACCACACAACTGACAGAAACAACAACTCTATTTTTAGCGATCCAATTGATGGAAATTTTGTTTTAGGCTTGGGACAGACTTTTGCACCTCGAAATATGCCGTCTGCTAAAATGCAACTTTTCTTTACTAAAGACGGAACAAAAATTCGTAAAAAAATTATTTTTTTCTGAAATTAATTTGGGAGGGAGTTTAAAGATTTTGTTTTTAGTTTTTAATTATGAAAACTTTCTTTTTAAAGGAAAAACCTTTCTTGTTGATGAGGAAGATATGCTTCCACATGTTATTATGAAAAGTGTCAATGTTCTGGTTAATTTTGGAAATGATCCAAACAAGCCTTTTGTTTATGACATCAATAATCACGAGGCTGCTTATTGAAGTTAATTAAACAGAAGTTGAATGAAAAAGAATTTAAATTAAAGGCTTTGATTTTTTAAATAACATTTACTGAATAATAGGTAGAGAAATTGGGAAATGATTTTTGAAATTTTTCGACTTCAATATTAAATTTTTTGGGAGAGGGTATTATTTTTTCGATTTTAATTTTCTAACCAAAATTAAAAATCATTTACCAGAATTTCTGCTTTAAAAATATTCTTGGTTATATTAACATCTTCTATAAAAATTTTTTTTTAATTCACTGATTTTTTGATAAATTAAATAAAAAATTTGACAATTTTTTGTTGTTGAAGATGATAATTTTATATAATCGAGGCAAAGTTTTTATCATCAATTTTATTGGGGCAAAGATTTTAAGTTATCCCAAAAGATTAACCAACTGTATCGCATCATCGAGATCTCAAAAAATCAAAGGAGAACGGGGGATTTTAAACTTAAATATAATAATTTAAAATTTTAGAGCACAAATTTCCGCTGGGCCCAATTTTCCATAAAGTTAGAGCTCAATTTTCCGAAAAATCTTGAAGCCCCATTTTTTCCGCGACTCCTAGCTCGAAATGTACACAAGATCAACGGGTTCTACTAATTATGAGAAATATAATTTTATATTTTATCTTGTAAAATTAAATAAAAACTTTATTCTATTACAATAGATATGTAGATAATTTGAATATTTCGAGGTAAATTATTATTTATATTACGAAATTAATATTTAATTATTTTTAGAATTATAGTATGTTTTGGTAAATGTCCGGTTGGTGTCCTACATGTCCGCAAAGAGAATGCGCATTTTTCCTTCCTTTTCTTGCATTTTTTTCTGCAAGGAGTGGCGCCCATTTTTCTCTTATGTATGGTAGGTTTTGGCACGTGGAAGGAAAGGAAAAATAATTAAAATTACTAAGTAGCAAACAAATGATAAATATAGAAAATTTAGATAAAGAGACAAATTAGATAACGAGTCTAAGAAGAACTTCGAAAACATTAGAATAAGAAAAGTGGTTTTTAAGTTCTTGAAGAATTAAATCATGTTCACCGATCAGTTCTATTGTGTATATAGATGAGGCATTTGCAGAAGCTGATTTGTCAAAATATCTTAAATTCCATTGTTTAATATCCCTACATTATAATCCCATTAAAGTTTGTTATCCCGCTGATATATTAAAAATATATTTGAGAAAGCTAACACAAAAATCCTTAATGATTTTTTCTTTTCTTCATGAATTTCTGGATTCCATTTTTCGACGATTAGGAACTCGATATTGAATCAAAGAGGGTTAGATCAGTTGGATATGAACACCAAACAGTAAATCATCTCTGATCATTTATAAAATAAAATATAAATTTGTACTTTTATTAGTAATTAATTTTAATTATTTTTCCTTTCCTTCCACGTGCCAAAACCTACCATACATAAGAGAAAAATGGGCGCCACTCTCTGCAGAAAAAAATGCAAGAAAAGTAAAGAAAAATGCGTATTCTCTTTGCGGACATGTAGGACACCAACCGGACATTTACCGTATGTTTTAATGCTTCTAAAGCCCATATTTTACAGTAAACTTCTCCCATCTTTTTATTTTTAATTTATGAATTAATATGAATGTCACTTTTTTTATAAATACAATACTTTCCATCTCCTCCATTATCATCCTCCATATCAAGAACTTTTGGATTTTTACCTTGATCATTTCCTTCAAATGTTTTACAAGGAAATACTTGATTTGCGTTTGGTCCGAGAATATGAATATTTTTGAGGGTAGCTACATCTCCATAATTTTTATTTACCCCAACAACATATTGTCCAGCTTCGAGGTTTTCTATAGTTAATCCATTCACATTTATTTTACGGTTACGATACTGTGACAAACAATTACCACAAGTACGTATTCCTTGTCCACATGTACGAATCTAGAATTTATTTAAAATTTACTTAATAGAGGGGATAATGGAATATGTAAAAATACAAACATAAAAATTGTTGACATTTAGTGTTCCAGCCCCGTCAAATTGTATAATTTTTCCTTTACCATTTTTTGCACCTCCACCACGAATCGTATATACTGCATTTGGATTACTCCCTTAAAATTTTATTTTTAAACAATTTTAGATATGTTTTAAAGTTCGGGCTTTGAACTACTATACGAATCTACTAATATTAAATTTCTCTCATAAATTATTTTGGCAGTTCAAAAACCCCCTCCTCCTTTATTTTAAACTATTTCTAACCAAGAAGGGTAATAGAATCATCCGCAACATTTTCATTCCAGCAATCTTCTACAGTACAACTTCCATTACAATGAATTCCATCAGCCCCAGAGAAAATACATCTTTTTATAGTAGCTCCGTCTTGCAATTGAAATACCGGAAACATAAATTCTCCACTCCCCCACTTTCCATTTTTTAAATTTGGCACATAACGATTATATCCACAATCGAGGTATTTACTTACAGGGAAAGTTTCTTCTAACTAAATAAATTTATAAATACATAAATATACCCTCTTTAGATATTTATACCGGAATTGTATTTTTAGCTTGAGGCCAAACAACACAAAAACAACCTTCAAAAAACATTGGAAAACCAAAAATAATCAACAAAATACTAATCATTTTTTATAATTTTTTATTATTTTATTTATTATTATTTACCCTAAAATTTTAAAAATTAATTTTAAATTAGAAAAGTACATATTATAGAAATTTACTTAAAACAAAAGGATTAAAAAAACGAATAAAAAGAATAAAAAATAATTTTTAATCAGAATACCCATAGAGACCCACAGACTACGTATAACTAGTATTAATTGCCCCTCCCCCTCAAATAAATACACCACTTCCATTAATTACCCCCAAACATATGTCCTAAAACCCGTTCAAATTTCAAACCTCGTATAATTACCCTCCCATGATTAATCACTCCCTCCAGCGGAAAGTCGAAACAATAATTACCCAGTTAGTTATTAAAGGATATACGGTAAGCTTCAATGAAAAAAATTTAAAAAGAAAATATAGAAATTGATTAATTTTAGCCCCATCGCTTTATATAGAATATCTTATAATTTTTGGTTAAAATTCCTTAAAACAAAGTCTCAAAGTTGGAGCTTGGTGAGACCATTTAGTTTATTTCTTTAAAGAAATAAAGAGAAAGTCAGAATATTTTAAAATAATTTTTTAAATATTTTGTAGCATTTTTATATAAATATTTTTAAACAAAGCTAAACAAAAAATTATTTCTTTTTTTGTTAAATTTTAGAAAAAAATTCTTTTTTCTGTTATATTTTAATTGAAATATGTTTGTTTAATCATTTTAAATTTTCCACATTTAATAAAAGCTAGACAGGAAATTTTAAAAAATTTATAAAAATTTTTATAAAAAATTTTTTCTGTTAAAATTAAATAAAAAATAATTTATTAAATAATTTTATTTTACTCGATCTCTATTTAAAAATACTTTTAATTAACTTTAATTAAAAGGATTTATTTTTATTTAATTATTTTGATTTTTCTTCTCTCCGAAGGTTTTGTTTTCTTAAAAAATTTTAAAAAAAACTTCAAGTTAATTTTTTATTTAAATAAGAACTATTCTTAAATACTGTATAAGTTGTGTCAAGTGAAATTTTTAAATACCTGCTTTACTTTCCTGCAAAAGTCTAATTAGGTACCAGGGATGGAGAATTTTCAATTTTAAAAGGCGGAAGGCGGAAGCGGAAGAAAGCGGAATAAATTTAAAAAGCGGAAGACGGAAGGCGGAAGCGGAAGACCCAAAAAAGGCGGAATTCTGCGGAAGGCGGAAGCGGAAGCGGAAGAAAATAAAAAACTTTATTCATAATCAAAATTCAAAATTTTCATATTATGATCAGGGGTGGGCGCAAGAGGCAATCGTGAAAAACGCAAAACGCAACGCAAGGCCAAAAATCAACGCAATCAGGATTTAGAGCGATTATGAAGGAGGGATAGAGGAAAATTGGAGGGATCAAGGAAATTTAAAAAGATACCATGCGATTACTGACGAATATCGGATGGGTTGAGGAGATAGCGGAGGATAAATGGCTATCTGTAATTCTCAATAGATACCGGGGATATCAGGGGATTTGGAGGGATAAAGGGAGATCTGAGCTCCAGATACTGAACCAAGAAGCCAAATTTCTTCCTTTTTTAGCGCCGCAAGCGAAAATCTTAAGAATTTTAGAGGTCCTTAAGTTAGATTTCTTCCCTTTCATGCGCCGCAGGCAAAAATTTTGAGAATTTTGTAAAGACAGAAGCCTGATTCCTTCCAGATTTTGCCCTCAGATTGGGTATATTTCTTGCGGTTTTTGCGTTAATTTTGGCCAAATTTACGCAAAACGCAACGCAAGGCCAAAAATCAACGCAAAACGCAAAAAACGCAAAACGCAATGCGCCCACCCCTGATTATGATGTGAATATGTTTTCCTACATTTCAGGGGGTAATAAAATCTTAAAAGTGATCAAGAACTGGTTGTCAAATCCCTGGATATCCTGATCCAGAAATAAAATCCACTTGTATTTGGACCCGATGTCCCAAACGAAATCCCAGGATATACCCCAATCCCAGCTTTGGCAGGCGAGAATTCTCCGCAGGCGAGAATTTTTTGTATTTTAGAAGGCTGAGGGAATTTCGGTGGATTTCTTCCTTTTGATTTCTTCCTTTTTCAGCGCCGCAGGCGAAAATTTTGAGAATTTTGGAAGACAGGTCACCAAATATCTTCTATTTTTAACGTCGGATTAAAAGTAAATTTCTTCAAAAATAATTTTGTCATTAGGGGTGTATTTTTGCGGAAGAGGGCGAAAAAGCGCAAAAAGCGGAAGCGGAAGACGGAAGGCGGAAGGGTCAAAAAAAGCGGAATTCTGCGGAAGGCGGAACGCGGAAGCGGAAGCGGATCCATCCCTGGTACCTACTATATTAATTCACAAAATGATCCAGGAGGTAGGCAGTAAATTTAAAATATTTAAATAAAAATTTTAAACTAAAATATATTGGGAGTTTGAAGAAAATCTTGTCCACTATAATTTAATTAGTAACTTTAATTGGATTAATAAATTATTTTATTTTGTTTTATTTTTTTTTGTTTTATTTTTTTATTTTATATTTTTTATTTTTATTTTACATTGTTTTATTTTTTTCAGTTTTTTTTTTCACATTACCGTATTTGTAAACAACAAAAATAATTTAAATAAAAAATTTAAACTCAAAATAAATATGTACAGTTTTACAATTAAACACAAAAATTTGTTGGGGAACAGAATTCACAGAATTCTAAATGATAACAGAGGATTGTTAGTTTTAGGGATAAATTATATATCATTCGATAGAGCACAATTGAATAAAACAAAAATCAGTCTGACTCGATGATTTTGAACAAAATTATAAATTTTTAATCCTAAAATAAATTACTTCACCCATAGCTTTTCAATTCTGTAACTTTTCAGGTTTGTTTTGCTAGCAAAAAATAATAAGATAAATCATACTCCATTTGTCGGGAATTATCGAATGGTATAGTATGAGTGCGGTTACCATATAATAAAAAATCCGAAGGTGAAAAATAAAAGAGGGGGAAGATGAATAACCAGATACTACTGGTTTTCTTATGAATATCATTCATTCATCGTCATCATCAGTACCATCATAATCATCATCATCGTCGTCGATGTCAATAGGAATGTCCTATAAATTATTAAACTTTAATTAGTAAAAATATTCGGGCAACAGTTTAATTAAATAGTACTCACAGGCAAATTATCAACATTAATATCTGAAAATAAATTTATTAATTATGTATTTATTTTAATTAAATTTATTTTGAGTACTTAATCTAAATTAAAATTAAATTACTATATTGAATTTATAATGTTCAAAATACCAGCTAATGAGTCGATAGACGAATCAGACTCATATCCTCCATAGTTAGCAGGAGGTTCTACATCAGATTCATCTGTATCACTCTCAGTATCAGTATCATTTTCGTCATCAGAACCAAAATAACTACTACACTCATCGTCGTTATCACAATAAACATTTTTGGTAATAAACGCCAAAAATAATAAAAATAAAAGGATTTGAACAGATTTAGTGAATTTAGCCATTTTTGGAATTTTTTAAATTTTCTATTACAAAAGATTTAGTTAAATTTAATAAATAAACACCAGTTAATATAATGTAGTAAATAGGGATGACTGATTAATGACTGATTAATATCCTAGAATAAATAAAATCTGAACCGACTAGAATCCCAATTTTTCTCTCACTCTACCCAGCCCATTCCCGATGTTCGGGTATACAAATATACCTATATTTTTTTAAATTTTTTATAATATTTATTAAATATTTTTTATAATTGTTCATAATAAGATAAATTATAAGCAGGTAAACGAAAAAAATAAGCTTATTAAAATTAAAACTATTTAATTAATTATTTTCTAAAATTTTAAATATTTAAAAAATGCGAAATAATAATTAAAATTTTTTAATGGATAAAATTTTCTATTGTCTAATCGTCTATTGTTTAAAATTGTCTTTTGCTTAAAAATTTTTAAAAATCAAAAATGAGAAAAAAAATTTTTAATTTGAATAAAATCGATTAAAAGATATAAAAAAGTTTACTTCCTTTACCTTACTACCCTTACTACCCTTTACTATACTACCTCACTACTATAATGGATAAAATTTTCTATTGTCTAATCGTCTAGTAGTTCTATTGTCTAATCGTCTAGTAGTTTTTCATATATTTTTAATGATAGTGCCGGCGCAAAAGTCGCCCTTTTGGTGATCGGAAAATTAGGCTCCAAGATTTTCGGAAAATTGAGCTCCAGCGGAATTTTGGGCTGTATAGACAACGAAGGAAGATTTCTAGAGATCGGAAAATAAAAAAATCAAAAGAAAATTTTTCCTCCCACTCTGCTTCTCAAATCAGCGATATCCGTCCAAAACTTCTGATATCATCCTTAATCCCAGCAAATTTCATTATATTTCCGAGTTAGGGATTAAATCTGTATTTAATTGAAAGCTATAAAAATGTACTATAAATACCCTTAGATTTATCCTCATTCAACCAACTCAACAGAGGCTCCGTTCATCTACTCATCTACTACTCGTCTACTCACGCTCATTCGGCGACCATGACTACTCCGATTGCTGTGGATCCTGACTCTGTTGTTGTGCAGGCAAACGGCGGGACTTCACCAATCGTGCTGGAGAATGCAAGTCCTCATGTAAGGAATCAATCTCTTATTCTTTACATTGCCTAATCTTTCTTTTTTCTTTAGAATCGCTACTGCTACAAGGTCAAGTCGACGAACAATGATCACTACCGTGTCAGCTCTGTCTACGGATTCGTTGAACCTCTGGGCTCTGTGAAGATCGACGTGAATCGATTGGTGAGGAATTTTGGATTTTAAACTTTTAATCACTCAGCTGTTAACCTTTAACTTCTTTTCTTTTTTTCTAGCCTGGCCCACCGAAAAGTGATGATCGTCTGGAGATTCTGTTCCAGCCCGTCGAAGCTAGTCAAACTGATCCGAAAGGACCATTCGCCAATGGAGCGTCGGAGTTCAAGCTGGATGTGAAGCTGTGCGCGGAATGAAGAGGGCTTTCCTTGAGACGGAGACGATAATAAAAGCTGTGATATTCCCCTCGATAGAAAGTATATGTATGCCTCATAAATGTATATATGCCCCCTAAATGTCTTTGTATTAGATCCTCAATTCCTAGCATTCACTTTGTTGTATAATATATGGTTCTTTTTACTCACCCATTGTTGTTGTTCTTGTATATATTTTGGTTCAATAAAATTTGTAAATTTTGTGTTCATTGTTTTGATAGGATTAAATACCAATAGGTATTTCTGTTTGAGCATTGATCAAACTCAAACATTTTTAATTTTTGGGAGTGCAAGTCCCCATGTAAGGACTCAACCTTTTTTCTGAATCTTAATTCCATTCCCACCCCTAAAAAGGGCTTTGCTTACGATAGAGATCATTGTTTTTTCAAGAGATTCAATGAAAATCTCTTTTTTACCTTTAAAAAATTAATTGGCTTGTTGTGACAATTTGTTGTGCTGGTAAAGGACTTAAAGCTATTGGAGTTAACTGATTGTGCTTTTGTAAACGTGTTTTTCTTCCAATTTCAATAGGATTATTAATATTCTTCATCCATTGTTTAATTAATTCATTTATATCGCTTTCTAATGAAAGCTCTTAAGTTAAATGTTAATACAACCAAAACCATCGCCTAATGAGAAAAAACTTTATTTATTCCTTAATTTCTTCCCCAAAAATTAAAGTAAATTTATTTTAAAAATTTTTATTTTTAAGACAAAAATATAAATTTTTTAACAAATATGTAGAAAAACAGAAATCACATAAAAAATCAAGTAATAAAAAGGGAGCGATTTTGATACAAAAAAGGCATTTTGGCATATTATTAAACAAATATATATTTTTATATTTTTTGGCGTAGAAAAGAAAATAAGAAGAAATTAAATAATAATGTGAGCATTTTTATTTAAAAATTTCTTTAAATTTTTAAAAATTTTTGAAGAATTTTTAAGTAATTCAAAAAAATAAAACTTGATTTAATGTGAAGATAGACAAAAGTTTATTATTTATTGGGCAATTAATAATAAGATATGAAAATTTTGCGAAAAAAATGGCAAAAGTAAAGAAAGGTATTTTGTGGATAAAACACAATTGAAGAAAAGTTTTTGAATATTTACATAGAAAAATATTTTTATTTTCGAAAGAAATAAGGCTGGCATTAAGGCGCTGCTAATAAGAGATTTATTTTAAGTAGTCAATAAAAATATAGGTACTAACTTAAATTTATTTAAAAAATGTTATCAGTAGGGTTGTCGGTTCTGGACCGAACTGAACCGAAGAAACGGTGATTTTTCGGTTCGAGGTTCGGTTTCGGATATCCCAAAAATTTTCAGGAACCGACAACCCTATCTATGAGGGTTGAATAAAAGGGGATGGCATTTTTTATGACAGCCTTTATTTTATTTTAAAAATTAATTTTTAAACACTTTCATTTCCTTCTAAAATTGTTTCTCCAACAGAATCTTTATTTTGTTTTTCCTCTTCCATTTCATTTAAAAGTTGTTTTTCTTCTTTATTTGTCTCATTATTTTCAATTTTAATAGCCTTATCATTTGAATTAAAATCTTTGTTTGAATTTCCATTTGTTAATTCTTTTTCTTCATCGTCATAATAAACCTTTGAGAAAAAATATAAAAAATATATCGAAATTAAGATGGAAAATAAAAATTAATTTTACAGAGGAAAGTGATTGATCTGCAATTTAAATTCAGTCACAGACATTGTTTCAATAATTCTCAGAATAATTTCAGAAAATTACCATTAAATGGGAAAAAGGGATCAAAAAAGGCCCTAATAATTAAAATCTCTTTATTTTTTTTTAATTTTCTAACTTTCAGAACGGCAATCTCTCCAGTACTTATTGTTTGTGTTTCTGCATCTCTCATTTCACATTTTTGGTTTTGTGTTGTTGGAATTGGGAAACCTCCAAAAACATTTCTTATCGTTGGTGACCGGCATTGTCCCATAAGTGATTGAGCTGCCATTGGAGCAGAAACTTTTCTCAAAGGTGGAGGAATATACCCTCCTCCACTGAATGGGGAATTCCCAAAAAGTGGACTTCCAAGCGGGCTTCCTCCATTAAGAAGTGAAGGAGGTTGAATGGATCCTCGACGGCGGATGCCTGGAGGGCGATAAATACCTGAAATAAATTGAGATATATAAACTCTTCTAGTTGGACATATAACAGGACTGAAACGAAATAAATGGAAGTGAGACAATGCTTTGAGTTTATATTGAATCAAAAAAGGACTCTTTATTACAAATAGATAATTTATCTACAGCTTGAACTTTAATATATCCACTTGCCATTCAAAGGGAGTTCCATAAGTGGTTGTGGCAATGGGCGGCGTTGTTGCTGCTGTCCCCCCACTAATTCTGAGCATCCATTCTGTTGTTGAGCAATATTTCCATTTCTATTTAATACAGGATTTAGTTGTTGTTGTTGTTCCATATTATTATTAGTTGTTATTGCTTCTATACAGAGTTGTTCAAATAAATGACGAAGCTGTGTAGGCAATTGGGAGTCCAACAAACGAAAAAGGCCGTTAGCCAAACAATGACTTTCTTCACAAGCAGAAAGAAGAATGTCTGGAGATACAGGACGATCAGCCCAACTTGAAATATTTAAATTAAATAAAACAGCTCTCCGGTATAGTTAGAAAAATGAGAGAGGGCGCTCTTCAGTGATTATCGAAATTATCTGATTATTAACTCTCAGTCTTTTAAAAAATTTGTAGTAAAAATTACTAACTTTGGTGTTTGTGAAAGTTTTCTAGGACTAATGTCGCTAAGCACCAATGATTGTGGGTTATAAACACGTTGAAGATTAACAAAAGAAATAGCTCTTAATTCTCCCATTGGCTTTCCAAATTTGTGGTGTTGAATGACAGAATGAGCAATCTACAATTATATTGAAATTAATTTTTAAATAACAAGCAAAGAGGATTTCTTATTTATATTACCTAGCTAAATCAAATTCAGATTTGTCTAAAATGTGTCGAACCAAATCATGAACATTTGGTATTGGAAAGATACCCAACCAAAGAAAAGGGTTAAAAAATCCCCAAAATTTTCTTTTTACAAACCCCATCCTAACAAAAGCCTTCCCCCCTTCAAATTTTAATGTTTAATCACTTCTCAACCTGTGTATCAAAAACATTTTTAATTTCAATTCCATATCTTTGTCCAAGTAACCAGGCAGCTCTTCTAACATCATGTGTTACTTTAATAATTTTATCTGATTCTAATAATTCCCCAAGACTTCCTTTATCAGTTAATATTCCTTCACAATGTGCCAAATCAAAAACAATTAACTGTCCTTGTTGTTGTAATTTTTTATTTGTTAAAGGAGTTGAAACAATTACTAGGGCAACAAATTGTTCAGATGGAGTATGATGAGAACCACCACCAAGACAGACAAGTTTAAAATCAACAACTAGGAAATTGGAAGGGTCGTTGGGTGAAGCTGCTTCTAAGTCGGATTTTAAAGAAGCTACGGCATCCTTTAAATAGAAATAGGGGTTATTTAAATATAAAATTCAAAAATTAATAATATCAGCAAGTCCTAAACAAAGCCTATAAATTTCGAATTTGCTCGTACTCGAACTTCGTACCACCCCTATTTTTGGCCTCGTACCTCGTACTTACTTGTATTTGAGAAAGAAACAAAAAATCTAAAATCTTTATAATTTTTTGGAGCCTAAAGTGTTCTTATTTAAAGGATTACTCTGAACAAAAAATTAGTTGGATGTCTAATAAAGTAAAAATTTACTTCCAAGCTCAAAAGAAACTAGCAAATGATTGAAAATATTTGAAATTATCTCAGTGAATAATAAAATTTAATTTTTAAATATTTACTACCTGTGCCTTTTTCAAAGTATTGACAAATTGTACATAATGTAAATTATCTCTACATAACGGAAACATAACTGGTGAAATAATATTTGTAACAGAATTATTTTTTGTTGTTGTAATAACTTCTGGACTTGCAACATTACTTCTTTCACTAGAAGAGGAAGAAGAACCTATTTAAAAATTAAATTTAATTAAATAAACAAATTAATTTATTATTAACCAGTTGTATTTCCTCCTCCACCCCCAATATCCTCTGTAGATCTTCCACTTTCAGAGTCTTGTTGTTCTTCAGATGTTGGTATACGATTTTTAACTAGTTGAACTTTATTTGAACGAATGAAGAAAAGATGACGATTTAATTTTAGAAACATTAATAATTCCTATAAAAATTAAAGGAAATTTAAATATTTTAAAAATGAAATTGAGGGGAAAAATTAACAATATATAGTGAAGATAGTGCAGAACATTTGAGTGAACTCTAAACAAGGATCCCCAGTTTAACTGGTTAATGTACAACTACAGATGGTTTTTCTATTCCCGAGAGTATCAAGTTTAAATTTAAGCTGCTAGAAGCAACTAAAAATATTTTTGGCGTTTCTAAAATTTCTAATTAATAGTATAAAAATATAATTTAATTTATTATTTTGAATATAATTATTCGATATTTTTATATTTTAATTTTAAGAAAAACTCGTAATAACAGATAATCATTTACAAAAAAAACTTATTACCTTAGGATTTGTAGCAACTTCCTGTCGAATATGATGGGGAAAATGTTCACAGAATTTTTTGTAAAATAAATCAAGTGGATAAGGCTGTTCTTCGTTCTTTTAAATAATTTTAATTAATTAAAATTAAAATATATTTTTACCTGTTCCAGAACAGTTTTCATAAATTCAATTGCTGCCAATTTTGCTTTGTGTCCAGCTAATGGACGTCCTTCTTCATCAACAAATTCATCAGGACAAGTTTTTGGTTCTGACATATTTGCTAATCTTACTCTATCACCTTCGACAACAAAATGGTCGATTTGCGAGGCCAGAAACTCGGCAAACTCTTTTAGGTGACGACCCGAAACTAAACGGATTTCTGGTGCTGCTTGGGAACGATGGCCTGTTTGAAAAAAAAAATATAAATATTTGGTTAATAATTAATTGTTTTTATTCAATTTTTTTTTAATTCTTTTCAATTTATTATTCAATACAAGTATCTCCTAATTAACGTGTCTTAAATTTAGGTAATTGAAGTGCATTGAGTGAATCTATAAGTGAGATACATCTGTAATTTCTTTTGAACCAGAATCTAGAAGGAACGAGTCGCGAACCATCTCAATAAGATTGGATTCAAGAACTTAATTTAAAAAGATAATGACATTCTATTTTAACTAATTGCCCTAATTAAATATTTTACAATTAAGAGAAAAATAAATTGTGATAGGAAAAAGAACAGCTGTCACTAACCACTTTTTCCTCGCCCACTAATTCTTCAATTCATTCATATAATTTTTAAATCCCAACCTCCCAAAGAATAAATATATATTTTAAAAGAAAAAGTAGAGGTTTTAAATCTAGGAGATAAGCGGCTCGGGCGCGTCTCCGGTTCCCGCTTGCGGGAACCGGATGACCCAACGCTCGAGCCACCATAAACTATACTATTATATGGAGGTCCTAGAATACCGTATCGCTACTGGATTCAACACTCAACAATATTTTATTTCAATTTATTAAATTTATTATTCCAACTTATAAATTTCAACTTATTATATTTCTATTTTAACGTATCTAATTTCAACATTATTAATATAATTATTTTATTACAACATATATTTACTGGCTCTTACCCGGATCAAGTATGTTATTACCTTTATTTCAAACAGGTGTTTATTACTCCCACTCAAAAAAAATGTTTACGTTCATTAACTTTAATATTTGTTAAATAATACTGGAATTAAATCAACAAATTTATTTATTGTATTAAAATTAATTATTTTAACAATTGAATGATCAACAAGCACATAATTTCAACAAATTAATTTTAAATTAACAAAAATTTTATTGTGCTGTGGTGGTGAGTGCGGTGATTTATTAAGGAGTTATACTGCCGATATAAAAATCGGTTTGGGTTTAAGTTTAGTGGTAGTTGGAGTGCTTTTTGGAATGGGACGTCCAGGAATTGTAGGACGATGTTTAGAGATATAATAAGCCAAGATAAGGATAGAGACCAGGATTAAACCAAGGAGGGCGTAAAATATATAAAAGTGAAGTGTATGTGAGAATTGTGGTTCTTGTTTATCTTCCGCCTCAGTTGTAACTACAGGCCGAGTTTTTGAACAAATAATCGGCTCATTCCATTCTACTGGTCCAAAACATCGGTGGACACATTTTAAGTCTGCGGGACAGGCAACCTCTTCAAATTCCACTTAAAAATTATAATTAAAATAAAACACAAAAATGGGAATTTTAATACAAAAATCAGAATTTATTAAAAACAAAATACAAAAATCAGAATTTATTAAAAACAAAATACAAAAATCAGAATTATTTAAAATTTAATAGTCAGAATTACATAACACAAAATACAAATTTTAATATAAAATAAGTCCAAAGAACATCCAATAAATCTAAAAAGGGAGATCACACCAAAAAATCATATGGGCCCAAAAATAAATATAGAAAGAAAAAATAAAATTAATTAGTTGATCAACAAAAATAAAAGAAATATAAAAGATTAATTAACGTGGCTCTTACACCTTTTAACTACGGCCGGAGTTATCTGGTGTCGGACCACGAGTTTATTAAAACTATAAATAGTTTAATTAAAAGAAGTGATTTAATTAGAATTTATTATGGCTGTGACTATTGGATTAATTTTATAAATTTAATTTTGTATCTTAAATTGTTTATGTAATTAATTATTCTAACACCAACATATATTTAACAACAGATAAAAGATATTTTAAACTACAGCTTTTATTGAAACACATTATTTGAACAACAGTTACAACATAAAAATTTTATTTTAAATTTAACAACACAAAATAAAAATTATTTAATTAAATTTATTTAAATACAGACTTCGAATTACTAATTGAATTAATTATAAGTATTGAATAAAGTGGAAATACTTATTGGAATACTCCATTCAAATTATTTTAAATTATTTTTGGAAAATTAAATACAAAATGGAGGAGGAAGTTGGAACGGATGATGACATGCACACTGCCGATGAAGAAGGGAAAACACCGATAAAAAAAGTGGCTCGCCAATTAAATGAGCGTGAGTTACAGCAAAAGCTCGCGACACTTGAAAAGGAAATCGCCAAACTTGGAATAAATAGAATGCGTGAAGGATTACCTCTGCCAGAATTTTATTCGGGAATAGAGGATTTTGAGGCTTACCTTCGTAGATTCAATAAAATTGCCACCGCGCATCAGTGGAGTGGGACGCGTTGCACTCAAATATTACCTTTATACTTGTTGGAGGAAGCTCGCGCGATATATGATTCTTTGGGCGCGGACTCTAAAAATACGTGGAAAGGACTGACAGACGCCTTGGCAATAAAATTGAAGAAATTAAATACAAAGGAATCAGCGTGTAGGATGTTGACGAACAGAAAACAGAAATCTAATGAATCTATAATCGAATTTACGCAGGTTATTCGCGGTCTAATAAACAAGGCTTTTCCAGAAAATTCCTTTAAAAAAGTTGTTCTTGAGACAGAAGAGGCGCGAACTCAGAGAATTAAAGATTGGAGAGATGATCTTGCTAAAGACTATTTCAAAAATGGAATTAAATTAGAAATTAAGGAAAAATTGGCATTTATTACAACAGATACACTCGAAGATACTATTAACCAAGCTAAACAGATTGAGGAGGTGCAAAATGCTTTGAAAGAAGATAGAATGAGGTCATACCAAAATAAATTATCTGAAAAGGCTATACTTGAAGTTAACGCTGTGAGAGACCAGGTAAATGAACTTAAAGAGCAGGTTGATCGTCGCATGCCAACACAGCCTGTTAGGGGAAATTATAACAACTGGAGAGGAAACTTTAATACTCGAGGCAATTGGAACCAACGGAATAATTATAATCGGGAGCAATACTCTAATAATAGAAATAATTTTCAAAATTATAACAATTGGAGAGGTGCAAATTTTAACCGAGGGCGTGGTACTGTAAGATGGGGACAACGTCGAGGAGCCGGGTCTTTTAACTCGAATAAAATTCCAATAAATAATCCAAGAAATTTTGGAACTGGAGCTTCAAATTCAGCACGAATTAATTCTTTAGCAATGCCTTATATTACTATAATGATGCTTTTAATGTTTTGCCAAGGAATTTGTGGACAATACCAAATTTGTCCAAAAGATAAAATTGGTGAATCAATTGATTTTCCATCGCCTCAAGACTGTACTTTATCACTGACTCATCAGATGGAAATTAAAAATGTTACTTTATTTTTGCCTAAACTTGTCCCAAGGTATTTTCCGATTTATCGATGTTGGATGGAGAGGCAAGTTAAATGTACGGATGCTATTTTGTTTTATCGGGAAGATTTACCAGTTAAAAAAGAAAGATTTTCATTAAGTCCGGAAAGTTGTTGGAATTTATATAAAAGCACAAAATTAAAAAGAATTAATGAAGTCTTATGGTCAATAATATTTTATAATGACTTAAAATATGCGTGGTTTGGACAGCAATGTGTTATGGATAGACATTATTTTCTGGAAGAAGGAGAAGGTGCATTAATTAATAAAAGATTCGAGACTAGTTTTGGAGTGTCGAAATCGGTTGAGGCTCATACTATAAATGGTTCTTTTACAGATAAAGAAAAATTATTTTCGGTTATTGTTTGGAACGCTCCATCTGAAGATTATATTTATACACATTATTCATTTGGCCCAGTACAAGCAGAAATATTTTACAAAAATAATTCTATAAATGGATTAGTTAAAATTAATGAATTACAATATGTTTTCGCACCGTCCGAGAACATTACAAAAAGTTCAGATGTGTTAGGAGTTCCTGATGAAGCTTGGCCAATGGACAATGACGTTTATATATTAATATTAAATACAACAGAAAGAATTATTCAAAAAAGGCAAGTTACAAAAAAACAAAATTTTAGACGTACTACTACCACGACTACTACAACAACACTAATTCCACCAACTATTAAACCAATAAAGACAACAACTCGTCCAATATTAACCACAAAAAAACCAATATTGAGTACCACAACAACACCTATTCATAATAAAAGAATGCATACAACACCTACCATTGATCCTAATTATCGTCTCCCAGTACAACAACAAATTAAAAATAATTATTTGAAAGGAGATCGAGGTTTACCGGGCCCAGATGGAAGACCTGGAGCACCCGGAGAGAAAGGAGATATGGGTTATACTGGACCTAGAGGAATGAAAGGAGCACCTGGAGAAAAAGGAGATATGGGTTATACTGGACCGAGAGGATCAAAAGGAGCATCGGGCCAGGATGCTGCTCCAGGGCTTAAAGGCGATATTGGAATACCTGGAAGGCCAGGAAAAGAAGGATTACCCGGACTAAATGGGAAAGATGGACTGGATGGTTTACAAGGACCTCAGGGCCCGATTGGACCTAAAGGTGACAAAGGAAGCTCAGGTATTAATGGGAAGAATGGATTACCTGGACCAAAAGGAGAGCCTGGAAATTGGGATGAAAATTTTAAAATTTTATCGACTTTGTCTCCCTTAAATAAAAGAGAATTGTTTGATCCCGAGGAAGCACAAAAAGAACGAGATAATAAAATTAAAAATAATCATGAAAAAGTCGATTAAATTATTTATCATGGGAAGAAGCACAAGCGCGAGAACAAATAATGAGAGAACAGTGGAAAAGTACTTGTCAAAATAGGAATCAACAATTGGAAATTGCTAAAATTATAGCTGAAACTAATCCAACCAAAGCAGCAAGATACCTTTATGGAAGAACGGATTTAATAGCATTTTTGGAGAGTGGAATAAAATTAAAATGGAATTTGGGATTATGTACCCCAGTCAATGTTGAAGAAATAATATGGGATCAGAAAGTTGAAGATAAATGTTTTGAATTACTTCCTGTAAAAATAAGAGGTAAATTATTATTTGCTGCACCAGGAAGCCCTGATTTGTTAATGGAGTCTAAAACAAAATCTTGCGAGGAACAACCAATTATATTAAATAAAACAAAATTATTGAATTTTGATCAAGAACAACATTCATTAAAAATTAAACCCATAATTGATGTAAAGACAGGAATTCTTTTTAAAGCTGGAAATAAATTTGAGGAGGAGAAAGCAGAGGCGAAAGATATACAAAAATTTTCAGATTTAATTCACCAATCTATGACATTGCCGGAAGACATTAAACAACCAGAAGTTGAGGATGTACTCTCAGAAATTTTTGGCTTACCAAAAATATTGAAAGAAAAAGGAAGTAATGTTACTGGTGAAGTTTTTGAGAATTTGAAGGAAAATCTTGAGGCGGGTTTGGAAAAAGGGAAAGAAGTTGCTAAGGATATAACAGAAAAAGGAAGTGAAATAATAAGTGATGCAAAAGAATTTATTGAGGATAAGTGGACATTTATGCAGAGACTATATTGGATTTTAATGGCTTTTCTAATTTTATCAGCCTTATTAGTAATTACTTATTTATTTTGGAAATTCCGCGCATTATTCTCGCTCATATGGAAAGGAATAATGATCGGAAGAACGGTTATTAAATTTTTCTTTGGAGGAAAAGAGGGCAGCCATGAAAGGAAAGAAATTAAAGTAAATGCTATAGAAATGGAAGAACTGAACCCCAAACCTTCAGCCCTCACTTTAAATGATCTGGAAGAAAAGGCTTACATTTTGGATTATATTCCTTCTGTTTGTTCTGTGAAAAGTCGAAAAAGATGCTATGTTGAAGTATTATTTGGAGGAAAAATTCAGAAAGCACTCATTGATTGTGGCGCTGATATATCTTATTGTGGAGAATCAGTTGCTTCAAGATGTGGTTTAAAAATAAATTCCAAAGATGTACCAATGGCGTGGGCTGCAAATTCAACACCAATTACATTTTTAGGTTCTGCAATGGTAACTATTGAAATTGGAGGATCAACAATGAGATGGCCATTCTTGGTATCAGAGGATAAATCATGTCCTGGAGGTTTAGTAATTGGAACAGACTTAATGGAAGAGAAGGAGGAAATCAAATTAAATTTTAAAAATAAAACAATTCAGTTGGGAGAAGATATTTTACCAATGATTGCAGCAATGGAATACGTTGAATTACCAAAAAGACAAATAGAAGTAAGACTGTTGGAAAATTATGTTTTGCCTCCATTATCTGATTCACTCTTGTGGGGAACTGTTAATAGAATTTTTGATCCAACACAACAGTTCCTACTTGAAGAATGGAGCCAGCATGAGTATTGGCCAGTAAAAATTGGAAGAACTCTCTCTCAACCAGGATCTTCGCGTTTAATTCCTTTAAGAATATTAAATTTCGGAAATTCGCATGTTCAAATTTATGGGAAATCACGTGTTGGAATTTTGGAACCTGTTTATGATAATGAAAAGAAAGCCAATTCAGTTGAAGTATTTATGAGAAAAGATGAATATGTTTCCCCAGAAGTTAATTGGGAAGATGAATTACCTCTATTACCCAATTTTGAAAAGAAAAGTGAAAAGATTTCAGATAAATTAAATTTAGAAGGTACTTCTTTGTCTAAACAAGGAATTGTCTCTTTAAAAAATATGGTTGATGAAAAAAGTGAAGCATTTGTAAAATCGGATGGTATTATTGGTCTATACAAAGGGAACATAGTACACCAAATTGAGCTGGAACCAGGAACACGTCCAGTTCAACAAAGACCATATACCATACCACATGCCTTGAGGGAAGAGGTCGAAAAACAAATTAAAGAAATGTTAAAACAGAATATAATTAAACCATCTTCCTCAGCCTGGGCATCACCAATTGTTCTTGTAAAAAAAGCGGATGGCAAATCTTGGAGATTTGCAGTTGATTATAGAGCTCTGAATAAATGCACGAAAAAACAAACTTACTTATTACCGCGAATTCAAGATTTACTTGATGTAGTTGGGGGAAAGAGTCTCTTTTCTATTTTTGATCTACAAAGTGGATTCCATCAGGTAAAAATGAATAAAAAGCACACGGACAGAACAGCTTTTATTACCCATTGTGGCCTCTACGAATTTTTGCGGCTCCCTTTTGGTCTTGCTGGAGCACCACACACGTTTCAGAAAGTAATGGAGGAAATGAGACAACAATTGTCTCGAAGTTTCTTGGTATATCTGGATGATGTAATACTAGGAAGCGAAACGGAAAATCAACATTTAAATGATTTAAATGCATTTTTGAATGTTTTGTGTGAGGTTGGAATGAAGCTCAGAGCAGAAAAATGCAGATGGGGTTGTTCTGAAATTCGATATCTAGGATTCTTGATATCCGAAAAAGGAGTGCGTCTGGATGATTCTGATTTAAAACCAATATTAAAAATTAAAAGACCGGAAAATTTAGCTGAATTACGATCACTGATAGGGATGTTCAGTTACTTTAGAAGATTTATTCGTGGATTCGCAGGAATTATGGCACCAATATATGACCTTACGAAAAAGGAATCTACTAGGGATTGGAATGAAAAACATGATAAAATTTTGGAGGAAATGAAAAAGAGATTAACATCGGCACCGATTTTGGCCACCCCTAAATTTGGAAGACCTTTTATATTAGAAACTGATGCCAGTGGAACTGCTATTGGAGCCTGCCTTTTACAAGAAAGTGTCCAAAAGGAAATTCACCCCATTGCTTTTTATTCTAGAACTCTAAATAAACACGAGAAAAATTATAGTGTTGTGGAATTGGAAGCCTTGGCTTTAGTATCTGCACTAAAACAATTTCGAGTATATTTAGAAGGAGCGGGGACTTCGACAGTAATTACCGATAACTCTGCTTTGACCTCACTATTTCGAAGGAAGGATCTTCAAGGACGTTTAGCTCGCTATCAGATTGTATTACAAGCTTTTGATGTGAATATTATTTATCGCCCAGGGAAATTTAATAAGGTCGGAGATCATCTTTCGAGATACCCGCCTGAGGCAGATATAGAAATTAAATCAATAGAAGTTGAGAAGAAAATTTCGATTGATGAATTAAGTAAAGCACAAAAATGTGATCGTGAAATTTTATTAAAACGCCAAGAAAAGGAAGAAAATATTAAGGAAATAAATGGAGTTATTTGGGAAAAGATAAAAAATGATTGGAAGATTTTAATACCCCAGGCAATAAAAAATAAAATAATTAAAGAATTTCATGAGGATCCACTGCAAGGAGCTCATCTTGGAATTAATCGTACGTTAGAGAAAATTAAAAGATCGATGCATTGGAAAGGATTAGCAAAGGATGTCGCCGACAGAATACGAATTTGTGAGGTCTGCCAAAAGAGGAAAGTCGTGGGTGTACACATGAGTAGAGAGGAGATTTGTCCAATAGAACCAGCTTCAAGACCCTTCGATAGATACATTTGGACCTGTTGGGTCCAATTCAGAAATCATTTCGAGGGCATCAATATATTTTTGTGGCGGTGGACTCATTCAGTAAATGGGCGATTGCTGTGCCCATTAGGAATCAAACCGCGACCACAATATCCGAGATATTTCTAAACGAAATTATTTGTCGATTTGGAATACCTTCATTAGTAGTCACGGATCAAGGGACCCAATTTATGTCATCCACGTTTACAGACTTAGCACAAGCAATGAATTTTTGCCACAAACCTACAACCGCTTATCATCAATCGGCTAATGGAATGGTTGAACGTTTTAACAGAACATTAGCAGATATGATAGCTACCTGCACTGAACAGGGTAAAAAGTGGATGGACGTATTGCCACAAATTATTTTCGCATATAATACCTCGTATAATCAACAAATAAATAATTCTCCATTTTATGTTATTCATGGATTCGTTCCCAAGCTACCCACAGAAGCTACTCTTGGGATTGAGAAAGAAAAATTTAATGATATGAATTTATATGTGAAAAATCTTGTAGAAAATTTGGAATTGGTAAGATCAGATGTCAAGTGCCGGTTACAGGGGAATATGGATATCATGAGAAAGCAACAAATTAAGATTAATAAGAAAAATTGGGAGAAGGGAGAGAAGGTCTTGGTGAAGAAAACGGAAAATATTAAGAAGTTTGGAGATAAATATGAGGGCCCGTTTACAATTGTTGAGCTCCAATGCCCAAATTTATTAATTTCTGACTCGGGGTTGGCAGATGAGGCATGGTTGATTCATATGGATAGATGCAAACCATTTTATACTGAAGAAATTTTAAATAAAAAAGATAAGAGAGTGGCTGGTGATACTAATTTGGAGCAGTCAGATAGTGATGGAGAGGATCGAATACAAATTAATTCTGTCACTAACAGTTTGGGATTAACTGCACCTAACAAAACTAATGCTATTACTCATAACTCAAGCTTTGAAGAGGATACTAAAAAATTTACTAACACACATGCGACAACGGAAACTAATTTGAATATAAATTTTCAGATAAAAAAAGATTTAATTAAATCTAAAAATAATATTATCCTAAAAATGCCTAATTCTAATTCAACTTCATCATCAATAATTATTGAACAACAGAATAAACTCCCATGGCACTTTGAGGATGTGTCATCACCTGAACTTTCTGAGGATGAGGAAAGAATTATGCCATATTCAAAAGAAGATAAGGGAAAAGAAAAAGACAAAAAGATTGCCAAAAATATTGAGGACAATAAAAGTAGAAGTGCCGGAGTGAAGAGGAAGAAGGAGGAACAGGAAATCGCTAATTCTGTTGACTGGGAAATGGCATACCGTTTGAAGAGAATTAGAAGCAAATACGAAGACGACATGCTGACGAAACATAATGATATATGGAAAGAGATTCTGAAAAAAGGCGATCAGTTCCATTCTAAGATACAGGATAAGCTGGACAAAGAAAGAAAAGCGTTGGAAAAGGAGCGGAAAGAGAAGAAGAAAGGGAGAAAAAACGAAAAGAAGCAAACAAGAAAGGAGGCTGAAACTGAAGCTGAAATAGTAAAGAAGAAACTGGATGATGGGAAAAAGAAGCCTAGAGAAGCCGAAATGAAAAATGAAGGGGATACTAAGCCAAAAGAGAAGAAGACTGGTGTTGGTGATTTTGCAAAATTTGCTAGCCGAGTGGTGCAAAGAGCAGTGGTTGATAAAATAGACGATGTCGTTCCTGAAGAGTTACCTGAAGATAAGGAGAAAATAATAAAGAAGAAGGAAGAAGAAGAAAAATTGTTAAAATTGGGGAAATATCAAGAAAAAATGAAATCTCGACGAAAGGATTTCGATGAGGAATTCGTCGCTAGAGGTTATAAAACGCGAGAATATTCTATGTCACCAGTTAGACGTTCGGTTGTGGGATATATAGATGAAAAGGACAAAAAAGATAAAATGGGAAAAATTAAAGCTAAAGAAAATAAGAAGGTGGAAATAACTACAAAGGAGATTGGAGTGAACACTGTTTTTAATACTTTGGTTTTTAACCGAATTTTGGAAAACCTTGATGAGGTCCAGGAATTTTTAACCTTAAAGCCAACCGCGAAATGATGGGACAACAACAATCAATAAATAAAAATAAAACAACAAAAAAAATTAATAAAAAAATTAAAAATTTCAAAAAAAAAAATATAATAATCACAAATATTCATAATTACATCAGATATTTTCATCAAACTATTAATAAATATTTCTTTGTCATATTAATCACAATATTCAACAACACAATTACTATCACAATTATTTTAATTCATACCAAAATTATTTTAAAATATGTTTATTAAAATTACCCACATAAGGAATGACCATTGGAAGAACACACAAAAACAAAAATTAATAATAAAGTGAACATTGATGTTTAATAATAAAATTAATTTTAAATAAATTAAATATTTTAATTCAATTTGATGAAATATTTAATAAATGTTTAAAATTAAAAGGAAATTCTTCGATTGGTTTATGGAATGCTTTCGAATTTTAAATAACTTGTGTCTTCCTTTTGGCCACTCAAATCTTTCTGCCACCTGGCCCCTACTAAATTGAAAATACAAAAGAAAGAAAAATTTAATAAAAGATGAAAAAGAAAAAAAAATTGATTAAAAATAAAAATAGAGAAAATAAATTTTAAGCCAAATTTAATATGTTTGTAGGGCCCTACTCCTCCAAGTTCACCTTAAAGCTACCAAAACATCTTTAAACTTTAAAAGTTCAAGGATGAACTTGGAGGGAGGAGGGGAATGTGATAGGAAAAAGAACAGCTGTCACTAACCACTTTTTCCTCGCCCACTAATTCTTCAATTCATTCATATAATTTTTAAATCCCAACCTCCCAAAGAATAAATATATATTTTAAAAGAAAAAGTAGAGGTTTTAAATCTAGGAGATAAGCGGCTCGGGCGCGTCTCCGGTTCCCGCTTGCGGGAACCGGATGACCCAACGCTCGAGCCACCATAAACTATACTATTATATAAATGTTTGTAAATAAATTATTAAAATTAAAAAAAATTAACCAAGCAATGATTTAATTTGCAATTCAGGCCCAAATTTTTCTAATTTTTTAACAAAAAATTGGACAGCCTCTGCTGCGTAGTCTCTAAAGAAACAAAAAAATAATTTAATAAAAAAAATTATTTTGCCTTTGTCGACCAGTAGCAGGAATATGCATAAGGTGATTTTTTCCTTCGACTTCACCAAATCCTTTCAGAATTACCTTCAAAATAGAATAATAAAAAAACTATGCTTTATTTAAAAACAATAAATCATATGTAGGTATATTTGTAAATATTTATCATTCTCTCCCACTAACAAAATTTTACAAAATAAATAACAGATTAGTAGTAAATACTCAACAATTTTGCATATTAAATTTTTTTCAGTAATATCATAAACAGCAAGAATATTTTTGTAAGGGTTTTAAACTCCCAAATAAAAAGTTGTAATATGTACATGAGAAAATTCTCAGAAAATTTGAAGGATAAAGAGGTAAGTGGGGCCTCATAAAACATCTAAATGGATGTTTTGTAAGGGGATATGTTTTAACAAAAAAAAGATATGTTTTAACTAAAGTTAAGGCAAAAGAGAGAGAATTTTAAATAAAATATTAAAATAATTTTTAAAAACAATAACTAACTTGGTCCCCATCCAACACAAATAAAGATGGAAATTGCCCGAGAAATTCTGTTAGGCCTTCCTACAAAAGGAAGATTTAATTAGAATTTAATAGAAGATTTATTAATAAATAGTACCTGAGTGGTACCGACAGACTGACGCATTTCTTCTGTAAAGCCGCGTGCGCCGAATTGACCTAGGTTAAGAATAATATTAAAAATAATTTATGGACTGGAAAGACATTAGTTACGGCATAATTAGAATCATTCGTTAGCATTTTTAAATAAGTAATGGTTAAAAAGTCATTATTGCCTATCAATTTGATTTTAAAATTTAATTCAAACCTTCATTCGCTATCATTTTTAATAATTAAAAAATATTTTTTAATTTACCTATTTATTTAATTTACAATATTAAAAATGATAAAAAAAGAAGAATATAATTTCCCTTTTTATTTAAATAATTATTTATTTCTAAATCCAAATCCTATAAAAATTATTTTAAAAAATATTTCCATAAGTTCCGCCTTTTCCCTTCCTTTCCCTTCCATTCCCCATTTCCCCTAAAACTTACAACTTAAATCGTGTATAGTCCGTTGTCCTCCCTTTAGCATTAAATGGTCTACAAAAAAGAGAAGTGCCATATTACGAGCCTCGTCCATTTTTAAATAAAAATTTTTAGGACGATTTATGAAGGCAGAAAAGAATTTATTTGTTGTTTTTATTTAATAAAAATATGGAAAGAAGACAATTTATTTTTGTCAGGAGTTTTAGGGAAATGGCCGGGACGGGCCCCGTCGCTGGTAGAATATACCCTCACCTGGAAAAATTTAAAGGATTTAAATAAAAAATATGTAAGTCTGTCACATTGAAATTTTAAAAAGATTAGAAGAGAGGAAAAAAATGTTAAAGATTTTACATAAAATTTTATAAAGAAGGAAGTTTTACTTTTTGTTAATAAAAAAATATTACTAATAAATTTGAATATTAAATTAAAAAATTAAAATTTTGATAGTTAAGTGATAGGGTAAATCCTTAAATGGAAATGGTAATCGGTTTTGTGTACCTCCTTTGTAGCTATTGGGGAATAGTTCGAAGAATAGAAGGTTAATCAGCCAGTCATTTAATTAGAGGAAATTTGTTATTTTTCTGTAAAATCAGGATAGCAAATAAAAAATTGGGCAACAAAAATATTTTTCAAAATTTTGTGTCGAAATATATTTTAATTTAAAAATTAAATTTTAATTAACAGAATTTCTAATTCAAATAAAATTTCCTTTTAGCCTATATACCAAAATATCTAAATTAAATCTATAAATATTAAAAACAGCTGTTTTTATATTCTATTTTTATATCTTGAAAATAAAAATATTTTTTTATTTATTTTTTGAATGCAAGTAAATATGTACATATTTTATGATAGATTATCTACTTAAAGGTAAAAAAGGTTAAAAAGAAAAATAAAAAAATCCCCGTTTATTTTTTAAATAAATTTGTTTTGTTTAAAAAATTAATATTGTTAATGAAGATTAATTAAATTAACGGATTTACTTGATTAATTCTATTAGGGAAGTAGTTAGTATATATTATTAAAATTTAATTGAGTTATGTATTAGAGAGTTCCTCTTAAAGTAAATACATTATTTACTCAAATACTCAAAAAATTCAAATTTAAGAAATAACAATTACCATAGGTACCGTATTTACTCGATTAATTCCCCCGAGGAATTATTTTTTCAACCCATCCGTGGCATGGGGAATTAATAGAGGGTGGGGAATTATTCGAATTTTGAAATTTGAACGTGTATTAGGGTATTTGGGGATGGGGAATTATTTTTTCAACTCATCCGTGGCATGGGGAATTAATAGGGGGTGGGGAATTATTTGAGAGTGGGGAATTAATCGAGTAAATACGGTAATCAACCTATCGCTGTAGAGGTTAATGAAAAAATAATAGGGGCGAGGTAACTATTTGAGGTTATTTCAGAAATGCTAATTATAACAATTTTTAAGGGGGTAATTGTTATTTCAACCCTTGAATGTAGTGGGTAATTAATAGAGAGGGGTAATTATTTGAGTAAATACGTTAACTCAATTTAAAAGTTTCACAAAAAATAAAAATAAATAAATTGTTTGGCAAAAGAAAATATTTTTTTATTATATTTATTTACTTTTTTTAATCACTTCGTGGCGTTTTAACACTTTTCTAATCCAATTGATTTTGTAATACTACATATTTCTTTTTTAAATAAAAATAAAAAAAGTTATAAATTATAAAAAGTGCTACCATTAAAAAATGGCCTTATATAAATGTATTTTTATTTAAAATTTAAAGAAAATATTTTCTTTCATTTATGTTTGCCCTGTTATCTTTTAAATTAATTAATATTGTGGTAAAAAATGATGAAAACAAAAGAAAATGATTAATTAAGAAAGGGAGGAATTAATTAAAAATTAAATAAAACTATTTTAAGGGCAATTGAAAAAAATTGTAATTATTTTAAATTATTAAGAAGAAAATAGAAATAAAAATAATTTTTTAAATAATAAAAGGAATGAAACAAAATAAATTATATTTGGAGATTAGGAGGGAAATATGGGATATGAGTAGGGTTGTCGGTTCTGGACCGAACCGAAGAACCGAGGATTTTTCGGTTCGGTTTCGGATATCCGAAGAAATTTCAGGAACAGACAACCCTAGATATTAAACTTGACTTGGGATAAATAAGAGATATGAAAAGAAGTCCTAAATTTTGCTAAAAATAGAAAGTGATTAAAATAATTAAAAAATAAATAAAATAAAAAAGTACATACAACAAAAACTTTTGCAGAAAAAATTTTTTATTGGGTGGTAAAACGAATTAGCCACTAATAAATTAACTGGTAAAGAAAGGTTAATTGATTTGAAGAAAGAAATGAACGAGAAAAAAGAAAAAAGTGGTTTTTTGTTAATAACGATAAATGCGCGACATGAATCGCTAAATAAAGACAGCCTCCTCCTTCCCTTACCTCCCCCCACTCCTTTTTCCTTTCAATTTATTTTCCAATCTTTTGTTCTTTCAAAAACAAAAAAACAACACCCCTTTCTGAAAAATTTTCTTTCCAGTTTATTTTGATTATTGAAGAAAATAAGAGTAAATAATTTAAAGTGTTAGGCACTTTAAAAACTTGGAAAGTATAAGTTTATAAAGACAAGAAAATTTAACGAAAATTCAGTGATTAAACATTTAATCTTTACAATTAAATAAATGCCAGATAAATAGTTCCTAAAATGACTTCCTAAAATCCTTAGTTTTCGGATCATAAAAAAGAAAGTGTAGTTTCTCTAAATTCTCGTGAGATGCAAGCTTATCAAAAAGCAACCTTCTGTTAATTTTTTTAAACTTTTTGCCTCTAAAGGCTTACATAGCTTTCTATTAATATGTATAATAGCTTTCTATTAATTAATTATAAATATTTATTAATTTTAATTAGAGATCGGTAAATTATAACGTTTTGAAATACCGATATTCGTCTACGATTAATATCGATTGAAGGTCTAGTTCGTACTTCTAATACTAAAATCTGCGCAAGTGTTTATAACGTGTATTGTTTAATTTTTGAACAAAAGAAATTAACAAACAAAAAGAAACCAAAAAATATTTTCCTTTTATTTTTGCTTCTTATTGGAAATAAAAGAGTTTCGCGGAAAATGCCCCTTATTGACAATCATAAAAAATATTCAAAAAAAACTATTTATTAATTTTTTTCAATTTATTTCTAGATAAAATCAAAATAAAATGTTTAAAATAAATATTTTATATATTTAGATAAAAATCATTTATTTTGAGGGATTTGTGTTCAACAAAAATATATTTAGAGATTATTTATTTTGTGGAGATAATCCCCCCAAGTAAATCCTTTCATTTCTCACGGAAGAAATTTTTGCATTTCTTTCACAAAAATGCAAAACATACCTAATAGATTCTCTGTTCTGAACAGAAAATTTCACCGTCTTCCTCCATTCTTTTTTTAATTTTTGGGCCCAAACATTTTGATAATATTAATTTGAATATATATTCTCTAAGATTCCATGTTTCATTATCAAAAAAATTAAAAACCAAACAAAAATATTTAATTAACTCAAGAATTTACTTTTTTGTAAAGAAAATGGATGGAGTATTATTTATTTAATGTATATTTATTACTACATAAATTAAATATTAATGGGCGTAATCGGAGGAAAGAATCAAAAATATTTAATAATAATATTTGGTAAGAAAGTAATTATAAAAATAAAAGAAAATCCCGCAAGAAATAATTAGGGAAAGAAACATTCCTTTATTTTATTATAAGGTTAATGGACTTTAAATTCGAGAAAATTTTAATTAAGATAAGTAATATTTAAATAAAAGTCTAATGATTTAAAAAATTATTTGTTGAATTATTTATTTAAAAAATGATTGGATTCGATTTAAAAAATTTAAATTAAGAAATTAACAGAGTTTTCACTTTTAATAAAGAAAATAAAGAAAAGTAAAAATGTGTTAGTATTTAATTTAAAATATTGTGTGTCATCTAAAAACTAAAAAATAAATATGTGTGCTATCAAAAATAAAAAAAAAAGATAAAAAAAAGTGTTTGACTTTGAACAAAATTATATTTAAAAGAAATAAATGTGTTGCTAAAATCGCTTATGAAAGTGGTAGATGAATGGATGGATGCTAAAAAAGAAGGGATGAGTTGGGGGGATTGATCGCGGATGGAGGGGGAGAAGGAAAGGAAAGGGACAAACAAAGGAGACGTGTATTATAGGGAATGTTGTTGGTTTTAAAAGCGTCCTGGTCGAGACCGCCGGGAAAAATATTTTTGTGGATTGAAAGGGGGGAAAGGCATGCGAGCGATAAAAATGAAGAAAAAAGTGGGAGGAAGAGATGGAAGAAAGTAAATAAATAAATATATTTTTAATTCTTCGACGTGATACATGATCCTGATAGTTAAATGAAAACAAACGATTAAAAGTAAATGAGAGAGAAAATAAATATTAAATATAATATTTAGGGTATTGGACCAAATTAAAAAAAATATTTAATAAATAGAATTAAAATTAGATAAGAAAGTAAGAGTTTAAAGTCAAAAGATTTTTAATTATTTTAGTACAGCAGCAAGGGTAACTTGGTTTAGAAATATTGAATCTCGAATGATTGAACGAGGCTATTAGTTTATCATAAATGAATGTGAATTTAGGTATCTTAAAAAGTAGACTTCATGAACGGAATATAAGAAAAACAATACATAGTAAGAAAAATCTAGGTTTTCTTACCTAAATAAGAAAATTTTAAATTGATGGAAATAATATGTAAACAAAAGAATCTTGATTTTACACTCTCGGGGACAAACAAAATTTATGTAAAACGGGATTATTATTTTTAGGCAGCCTACCACCACACAAACAGCGGCCAAAAATAATTTAAAATAACTATGTAAAATTGAAAGTGTTATGTAATTTTGGGTGAATGTAAACTGAGATTTGACTATAATATTAAATTCTAACAAAAATAATTTTATTATTTAATTAATAAAATAATTTAGTATTTAATTAAATGTGTAGTGGCCATAAAAAGAATAACTATTTTTATTTTAAAATAAATTAGAAAAAGAGAAAGAGAAAATTAGAAAATATTATTTAAAGGCCAAAGCTGTCAGGTAGCAACAGACTGTCAGAAGATTTATTGAATGATTTTATTCGATGAACGCTTGTTTGAAATATAGACTACCTTTTATTAATTATTAATTTTCGATAAACTCAGCTAAATTGTAACTCTATTATTCCTCATTAATTTCAGAAAAATAGCAGCTTCAAACTCGGGGGTGGAAATATATGGAGTGGCTTTTTAAATTGTCGGGAATGAAATTATGTGTAATTTTTGTGAAGAATTATATATCAGATTAGAAGTCTCCATTAAAATATTTAATTTTTGTAATTATTTTATTTCTTAAATTTACAAAAAAAAATTTTTTTGTTTAACAAAAGAACAAACATAAAAATATACTATTGTTTTCATCTCAAATATTCTTCGATAACAATACTTATATAAGAGGTATAGTAATTATAATGATTATAAGTACTTATACATATAAAATATTTTTTTGCTAATAATTTTTAAAATAATTGTAAATCAAGACGGAATCATGAAAAACAGAGAAAAGAATTGTTTAAAATTTATGTAAAAAAGTTTTTTTAAGATAAAATGTTATTTTAAAAATTCTAAAGATTACAACTCATTTAATTAAATTTTGGACACTTGCCAGTAAGACAGGTTTTAGCGGACTTTTCTTGTATTTAATAAACTTGAGTGTTTTAATTTAGTAAAACTTTATTTGATAATTGTTACCAAAAGCAATTAACGTTTGTTTTTCTGATTCAATTAATTATGAAATGTGGTGGTGATTGATGTAAGGACTTAAATATGAATGATTGAATAACTTAATCGAAGAATTCCTAAAAAATTTGTCCGCAAACTGTCGGTTCTCCTTTATAAGTGTCAAATTTTGTAGATTAATTCAATTTGTTTTTTATTATTTATATTTAACTTTAATAATCCATGGAACAAAGATTCAATTTTTATTTAATCCAGCTCCTTTTTTTAATACTTTTTTGATTATTTACCTCCTGCATTTTTAGACTTGTAAAATCACAATTTATTTGTTAATCAATTGTTTATTCAACAGAAAATCTTCAGATTAATTTTTTCACTACGAACTTTGTCTCAAGGAAAATTTTTATTTATATTTTTTTCTTATTTAATTTTTATTTCTTTTACACACAATTTAAGTGTAACAGTCTTAAAGCAAATAAATAAATTTCAAATATTTATATTTGAATTTATTACGCAAAAATTGCCTAAAAACATTCTTTTATCAAAATTCAAATATTTATATTTTCAAATATTTATAAAATTCAAATATTTATATTATATATATTCAAATATTTATATTTGAATTTATTACGCAAAAATTGCCTAAAAACATTCTTTTATCAAAAAAGAACAGACAAAACTTTGAATATTTTCACTTGCCATTAGTTGACCTAAATAATTACAACAGTAAATGACCAAGTATAAAATGCCTGTCCATTTACTTTTTTTAATCATTTTATTTACTAATTTAAAATTATTTGCATAGGTATTTATTTACTATCAATATATGTAGTATAGTAAAGCAGCTGGGCTATAGCTAGTATTTCTCTCCTTTAGCTAGAACCAGCATCTACCGGACTGATTAAAATCATTTATAAAAATCTTGCCAATTTAAATATTCCTAAAGATAGATTTAACTGATGGCCACAAATTAGAGAAATTTTTAACCTTCATTTCTTCTACATATATTCTGTCTTTAAATTGACCATTTTATTTAAATTTTCCTGATTAATTTGTTTTTTTTAAGCATTATCAAATTCTTTTCATGAAAATGGACAGAAAATTATCTACCTTGTCTATCGCTAACTCTCTTGACGACATTGAATCTTGTACCAACATGGAGTGTTTAACATTTCGTGGAGAAATGATTAAACGCTTGAATGCTATGGAAGAAAGGATTAACAAAAATACGGACAATTATGACTCTCTTTCTAAAAATGTTATTGGTCTACAAAATAACATTTTTACTGTTTCTCAACAAGTTGGAGAAATTTCGGTAAAAGTAAAAAGAAAATTTTAATTTAATTTTTGTATTTCTTAGCGTTCTGGAAAGCAACATGAATCTGACCCAACGATGGAACAACTCAAAAAGTTTATGGAACGAAACATTCCACCACAACCTGTAACGGTGAGTTTAGATAATATATAGGAAAATATTCTGACATATAGTGGTATCAGGCTGAAAATCTCTTAAGATCTCTTAAAACCTTCAGAAAATCACTTTAATTTCAAGGTGTTTGTTTTGTCCAAAAATAAATTGGCAAAGATTGCCGATGTCATGAGTTGCTGTGATTCGAAATGTTTGCCTGCCGGTTCTCTTTGCCGTAATGGTAATGGAATCGTGAAAATACGCGAATGCGGTATTTTGGCAAAATATCTGAGTTCTACCCAGAATCTTGGTTATTATTTTTTGAGTATTTATATAAATAAAAAATTTTTTTAAGAAGGCAATCGTCCAATTATGGTCGTTGCTGAGAGTGAATTTATGAGGGCTAATATCCCTTCTGACGTATCAGGACAGACTTATGTTGTGTTTTATTGTGAAATGAAGGTTATTCCGGACAATGATGAGAATATGGAGTGAGTTTTGCCTGTTTAAAATTTTTAACGTATTTTTTCAAAAGTTATTCAAGTTTAACGAAAATTTCTAACAATACAATCTCCAATGCTACATTTAAAAAAATTTTAGTTGGAAAGCAGAGCTTGGCCTTTATAAAGATGCCAATTGCTTCTTCCGCGTAAGTAGTGATGGTCACTATTACACTGCTACTACTAAGCGAATGTTTAGCGAGCCTCTGACTGGTTGTGTTGTTTTTGGAGTTGGTCAGATCTTTCCTCCACGAAATAAGCCGAATGCTCCAACCCAAATATTCTTTACAATGAATGGGAAGCAAATCGGTTTGAACATTTTAAATTTATGTTTGAGCAAGGGTATGCCTGATAACGCTTTTCCTTTTTATCTCCTTAAAATTAGTATTTTCAAGGGCCAATCAAAATTAATTGCTTCATAAAATTTTTCAAATCTAACCCTATTCTCTCAACTACTCTAAAATATTAAATAAAATTTTTAAGACAAGACAATTCTGATGTCAGAAGATGTTGATTTACTTCCACACATCATTGTTAAGAATTGCGATGCAGAGGTGAACTTTGGGATGGATGACACCAAGCCGTTCACTTATGACATTGGAAAGCACGAAGCTGCTTATGATAATTAATGGAATTGAAAGAAATTTGAAAATGTTTTTTTCTTTTTTGGTATTTTATTTTAAATAGTTGAAATTAGAAAAGATGTATCAGTCAATTCTTGGTAAATAGATGAATATTGGATACTAAATTATAGTAAAAAAACATTCTTCTAATCTCAACTATATGTATATTTTTTATATAATCACTCCTGTAACCAACACATACTTTCTTTAAAAATGTAAATTGTTTTTCTTGTAAAATTTAATACTCTTTTTTTTCTAATTTATCGATAAACATTTAAAGATTTGACTATTTTTTTAATAACTAAAAATAATTTTTAAATAAAAAATTCCTTAAAAAGAATTATTTTAAAATACTCTTACTAAGACTAACAATTTTATTTTAGAAATTTGACAAATGTGAGAAATCACAAGGTCAACTATATAATTGCACAGATAGGAACAATTTTGATAGAAAAACTATCTAATTTTGGAAGAGGTAGAATTTACATCAAATTGAGACCAAACAGGAAATGAAAACAAAAATTCTATGGAAATCGAACAAAAATATTTTTTTGGTTTTGCTTTGAATTTTAGAAATTATTTTAGAATTGCAAAAATTTAGAAAAAAAAATAAAAATCAAAGCGGCACTCCTTAAGATGAGGGTGCTATTTCTGCGGACTTTTTTTGCGGACTTTTTTCCTTTCATTTAAATGTTTTACTTGTAGCAACTAACTGTCAACGCCCCCCCCCCATTATTTTTCCTACCTAAGATTGTACATAATGGTCAGATTTTCTTCTTCCTCTCCTTCTTCCATTTGCCCTGTGGCATATTCAAACAAGAGACATTGATAAAGAGAAGATTAATTTTATAGTCATACACTTATTTTTTGCCTCCTAAAACAAGGTTAAACAAAAAATTAAAATTGATTTGGTGTATAAACATTATGAATTTGTGTAAAACCTTTACATTCTTATTTATTTTTAAAAATATTGAACAACTGAAAAAATATATTGAACTCAATATTGAACAACAAAATTAGAGTTAATCTTCTCTTTTTCAATGTCTTTTGTTTGAATATGCAACAGGTCAAATATTGGGAGGAGAGGAAGAAGGAAATCTGACCATTTTGTACAAGCTTAGGTAATAAAAATAATGGGGGGGGGGACAAGGTTTGAAAGTACCCGCATTTCTGTTCCACAATCACATGTTCTTTTTCTGTGAATCATTCCAAGATCAGTGATCCATTGTTGAAATTCATCATCGGGTAATTGAATTTTTATCATAAAATTTAGTCGAAGTAAAATTTTTTATTGATTGTAACATTTTACGTTTGTAATGTTTAAATTAATGGTGAACACATATTTTTCAAATTGACATAAAAATTAAACAGTTAGTTGCTACAAGCAAAACTTGCTGCAAGCAAAACGACCAAAACATTTAAAAAGAAACATTTAAAAGTAAGGAAAAGTCCGCAAAAAAAGTCCGCAGAAATAGCACCCTCATCTTAAGGAGTGCCATCAAAGCAAATATACAATGCAATTTAAATTAGAAAAAAAACACCTGGACTTGGGTGAATTAAGCTCTATTACATTGTTGAGGTAAAATAAAGAAACATTTCTAAACAAAATCACCGGAAGACGCGATCCCTGATTTATTCCCTACTGTTTTGCTTTATCCATTCGTTTCAATCTCGCTAAAAGAGCAATCACCATCATCATCTTTAGAACCATCCTCAAACAAGATTTTCATCATAAACGGACGTCGAGTGCTACGAAGACGCACATATGGATAAGTAGAAACTTCAGTGCTGCATACACGCACCAGAGTGTCGTCCATGTCCAAACATTCCGTGATTGGTGATTTCTGAAATTTATATATGATAAATTCGGTTAATGAGGAAATCGGTTCTGGAAATCAAAAACAAAAATTGGGGCAAGTTAGTTTAATCTCACTAACTTTTTAAAGGCTATCATTAAATTTACTACTCTTAAAAATCAGACAAACATTCATAAATTGACCCCAAAGTCAAATAGAAAAAATATTCCCTTCTAAATATAACCTGTTTTGCAAAGAAATCATCATAATGTTTTCGATGAATTTCGCTCGTAGATTCCTCCGATTCAGAGCTAAAGAGAGACTTTATCGGTTTATCACATCGTGCAGGTTTTGAAAGTTGAGTACGTCCATTGCTGACTTTATTTGAAGTAGATGTAGCAGTTAACAATAAGCCAGTCTTTTCAGCTCGCAATTTGCATTCTTCCCCACTTCTTTTACGTGTACATCCTTTCCCAACAGTTTCAGCAATCTTCTCCCAATCTTCGTCCGAACGAGGATTGACAGCAAGTCCCAACGCCATCTAAAATTTAGAAATTAAGAAAAATCATCGATTTAAAAATATACCGCTAAATTATTAATTTCCTTTGCACCCCATCTTCCAAGATTTGCTGTTTCCGACTTAACTTCAACACGAGCGCCACGCTTTTTGTTACTTTGAAGAGGAAGTCGCGATGAAGGCTTCGTTTGTTTCTGACGCTCTTCCCGAGAATTTGTTTCAAGTTGCTTTACTGGGCTCGCTTTCTTCCGTTGTTGCCGTCGTTTCATTGCAATAACATTGACAGAAAATAAACCTCTGTGAGTTAAATCTGAGAAAAATATGGTTTTTAGTATGAAAAATTTTTTTCTTTAAATAGTACGAAAAAACAGAAGCCTAAAAAAGGAAAAAAAGAAATTTTTGTTAAAATTTTTATTTTTGGGATATTTTGTCAGCTATAAAACATTTTGCCAAAATTAAATAATTAAATAAAAATTCAAATTGTTTACCTTCCCAATCCTTATGTGTCAAATTTTTATTGGATCTTTAAATTTTTAATTGATTTTTAGATTTTTTTAAAAATTCATTTTAGATGTTATTGTAAAAACTATTTTTTTCTAATATTCAGAAGACACTTTATTTTATAAAATGTATTTGTTTCTAATTAATTTATTTTATTTATTTCATCTTTTTCCATCATTAAAAATTGAAGAGCAATGTAAAACCTGCAGAGTTTTATCAAAAACATTTATAGAGGTTGGAATGATTTTTTTAATTTTAAATAAATTTTTAAGGGTCTTATTAAAACTGAAAATTTACATTTTGGTGGCGGAAATACTGCTTGGGAAGAGAAAAAACTTGGAAAATTTAAGACAAGGTAAATATTTATTTTTTAATTTTTATTTATCATTTTTTAAAGCGAAACTCGTTTTGTTGAAATTATGGAACATATCTGTCAAGATGATGAAAAGGATGAAAGATTTAAGGTTTCTCTTAAATTTTTTTACTTATTCTCTTCCTTGTTTTTAGTGCCATTCACTTGCTGAAACAAATGAAGAACATTTGGAAGACTGGTTTTACAATCGCCAAGAAATCGATCCAAGTTTAGAAACCTTTCTTTGCGTCAAAAAACTTTCCTATTGCTGTGATTCTGGCTATTTTGGCCCTGAATGTTCTGCATGCCCTGGTTTAAAGGAATCCCAAAAGGCATGCTTTGGACGAGGATTTTGCGATGTAATTTTTGAATTTTTATGGAATTTTTTGAGAATACTTGCCTTGATCCCTTAAATGGCATGCTAGGATTTTTCAAATAACGAATTTTATTTAAGGGAGACGGCAAACGTTCTGGGAATGGAACATGCTCTTGTCATCGTGGCTATAGTGGAAAATTATGTAGCAACTGTGATTCCAGTTTCTTTGCAATAATACAAAATGCTACATTTATTGAATGTCATGGTCCTCTGATTCTTTATAATTTGGTTATTTTAATTGGAATTTAAAAAATTAAAAATAAGAAAATCATTTTTAATCTGTATTTCAGTATTTATCTTTTAAGAATGCTTTGACGGCTGTGGTAGTGGATGTACTTTTGCTGGGCCAAAAGGCTGCAATGCTTGTAGAAGTGGATATAAAATGGATGAGGAAAGTGGCTGTATTGGTTTTTAATTTACTTTTCAAATTTTTAAAAATAATATTAAGACGTTGATGAATGCAAGGAAGATGAACTAAAATGTCAAAAAGATAATGAAGTTTGTGTCAATACTCCAGGGTGATTTATATTTAATTAAAAATGTTTTACCGTTGATTTGTTCGGAACGGTAAAAATAGTTTGGTTAAAATTCCGACTTGAGTTTTCGAATTGCAGTCGAACTAAGGTTTTGGAATTAGGCTGTATTTTATTTTGGTGATATGTACATATTAATCAATTTTATTATAAAATTTGGAAATAATTTTTATTTTATAGTTCTTATGAATGTAAATGCAAGGAAGGCTACAAACGTTCTGAAGATGGTAATTGCGAATTGGATGTTGAAGGTTTTATTTTAGTTAATCAAAATTTAATGTTTTGTGTCAAAAAATATGAGAAAAATCCTAAAATTTTGTAGCTCACCCTTCTCCATTCTTCATCGGCCCAATTCAATTACTTCGCTTAATTGCATACTTGTGTCTTTTATTGATTTCATTTTTTGTCTTTTTCGCCTATCAGAAACCGCTAGCAATTGGGCTAAATATTCTTACTATTTTTATTGTTGCTTTAATCGACATGTATTTTTATTTGAATGATGTTGGTTATAAAAGACGGGATGAAGCGATATTCAGGCACTCGTTTAATTTTCTAGCTTGTTTTCAGTTTTTAAATTTTACTTACACTTAGTCGGGGCTGGTTTTATGTACAATTCTATTTTAGAACCTTAAGTCATTAGGGATCCACCTCTCCATTTCATTAATCCTGGCTCTTTCCTTAACCGAATATCCTTGTTGCTTTAATTTACCCAACTTTTATTTTTTCTATAAAATACTAAAATTTATAGAAGATGATGAAAAGACGAATGATAAGAAAGAAACTGATAAAGATGACAAAAAGGATGAAGAAAACTTGGAAGATGAGAAGAGCGAAAATAAAGAAGAGACTGAATTTAAAAAGGATGGTGAAGGTGAACGTGATGAGCTTTGAAAGGAATGCTTTATTGAAATTATTTTTCTCACTTCATCATTCAGTGATTCTTCTCTTCTTTTAGGTTTATTTTTTTTATTGGGTGCCGGTCAGTTCCTTGGATTTAAGTTTTTTATTTTTACCTTTGGTTGAGCCTTTAACTGTAAAATTGCACACAAAATTTAGTATTAGAAATATGTACAAGGATTACTCGAACTGTCCGGGTTTCATTTTTGTTTTCATTTTTCACTCTTTTCTATTTTGTTTTAAATTTGTAACTACTTTTTCTGTTTTATAAAAATTCTAAAATTCATGATTCTATTTTTATTATTAAATGTTTCAAATCAAAATTTCTTTTAAATTAAATAATTTTTTAATTTAATTTTAATCAAGCTTTAATATGTATTTAAAAAGTTTGGGACTTAAAGAGCAATTGACTGATGTTATTAATGATTTGGAATTGTTGATTAAACAGGTTTTCTTTTGTTTAATTTCTAAATTATAAAATTATTAAAGATACTCGAATGTTTATATATTGACAAGAAATTGACAGAGAAGGAGCTTCAATCAAATATTTCATTTATTCTTGAGCAATACAATCAGAAACAAATGGAATTTGTTGATTTACTTAATAGAGGTTTTTAAAGAAGTTTATGTATTTTAAAAATTAGATAATCATGTTTCAATAATTTAACTCCTTTTATAACCTTTTCCTCTCAATATTTCCATTCTGGGCAATTTTTATCAATTTATGTTTCAGTAAATGCACATCAAGAACGAGAAACTTATATTCGAACATTGGAGGGATTGGTTGATTCTCGCGAGAATTTAATTAGCAAAATTGCCAGTGAACTTAAAATTATTGATAATTCTTTAGTTGAGGCAACATTTCAGGTTTAGTAAAAATTCTTTTAAAATATTTTCTTCAATTTATAGGCTGAAAAGAAGCTAAAATCAGTAAAACAATCAGAAATGAATCGTGTTTTCTCTGAAGATATTGTTCGATATGCTCATTTAATAAGCAAGAATCATTCCGTTGCTTCCTCTGTTTATTGGCAACAGGGAGATCAATCAAGGCCCTATCCAACTGAAGCAAATTTTACCGTTAGTAATTTGTTGTTGAGCAGAACACAGCAAATAAGTATTATTTTAATTTTGAAGATTAAAATCAATTTATTTGTACATTAAATTTCTATTTTTTGTAATGATGTGGGCGAGATAAATGAGATTTTTTATTCTCATTTATTTGACTTCAAATTGTTTTATTTTTGACCGACACACCCTAGTGGTGTAAATAAATAAAAATAAATAAATACTATTAACGTTTTTTAATTAAAGGGAATTCTTTAGAAATAGCAAATTTAAATTATCTATTTTGTATTTTTTCAATTTTTAAGACCAAATGAATACATCCGCAGCTCTTTTTAACATTCCTGGAATGCCACGGCAAAAAACATTTACTCCGAATGCTCGCACTGTTTCATCCGCAAATGTTTTTCTAAATGCTTTGGGAGGAACTACAACAGCAGGAAGTAGTGGTTCACCAAGAGGGCGGCCGCCAGGGAGTGGTAAGAGAATTGAGATTTTTAGATTCTTAAATGAAAAAATTATTTCAAGGAACTGGTCCACGTCTCTCATCTCCTGCTATGCGTAATATTCCAAAAATTTTACAAAGGAGCAGTTCACAACAAAGTCCTCGCTTCGGAATAATGATGGGTGCTGCTGGAGGTAGTCAACAACAACAGCAAGGTCAAATGGTCAGTCCAAGTACCGCTGCTACAATGCAAGGTGAGTTGGAATAGGAAGATGTTAAATTATAAAAATTGGTATAAAATCTTTTTTGGAATTGAGAGGGGAACCACATCAGTAAATTTAAACAGAATTTGAACCTTTCTCCCTCTGCTATGTAATAAGAAATTTTTTTAGTTAGTTCTCATCAACATCCTCAAGGCTCTTATATAATGTCATCTAGTCAACAACAACTTCAAATGTCCATAAATTTGCCACCAGGATTGAAACAACAACAAACTTCCAATGATGGAACAATGCAAATTCCAAAAGTTGAACAAATGTCTTCTGATTCAAGTTCTAGTTCAAGCAGTGGAGATGAAGAGGATGGAAAATGACGGATCACAAAATCCTTTGAAATTGTGGTATTTTTTGAAATATTTTCGATAATATTTTAGTCCATGTAGAGTTTATTATCAGAAATTGCCTGGTTATTGAGAATTATTTCCTTTATCATCTACTGTCCTATTCTGAAAATATGTTGATTTTTTGTTATTTTTATTCTGTTTTCAATTTCTTTCCAAAAATTGTTAATTAATTTTAATAAATTATTTTTTAAGTTTAAAGTTGTAAGACTACATAATAAGAATTAAAAAATAAAATCGTATATAAAATAAATTCTTTACAAAACACAAATCTAAAAATATAATGATTATTTCATAAATCACTTTCTATCAATATCTACATATATTATTCCCGTTTAAATCATAAAAGAAAGGAAAAAATGAAAGCCAAAATATAAATAAATATTGCTGCAGAAAATAATGAATTATTTAAAGTTAAAGCAATTTCTGAATAATTTCCAAGTGGAGTATTTCCATTATTGCTGTCTTCCTCAAGTAAATCTTTTCCACCTTTTGGCAATGGCATACATTTATCTAAAAGACTGCTAAGTGTGTAGATAAAACGTGGGAGAGGAATGTTGGAATTAGCTTGAAAAATTCGTCTCAATATTATCGTTGAGAGTAGGAGGAAACTACTGATTAATAGATTGAAGGAAGTATATTTTACTTAAATAAAAATTTAAATTATTTTAATAATATGCAATTCTCTCGCTTAATTGTCCTTGACTTTGTGATTCATTCTGGGATATTTTACGGGATTTAACTTGCATAAAAAGTATACCATTCCTTACATTTATTCACTCTGTTAATTGTAAGAATATCCTTCAACTAATTCCATCATTACCGCTGGTCCTTAAATTATACTCCAGAAATCAACTGATTATTGCCATTATTCCTCTATTTTGACGAAAAAATGATTCTATTTTAAATTTTAGCTAATCTATCCCGCTTTGTACTTTCTCCTAATTAATTCAATTAAGCCTTTCCATACTTCCCAATTAAATAACTAAGCGAGAGTTTAACTTCTCTTTACATATTGTCGGTACTGTTCCAGTATAAGAAGGTAATCGAGCATTTAATAATTGTAATCCCATCAATTGGCACAAAATACTAAAACAAAGCATTGCTGGTTGTCCAAGTGCTAATTGAAAGAGGACAGAAGAAAGTGTCAATACAGAGCTAACCAATGCTGGACAGACCATTTCAGTAAAATAATAAACTGCTGAGCGTCGTAATTCAATGCAAAGTTCGCAATTTGTGGTTTGAATATCGAAAGGGTTTTGACGCCAGTCACCTAATATTTGCACTGTATATTTGCTGTCCTTTAAAATATTAAAAATATTTTTTTCTGAGAAACACAATAATTATGCCCTCAAAAGCGCCTCATTAGCCTCTAAACTAAAAGCAAGAATTTCCTCACAGAAATATCCAACTGTTCAATATCCCAACCAGAAACATGAGCATCTTGAATAGACTCATGTTGTCGATTACGAACTTCTTCTGAAACAATAAATTTAACAGCAAAATATCTTTTATCATCAAATTGGTAGCAAATACGTTGACGATCTTTGGGGAAGTCTTGATATTCAAAATTGAATGGAGCCACAAAATTGAAGTCTAAAAATGAGATTTATCTCTCATTCTCTGTTATCCAAAAATATTTTTAAAAATCCAAAATAATTATTAAAATATATAAACTTGCCAGTCCACATAAATACTTGTCCAGTATAGTTTGCGGCTAAAACTTTGCCTGTTATTTGTCCAGGAGAGGGATTAGGACTGTTTTTTTATTAAATAAATTCAAATAATTTTTAAATATTTTTATTTAACCAACGCGTTAATCTGTAAAAGTTGCGGTGTCCACACCTGCACCCAATAGAAGTTTAGCCAAGACAAACCCCAACTTTCTCTATCCCAGCTAACTTTGGAGTCATTCCAGGAAAGTACAAGTCTTCCAAAAACTCTAGCTTGTTCTTTATTTTCATCCTTTTTGGGAAAAATGTTTCTAAAATTTCTAAATTCACTTACAATTTCCATATGTTGTATTCTAACACTTTCAACAGAAACAAGTCTTGTAGCATTTGTAGAAGTTGAATTATCATAGTTTTTAGTTAATTCACTTCGTAATTGCCAGGCACGATCACCACCTTGGCAACTTTGACAGGACTGTCGACAATTTGTCATCATCCTTTAATTAAACATATACTGATAATTTTTATTAAGGATATTTCTGATTTTTGTTAATTTTCTTGACTCTCTTTTTTTAAGTTTTCCGGATCTAATAGGAGGTCAATTAATCTAATAGGAGGCTGATAGTTGACATTTATTCAATTAATTTTCATAAACATCCCTATTTAACAAACAAAAAAATAAATTAACCAAATAGCATTAGTTTGGCATTCTCCTTGACTAGCCCATAAAGAACATTTTGGATCAGAATCAACACAATTTGTTTGGACTGGAGAATTATTTTCTTTATTATTATTTTCTTTTTCTTGAGCCGGCAATTGTGGATCAGCATTTAAAATTAAAATATTTGAAGAAAATATTAAATAAATTGTTAATGATTGTTGAGTTAATATTGATAATGTTTTTATTTGACATTTAAATGTCATTTATAAATTACTAAAAAAATTTTTGAGAAATTTAAAATTTGAGAGAAGTTTTCTTAAATTGAGAATTTGCTTAGTAATGGGTTAAAAGAGTTTGTATTATTTTTAATTTTTTTGTTTAATTTTATTTTTTTAATATTAAAAATTTTCATTACTCCCCCTTACTAAACTTTTTTTTAAAAGTTAGTTAAAAGTTAAGTTAGCTAGAAACTTGAGATGAACTTCTTCAGTAAAACAAAGAAACACCATTGAATACAAAGATAATCTCGCTCCCCACAAATATATTCCAAAGCTGTCAGTTTTCACCCATTTATATTATTATTCAAAAAATAATTATTATCCCCAGACCACCCAAAAATTAAAAAAAAATAAATTGTTTTTCCGGGTTTAAAGCAAAATATAAAATTTATTTATTTTTATTTAATGTCAAAAACGTTAAAAGATTTAATTTAATGAGAAAAGTTTTTAATGTTCTATTGGTGGCGGTTAAACGCGCAAAACAAGTAAAAGGTAAATTTATGTAGGTGGACGGAAGAAATTGAAAAATGATTGGATTGATGGAGAAAGATTGTGAAAGGTCCGTCAATTTATGTATTTTTTGTTGAAAAGAAAAATGAAAGTAAAAGTATTTTTTAAATTTATTTTCTGTTTAAAGTGATAAATAAAAATAAAAAAATATAATTTAAATTCTTAAAGTTTAACCTGAAATAAATTTTGAAGGAGAACAAGGCAAAATTCCTCAGCTTAGATATTAAATTTTTTGTCGAAAAAGATTTCTCTAACTTTACATTTTAATTTTTTTCCTATCTAAATGGAGAATTAAATTTCCAACTTCAATGTCTCTCTCAACTTGAGCCCTCTCAAAAGTATTAGAATTAATAGATTTTATTTCAAAATTAATTTGTTTATTATTGGGATTTAAATTAAAGTCCAAAGAGTACATAACATTAATTTTCATAGCTAGACTAATTTCATCATTATAAATTTGATCATTGATATTATTAAGGGCAACAAACAGGGAATAAATTAAAAATTAATTTTTTATTAAATGCCAGTCTAATTTTTATCTGTGGCATTTTGTATCAGTCTAACATTTAAAAATATTAAGTCTTTTGAGATTAAAAGAAATATTGTCTCTAATTAATTAACAATTCCATTTGAATTACTTGAAAAATAATTACTTTTAAATTACCTCTATTAGAGAATCTGTAATATTTAAAAAAAAATAATTTAAAATCATATTTTCTGTATTATTTTAAGTTATGTCATTAGATATGTAGACTAATAACTTTCCAAAAAAAACAATTTAATAAAAAATAAATTTAATAGATTATATATTAAATAATAAATAAAATTAATTAATTAAAAATAAAAACAAACAAAAATGTTAAAAATTAAAAATATTTTTCTACAATTATTTTTAACTGTTTATTTATTAAAAGAATTAGTAAAAGGACAGATTTTTATTCAAACAAACAATTCAAATAAATATTTTCCTCAAAATGAACAATCTTCACAAGTTTTCACCCTAAATTCATTAACAATAAGAAATGAAAAAATAATTATTGAAGGGCATATAAAAACATTTTTCCCATTTGAACATAAACTTTTTATTAATCCAGTTGTGAAGGAATGTGAACGTATGTAAATTTTTTGTAAATTTTTTAAATTTTGTATAGATCAGATAATTATTTATTAATAAGCACAAAATAAAATATTTTTTTAAAGTTTCGAAAAATATCTTTAAAAACAAAAAAAAATAATTTTTTTTTTATTTACAAAAAACTTTTTCCTCATTTTATAGAACAACCTAATTCTCATTTTCATCCATTCCACTTGGTAAATAACAATGTCAGATTGACATATTTTTTAAATTCAATTGAGGATTTAATTAATTATAAAAAAGGAATAAATATTTGTATTGAAGTTAAAATTAAAGAAAATTTAATTAAAAGATTGGTAATTAATTTTAAATTTAATTGTGAAGCATATGTATAGCTATTTAATTCCAAGGCTTGATACAAGGGAACGCCTCGACATAGAAATCCCGAGTTCTGGAATCGGATAGGCGCAATCTATGGCTATACATTAGTTCAACAACTGAAGATCCTGATTATCTCTCACCCGCCTAATAAACCTCTTTCACAAGCGGAAGGAGAAATAGCTATAGACCATTCAAATTTATTTAATTAAAAAAATTTAAATTTTTAAGGAACTTATTAAAATTTTTCCTCTTTTAAATGAAAATATTAATTGGAAGATAAAAAAAGAAAATAATAGCCAAGAAAATTATTTTGATGACAATAAAGCTATTTTATTTCCAAAAAATAATTATTTATTTATAACAAAAATTGAAGGATTATTAAAAGGAGGGGTTAAATGTAAAGGAAAATTCCGTCCACCTTTTGGAAAAAATTTTTGTAAATTTTTTGTAGATTCGGCAATTATTGATGAAAAAAAGAGAATTAAATCACTTCAAAATTTATCTTTTATTGAATTTTTTGGAAAATTTAAAAAATTGGGAAATTATTATTTATCGGTTATTCCATTAAATAAAGAATGTAATGATGGAGGAGAAGGGAAAATTAAAAGAAAAATTAAAAATTTAAATAAAATTGAATATTTTAGTAAATTAATTGAAGGGGAAAAATTTAAAAAAGGAATTAAATTTTGTTTGGAAATTGTTGAAGAAAATGAGGGAAACATTAGTGAATATAAAATAATTGCTATAATATTACCTTTATTACAAAATAAAAAATATGAATTTTTGTTAAATAAAGAAGGAAATTTTGAACAAAAAGTTGAGGAAAAATAAGAAGAAATGAAAAAATAAAATTAAATTAGAATTTGTTAAAAGGAGTTTTTAATATTTTATTTAAATAAAAATAAATTTTGGTTGGATTAAAAAATGTTTATTTTCTAAATAAAATTCTTCAAATTAATATTAAAATTAAAAAAAAAGTTTGTTTTGTTTTTTCACAACTTGCACTAGTTTCAGAATTTGTCAGCATTTTTGACATCGTTGCCTTTTATCTAATTTTAAATTATTTAAGTTAATCTTTAATTGTTTTATTAATTTTTTTCATTTTTAACTATTAGATTGAACTAAAAATAAAATATTAAAAAAATAAATTATTTTAGAATTTCTAAAAAAATTTTGAAAGGCAGAATAATAAATAGATTGTGTGTAACTGTTTACGACAAATCACTAGATAAAAAACAACAAAACCACAACACAAGAAGTTCCGGCTTGGGATATATAAAGACACCTAGTCAATCGTTAACGGTTGTAGGAACAATCAGAGGATTGGAGGGATATATAAGGATTAAGGCTTATATCGTGGAATAATAATTACCCCTAGAAGCTAGCCTAACTGGTTTCACTTTAAAAATAGCAAAAAACTTGAAACGTTCAATATTCCCCGTTACTTTGAAATTGGCCAGTTTTATCTTCCTGAAAAAATATGGATGGGTATTGTAACAAACTAATCTCGTCTTTTTTCTTGGCTCAACCTAAGGCAGAACCTGTGAAATTTTTGGATATCTGGATTCGGAACCGAAATTTTTATTCTCAAAAGTTTCAGATTTGCTTATATGTCTGAATATTATAAATAAAATGAATTAAATTTTAAATAAATTCCACTAAAAGATTAAAAATTAATTTTAAATTTAAAAAAATTTTTTACTTGCTATACACGTTATACATATTACTTGTACAGCAGGGGTGTAGCTCGCCTCTTATCTCGTGTCTCGTATTTTATGGGACCCCTGTTGTAAAGCTATGTAAATTATAAACATCAGTGATTAAAAAATTTAAATTTAAAATTGATTTTTAAAATTATTCAATGAAATTAAAAATTTTAACTTTTAAAATAGGCATACACAAACAGCCCTGATACAAGGGTTAGAGAAAAGATAAGATAAATATGTTGTGGATATATGTGATAGGTAAGATATTCTATTTTGTGAATATTTTCTTGATGAAGGAAATAATTAAAATAAAAAAATTAAAAAAGGCATAAAGTAAAAAATATAAAATCAGAAAAATTTTTTTGATGAAGCTCGCCTGATTATCTGACGTTTATCTGACGTTATCTGACGTTCTTGTGACAATATATTAAATATATATAATATTAAATTATAATATTAAATACCGCATTACTTCTAATAGTGCGACTGTCTCCATTAGACCGACCCCTTCTAATAAATCGACCCTCTAGCGGATGGCTAAAAAATAGACCGACCGGTCGCACTATTAGAAGAAATATGGTATATTTTCTTTTTTAGAGATTTTCTTGGCTAATTAAAGTAAAGAAATCGAGAAAAATTAATGAATTATTTTCTCAATTGTTGGATTCAAATACTCGAATAAAAAATTTTTTTATAAAACTTTTCAAAACTTTTTTTTTAATTTCTGGTCTAGCTTATAATAAATGTGGAAAATTTTTAAATACCTGTACAAACAAATTAAAATTTTATAGAAACTGTGGATTTTTTTTTCAAATACGGTGCTCACATAAAAGTCGTTTGACGTTCTTGTGACAAAAAATAACATTCAAAAAAAGGAGAGACAAAATCCGCCGCAACTTTTTCTCCTCTTTTCTCATTCTCTTTTTGCCGCAATGACGCATATGATTTATAAGTAAACATACATAGCTGAACCAAAAAGGCAGACAATTATTTGTTTAAATTTGATTAAAAATATTTATATATAAATGCTACAAAATATATTCACCAGAAATTATTTTAAAATATTATTTTTCTCTATACATATTTTATTTATACAGGGAAAATTAGTTAATACACAAGCATCTCCACCGATTTTCAAATTCCAGACTGTTTTAAGAAAAATTTTAATTTAAAAAATATAAATTATTTTCAAAAAATGATGGGGATAAAGTTATTTTTTCTATGAGAATTCGAATTTTCTTTCCCATAATTCTACTTTCATAAAGATTAAAAAAGGGAAAAGAAATCTTTAATAGTTGTTCGACCAGAAATTAATGTAGGAAAAGAGCCTTGATCATTGAGAGCCTTGATAACTCTTAGTAAGTAGATCTTTCTATTCCCATAAGGATTTTATGCGAATACGGTGAACCTATTACAAATAATTACAACACCCATCGTGCCTATTATCCAACGTTAGCATTAGATCAAAAAATTATTAAAGTTTCCTTTCTCACTTTTTTTAAATCTTTATGAAAGTAGAATAATGGAAGGAGAAGGAAAAAGATTGCGGACAAACATTTTCGGAAATGTGGGAAGATAACCAAAGGGTACCAATTAATTTTTAAAAAATTTTTTAGGGTAAATAATAATAAATAAATTAATAAAAAATTAATAAAAAATGATTAGTATTTTGTTGATTATTTTTGGGTTTCCAATGTTTTTTGAAGTTTGTTTTTGTGTTGTTTGGCCTCAAGCTAAAAATACAATTCCGGTATAAATATCTAAAGGGGTATATATTTATTTATTTATAAATTTATTTAGAAGAAACTTTCCCTGTAAGTAAATACCTCGATTGTGGATATAATCGTTATGTGCCAAATTTAAAAAATGGAAAGTGGGGGAGTGGAGAATTTATGTTTCCGGTATTTCAATTGCAAGACGGAGCTACTATAAAAAGATGTATTTTCTCTGGGGCTGATGGAATTCATTGTAATGGAAGTTGTACTGTAGAAGATTGTTGGAATGAAAATGTTGCGGATGATTCTATTACCCTTCTTGGTTAGAAATAGTTTAAAATAAAGAAGGAGGGGGTTATTTGAAGTGCCAAACATAATTTATGAGAGAAATTTAATATTAGTAGATTTGTATAGTAGTTCAAAGCCCGAACTTTAAAACATATCTAAAATTGTTTAAAAATAAAATTTTAAGGGAATAATCCAAGTGCTGTATATACAATTCAAGGTGGAGGCGCAAAGAATGGTAAAGGAAAAATTATACAATTTGACGGGGCTGGAACACTAAATGTTAACAATTTTTATGTTTGTATTCCAATATCCCCTCTATTAAGTAAATTTTAAATAAATTCTAGATTCATACATGTGGAGAAGGAATACGTTCTTGTGGTAATTGTTTGTCACAGTATCGTAACCGTAAAATAAATGTGAATGGATTAACTATAGAAAACCTCGAAGCTGGCCAATATGTTGTTGGAGTAAATAAAAATTATGGAGATCAAGCTACCCTCAAAAATATTCATATTCTTGGACCAACCGCAAATCAAGTATTTCCTTGTAAAGTATTCGAAGGAAATAATCAAGGCAAAAATCCAAACGTTCTTGACATGGAAAACAATAAAGGAGGAGATGGAACTTATTGTATTTATGATGAAAGTGATATTCATATTGGGTCATGAATATAAGACGGAATAATTTTTTCTAAAATATGGAATTCTGTACTATTCTTTAATTAATATATACTTTAATATAGCATTTCTCTACTAAATATTATTATAAATAATCAAAATGATATACCTCTATAAATCCTAGATATTAAATTTATTTACCATCTATTGTAATAAAATCACTTTTATTTAACTTTACAAAATAAAAAATTTTTCGGAATAGACATATTGTTGTGTACTTCTAGAGTTATTAGAACCTAAAAAATTATCTCGCATTTTTTGAATTCTTTGTGGTTTTTGGAAACTATCTAGGGGTTTTGAACATTCTTCAGAAAGGGTCAATTTTGAAATCAGAAGAGTATAGAATTATCTAAATTAAATAGAAAAAATTTATGGCATTTAAAAACGTAAAAAAAGAAATTATTCCTCATATTCTGAAACTAAAATTTCAGGCCAAATTCTGAATATGTTAAAGTTTATATTAAATGATTAACCGCAAATAGATGTTATTTATCCATTTTTCAATCAAATCCAAAGAGGGATTCAATTATCGGAAACCTAAACTGTTGCATAACTTAAAGACCTCAACCTGATAAAATTAAGAGAAATTATCCTCTTCAACAAAGAAAATCGTCAAAATATTTATTTAGTTATCAAACAAATCAGTTAATTTAAATGAAAAAATTCTTAAAATAAAGTTGTAAATATTTAAAAAAACAAGAGTATTCTTTAAGTAGAAATTTTGGTAAATGATTTTTAATTTTAGTTAGAATTTTTAAATCAAAAAAATTAAAACAATTTCCTCCTCTATCCATTTAGAAAAATGGATTATTGAATTTTTTTGAATTTAAATTTTTGTTTTCAGAGTCCAAAAATCATTTCCCAATTTCTACCTATTTATTGAGTAAATGTTATTTAAAAAATCAAAGCCTTTAATTTAAATTCTCAATTCTTTTACATTCAAGTTTTTTGTTTAATTAACTTCAATAAGCAGCCTCGTGACTATAGATGTCATAAACAAAAGGCTTGGCAGAATCACTACCAAAGTTGACTTCAACACCAACACCTTTCATTAAAATATGTGGAAGCATATCTTCCTCATCCACAAGAAAAGTTTTACCTTTAAAAAGAAAAATTTGGATAATTAGAAACTAATTCCCTCCCAAATTAATTTCAAAAATAAAATTTTCCTTACGAATTTTTGTTCCATCTTTAGTAAAGAAAAGTTGCATTTTAGCAGACGGCATATTTCGAGGTGCAAAAGTCTGTCCAATACCCAAAACAAAATTTCCCTCAATTGGATCGCTAAAAATAGAGTTGTTGTTTCTGTCAGTTGTGTGGTACTTTCCGTCTTTTCCTATACGGTAATAGTTACTTTCATCCTTCAAAAGTCCAACTTGAACATCACAACTAATAGAAATAATTGAAAAAATTTATTTTGAACAACTAGAAAAATCAAATGATTATCTCACAACTAACCAAAACCCTACACTAAATTTCACTATACTAACAAAACCACTCGTTACCTTAAAAATGTGCCAAAAATATACCAATACATATAACCTAAGTTTAAATACCCCCCACCCTATTCAAAAAATCCCCCTACTCACTCCGTTCCATTATCTTCATCAATCATGATTGTCAATTCAAAGTAGAAAGTAACATAAACATTATCTTGCATATCATTTGGAATATTAGCTCCCATATTCTTGTTTTTAGCCAAAACCATAATTAAACGATTTTCTTCTTAAATTAATTTTTATTTTAATCTCGAAATTTCCCAAAACTGTCAATTTGTGTAGAACAGTGATAAATGGCAGAATTCCCTCCCGAACGAATTCTAACGACTCCATTGCCGTTATTACACAGACCGTTGGAATTCTTACAATTCTGACCACAACAACTTTGGGTGTCAGAAATTTTGTCTAATTTATTTTCACAATGAATGTAAATCTAAAAATTAATTTGAAAAAAATTTTATTAAGAGAAAAAAAAGGAAATGAAAGTAGAGGAACAGATAAAAGATTTAGAAAAATTTTATTTTTAATCCTTATTTTTGATAGAGGAAATGCCAACGGAGAATCAAAGTTTTAAAAAATTCTTAAAATTAAAAACAAAAATTTACAGTTGAAGGAGGTGTCGGAATATTCTTAGCCATAACCTCAGCCCACTTATCCATCTTCCCATCCATGTCACGCTTCAGTTCCTAAAAATTTTTTACTAAATTTTCAACTTTAAATTCTTTATTTACATTAATTGCTTCAATTTTATTTAAAACACCAGAGCAAAGATTATTGCAACTTGAAATACAGCCATTTTGGGTGGCAACACTTCTGTTAAGAGTATCAATCTTATTTTGAAGATCACCAGCAACATCTTTAGTGTCTAACTCAAGATCATTAATCTTTTTAGAAAGACCATCAACCACAGACTAAACAATAAATAAAAATACTACAAAAAATATTTTTTTGTACTTTAAGAGAAGAATATTTTTCAGTCATCTCTTGACGGAAAGCCGAACAGACAGGATTATAGCATTCATATCCGTCATCTTCAAATGATTTCTCTGTAGGTGTTTTACTCATTTTTAAAGAAATTTTTTTTGAAAAAAAAACTTGAATGAAAATGCTTAAAAATAAATTTTTAAGTGATGAAAATTGTAAAAAATTAAGAAATGTTTTTAAAACAAAAATGTAATTATGAGGAATAAAAAATATTTATTAAAATAATGTTTTCCATAATTGGTTAGGAAAATGAAATGTTAATTTTAGTAAAAAAACAGCTCTAAACAGACTAAAAAGATGTGCTCTTATCAATTTAGTAAAGATCTTAAACCTAAAACTATCTCAGATTTATTTTAATTTATTTTTGATTTATCTAAATTTATTTTTCAATTGTCTACTTTGGAATAATCTCAATCCCCTATCATTGTGTATTTACATATTATTACTCTATTTCTAATAAACTTTTATTTAAAAAAGTCGAAAAAGCTCAGATGTTTATTTCAAATTTATAAAAAAAGCGGATCACGGGTCTAAAAGTTGTATTTATGGGTATAACAGAAAAGACAAGAAAAATAATTTTATTTAGACTTTTTAAAGATGAAAAATGAAAAATAATAAACAAATAATTAAGAAAATATATGAATGGACAGACATTTTATATAATTTTTATTTAGGTCAACTAAAGGGGAAAATACAAGTTCAGCATCTGTTTAGATAAAAATAAAGTAAATAGGCAATTTTTGTGTAAAAAAATTCAAATAATTGCCTATAAACTGTTACAATTTTTGCTGATTAATTTAAAAAGAAAGTTTTTAGATGGACATTCATAATGATGTGAAAGAATGGTAAAATAGGTTTTGTCTGGACAGTGTTGTTGCTCCAAAAAAATAATTTATTTAAATTTTAAATTAAATTTATTTTTAATTTTATAAAATTCAAAGAGATATTTTTTTCATCTTCCTAATTTTCCAAAACAACTATATTCCGATCTAAAGAACTAAGAACACAAGGCTTTTAAATTTATAAGGGATTTGGGCAATTATTTTCCAAAATTGTGTAAATTTAATATTTAAATATTCAACGGGGAGTATTTTGAGTTTCAATGACTTTTATGCTTCAAAAGCAAATTTCATCAGGAGTTAAATGAACGAGGACCATTTATCAACTTTTGTAAATCAACTTAGAAGGCAGTTAAAAGGGATTTTGGAAATTCTCTTACCAAAATTTTGTGGAAAAACACACAATTCATTTCAATGAGTATTTGGAGTTTTCAATGATTCCTATACCTCATTCAAAGGGCAAAAAGTCTTTCAAAAGGGTTAAATCATATTCGAAAAACTTAATTCATACATACTTCTACTCATTTCCCTATTCCTATATCTCAGTCAAAAAAAGCAAATCCCAATACATACAAAATATTTATTTTCAACAAACAATATATACAACAATGTTTGGGCAATAGATTATCACAACAAAAATACATTTACAACATAATAGGATAAGAGTGATTGCACAACATATAGGACACAATATACAGTGGGAATATATCAAAAGGGTGAGAATCTTTTCTACATGGCAATCACAGTGGCACTTCATGATCATCACGCATCTTCCGCTTCCGTCCTATTCGCGTTCGAAGCGCACGTAGAGACGTTTGATGCCCTGCTCCTTCTTGACCATGTCCCACTGCATTCGCGCCTTCGTGTTCGAGTCTTCGGTGTCGTGGTTGTAGACCGCGACGTCTGAAAAGGAAAAAAGCTTGATTGTGGCAAAAATGAAGAGTGCAGCAACAAACATTGGCGGTCGTCCTCTGGCAGGTCTTCCTTGGTCAGGAGAAGAAGCCTAACCGTCGCCGAGCCTCCAGGTTTCAGAATGCCGACAGGGGGCCGGATCTTGATGAGCTCATTGCTGAAAAATAAAAGAAGGTTAGGCCTGCCCTAAACGACGCAAAAAGGTTGATGCTTACTTCGTGCACTTGACTTTGTAGAGCTGGATCGTGTCTCCTTTGTTCTCGATCTTCAGCTCCACGAGCGGCTCCGGCGGCGAATCCTCCTTGACCGGGAACACGATCCTGTCGTCGGGAGTTGTCACCAGCCTGAAAAATTGAGAAAAATTAATGAAGAATTAGACAATAAAGATAAAGAAAAGTGAATCTTACATTTGAAGAGTGAAGAGCGCGAAGGTTGGAGTTGGTTGGAGTTGCTAGTATTGAAGAGGTTATTCGGTGTACATCGAGCCGTGCTTTTATAGGGGTCATGACAAGAACCTGGATTCTAAAGATAAAGAAAACTATAAAAGTCGCAGCAATTCATGTCAAAACAACAAAGCATTCTTCAACTCGACACGAACACCAAACGTTCTATCAACTCGTCAGAGGCCGCATCGTCCCGCCAACATGTTCTTCATGTTACTGCTGCTGTCCATCGTGGTTGCTGTGGTCTACTACGTCACATTGTATCCGGTGGACAATCCCGTTCCTGGGGAGTATGAGGTGGTTTTTATGTCTAAAGCGTGTCTAAATTTTAATCCCTGTTTTAGGTAGGTTCGGAGAAAGTGACTTCGGAGGCTGGAAGCGAGAAGCCATCCAAGAAAGCCAACCCAGAAAGCGGAGGCGAGGAAAGTGAATTTGAAGGTGAATTTTGGGCTCACATAAAGTTTAATGTTTGAAGTCGTTTAGGTGCTCCAGTGCCAGTCCCAATCTACTTGGTAGGGCCAGTGGAAGTGAGGGACATGAAGGAAAAAGGCGAAGATTCAAAACAGAGTAAAGGAAGATCGGAACGAAGTACTGGAACGGCATCGAAAGAGAAAAAAGCAAAGAGCCATCGTCGGAGCAGTAAACTCCCAGTTCCAACGAGTGCGGGAGAAGCTGGAGCTGATGGGAAAACTTCAAAGGCTAAGAAGAGAAGTGGTTCATCCGGCCGTCATCGTCATAAGAAGGATGCAAGCAGCAGCAAAAGCAGTCGGACAGTTGGTTCAACAAGCGATGGCGGGTCGAAAGGTAATGAGAAGTTCGCTAGAATAGAAAAACAACAGTTAATATTTTATTTCCAGCGTCCAAGTCCGATGCTGGTAAAGTTCGCAGTCGCAAGTCTGGCGGGGGTTCTAGGGGTCGAAAGGGTCAGAAAGGTGAATTTTTAAAAATTTCTCATTGAATTGTTCAAAACAAATTAATTATTTTAGGCGGCAGTCGTTCTCGCAGTCGAAGTGCAAGCAGTGGGAAATCTTCCAAGAAGGACCGGAAGCATGCTACTCCTCAAACGCCATCAAAGAAGGATCTGTCTAAGAAGCCGGTGAGGCTCTGAATGAATCGAGGCATAAATAAGCGCAAAACTCATCTCTGAGAGGCTCTGAATGAGAGGGAAAAGAAAAAAATTTAAAATTGTCTCTCGAATATTACATAAATATATAAATATTCCCAACAATTTCTTTTTCTCTAATTTGTAAAATAAATAAAATGTTTTTGTTTTCTTCCCCCTAAATTTTGAATTGTAGATTTTGTTTTCAAAAAATAAAAGAATTGTATTTTTTAATTTTTGTTTAACAAATAAATAAAATTTATTTTTGAATGAAAAACAAAAAATGTTTCTACTATGTCAGCAAAAATATTTGAGCCACTTACCGAAAACTTTCCTTTTCGAACCTATTTAGGTACCTATTATCAGTTTTTGTGAACCTAAAAAACTTTCCGGTTATAAATCCGTGCCCTTTTTATTACAAATACAGGGAAGGCCATTTCGAATACGGAAAGGTTGTCAATCACGGGGAGGGTTGTCCAACTAAATATGGTGAAGGAGAATAAACGTGGAAGAAAAATAAACCATCTAAAATAGAGTAACATTACAAACTTCATTTTTAATCACGCTTTATTTATTCAAAAATTAAGAAAGAGAGAAATTGTTTAAAAAATGTTTTATTTATTTATTTTTCACAAAAAATAATTTTTAAATTAGTAAGAGAAACGTGTCAAAAACATCAAATAAAACCTTCAAAAATTATTTAGAATAAACATAATAAGTATATAAATTTGTGAATAACAATCAACCAATTACTAATTTTAAATTTAAATTAAATTAATTCTAAAATGAAAATATTTATTTTTTATTTTATTTTGTTATTAATATTATTAGAATTAACTAATAATATACAGGCTTGTAGATGTCCTAATACTTCCATTTCAATTAAGGATGATTATTGCCAGTCTGATTGGGGTGAGGAAAAGTTGAAATTATATTTTGAATTTTAAAAGATATTTAATTGAGTCACATGTTTGCCATAAATTAGAGTTGGATTTTAAATGATTTCAAAAGCTTTTTATTTTTTAAATACAATTATAAGGAAGAGATTATTTTTAAATAAAATTGAAAATATTAACCGTAAATGCTGAAATAATTACCCTAGGTAATCATTGTTTCAATCCTCGCTGAGGGGGGGGGGAGTGTGGGTAATTATTAGGAAGGATGTGCTGGAATTAGGGTATATCTCAACCTAATTGAGGCGAAATTGATTTATTTTTTGATATTGAGTCTTAAAATGTTCCAACTTATAATCTAATAATTAGGAAAGAATAGAAAGTTATCTACATTAATTCTCTTTAAAATAAAAATTAAGTTGCCCATGTTTTGTTACGCGGACGAGAAGTTCCTTCTATATATGAAATTCGTTATACTGTTAAATGGTTAAAAGTTTATAAAGTAAGTTTAAAAAAATAATCGTCTTTAAATAAAATTAATTTTAAAAGGATAAACAAAATAATCTAACAAAAACTGATTTTATTTACACAAAAATAAGGACTTCTTCTTGTGGTGTTTATGTTGAGAAAAAAACAGAATATTTATTTTTTGGTTATTTTTTAATTTAAAAAATTAAAAGAAAATAAAATTTTCAGGAAATTATGTGGATCTTATAACGGTTAAAAATGCTAGAGAAATAACTCAATGTAAATATAATAAAGAATGGTGTGAAGTTCCAAATGAAACTAAAAAATGTTTGAATAATGGAGATTTTGATAAATATTGTAGTAAATTGGGAAAGTAAATTGAAGTCTTTCAATTTTTTAAAAATAACTATCAAAAAAACAAATTAAATCAATGAATAATAAATCAAATGAATAAACTTAATCAAATGAATAATTCTTAACTTTTAATTCACTTCTGGTTAATCCATAACATTTAAGACAAATACACGTCCATAAATTTTGTATCCAAATCTTCTTTTGATAATTAACCTTTAGAACTTTATTTTTTTTAATAAATAAAATAAAAATTATATAAAAGTGTGAAATTATAATTATGTACATATAAATATATTTTCATATGAATAAAATAACCTTTAAATGAAAACAGTAAAATTAAATTAATTTTAAATATTTAGTCTTGAACTATAAAAAAATTAGAATTTTTATTTTCCCTTTTGAATCAAAATGAAATATAAAAAAATAATAATCTGATATTCATGAAAAAGACAAAATATTTTGAAATTGAATTGGAGACTTTTCCAAAATAAAATTTTTAAATCCCGAATTCCATTTACAAATTAAATGTTTTTATAATCCAAAAAGAATATCCCAAATTGGAATTAATTTATTTTAATTATAACCGATTCTCCCATAATTAATTTTTAAATATTCCCCTCCTTTTCTAATAATTTTTTGTTGTCACATCATTTTTGCAATTATTTTCAATATTCCATTATTCAAACTTTCCTTTATTTCATCTTTTAATTCCTCCCATTTTATGTGAATATTACAATCATTTATTAATTTATTTCCATTATTATCATATTTCCCTTTAAATATATTTAAATTAATTAAATATTTAAATTTAATTAAATTTAAATATTCTACCTCCAATTAAATATTCACTTTCATTAATTGTAAGATGTAGACTACAATCATTATCCCTTGAAGGTGTAATTATATAGTCGGTTTTATTTTTATGTTCACAATTTGTTTCATTAATAGGCTTGTAAGAATCCAAAACATTAACTTCATACCGAATTTGTGTCCAATTATTTATTTTTATTTCTTCTTTTTTGATTGGCAAAACATGGGCAACTTTGAATTTTAAATAAATAAATTGTTTATTTTGAATATTTTTGGTAGAGGAGGGGGAGGGTGGGAGGGTTAAAAAGTTAAATTTGGAAAAAAAGGATTTGGATTTCAGTTTTGACATCTGATTTTTTTATTTTCAAGATTACTTACAATCAAATCACGTTACAAATTAAGGATGAAAAAATAATGCAAATGTTTTAAAATGGATTAAACATTAGAGTGCAGTTATCGCTTAAGGAGCTCTTCCCGTCGGATGCCAACTATATTTAAAAAACTCACTAATTTTCGTTTTATAAATTAGTGTGAGTAATATTCCAAAAAGATATTCAACTTCGACTATTTATATTTTAAACTCACCCCATTCAGAATCACAATACATCTTCTCAAATGGTGTTTCAGCACATGCACAAGCACTTACAACATTTCCCAATTTTTCTTCATTTATTATTAAAAAAAGAACAAAGCAGAAAATAATTATTTTCATTTTTAGAATTTAATTAAATAAAATTATATTAATTTATTTTATTGAATATTTACATATAAATACATATAAATGTACATTTATGTATTTAAAATTAAAATTTTTTCAATTATTTGTTTTACTGCCAATTTTTTTAATTTTTAAAATTTTCCAATTTTAGATTAAAATTTAAAAGATTTTTAGAAATATTTTTAAAAAATTAAAAAAATCATTTTTAGTTTGAATTATTGACAGAATGCTCTCTAAAAATTAAAAAAATATATAAAAAAATATTTTTTATATCACTAAATATAAAAAAATATTTTTATATTTCCTTGCTAAAATTAATCTTTAAATTATTTTTAAATTTAAAATTAAATTTATATATTTATTTAGCTGTTAATAAATATTTTTTTAGTTTGAATAAAAAATTTTATAGTTTGATTTTATAGTTTGTATATATTTTATATATATTTTTTTTTCAAACTATTTTTTATTTTATAGTTTGAATAAAAAATATTTTTTTTGCAAAATAATTTTATTAATTTTTTAATTGATTATTTTAAATAATTATTTCATAAAAATAATAATTTTTACGAAATATAATTAGTAATTAAATGAATGTTTAAATTAAATTTTAATTAAAATATTTATTTAACCTTATATTCTAATTAAAATTATTTTTAACAATTTAATCAACTACAATTTTTAATAAAACTGATATTTTTATTAACTATAAGAAAAATTATTTTATATAAAATAATTGCCAATTATTTAAGTATTTTATCCTGCATGCATATCAGGGGTGTGCCGAAACAGATTTTAAAAATTTTAAAAACTGGCACACCCCTGATACATATAATTAAGACAAGCTTTTTTTAAAAGTATTCAAATAAATTTAATTACTTTATTTTATTTTATAAAAATATTTATTAACATATTATTCATTACTACATATATTTGGAATAAAAAAATAAAAATAATTTTAATTTTTTCTCTAAAATTCTCGTTCACAAAAATCTTCCAACTCTACATTTAATTATTAATTTGTCCATACATTTGAGGATTTTGTTCAACTTTAATTGGTGTCCCAACAACAACAATATTATTAGTACTACTACTACTACTATTTTCTTCATTTTTAATATTAAATTGTTTTTTAATTAATTTTCTAAAATCTTTTGAAATAAAAAATAAACAAATTTCTTCACAACATTGAATTATATTTAGACTTAAATTAAAAATAATATTTGTAAAAATAAAAATAAAATTGTTTGGTTGGTTGGAAGAAGCAATTGTTATGTTTAATTTAAACATTCCAATATACCAAGGACATGGAATTAGGCTAACTAAACAAATAATTAATATTTTTATTCGTTCTTTTTGTGTGTCAACGTCCACTATTTGCATCTTGGATGTCTCTACAAAATAGTTTAAAAAAAATTTAATTTTTATTGTGTTATCTCCGAGATTCTCTTAAGTAAATGAGCAACTTTATAAAGCCTAAAATGAGAAAAAACACAATTACAGTTCCAAAAATACAATTCCAGTTTCTTTGTCCTCAATTCATCGCTCAACTCTTTTCTCCAAGATTTTACTTAATTAGCGTCTCGACTTTGAATTTAGTCTTATATGAATATATTTATTAACTAATTAATTAATTTTATTTTTAAAAATTTCAATTACTATAATCGTATATAAACTTAGCCAAAACAGCTGAATATAAAGGTGTTGATATAAATATAGATATCCAAATAAGTAAATCGCCAGGCATGATAATTCCAAATGAGAAAAATCTTTATATATTTTTTGAATTATTTAAAAAAAATAATTTTTCAATTTATTTTTTACCTAAGAAATCCAGTTTGAAAGATTTTAAAATTTAATGTAATGTAGCTTAGCAAGACGTACCAAAAAATAATGATACACCAAATGATGAAAATTATATATTTAATGTTCCTAGAATATTTACTTATTTAATAGGAAAATGTGAGAAATCTGGGAAAATGAAGATTATTTTTTGAAAAATAATTGTGTTAAGTTTCCAAGTTCAAAAATTGTTTCTGGAGACGGGGACAAAGTTTGAATATATATTTTACCGTTTTTTCCAAATTATTTCATAACTAAAAGTGAAGTAAACAGCTTGAAAACGATTCAATGCTAATGCAGTTATATGTACATAAATTGATGTTGTCAAGATTGCTGCTGCTGGTGAAATAAAGTAGCTGTTAAATGGCATTAAAAATTGAAAATATTGACAAATAATAATGTAAATTTGAAGTAATTGGTAGGTGATATTGGCAATTGACTAGAATTTTTAAAAATTAATTTAAGTAATAATTCTTTTGTATATTTGAAGATTTATTAATTTGTTTGGTTAACATCTCCGTTCGACAAATATCCTTCATTCCCTTCCTTTCTTCTCCTCTTTTTCCTTAAAGAGTACTGAAACTCTGTAACAAAATGATAGCGCCACCTAGTTTTTATCAATATCTTACCAAATATGAAACGGATATGTTTCAAATTTTGGTAAAATATAGGTAAGGATATTATGTATCAATAATGAAAAAAAAAGTTTAATCCCATTTTTTAAAAAAATTTTATAACAATAAATTTGATTTTAGGGTGTAACAAAAAGATAGCGCCAATTGAATTTTCGACCTTAGGGGTGGTCCGAAAAATCTACAAAAATTCCTGTAAACACATCTATTGATATCTATAGAAAATACAAAAGAAACGAAGAAAAAAAGTTTATGTTTTAATATCTTTTAATTAAAAATTACCTTGCTAAAAAGAATAAAAAGTGCAGTTCTTTCCTTAGAAAATTTATACAAAGGAACTATCAAAATAAGTAAGAAAAAGGCGCAAATTGAACAAAATAAAATATTAAAAATATTTAAATAATTAATTCCTGAATTCATTTGCCCAAATTTAGTTGAATATTTATATTTACCAAATTCTAAACCGAATCAAGTCGATGTTTTTTTTTAATTTTAACTAAAAAATATTTGTAGGTATTATTGAAATGTCCTTACTCTCTCGAACTTTCTTGCTTTTAAACAATAAAAATTCACACACTTTTAATTAAATTATTCCGAAAAAAATTGTCTGTAGCTCTACATTAATATTTAATTACAAAAAATTATTTTCAAATCATTTATTAAAAAATTTTTTGAAAAAAACATATAAATTTAACCATTCATTCACTTGGCATTTTTATTAGTCTATTATTTTTTAAATAAAAATATTTTTTTAATTTTTAATTATTTCAAATTAAATAATTAATTTATTTATAATTTAGGGGAAAAAGTTGGTGATTTTTAAATTCACATCTGACTAGGGGTTATTCAGAGGAAGAATGCTTCCTTACAAAAATGACTAATCTGATTCCCTTTTTTCTTAAACCATCACCCTTCCGGAACCAAATTAGTTGACATATTATTAGAAAAGTGACATGAAAGGGGTACTATATATTAGAAAGGTTTGACACTACTTTATCTCCAAAAAACTTTTCTTGGCACCTTTGACAAAATTAATATATAATCAAAAAATGATCTCCACAGCTAGATTTGTTGATAAATAATTTTAAATTCCTTAACTTTCAAAGATTCGAAAGAAGATTCAAATATTGTTATTGTTTATTATAATTTTGTTCATTTGACAATATCTTTGCATCTCTTTTCCTCTTTATTTTAAGGAATCCTTTTTAATTAGTAAATCGGCATCAAATGCGGAGCTGGGCAAAAATTTTTCGTTTCGTGTTTCGTAGATTTTCGTGTATTTTTTGATGAATTTCGTTCCGTTTAGTGTTTTCAAATGTATTCTTTTAAGAATTGCTATACTTACAATTACTTGTAACTTTATTTTCAAAATTAAATTACTCAAATATTAATTTATTATTACTTATTTTGATCAACAATTAATGTTCAATAAACTTTTTATTTTATTAAAAAAAGAACGTGTTTATTAAAAAAAGATTAACAATATTTGTGAGGTATATCTTAAAAGTAAAGAGAATTATTTTTTAAATAATATCGTAAAAAATTAATTATTTACGATAAAATTAATTTTTTAGAAAATTCTTAAGATTAATTAATTAAATTCAAAAAAACAACTATTAAATAAATTTAAAAACCGGCTATAAAATTATTATTAAATGAACAAGGGTAATTTAAAAAAAAGATTAATTTATCTGCATTAAATAAATTTGTTAAACAGAATTATTTTAGTTTTTAAATAGAAAAGTAAAGAAATAAGAATGGGAGGAAAACTTTATTTCATTTTCCATCTTTTATTAAATAAATTATTTTTAAATTTAAAAAATTGCTAAATAAAAATTATATAATATAATTGCAAAATTTATTTATTTTTTGCAAAATTCCCTTTTCTCCAGTTTGAAAATAAAATGAAGCAAAAATTATTTTTATTTTATATTATTTTACAATTATTATTTATAAATGCCAAAGAAGGCGATCGTTCACTTATAAGTGAACAAACATCGAATTACCGATTTAGTGATCCAAAACAGCGAGTTATTTGTACCAAAAATCCTCGTGATTCAAACTTTAATGATGTTATTTGTAAAAAAGATTTTTTTGATTCAAAAGAAGAATTAAATTTTTATATTATTGGGGACATGGGAGGTGAATCAAGAAATAATTTAAAATAAAAATTATTTAAAGGAAGTTCACTTTGGTCACCAGTTTTTCCTTATTCTACACATGCTCAAAGAAGTGTTTCTTCTGCAATGAGTGAATTAGCAGCAGATGATCAGCCAGCATTTATTATTAATTTAGGGGATAATTTTTATATGAATGGGGTAAAAAATATTAATGATGAACGTTTTCAAGTAAAAAAGGGAGAAAAATAAATTTTTGAAAAAGAAAATTTCAGAAAACATTTGAAGATGTGTATGAAGAAAAAACACTTGGTGTTCCTTGGTTTTCAATTCCTGGTAATCACGATTATCATGGAAATATACAAGCTGAAATTGATTATACAAATAGGAGTACTAGATGGTTTTAAAAATAAAAATTAAATTTTTAAAAAAATTTAATTTAAGGACATTCCCTGGTAAAAATGCTAATGAACCTTGGTATAAAATTAGATATGAATTTGGAGCTAAAAAATTAAAAACAACAATTTCACTTGATTTTCTTATGATTGATACTGTTTGTTTTTTTTAATAAAATGAATTTTTAGATTTTCTGTTAGAGACCTACCTCTTAAAATACCCTAGAGAAATGAGAGCTTTATTAAAATTAAATTCTTTTGGTAGGTTCAACTTTGTGGTATGACAGAAGATGTTGTTGGCGATAGAATAATAAATTGGGTGTTTAGTGAATCACGGAATAGCAATCCACATACACCAATTCCAGATAAAGAATCTTTTGCTGGACAACAAAAAGATTGGATTATTGGGGAATTAAATAAATATATGTAAAATTAATTTAAAAGAATCATTGAAGAAGAAAATAAATTTAAAAAATATTTAGAAGTTCTCCTTCAAGTGCAACATATGTTTTTGTTGCTGGCCATTATCCAATATATTCAGTTGGTAGACATGGGTCATTTTATGAATGTTTAAAAGATTTGGATTTAAAAATGAAAGAAGCTAAAATTTCTGCTTATTTAAGTGGACATGATCATAATTTGCAACATTTAATTGTTGAAAATGATAATAAAATTTTAAATTATATTGTTTCTGGTGCTGGAGCAGCAACTGATAGAAGTCAACATCATTGGGATGAATTTAGTAAAAATGAAGGAGCTAAAGTTTTAGTACAGTTAAAAGATTTTACATTTTCTTAATAAAAAAGAGGCATTTAAGCCTGACAAGTAAACATTGAATACTTGCCAGTGCTAATTCGATATATTTTTTGGCACCATTCGATAAAAAACCCCCGACTTCCTATTGCGAAGTGATATCTGTTTTACTGCAAAATGACTTTGGCCCGAGTTATGGCCGTCCAAAGTTTAACGTTAGAGTTTGGATTTATAGGGTAACCTTTCCAAAATCATTTAAATTGTTTAAAAACATCAAAATTTAATTTTTAAAATTCTTATTTGAAATTCAAAAAATATTTTCTTTTTTTACAAATAAATTACTATATTAAATTTCCAAATATGTAGTTACCCAGCTGAACATTGGTGGTGGAAAGCAGATGAATGGTTTAGTATGTCAACTGGTGGTTTTATTCAAGCAAAAGTTAAAAAAGACGAATTAATTCTTTCTTTTTATTCTGGGAAGGGTTCAGTATGTTTGGGAAATATTCCAGTAATTGGAAAATGGTTGGGAGGTTCGAGTGGCCCTCAAAATGCAAATTGTAAAACTTTAATTCATCAAACAAAACTTTGTCCATTACAAAACTCTGAAGATTGTATTAATAAACAAAAAGAAGAAAAAGCTCAAAGTAAAGCTGGTTGGCTATTTAATGGAAAAAACTTATGGTGTCTTTATTTGTGTTGATTTGTATTTTTTCAATTTGATTAATTGTTAAATCAAGAAAGATTAAATATTACAAAATTTCCTGTGTTCTATATGTATATAGATTTAGTAAACATTTTATTTATGATGTACCTATTTAGATTTATTGTTTCTAATTTTAATTTATCAAAGGTTTTGGCAACAAATATTTTTTTAGTAAATTTTAATTTTAAAGTTCTTTTTATTTTTTTTTATTTTTGGATGAATTTAGTTAAAACAACTCTACTCTGGATCCAGGAAAAACCAGGTCTGGATCCAGATCCAGACCGTTCACTAACATAATTTGATTAAAATTTAAGATACTCCTTTATAATAATTTTATTGTTATGAATGAAAATTATCATTAAACTTCTTTAGAAAATTAAAAATAAATAAAAAAAGAATTTACGGAATGAAAATATAGAAAATTACATTAGTAAACTTTTGTCAAGTTATGAGACAGAAATTAATTTAAATTAATATAAAATTGAATTATTAGAAAAAACAAAAATTTGAATATTCGAAAGAATTAAGAAGCATAATTACTTAAATTAACAATAAAACAATTTAATATTTACAATTAAAAGCTTCTCTTTTTTCTTCTTATAAATTTAACAATATTTTTAAATATTCCTCTTTTTTATTATAGTTTTGTTCATTTGACAATAAACTCAATTTCATATAATTAATATATATCAATAATTGTTTATTTCCGCCAAGATTATTAATTACATGACTTAAAAACCGATTAATAATTAAATAAATTGAATGTAATTTTGGTGATTTATCTTTTATTTTGGGTAATAATTCATCAATTACGGGCTTAAAATTTGAATTAAAATATTTATATAAATCTAGATTATTATTATTTCGAAGATTATTTCGAATATTTTCATCAAATTTATCAGCCAAAAATAATATTTTTGAGAAAAGAAGGGCAATCTGTTAAAATTAAAATTTAAGAATTGTTAACAAAATATATTAATTTAGGTATACGCCCAAAACATAACTTGCTTCAAAATTTCCTAATTTCACCAAATTTAGTATTAAACAATTCCACTCCTCGAGCTAAGGAGATTGGTACCAAAATTAATAAGGGCCAAACAGTTTCCATCCATAATGTGAATTAATGGGCGCAGTTCAATCCCATTAATAATTTAAAAATCAACGAAATAATTTTTATTTTTTCCCACATTAATAAAATAATTAATTAATTATACATTAGCTTCTTCAAATCTTAAATTAATTTCCCCAACTTGTTTAAATTCCAAAAGAGGGTAATAACATTTTAAATAATTTAAATCACTCTCTTCCTTTGGTAAAAATAATTTATTAGCTTTAACTATATATTCTTCTAATTTATTTATATTCTTCTCATGTTGTTCTCCCAATAATGGTACATAATTACTACTACTACTAGCAATTGCTTTTCCTTTTTTTGTTGAATTTCGAATTAATTTATTGTGAATTAGTGGAGAGTTAAAGTTTATTTTTTAAATTGTCCCAAGCTGTTTCATACAAATTTTTCTATGATTTTAATGAAAGGGAAAAAATATGTGGAGGGAGGGAAAACAAAAAATATTTTAAATGGACCGGGGAAAAAATTAGAAATGAAATAATTATTTTCAAATTTTAATTTAATATTAAAATACTTTGTGTCTGTAATATTATTCTCCAAAAGTGTCGAAATTGAATTATATAATTTATTTAACTTTTTAATTATCGGTGAATTTTTATAGTAATAATTATCTTTCGACAACTCATTAAATAAATTATTTAAATCAGGGCTTCGATTTCTGCGGATTTTTCCTCATTTTGTGGTTTTTTGATAGGCCGATGAGGATTATTTATAAAAATGCGGATTTGCGGATTTTTGTGGTCTTTTGAAGATTATGAGGATTTTTTGTATTTTCTTGTAGTTTTTAGGATAAAATGTCATTTTTGGCTTAAGGATCCTCGAAAATCCGCAAAATTTTCGCCTGCGGCGCTGAAAAAGGACGATTTTTGCCTTAAGGATCTTCCAAAATCCGCAAAATTTTTGCCTGCGGCGCTGAAAATAAAGAAATCTGGTTTCTTAGTCATCCAAAATTCTCAAAATTTTCGCCTGCGGCGCAAAAAAAGAAGATTTTTCGAGTAAACAATTCACTATAACTAGGGATGGTGAAAGCATTGGCTCAAGTCAGCTGTAATTTTTCATTTACTTATTCGGATTTTAATAAGATAGTCATTAGTAGTGAAAAAATTGCTCAATTCAATTGATGGAGTCAAAAAATATAACACATAAAGTGATTTTAATTCAATTTTTGTGTTTGAAATTTTTTTGCGGATTTTTCATATCAAATGCGGATTTTTTCGATCAAAATTGCGGATTTTAAAAAATTCGAGATCGAAGCCCTGATTTAAATTTAAATTTGAGTTAAAATAATTATTTAATTCATTCCAATTTTTATTTGAATCAAATTCTAAATTAAATTTAATTAAATTTGTTTGTATTTTCGCCAAATGGTTAAGCTATAAATTAATTTAATTTAAAAATTAATTTTTAATAATTTGGAAGAGAATTTTTAGATTTTTTTATTTTTAACGTTAATTACTAAATTCTCAACATTATTAAATATTTTATTGTTTGTATAAATCAGGGATCCCCGTCAATTTCCCAATTTTGGGAAATCGGGAATCGGATCGGCAGGATCCCTGGTATGAACGTGAAATTAAGAATAAAATGAATAGAAAATGTGTTTCTTTTTTCCAGATCTATTTACCAAGTCCCAGATTTTAATACAAATAAACTTAAATAATAATTACTAAATAAATTTGATTAAATTAATTTATTTACTAAATTTAAATACTCTTTAAATTAAATAAATATTTACTATAGTATCCCCACCACCACTGCCACCACTATTCCAATCCATAGATAATAACACATTTTGATTAATAATAATTAGAAAAATTAATTTAATTAATTTAATTAACATATTTTTATTTTAAAAAATTTATTTAAAAATAAATGATTAAAAATATATTTGCCTCCACTATTTATTTAAGGGAATTTTTTAAAGTGCATTTTTATGAAATTTAAATGTTTGGGCGTTGAATATTTAATTAAATTTGTCTGTTTTCTAATTTCTCATTAATTCTTCAGATAATCTTAACAAAAATGTCCTAATTTTTTTAATTAATTAAAAAAGGTAAAATTCCATGAATTTAATTTTTCTTTCTTTATATTAAGAAATATTCTCCCAAAATTTTTTACTAAAGTCAAAATTTTGGAAGAATAAATAATGTAAAGTTTATAAATTCCGAAGGCTATGCAGTAGAACACATCAATCCGGTCTACAGAAGATGCTGGTTCTCTCCCAGCCGCCAATTAACATTTTGCACTAGCTAAAGGAAAGAAATAGCTTTTTTTTGTAAAATAGCTTTTTTTAATAAGAAGTGCAAAATAAGTACATACATATTTCTAAATAAAATTTAAAATATAGTCTAGTCATAATATTTATTTGTCAATATTTTATTTCCTAAAAGTGCAATACATAGTAGATATTTGTTAATAATTTCATTAAAAAATAATTATGAAGAATTTAAAAAAATAAAAAAAATTTTTTTAAATATTTGTTTTTATTTATTTAAAATTCGAAAACCAAATTGCAAGTTTTTTAACTAAAGGTAAATCTTTTTGCATTGCTTTACGATATTCAGAACTAAAAATAAATTTAAAAATTTTTCAATAAAATTTCTTTCATTTTAATTAAATTTTTATTTTTTAAAGGAGAGATTAATGGGTGGAGGCTATTTTTTATTAAAACAGTTCTTAAATTCTGTTTAAATTAAAAGTACGGGAATGGATATTTGGGAGAGAATTTATTAATGAAATCTTTTTTAAAGAGGGATTTTAAATGGATTCAAAGATTGATAAAAAAAATGACTTTCCCTTCCCTCGGATTTTTTTTTGTCTTTCCCTCAAAAAAATATTTTTACCTGTAAAAATACAAAACAGGAGCATTAATAATAGCTGAAATAGCTAAAATTAGGACAGTAAGATGACTAATAAAATATTGACTAGCTAAATCAGAAATTAATAGAGGAACCATTTGAAGTAAAATAATAATTGTTATATAACCAAACATCGTAAATGAAACAATTAAAAGAAGAGATTTAATTATTTCATGATTAAATTTAATTTGTTCTGTCATTTGATGAACCTGTAATTTTTTAATATGAGCTTTAAAAAATTGTTTAATTTATTAATAGTTATTTCTTGAAGACATTCAAGTTTTAAAAATAAAAGGTTAGCATAGGCTAGAGATTGAACGAGATTAAATCTTGTTCAAAAACTCGGTTATCGAGATCTTAATTCTCGTACAAAACTCCTAGTATAGGCATAAATATCATTAAAGATCCGAGGAAGTCTTTCTTTTTTTAATACAAATATAAAAATGTTTTTTCCTCCAAAAATTTTTATGTCAGTTTTATGTTATATTCATAGCCGGTCTAATCCTATTAATAACAAGGAATGTGAAAGTTACAAATTTTTTATTTAAATTTCTCTTTTAAATTTACCTTTAATTAATTTCAGACTTATTAAATAAACAATTAATGAAATAAAAGTTGGAACTAATAAAGAATAAAGTAATATATTTTTCATTGAATCCATATAAATATCTCCCGGCTCACAAAAAGTAAAAATACTTTAATAAAAAAAAATTTTATTTATCAAAAATTAATTAACTTATTTTGTTGTAGAATATCTCTGTAATCAAAAAAGCCTAAAAGGAGAAAATAAAAAATTGAACACGAATTTGCTAGTAGAACATAAATTAAAGCATTTTTATTTAATACATTTAAATAACTTTAAATTAAAAAATTTTTAATAAATTTAAAGAAATTATTTTTTAAATATTTTTTGAAAAAGGAATTTTGAAAGATTGAAGGTTAAAATCTATATACTATATAGTAATTATTCTGTCCTATAATCATAACCGCTGTCCTCAGTCCAAACAACATTCTGAGAAATTACTCCTCTGTATTTGATTTTAAAATTTCAAAAATAAATTTACAAAGTTGGTTTAACAATAGACAAAAGTCTATCAAGACTAATAAATAATAAACAAAAATCAGCATTAAAATCAAGTATAGAGCCATATGCCTGCAACCAAAAACACGTTTTCATTGAAATTTGTTTTTTAGTTAAAACAAGAAATGTTGGAAGGAAATATACACTGTCCATTAAAGTATTAAAGAATGAACATATTCCTAACAAATAACCATAACTTTTATGCAAAGATCTAAATAATTTTTTCTTAAAAGAATCCAAAAATTCCTCTCACTTATTTTTAACCGTTACATAAACAATTGAAGCATCAAAAATGAAGCCTATAGTCCCATAAATTTGTTGTATGTATTAATGTAAGTATTAAAGTATAAGTGTAAAGTGTTCCTGTCGTTAAATCCATATTTGGGGCGGGAGAAGAATTATTTTGCGACATTTAAAAAATATTCTTTTAATTAAAAAAGAGGTTTTTATAAAGTTTTAGATTAAATTAATTTCAAGTTAATTAGCTATAAAAAAATACAATCTCATTCCACTTGTACTTCACTATCGTGGAGAAAAATTTGTCGTTAAGGCTATCGTAAAAGTGAGGTTGTCCTACATTTTAAAGCCCACAATTATCGGTTAATAATTTATATTGGAAGGTGAATATATATAAATTTCCCTGTGTAAAAAATATTTCCAATTATAAAATTATAAGGTTTACAGATTCTTTTAATAATAGTAACTTTTTTATTAAAAAATTTATAAAACAATTATTGGAAATAGAGGGCTGTCTAATTAAAATTTATGAATTATAGAGCGGGTGAAATTTTTCTTAAATGTTTATGGAGACTATAACATATAATTGGGAAATTATAAAATTCATTTCGATAAAAATTAACAGCTGAAAAAGTTGTTGATTAAAAAAGTTTAAAAAATAATTGAATAATTATGTATACTATTAAGAATTAGTACATAAATGTTTAAAAATTTAAATAACCTACATAAAATATTTTTTTTATTTTAGACAGAAAAAATTACCCGCATTTAATATATTTTACCTAATTTATACTTTATTATTCTGTTTAGTTCAAAAAAGACAAATTAAATGAAATCACAAATAGAGAAATGATGAATTTAAATTTAATTTAAATTAAATTTAATATATCATTTGATAAATTTAATAAAATGAGACAGACAAACTAAGTTTTTAGTAAATTTTTTATATTATGTACCCGGATTTAATATATTTTAATTTATACTCTCAAACAATATTCTCATAAACAACAATCTTTATTATTTTGTTTAGTTCAAAAAAGACAAATTAAATGAAATTAAAGACAAATCAAAAACAAATTAATTAAATTAATTTAACAAATTAAATGAAATCACAAATAGAGAAATGATGAATTTAAGTTTAATTTATATTTTGATAAATATTTGATAAGAAAAATATTTTAAATTAAAGGTATGAATGTTTTAAGTAAATGTTTTGAATATATCGAAAAGAAGTTAATGTCTCTCAACTTTATATACATATATCTCTCCTTTTTTCAGCCTTAAGGAGTATATAAATTCAAAGTTCGATATTTTGATTTCGCTCCTCCAATTTTCGCGTTTTGCTTTTTAATTTTTGTTTCGGTACACCACTAGTGTTGATATTATGTTTTAACATTGAAAATAGACAAATACAAGAATATTTTCTTAAAAAACACGCAATTATACAAATAATCAGCTTTTGTTTAAAAATTTGGGAACAAAAGCTTATAGTATAAAAATTGTAAGGAAAGAATGACGTAGGGATGAAAATTATTATTGTAGATTTTAACCTTTATTTACAAATTTAAATTTTAAAATTAAAGTTCTTAAAATTTAAACAAATTTTTTTCATTTACATGTGTATATAACAGAGAACGTGTTGTCACGTTTCTCGAGATAGAGAATTTATTTTTTATGTTGAATCGTTCTCTAGTATATAATGTACATATATTAAATATTTAAACTTTACTTTTGTCATTTTCTAAAGGATAGATAAATGAAGTTTAAAAAGATTTTTTAATAAAAACGTATATAATAAAGAATAAAATCATATTTTCTTTAAATTTTTAATTATTTTCAATCAGTTCTTTCAACATTCCCCCCATTATCACTAGGTGTATCACCCCCACCTGGTGAAAGTCCACCTGCCAATAAACGCTCAATAGCCATATTAATATCACCAAAACTTGCTAGAAGTGCTAAAAAATAATTATGAAAATAAATTTTATAAAAACAAAAATTTGCCTTGCACATTTGCCTGTTGATCCGTAAAGCCCATTGCTGTTAACTGTTCAAGTTGTGGGCGGTAACGCTCTTCTGGGGGTTGGCGATCGGCAGCTCCAGTATTACCAGCATTTTGCATCTTAAGAAAATTTTCTTATTAAATTTACAAAAACATTAAATTACATTCCCAACATTCATCAATGCAATAGACCCCAACAATTCAGCAAAACCAGCAGGCATAGCGGGATTTTGAGAGGTAGCATTTGCAGTAGGCTGAACTGAGGGACTAAAAATGATTAAATAAAGAAAACAATAAAAACATATAATTTACCCTTGTGGAGTTGTTGAATTTGTTCCTTGTTGGGCTCCAGTTGCCGCGCTAGCTTCACTAGTTGGTGGCTGATTCTGCTGATTGACAGAGCCCAGAATTCCTCCCAAATTTCGAAACATATCACCACCTCTGAAAAATATTAACCAATACAGAAGCAAATAAATGAACCCCTTTCTAACAAACTTCCCAACCAAAAAAGTAAAAAAAACTCACAACATTGAAGAAAAAAGTTGAGGACATTCCTCATTAAGAACTTGCATAGCTTGATGCATTTGTGTCATAGCAGTGAAAACTCGAGGATTTGCCATTGCTTGAAAAAGTTGTGGATTTGCATTAGTCATAAGTGATCGCATTTGTTCTGCCATTGCGGGATTTCCAATCATTTGCCCAAATTGCTGCATATTTGCTGAACTAAGCAAGGATTCAACCGTCGAAGAGTTGGAAAGTACTTGACGCATTAAACTTTGCATACCAGGTGTATTCATCATAGCTTTAAAGAAACAATTTGAAATAAGAAAAAGCTACTTAAATATACCAAATGGAGATCCAGTTGTGCCTGCCGCTGCTCCAGCACTAGCTGTTCCTCCAGCGTTTTGCTGAGGTGGCGGATTCACAACCCGAGACCAAGGATTGGGCAAAGCCTCTGCATTTTCCACTCCAGCATGTTGACTTCGTGAGGAAACTAAAATATGAAATTTTATTGGGATAAACAAGAATTAAGCAAAAAAATTTTTTGGAAAAAATTTTTTTAAACTCTAGTAAAAAGTCCTCATTAAAATAAGTAAATCAAGTCGTTTTAAAAATTTTTTAGAAAAACTTTTTAAAATGGTTAAAAAGGATTAATCCTATAAGAATTCTGACCATTTTGAGAGCCATTTTGCGCTTGAGTATTATTCGCCGCATATTGACCAGTACCAGCATCACCAAGAACAGAATTCATCAAAGGTTCTTGGACTTCTTGATACATTCTATGAAGGGCTGCTTCACCTCCAGGAATTCCCTAAAAGACAAAAATTTTGGAAATATCAAAGCAATTTGAAAATATACTTGTATGTTACGGATAGCCTGGTCGTGATTTCGCATCAGTTCATTAAACATATTCGGATTTTGGACCATTTCTAAAGTTTGTTGTATAATTCGAGGATCGCTAAGAATATGGCCCAAGTCTGGGTTGTTTTGGATTATTTGTTGAAATTGTGGGTTGTCAGCTAATAAATTGCGCACCATATCTGTCATATTTGGGTTGCTCAGTAAACTATTAAAAGTAAAAAATTAATTTTCTTTAAATAACAATAAAATTAAATACTTTTCAACAAGTGGACTGTTCATCATATCACGAACCATCGGATTATTTAAAATTGCTCCAATCCCACCAAATGGGCCAGCAGCGGGTGCGGAACCTGGAGCTCCAGCGGTTGCAGTTGTTTGTGACCCTGTTAAAGTTGAAGAAGCAGATGAAGGAGTAGACTCGCGTGATGAAGTTGTTGGTGGATTTTTAATAACCATATGAATAACCATTCCTGAAAGAGAAAAATGTAAGATTAAATATCACATCTAAATCCAGTATTGGATGAAATGTGTTGGAGAAAGTTCATAAAAAATAAATATTAAAATAACTAACCATCAACGATTTTATGCTCCTTCAATGTCTCATGATCTTTAAGAATTTTGCCAGAAAATATTAAACAAATTTTTTCTGTCGGTTGATTGATTTTCTCAGAAAGTTGTATTTTCAACTAAAAATTTAAAGAAAATACAATTTAATAATAAAGAAATTACCTTTTCAATGTTTGTATTTTCACGAACATTTAATTGGTATGTTTCTTTAATTGTTTTGACTTTAAGCTCGATAAGCTGAACAGTTTCATCTTCGCTTGCAGAATCGGTCATCTTCAAGAATAAATAGAAAATCTAAATAAAAAACCCCGAAAATTGATTAAAAAAATAAAATTATCGGTTTCGTTTCAAAATAATAATTACAGAACACAAAATTCGTTTTAAAACAAATTAAAATTCTTTCCTCTTTCTCGCATGTTCTCTTCTTTTTTTGTACTATTTCATTTTTATATTTCTTTTTTTATTAAATGAAAATTTAAAATACGTTGAAGTTGACGTCAAATAATCCACAACTACCCAATTATAACATATGCAAATACTTTTTTTTCTTAATAGGTGCAAATTTCGAGAACATTTTTACATTCCCGTTCCTATCAATGAGAGATTTTTAGTTTTAGGACCGTCAGTATGTATTCCGTCTGCTTTATTTTGTCGATTTTTCGCACTTTGTTGTCTATTGCCACATTTTTGTAAATTCTCTTTTTTTTATTTAGTTTTTCCATTAAAAATTAAATTTTAACTTTTAAATTTAGGAGATATTGGAATTTTTGACTTTCAGAGAGTTCTTCCTTTCCTCTTCTCTAATTTTTAATTAAATTTCTAGATGTTTAAAGAATTATTATTTTTGTTTATTTTATTAAATATTGCTTCAGAAGCAATCTCAAGTGATGTTCTTGTGTATACCGACGCCAACTTTGACAAAGATATAAAGAAACACGACGTTGCTTTAGTTGAATTTTATGCTCCCTGGTGTGGGCATTGCAAAAAGGTTGATTAATAATCTTTTTTGTTTTTTAACGGAAAATTTTGTTAGTTAGCTCCTGATTATGAAAAGGCTGCTACTAAATTGAAGAACAATGATCCACCGATTATTCTAATTAAGGTTTTGGAGGATATATTATTTACTTTCTAACCTTATATACTTTCAAGGTTGATTGCACAGCGGAGAAGGCGACTTGTGATAAATTTGGAGTAGGAGGTTTTCCAACACTTAAAATCTTCAGACATGGCGATGTCGCGTCGGAGTATGATGGTCCACGTGAAGCTGAAGGAATTGTTAAAGTAATTTCTGAATAGGATTTTTAAAACGAAGTGAAAATTTATATGTAAAATTTTTAGTATATGCGAGGACAATCTGGCCCAAGCTCAAAGGAATTGAAAACTGTTAAAGAATTTGAGAAGTTTATTGACAGTGATGACGTCAGTGTTATTGGATTCTTTGATGATGAAAACAGCAAACTTAAAGATTCGTTCCAAAAGGTTGCCGATACTGAAAGGGATAGATTTCGCTTTGCTCACTCTTTGGCTAAAGACGTGCTCAAAAAGACTGGATACACCGAGTATGTTTTTAGAAAAATTTGTAAATATCTAACAATAAATATAAGCACAAATGTTCAAAATAGAATATATTCTGCCAAAGTCGCGGAAAAATCACTTTTTTTCCTTTTTCTGTTCAATTTTTTGGTAAATTGTCGTTTTCAGGCCGTCTTTTTTTCTCCCAAGTTTTTCCATATGAATTTATAGAATGGGCAGACTTTCTTTTCTCCCTTCTTTGTTACCCTTTTTGTATATAGGCCAGCATTTTTTCCGTTTTTTCCATTTTTTCCGTTTTGGAAGGATGAATGGAGGAAAAATCTGACCATTTTGTATATTACTATAATAGCGCAGCAGATCAAAATTAATAAAGGCTGACTAATATGTATAATAGTAAAAAAACTCGGGTAGGAAAAATGTGGGCCCGAATTTTTTCGTAATTGTAACCCAAAAATGTTTGTAATTCGTAGAATCTAACCCTGATCTCTGTTAGATTCTTCATCATAAATTTACTAAAAAGTCAGCATGAAAAGTAAAAGTAGAGTAATTATTGTAATTTATTTAAATTAATTAATTTCACTGGTTTTTGGTCTAACGGTGATGAAATCTACCTCCCCTTTTATTAATTAAAAATTTCTTAAAGTGATTCCTTTATATTTCATAATTTACATTTTTCATTACTATCTCTAGTTATTTTTATTTTAAATTATAGTATGTAGATTTTCACTTTTTGTTTTCATCAGTCTAAAGATAATTTTTTTCTAGTCTCGTCAGCTGTTTGTTACCAAAACAACTGGGAGTTCTTCATATCTCTAATCTCTCTTTATGTTTACTGTTAAGTACCGTATCAATTTTATTATTCAAGGTTGCGTTTGGGCTTTGCTACACAGCCGTGAATTATTTTTCAAATTCACATCTATTCGCATCGAATAGTATTGATTTCCGATAGCGGCCGCCCTTTCCTCAAACATTTTTCATTTTCCAACCATTTATAAAGGCAGCCTACTCTTCAATATTCACTTTACCAATGTGGTTCTTTTAGTAAAACCAGCTTTATATTCTTTTAAAGTCGACGGTTGGATGTTTGTCTTCGTTTTAGTTATTTCTAACAAAGTAATATTCAGCCGAGAGTTGTATTTTTCTTAAATATTGAAGGTGGTTGTAATTTAGTTTTTCTGAGTCTAGTTATTTTATAAAGGTAACTTGTAAAAGATTATAAAAAATTCCTAACTTTAACGCATTGCATCTTTTTTAAAATCAGCTTTCGATAAGAATATTAATCTGTTTATTTTCATTGTTTTCCTAGCCATCTGGTATTAAAAGTATTTGGAAAACTAATTTTTCTATTAAAGTTTACTTCTGTCCTTGTTTAAATCTTTGTATTTTCTAGCAAGAACTAGTCTATCGTCAGACAATTCACGTCATCCTAGATAAGACTGACAGATTATGAGTTAATCTTTATATTTCTTTTCATTATTAGACGGCCAGCTTTTCTTGTCTAGCGTGACATTTTTTCATTGTTGTTAGATTTGTATACGTATTAGTATTCTAAAATATGTGTGCGTATGCAAGCAAAATTACAGAAAAACTAACATACTGTAAATTTTTTAAATTTCAAAAAATTATTCGAAAGTTTATAAAAAAATATCTGAGGATTGATTTTCGGAAATATGGTAGATTTTGAAATATGGATATCTGCTGTATCGTCATTAGTTTTGCTATAGTTTGTCGAATGTGTAGAAATGTTGAGACGATAACTTGTTAAAATTGGCTATTTTTGACAATTCATCCATTATTATCTGATTTCGTTTCTTGGACTTTTATTCGTCTTAGAATGTCGAGAAGATATGTTTTAACAAAGGTAGCACGAGACCAGAGACTGAGATTCGCGAATCGGATACGAAATTCACGAGGATATTGTTTTTCACAAAGAATTAGTTAAAAATTCAAAGTGAAAATCAATTGCCGATTTTGAGTCGGGATTCCCGTATTTTTTCATTTCCAAATTCGTGAGCCGGGTTTCCCGACAAAAAGGTCGGAGTCGTGAGCAGACACACCTATTATTAATAAAAATAAGATTTCCCGCACTGATCTTATCTTTTTCCTTTCACGATAGCTTTATTTCCCTTCCTAGAAAACGTTCACTAAATATTCTATATTAACTTAATTCAAAATAGCTAATAATAATTTTTTCTCCTTTTTGTTAAACTGTTTTATGTATATTTGAAAAAAAAATAAAAATATAAAGAATTCATAATTTTTATGAAATATAAAAAAACTACAAAGGTAGTAGCATAATAGCTGCTACAAAACTGGTGCAACTGCCGGGAATCGAACCCGGGCGCCTGCGTAGCAGGCGAGCATTCTACCACTGAACCACCGTTTCTATGATGGTGGGTTTTCCTGATTTTCGGTAATTTATGATTCCCTGAAGGTTTATTTAAAAATGACTGGAATACAATCATCAGTTTTTCATGTGAACTAAATTTTCTAGTTCAAATTTTGTATCAGTTCCCAATCAGATTTTTCTTGGCATTTTCTTCTGTTGTGTGTTTATCTCACCAACACCCGTTGTATTCTGGCGATAGCTAACTTGTGATCACTTAATCAGTATTGATTTATCAACTAATATTTATTCCTGGGGATTTTTGTTACTAGTTTTGTTTCTGATAAGTTAACCTCTACTATGCACGTCTGTAAATGCCTTATATTTTATCTAAATTTTATGTTAGTAAATTAATTAAACATAACCCGCTTTAGTGTGTTAAAATTCATAACAAAGTTTTGATCTTAACAATTTCGTTTAGTTTTTGTCTTTCATTATTTAATAGTTATTATATTTTCAATTGTTACTAGTGATGATTTCCACGAGCTTTCGCTTTAGTATATCTATAGAGAAGTTTCACGTTTTGACATTAGTTTAATATTTCATTTGCTTCCCCATTTATTGTTGGATAATTCCTTAAAAATTACCCTTATAGCTTTGTGATAGCCAATATGTGATCATTTATTAATTCCAATTAAAAAACAATGTAAGGACTAACCCAGGTCAAAACTGTATTGCTTCATCTCAAAATATTGATAACAAGCAATGAGCCAAGCTGTCAAATCGATTCATTATCTTTTTCAACGCTTCATAGAATGATGTAGTTTTTACGCTAGATACTTTTCAACAGTGCAAAATTTAGTTTCTGCTAGATTGTGTCCTTTTCTATTGCCCAATTTTAAACTAGGTAGATTAACTTTGAAAACATTTGGTTAGTATTGCTTTTCAACCTATCGAGTTACAATCACATCGAGTTCAATCTCACTTTTTTCTCAACATGCACATTACCTATTTAAATGACAAATTGGTGAATAAAATCTGGTATTTATGAAAGCAAATTTGAAATTGAATTTTAAAAACGTATAAATTGAATTGAAATTAGAAATTCGCTATTGGTACATAAGTTGTTTTGCGTCTTGCGACTAGATATTCAGAATAGATCACTGAGTTTCCTTTCGAATGTTATTTTTAATCGCCAGACGCTTTTTGTGAAAATAAGGTTTAATAGAAGCTAGATGAAATTTTCTAAAATCTGAAACATTCCCATAAAATCAATTTGAGAATCTTAAAAAAAAATCGTGAAAGTATTTTTATAATTTATCGGTGGTTTTTATTCACACATTTTTTTCCTCTTTGGATGTTAAGTTTAAGTATATAACTTGTTAAAACCTCAACACATTTGAAATCTAACTATATGGATATGCATTTGTTCTTTACTTAGCAAAATGTTAAGCACGGTTAAAAACATTTATCATTATCAGTGTAGTGATAAAATCAGTAGTGATTTTATCAGTGTAGTGATTTACTTTAAAAGAAATTTTTTAAAGTTTTAAATATAAAATACCCAAAGAGTTGACACATGTTAATATCTAAAAATTGATTTGAAGAATATATCAGATTAGACCTGTGAATGGACACGGATTTTTATGTCCGTATCCGGATATTTACGGCGGATACAGGCGGATATCCGCAGGCATCTTAGATATTATTTGTATTCATATCCGGTCTGTATTAAATATTAAACTAATTATTCACATAATTTATGATCTATTATATTTTAAAAGAAGTCAAATATTTATATTCGAGAAATGTTAAAATTGAATCTTGCACTTGATAAAATTATATTTAATTTTTTTTTAATATTTTTCTTAAAATTATTTATGTTAAAACAAATAATTCGCTTAAAAATAATTTAAACAAATTGATCTTATAACTTTTATTTCAGTGATATTGTTGTTTACGTTCCTAAGAAGCTACACAATAAATTCGAGCCTTCATTCTTCCATTATGACGGCAATTATGATACTGACAAAATCAAAAACTTTTTGGTTCAAGAAACGTAATTTTTAACTTTAGTTTTCGAAATATGTTTTCTACATTACAAAATTTTGCATTGAGATTCTTTGTTTGTATCAAATTTAATTTCACAGGAATGGACTTTGTGCGATTCGTACACAGGGCAATCTCTTCCAATTTACACAGCGTCCACAGATTGTTGTCTATTACAACGTTGATTATGCCAGAGATCCTAAAGGCTCGAATTACTGGCGCAATCGTGTGTTAAAGGTTGCACAAGACTACAAACGAAAGGCATTCTTTGCTGTCAGCAACAAAGACGAATTCTCTAGTGTAAGGGATGAGAGTTGATATTTTGATTTAATTTTCTAGGAAATTGAACAAAATGGTCTTGCCGACAGAAAAGAAAGTGATAAGCCTTTGGTTGCTGCTTTTACGGATGATGGAAAATTTCCAATGAATAAGGAATTTAGGTGTGATTAAGTTTAAACTATATTTCGACCAAGTATTTATATATTCTCTAGTGTTGAAAACTTGAAGCAATTTGTTGATGATCTCTTGGCCAACAAGCTTGAGCCGTACATGAAGAGCGAGCCAGTGCCTGCGGAACAAGGCGATCTTAAAGTTGTAGTTGCTAAGAACTTCAAGGAGTTGGTGACAGATTCTGACAAGGATGTCTTGATTGAATTGTAAATTTACGCTTTGAATTTGGTAGATATATTTTTTTAGTTACGCTCCTTGGTGTGGTCATTGCAAGAGTCTCGCTCCCAAATATGAACAACTTGCTGAAAAGGTGGGATCACTTTGTGATAGTTACTAACTTTATTATTATAATAATTTTATTATTAACTATATATTTTAAAACATTTGTAGATGGCCAAAGAGGATGTGATCATTGCCAAATGTGACGCAACTGCAAGTGAGTTTTGCTATAAATTTTTATTTTAAAAATTAAAATTGTAATAGAAGGTATACACTTGACCTCAATCTTAGATACATTAAAATGAGGTACTCCTTGATTTAAGCTACTTATTTTTGAATTTTGTTGACAACTCGATACCTTGGTGGGCCACTTAAGCTACCTTAATTTAAGTTGCTCCTCACTTTAAAGTATGAGTTCCTTATTCCCAAAGGATACCTAAAATTGGTTGTCGACTGTATAATCTTCAAACTGGTACATAGTAGGGAATCACTGAGGTTTAGTGTGTTTTTTGAGGACTTGTTTTTGTTACAACTTGATAATTTCTATTTTTAGATGATGTTCCACCGAGATTCGATGTCAAAGGGTTACTTATTTACTTTTTGTCCAAATATTAATCAGAATATTTTTAGATTTCCTACCATCTTTTGGGTTCCAAAGAATGACAAAGAGAATCCCGTACCGTATCAAGGCGGACGTGAAGTGAATGACTTTATCAAGTTCATTGCTGAACATGCAACAGATCCATTGAAAGGCTATGGACGTGATGGCAAGAAGAAGAAAGCAAAGAAGGCAGATGATAAGAAGCCGAGTGATGAACTTTAATTGGATTTTTTGGAAGAATTTGTGGCAAAAATATTTAAAATGGTTTATTCACTATTCTTTAAAATTATTTTTTTTAATTGAAAGGAAATTTTTGATTTAAAAATTTAAGAATTTTTTTCGAGTTCTCTAAATTCTGATTTTATTGGAAAAAATTTTTTAAAACAAATTTCCTCTCAAAAAAGCTTTTCTGCTTACATTATTTATTTTTAAACTTAAATGATAGGGTGGCTTTTCCAAATACCTAATATTATTTATTTGTAAAATCTTTTCTGCTTAAATGTTTTTTCCATTACTTTAAGTTAAATCTTCTGATTTCAAGACTTTTTTCCATAATTTTAAAATACCGTGCCTTTATCCAGGCTTTGTTAATTCTGTTTCTTTATAAAATAATTTGTTTTGATGTATTTCTACATTTTTAATTAAAATAAAATTGTTAATTAATATTTTTTCGAGAATTTTTGTGGGATTGTGGGTAGGAATAGAATTTTGAATTTAGCGCGTTTTTGGCAATCTACAAGTTGGTATTTTACGTTAAGATTTTATGATCGATTTTGTGAAACTATTTTTGCCGTGTTCTTTAGAGGGTAGCTGTATGTTCTTTTGAATTAAATCTGCTTTAGCCTTTCGAGTTTTGGTATCGTTTTCAGAATTTTTGTTTTTCCCATCCAAGTCTGAACAAGATATTTTGTTTATAGTGGTAAGTTTTGCACAATCCTGAATTGCAGACTTTTAAATAAATTTAACTCTGTTCTTAATATCATTCTTAACTATACATATCTTTTGTGGGACTGTATAATACATACATAATTTAATTCTTTTTTAATTGAGAATTTCTTCCACGTAGTTTAGTCATTGTTAAAGATTTAATTAAATACTTGACTCGATTTTCTAGGCGTTTTCGGCAATTTTTCCCTAGTTTTTTTACATTTTTTGATAATTTTAACATATCCTCTATATTCCGGATGTTTTAAGACGGCTTAGATCATTTCAGAATGTTAGGCATTCGGAGTTTAGGTATTGAATTCACAGTCATGTGAATTATCGATTTTTTTCGATGAATAAACGTTGCTCTAAATTATCCATCAAAAACACCCTCTATCGAACTAAAGTAGCATTTATTATTAATCCAAACTATAAAATAAGATTCTGAATGCCTAATAATGTTCGATTTAATCTATTCAAGTCTAATTTTCCTCGTTTTTTGTCGAAAAAAGTAAAAATTTTCAATTGCCGATCCAATTCGGTGGGAGTTTTTTGATTAAAATTTTTTGGCATAATGCAATTTTTAAGATTGACAAATTATAATGAGCAGTTCTGATTCTGATTCATCTGAACTTATTGATGATGAGATTTCGCAAGAGCCCCAAGAACCTAAAAAGGCTATCGAAAAGATCCTTTCTTGGCGCTGGGTTGAGCGAAAGAAGAAAAATATAATTCAATCAAGTGACGAAGATAACGAAGAACAAGATGATGATAAAAATAGTATAGATGGGGATGTTTATCGTGATCGTGAATTCTTTATAAAATGGAAATATATGAGCTATTGGTGAGGTTTTTTTAAATTTTTTATAAAGCTTTGACGTTTTCAAGGAATAGTTTATTTTTAATTCTTAAATCTTAATCGGATTTATTTAATCTTTATTGCTACTTAAGGCGTTGTGAATGGGTTAATGAAGATGTGTTGGAACAGAATTACAAACAGGCACTTCGTAATTATTGGAGACGGATGGATCCGAATGTGCCACCTGAAGTGGATGATGGTTCACATGAGGATTTAATTACTGGCAAAATCGACGACAAGGAAAAGGTTTTTCGTTTTAGGAATTGTTTTTGGGTTTCAAATAAAGTAATGAATACTTCACTATAACATTAAGTAAATACGTTATTGCGTTCGGTTGTTTTTATTTGTGAATACAATATTTGTTATCAAGTCCCTAAAAATAAATTCTATAGGAAGATGATCCTCACAACATGGAGCAAAAATATTATCGATATGGAATTAAGCCAGAGTGGATGCAGGTTATTTGTATTAAAATTTCATTCTAAATATCTGGCATTTTAAGGTACATCGAGTGGTTAATCATGCGGAATATGAAGATAGTGAATTCGATTATCTTGTGAAGTGGCGTGAACTTTTGTATGATCAGACCACATGGGAGCGTGATGATCTAGACATTCCTGGATATCAAGATGCTATTGCTAAATATTGGAAACATAGGTAATTTTGTTTTTGAATTTGCCTTGGAATAGATTTATTTCTTATAGTGTTAGGTAAATATAACAGTAATTTTCTGAAAGCTTTTGCGTTTTCGCTTATATGTATTCTGGTTTAATTTATTTTTAGAAAGCTAACGATCGGTGAATCTATTCCCAGAAGTGTTTTGGATAAAATGAAAAGGAATGCAGAAAAAGAAGATGGAGAAGCTTCCTCCTCTCCCAGTGGTGGAGATGATGAAGACGAAGAAGATGAACAACATTTGAGAAAAAACTCTAGGCGAGAATGCAGCAAGCCTCTTTCTGAGGTTTGTTTTAAACAACACATGATTTTAGACGAAAATTCTCAAACGTTATAGCTTAAAAAGAAGTATGAAAAACAACCAGATTATGTAGCTGAAACGGGCGGCACATTACATCAACATCAATTGGAAGGATTAAATTGGTTACGTCACTGTTGGGCTAACAAAAAGGATGCAATATTAGCCGATGAAATGGGGCTGGGGAAGACAATACAGGTCTAGTGTCTATTTTTAATAATTTTTTATTCAAATCATTCCTTCCAAAAATTGGAATGATCTGGGGTGGATCCTAATAAAAAAAGGTGACTCTGATAAAGAATACGTTTGACTGCTTCCTTTTGCCTTATCCGACAGTTGCAATAGAGATGCCATTAATACCCACCGATATCCCCTTAATACTCACAAATCGTTCTCAATCTGCACAAATCCTTTATCTCCCAAATATTTGGATTTGACCTTCTGGGTCATTTAAGGGTCTTGACCTTGTGGGTTGATTTTATTAGGATCCTCTAATTTTATTTTTCAATTTTCTTAAGTTCTAGTACCTTTCCTATTTTAGACTCTCGTTTTCCTTTATTCCCTTGTCAAAGAAGGATACACCAATGGTCCGTTTCTCATTTCTGCTCCTCTTTCTACACTGATTAACTGGGAGAGAGAAGCTGAATTTTGGACACCCGATCTCTATGTTGTTACTTATATTGGAAATAAGCAAAGTCGTGAAGTCATTCGGTTAGTTTTTTTGTTTTTTATTAGAAATCAAAACTTACAAATCAAAGCTTAAAGGTTTTTAATAATATAACTGTACCAAATAGAACGTAAATTTTTGATAATACATATAATACAAAAATTTAATTTTTTATTTTCTTTTATCGATATTTTGTCATTTTGTGACACTCACAATCAGCTTGCTTTTTAAATCAAGATCTGACCGATAAGCTTTAAAATTACGTATGAACGAACCCTGTCTATTTCTTTTATGTTCTAAAATTCAATTTATAATTTATCCCTTTTTAGCGAGAATGATTTCCTCTTCCCTGCCTCCACCAATAATCACAGTTCTCATCACCAAGAGCAGAAACGTCGAAAGAAAGCCAACAAGCCAATACCAAAATTCCATGTCATGTTGACTTCCTATGAGGTTTTTCTATTTTCAAACTTTTGTTGTAATTTTGTTTTTTAGTTGATTAGTATCGATAAAGCAATTCTGTCAACAATAGACTGGGTCGCTTTGGTTGTTGATGAAGCTCATCGGCTAAAAAACAACCAATCCCTTTATTTTCGGACACTTCAGGAGTTTGATATTGGTTATAGGCTTCTTCTCACTGGCACTCCTTTGCAAAATAATTTGGAAGAGTTGTTTCATCTTTTGAACTTTCTGAGTCCAGATAAATTCAAGTAAGTTAAATTTTTTTATAGTTTGTGGCTTGTTTATTGTTAGCTTATGGCTTGAAATTTTCTTCCAATTGGGGGGGGGGGGGGGGGGGTGGGTCGGTTTAAATTATAAAATCCCATTGTGTGGATCGTGTTTAATTATAAAAATTCCATTTTCAAGACCGTGTTACTCAAAAATGTGAGTAGTTCTTGCGTTTTAGTTTATTGCCGTATTTTCTCGTTCATAGTTGGATGTCACACTGCCTTGTTTTAATTTTTCAAGTTTGTCAAGTGTGAACTTGACATTTGCATCGATATTTTATTTCCTCCACTTTCCTTTTCTCTTCATTTCAGGATTTGTAAAAGGCTAATTGCCTCTGATCTACATGAACTGGTGTGTATCATATTGCTTTTACAGAAGAACTTTCAATTTGCTCGTATGTTTGAATAGGCGTATTTCGGCAAGGCGTCTTTGGAATATGAAAGTGGTTTTTTTATTGATAAATGTTAAACTCCTTGCCGATTTATGCAAAATTTCAACAAGCTGGAAATATAATCGTACCCCACTTGCTTGTAATTTATTGGCAACTAGAACGAGTCAAAGTAATTGGAAGCTGACTCGCACCATAATTTTTTATGTATTTTTGTGCATACTAGACCACAAATGAGAAGTGGGTTGCCTATAATTGCCTCTATTCTACATAAACTAGTGTTTTTCGTACTGCTTTTCAAATTTTATAAGATATCGGAACTTATTTGTTAATCTTTTTATGGCATCGCCCCCTTTCATTTTTATCAGGCTCACGTTTAGCGTGATTTTACTTACTCGATTCTGCTTATGATATTTTTCCTAAATGTTTTAAAATTCCTTTCATAAACGTTAAGAAAATCATCTTAATATTTTTACGCATTACTAGTTAGTATATCGAATTTGGTAATTTTGCATATGATATTCTTGCTTAAAGTTTTATAATTTCCTTGTATATTTTTACCTAATGTATCACATTGTATTTTGGAACCGATGTCTCGTCTTAACATGTATTTCTAGATAAGTATTGTCTTATTTTTATCCATCAATTGTCTCTAAGCTCTTCCCGAACATATCCTTTGATAATATAAGTGTCATATATTATAAATTTCACCCCGCCTATTTTTAGCAAGTATAAAATTGGGGGACAGGACCCGCCAATATCTTCAGTCTTGACTCCATTTCTTTAGAAAAGTTAAAGGAGCGGTCCTGTCCCCCCTTCCACTCCCCATTTTTATTCACATTTTATTTAATTAAATAAACGTTTAAAAGGAAGGGAGTGTTTTAATTTATTCGGCGGACCGCGACTCGCGGGTTGGGTTCGCCCAACTCGCGAGGCCCAACGGTCACGCTTAGTAAAACATTAAAATAAGATATCCTTTGATAATATCCTTTGATAACCTATTTTTCTCGTCAATAAAAGGGAAGGGAGAACTGTGCAATTAGTTCAGTTTTGTCTCTCTTTCCGCACCAAAACTGCCGGTGCTCCCTTCCTCGTATTTTAATTATTTGTTTTATTTATTGGTTATAAATTTTTTGTTAAGATAGCTAGTTTTTTAAATTTGGGGGAAACGCCTTTCGCGCCCCGAGAATAAGCTGTTGAGAATGAGCCGTTGCTCATTCTCGGGGCCCGACGAAAGAGCGGGGCAATAATAATATTCTTAATGTTTTATAATTACCTATTATATTTTTACCTAATGTATCACATTATTTGTATTTTGGAAACGATGTCTCGCCTTAACATGTTGCTAGAAAGGTATTATCTCATTTTTTATTCATAGATTATCTCTTAAACTTTTTTTTTCGAACATATTTATTGACATTAGTATAAAAACTGAAAATCCTCTTCAATATTTATAAACTATTATTATTTTAGGCTATTGTTATATTGAATTCGTTAATTTTGCTGATGATGTCATTCACTCTGTTTAATTTAATGTATACATTGTATTTTCTAAACTCGCTTTAATAAATCTTTTGCCTTGTTGAATTTTTACCCAAACATTTTATTCTCGATTTAATAGTCTACTCTGGCAATAATTTTTGTTGTGTCCACTTTCCTATAATGCATAAATTTTGGTCTAATAAAGGTTCCATTCTATTACCTTGCTCACATAATGATGCAATTATTGAGCTTCGATTGTTCTTTAAATATCATTTCTTCCCTTTAAAGCAACACTAGATAATTACAACTTTACTCGTTAACTTTTATAATCTTTTCCAATCATATATTCAGGGCATCATTCTGGAAATGAAAGGGGAAATTCGGCTAATGTCTCAATCTGTCAATTTAAATTTAGTTTTTATCTGAACCTTATACCCTAAAATTTGACTCGAGAAAATACGGTCATATATATTTATCCTTCATAATTAATATATCTATACGAATTATAGCGATCTTGAATCCTTTACGAGCGAGTTTGCTGAAATTTCAAAAGAGGATCAAATCCAACGCTTACATCAACGACTTGGTCCTCACATGTTACGAAGGATGAAGGCCGATGTTCTTTCTGGAATGCCCTCAAAGAGTGAATTAATTGTTCGTGTTGAGCTGAGTCCATTGCAAAAGTTATTCTTTTCTTTTGCAATTCTTTTTTATTCCCTACCAGGAAGTATTATCGCAACATTCTAACAAGAAATTTTGAAGCGTTGAGTGTTAAAAATGGCCGATCTCAGATGGCGCTTTTGAATATTATAATGGAATTGAAGAAATGTGCCAACCATCCTTTTCTATTCCCAAAAGCTAGCATGGAAGCTCCAAAGCGTGGAAATGGCGCTTATGATGGAGAATCAATGATTAAAAATAGTGGAAAATGCATTCTCTTACAGAAAATGTTAAAACGTTTAAAGGAGCAAGATCATAGAATATTAATATTCTCTCAAATGACTAAAATGGTTTGTTTTGGTTTTCAAAGTTCTAATCAATTTTTAAATTTAATCGCTATAAAACTTCCGTTTTAGTTAGACATTCTTGAAGAAATGCTTGACTATTTGGGTTACAATTATGAGCGTATTGATGGTTCCATTACAGGACAGAGTAGACAGGATGCTATTGATCGTTTCAATGCTCCTGGTGCTCAACAATTTTGTGTTTTTGCTCTCTACTAGAGCCGGAGGTCTGGGTATAAATTTGGCAACAGCTGATACTGTTATTATTTATGATTCGGACTGGAATCCACATAACGATATTCAAGCAGTAAGTCGAGCTCACAGGATTGGACAAACGAAACAGGTTTCTTCTGTTCTGCAATATTTCTTTATCGAAATTATTAGGTAAAAATCTACAGACTCGTCACCAGAGGTTCGGTAGAAGAAGAAATAGTTGAAAGAGCAAAGAAGAAACTTGTTCTTGATCATCTAGTCATCCAGCGAATGGGCAAAACTGCACTCTCTAAAAACGCAATGAATCAATCATCACGCGTTCAATTTGACAAGTCTGAATTAGCCGCAATCCTAAAGTTTGGTGCAGCTGAATTATTCTCTGAAAAAGAAGGCGAAGCTCAAGATTTGGAATTTGATATTGATGAAATTTTGAATCAAGCAGAGACGAGAGATTCTACCGAAACTGCTGGGTTGGTTTTGCATTAGTTGATTTTAAAATTGATTTTTATATTTAGTACCGGTCGAAATTAAATTTTTCTCTAGACATATCCGGTAAATGTCCGGTTGGTGTCCTACATGTCCGCAAAGAGAATGCGCATTTTTCCTTCCTTTTCTTGCATTTTTTTCTGCAAGGAGTGGCGCCCATTTTTCCTTTGTGTATGGTAGACTTCTGGCATGACGAAGGAAAGAGGGAAAATAATAAAAATTAATTACTAATAGAGTACAAATAAATATTTTATTTTATAAATGATCAGAGATGAAAAATTTGGGACAACATTCTCAAATAGATTTCTAAAATATCTGGGGGAATCTTAATCCATTTGAAAACTTAATCTGTTCCAGAATGCTTCAATCTGCTGTGTATTTGCACCGTTGACTGGATTCATAAAGAATTGTTGATGATTTACTGTTTGGTGTTGATATCCTAAATGATCTAAACCTTAAGTGAATTAATTTTGTTTGTAAATCAATCTAACATTATTATTATAATAACTTTATTAGTATTAAATTAAGTACTCTATTAGTAATTAATTTTTATTATTTTCCCTCTTTCCTTCGTCATGCCAAAAGTCTACCATACACAAAGGAAAAATGGGCGCCACTCCTTGCAGAAAAAAATGCAAGAAAAGGAAGGAAAAATGCGCATTCTCTTTGCGGACATGTAGGACACCAACCGGACATTTACCGACATATCCCCATAAAATTGTTATTTCTGATATAGATTTCTGCTTATTTCTTGTAATTTCTTGAACTTTTTCAATTTTAGAGCGAATGAGTTACTTAATTCTTTCAAATACGCTAACTTCACTATCGATGATGAAAAGGAGCTGACAGATTTGTCACAACTTGATGAATCCAGTCGAATGGACGACAGTCCAGGCAGAGCAAGTAAATCTCCAGTGTCTGTAAAGGATGAGGAAGAATGTGATCGTGACTGGGCACAAATTATTCCAAAAGAAGAAATTGAACGTGTAATGGAAGAAGAAAAGCAAAATGTGCAACAACAGCTTAAACCCAGGAACCGGCCGACAATTCGAACATTTGCTGAATCAGATAATGATGAAACTAGTGATTATGATGAAAGTGGGAAGAAGAAAAAAGGCAAAAAGGTTTTTACTTGAAATTAAATTTTATCCGATAAAATCATTTTTCAAAGGTTGGCAAAAAGAGTGTTTCTAGCACTGTGAAGAAGCGAGGAAGACCATCTAAAAATGCTAGTGAAAGTGAAGCTACTCCAGCTGGTGAGAAGCGAAGAAGGTCAAAAAAGAAAACTGAAGGCGATATTGCAGAAGGAGATTCGTCGAAGAAAAAGAAACGTGAAAAAGTAGATGGTGTGTTGACGATTAGAAAAAAGAAGGGGGATAATTCTGAGGCAGACAATGCAAATAGCAGTGAGAAGGTATTTAAATATTTTTTTAGATTTATTGCTTAATTGTTGTTTTTATTTAATTTGTTTTTTTCTTCAGAAACATCCTCCTACAACATTTGAACGAGCTGTATCTTTGGCTGTCAATAAAAGAAAATATGAGTTAGACTTGAAAGATCGCAACGGGCAACCTTTTTTAAAATGTGTTGATTTTTTCCGACCGCATCTAAAATATATGAAGAAACTTGTCAGCAAAGGAGATCCACTTGAATCTGAAGCTATTAAATACCTTGTATGTTTTGTGAAATGAAAAAATATTTTTTATTTTTTAGGTTAAGCTCGGAAACTACATTACAAAATATGTCATCGATTTAATAAGAAAGTAAGTTATAATGAATGTTTTTGACAAATAAAATTAATAATTTTTAGAAAAGAACCTTTACTCGTCCAGAAACAGGCTAGTAATTTAAATTATTTATAAATTTTACTATCTTCTGCAGTTCTATAGTTGCAATTCCATATAGAACATAACCTTAAAATTTCACTGTCTTTATCTCATAATTTTTCTTATATATGCCAAAAAATATAACTGTTTCTTAATTTTATTTTTTATAGTGGCACAATTATTTATGGATATTTTTATCACAATTTGTTAAAACACATCACGACCCAAGTCTTTTATTAAACGCATATAGAGTATATGCTCGTAACCACCAACATTCAACAAATGTGTCATCAACAGCAGCAACATTTAGGCGCTCTTCTGGGCCAAGTAGGCAACAACTTCCGTCACTACAACAAGCAACAGACAAAAAGACAATAGAAGTTACAACATCGTCATCATCAAATATACAGTCTTCTGTAATAAATTCCTCGTCAAATATATAGTTTTCAAAGTCATTTTAATTTTCTAAATCGGTGTGTGATTACTGTTAATTTGTTTATTTTTAAATTTTTTTTTCGAAAATAATTTTTAAACAAAAATATTTTTGGATTACACACCTTTCTAATCGCCTATTTTCCTCATTTTTGAGATGTTTTTTGTTGTGCACTTTTTTTTGTGTTCCCCCTCGTCTCCCCATTTTAATTTTCATTTTATAGTTATTAATGTATACATTTTATTATTATGAATAATTTGGTGTGATCTTTTTTTATATTTTTTAACATTTATGTTAGAGGCCGAGGTAAATATTATTTTTAAAAAAGTCGCGGAATTATTTTTAAATTTTGGAGAATATTTAATACATACAAGAAAGGAATTCTTTAATCAGAATATTTAGAAATCATATAGTGGTAGTTCTGTTTTTGACTCAATTTTCTTTCTAGATAGAGGTTTTTAGCTCCAAAATATTTTATAAGGAATTAAATAATTTGGATACGTGCGATTTATAGTATCTTTATTAAATGAATAACTTTTTTTAAGTCTTAAAAAATTTTTAGAATCGTGTAGGGGTAACGTCCTAAAATCCCTGTAAATCCTTAATCATTGGAAAACTTTTCTCCAAAAATATAAAATTGTTTTTTTTATTGTTTTGCGTTAGAATGATGCAAAACTAAATAAATATTAATTTCTAACCACATGATAAGTTTTAAAATTTGCTAACATCTTTGAGGCTTCTAACCACATGATAATGCAACAGATTATTTTTATGTTTAGAAATGAACGTGTCAAATATTCTAAAAAAACAATAAAATTAAAAAATGACATCAAGCTTAAAATTGTTAAAAAAATTTTACTTCTACAAAGAGAATATACATAAAGTAAACAAATCAAAGAAAAATCAAAAATATTTTTGTAAATTTAAAAATTTATTCAACAACATTTTTAAATGAAAATATTTATTTTATATTTTTTTGTTATATTAACGAATTTCTGGGGAATATTATTTACAAATGGTTGTTATTGTGGAAGAATGTCGGAAGAAGAGAAATATTGTAATTCTGATTGGGGTTAGAAAGAAAAAATAAAATTTTATTAAAAAATAAAAATTAAGTTGCTCATGTAAAATCACTCAGACGTGGAGAAGTACGAGATAAAGAAGGAAAGGCGAGTGAATATGAATACACTGTTAAACTTTTAAAAACTTTTAAGGTAAAATTGGCTTAATTTATAATGGTAAATAATTGATAAGTGGAAAGAAGTTTTTGTCTTTAAAAAGGAGAATAAGCATTTGTATTTCTTCCCCACAATTTCATAGAAGGTTTAGATAAAGGAGGAAGAGGCCTTCATGAAAATTCCCCACCAAAAACCTTCAGGGTCTCGAAAGTCATGAATTTTTACAATTATGGATTAGACCACTTCGACTGACGATGTACTGAGTTAAAATTCTGAAAAATTTTTTTTTTGTTTTTTGAAAAAAAAATTATTTTTGGCTCCAAAAAAGCTCAAAAAAATTTTATTTAAGGACAATAAAACTTGTAATCAAAATAATAAAATTGATTGTATTTATTCTGCAACAAATAGTGCTGCTTGTGGAGTTGAACTAAAAGATAGTCAAGAATATTTACTTTTTGGTAAAATTGGGAATAAATAAAATAATTAAATTAATTTAGGAAGATATGGTGATGATGGAAAGAGAAAAATAAGTTCATGTGGATATAATCGAGAATGGAATGAAGTATCAGAAAAATTAAAGAAGCTTTTGAAAGATGGGGATATGGATAAATATTGTTAATAAATAAAATAAATATTTTTTTAATTAAAAATATTTTTTGTAAAAGATTTAATAAATAAATAATATTACAAGAAATGAGGGAAAAGTTTTTTTGTGTTATGATTCGTAAAATAATTATTAAGTTAGATATTTATGTCAAATATATCGAACTGATATAAAAATCAGTAAAACTGAAAAAGAGAGTGATCAGTTTAAACCGGCATTTGAGCCTGTTAATTTAATCTAATTTTTAAGTATTTTGAATAGCCACTTCATTTTAAGTTTTCCTCAATAAGCATTTTAAGGCTCAGATATTTACTACTTCGACCATTCCCTAAAATATTAAAATAGATAACGTTATATTTTGTTTTAAATTTAAAGACTAAGTCAAAAAATTTTTCTTAGAATTCCAATACTAAACTTAAATAAAAATAACACACGTCCTGCGACTGTTTTTCTTTTTTTGAATTTATTTTCTGTCGCAACGCAAAACAACTTTTGTGTAAACATTTCCTTAATAATAAACTTTTTTTTAATAAAAACGCGTGTCAAAAACGTTTTAAAAATTGAATTCCTTTTTAATAAAATTTGTGTAAGCAAATAATCATTTAAAGAAAAATTCACTAAAGAATTAAAACTAAGAGAAATATTTAAATTTATTTAAAATTAAAATGAAAATTTTAATTTTAAATTTTTTAATTTTTTTATTAATTAAACAACAAATTAATTTTATAAATGCTTGTTCTTGTTTAAATAAAACAGTTGAAGATATTTATTGCCCTTCTAATTGGGGTGGGTTATAAATAGAGACCGGATTGGGACTAGATCTCGAACGAAAATCTCGATTATCGAGATTTTTCGAGACATCTCGTACGGCACTCCCAGTCCGATCTCTAGTTATAAACTTTTTTATAAACGTTAAATTGAGGAGTAAATTGGAAGTATGATGTTAATAAATGAGAAATTAAAAGGAGAAACTACAATTTTAGAAATGTAAAGCATATAGCCATTCATTTCCTAAGACTGTGCAGTAGACGGCATGGCGTAATGGATAATACATAAGTCCGGTCTACTAAAGACCTTTTGCACTAGTTGAAGGAGAGAAATAGCTATATAGCCCAGCTTAGCTTTACTGAATAATTAAATAGTTTTATATATTTTCAAGTCTTGTTAGGTAAAGCAATACTTTCAAATAAGTAAATTATAACCAAGCATTCAATTATGAAGAGACAAAAAGAAATTTTTTCTTTAATTTCATCTAAACTTAATTAATTCTTTTTAATAAAGACAATTTTTAAAAATAATTTTTTAAATAAAAATTTAAGCCGCTCATATTTTAATACTTAAAAGTGAAGAAATAAGAGAAGGTGAGTTTTGGAAGTGGCAAATTCGTTATACAGTTAAATTTTTGAAAGTTTTTATGGTAAATTATGTAAATTTTTATAAAAAATTTATATATTTTAATTAAATAAAGGATGACAAAGATTGTGAATATACTAAAAATAATTATGTATTTACATCGGCAAATGATGGCATTTGTGGTGTTTACCTTAAAAATGACACTGAATATTTAAATTTTGGTAAGTTAAAATTGAAGAAATATTTAAATTTAAATTTAATTTTAAAATTATATTTGTAATTTTACTATTTTTACTAGAGATGAAAAAAGATTTTGTAGAAAAAAGATTTTTTAAGACAGTATGTTGTGTATGGGCGTCAGCCCTTAAAGTGTTTAGTATAAAAGCCAGAGTAAGCGTCAGTCTATTTGGATCATACTAGCGGGGCTAGTCACTGATCTCCTTCGTCTGTCCCATTCCCTTCGCCTACTTTGTTTATTTCTCTTTGTGATAAAGTGTTATTATTGTGCTCGTCACATTAGTGAAACCTCGGACACCTCCGGTCGTAACAATGGCGCGGTCGACAAAAGTGAAGTGTGGCGAAGTGTAGTGAATTGCTTTGGCAATTAGTGAAGTGATTGTTTTGAATTGTGAGTGGACAGACGTCGTAATTAGTGATCGGCATGAGTCGAAAGTGTATTGAGTGAATTGTTAGTGCGCATGGACATATTAGTTAGTAGTGACCTGAAAAAGGACTCAGTGCGAGTGCCAATGGTCGAATTTTAAGGCTGAAATGCCTAGTGGTCCTGGAAGTGCGCAGATTTTGGCCGATCAAATTTTGAAGTGTCTGGCATTCAAGAGAATGTAAGTCCAGAAATTGAAAAAAGGGAAAAGTTGAAAAAAGTGAATATTTGGCAGCCTACGGGTGGGTAAGACCAAATAATGAGCTTTGAAAGGTGATAGTGAATTGAATTGCAGTGAGTCAAGGCGCTGAGGAGTATTAGTGATTGAAGTATTATGCCAGCGCAAGTGAGTGAAGCAACCCAGACTACACATAGTGTAAGTTCAGTGAAGTGTTGCGGTACCTGAGTCTTTGACAGAGGCAGGATGTAGCAGGCATCCTTTGAGTGGTTAGTTAGTAGTAGTATTCAAGTGTTAGTATTCAACCACGAGCCATCCTAAAAGTACACGGGAAAACGGCACCGAACTGCACACTAACTAAATGTTAGTGTTGTGGTGTTTGACTTCATTTAAGTCGTGAAATAGTGATAGTGGTGCAATTCAGTGAAATTTTATTATTGGGCACAGTGTTGAAAAGTGAATGTAGTGCCGCAATAGAAAGTGTTAAAAAAATGGAAGTGAAATAAAAAGTGAGGAACATAAAATAGTGAAGAAAAGTGAAAAATAAAGTGAAATGCTTATGGACAAGCAGTGTGACGCTCAACAAGTGTGACCAATTCAGGACGTACGATTGCCTTGATGGGAGCTGTGTATGCACTGTAGATGACCGCCGCCAGAAGAAGAAAAATAAAATGTGGAATAAGATGACAAATTTTGTGATTTTGTAATTGTTGTATTGTGATTTTAATTTGTTGTTTTCGTTTTGCCCTTTTGTCATCCCACATTTTTTTGTATTTTGTTGTGATTTGAGTGTTAGTGAGAGACTAGACGCTCTGGCTTAAGTGTTAATTGTATTGATAGCATGGAAGCTATAGTGAATTTAAAGTTGTAAAGCTTCGGCTTTAAGTGAAAGCCGAACCTTTTTTTCAAGGGGGGAGGTGTTGTGTATGGGCGTCAGCCCTTAAAGTGTTTAGTATAAAAGCCAGAGTAAGCGTCAGTCTATTTGGATCATACTAGCGGGGCTAGTCACTGATCTCCTTCGTCTGTCCCATTCCCTTCGCCTACTTTGTTTATTTCTCTTTGTGATAAAGTGTTATTATTGTGCTCGTCACATTAGTTAAATCTCGGACACCTCGGGTCGTAACACAGTAATCATGAATCTCGATCGATTCTCAAGTCCGTCTCTAATTTCTGCCTTTAACATTCTCTGAGAGGGAATAAGAAAATTTTTTCTAAATAAAGAAATAATTTATAAAATAATTTTTAAAAAATCCTTCAAACCCCTCAAAAGTTAAACTTCAAATCAAAAATTAGAAAAAAAAGTTTAAAAATTGTTTTAAAAAAGATGGGCATTATAATTTTTGTATTTACATTTTCTAAATCCTGGGCGATCCAACTTTGATTTAATTTTCATTTAATTTTATAAAATTTTTAAAAAGAAACTCTTCAATATTTAATTAATTTTTTTCTAAACAAATTTAATTTAAAATATTTCTTAGGATACTATTATTCAAATGGACGAAGAAGCATAGGTTTATGTGGATATAATAAAGAATGGAATCTTGTACCAAAAGAAGTTAAGAAAGATTTAAATAATGGGGCTTTTGACGATTATTGTAAATTAAAAACAACAAACACTCCAAAAATATAATTATTTATATTTAATTTTTGTTAATAAAATGAAAATAAAATATTCTCTGAAATAGATATTCTCTGAATTTGTATTTAAAAAAACATTAACTACACACTACTATTGTTGTGTACAACAATTTCATATACTTCAATTTTCTTCCTTTAGAGTAGAGTTGGAAAAAACGATATTGGTATCGGCCAACCCGAGACCGAGATTGACCGATACTCAAGAACCCGAGACCGATACCATCATTTTGAGCCGAGACTTTTTATAACTGATTAGGTCTGATCGATCCTTCCATATTTATTTCCCCTAAGATATCTGAATCCCTAGCCCTACTTATTTGATACTTGATTAAAAGTATAGCTTATATTGATTAATTATTTCTAATAAAATTAGATAAATGTTATGATTCTCATTTAAGAAAGCTTCGCTTATTCTCTGTTTAATAAAAGTGGTTCAATTAGAGCTCCAAGATAGTAAGAGCGGGGTAAAAGTTTAATCCCGGGCAGGCTTCGATCCTGCGACCTCCTGGGCCCGTAGAATAAATTCGGGGTTAGGTTACCCGAGTAACTTTTCCCCCACAAAACGAAGAAAAGAGAAAAATCCTTGCGCCGAAGAAATGAAGAAGAAAAGAAAGAGGAAAAGAATACGGTAGAGGTGGAGGGTAAAATTGTTACACTGCTAAGGGGCAGTGTAGACATTTTATTTAGAAAATCCTTAAAAATCGAGATCTCATGAGAAAATTATAAATTTAATATTTTTGGATAGTTTGAAATGTCCTCTATTTAATGATATAAATTTTGGAATTTTTCCTTGGAAAATCAATTTATGGCAATTTTTAGAAAAAAGTACCTCATTTTTTAGTCATTTTTTAAGGAAAAGTAGTACCTTGCTAGAAAATTCATAACTTTTAGATAGGTCGGTCAAAATTTTTGATTTTTTGGTAAAACATAGTTAACATTCCAATTTATATTTTGGCATAAAAATAAAATTTTTATCGCCATTTAAAAAAAAGTTATGAATTTTTTCCTAAATAGGGAGAATAAGAAGCGGGTTGCGGCGCCAAACCCTTTGCTTAGGGTCAAGTCGGCGCTGCCGCTACCCGGGTAACCTTACCCCTGAATTTATTCTACGGGCCCTGGCAGTTATTGCTAGCGCTTTCGCTCACCACGTACAGGTGCTCTACCAACCGAGCTACCGGGACGCTGCTTTCACCTTCTCTTTAATAGATCTTAAACCTCCGCCTAGTGAGCGTTGCTAGCCAGATGGATCTCTTTCTCTTCCTTACAAGATTTAAATTTACCAAAAATATTATTTTATTAACAATTATTATTTAAAATTTAATTTTAGATTGACAATAACCGTAAAATCTCTATTAATGTTCAATTTGTTGTAATTAAATTAAATATTTTTTGATTAAAAATATTTTTGAAAAAGATTTAATAAATATATTGTGTAAATAAAATCACACTTAAATTTTATTTAAATTCTTAATTTCATCGACTCTGATATTACAACGAAAGAGGAAAATTAATTTATTTAGTTATGATTCTTGAAATAATTAGGCTGCATGTTTATGCCAAATTTATGCCAATAGGTCTTGAACAGTCTAATCTAATTTTTAGCCGATTATATTTTCAGCTTTCCTCAAATGGCTCAAGTTTTTTATGGCGCAAATATTTGCTCCGATCATTCATTTCCAAAATATTTTAGTAGATAACGTCATATAGTTTATAATTTATATTTTGTTGGAAATTTAAGGGTTGAAAAATCTTTTTAGCATTCTAATAACAAATAAAAATAACAATCTTTTGACTTTTATGTAAACACAACATTTTCTTAATAATTTATATTTCCTTGAAAATAAATTTTTATATTTTAATAAACGTGTCAGAAACGTTTTAAAAATAATTTTTTAAAGGAAAATTTATACAAATATTTAAATAATTAAAAAATTTAAATTCTAAGGAAAGATTCGCTAAAAAATTTATTCAAAAATGAAAATTTTAATTTTTAATTTTTTAATTTTATTATTAATTAAACAACAAATTAATTTTATAAATGCTTGTTCTTGTTTAAATTTAACTGTTAAAGATATTTATTGCCGTTCTAATTGGGGTGTGGAAATTAATTATATTTAAATATATATAGTTTATAAATATAAAATGGCGGAGTAAATTTATTAATTTAATTAATAAAATATCGGGATAAAATACCTTTTAAAAGGAAAATATATTTTTTCTTTAATTTCTAAACTTATCTCTTATTTTTAATTTTAAATTAAGAAAATAATTTTAAAATATAAATTTAAGCTGCTCATATTTTAATACTCGAAAGTGAAATAATAAAAGAAGGTTTGGACCTGTGGTATTGGAAAGTACGTTATACCGCTAAATTTTTGAAAGTTTTTAAGGTAAATAAATAAAAATTTAAAAATTTTTACTAGTGTTAGGCAAATAGATTTTTCCAATACCGTGAGTAACGAAATACTAGGTACTTTTCTTTTATCTCCCCAAATTTTTCTTTTTTCCTAATTTGATCGTAAATAACTTTATTATGATTAATCCAATCCAAATTAATCTTATATTATTCGAAAGCTCTCGTTAAGCGCTATCTTTTCCCCAAGTGATGGATCAAATCTGATCACTCATAAAAAGTTATGACTTAATAAGTGCAAGGTACAATACCAATACAGGAATACCAAAAAGTCAATACTTTTGGGAGTAACGAACTTTGCGTAACACTAGTTTTTAATTAAAAAAAGGGTGAAAAAGAGGATTGTGAATATGCTAAAAATAATAATTATTATTTATTTACATCGTTACATTCAAGCATTTGTGGTGTTAATCTTAAAAATGACACTGAATATTTAAATTTTGGTAAGTTAAAATTGAAGAAATATTTTAAAGATTTAATTTTAATTTTAAAATTAATTTTACTATTTTTACTATAGAGGACATTTTGTTTAAAGCTTTTAATCATCAACATAACTATATTTCAATATAGCGATCCGTCTCTAATTTTTACCTTTAATATTCTTAGATATAGAATAAAAATGTTTAAATAAAGAAATAATTTATAAAATAAATTTTAAAAAATCCTTTAAAATAATTATTGAAAAAAGTTTCGAAAACATGAAACAAGAATAAAAAAATTTTTTAAAAATTATTGAAAAAAGGATAGTTTTTTTTGGAATTTGACCTTTCGGATTTTATAATTTAATTTTATAAAATTTTTAAAAAGAAACTCTTCAATATTTAATTAATTTTTTTCTAAACAAATTTAATTTAAAATATTTTTTAGGAAGTTATTCAAATGGAAGAATAAATATAAATTCATGTGGATATAATGAAGAATGGAATCTTGTACCAAAACAAGTTAAGGATGATTTAAATAATGGAGCTTTTGATGATTATTGTAAATTAAAAACATCAACCACTCCAAAAATATAATTATTTATTTAATTTTTGTTAATAAAATGGGAATAAAGTTATTTACTGAAATAAAGCTGCGGCGTTGAAATGAGGAATGCGGGTTTATTATCCCCCAGGAATGTCACTGGTTGAGATTAAGGTCGAATTTGATTTCGGCTCGAAAAACCTCAATATCCCCGATTTAGTGGTTAAAAATGATAACGGGGATATCGAATCCTAAAAAAGATTACACCATATCGTTTATAATTTTATTTTGTTGAGGATTTAAGGGTCGTGTTTAAATTAATAAAAAAAAATTTTTACCCATACTTAAATAAAAATAATGAGGGACAGAAAATTCTTTTATTTTTGAATGTTATTTTCTGTCTCAGCATAAAGAAATTTTTATTTAAACATTCCCTTAATAATTTATTTACTTGGCAATAAATTATTTATTTTAATAACGTTTTAAATTAATTTCTTTTAATAAAATTTGTGTAAATAAACAATTAGAAAATTTAAATTTTTTAAACAAAGTTTCACTAAAAAATCATAAAAATACTTAAATTTATTTAAAATTTAAATGAAAATTTTAATTTTTAATTTTTTAATTTTATTATTAATTAAACAACAAATTGATTTTGTAAAAGCTTGTACTTGTTTAATACCAGTTAAGGATATTTATTGCAGTTCTAATTGGGGTGTGCTATAAACTACTATTTTAATTATTTATAAACAGGGGTGCTATTCGCACTTAGGTCTTTGGAAGTACAGAAATGGACATTTTGGTTAAATAATTAAAAATTAATCTTAAATTTTCAATTTTCAGTGCCTGCGGCGCTGAAAATTGAAGAAATGAAAACTTACTTTCAATTGAATATTTCGGAATTTTTAGATTGTATTTTTGTAGCGCACTTATATTTTAAAATATTTTCCCTCCTATGTACTTCCAAATTAAACTTTTTTAAATTACACTTAACATTCTTGATGGCAGCCCTGATTATAAATATTTTATAAATTTAAATTGAGGAGTAAATCGGAAATTATTTGAAATTGTAGTACAGCCACCCTCTTTTTCGAAATTTTTTTCATTTGCAGTGGTCAGAGTATCGATAATTTAAAAATAATTTTCTCTTTAATTTTTCAACTTACCTCCTATTTTTAATTTTAAATTAAGAAAATAATTTCTTCTAATAAAAATTTAAGCTGCTCATACTTTAATACTTAAAAATGAAATAATAAAAGAAGGTCGTGACAAGCGGGATTGGAAAATTCGTTATACAGCTAAATTTTTGAAAGTATTTAAGGTAAATTATATAAATAAAAAAGTACATATATTTTAATTAAATAAAGGATGACAAGGATTGTGAATGTACTAAAAATAATTATTTATTTACATCGGCAAATGAGGGCCTTTGTGGTGTTTATCTAAAAAATGACACTGAATATTTAAATTTTGGTAAGTTAAAATTAGAGTTGTACCCCGACCCCGATCCTCGTTCCCGAAAGATTTCTTCAGCTTTTCTCCTCAAAAATAATTTAAAAGATATTTTTTAGGATATTATCTAAACAGAGAAAGATATATAGGTGTACATAAGTGGAGAGAGACATATAGGTGTCCATATAATATTGAATTGAATTATGTACCCGAAGAAGTTGAGAAAGATTTAAATAATGGAGCTTTTGACGATTATTGTAAATTAAAAGCTCCAAAAATATAATTATTTTATTTTTGTTGATAAAATGAGAATAAAGTTATTTAATGAAATAGAGCTCTAAACTGTTTACAAAAACAATTTAGAGGTTAAATCTCTTTTTTGGGTTGATTATGTACGATCATTTCTCAGAATTTACACATTTTTAATTGCAAAAATTCGATATTTTCGATTTTATCCGTCATTAACTATTTATAGGCGATTAGGTCTGATCGATCTTCTATTCCAAGGGAAAAGTCTGCAAATCATTTTCTAAAAATAAGAAAACACTTAGTAAATATTGGTTGAAATTATTTAACATTTCTTTTTTTTATTTCCTTTTTTTCCATTTTTTATTCTCCCTTTTTTATTTAAATCTTTAATATAATCCTCACATAATTTGGTATTTGAACTTTGATCAAAATTATTCCAAACAAAATTTAATAGAAGTTATAATTCTAGTATGTGAAGGCCTCGCTTGTCTACTCTCTAATTTGTGTTTAAAACAATTAAAGCTCAACGATTTAAATTTACCAAAAAATATTATTTTATTATATGTAAGTTTAAGGAACATTTATTTAAAAGTATCCGGAACATTTATTTAATTTTTGTGTCAACATTTATTTATATAAATTAATTAATCATCATTTTGTTCACTTTCTTCACAAATTTTATCAAAATCCCCGTTATTTAAAGATTTCCTAAAAGCTTCATTAACTTTATTCCATTCCAAATTAGTTAAACATTTATTTAAATTAATTGGAAATTCCCCATCTCTGTAACTTCCTGAAAAATAAATTATTATTTTTCTTAAATTAAAAAGTTAAAATTAACCAAAAATTAAATATTCAGTTTCTTTTTTAAGATAAATTCCACAAGCTGGAAATTGGGCATAAAAATAAACTAAATCTGTTTCATTTAATATTCCTTTCATATCCTTAAAAATATTTTTTGAGATTAATTTTTATTTATTTACCCTATAAACTTTTAAATATTTAACATTATATAGTTGTTGTTTATCTCTAGTTTCACTTCCAAGTATTAAAAGATGAGCAACTAAAACTTTATGAATTTAATTAAATAAAAATTAATAGAGTATTATAGGATTGGCTGATACTGGGAAATCCGCTGATATCCAGGACGTTTCGGATTCGGATACTGGAGGGGTAGAAAGACTAACATAGACAAAATCATGGCTAACCAGGCTTTATATATTTATAAATTAATTTAAATCTTTATCTACCCACCCCAATGAGCATGACAATATTTATCTTCTTGGGTCATTAAAGTATTACATAAACAAGAATTTATAACATTTATCAATTGAGCTATTATCAACAATAAAAAGCAAAAAATAAATAATATTTTCATTTTCTTAAATTAACTTAATTTTTGTGGATTTCTAAGGAGAATTTGTTAAAAATATATTTGGTATTTATTTAAAAATATTTATTTTATATTTATTGTTTGTTTAATTAAAAATGTCTTTAACACGTTAATTTCATTCAAAACAAAAGAAAAATCTGACACAATTTTAATTACGCTATAAATTGATATTATGTTTATTGGGTAAATATTAATAGACGAGACGTCATTTTAAAGCTTATATTTGAGAAAATTTGTAAAAAAATGTTTCAAAAAAATTTTTTAGATAAATAAATACAAATTTACTTCCCGTTATTTTTTAAATATAAAGGATATTAGAGAAAATGTTTTTTTAATTGTTAAAACTAGAATGGACACAAATAGTTAACTGAAACCGAAAATCGGGGGTCGAAAAAAAACAGGTTGTGTCCAATCCTAGTTAAAACGAAAATAATTTTGAATTGACGCATTTTGCTCGTCTCGAAAAAAAAATTAATATAAAATCAGGAGAAAAGGGTATTTATTTATTATTTTAAGTTGGAAATTTTACAGTTTATTTTTATAAAAATTTTTTTTTAATATTTTGTACAATTTTTATCCAAATTTCCATTATTTAAATCTTCTTTCAATTGTTCTGATAAATCATCCCAATTTACAGCAAGTCCACATAAACTTACTCTCTTTTTTGTATTATCTTCAAAATAATTACCTAAAAATTACTTTTATAAATAAATTTTTTAAAGCATTTACCTCCAATTAAATATTCTTTGTCAATTTCAAGATTAACGCCACAAGCAGCGCTTTGTGAAGCCGTATAAACAAAATCTTTCTTTCTTTTTGGATGACATATTTTATCCTTTAATTATTTTTAAATATTTTTAATTACCGTATTATCTCTATTAGAATGCCCCCTTCCATTTGAATGCCCCCCTCTAATAGAATGCCCCTCTAGCGGAAGATCGAAAAATACAATGCCCCCCTCCATTTGAATGCCCCCCTCTAATAGAATGCCCCCCCTTTTTTACTGAAATTTTTCTAAATAAAAAAAGATATTACTATTTATATTTAAAACCTTTACTACATATTCACTTTTAATTATTTTTCTTGCCATTTTTTGAACTATTATTTAAACTAGTGTGTGTTAGGCAAATGGATTTTTCCGGTACCGGTACCGGACGAGTACCGAAAATTCCAAAATCTGACCGGTACGGTTCCGGTACTGGTAGTATCGAAAAGTACCGGTACCGGTCAGTACCGGTGAAAAATTTCCGGTACTACCGCGGTACTCCGGTACTAACGAAAAATGTTATAATATCCAAAAATATCTATGTTTAAGCATTGGTTTCACTGAAGTTAACGGATATAATTGTATTTTAAGGATATAGGGGATATCAGTAGAATCGAAGGGATATCGGGTGAGTTGTATGATATAGAGGATATCGAGTGTTCATGAAGGGTTATTGGGCAGGGGTGTGCCGAAACGGATTTTAAAAAGCGACACGCGAAAAGCGAAAGTCCAGCTTAATAAAAATTTTTTAGAATGTTCTAACAATAAATCGGTTTGGTCTATTTTCGTTAATTTATTCAAAAATTAAGGAGGATTCGGAAAGACTAAAAGGATATAAGAGAATTTGGATGGATTATGTGGGATCTGATGGGATTAAATAGTATATCGGGGACATAAAGTGAAAACTATTTAGTATTATTTCATCTTTTTTCAGCGCCGCAGGCGGAAATTTATAAAATTTTAGAATTTTGTGATAAAAATTTTTTCAAACTTTAAAAAATTTACTCATCGAAAAATACAATGCCCCCCTCCATTTGAATGCCCCCCTCTAATAGAATGCCCCTTTGGAAGGTGATTGAAAAATAGAATGCCCGGGCATTCTATTAGAGATAATACGGTATTCCAAAATTAAACAACTTGCCTTGTAAATATCCAAAATTTCAACAGTATAACGAACATATTTTGAAAACCCTTCAGTTTCATTTATTTTTTCTTTTTTGAGTGATAAAATATGAGCAGCTTTTAAAAAATAACAAAATTTTCTTTCTGTTTTATTTATTACCCCAATCAGAACCACAATAATTTTCTTCAGTTGTTGCAGGCAAACAAGTACAAGCATTTACAATAATAATTAATTGTTTTAATACAATAAATGAAAAACAACAAAAAATAATTATTTTCATTCTGTTTAAGTATTTTTAATTTATTTTTTTATAAATTTTTTAAATTATTTAATTATTAAAAAATCTGAAGGAAAAAATAATGATGACTTAGAATTGTTAGAAATACTTGCTAAAAAAAGAGGAAATAATGACGTTGAATTTACCACCCAAAATTGTTTTTTAGCGGATCAAGAATTAATTATAGTATAGTAGATATTTATTGTAAGGAGTGAAAAATAATAAAATTGGGAGAAGAGGGGAGGCAAAATTAAATTTTAATTTTTGAAATTATTAAACAAATTAAAGAATTATTTTATATTACATAATTTCATGACATTTTATGCCACGTTACTTCCTTAAATATATTTCCAAATGTGTGATTAGGAATAAGGTAAACAAAAGTTTTTTTAACTTTTGAAATTATTTATTAAAAAAAGGATTTAAATATATTTTAATTTAAAAAATAAAATAATTAAATTTAAATTTGAAAATATTAAATTGTAAGATGACTAACAAATAAGGCCTCAAAAAATAATCCGGAACTGAAAAAATTCCGGATATTCGGTAATTTTCTATTCGGTTCCGGAGATCTTAAGATTTCCCAAGAACCGCCAACCTTACTAAATAAATTAAATTTTCTCCGTTAAACAAAATGAAAAAAAATATATGTAGGTAGATATTTTAATATTTATTTATTTTCATAATTAAATAAATAAATACAGGGCGCGGCAAATTATCCGCCACTTTTGTTTTTGCCATAACTTTCTTCAAAAATTAACAATTTTCATTCACTTTGAAGAAAGTTATGGCAAAAACAAAAGTGGCGGAAAATTTGCCGCACCCTGTAGTAAAACGTTTAAAGTTAAAGTTTATGTAATATAGGTAGATAATTAATTAGCAATTCAGTTTTATATATTTCAATAAATTAAAATATTTTTGGTAAATAAAAAATTAATAAACAAATATTTTTAAATTTAAATGTTTCAAAAAAATTATTTCTTTTAGCATTTCATAAAATTGAAAAAAAACAAATCATAAGTTGTTCATTACTAATATTTATTTAAGGAAGTAACGTTTCAAATACATTAAAAAAACTTTATTTAAAAATTTTTTCAATTATTAAAATTAATATAAAATTACGAGGAAATTTAATCAAAATATTTAAAATTAATTAAAATGAAAATAATTATTGTTTATTTAATTCTATTAATTTTAATTGTAAAATGTATAAATACTAAAAGTAGTAATTGTCCTTGTAATCCATCGACGGTTGAAAATAAATATTGTTATTCTAATTGGGGTAAATAAATTTTTAAATATTTTTATATTATTAAAAATTATTCATAATTTTGAGTTAACCAAGAAATTTTTTCAAAATTTAACAAATAAATAAGAACATCACCCTAAATATTACAAAATTTCTGATCACTACATATTGTAAGGCAGATAGCTATTTATTTCCTAAGGCTATGCAGTAGGCGGCGTGGTGTAATGAAGATCAGTCCCCTCCAGTCTACTGAAGATGCTGGTTCGCTCCCAGCCGCCGAATAACCTTTTGCACTAGCTGAAGGAGAGAAATAGCTATAGACCAGCTCTGCTTTATTGTATCTAATAGTCTCTTTTTCAAATTGGATTAATTAAGTGTCGACAAACTTTAAAAAATTTTAATTTGATCTCTCTCTTTTAAATTAACTTTTAATTATTTTTAAAGAAAAGGTTTAAATTAAAAATAAAATTTAAAAATTTAAAGTTGCTCATGTTCTGGTATTTTCAAAAATTAATAATTCTCGTTATAAAGTCAACATTATAAAGATGTACAAAGTACTAATTAAAAAATAAAAATATTTTCAAAAGCAAAATTTATAGGGAATAAAAGGAGAACCAGAATTATTTTCGCAGCCACTAAGTTTTTGTGGTGTTTTTCTTGAAAATGGTAAAGAATATTTAATTAGTGGTTAGTTTAGTATATTTAAAAAATAAAAAAAAATTAAATTATTTTTTAGCAAGTTATGGATGGAATTTAAATACAAAAATTCTGTCAGAATGTAGAATTAATTTAAAATGGAATGAAGTTTCGAAAAAGTTGAAGGAAAAGTTAAATAGTGGAGAAATTAATAAATATTGTAAATTTTTAAATTAATTATAATTAATTTTGTTATAAAGTTTACTTCTTAAATTAATATTTTTAAAAATTATTTTTCTCGAATAAACCAAAAAATAAATATTATATTACAATTGCAAAGATAGATTTTGAAATTTCTTCTATAGGTCTATTGCATTGACCATTTTTGTTATATACAATTAAATTAACAAATAATTTATTTTTAATTTATCAAATCTCTCAATATTTTTGTTGACACAGAAAACTTTTTTGTTTTTCATTCGAAAATAAATTTTATTTGTTAAACAAAAATTAAAAAATACAACTCTTTTATTTCTTGAAAACAAAATATATACATACAATTTAAAAATTAGGGGGAAGAGAAATAAAACAATAATGAATTTAGGTATTTTACAAATTAGAGAAAAAGAAATTGTTGGGAATATTTATATTTATGTAATATTCGAGAGACAATTTTAAATTTTTTTCTTTTCCCTCTCATTCAGAGCCTCTTAGAGATGAGTTTTGCGAGTATTTATGCCTTGATTCATTCAGAGCTTCACCGGCTTCTTAGACAGATCCTTCTTTGATGGCGTTTGAGGAGTAGCATGCTTCCGGTCCTTCTTGGAAGATTTCCCACTGCTTGCACTTCGACTGCGGGAACGACTGCCGTCTAAAATAATTTAATTTGTTTTGAACAATTAAAATGAAATTTTAAAAATTCACCTTTCGGTCCCTTTCGACCCTTAGAACCCCCGCCAGACTTGCGACTGCGAACTTTACCAGCATCGGACTTGGATTTTGCATTGGACTTGGACGCTGGAAATAAAATATTAACTGCTGTTTTTCTATTCTAGCCAACTTCTCATTACCTTTCGACCCGCCATCGCTAGTTGAACCAACTGTCCGACTGCTTTTGCTGCTGCTTGCATCCTTCTTATGACGATGACGGCCGGATGAACCACTTCTCTTCTTAGCCTTTGAAGTTTTCCCATCAGCTCCAGCTTCTCCCGCACTCGTTGGAACTGGGAGTTTACTGCTTCGACGATGGCTCTTTGCTTTCTTCTCTTTCGGTGCCGTTCCAGTACTTCGTTCCGATCTTCCTTTACTCTGTTTTGAATCTTCGCCTTTTTCCTTCATGTCCCTCACTTCCACTGGCCCTACCAAGTAGATTGGAACTGGCACTGGAGCACCTAAACGACTTCAAACATTAAACTTTATGTGAGCCCAAAATTCACCTTCAAATTCACTTCCCGCGCCTTCGCTTTCTGGGCTGGCTTCTGACCGCTTCTCGCTTCCAGCCTCCGAAGTCACTTTCTCCGAACCTACCTAAAACAGTGATTAAAATTTAGACACGCTTTAGACATAAAAACCACCTCATACTCCCCAGGAACGGGATTGTCCACCGGATACAATGTGACGTAGTAGACCACAGCAACCACGATGGACAGCAGCAGTAACATGAAGAACATGTTGACGAGACGATGCGGCCTCTGATGAGTTGATAGAACGTTTGGTGTTCGTGTCGAATTGAAGAATGTTTTGTTGTTTTGACATGAATTGCTGCGACTTTTATAGTTTTCTTTATCTTTAGAATCCAGGTTCTTCTTGTCATGACCCCTATAAAAGCTCGGCTCGATGTACACCGAATAACCTCTTCAATACTAGCAACTCCAACCAACTCCAACCTTTGCGCTCTTCACTCTTCAAATGTAAGATTCACTTTTCTTTATTTATCTTGTCTAATTCCTCATTAATTTTTCTCAATTTTTCAGGCTGGTGACAACTCCCGACGACAGGATCGTGTTCCCGGTCAAGGAGGATTCGCCGCCGGAGCCGCTCGTGGAGCTGAAGATCGAGAACAAAGGAGACACGATCCAGCTCTACAAAGTCAAGTGCACGAAGTAAGCATCAACCTTTTTGCGTCGTTTAGGGCAGGCCTAACCTTCTTTTATTTTTCAGCAATGAGCTCATCAAGATCCGGCCCCCTGTCGGCATTCTGAAACCTGGAGGCTCGGCGACGGTTAGGCTTCTTCTCCTGACCAAGGAAGACCTGCCAGAGGACGACCGCCAATGTTTGTTGCTGCACTCTTCATTTTTGCCACAATCAAGCTTTTTTCCTTTTCAGACGTCGCGGTCTACAACCACGACACCGAAGACTCGAACACGAAGGCGCGAATGCAGTGGGACATGGTCAAGAAGGAGCAGGGCATCAAACGTCTCTACGTGCGCTTCGAACGCGAATAGGACGGAAGCGGAAGATGCGTGATGATCATGAAGTGCCACTGTGATTGCCATGTAGAAAAGATTCTCACCCTTTTGATATATTCCCACTGTATATTGTGTCCTATATGTTGTGCGATCACTCTCATCCTATTATGTTGTAAATGTATTTTTGTTGTGATAATCTATTGCCTAAACATTGTTGTATATATTGTTTGTATGTATTGGGATTTGTTTTTTTTTTGAATGAGATATAGGAATAGGGAAATGAGTATAAGTTAAGGAGCATCCTTTTGAAAGACTGTTTTTGCCCTTTGACTGAGGGCAATGGAAATAGGGGTATAGGAATCATTGAAAACTCCAAATACTCATTGAAATGAATCGTGTGACTTTCCACAAAATTTTGGTAAGAGAATTTCCAAAATCTCTTATAACTGCCTTCTAAGTTGATTTACAAAAGTTGATAAATGGTCCTTGTTCATTTAACTTCTGATGAAATTTGCTTTTGAAGCATAAAAGTCATTGAAACTCAAAATACTCCCCATTGAATATGAATTTTAAACAATTTTTGTAAAATAATTGCCCAAATCCCTTATAAATTTTAAAAGCCTTGTGTTCTTAGTTCTTTAGATCGGAATATATTTGAATAAAGATCTCCAGAATAAAACTTAATTTTTAACTCGCCAACGGGAAAATGTTGTTTACAAAATTTTTTGACTGGGGTATTTGAGTAAAGAAGTATCCTGAACTTATCTCTGATTTTATTGTTTTTGTATTTAGTCAATAATTATATCTTCAAAAAATTATTTTAATAATTACCTATAGAAAATTTCAAAAATATTTTTATTAAATTTCAAACAAAAATTACCAAAACATTAAAAGAAATTTTCAAAAAAATTTTTCTTTACTTCCTCTATCATTTATTTCCTTTCACACGTTTATTTAATAAAATTTTATTCACCTGTTTATTAATTTGTTTTATCGAAATTTATTTATTTAAGGAATAAACGTTTTAATAAAATTATTCATTTAAAGAAAATTTTATTTTATATTTAAAATATTTGTTTGTTATTACCCCTTGTCTTTATTTAATTTTAATATTTGAAGAATGAAAATATTAATTATTTTTAACTTTTTTGTTTTGCTAATAATATATCATTATAATATTAATTTTGTAAATGCCTGTAAATGTGCTATGCAACCAATCCAAATTAATTATTGTCGTTCTGATTGGTGTAATAAATAAATAAATAATATTTTTAATTAAACATTTACATAAACAAAAATTAATTTAAAGTTGCTCATATTTTATCACTCAAAAAAGATAATATAACTGAAACTGACGGGTTTTCAAGAGATGTTCGTTATACTATTGAAATTTTGGATATTTACAAGGCGAGTTGTTTAATTTTGGAATAATTAACAGATATTTAAAAATAATTAAAGGATAAAATATGTCATCCAAAAAGAAAGAAAGATTTTGTTTATACAGCGTCATCAAGTGCTGCTTGTGGCGCTTATCTTGAAATTGGCAAAGAATATTTAATTGGAGGTATTAAATTATTTGGAAAAAAATTTATTTAAAAAATAATTTTTAGGTAATTATTTCGATTATGATACAAAAAAGAAAATAAGTTCGTGTGGGCTTGTTAAAAATTGGGATGATATATCTGTGGAAATAAAGGAAGATTTAAATAATGGAAAGTTGGATAAAAATTGCACTTATTGAAGGGGAGATAATAAAATAAATGTTTTGATAGATAAATTTTTAAAAAATTCTTTAAAAAAGAGGGTTTGCAAGATTTCACCGCTTCCGGTTTTTAAATTGTAATGAAAGTCATAAACATATTTAAATACAAAAAATATTTATTATTTAATGTAATAAAAAACAAATTAGATAAACAAATTACTAAAAAAAAAGCTTTAGATAGTTGGTTAGATTAAAATAAAAAAGAATTTATATTTTTTGATTTTTATTTATTTTAAAAAAAGAATGTTATTTTTAAATAATTAATATATTTTTTCCTTTGTTTTAACTTTAAAACAAGTGAATTCCAAGCACAAACATTAAGACAAAAACAAAAAATTTGAACATTTTCTTTTTTCTAAACCTTTTTTTGTTTGAAGATCTTTCTCAATATTTTAGCAACAATTTGAAATACTATTTTTATTGCTTGTTTTTTTGAATTTATTAAAGTTCATATTAAGTATTAGATGACATCTTGAATTAAATAAAAATAAACGAAGCAACTAATTGATTTTTACCTCTTACAAAATCAGATTCCTAATGAAGATTAAAAATAAACCAAAATATTTGATTTTTTAGATAAAATATTTGCTTAATTTTAGCCCTATCCTCCGTTTCTGAAAATCTAGAAATTCTAGAAATCCTCCTCTCTTATCCCATCGAGAGAACAATTTAGATTAAAACAACAATTTACCAAAATTAAAAAAATATTTATACAATTTTTTTTGAAAAACAAAATTATTTATTTTGCTATTCTGCAAATTTTTTTAGAAAATATTTAAATAATTATTTTGTTGCATTTCCTCATTTATTTGACCTTTATAAATAATATTTTTAGCTACCCATTTAAATAAATATATAATATTTCACACAAAAAAGCTAAAAGCATAATCAATCCTTTTCCTTTCCAAAGAATTCTTTTCCCTTTCTCTCCGGTTTGTTTGTCTGTTCGATGGCCCCAAATAATTTATCTATTATTTTTCCTTTTCTTCCCAAAAAAGGTTGTAAATATTAAAATATAATTAATGGTATATAATAATTACAGAGTTACGTAAACTCTATTGGATGTACTTAATTTATTTTGGTCGTTCCGTGTTTTGGAATTCCTCATTTTACCCTTTACCCAATTTTGGAGAAGCTACCTAATTGATTTTATTGAAATAAGTATATTCCAAAATTACTCCAAGAATTAACTATACCAACACTCACTTTCTCTAATTTACTTCACTCTTCCCTGTTTTAACCTTCGACTTTTTTGGTTAAATAGTTCAGTATCTAACTTCTACTATCCGTATATACCTTATAGTTTATTTTTCGAAAAAATATATTTCAATAAAATCATATATCCAAATAAAAAAGAAGACAACAAAAATTCTAAAAAAATATTTAATTTTTACTTTAAAATAAAAGAAAAAGCAGCAAGTTTTTAAGATTTGGCCATTCCTTTCTCTCTTTTTTTTCTTAATTTGTGAATAGATCAACGCATCCCAAGTTTTTTGTTCCCCCTTCCCTTTTCTTTTATTAAATTCTTCTTAACATTTTAATGTTTTCTTTTTAGAACAAAAGAAAAATATAAAAAAATGAAAAGTGCTCACACTTTTTTAATCAAAAAAAATTTTTGGTAAGAGAAGCAAAACAAAAAAAAACTGTTTTGTTCTTCTTCTTTCTATTCACTTTCCCATATATTTATTTATCCTTTTTTAAAATATTTACTTTATTCTTTCACACATTTTCTGATTTTTGTTTGTTTTTCTTTGATTTCTGAAACTTTTTCTTTACTTCAATTAAAAGTCTGAAAACTAAAACTTTTTCTGTTTCAAATTTTAAATTTAAAATAAAAATTATTTTAAATATCTGTACTTTATTACATAAATTCAGGTTAAAACATAGCTTAAACTTATTATTAGTCAGAACTATTGCTGAGATTTTATTTGAAATAAAGAAAGTTTTCTGGTTTAATTTTGATTATTTATTTATTAAGACCGGACTTTAGTATTTGATGATGTCGACAGAATTTTTGCCGATAGATTTATTATAAACTTTGATGAGTTTGATGAGTAACGTTGTCAGTCCGACAATTTTACTTAATTACACATCATTAGGGATGCGGTTCGGAATCTAACCAAACCAAACTGAAGATTTTTTTTTTGGTTCCTCGGTTCAGTTCAGGATATCTGATGATTTTCCGCGAACCGACAACCTTACTCATCAATATAAAATTATAAAACTTCTTTTTAATTTTATTTCAGACATTTCTTTATTTTTGTGCCTTTTTAACAACAACATACTAATTATATATTTAAATACTAATATTTTTTGATAAAAAATGGACAATCTTTATCCTTCTTCAACTGACCCATTATTACTTAGTTCTTCAAATGAAGAATCTCCAGAACAAATTGAACAAAAAAATAAATATTTACAAACAATAACCTCTACTCCAAACAATAATCACCAACACATTCATTTTAAAATTGGTAATTAATTAATTTTTGTTTTTAAAAATTAATTTAAATTGAAGGTGATGAAACTGATCAGGAACCTTTGGATAACGAAATGGGTACTTCATTGGCTACTTTAATTGCTAATAAGGTGGGGGAATTTTTTTAGATTTTTTAATTTAATGATTGTCTAATATTTTGGACAATTTCCAATAATTTTTTCCTGCCCCCTCCCCTATTCACAAGGATTTAAAAATAATAATTAATAGAAACGCTGAAAGGAAATGTCTAATCGAATTTGGATCAAATTCTTTATTTTTCTTTTTATTAAGCTAGTTTCTGTTTGCTAAAATTATTTATCAATTAAAGAATTATTTTTAGTTATTTCCTTTTTAAATGAAATGATTCTCAGTTAGGTATTTATTTTTAAAATTATTTAACAAAATTTGTCTACCCCCCCCCCCTTCCATTGTACCACAGGACCAATGAATTGAATCGAAGCATGGCGATAATTTTAGCTAAGTTATAAACTTGCAGTACATTGACTTATTTTGTTAGCTAAAAAGGTCAAACCTCATCAGAAATTTTTTAATCTTACAAAATAATTTTTTATCCGACCATTCCAAATATTTTTTAGTAAATTACAAATTTTATTTCTTTATTTAAGAGAATCTTTTCCTCTCATTAACCTTTTCTCTTTGTTATTTTTATAAATATATCCCCTCTCCCCCACCCTCCCCCACCTTCCCTCCACTTTTGCGCAGACTATTGAATATATTTAGATAAACAATTGTTTTATGTTTTTATCTAAATTTTTGTCAACGGTAAAAGCAAATTAAAGTGTTTTTGGAGGGGATTGTTTGTGGAAGGAGAGAGAGGGAGAGAGGTTATTATTAAGGGCAATTACTTTAATTAGAGCAAAAACAGCTAGTCTATATTTATTTATTTTTTAACCTCTCTCTTTTAATTGAAGTTTTGATTAATATTTTTCTAATTAAAATATTAAATTATTAGAACCTCTTCTCGATAACCTTACCAAAACAATTTTTAGGTCCCCCTTCCCCCCCCCCTCCCCCAATCCCTAAACTTTCCTTTCTATTTTGTTCTCAAATCTTTAAACTTTTTTTTCTTTTTTCGCTTTTTTAAACGGGTGATTCAAACACTTAAAAATTAGTAAAATTTCTCTTTTTCAAAAGCTTTATTATTTACTTTTTTGTTTCCTGTTTCAAAAATTCTATCGGTTTTTAGTTTGTTAATTATATTCTGTTATTTACTTAAATATTTTTTAATTTTCTCAAATTTTACAAAAATTATTTATTTATTCTTATGTAGCTAATATATTTAATTTAAGACAATCCTTTTATTTTTAATTGTAATATTTTTCTGGTTTTTTATCCTCCAAAAAAATTTATTTAATTTTTAAATTTTCTTATTTAGTACTTCAAAAACAATGTTTTCTCTAATTGTGATCATCGTTCTCATTTGATTGAAGGTCTTGAATCATTTTTGGACGGCGCTGTGGTTATATTACCTGGAGAGGTACATATTTTTTGCTTTTAAATATTTTAAGTATGTTAATGGGTTAGTGGTTTGTTTATTTACTCAAAAATTTTGAAAGATTCCTAAATTTCTGAATCTTGTTTTTGAATCTATAGGTCTTTAACCTTTTGTTTTTGGCTCTTAATTTAAATTTTAAATTTCTTTTTAATTGTTTTGGCAATTAAAAGATTCTTTTTTTTCTTCTTGTTCCATTCAAATGTTTGGAACGTCATGTTTCGTCATCTTTTTTTCACTAAAGACCAATTATATATATTTCCCCCAAAATCCAATCATTTATCTGTCCAACTATTTTTATCTAAATCCATAATGCGCAATTTTGTGAAAAAGAACATTCACACAAAAATATTTTTTTTTATTTTTTAGCGGATTAAATAAATGGAGAGTAGTAAAACTATTAAAATTTTTGTTAAAATATTTTCTCATTTATGTACACTCTAAAATTAAAAAAAATAATTTTAGGTTGATTCAAGGCGTTTAATTTCTGGTGATGAATTCAAGAAAGCATTAAGAAAACGTGAAAAGGAAATGAAGTCTGTTCAACAAAAAGGTAAAAAAACAAAAATAATTAAGATAAGGTTTTCTATGGTGGGGGGATTTAAGATATACTAAAAGGACCCAATAGCTTAACTAATTTATGCTTTCATTAACTATTTATCTGGAAACCATATACCTATATGTATAATTTCAATTAACTCTTATTTGCCTTACCTCAGGAGAATAAAACTTTTTTTGTCACATTTTCTTTGATATTCAAGGGTTCTTTTAAGTTAGAGTTGCCTCATAAATATTTTTATAACCGGAACGATATAATAGAATCAACATTTTATCTTATCTTTAAACAATTTCTGACTTTTATCTCCTTGTTTGGTCCTCTTTGTATTTTAATTCAAAACAATTTTCAGCTTCTGTTGTTGATCGTGTCATAACGGTACCAGATCGGTTAACAAATATCCCTTCTCGACAACAATTAAAAAAACTTTCAACACCAAAAATAGAAGTTGCTGCATTAACACCTTTTGCTCCTTCCCAAAATACTCAAGACAGATTATACAGAAAAGATTCAAAATTTTCTTCTTCCCCTCCAAATGGACATTCAAAAACAACAGAAAATAATAAACAAATATCAACATCCCCTTCATCCTCCTCTTCTTTATCTTCAACAGAAAAAAAGAATAATTTATTCCCAATTTATTGTCTTCTCTTTAGGGGAGTACGTAATGACATTGCTAGACGATTACCACTTTATTGGTAAAATAAAAAAAATTTTTTTTAATAAAAAAGGAACAAATGTGATTATAATATTGAAACAAAGGTTTTGACAGGAGAGACTTGACTCTATGACCGATCAAAATTTTTAACGATCGAGATTTCATTTCAGTTCAATTTCTAGTTTTGACCTTTAGAAATTAACAACTTTCAAGTTGTAATTTTTAATAATAATATTGAATTTGAAAATCAAGTTTTGGGAACTTTCAATCAAAATATAACTTAAAAACTTTTTAAATCAAAAAAATGACTATATTTATTTATTTTTATTTCCTTTTTATGTTTTTAGGACGGATATTCGGGATGCTGCCAATTTTCAGTGTTTAACTAGGTCCTTTTCTTTTAATTATTATTTAAATATTTTTTATTCCTTCTAGTGTTGTATTTATGTTTTTTGCTAGTTTTGTTCCGGCGATATCATTTGGTGGTTTAATGGGGACTTACACTGTAAAAATAATTTTTTTTTTATGAAAATTATTTTTTTTAATTAAGGATGAAACAATGGGAACAATTGAAACGTCTGTTCTCCTTTTTTTTTAATTTCAAAAAAATTTCATTTAAAGTTTATTTGCCCAATGCATTTGTGGAGTTATTTGGGGGTTATTCTCTGCACAACCACTCCTGATTAGTAAATTTATTTCTTCAAAAATTATTTTTAATAAAAATTTAAGTGAGTGCTACAGGCCCTGTACTTATTTTTGAAGCTAGTCTTTATAATGTAAAATTAATTTTTGAAAAATATTTCCAAAAATTTTTCTCATAGTTTTGTGCTGCATTACATTTAGACTTTTTGAGTGTTCGATTTTATGCTGGCCTTTTTATTTTTCTTATAGCAACTTGTATTTCGGCTTTAGATGGTGCTCGTCTTTTAGTTTACGTTACTCGATTTACTGAAGGTAAATGGAAGGAGGAAAAACTTTTAAAAATTAATTTTAAAAATATTTCTTTTAGACATTTTCGCTACTTTAATTTCTGCTATTTTTATTGCTGAAAGTTTGCATTTTGTTTGGCATGTTTGTTGTCCTTTTAAAAAATTAAATTAAAAATATTTTTTAAAGACATTTAAAGAAAATCCAGTTGAAGACTATTTCTTTTATGAACGTGTCCATTCTGACTGTAATAATAAAATTAAAAATATTAACAATGATATTTTTGTAAATACAACAACAACATTAGCTACACCTATTTTATTAAGGTATAGAAAAGGGTGAAATAAAAAAATGTTTTTTTCTTTTTATAGTAATTTAAATAACAATCTAAACAATCCAAACATATCATTAATTTCCTCAATTCCAACAAACATAACAACAAAAACATTTAACAAAACATTATTCTCTAACAACATTTTGTTTACTTCAACATTTCTTCCCCCAATTTTAACTAACCAAACATTCGAAAACATTAATTTAAACAATGTTTCTGAACAAATCCAAAGAATAACCAACATTTCTTTACTTCAAAATCAGAATTTAAACTCAACATTTTTACATCTTAAACATCAAAGCAATTTACATTATAAAGAAATTGAATGTTTTGAGGCAGAACCAAACACTGCTTTACTTACAGCGATTGTTGTCTTTTCAACTTTTATTTTAGCTTTTATGTTGAAAAAGTTGAGAGAAAGTTTTTATTTAGGAAAACATGTAAAGAGTTTTCTTAATTTGTTTGTTGGAAAATTATTTTTTTATTTTTTTAGTTAAGAAAAATAATTGGTGACTTTGGTGTTTTAATTTCAATTACATTAATTGCTCTTATGGGTTCGTAATTAATTTTTGAAAATATACATTAGAGATCGAGCTGGACCTGGACCAAGGCCTGGGATTTTCCTGTACCCAGAGTCCAGGTCCAGGCATTCTTTGACCTTCCTGTGGTTTTTCCTGGGGTCCAGGATCCGGCCCAGGTCAATAAATCAAACTACAGAGTCCAGGAACAGGTCCAGGCTTTTCAGAAATCTCGATCTCTAATATACATTACTCTCCTCCCCCTTTCCCTCAACCTCTCAATTATTCCATTATTTTCAGTTCATCTTTTCCTTCCTGACCCTTATTTGCAACGTTTGGATATGCCAGATCATATAAACTTTACAAACCTAGAAAGTGAGGATTTTAGAAAAATATTTAGAGAGATAATTTTATTTAAGAACGCGGTCATGGTTTAATAATAAAACCAAAAATAAGTGCCTCTGATTGGTATGCAATTTTAACTGCATTTATTGCTGCTTTGCTAGTTTTTATTTTGTTGTTTGTCGAGACTGAAATAACTGAGTAATTTAATAAATAAATTAAATAAATAAATAAAATATTTCCAAAGATTATTACTTTGTCGAAAAGAAAGGGGTTGCAAAAAAGGTAGTGGAATGCATTGGGATTTGGTTTTGATGGGTATTTGTGCTTTTCTTTGTTCGGTAAAAAGAAATTTATTTTTTAATTTTAAAAATTATTTTTTAAAAGCTTTTTGGATTGCCTTGGATGTGTGCGGCTGCTGTTCAATCTTTGGCACATTGCTCGTCATTATCTGTTATGAAGAAAACTGCGCCTGGAGCAAGACCGGAAGTTGATTATGTGGTGGGTTTTTGCTTTGCTTTGTTTGTTGATTGTGTTTATTTAAATGTTATTGGGGGATGTTTTAGTGATGTTTTCGATGACTTAATTATGTTCGCTTAAAAAATATTCTTGACATTTTTTGTTTTAGTTAGAACAACGTGTAACAACAATCGGCGTTTCTCTTCTTATTGGGCTAATCGCATTTGGAGGAAATTATTTAAGATTACCATTAGCTTCTCTTTTTGGCGTTTTTCTATATTTGGGTGTTATGAATTTGAGAGGTGTTCAATTAATTCATCGAATTGTTCTTTTCTTTATACCCAAAAAATATTTGCCTGATACAAGATATGCACAAGAGGTTGAAGAAAATAAGAGTTTATGTAAAATTTAAAAATAATTTTTTTAAAGATGAGCATTTGGCGAATGCATTTATATACTTGGTAATTAATTTTGAATTTTATTCTTTAAAAAATATTTAAAAATTTTTTCAGGATTCAATTAATTTGCCTTTTTGTTGTTTATACAGTCAAATATTTTAAAAAGACTGCTTTGGCTTTTCCTTTGTTATTAAAATATTTTTAAAAAAATTTTTGAATTTATTTTTTAGTGTTTTAATGTTATTCATCTTCTTAAGGCAAATTGTATTGCCGCACATTTTTACACAGCCAGAACTAAAAGCGGTAAAATATATTAAAGGAAAAATAGGAAAAAAATTTTTTCTGAAAATCGAGAAAATGCTTTTATTGGGGTTTCAGATTTGTCTGTTTCTTAACAGAAAATCGGCTGATTAAAGAAGAATATTTTTTAGAACTTCTCTCAAGTACCTAATTTTTAATTTTTTGAATTCACATTCAAAATCAGAATTAATCCTCAAAAAATATTTTTTTAGATTGATGGCGATGAAAGTGAAGATGAAGATGACTATTACGATCCAACATTACCAGTCTGAGTAAAAATTACAAAAAAATATTTAGGAGGCATCTTATAACTATTTAAATTAGCATTTTATTTTGACTTTTTTCTTTGTTTTCTTTGTTAGACTTCCCAAAAAAAACTTCGAAATCTCCATTCAACATATAATTAAGTGCTTTATTATTATTTTTTATATTTATGTTTGTATACATATGTATCAGGGTTGCCGCGGGTACAAAAAATTTTCGGGTTCGGGTATCGGGTTATAAAATTTTCATTTCGGGTATCGGGTTTCGGGTTGGCAAAAATTTCGGGTACGGGTTTCGGGTTATAAAATTTTCATTTCGGGTATCGGGTTTCGGGTTGGCAAAAATTTCGGGTACGGGTTTCGGGTTTGGCGAAAAATTCGGGTTATTTTCGGGTGTTCGGCTATTGATGAACTAAATTGTAAGGGGACAAGCTATATTGCATAATAGGATTTTGGGTGATATAGAGAGAGGCAAATTTGAAGAGATTAAAACATTGTGGGATTTGGGGATTAAGAGTGATATCTTGGTAAAATCTCACTATAGTGGTAAATTCCCACCTTGATAAAATCCCTCACTATATACTAATGCCCTCCTCTTTATCTCCATTAAAGCTTCCAATTCTCCCGTTTTCAGCGCCGCAGGCGAAAATTTTGAGAATTTTGAAGACCAAGAAGCCAAGTTTCTTCCATTTTTTGCGCCGCAGGCGAAAATTTTGAGAATTTTGTAAGGTCTTAGTAGAAAAAATTCAATTGTCAGAACCGCAGGCAAAAAATTTTATTGAAGTTTAGTTGGTCATGAAGCCAGAACTCTTAATATTATGCGCCGCAGGCGAAAATTTTGCAAAATTCATGGCTAAATCATAATTTTTAATGCTTTTTCAAGCTTAAAATATTAAAAAATAAATAAATTTAAAAATATAAAATGAAAATCAAATTTTAATAACATTTATTTTTGAAAAGAATATCTTTTAAGCCTCATTTCCGGCCCTGGATACGAACCCACCCCTATGTAAATAACTAACCAGTCGCCTTACCCATTCAGCCACCGATAAACATAATAATTAATGGAAGAAATTATAATTAATTCTTTCCCTTTTCCTTTCTATAATTTTTTAAATTTATTTTAAAAAATCGGGTAAGGCTAAATTTTCGGGTAGAAATTTCGGGTTTTAACCAATTTCGGGTCACGGGTTTCGGGTTGGAAAAAATATCGGGTACGGGTTTCGGGTTTCGGGTTGGAAAATTTTCAATTCGGGTATCGGGTTTCGGGTACAAAAAAAGGCCGGGTTTCGGGTTTCGGGTATCGGGTTTCGGGTTTCGGGCGGCAACCCTGATATGTATTTACAATTGATATTCTTAAAAATAAAAACAAATAATTGAAAATATTAAAACTAGGGTTGTTGGCGACCGGTTATTAACCGGTACCCCCGGTTTTCGGTTAATCCAAATTTTAGAAACCCGGTTTTCGGTTTTTAGTTTTAGACAAATGCCGGTTTTATTTTGGGGGAATTTTTAATAAAATCACTCATTTTCGCAAAATTCCGGTTTTCGGTTTTTAAAATTTTCTAAAAACGGTTAATTTTTGGCAAAAAATTTCAAAAATTCCGGTTTTAAAACCGGTCGCCAACAACCTTAATTAAAACAATTAAACTTGTAAAGAAAAAATCATCTGTGCGATCAAAAAGTTCGGCATTGAGGGTGCAGATCTTGCAGATCTACGGGTGTATGTAGGTCTTTAGGGGTGGACTCATTTTTACAATTTACCGAAAAAAAATTAAATAGTTGTGTGGAAAAAAACAAAATTCAAAAAACAATTATTTCTGTTTAATGTCCTTTCTTTAAAGAATTTTCAAGCTTCCTATAAACTGATAAGGCAATAATTCAGTAAAGAATTACAAAATATTTAAAATACCTAATAAATAAAGCAAACAAATAATAATCTTTGAACTTTGTTATGAATTTTATTTCAAATTCTCTCGTCAGATAACAATGAATATATAAATTCTTAAATCTTAATTTAGAGAAAACTAAAAGTAATTCTCTCATTAGTATTTTAATTTTTATACTTTATTATTGAAATAAAAATAAATAAAAAATAAAGTCAAGCTATCTACTAAATATTTTTTTTTAAACTTTTTCATATCTCATTTCATATTCACATTCTGTACAGCATTTCCAATAATCTTTTCTCCTCTCATCATAATTTTCAGCTCCAAATTTATGTTCATGCGATGAAGCTGCTGCCTTTGCAGCTTTTAGACATTCACCGCGCATCTAAAAATAGGGAAAGGATTAAATAGAAAAATAATTAAAAAAAAAATATTTTTATTATTTTTTGACCAAAAGAGAATAAATGATTCATCAATTGTTATATATCTCAATATAAAAATTAAATATAAAAATACAAATAACTATGCAAATACTTTTTTCTATTTTTATTTTAACGAGGGGAAGGAATGTTCATTCTTTTTTTTTAAATTTTAAAAAACGAAACAAAAATCGATCAAAACTATTCATTGACTTAAATTTTAAACTTAAAATCCTTGAAACATTTAAAATTGCCTCTTAAAAATTGAAAAGAAAATTTTTGGGCAAAGATCCCTTTTCAAAAAATAAATGAGAATAATTTTTAAAAGTCGAGCATAGCTATACACCAATCACAATTTTTTAAAAACACATGACAGGAAAAACAAAAATATTAGAGCTGTCCGAGACCGAAATTTTTCCAAGACTCAAGACTCAAGACCCAAGACAAAATTTTTTCCAAGATCAAGACTCAAGACCAAGACCAAAACTCCAAGACTCAAGACCAAAAATAATACAAAACTCGAGACAATTTTTAGGTCCCATAGGAAGAATTTTTGGTTTATTTTTTGTTATTTTGACACGATTACAGTCAACTTTAGCACAATCACCTATAATTTCAAAAAATCTATGCGAAATTCAAAGAATTTATCCGAAATTCAAAGAATTTTGAGGAATTTATCCGGGTGGAAAATCAATGAGTTATATTATTTCAGAGGATTTGGGTGGATTAATGGGATATTAGTTAAGGGGGATATTAGCAGGCGAAAATTTTGGGAATTATTAAGGCCAAGAAGCCAAAAATCTTCCTTTTCCTGCGCCGCAGGCGAAAATTTTGTGAATTTTAGAAGGCAGTAGGCCAAAAAAATTCACTTTTTCAGCGCCGCAGGCGAAAATTTTGAGGATTTTGGAAGGCCAAGCACTAGATCCAAAGAGGCCAAAAAACCAAGACCAAAAAATAAAACCAAGACAAGACCAAGACAAACACCCCAAGACCAAGACCAAGACCGAAAAAAAACCAAGAAAAGTCTTGGTTCCAAGACCAAGACCAAGAGTCTCGGACAGCTCTAAAAAATATGCATACTTATTTCTTTATGAAGAAGCAAGCTCCTTTTTATTTCAAGAAATTTTTTTGAAATACTTTTTTCTCGTTTTTAAAAAATTTTAAATAAACTAAAAAAGATTTCTGTTTTTTTTCTAAATTATAATTTTTTTATTAATTTTCTAACTCATTTTCTTTTAATATTATTTACTTTTAGTAAATAAAAACTAAAAAACCAAATAAAAAATTTTTGGAACACGCCAAAATTAATTAATCATTTTTAATTAACGACTTTGTTATTTTAAATCATTTTTATGTTTGTACTTAAAAATTTGAAGTAAACAGATGATAGACAAAAAATAATAAAAAAAAAAAGATGATTTTTATATCAACTTTTATTTCTTAAACAATAAATTCTTTTTAACTTTTTTTCAATTAATTAAACTTAGAAATAATTAATTAAATTTAAGAAATTTATTTAAATGCTTTTAAAAACAATTAGAGAACAATTTCGACTAAATAACAGGCTATATCGCTGCCTTCTTTGTGAATTTGTGGCAACTACTTTTCTTATTGTAAATATTTTTTTAATATTATTTTAAATCTGGATAATAAGATAATAATTTCCTTATAGAAAAGTTGGGGTGAGTAGTCTAAAAGAAAGGGAAACTGAAAGATAATCAAGTGGGTGAAAGTAGGAGAAGTAAATGCATTTCTTTATAATACAGCCGGACAGTTAACCCATAGTGAAGCTGATTGTTTCCCAAATTTATAATTCAGTTATATCTTCAATTAATTTAAAAAATAATTTAAAAGTATGTCGGCCTATGTATTGATGCACAAATGTTTTTATCTAAAGGAGAAAAGTTATCAGCTTTTGGTCATTGTATTGGTTGGGGATTAACGTTAACTTTGGCAGTACAATGTGCCTATCGTTGTAGTGGTGCTCATTTAAATCCGGCAGTTTCCTTATTTTCGTGGTCTCTCGGCACACTGAATTCCTTAAAATATTTTTGGTTTTATACAATTGTTCAAGTGGCTGGGGCTTTTGTTGGGGCCGCTCTTTGTTTTGTTTTATATTATGGTAAGATTTAAAGAGAGGAAAAAAATTTTTTTTAATATTTTGAAGATAAAATTGAAGAATTTGATGGAGGAATTAGAACAGTTAGTGGACCAAATGCCACAGCTGCTATTTTTGCTACTTATCCAGGCAGCCATTTAAGTACTATTGGGGCAGTAATTGATCAGGTAAATTTTTAATATATGAATTTAAAAAATACAAAAGAAATTCTAAAAAATTCACAAAATAAATCCATTCAGATTTTCTCAACAGCAATGCTGTGTTTTAGTTTAGGAATCATTACAGACGAGAGAAATGAAATTCCAATAGCAGCACAACCCCCATTAATGGGTGTAATGCTTGCTATGCTTTGTATGGGTTTTGGTTTAAATTCAGGCAATGCAATGAATCCAGCTAGAGATTTTGGACCCAGACTTTTTACTTTAATTGCTGGTTATGGGTGGGAAGTTTTTAGGTAAATTAAAGAGAATAAAAGAGTGAATTTAGGAGTTAGTTAGAAAAAAGAAATTATAAAATAAAATCGAAAAAAATGAAAATCTTAACGGGCGTAAGTCCCAAGATTCTTCATTGCGGGTCATAAATCCAAATTTTAAACGCTTTCGGTGCAAGCGTTCCCCGCCGAAAATATGATCAAAATTCCCGACGATTTCTGGACTGGGAATTCCCTATTTCCGAAGATCGGGAATAGAGTTTTCTGTTCCAAAATATTTAACCAAAAAGGTCTCTAAAATTTTGTTTAATTTATTTTTAGTTATAACAATTATAAATGGTTCTGGATACCAATATTTTGTCCATTTGGTGGTGCTCTTTTAGGTTCTTGGTTATATCAAATACTTATTGGGGCACAACTTGATATTTCTTTAAAGGTTTGAATATTTATAGAAATTTTCTTATAAAAATTTTTAGAAAGAAAATCTCGAGCCATTACACAAAACAGAAGAGAAAATATCAAAATCTTCACTTTTTACTTTAGATAATAATAAGAAAAATTCTGAAGAGAGGCTAGCGAAAATATCAGTAATTAATAATTTATCTAAACCAGCTACTGTAATTAATTGAAATAAAATTGTTTTCTTAATTTTTTAATGAAAGACACTTTAGAATAGTTGGCATTTTAGGGATTAATAAAATGAACAAAATTTTTGATTTTAATTTTTCCAAAAAATTATTTTCCCCCACCTCTTTACGCATTGAATGAATTTTCTTTTCAAATCGCCGTTCAGTTGCTTTTTCTCTGTTGAGTTCTCGTTTTTGTTTTGCTTGTTCTAGGGAAGTAAAAGAACCATAAACTTCAAGTGCTCTTGCTTCTAACTAAATTTTTAAAAAATAATTAATTTTGAAAAAGAAACTCTATTGGGGTTATTATATTAATCGAGGATTTCAAAAAATTGTTCAAAAAAAAATTACTTGTGAACGTAAATATAATTTCATATCTCCATAGCGTGGATTGTGTGGATTCTTTCGAGAAATGTAACGAAGTGGTGGCTTCCGACAGTCCAAATCTGCATCTGTCAACAAAAATTTAGTCTTTGCTTCTGTTCTAGTAATTAATTTGTATTTCTCCAATTCTCTTAAAAATAAAAATTAAATTAAAAATAAACAAAATAAAACCTGCATTTATTACAAATTGGTTGACTAAAATATTTCCAAAGATAGGCATCGGAAAACAGAGGGCCTTTACAATCTAAGCAAAGTTCAGGCGGACTCAAATGCTCGTAAAGTTTATTTTGATCTTTAAAAATTGTTTTTTGATTTAAAAAGAATTAATTATTCACTTTTTTGTAATGCTTCAGAAATTTGTTCTCGCCTTTCTTCTAATTCGTCATCATCACTATTAAAACCGCCAGCTGATGCATAAGATTGTTTGTGGTGTTGTCTAAATTTGGGAAATAATTTTTAAAATAATTCTTTAAACTTTTTCCGTACTTGTAAAGTTTCTCAACAATTGAAATTTGTTTCTTCTCAAAATGTCTCTTCATTTTAGAATTAAAAAAACTTCAAATAAACATCAAACAAAATTTTATGAAAAATAAAGAAAAGATCATGTCAAATTGAGAGAGTGGCGAGAGAAAAAGAGTAAAAATAACATTTGATTCCAAAACGTCAGCCGGCTGGAAATTATTTTTGATTGTTGAGGTTTTAAAGTTTATTAATAAATTTGGTAATCTTATGAAATTGTATTTTGTAAATTTTATGAGATTAATTTTGTGTTGCTTTGGAATGGAGTTACTCGAAGCGTGAAGCTAATTAAAATAATATTTTATATACATTTTTCTTAATTTTTTTTAGAATTTTTAGAGCGCATTGCAATTTCTTTATTTGCTTAGTTATATTTGGTTGATTTATTGAATTATTATTTTAAAGGAATTTATTTTGTTTTTAACTTGTCGGCTGTTAAAACAAATCAAATGGCTCAGGTTTATTAATTTTTGATGGAATTTATTAAAATTAATTTTTTACAAAATCTTTGGAGGACATTAATTTTTTAATTAAAATACCTAATTCAATTAAATATTCTTTAGAGCCTTTCTCAACGTTGCAGAAAAATGTTACCTTCATTTTTCAAAGGATATATTTGTCTTCTTTCCTTACTTTTCCTTGCTCTGGTTATTTACTACTTTCGAGTGCCATTGCGAGCTTATGAAAAGTTTGAGTCAATTGTCTCTGTTGGCGTTTATTTTAACAATTTGACGCCTAAATTTTATGTTGCATTAACTGGAACTTCAAGTCTAGTATCCGGAATTATTTTGATTTTTGAATGGTGGTACTTTAAAAAGTTTGTTTTTTTGCTTACATTAGATAAATTTAAACATTTACCCCGAAAATGAAAAAACTTGTGGAAATCCACAATCACGATAATTCTTTATTTTACTGCTTATTAATTTCCCCAGGTTTTGTTTGCGTTTAACTTTAATTTATTTTTAATTTATCGAAGTTTAACTAAAATATTGAAACCTCATCTTTTCCGAAAATATATTTAAATTTTTTTTGTTCGATATCGACATATGTATGTATATTATCGTTCTTTTAAAATCAAATAAAATAGCGAGATTTTTGTTAATTTAAGGGAAAAATTTTTTTAAATAAATAAACCAAAAAGCAAATAAGTGAACGGCGACTGAATTTTATTCTTTTCACGCCTTTCTCTTTTCTTTTATAAAATTTCCAATTAACTTATATTAATTATATACACGCTTAAACTTTTTTCTTGTTGCCGAGGGCAACAAATGTGTAGGTAAAATTTAAATAAAAGGCCAAATTGTATTTTTATTTTAACGAAAGTGAGAGGCAAACTTTGTTTTTTATATTCAAAAATAAAAATAATTTTTAATATTTAATTATGTTAACTGAAAGAAAAAGTGGTTCTAAAAATAAGACAACCAGTTTCTTTCCGAACCAAAACAATCGACCTCTCGCTGGGGGTGCCCACCTAATCTAATGCCTCCAAAAATTCTTCAAGCAGCAACAATAATCGAACAACTGCAACAACCAAAATTCGATGAAAATTTAAAGGAACTTTATAATAAGAAGAGTTATTATGCTGTCATAGAAAGATTTCCAGAAATGGAAACTGAACAAGAAGATATAAAAAATATAGAAAGAAACGTTCAAATAGTGATCAATAACAAAAATTTTAAGGAAGCTAAAACTTTTGAGGTAAAAAGACACGGAATCAAGAAGCACAACAATTATCACCGCATCATTAAAGTTAAATTTACTACACCTTCAGCTGCACAATCATTTATTAATCAATATAGATTATTACATCAACCAATACTGGGTGGACATAGCCCCTTCGCGAGAAGGGACTTAACTCCTCCAGAGCTGCAACTTCAAAATTACCTTAAAAAACAAGTCAAGGAAATTAATGAAAAACACGGAAATGGTACAGCCTGCTATCGTAATCTTAAAATTCATTATAAAAAGTCAGTGAACATGGATTAGGATATAGGGACCTCACAGATAATCAATGAGAAAAATAAGGAAAAAAATAAAAAATTAAATTGCTTACTCTTGAATATACGCTCCATTAATTCAGAAAAGGCCGCAAATAAATTATTTGAGTTAGAAAGTTATTTAATAAAAAATAATATTCATGTAGCTTTTTTATGTGAGACATGGCTAACTGATCATATATCGAACGAATCCCTTCTCATTTCTGATAGCTTTGACTTTATGAGAGTAGATAGGTTAAAAAGAAGAGGCGGCGGCGTAGGCGTAATTTATAAAAAGGATATAAAAATTATTAATATTCCTACTCTTTCAATATCCGAATACAATTATGAACTCCTTACCCTTGATATATATTCAGAATTTAAAAGAATTAGATTCCATTTAATATATAGGCCGCCAAATACAAAATTAGTTGATGATAAAAAATTTTGGGGATTAATAAAGAAAAATATAAAAATGATCTCTCAAATATTATATTAGGGGATTTAAACCTTCCAAAAATAAATTGGCAGGATTTTACACTTCCTAAAGATAATCAAAACTTATATTTCTATAATACCATGAATAAGCTAAATTTAAATCAGATAATAAAAGAGGCAACCATGTATAATACTTCCCATACACTAGACCTTATCCTACAAAATAAGCAATTAATAGAAAAATACGAAATTATAGATGATTTGGTTTTGAGTGACCACAAACCGATAGTATTTGAATTAATTTTTCCATTCGAAAAAATAACATCTAAAAAGAAAAGAAATGTATTATTATTTAAGAAAGGGAAATATAAAATAATCAATTGGTACCTAGCTCAATATAACTGGAACAATATACTTAATAAAAAAAACCCCTCAGAAATGGCCGAAATACTGAATTCAATAATAACCCAAGTAATTCAAAAATTCATCCCAATTAAAAAATTTGGTGAGAAAACACCCATGAAATACCCTAAAGAGATTAGAGAAATAATCAAACAAAAAGCTGATGCATGGAAAAAGCTAAAATTAGGGAAATTAGTAAAGATAATTATAAAAGTTTTGAAATTAAATGTAAATTACAAATAGGAAAATATAAAAACAACTATCTATCAAAAAAAATAGGATCTGGACACATAGGGGAAATACATAAATTAATGAAAAGAAACCGATTTAACTTCTCTGGTATACCTATACTTAAGGAATCTGAGGAAGGCGACCCCATAATATCCGACACAGACAAAGCAAATAAATTTAGAAATATTTTTGAAGAAATAGTTAGTGGAGGTAAAAACAATATTCAAGCAAGCCTCGTAGCTGAGGACGAATGTCATGAAGAAATCACTTTTGAACCATATATAATAGAAAAACTACTAAAAAAGCTCCCAAATAAGTTATCCCATAGTCCTGAGAATATCAACCAATATTTTCTAAAAAAATGTGCTACCCCCTTAGCTCTTCCTCTCTCAATTTTATATAAAAATACATTCAAAACAGGAATAGTCCCTGAATTATGGAAAACAGCCCACATTCTACCGATATTTAAAAAGAAGGGTTCGGTAAACGACCCAAAAAATTACAGACCAATTGCTTTAACATCCCCGACTTGTAGAGTTTTTGAGCGTATTATAGCAAATAATATCTTAGAACACCTTAACAAACAAAAATTAATCGCAGAAGAGCAATTTGGATTTTTACCGAAAAGCTCTTGTACACTTCAAATCTTATCATCGATGCAAGACTGGTATAGTTCACTTGACAGGAAAATAGGTACAGATGTAATATATTTTGACTTTGAGAAAGCCTTTGATAAAGTAAACCACGAAATACTTATTAGAAAATTGCAAGAATTAAAAATAGATAGGTCAATAATTCAATGGGTAGCAAATTTTCTCTCAAATCGATCACATAGTGTAAAAATAGGAGAACATTTCTCCGAACCATTTATCCCAAAAACAGGAGTCCCACAAGGGACAGTGTTAGGTCCATTACTTTTCTTAATTTATATAAATGACCTTCCAAAATACATTCCACAAAATGTTAAAGTAAAACTTTATGCGGACGATTTTAAGATTTATTCAGAAATTAAGACGGAAAAGGACTGTATAGAGTTACAGGGGGCTATAGACAATGCGTGTAAATGGGCAGAAATGAATCAACTTAAATTCTCTATCACAAAAGTAAAGGTTTTAAAAATATACAATAAAATTAGGTTTAATTATGAGGTAAATGGTAAAAAAATCGAAGAGGTTAATAACATAAGAGACCTAGGTATATACATAGATAACAAGCTAAAGTTCGATCATCATATATCAAAAATTACTAAATCCTCATTTATAAGAATAAACAATATCCTAAGAATATTACCTAAAACATTACCAATAGAAACATATGTAAAGGCATTCAAAACATACGTAAGACCAATTATGGAGTATTCCACCGAAAATTTTAGCCCCAAATTAGAATATCTCAATAAACAATTAGAAAGACCACAAAAAAACTTTACAAGGAGAATTTTAAGATATAAATACAAATATCAGAAAATAGAATATAACGAAAGACTAAAAAGATGCAACCTCCTTCCCTCCAATCTCCGTCGAATAAAAACAGATCTTATGACAACCTACAAAATAATCATGGGTTTCTATAAAATAAATCCAGAAAAAATATTTTCAAAACCTAATAGAATTAATCCGCGCTTACATAAATATCAGCTATTTAAAAAACAAGCCAAAAATAATCATTTCTTTTCACATAGAGTCATAGATAGGTGGAATAAACTTCCAAAAAAAGAAATTGAAAAAATCAATACTATACCGCAATTTAAAAAATTTTTAGACAACGTATTAACGACAGAAAATTATAGTTTATGAGTATGAATTAATGGAGTGTATTAACTATAAAATCCTAACCAAAATGTTCACTTTCTTACCTAAATAAATTTACTTTACATTTAAAATTATTTTTAAACAAATATTTTCTATATACCCAAATATACCTATATATTTTTTTAACATTTAATTCCATACATTTAATTTATTTTTCTGTGGAGTCCATTATATTTTTTTTAACTTAACATTTTTTTTAAAAACCGTCATATTGTATTTGTTTTTTTTTATACGTTACCTCTCCATAAGTGATCCCTGTGGATCCAGGAGTTTTATTTTATTGTTTCACACTTATTTATTTGTGCTCGATAAAGAAAAAAAAAAAAAAATTAATTATTCACTTTTTTGTAATGCTTCAGAAATTTGTTCTCGCCTTTCTTCTAATTCGTCATCATCACTATTAAAACCGCCAGCTGATGCATAAGATTGTTTGTGGTGTTGTCTAAATTTGGGAAATAATTTTTAAAATAATTCTTTAAACTTTTTCCGTACTTGTAAAGTTTCTCAACAATTGAAATTTGTTTCTTCTCAAAATGTCTCTTCATTTTAGAATTAAAAAAACTTCAAATAAACATCAAACAAAATTTTATGAAAAATAAAGAAAAGATCATGTCAAATTGAGAGAGTGGCGAGAGAAAAAGAGTAAAAATAACATTTGATTCCAAAACGTCAGCCGGCTGGAAATTATTTTTGATTGTTGAGGTTTTAAAGTTTATTAATAAATTTGGTAATCTTATGAAATTGTATTTTGTAAATTTTATGAGATTAATTTTGTGTTGCTTTGGAATGGAGTTACTCGAAGCGTGAAGCTAATTAAAATAATATTTTATATACATTTTTCTTAATTTTTTTTAGAATTTTTAGAGCGCATTGCAATTTCTTTATTTGCTTAGTTATATTTGGTTGATTTATTGAATTATTATTTTAAAGGAATTTATTTTGTTTTTAACTTGTCGGCTGTTAAAACAAATCAAATGGCTCAGGTTTATTAATTTTTGATGGAATTTATTAAAATTAATTTTTTACAAAATCTTTGGAGGACATTAATTTTTTAATTAAAATACCTAATTCAATTAAATATTCTTTAGAGCCTTTCTCAACGTTGCAGAAAAATGTTACCTTCATTTTTCAAAGGATATATTTGTCTTCTTTCCTTACTTTTCCTTGCTCTGGTTATTTACTACTTTCGAGTGCCATTGCGAGCTTATGAAAAGTTTGAGTCAATTGTCTCTGTTGGCGTTTATTTTAACAATTTGACGCCTAAATTTTATGTTGCATTAACTGGAACTTCAAGTCTAGTATCCGGAATTATTTTGATTTTTGAATGGTGGTACTTTAAAAAGTTTGTTTTTTTGCTTACATTAGATAAATTTAAACATTTACCCCGAAAATGAAAAAAACTTGTGGAAATCCACAATCACGATAATTCTTTATTTTACTGCTTATTAATTTCCCCAGGTTTTGTTTGCGTTTAACTTTAATTTATTTTTAATTTATCGAAGTTTAACTAAAATATTGAAACCTCATCTTTTCCGAAAATATATTTAAATTTTTTTTGTTCGATATCGACATATGTATGTATATTATCGTTCTTTTAAAATCAAATAAAATAGCGAGATTTTTGTTAATTTAAGGGAAAAATTTTTTTAAATAAATAAACCAAAAAGCAAATAAGTGAACGGCGACTGAATTTTATTCTTTTCACGCCTTTCTCTTTTCTTTTATAAAATTTCCAATTAACTTATATTAATTATATACACGCTTAAACTTTTTTCTTGTTGCCGAGGGCAACAAATGTGTAGGTAAAATTTAAATAAAAGGCCAAATTGTATTTTTATTTTAACGAAAGTGAGAGGCAAACTTTGTTTTTTATATTCAAAAATAAAAATAATTTTTAATATTTAATTATGTTAACTGAAAGAAAAAGTGGTTCTAAAAATAAGACAACCAGTTTCTTTCCGAACCAAAACAATCGACCTCTCGCTGGGGGTGCCCACCTAATCTAATGCCTCCAAAAATTCTTCAAGCAGCAACAATAATCGAACAACTGCAACAACCAAAATTCGATGAAAATTTAAAGGAACTTTATAATAAGAAGAGTTATTATGCTGTCATAGAAAGATTTCCAGAAATGGAAACTGAACAAGAAGATATAAAAAATATAGAAAGAAACGTTCAAATAGTGATCAATAACAAAAATTTTAAGGAAGCTAAAACTTTTGAGGTAAAAAGACACGGAATCAAGAAGCACAACAATTATCACCGCATCATTAAAGTTAAATTTACTACACCTTCAGCTGCACAATCATTTATTAATCAATATAGATTATTACATCAACCAATACTGGGTGGACATAGCCCCTTCGCGAGAAGGGACTTAACTCCTCCAGAGCTGCAACTTCAAAATTACCTTAAAAAACAAGTCAAGGAAATTAATGAAAAACACGGAAATGGTACAGCCTGCTATCGTAATCTTAAAATTCATTATAAAAAGTCAGTGAACATGGATTAGGATATAGGGACCTCACAGATAATCAATGAGAAAAATAAGGAAAAAAATAAAAAATTAAATTGCTTACTCTTGAATATACGCTCCATTAATTCAGAAAAGGCCGCAAATAAATTATTTGAGTTAGAAAGTTATTTAATAAAAAATAATATTCATGTAGCTTTTTTATGTGAGACATGGCTAACTGATCATATATCGAACGAATCCCTTCTCATTTCTGATAGCTTTGACTTTATGAGAGTAGATAGGTTAAAAAGAAGAGGCGGCGGCGTAGGCGTAATTTATAAAAAGGATATAAAAATTATTAATATTCCTACTCTTTCAATATCCGAATACAATTATGAACTCCTTACCCTTGATATATATTCAGAATTTAAAAGAATTAGATTCCATTTAATATATAGGCCGCCAAATACAAAATTAGTTGATGATAAAAAATTTTGGGGATTAATAAAGAAAAATATAAAAATGATCTCTCAAATATTATATTAGGGGATTTAAACCTTCCAAAAATAAATTGGCAGGATTTTACACTTCCTAAAGATAATCAAAACTTATATTTCTATAATACCATGAATAAGCTAAATTTAAATCAGATAATAAAAGAGGCAACCATGTATAATACTTCCCATACACTAGACCTTATCCTACAAAATAAGCAATTAATAGAAAAATACGAAATTATAGATGATTTGGTTTTGAGTGACCACAAACCGATAGTATTTGAATTAATTTTTCCATTCGAAAAAATAACATCTAAAAAGAAAAGAAATGTATTATTATTTAAGAAAGGGAAATATAAAATAATCAATTGGTACCTAGCTCAATATAACTGGAACAATATACTTAATAAAAAACCCCTCAGAAATGGCCGAAATACTGAATTCAATAATAACCCAAGTAATTCAAAAATTCATCCCAATTAAAAAATTTGGTGAGAAAACACCCATGAAATACCCTAAAGAGATTAGAGAAATAATCAAACAAAAAGCTGATGCATGGAAAAAGCTAAAATTAGGGAAATTAGTAAAGATAATTATAAAAGTTTTGAAATTAAATGTAAATTACAAATAGGAAAATATAAAAACAACTATCTATCAAAAAAAATAGGATCTGGACACATAGGGGAAATACATAAATTAATGAAAAGAAACCGATTTAACTTCTCTGGTATACCTATACTTAAGGAATCTGAGGAAGGCGACCCCATAATATCCGACACAGACAAAGCAAATAAATTTAGAAATATTTTTGAAGAAATAGTTAGTGGAGGTAAAAACAATATTCAAGCAAGCCTCGTAGCTGAGGACGAATGTCATGAAGAAATCACTTTTGAACCATATATAATAGAAAAACTACTAAAAAAGCTCCCAAATAAGTTATCCCATAGTCCTGAGAATATCAACCAATATTTTCTAAAAAAATGTGCTACCCCTTAGCTCTTCCTCTCTCAATTTTATATAAAAATACATTCAAAACAGGAATAGTCCCTGAATTATGGAAAACAGCCCACATTCTACCGATATTTAAAAAGAAGGGTTCGGTAAACGACCCAAAAAATTACAGACCAATTGCTTTAACATCCCCGACTTGTAGAGTTTTTGAGCGTATTATAGCAAATAATATCTTAGAACACCTTAACAAACAAAAATTAATCGCAGAAGAGCAATTTGGATTTTTACCGAAAAGCTCTTGTACACTTCAAATCTTATCATCGATGCAAGACTGGTATAGTTCACTTGACAGGAAAATAGGTACAGATGTAATATATTTTGACTTTGAGAAAGCCTTTGATAAAGTAAACCACGAAATACTTATTAGAAAATTGCAAGAATTAAAAATAGATAGGTCAATAATTCAATGGGTAGCAAATTTTCTCTCAAATCGATCACATAGTGTAAAAATAGGAGAACATTTCTCCGAACCATTTATCCCAAAAACAGGAGTCCCACAAGGGACAGTGTTAGGTCCATTACTTTTCTTAATTTATATAAATGACCTTCCAAAATACATTCCACAAAATGTTAAAGTAAAACTTTATGCGGACGATTTTAAGATTTATTCAGAAATTAAGACGGAAAAGGACTGTATAGAGTTACAGGGGGCTATAGACAATGCGTGTAAATGGGCAGAAATGAATCAACTTAAATTCTCTATCACAAAAGTAAAGGTTTTAAAAATATACAATAAAATTAGGTTTAATTATGAGGTAAATGGTAAAAAAATCGAAGAGGTTAATAACATAAGAGACCTAGGTATATACATAGATAACAAGCTAAAGTTCGATCATCATATATCAAAAATTACTAAATCCTCATTTATAAGAATAAACAATATCCTAAGAATATTACCTAAAACATTACCAATAGAAACATATGTAAAGGCATTCAAAACATACGTAAGACCAATTATGGAGTATTCCACCGAAAATTTTAGCCCCAAATTAGAATATCTCAATAAACAATTAGAAAGACCACAAAAAAACTTTACAAGGAGAATTTTAAGATATAAATACAAATATCAGAAAATAGAATATAACGAAAGACTAAAAAGATGCAACCTCCTTCCCTCCAATCTCCGTCGAATAAAAACAGATCTTATGACAACCTACAAAATAATCATGGGTTTCTATAAAATAAATCCAGAAAAAATATTTTCAAAACCTAATAGAATTAATCCGCGCTTACATAAATATCAGCTATTTAAAAAACAAGCCAAAAATAATCATTTCTTTTCACATAGAGTCATAGATAGGTGGAATAAACTTCCAAAAAAAGAAATTGAAAAAATCAATACTATACCGCAATTTAAAAAATTTTTAGACAACGTATTAACGACAGAAAATTATAGTTTATGAGTATGAATTAATGGAGTGTATTAACTATAAAATCCTAACCAAAATGTTCACTTTCTTACCTAAATAAATTTACTTTACATTTAAAATTATTTTTAAACAAATATTTTCTATATACCCAAATATACCTATATATTTTTTTAACATTTAATTCCATACATTTAATTTATTTTTCTGTGGAGTCCATTATATTTTTTTTAACTTAACATTTTTTTTAAAAACCGTCATATTGTATTTGTTTTTTTTTATACGTTACCTCTCCATAAGTGATCCCTGTGGATCCAGGAGTTTTATTTTATTGTTTCACACTTATTTATTTGTGCTCGATAAAGAAAAAAAAAAAAAAATTAATTATTCACTTTTTTGTAATGCTTCAGAAATTTGTTCTCGCCTTTCTTCTAATTCGTCATCATCACTATTAAAACCGCCAGCTGATGCATAAGATTGTTTGTGGTGTTGTCTAAATTTGGGAAATAATTTTTAAAATAATTCTTTAAACTTTTTCCGTACTTGTAAAGTTTCTCAACAATTGAAATTTGTTTCTTCTCAAAATGTCTCTTCATTTTAGAATTAAAAAAACTTCAAATAAACATCAAACAAAATTTTATGAAAAATAAAGAAAAGATCATGTCAAATTGAGAGAGTGGCGAGAGAAAAAGAGTAAAAATAACATTTGATTCCAAAACGTCAGCCGGCTGGAAATTATTTTTGATTGTTGAGGTTTTAAAGTTTATTAATAAATTTGGTAATCTTATGAAATTGTATTTTGTAAATTTTATGAGATTAATTTTGTGTTGCTTTGGAATGGAGTTACTCGAAGCGTGAAGCTAATTAAAATAATATTTTATATACATTTTTCTTAATTTTTTTTAGAATTTTTAGAGCGCATTGCAATTTCTTTATTTGCTTAGTTATATTTGGTTGATTTATTGAATTATTATTTTAAAGGAATTTATTTTGTTTTTAACTTGTCGGCTGTTAAAACAAATCAAATGGCTCAGGTTTATTAATTTTTGATGGAATTTATTAAAATTAATTTTTTACAAAATCTTTGGAGGACATTAATTTTTTAATTAAAATACCTAATTCAATTAAATATTCTTTAGAGCCTTTCTCAACGTTGCAGAAAAATGTTACCTTCATTTTTCAAAGGATATATTTGTCTTCTTTCCTTACTTTTCCTTGCTCTGGTTATTTACTACTTTCGAGTGCCATTGCGAGCTTATGAAAAGTTTGAGTCAATTGTCTCTGTTGGCGTTTATTTTAACAATTTGACGCCTAAATTTTATGTTGCATTAACTGGAACTTCAAGTCTAGTATCCGGAATTATTTTGATTTTTGAATGGTGGTACTTTAAAAAGTTTGTTTTTTTGCTTACATTAGATAAATTTAAACATTTACCCCGAAAATGAAAAAAACTTGTGGAAATCCACAATCACGATAATTCTTTATTTTACTGCTTATTAATTTCCCCAGGTTTTGTTTGCGTTTAACTTTAATTTATTTTTAATTTATCGAAGTTTAACTAAAATATTGAAACCTCATCTTTTCCGAAAATATATTTAAATTTTTTTTGTTCGATATCGACATATGTATATTATCGTTCTTTTAAAATCAAATAAAATAGCGAGATTTTTGTTAATTTAAGGGAAAAATTTTTTTAAATAAATAAACCAAAAAGCAAATAAGTGAACGGCGACTGAATTTTATTCTTTTCACGCCTTTCTCTTTTCTTTTATAAAATTTCCAATTAACTTATATTAATTATATACACGCTTAAACTTTTTTCTTGTTGCCGAGGGCAACAAATGTGTAGGTAAAATTTAAATAAAAGGCCAAATTGTATTTTTATTTTAACGAAAGTGAGAGGCAAACTTTGTTTTTTATATTCAAAAATAAAAATAATTTTTAATATTTAATTATGTTAACTGAAAGAAAAAGTGGTTCTAAAAATAAGACGTTCCTGTCAAATTTATTGTTTGTATTTTTAAATTTATTTAACTAAAAAAATAATTTTTTAAATTAATTCTGAAATTTTAGTAATGCTATTGATAACGCTTTGGATGGTAGCGATGATGGAAGCGATTCGGAAAGAGAAAGCATTGATGGAAAACAGCATGGTTTTAGTTATATTTATTTAATGGGAAAGTGTAAATTTTAAATTTTTGGAATCGATAGGCCAAATAATAAAGAAAAATTAGACACCTATTTTTTTGAGATTATTATTTTTTGAAACATTTGAAAAATATTAAAATTTAAGAACTTGAAGAATATGAACGTGAAAATGAATGTAAAGTTTGGCGAAATCCAATGGCTCTCTTTCGAGGTGCAGAGTATGGGCGTTTTCACAGAGAAACAGGCCAAGAGCCTCTAACTTATTATGATTTGAATTTATCAGCACAGGATCACCAAACATATTTTTGTTGTGAAGCCGATGCTGGGAAAGAAGATTTAGAAAGTTGTTAAATTTATTAAAATATTTAATTAATTTTTTAATAATTGAAGTAATGTCGTTAGCTTGGAGAGAACGTGACAGTCAAGTACGTATATCTGAAGCAAAGAGAGCACTTAAATGCAATCCTGAATGTGCTCCTGCATTAATTTTGTATTTATTTAAATTAAAATATTTTTATTTAAAAATTTGTAGATTAGCAGAAGAATATTGTCAAACAATATCTGAAGTAGAAGAATATTTAAGAAAAGCACTTAGAATTGTTGAAGGAATGTATAGACGTAGTCAAGCAGCTGTTTATCCTGATATAGAATCTCAACAAAAAAGTCGTGATATTAATATGCTGGTTAGTTTTGATTTATTATGGGTATACCACAAAATTTATTGATTAATTGGGACTGTGTTGTCCTTGATTTTTTTGTTTGGCGAGCATGTCAAAATAGGAAAAACTGGCATTTTTTTATGAAAACGGCTAGAATTGAAACCTCTTTTAGTTTCATTTCTAGTGTTTCAAGCTTTAATTAGTTTTGACTCTTCCCTGTTGAATAATATAATATTTTTAATAAGAAACTTTAAAAGTATTTATTTTAATTTCGAAAAGATTCTTTAATTTAAAGGTCTTTATCCGTCGTCGACTAGCTATGTGCTCGAGAAGGGAAGGACGTGTTCGCGAGGCAATTAAAATAATGCGCGATGTTTGCTTCTAATTTTTTTTCCTTTTAAATATTTTCTTTTTAGTTAATTAAAGAATTTCCAACACTGGTTTTACTTTTTAAGTTGATATTTTTAAGAATTATTTTTTATTTTAGAATGTTATGAATATCCACGAAAATTTAATTGAAGCATTATTAGAGGTCTTTTTTAAATTAGTCTTGTGATTATTTTTACTATTTAAAGCAACGTGCTTATGCAGATGCCATGGCTGTATTAGCAAAATATGACTCTTATGATGGTTATTACTATCTATTTTTAACACTATTTTACTTTTTTAAAATTATAGATTGTGTAATGCCAAAATCAGCAACTGTTTGCTTTACCTCAGCTTTACTCAAAGCTCGTGGTGTAGCAGACAAATTTGAACCTGAAACAATGCGAAAACGTGGATTTTCATCGGCAGAGCTAGCTGCTGTTGAAGCTATCCACAGAGCGGTGGAATTTGTGAGTTTTTTTAATTCGATGGGTATTTCTATATTGACATGGTGATTCAACGACTAGAAACATTTCTATGTTTCTAGTTTTTTCCTAGGATTTATTTTTTACCTTTTCAAATTTTAAATGAATTTTTTTGAACAGAATCCTCATGTACCTCTTTATCTTTTGGAACGAAAGCCTGTAACAATGCCACCCGAGCATATTTTAAAACGTGGTGATTCCGAAGCTGTAGCTTATGCATTTTGGCATTTACAGCATTGGAAACGAGTAGAAGGAGCTCTTCAATTACTACAATATACTTGGGAAGGAAGTTTGTTAATTTTAAAATTCTATTAATTTATTATTTTTATTAGCTTTTCGAATGCTTCCAAATCCCACCGAGAAAGGGCATCTTTTCTTTCCTTATCCAACATGTACCGAACAAGCCGATAAAGAATTATTTCCTCGTTTGTAATTTATTAATTTTTAAAATTATTTTCTTTCTAAGCTTATCACGAAGTATCAGTTTATCCTAAAAAAGAATCTCCACTTTGGACATTATTTGCATCTTTGCTTTCTTGTTGGTTTGTTTTAATTTTTTTTGTTTTACTGTTGATATGATGAGGGCCTTTCTGTCAATTCTCCAGTCTAGTAATCAAGTTAATTTTATTGGACAGAGTTTGTAATTTCTTTTCATTTTATCATTTTGTTTAGTCATGACTAAATTTATTTACCTTAATATGACTAGCATTTTTAAAATTAAACTAAATTTATTTCCTAATCATTTTAGTGTAGCAATTTTTGCCATTCTTTTCCATCAATATCCAGATGAAACACTTCATTTTATGCATTTGGTAAAATAAAAATAATTTTAAAAATTTTAAATATTTTCTAGGCAATTAGTGGAGCTTGGTCATCTGTTTTTACAGTTTGGGATTATTTATGTTCACTCGTTCCTGAAAATTTTATGGGCTTAATTGCTTCAAAACCAACAACAACTCCAACAACGGCAACTGCTGGTGTAGCAGCGCCAATGCCTGCCGCTGGAGCAGAAGCAGCTTCTGGCAGTCTTTAATAGTTAAAATATTTTTTTGTTATTTTTCTTTTAACTTGCCTGCCATCTACTACTTTTTTTGCAATTTTCTTCAAATTTGAGAATTTTAGTTGAACAACAACGTTAACAACTCACCATTTAAAGAATAGGGGATGACAACTAAAAATACCTAAAGCTGTTGTTGTGGATCTCGCGGCTTTCTCTTATCCCTCATTCTTCAATTTATTTTAAAAAGTAGTTGTTATCTAAAAACTTTCGATTCGTGGCAATCTTTTGCTTCATAAATACTCATGGTCCTCCACTATTTCAAAAAATATTATAGTACTTTTAAAATTCTCTCTGTTCATTTTAAATGAGTCTTTATTTAATTTTTCTGCCCGCCATCTTTAAAAATCCCAAAAAATATACATTTTTAATTTTGCACTTTTATTTTTGAATGTGTTTAATTCGTATTTTATAGTTTTATTTTTTTTGCTGTTATAGGAAGGATAAACACATTATATTTGATAAAAAGTTATTTTCACTCATGTGCTTTGACATAATACAATTTATCGAGAATTTTAATTTTTAAATTTGTCGGTTTCTATTTTCTTGGCTCCTCGGTATTTTCTCATAAATTTAAAAAATCAATGGTCTTTAAAATAGATATCCGACTTTATTCATTTTTGTTTATTTAATTAAATTTTAATAAAAGCATGACAACTATCACAACTTCAACCTCATCACAATTACAACAACAACCAACAATGGGAATACAACCAAATGATCCTAAAAAACTTGTTGATTATTTAATGAGTGATTTTCGTTCACTATCTATGGATGCAAAAAAGAAACATAATCACGTAAAAGAGGTACGAGAATTTTTATTTTCCAATAGAAATTATTCTTTAAGGCGGCTGAGTCTGGTTTAGTTAAAATACGGAACATTAGCGCTGCATGTGAATCGCAGCAGGACTCTGATTTAATACAAGCATTGCGAATTTCCTGTACAGAATTATTGCATCCATTTCTTTTGGGTTGTTCAAGTAAAAATCCACGGCTTGTTCAAATTTCGCTACAAGCCATTCAAAGGTTAATTCATAACAGAGTTATTGAGGCAAATGTAGTGCCGGCTATTGTTAATGAACTCTGGGTTTTAACTGAGGCTGAATGCGAAGAATTGAAAGGTAATTCTAAATTATTATACAATTGCTTATAGGGCCCCAATACTGGCATGTCCTTCTAGATATTAATCTGAACCCGGGGCAAAGCTTGGGATTCTCTCCTTGACTTTTTTATGATATTTTTTTCTGATACCTTTTAAAAGGGAAAAGAATGACAACTATTTTTTATAATATTTTATTAGTTTTTTATTTTAAGTTATTCAAACGATAACTCCATTTGTTGGCACTGAACTGTTTGTCAACAATTGGGCATTGGCCAAGGTGTGATTTACATGTTTATTTTCCTATTATTTTTTTCAATTTCAGTGCATTGTGCTTACCTTTCGACTAAATGCCTCAAAAGATTCGTTGGTCATTAATGCTGCCTCAGCAGCCGTTCGCCAACTTTTTAGTTGTGTTTTTGAAAGAGTTATTAAAGAGGATGAAACTCCTGAAATCCAGCAACAACAACAAACACCTCCTAATCAGCAACAACAAACATTAGCACCCCCGTCTCTTAGGCCAGCTGCAGCGGATGCTTTTCTTTTATTGAGAGATTTGTGTGCTTTAATAAGGCGAGAACAACCCAGTTGGCTTATTGGATTGCAAAGAATTGCGCCTATATTAGGCTTGGAGCTGTTAGAATCTGTAATAAAGAATTATCCAAGCATCTTTTTAAAAGTTTTTTTAATTTTTAAAATTTTATAAACTTTTCCTTTCTAGCACCAAGAATTTGCTGAATTACTTAAAACACAAATAAGTGCACAAATAGCTGCGAAAATGTTACACGTCGGAGAGAGAGAATTTGCAATGTTGGCTGTTGCGGCAGCAAATGCGACACAAGCTAATAATGTGGATAATCAAGTAAATTCTTTGTTTTGGCTTGTTCTGTTAGGGAGCGGGTGTCTAAAATAATTAGAATGCATAATAGGATTAAGTATCTTAAGAGGCAGTTAACTTGCCAATTTATTAGTTCTAAAATCTAAGAATTAATTTAAATAAAAATTAATAATTTATAGAACAGACCTTTGCCTGTCTCTGCAGCGTTATTAAATCAGCAATTACAACAACAATCTTCACATTTAACTTCACAAATGGCTAAATCTGCAGCTTCTTCCACTTCTACGGGTCGAGATTTTCCAATTGTTATTAGATCTTTACGTATTTCCTTGGCATTGGTTACAAATTATCATTCTTTATTGGGTGCTCAATCTGAAGCAATTATTCACTTTTTAATAGAACTTCTAGCACAACATCCAAGTACTTCATGGGAGGCTGCTGTAGCAATTGAAGTTTTACATAAAATGTTGTCACAGCCAAAATTGCTTAGGTATACACAAATTTAAAATAACAAATCTCTATGAAAGTTTTTATAAGATTTTGGCAGAGATTGTTAATTTATGTAATTGTATGATTCTACAAAAATATTCTGAAAATTAATTACCCATCTATACTATTTTACTTTTAATATTTTTAGTTGGTTATGTACTAGGCCAGATGGCTCCAAATTTTTGGAAGCAATTGTATTTTCTCGTTTGTTCGCTTTTATCAGAAAATGTTTAGATGAAGCAGCAATTGACGGTTCTACAATGAGAGATGGAGAAAATAATGCCCAACCTGGTTTTGTCTATAAAGGTAAAAATAAATTGTTTTCCAAATTTAATGAAATCTTTCATATGTATCATATTATAATTTTTTAGGTGTATTTCTTCCACTCGGTGATGGTCATCCTTCATCGAAACGTTTAATTCTTCTAGATTGGTTGGATAAACACAACGCAGAGAAAATACCAGAAGCTTATTGCCTTTCATTATCCTATGCAACCTTTTGTGTTGCTTCACGTTCTTTACATTCAGCAATTGAAGAAGACTTTCAAAATCATCAAAAAGAGTCTTTTGAATATTCTGGTAAATAATTAGTTTAATTAATTTTCATCTCCTTTCGATTAACTATTTTCTATTAGAATTCGCAAAAGAATTGTATAATTCTTCATATCATTTCTTGGTTGCTGGATTATCTACCTTACTTGACTGCAGGTGATCTTTTTTGGAATTAAAAAATTTTTTTACGAATTTAGTGTGGATGATTCACTTAATGAACAACTTCTTAATTGTATTTGCTCGATGGCAATATTAGCTTTACGGCTACAACTTCCTAAACCTAGACGTGAAGTATTAAAAGCTATTTGCCGAGCTGTTAGTTTTAAAATTAATTTTGTGTAATTTTTTTGTTTTTCCAGACTCTTCCCTTTCAATATTACAATAAATTTATTGACTCTATCAAAGCTACTACTGCAAATGGAACATTAGTTGGAGATAATATTTCTTCATCTACTTCAACTGATGATTCTACAACTTTTGATCCTCAAAAAGGTATGTTATAATCGGTTACCGATGGTTGAATGCAGGTTTTGGGTCATGTTTTGTATCGCCTAAATGTCAGGTCTAATTTCGGATCGGGTGTGAGTTTTTTTTCTCCGGTTTCGATTAATACTTGCAGACTTCCCTTAGGCGAAATTTGGAAAATTATGGCATTAAAGATAGATTTTTAACGTCACAGGCAAAAATTATTTTTGAAGGAATAGAGCATAATATTGTGGCAATGGGAACTGTTTGTCCAAGTCCTTATTTGCCTCCACAGCTTTTCAACACTTCAGTAATGGTAATTATTTTTTGAAGTATTATAAACTTTTTCTTCATTTTAGTTAACTGCCAAGAATTTGCAAGTGCTTAGGATAATTGTCAATTTAACCATTAATAATGGTTCACAATTATCTGATTGTTGGGAAATGGTTTTGACTACTTTACAGGTTTCATTTATATTTGATCACTTTGAATTTTTTAAATTTTTTTCATATCAAAAACAATTTTCAATTTGAATTAAAAACCATTTAAGCATTTTGTTTGGATAATTGGCCTTCGACCTTCTCCAACTGGCAGTTTTCGAACTGGGATGAATGAATTATCTAATGTTGCACCAATAGCAGAAGCAAACTCTAATACTCTATCAAGTACAACAACTACAAATGCTAGTGCTGTTTCAGGCGTTTTGTGTTCTAATACAGTGATTCTGACAAATATGGCTAGCAGTGAATTACCTGATATTGTTAGTTGTTTATATATTTGATATTGGTCTTACACTAGTTTTCTATCACTCAATTTCGTTTTTGGAAGTTGATCTAAAATTTTATGTGTCAGAGGTTTTTTCGGACAATATTTCTACATTTTTGTCCTTCCATCAATTTCCAATATGTTTCTAATTAAAAATTAATTTAGAATCAACAACTTGGATCTCTCTTTGAATCAACCAGTAAATTGGATGAAGTTTCTCTTCATCACGTAATTGCTGCGCTTTGCAAGCTTTCAAATGAAACTATGACTGTAGCCCAACACAGTTTGAGAGAGACTTCTTTCTTCTCTTTTGCTAAATTACAGCAAGCAGCTTTAGTTAATCTTCCACGTTTACATGTGTTTTGGCGTCCCGTGACTGCTCATCTTTTGGAGGTTAATTTTTCTTTGTAGATTTTTAAAATTTTTATTTTAACAGTTATGTTCTCATTCAAATAATAATATACGAGAATGGGGATCTATATCTTTGACAAAACTTGTCGAAGAAGGAATGAAGCAAGTTGTTGGTGGAGTAATTTCTGGGGGAGATGAGGAGATTACAGTTAATAATTCAATTAAATTTCAAAATTATTATTTTTAATTTAGAAGAAAGAGCAATTGATTTTTAGCCCTTTATGTTCAATGAATGAAATTAGCTTTTCTGATGTAAGAGCTAAACAGTTAGGTGAGTCTTTGCGTTTTAGAGTGTATTTTTAGAGAATCAACGGCATTATCAAGGGCTTTATATTTTCTTTTTAACCCAATTTATAAATAAAATTAAACCAATTTTAGGGTTTTTAACAATTCCGATTAAACTCTTATAATTTTTAAATAATTATTCCGATTTTCAGATTGTCTTATGAAAATCCTACAGGCAGACAACCGAACATTAGAAACACCTCTTTGGCCTTTTATTGTACAAATTGTTCGTTCTATTGTAGCAACCGATACACAAATGTTAGATTTATGTGGATTTAAATATACCGTTCTTTTTTAGTAAAGTTGATCCTCAATTAATTGATCAAGGCTTCCGTGCTCTTTCACTTATGGTCAAAGAATTTTTATCTGTTTTACCTTTTGAATGTGTGGAAATGCTTGTTGAGACAAATGCACTCTATGGGCAACAACAATTACATTTGAATGTTTCTCTAGCCTCTATTGGACAACTGGTGCGATTTTTAAACTTTCTTTTGAGTTAAATTTTTTAGTGGGACATTTCTGATTTTGTCCGTCGCGAGACAAATCATGGAAAGATTGAAGCGGAAGTGGATCAACAACAAATTTGGCTTTTAATCTATCAAGCTTTGGGTAATTTGTGTTCTGATCCTCGGCCACCAGTACGTAAAAGTGCCTGTGATACATTATTGCAAACAGTTGCTGCACACGGACAAGCACTGAATATTAAATGTTGGGAACAAATGTTGACTGAAGTTAGTTGAGGGAAACGAGAGATTTGACTTTCTAATTAACTCAAAAATATCCTAAAATTTAGATTCTTTTCCCAATGCTTTGCCGTGTCCACCAATGTGCACAGACAGCATCTACACAGCGCTCTATCACAACTAATAGTCTTGGTGCCCCAAATTTAATGATACACCATTCACGCGATACGTAAATAATTTTTATTGTTAATTTGAAGTTACCTTATTTTAAAGTGAGTCCAAGCAATGGGCAGAAACGAGTGTTAAAACACTTGGGGGTGTTGTAAAGATTTTCAATGCACATCGCCCTTCACTACTTCAATTAGGTTTATTTTTATACGTTATTTTTATTATCTTTTTACTTTCAGAGAATTTCTCTGATTGTTGGAGCCAATTATTAAGGCATATTGTTTTATCGGCACGTACAGATAGTGCAGAAATAAGTCTATCAGCTGTGAAGAATTTTCAGGAGCTTCTTTTTGGAAGACAACAACAAACAAATTCTGAAAGTTCTTCAATGCTCCAAAGTGGAAATAAGTCACCCTCAACTCCAGGATCTGGAAGTATAAAATCTAAACTACAACAACACTCATTGTTAGTTATTCTACGAATTTTTAAGGCTTTAAAACTTTCGGCCAAATATATATTGTTATTATTTTTCCTTTTTAGAATTGATTCTCTTGATCATTCATTGTCTCCTTCCCTGCCTGAGCCTCTTTGGATGAGTGCTTGGAGTAATTGGCTTCAAATTGCGAGATCAATTCTAGCGCCTGATTTTTGTGAAACAACTGATGAGGCTTTCCTTTCTACTTGTGATGTTGATAGTGGATATTCAAAATCTGTTGTTTTGCCAACAACAAGGTAAAATCTTCTGACGAATTTTTAATCTATTATATTTATTTTCCTCATTAATAGAAAGTCTTATGTGCCTAGTCTTTATCATTTGAGTAATTTACTCGAAACATTTATCTGGCTTTTCCACCGTGTTCGACAACAAGTCCCCGTTGATGATATTCGCCTGCAATGTCTTGGACAACTTTTTATTGTAAAAAATTCTTTTTTTATTTTTAAAAACTTGTTTATTGTTCATTTTTGTAGGATTTAGCATCAGTGCCTATATCTTCTGATCAGATTCCAATTTCTACATTATTTGTTAATACAAAAAATGGTTCAGAACAACAATTACCTTTAAATATGGCACAAGAATATCTTTTTAGTTGTACTCGTGCTATACTTCAAGTTGTTTATTTTAATAATACAAAGAATTTTTTTTATAATTAGGAGCAAATAGAGACAAAAAATGTTAATTCTGGACTCCGTGCTGCTTTGCCTGATATGCTGAGATTGTAAGGAAAATTCTATTTCTTTAAACCAAACTTTTGAATGGTTGTTAAGGTTTAAATTATTTATTTTTCGATTAAATACAAATGAATCGAATTTTGAACAGAATAAATTTAACAAATCTATAATTCCAAATTTTTGTCAATTTTTTTGATTTTATCCAAATTTCTATTTAAAACTAAAAATTTTTTCAAAATAATTTTAGATTAATTTTGTGGATGCAATTTTCCTGGAAAAAGCCACAAAATAAATTTATTTCTGATAAATCTTCTTCAAATTCATTAGAAATTGGAGATATTAAAAACAATTCTAATTTAATTACTTTTGGAGAAACTAGTATGAAAATGCTTTTAGAATTTTATTCAAAAACTGCAGCTTATGAAGAAGTTATTCAACATACAATTTTGGTTGATATTATTAAAGTAATAAATAAAGAAAAAAATATTTTAGAAAGTTTTAATTTTTAGGCATTGGGTGAACCATTAGCTTTAAAATATTCTTGTCCTTCCCAAACTACTTGGCAATTAGCGGCAGCTACATTAAATAAAGTTTTTTGGATTTTCTTTTATTTAAATTTTCTTTCTTAGGTTTGCCAAGTTGGTATTTCAATTGCCAGAGAAAATGGTAAAAAAGGCTTTTGATTGGTTTTTCTTATTTTTTTAAATTTTAGTTAATTTATTTAAACAATTGTGGCCGTGTTTGGCAAATGTTGTTGAGAATTTTCTTTTCTCTTCCTCGTTAGTTTTTATAAAAAATATCTTTAAATTAAAAATTCAAAAATAAAAGTTTTGATTAAAAATAACTTTCATTTTAACTTCCACAAATTCAATTTTGACTTTCTTTAAATTTCTAGAAAATCTTCGAAACTTCTCAATGCTGATGAACGTAAGAGGCATGAATTTGTTGATTGCCTTTTAGTTGAACTTTTGCGTGCTGAATTATTACCTTTTGCAAATAAATTACCTAGAGATTTTATGATTTCAATTATTGATATTCTTAATCGTGGATCTATAAATACAATTGATGCTAATGATGTTTTAGGTATATTTTATTATTATTCTCCCATTGCTTGAATTTTCTTTCATTTCCTTCTTTTCATTGGATTTTCATTACAATATATGCTAACATGGTACTTGTGAGTTATCTCATTCTAGTTCTTGCTGACATATGCGGACTCGTTCATATGTAGAAAATGGTCAAACTTTTTTCCTCCTTTTCACTCTATTTCCCTGTGGCATTATTTACTGAGACAATAAAGTATTTTTTGCAAAGAAAGAAGAAAATTTGAACATTCTGTACATATGAATGAGTTTGCATAAATGTCCGCAAGAATTTGTATGAGATAAAACACAAGTACCACTAACATTTGTGATAATTCTTTCAAAATCTCTTCACATCTTTTAATCTTCTTTTGCTTTATAACCTTTTTATCTATGCGCTAAATAATCAAAGCCCAATCTCGCTACGTCTCACAGCTTCAGACCTACATGAACAGCGAACTGATCTTAGCCGTGTTTGTTTTGATGCTTTACTTTCTCTAAGCCAAATGGAAGAAGAAACTAATAAACCAATTTCTTCTTCATTCTTTACTTCTTCCACTGTACATCATCGTATTGATGGAGGTTTTTTACGAAACACAACTAGTCAATCACATAGACAAGCGGTTGCAAGTGCAAAAAATTCTTCATCTTTGGGGGCTACGGCAATTTCTTCATTGTTGAATCGCTGCAAACAAGTTAGAATTTTCTTTATATAATTCTGGAAACTATTTTAGTTGCCATACAAAGGGTGAAACCCTTCTTGAACCCCTTTATCTCCTTTGAAACCCTTTTTTCACCTTCGGAATTCCCAACTTTAATACAAAACAACCCTCCTCCAAAGTCAACTTTGAATTTAGTAAATCAACCTTCCTTTCAGGTCTTAAATTGCTTCGCACGTGATGAACAACGTTGTGGTGGCCATTTTCCCCTTTACCACAGGAACGTGTTTTTGAAGCAATTTCAGGTTAATTAGTTTTACAAATTTAAAGAATAACTGAATTTAGCATTGAGAGCAGTTAGTGCACTTATTGATGGATTCTCAAGAAATCCAACAAGTGTATTATATTCACATTTAGTTACGTTACACCCAAATTTGGTAATTGCATTTTATTTTAATTTTCATAAAAAAATTTTTAGGTTCAACTAATTCCAAGTTCCAGATGTGACCAACAATTAGAGTTAGCATTAATGACGTGCCTCAACTCGTATCAGACATTACTTCTTTTAAATTTACACATAAATGAGAATAAATAAAAGATATAGTTGTTTTTTTTAAACATTCCAGAAATTCTTTTTGGTGTTTATCATTTTATTTAGAGTACACTTCCTATTTATAGCGCTTCACCTCTCGGTTAAAGCTTTCTGACGATTATTTAAAAACATTAGTTTATGAGTTCTAATTGTAGCAATAGCCCGCGCTGTAAATTTTTTCAACTGCTTTTTCTGTGATTCATTTTTGTTTAGCTGTCCCGACTAATTATGCAAATATTGTTAAATAATATTCACTTAAAATTATATTTTGTTAAATAAAAAATTTTATCATTTAGTTTTTTAATTTTATTGAAGAAATTGGCTTTTCACGAACTGGCGGGTACCAGACGGAACTGTGATACCACCATTTATAGTGATGTGCCTAGAAAGGACACACACAGGGTATCGCAAAGTTCGATCGGGTAGACGCCAAATTCGAAGCATTTTTGAAGTAATTTGAATCTAATTATTGCTGAGAATCTTGACCATCTTCCGATGGGCCTAAACATGTGCAACGATGATGTCAAAAAGTACACCAAAAATATTAACGCTGCACAATGTAAAGTCCCCACGGAATAAGGCGAAGAAAATTTAAAATAGAAAATGTTCGAATAACTGAAATAATATCTACGGGAATTTTACAAAATTTCTAGAACGCAACTCACTAGTTGTTTGTCTAGTCACCAACAAAGTGAAATTGCATTTAAAGGTGGACTGGACTAAACACCCAGTGAGCAGCAGAACAGAAACAAAACTTAATTATTGAAGACAGGTTTAAAAATAAATGGAGAAAGAGCCTCATAAATAAAATTCCTTTTATATTATTTAAAAAAATGAAGGCGGAGTGTATTTTTCTCTCTTTCCGTTGTGATGGACATGCTTTGGGCAAAACGCCAAATAAATTATTAAATGTGGAAATTTGAACGTTTCTCTATTGCTTTTCTTTACTTGAGAGCTTTTTGTTTTAAAAGTTTATAATTTTGACAACAAAAATTATAGGAAATGTGATTAAATAAAGAAAGGTTTTTAATAAATTCAAAAAAAGAGAAGGAAGACCTTTGTTAAATGAGCATTTTTCCCACTCTTTTTCTTCAATATTTTTAGCCTTTTCTAAGTTGCCTGAATTTCCTCTTCTATTTGCATTTATTTAGAAAACAAAAAAAGCAACAGATGGTTATGCAAACTTAGAAAAGAGAATAAAAAAGGTTTGTCACTGCGCTATATAGTTGCGCATTTAAATATTTGTTTTGGCGCTTTTTTTGCTTGGAGCAAAAAGAGGAAAGAATATTTTAGCATTTAAAAATGATTTCCCATTCTTTGTCTACTTTTAATATATGAATGACCGTTAAAAATGTTTTTTGCTCTAGGAAAAACTTTAAAGAGGAATGTAAAACTTAAAAAAAGAACGCTGCATTATTTTTGAACCTAAAAGTATTAAGGGAAAAAAAGAAGGAAAATTTAAAAAAAGCGGTAAAGAAGGGAAGATTATTTTGTGAGATTATTTTTAATAAATTTAAATCTCATATGTAATTATTTTTTAAGTAACACTTAATTAAAAAATTTGAGAAAACCAACTAATTAAGATTCTTGAGTTCAAAAACTCGACAATAATCACTCGATTTAGCGCTTCGAAAGATTCAGGGATTTGTATGATGTAAAAGTTTGCCAGTTCACCATATAACTCATAGAACGAACTGAGATCTTAAGAAAAATTTAGGTTTTCGATAATCAATATTTTTCGAAACTTCGAAACATGGATCTTTTACAGCCCTCCGAGTTCGACTTAATACCACATTTAGTGAATTAGAGATAGTCTTTAGTGTATTAGTCTCTAATACCACGTTATGTTGTCCTCTTCTACATTTCTGAATACCCTGACATTAAGCCATCTGAATCTATGATAAGGATTACATATAAAGATTTTTTAAATTAAAAAAAACATGTAAAACAGCGCCAAATCAATAAAATATAAAAATCGAGGAAGAACGAGAAAAAATTTTAAAAACAATTTGATATGTATGAGTTAATTAATAATTGATAATTAAATAGAAAAAATAAGAAGATAAGCAATTATTGTTGATATGTACATATATGTAGTTGTTTGTATGTAATATTTTTATATTTATTTTATTTTAAAAACATAGTATTCACTGAACTTCGCAATATATAAAACTTAATTTCCTTCAACTAGGCTTGTGAATATCTCGAGATTAAGTTCAAAAAATAATTTCCGAATTATTGTTTCCTTTTAAGAAAAATTAAAATAATCGTTAAAATAATACATATGTACAATTTTATATTTTTATTTTATCCATTTATAAAGTTTAAAATTTAAATAAAATCAAATAAAAAATATTTATATTTATAGTGTATTTAAGTGTATAGCTCTAGGAATGACGTTTTCTATGTTTATATGTATGTAGAAATTTTTTTTTAAGAAATCGGACCCCTTTTGCACTTTTTACTCGAAAGCCAGTAAGTATTTCGGTCGACCAACGGTATTTGACACAAATACAACCCTGATCTATACGGTCTTTTAAATGCAGTTGAATATAAAATTATAATAACTAGAGACCGGATTTTTAGGTTATAATTTATTTTTTACTGAGATAAAAAAGAGGTCCGACGAAATATAAAATTTTGTCAAATAAAATTAAAAAATAAAAGACGATGGAGTTGATGGCTTTCTTTGCTGAATAACTTCACTTTGTGTAGCAGCATTATCATCATTATTTTGTGTTATGTTTGTTGGAAAATTTCCAGAACTTGTTTGAATATTTGCTGTATTTCCCCCAAACATATGCCTTTCTAATTCTCTAACAATCCCCAAAAATTGTTGAAATTGTGGGTCATATAAACGATGACGAGAATCTGATGCTAAACATAAAGTCTCTGTTATACGTTCAGGTGGAGTAGAAGAAGAGGAAGAAGAATTTGGTAAACAAGTGACACTTGGTGTTGGTAATGGAGGTTGTCTTTGGTGTTGTTGTTGTTGTTGGGGATTATTTAATGGATCTAATCCCAAACGAAGACCTTTATTTAAAATAAAATTTTAGATTTTAATTTAATGAAAGAATTTTTGGATGTTTCAAGAATTTAAACTTTAAGTTTTATGGAGTTACAATGCCGGGAAAAAAGATAGAGCCAAGCGCACAAATTTTCCTTTTCTCAAATTATTTATCTTTCAAATTTTAAATTTTAAAAGAAAATATTAAAAGAGATTATTAATTTATCCTCTGTCAAATTAGTAAAAATATACCTTCTTTTTCAACAATTCATATTATAATTGGCTTTATCCTTTTTCCGGCAATATACATATTAGGTCAACCACAAAAAATATTTATGCACTTAAATGTGGAGTATTAAGGATTATTCTACTTGCTAGTGTCAGAATAAAAAGATGGTTTCCCAAAATTTAAAATTCTTTAAAAATAATTTCTAAAAAGAATTACTACCTTCACTAAAAGTATCAGAAAAACTAAATTTATTAGTTAATCCAAAATTTTCTCCACTCCCCGTTGTTGAAGGAATTGTTGTTTGTTGTCCAAAAATAGGTATTTGTTGTTGTAATGAAGGCAATTGAATATTATTATTATTAGATGTTTGTTGTTGTTGTTGGGATTGAGCAATTAATTCGAGTAAAGGAATTAATAAATTAGGTGAAGAAAATGAAGGGGAATTAGTGGAAGATTGTTGTTGTTGTTGAATTAATGAAATTAATTGATTTAATTGTCCTCCAGAAGTTGTTGATGTTGATGTTAATTGCCCAAGTAAAAGGTTCAGAGAAGGGTCAAGTTGTGGAGGTAGTGGAGTCTTTTAAATTAAAAAAAAACATTTATAAAAACATCTGCTAAAACATTCCAAAACATCTAAACTATTTATTACCTGCATTTGTTGTTGAGAACCAATTATTTGATTCAACAACAAAGTCAGAAGAAGGTTTAGTTGTTGTTGTTGAATGTTTGTATTGTCTGGAGTGTTTGTTTGTTGTTGTCCAAACATTCCAAATTGTTGTTGGTCAAAACGAGATTGGACAAATTGTTGTGTTTGTTGTTGTTGAAAGCCATAGTTGTTATTATTGTTAGTATTATTGGTGTTGTTTGTAGTTATTCCAGTACCAAGGAAACCCAAATTGAGAGCATTTAGTGACATCTTTTGAATTGTAAAATAAACAAATTATAAATTAGAGTTGGCCCCTTACTCCGATTTCCCATCCCTGCCCGACAATGACTGCCATAATGTAGCTGAGCCACCCAGAATCCCGACAGACTTTGTGTCCCTACCCCAATCCTCGATAACCCTGTCCCGGACATTCCCTTTCCCCGTAAAAGTTCTATCCAACGGGCTTGAGACAACACTATTAAAGAAACTTACAGAAGATCCACCATAATAAGTATTAGCCGGAGTTGTAGTATTTTCATTGTTATTATTATTAATTATTCCCCCCTCAATTCCCCCTCCTTTAGAATAATCTTCTCGAGAACCAATAGAAGATGGAAATAATGCTGCCAAAGATTGTGTAGATAAATTCATTTGTCCAGAACGATTTGAGGAACACAAAGGTCTAAAAGGGGAATCTGATGTTGTTATTTGTTGTTGTTGTTGTTGAATTGGGAGTATTTGGTCAGCTATTATTATATCTTCCATTGGGGTATTTGGAGCTGTTGTGTTTGTTAAATTTCCTTCGAGAGAATGGGCACGTTTTGGTGAATTTATGTCCATATTCTATAAATTTAAAATTGTTTAAAGGAAATTTTGTGGAAAATAATAAAAAGTCAAAATTTAATTTTCAATATAAAAACTTTAAAAATATTAAGTATATTGGGGAAAAGAACCCAAATCTCAAATCCACTATCATTTGGGAAAAAGGAAAAAGATCCAAATCTTTAAATTCCCTCAAAATTTTAAATATAATCACTTCATTAGAATCACTATTAGCAATTCTTTTATCACAAGATAAATTAGAAATATTTATTGGAGTAATTATCCCTTCAGTCCCGTAATTAGTTGTTGATAAATTTCTTAAACTCAGAGCTTTTGAAATTAAAGAAACTCCGGTTGCCGACGAAGAAGAACCAAAAGAAAATGAAGAGGAAGGAGGTAATGAATTATTTTGTTGGCAAATATTTTGTTCAGAATTTCCACTAGTAATTAATTGTTCTTCAGAGATATTTCCTATTAATTGTTGTTCAACGGTTCGAGGTGTTCCTGGGGGTATTGGGAGGCATTCTTCTTCTAAAAATTAAATTCAGAATTAATCCTTTGTTAGAAATTGACTTTTTTGAGGGAAGGTGTTCGTTATAGGTAATTCCTAAAACCGGTTCCTAAAACCGAAAAAGCACTGTAGAGCAGGGACAGGAATTAGCCTATAAAGGTTACTTTTAGTCCAAAAATAGGCAGTTTATTCAAATTAAGGATTAAACGAAAGAGGATTAAAGATGAAAGAGCAAAAAAGCTAAGGTAATATAGACATCCCTTTTCAAAATTAAGATAGCCCCATTTAAAAACTCACCACTAATAAACTTCGGAAAGACCCTTAAACGAGTGTTGCCATTCTTGAAATGTACCGGTTTCAGTACCAACCCGCATTCAGAAGTACGTGTTCGATATCTCCTAATTATGGCGTTAGCTCTAAGGCTCATAACATTTTGACACTTTAAAGTGAGGAAATTTATTCTTAAATATTTAATTAACATTAAATACCGTTTTGCAAGTACAACTATTATAAGGGCAAGAACTTGCATGGCCTTTAAGTGCTATTTGAAGACCGTGACCTTCACATTTTCGACAAAACCTGTTTATAGAGAATATTTGAAAATTAATAAAAGGAAAAAAATATTTGTTAAAAAGATTTTTCTTGTTAATTAATTTATGTCGGTAGGAACCGGGGAAGTTGATTAACAAAGAAGAATATTGGCGGTAGATTGGGCCCGCGGTAGGTTGGGGTGTACCCATAGGTAGGTATGTATTTGTGTTGTAATTTTGAATAAAGATGAAAATTAACAAGATTTGTGTATGTGTTAATTGTGTGTGTTAAGAATAACAAAATATTATTTTTCAAAATAAAGTTTATAAAAACATACAAAGTCCTCATAGAATTCGGATGTTGTTGTTGTTGACTATTAACAACTCCTCTGGCTCCAAAATTAATAGAGGAACCGGAAATATTTCCACCAGAATTATTTTGTAAAGATCCAGAAAGTATAGGGACAGCCATTTGAGTTAAATTAATTGAAGAAGAAATTAAAGATTGTCCAATATCTGTTTGTTGTTGTAAATTTTGTTTTTGTTGTGAATTAACCAAAAGATTAAGTGAAGAATCATTTTGTTGTTGTTGTTGATGAATAGCTGCTTGCCTTTCTTGCTAAAATATTTTTTTAGAATTAATAGAAAACACAATTTAAAGACTTTAATGAATATTGGGGGGATATTAATTCGAGATTTTCATGAAATATTTCGATCCAATATTTAAAAAATAAAATAAAAACTAAATTTTAGATGCCAAATAAATGATCAAAAATCATCGGAACTTTTTAAAAATATAACTTGAAAATTAGAAAAACATTTCCGACACAATAATTCGAATTTGGGACTTTATTAGAGAAAGAATCGACTTTTACTTTAAACAAAAAAATTTATTAAACTCTTTCCAGCTTTTCCACCTCAGCAATAGTACGATCAACGTCTGAAGTCAAAACCTGAATAATTTACTATAAATATTTTAATTGCTTACTAATTTATTTTTAAAAATTATTTTCTGTTAAAAAATATTTTTTAATTTTCTAAATAATTTTGTTATCAACCTTGAAAAGTATTTAATTTTTATTAATTATTCTAAATTAATATGTTGCCTTGTGACTAAAAGTAAAAACTTTTTTTTTGTAAATTTTTGTGATAAACAAAAGCCCTCCTAAAATAACTGTTATTCTTATAATTAATTAACATTCTTTATTTTAAAAATAGAATGAAAATGAAAGTAGGGAGATAAAAATAGAATTTGATTGAATTAATGAAAGGGAATTGAAAATACTGATAATATTCCTAACTCCTTAAATATTTCAAGCTTTTAAAGAAATTTTTTTAAATAAAAAAATTGTTTTTTTCTCACAAAATTATTTTAATTTATCAAAAAATGATCTGAAAATTTTTATTTTTTTAAATTCCCCTACTTGTGCTTCAACAACAATTTGTGTCCCAGCAGGTAAATCAACAGGAACAACAACAGGCGCTACTACGGGAACTTCAACAACGGGAACTGCAAGTTTATTTAAATTTGTTGTTTGTTGTTGTAATGTTGTTGGAGTAGCTCCAGGGCTGCTACTGGTACTGTTACTAAAAAAGGAAAAAATGAAAAATAAAAGGTTTGGAAATTTTCGGATCGGACCAAACTAATGACAAGAATTTCCCTCAGCCCTTCAGCAAAATCTTTTTTGAATTATTTTGTACAGATCTTGCTTTCTTAAAATCTCAGAATTTTCGCCTGCGGCGCTAAAAAAGGAAAAATAGATTATTATTCCAACAAAACTCTAGAATTTTCAAAGTTCATTTGGCAAAAGGAAAGTTTAACAAAAATGCCGGAAACTTAAACTTTTTTCAATTAATATTTTTAGTAACACATTTTGTATTTTAACATAATATATATTACCCAAAATATATTTAAATTAATTAATATTTTATTTTTAAACAAACAATTTTTATTTACTTAAAATAAATTAGAACTGCTAATTACTAAAATAAAATATTATTTTTATTTTTAATAGTCCTGTGCCAAAGAAAAAGAAAAAATGGCAAAAAACTAAAGTATAGTACACTGTAAGGCACGCAAAAAGTACATATAAACAAAATTATGGCATTTAAAAATTATTTGAAAGTACTCCGAAAATGGAAAAGAAATTTAGAAGGAAGTAGTGACTAAGGGGAAAAAAAAGAAGAGAAAAATTACAGTAAATTATTTAATTGAGGTATTTATTATCCAACAATTATCGTTAATAGATTAAGTTAATTAATTGAGAGAAGAGAAGAGATAGGTAAATGCTTAAAAGTTTATTTAATTGTTAAAATAGAATTGTAAAATAAATATATTTATTTAGTTCTTTGCAGTCGGAGCTACAAAAATATAAACTAATTATATGTATATATAATTATTTATTTAAATATATATAATTATTTTAGGTATTTTAATGCCAAACTATAAAATAAATAAACTTTTGATTCTAAAGAAAAGAACAAATTCAAAAAAAATATTTGTACTATACATATTGCTAAATAATTAATAAAAATAATTAATTTTTATTATTTTGTGCGGTTAGCTAAAAAATAAAAAAATAAGGTAAAGAAAAGGTTTTTAAAAGTTAATGTAAAATTTTTGCAAATTAAAGATATTTTGTTGGGATATTTAACAAAATAAAAAGAAAAATAAAGGAGATTTACAGAAATTGAAGTTAAACTTTTTTTTAGAAAAATTAAAAAAACTACCATTGCTGCATCTTCATTGACATTTTCTTGCAAAAAGATTATTAAATTAGTAAATATATTTTAAAATTAAATATATACTATTTTGATTGTTGTTTTAATTATTTATTTAGTTGTTAATAAATAAATAAATTTTATTTTTTTATCTAAAATTTAATCAGAATTTTATTAAAAAAAATATTTTTAATAAAATGCAAAATCTTTAAATAAATAAAAATATGTTTTTAATTTATTTCCGTTTGATCGCTTAAATTTTTTAATCAACAAAATATTTATTTTAATTATCTGAAGAAATTATTAAAGGTTAAAAATAAATATATATAAATATATAATTGTGATTTCCTTTAAATTTTTAATAAAATTAGTAATTATTTTTTTTGGAGGAAAATAACAAAAAAAGTTTTTGGATAGAGAAAAGAATTTAATTTTAATTTAAAAAAAAGATTAAAGACAATCAAAAACGTTAAACACACTCTAAAAAGAATATACAAAAATAAAATAAAAATATGTTTACAAAAATTATATCAAAACAGGAAATATTTTTTTAAGTTTATTTTGATAAATTTTTATTTTTCATTTAGTTGAACACAAAGTTACAAATTACTAAGATAATTGAGGAAATATTATAGTTTAAAAGGTACTTTTCGGTTTTGCCACACCCCTCCCATATATTCGCAAGATATATTTTCTATTTTTCCTCGATTCGTACAAAGGTCAGTCTTCTTTCTTCCTCAATTTCACTCAATTTTCCCTGTGGCATGTTCAAAGAGAGACACCAACAAATAAAAGATTAATTTTTCTTTCCAATGTCATCATAATTAAAATTAACATTTGGAAAAATCGAGTGAGCACGGAAGATTGAGTCCACAAGGAAAATTAAGTGAAATTTAGGAAGAGAGAAACTGATCTTTCTGTACGAATCGAGGAAAAATAGAAAATATATTTCGCGAATATATGGGTGGGGTGTGGCAAAACCGAAAAGTACCTATTTTAATTAAACAAAAATAAAAATTAAAAAAAATTATGCCACAAAAGTGTAGATTGTTAAGGTCAGAAATTTACGTATAAAATTGTCAAAACCAAGACAACTAAAATTTAGAAAATAAATAAAGGGTGTTTTTTAACTCTTAAAAAATTTCAGAATTTTTATTAAAATTTTTCAAGAGTTAGTTATTTAAAAAACAATTCTATATTTCCCATAATTATTAATTTTTATCATTAAAAATAATAATTTTTAACTAAAACTTTTAAATTAAAAAGAAAATATAATCAAATTATTGATAATTAATTAATTAAAAATTCCTTTCTACTCCAAGGACAGTTGTGCGCGTATATTAAAAGTAATGTGATATTTAGGTAATTAGTAAAAGTGTAATAAAGGGCAATAAATAAATAAAAATATATTTTTGAAGAAAAAGTTTTTTTATTACAAAAAGTTTTTTTGGGGGCGCGTAAACGAAGAGAAAAAAAATGAGAAAAGAAATAAAGGTCCCCTTCTCCTTCTCCTCCAATAAATATTTATCGGTTCGATTGCACTCACTTTTTGAGAGAAAAATGTGATAAAGAAAAAGAAGAAATAGTTTTGTGATTATTATTTTTATTTATTTTGATTGATAGAAAAAGAAAAAATTTTAAAAAAAAATTAATTAAAGGAAGGAAGCAAAAATTAAAAAGAAAAATTATTTTAAAAAATAAATTAAATTTTGTTACGTCACAATAAAATAAATTAAAAAAAAGCTGCGTGGTAAAGGAAATTTAAAAAAATAAAGAAATATCATGCATGAAGGTGACACTTGAACTTTGGATATAATCAAACTTGACAAAACAATAACCTCTTTATTGGCCCAAGATTAAAATTTCACCTTAAAATGGCTCTCGATCTAAAGAAATTTTATTCGATTCCTTCGATACATATCAAGATCCGACTTTTAAAAATTAAAAAAAGACTTGTATGCTAACAAGGCTATAATGTAAGATTCTAGTTGGCAAAAATAAAAATTTATTTAAAATAATTATTTGTAAATCAGAAAATAAAATTTAGAAAAAAAAATAAACGAAATTTCCAGAAAAATTTTTATTGCAAAAAATTAATCCGATTTACATATTATTTTGCTAAATAAAAGTATATTATATTTTTTTATTTAAAATAAAAAAAATTGACAAAAATATTGATAGAAAATAATAAAAATAAATTTTAAAATAAAAATTTCATTTATTTTATATCAGTAATTTATTTACTGATAATTCGTGTAAAGGTTAAAAATAATAAAAAAAATAAAGAAAATAATAATTTATTTAATAAAAAATAATTCTTTAATCTGAAAAGTACAAAATAAATTATATTTATTTATTTAGATATTTAAAGAAAACTTTTACTGATATTTAATAAAATTTAAAATTTATCTTATAATATAAAAAACAAAAAATTTTTATAAGTAAGTTTAACCAGAAAAACAGAAAGATATTAGTAAATATTTTTAAAAATTCTGTTCTAATCAGATATATAGAACGAATTATTAAGGGACCTTCTCAGCTCCCTCTTGTTTAGCCTCCATTTTTGAAGTTATTTTTTAGATCTTTAAAAGTTATCTATTTAGGGAAACAAAGTAAGGTTGGCTGTTCCCGAGAAATCTCCGTGTATTCAGAACCAGAACCGATAACCGAACTGAAAATTTCAGGATATCCGGATTGGACAATATTACAAATATGTAAATATTATTTTAGTTTTTATAGATTTATTTATTTAAATTAAAGAAAAATGAAAAGAAATAAATATAATCTTAAAAAATAAATAAAGAAAATTAAAAAATATGTATATTTTTTTTTATTGTTAACCATTTATGTATATACAAAAGAATATTTTTATTTTTTAAAAATTCTCCCCTAACCACTATTTAATTTCCTTTATTTATTTTTAATAGCTTTCTTTTCTTTTTTTATTTAATTTACTAAATAAGTAATCAAAAATGCTTTTTAATAATAGAAGGAGAGGGGGGAGTGATCACGCAATAAATATTTTTAAATGATTGATATTTTTAATAAAATAAAAATTAAAAGTAATTAAAATTTATAAGAGAGAGAAAGTGATGACTAAAATTAAGAAAAAATAAAATTAAATGAGGAAACAATTAATTGACAATTAACAAATAAAATTAAATAAATGATATCAACAATTCCTTAAATAAATAATAAAAAAAATAATTTTTAAATGTGATATCGAGAATCTTTCTTTCTTTAAAAATATTTTTGCACGAGTTAAAAAGGATAAATAAAAAAAAGCTTTTTAATGATAAAATAAAGAGAAAAATAATATTTTTAACTGGTCGCGGTTTGCGTTAAACACAACAAACATGCCTTTGAAGAATGATCGAAAAGAGAGAAGAAAAAAAAGTATATATTTATTTATTAGATGTGAGCAAGCACTGCAATGGAGCAAAGTCCAGTATGGCGATAAAACGTAAAAGTGATTTGTGATATATTAATAAATAAAAAATATTTTCTTTTTGGTTATGGCGTGGGAAGAGAAGAATTTAAAGAAAAAAATAATTTTGTCAATAATGGAGGGGAAAAAAATAAAGAAACACGAGTGAAAAAAGAGAAAGATTTTGCCAAAAATTAATTAAAAATTAAAATTTAATAATTTAAAAATTTAATTATAATGGGTTGACCCAAAAAGAATGAGCCATTTGAGAAGAAATTCTGGTTTTTATTTGAAATATTCATTCATCGAATGTTTATAAATTAATTAAAAAAATAAAGTTTTGAATTAAACTTTAATTAAATGAACCTATTCTTTCTAATCATCAATAACAAAAAAACTCTCTAAAATTTTTTAATTTTTAAAAATTCTATAAAAATAACCTTTAGTTTCTTTTTAAATATTTTTATTTCCTTGTTGATATATAATTTTAAAAATATATTTATATAAATGTTAGGATAAAAGTTTTAAGATTAACATTTTAAAAATGCTTTTAAAGTATTTATAAAAAATTAATGAAAAGAAAAACATTTTTTGAAGGAACTTTAATAAAAAAATATTTATTTTTAATCTTCTTAAATTTATTTACATATATGTATTTCCCTAAAAAGTACAAATAACAAAAATCCACAGAACAAAACAATCTTTAAAAATAAACTTTAAATGCTTTTGGTAGAAAATTGCAATCGTGGATATATTACAAAAACATAGGGAATCAAATTTCCCGTTATCTTTTTTGTTTATCCAGTTCCACATCTAGCTCGATAGTAGGGCTAGGGACTAGATCGGGATTTTGGCCTTACCTGCGTTTGAATTTTTTGTCTTTTGCGTTCACTCCTATGATACGGGTCCGGAAATGCTTTTTAGCTTTCTCTCCCGGGTTTTTCCGTATCGTATTTTTCAAAATTCTTAATTGTTGTACTTATTATAATTATTTTCAATAAAAAGTAAAATTAAATATTTAATTTTTAGAGAGAAGAAATGACCATTTTATCGATAATATTTCTGATAATGGGAAAATATTTAATATTAAAAATTATGTATATCAGGTCTAGTGCGAATGTACCTAACACACAAATAAATATACAATTTATTAAACTAAAAATTCTCTAAAATGTGTTGAGGAAGGGAGTTTTTATCTTAATTTTCTTCTTCTGTTGATCATTCATTGGTGGTTTACTAAGAATTTTTATGATTAATTATCTATCTGAAATATATACATATTTATTGGTGTATTTAAGTTGTAATTTTCGTATCAATTAATTAGTAAAATAAAAAATAATAAAACTTTAGTTATAAAATGGAGAAGTGATTTAAGTACAATTAATGCCCAATCTGAAGTTTTCTAGAAAAAATATTAGTGGATAGGATAAGTTTTAAGATTAACATTTTTGCACAAAAAAATGTTTGAGGAAAGGAGAAAAAACAAGTATATTCATAATTCGTATGTTTTCTAAAAATTGTTACCAAGAGAGGAAGCCAAACTTCAAATCAGACTCCCAAAAACTAATTCGTTTCTCGTATTTTGCACAAAAATTTTTAAGAAAACATGTATATGTATAAGGTTTTTTATAGATGTTGACCTCGTCTATATAAAAAATTTTAATTTCAATCCACAAGTATTTTCAAAGAATGTAAATCAACAAAGTGAAAAAGATGTGGGGCGATATATTTGTGATAGATAATCTGGTATTGATAAATAAAAATTTTATTGTATAATTTATATTTACTTTCCACCAAAATAAATCCTGGGTTAATTATAAACGAAGGCTATTTTGCTTAAAGAAATTTTTTTGTAAAATGTAATTTCAAACAGTATAGTGATATTTTTGCCGCTCCACAACATTACCGCAAAAATATTCAAATTTTTGTTTGTGAAATCATATTAAAAATAAATATGTAATATCATTGGGAAATGCCTTTTAATGGATAAACAAAAAATAAAGAGAAAATTGGGCGTTTCAAAAATATTTGGCATGCCCATAAGCAAATAAATTTGTATATATAAATAAAAGATTTATGTATTAAATTTATTAGGTTAATTTTTTTATAACTAATTTCGATCACTATGTATTAGTTTTTCATTTAAAAAATAAATTAAACAATTATACTAGTTCTAATCATTTTTAAAAAATCGCTGGCCCTATATAAAATATTCGAAGTTCTAAAGATAAAGTAGATCTGTATTGTTATTGTTAGGTTGTAGGGAATGGAGAAGATAAAAAATATCTAGGTCTAGAATATCTGAAAATAATCGTTTAATTTCTATCATTTTTTAATTTCACCTTTATATACATAGATGTATTCTTTACCTAAAATAAAGCAAATAAAACAACAAAAAGTAATTCCAATTGAATTACTGGTCGAAATATTTAAAACAATAAATACATATCCTGCTGAAGACCTACTTTACAAAATTGCGATTGAAAGAATAAATTGTATTTTTAAGAATATGTTAACCTCATCCAGAATTTTTTACACTTTTTCTGGAAAAGAGTTAAAAGACAAAATGGTGGTAAGAAAAACTTTTAATATTTTTTTTAAATTTTAAGGGTTCATCTTGTAGTAATTCTGAATGCTCAATTAATTGATTAATAGGAATAAAATCCCCCCATTCAGAGCTTTCGATCAATAGCTTTCGATCAATTTAAACCAGCAAAGAATTGAAAAGTTGTGGTCAAAACGTGACCGGACAACCCGTCAGTGAACAAATTCGTAATTCTTACCTCTATCCAACCTACCGTGGCCAAAAATTTTCATTTTTTCGTGTGGGGGTTATAAGAAAAATCGAAAATTTGGAGATTCATGATGAAATCGACAATTTTGGCTGGATTAAAAGATATGTATCAGTCGATTTGGGAGATATCGGGGATTTCAAAGGATATCGTGGAATTAAGGGAAATACAATATTTAGTTTGGAGTATTATGTTGGATATCTAAGAATTTGGGAGATTAATAGGGATTTCGTTGATTAAGTGTGATATCAAGGGATATAGAGATCAAGAGGATTTGGTGGTGGTTACAAGATATTCAGAACAGCCCCACCGTTATCGGAGTAACTTACCCAATGTTCGGGTCAACTTACCCCATGTTCGGAACAATGTTGTAGGGATTTTAATGTCATACTATTCAGTTTCCGGAACATATCCTCTTTAATGGACAAGGTGAATTCCGATATTTGAACTATGTTTACAAATTTTTATACTCGCGCAAAACAACCCCCGCGCCAAACCGGCAGGCGTCAAAAACGGCCGCGCCAAACCGTCCCCGACCCTCGGGTAGAGGTAAGAATTACGAATTTGTTCACTGACGGATTTTCCACTTCCGGATTGTCCACTGACGGATTGTCCGGGAGCCGGTCAAATATAGGTCTGCAAGGGAAACGGCGGCATTTAACCGTCCTTGTCCGAAATATTCAAAAATTAATTTTATTTACATTTTTTGGCAAAATGATTTTTATTTTTTATGCAATGCGATTATTTATTATAAAAACCTATTTATTTTTCTTATTATCTATTATTTTTGGGTTTACTTCGATTTAAAGTTTTTCAGATTCTAACATTAAATTTAAGAAAATAAACATGACAAATAAAGAAATTATGGATGCTTTTAATGAATTGAAAGCATCTTTTAATGAATTGAAAGAAGAATTTACAACAACACTTTCAAATTTGGAAGGAAGACTTTCTGTTGTTGAGGCACAGAATGCAGCAATTCTGGAAGAAATTGGGAAAAAGAAGGCAAATCAAAAAAAATTGGTGGTTACAGAACAAAGTGTTACTATTGCAAAACGGCAAGGAGTAAAGCGTCCTTTGAATTCTGATCAAGTAAAAAATTTGTGTTATTAATTCCAATTTTTCAAATTGCAGAAAAGCCGTCCCTTAACTGCTTTTGATGCTTCAAAAATTGGAGAGAAGGAAAATCAGAAGAAAGAATTGGTTGCTCAAGGAAATGTTACTTTCGTAAAGCAAGGTGTGAAGCGTCGTCTTTTGACTCCTCAGCAGGTAAAAAATTTATGATTTTTATTCTCAGTTTTTATATTTGCAGAAAAGTTCTCTCTTAGCTGCTTTTGATGCTTCAAAGTATTTGGATAAGGAACGTCTTCAAAAACTTTCGGTGGAGAATACTCTTGGCGAAGATCAAATAAAGGTTAGTTAAATGTGTTTTAAATATGGGTATGACTAGTTTGCTAAATCTTTCTTTGGATTACCTAATATGGACGGTATTCTAATTTTTTGGATACACAAAGTAGTGGGGGGGGGGGGGGGGGTCATTCAGAATTTATGGACTATAGAGTTTTTGTCATTTAGTGCTCAAACTCAATCTTGGTACATATTAAAAGATTTTTTCTTTTGTCAAGTTAAATCGATTATATCTAAATTAAACCTGACGATAAACATGTCATCGCCTGAAGTTTTTCCCTTCCATTTTTATCTTGCAAACGTATAATTGTTGTTGAGCACTCCGACTAAAAATTTTCGAGTTTATTCTTTTTTGAAATTTTAAGCCTCCATATTAATATAAACCATTTTTTGCATATTCTACTTTTAAAAGTTTCAAATTTTTAGAAGTGGTTTGACAACAAAAGATTCAGGACAGCCCGTCAATCAAATAATTTTTGTGACGATGATGCTGCTGTTGCTTCAACTTCTGCATTCAAACCAATTACTGTAAAAAAAGAAGTGTTTTCGGGCATTAATGTTTCCAATGGAGAACAATCGGAAGATAAAGAGAATAATGAAGGAGGAGGTCCTGTTTAAAATTCTTTGGATGGTTGTATAAAAAGAAGGAAGTTGTCAAGTTTATTTTTAAAAAAATTAACAAAATAATTTAATCTATTTTTATTCCTTTATTCACAATTTAAATTTTAAATTAATTCAACACGTTTTAACTGAATAAAAGGATTTAATCTATTTTTATTAGTTGATTGAAAATAATTTTTAATGAAATTTAATTATTTTTCTAATTATATATATTTCAAATTTTTTTTGTAAATTCATTAAGAGGACTCATTTCAATGAAATAAATTCTTGTATGTCTTTTGAATATTTTCCCTAAAGTCTCCATAAAAATGTATTTTCAACATTTTGGTTGGATGTTAGAATTCTCAAAAAAAAATTAATTTACATTTAGCTTTAAATTATTTAAATGTTTAAGCAAACCTCAAAAGGTTTTTAAGCTTTCAAGCAGTTATTTACATTTTTAACAAAATGTATTATCACAAAAATAGCTTAAAATGATTTTAAAATTTATAATATAATTATAATTTCTAAATAGTTTTTTTGATAAATTTATTCATTTCCCCAAAATTTAAAAAATTAATAAAAATTAATTTTTCTTTCTTATTTTCATTTCGTTACAAAAAACAAAAAATAAATCCAATTTTTATGTAATTAATGTCTTTCTTCCTTCTGAAATTCTTTAGAATTTCTGCATTGAGACAAATTTTGAAATGTAGCAATGCAAAGCCTTTAATTAAAAATTGAAATGAAAAAAAAGAAATTATTTGAGAAATTTTTAATAATTTTTGAGAACTTTATTTGACATAAAAATTTAAAAAGGGGAAGGAACAAACATTTTGCTTTGATTAAACAATAATGAGGATTTTGGTTTTGTTTCGAGTTCCCAAAAATTGTTAAGCTTAATTAATTAAAGGGAAAGTTGAAAGGTTAATTAAAAATAATTATTAAATCTCTCTCTCTGATACAAAATAATTATATAATTTTAAGCAGAGTAATTTCTAAAAATATTTCACGTCAATTCTCCCAAAAAATTATTTCAAAGTCAAAAAAGAGACTTACAATCTGTCATAAATTTTTTGACGTCTCTGTAAATTTATATATTTTCGTGGTTGTCTTTGTGATAAATTTTTGTTTTGTAATTGTTCTAATAATTGTAATTCTTCTTCTCCTTGTTTTACTTCCAATTCTCTCGTTTTTCTTAATTCTCGGCGTTGTTCTGAATGTTCTGCCAAACTCTCCCTTAACTGCCGAAAACCAAAAACTGCTTTGGATGGACGTAACTTTAAAATTAAAAAAAGTCTTTAAATGTTGTAAATATTTGGACTTTGAAGGAAACCTCAGGCTTTTTAAATTTTAAATAATATTTTGACAATAATTTATGATATGTTTAATAAAAAATGTTGAAATTTTTAGAAAGTTTAGTTAAGGTTTAGGATATAAAAATACAAAATTTGATAGTAACACAACAATCAAAAAAATTCTTAATACAAAAACATTTAAAAAATAATTACCGTATTTTCTCTAGTAATCCCCCAGGGGAATTATTGTTTCAACCCATCCCCAGGGTGGGGAATTAATAGAGACTGGGGGATTACTAGAGAAAATACGGTAATTAAATAATCAAAAATTCTCTCTAACCGTCCGAATTCCAACAAAAGAACGACTGTTAGTTGGAAGAAATACTGAAAATGCTGGTTCAGAAAATGAATTTATAGAAGCGTCATAAAATGCAGAATGTGGAGCCCCTGTCGAACAGGTTACCAATAAAGAAAATAAAAAAGAAAACATTAAAATTAACGGAAATGGATGTTGTTTTTGTTTTTGATATTTAATTAATTTTTCTCTTAAATTTTCTTTAATTAAATCCTTGTTTATATTAATTTTGGAAGAAGAAAATGTTGATGTAGATGGATTAAATAAAATTGTGGGAGGAGGAGTTTGGAATGATGTCATTTTAATATTTAAATAAAATATTGAAAAGATTTTGTTGCAAATTAAAAAATAGATTTTTTAAAAAATAATTTTTACCTAAAAATTAATAAATCGTTTAATTTTTTTAAAAATTCTTTAAAAATTTATTTAGAAAACAATAATATTTTTACTCCAAATTTAAAAACAAATAATCAGAAAATTTAATGTTATATTTCAGGGCTTTTTAAAATTTGTTTCGGCAACACAAACAAATAATCTAAACATTTACTGCAAACAATTTGAAGATTTTAAATAATTCAAACAAATATTCTAAAAATATTTCTGATTTTAGACAAGGAAATATATGCAAATATATATGTTAAAAAGCATTTAATTTTAAATAAATAAATATATAATTAATAAATGGGTGGAGTATATAAATATATAACTTTGAATAAAAAATCAGAATAATAAATTAGAATAAAAAAAAATATAGAAAGTCAAAATAAAATAAGAATCTGTTAGATAAATTAGAGAAAATATTAGAAAGATAAAATAAATTCTGATGGCATTTAAAGAACAGCTGAATTAAAAAGGTAAAAAATCCTTCGGAAATAAGTAAAAAATTGTGGGCATTTTAAAATAAATAAATAATTAATATATATTTTAAAGGAAATTTTAAGAATTTATTTTTGTAAATTATTACGTAAAATATTTTTTAAATTTAGATTATATGTATATAAATACATCTGGCTGGAAATTTTAAAATTTACAGATGTCTAGCCTTTTTTGGAATCAAAAAATTTACAAAAAGTTTAAAAATTAAATTAATTGAATAAAAACTACAAATAATTTTGCAATTTTTAAAAAATTTTAAAACAAATATAAGATAGTTTGAGATTCTTAGTGAGGTAGAAATTAGAAAGAATTAATTATAAGAGAGTGAATAAATAAACTATTAAAAATATAATATTACAATTTCCAGTCCAAAAATAATATTCATTATAGTGTTAGAAATTAAAAATTTCACATTGTTATTTCAAAATTGTATCGTTCCTAATAGCTAATAAATACATCCAACCTATTCAATCCGTTTAATTTAACTTTATTCCCTTTAAATTAAAATATAATTATTTTAAAGGAAACATTTTTATATTTTAAATAAAAATGTCTATAAATATATTCTTATTTATTTATAAGCTGATTAAAGTATTCGCAAACAAACAACTAAAAAAGAGATTAAAGTGAAAATGAATCCTTAAAAATATTAATTTACATGTTCTTAGGGGTTAACAAAAGAAGTAAATATAATGAAATACTAACTAAATTTATTTAAAGAGCAAAATATTAATAATATGGTTGGCGGTTATTAAAGAATATCCGGATATCCGAAACCGAACCGAAAAATCCTCGATTCCGGACCGTCACCCCTAACTAAATAATTTAAACTATGCCCACAAAATTTGAAGAGAAATTATTTATACATAAAAGCATTAAGGCAGTTCAAATATTTTTTAAGTACTGTACATCCGTTTCCCGTTGATCCGTTTATTGAGATCCTGATGAAAAAGAATTTATAGACTTTTCAACGTGATATCAATAGAAATGTTCACAGGAATTTTTTCAGAATTTATGGTCCATAGTTGTGAAAAAACGAACTATATTTTGGTCTTATTAATAATTAACCAATACTCTATTTTTGAAAAAAAATTCCAAAAAATTTATGAGTTTATTCTATATTTTGAAACTTTCAATATTTAATACTGACAAAAATTTCAGGTCATTTAGTCAGTTAAAACTCTGAGTAACTACAAAAAATGCATGGTCTTATAATTAATAGTTAACAGACTTTAATTAGATTTTTCCTTTTTATTTATTTACAAATTTTTAATATTTGAATATAAAAAATGTAGGAAAATATTTATTGCAAAATTATTATTATTTTAATTATAAAATATTAAAATTAATAAAAAGAACAATGTAAATTTACAAAAAAAATGCCGGAATAACTAAACAAAAAACAGAAAAGCGTGGGTGATTGTGTTGGTGGACAGATGTCATTACCGGAAGTGAAAAACGTCGGTTATGTTAACACCCTCAAACAATTCAAAAAAAATAAAACAAAAATTTATTCCCTTTTTTTGTCTCCATATAAAGTTAAAAGGACATCCGAATAAAATTTTAGATTTACAAACAAAAATGGTAGAAAAAGGAAGAAAATTGAAGATAATAAACGGAAATAAAAACAGAAAAAAATGGCGTGGATATATATTTTGTTTTGGGTATTTTTCTGTTATTTTTTTGTATTTGTTGATTTTAGAAAATATAAAAATGGTTTTATAAAAAATATTATTTAGAGATTTGAAGACTCAAAAACTAGAGCTTGGAGGTACTAACCAGAGGTATTTTTTAGTATTTACGGGCGGAATACATAAGTATGGTATAAAATTCTGTGCTCTACTCAAATTATGAAAAATTTCAAAATAAGAAGCAGATAAAGAAAAGCTTAAATTTTAATTATATTTCCTTAGAAGAAAAAATAATTTAAAAATATAAAAGTGTTTACAATTTTATTTAAAAATAAAAATTTGAAAATAACAAAAAAAAATATTGTCTGAATCCTTTCAATAATTTATAGTTTAATTAAAAACCTTTTTTGGTATTTCTTTTTAAAAATCTTGCTTTTCCGGCAATTAATTTAAAGGAAGAGCGTAGAATTTTGCACTAAAATATAAAAAAAGGAAATATTGAAGAAAAAATAAAGGGTAAATAAAAATTAAAATAAATATATTTATTTTCAAAAAAATATTTTTTTTTGAAATTTTTAAATACAAAAAAGATTTCTTTTAAAAAATAAATATATTTGTAGTTATTTTAGCACTCCGAGAAAAATAAAAACAATTAAATTAGTTAAATATATGTACGCATTTTAACGCAAATTTAAATACTAAAAAAGAATAAAAATGCCAATTTTGGAATTATATTTGTAGTTTAAAATGTGCTGGATTTTAGAAAAAAAAAATGTGGAAATGAAAACACAAAAATATTTAAAATTAATAAAGAAATTATTAAACTTTAAAAATATTATAAAAGAAAATAAAAAAAATAAATAAAATAATTGTTTAAAAACTTTAATTAAATTTTTCTCATTAAAAATGAGAAAAATTCCCAACAAAAATATTAAATAACTTTTTCGTTTCCTGTATAGCTGTCGTTATTAATGACATAAAAATTATTTTATTTAAATATATTGTGAATTAAAAAATAAACAAAATAACCTTTTACTAGTTAATTAGTGCTGTTCAAAACTCTCGGTCTCGTGTCTTGATTTAAAGCTTTTGGGGATTCTCTGAAAATATTTTTTTATTTTTCATTAAAGTAAATATCGAAGAGGTCATTTTAAGACTTCTTTTAGTTGACATTTTTCGTAAAAATATTTTAATAAATAAACTGCGTTAATACTAAATTATAGGTCACTCCTAAGCTCTACATACTTATTTTTATGCTCTAAACACTTTTTTAAATTTTACATATTTTTCATTTAAGAATAATATGTTTTGATAAGTTGTGCGCGATTTCCCCAAATTCTGATTTTTTTTTTGACCTTTCAGGGGAATTTTTTTTATTTTTTTAACACAATGGACGTTTTTTATAATAAAATAAGTATTCCAGACAAATATTATTTTTAAAGCAAGAACATGTAAAAAAGTTTAAAAATGACGAGAGCATTAAAAGATGTAGAAATAGTAAAATTTAGGGGTTGTGTGCTATATATTTATTATAATTAAAATAATATTTTAATTATAATAAAATTATTTTTTTCAGATTTTATTTAAAAGTTACTTTATAATAATTAAAAAAGTTTGTTGACATTTTATTAAAAATAAAACAAAATTTTTTATTCAAATATAAAGCTTAAACATTCAAAAAGAAAAATTTTGTATTATATTTATTTATAAAGAAATGTAAATTTAATTTAAATATTATTATTTTATTAAGGTAATATGTATAAATAATTAAATATTTACTCAAACAAATACTTATGTCCTTTCAATAACCTTTAAAAATATATTTAATATTTATATAATATTTTTTGTTATTAAATATTAAATTAAAAATTTAACAAAAAATTATTGTTTTTCAAGTTGAAAAATAAATTTTTATTTTTTAATATTTAAAAAAAATTTTGGAAATCAAATAATTAAAAATTTAAATATTCTTTTAAGTTTTGCTAAATATTCTCTCAAGTTTGAAAGAAATTGAGTAAAAAATAAATATTAAGATTAAAACTCTATGAAGTATTTGAATCTTTGAATGAAACAAGGAACTATGTATATATAATTCTCTCAATTCTACATAGTAACTACAAACCGAACAAACTTCATAGATAATTTATTAGGACAATATGGAGTTTTCATTTCAGCTTTACGTGTAGCTTTAGCGGCTAATTCTTTTTTCTGGAAAGACGATAACGTTGTCAAAAAGTTAAAAAGTTTGTCAATAATTAGACAATTTAAATAAAAAAATATAAAAATCCCTCATTGATTTTAATAGTCCTTCTCTTGATTTTGTGGTTGGCAATTTTACATCTATACGTATCCCTCTTAGAAAGATTTTTTTACATTCATTTAATTGTTTTATTTTAAAAATTTAAATAAATTTAATAAATTACCGTATTTCCTGTAATTTACTCCCCCATGGATTAGAACTCCACTCTTTAATAATACTCCCCTTTGGAAGAGGGTTGAAATATAGTATTCCCGGGAGTAGTATTAGAGGAGGAAATACAGTATATCTAAATTAAATTTTAACATAATTTAATTTAATTTTTTATTAATTTCTAAATTTATTAAAATTTACAAAATAAATTAAATATAAAATAAAATGGTGTTTTTATTTCAAAATAAACCAAAAAAATTTAAAATAAAATTACCTCTATTTAAATTTCCAAAATAAAATGTTTAAAATTAAATTAAATTGATAATAAAATTTTTATAGAAAACAAACAAAATCTGTTTTTTTCAATTTTTTAAGTTTATTAAAGAAATACAAAATTCAAGAAATGAAATTATTTTTATTAATTTCACCATTTATTTTGGGATTGTTATTTTCTCCAGGCAAGTGCTTAAATTAATTTTTTTTCAAATATTTTTCTAAAATTTTTCCTAGTCTATCTTTAAATAATATTTTAAGAATTAACTAACGAAACTTTAAAAGACATATTGGAAATATTTGTATATAAGTTTTTAAATTTAAGGAATATTCGCTGGTTGTTCTCACAGCAGCGAATTAAGTGAAGAAGGCCAGGAAGAATATGGCGACACGGAATTAGGTTTCTAAATTTAAGTTTAGAAGTTCTGAATAAGATTCAGAATTTTTATTGCTAAGTAATTTTAAATTTGTATCAACATTTTATGGTAATTCAGTTATAATATTTGAATTACAGAGAGAGATAATTATTTTAAATAAATTTAATTAATATAATACAATCTACATACGAGTCCACCCATGAACAGGGCTGGACGAAGTTGCGGATTGCGTGCTGAGGGAAATTGTTTTTTTGACTTGCGGGTTGCGGCTGCGGTTTTTATGATTTTTACGCATTTTTACAAACAGAGAATAGGTTTACTTTGTTTATTTGGACGAGGTTATTAATTTTAATTGTTAGACAGACAATGAGTTTTTTGATTAAATCTAAAAATTCTAGAGCTCAAAATTTTAGAGCCCAATTTTCTATTTTCCTCACTTACATATGCTAGAATAAAAAAATTTAGTGTTGAACATAATGTTGTAGGTCTTCAGGGTTGACCTTCAATATACAAAATTTATCCAAATAATTTTTTGAGATTTTATTCTCTACCCTTTCCAAATTAATTTTGCTCAGATAAAAATATTTAAATATAAAACTTTAAAATAATCAGCAACAACATCTCATGGTGGTAATGCCCGATGCAATTGCGGTCTATATGAGGTCGAGGAGTTAAACAAATATATAGAGATTCATTCAATTGGTTTGCATTTTAAAGATGAAACAATTGGATCTGGAACATTTGGAAATGTAAAAGAATTTAATTTAATTGAAATATATTTATTTAAAAATTTACATTAATTAGTTTCCCTTGAGGAATGAATTCTTTTTGTAATGTTTAAGTTATTCTATTAACTTCTCTCGGTTGTTATCAGGAAGATTTTAAGAAATATAATTTGAGCTAATTGAAACTCTAGGCTTGCTTCCTCCTCAAGATTAACCCCCTTCCCTATCTCCATACACATATTTCTTTCCCTCCAGTTAATTATCCCTCGTTATTTCAAGGTTCATCACGCTTATTGGCAATCACAAGGTATATGTGTTGCTTTGAAGATTTCCGATCAAGACAAGTTGGTGGATAACGAAATTATGATGCTTCAGCATTTTGCTAATCATGGAAATCAATTTGTTGTAAATATGTATGGAAGGTATGTTTTTTTACTTAGCTGCATAGTTGTACTTATGTGTAGTATATACATAAATATTTTTTTATTATTATAACATATTACATAGTTCAAATTCTGAGTAGAATGGTGACTGGTAACTGATGTGTCCCCTGACCCCGTAAAAACTACCATAAATATTTGATATTTTTTAATTAAAGTCAGAAACATCGACGTAAAATGTTCGCTGTATTGGAACTTGGAGGGCCAAATTTGTATGACTATTATGTTAATCAGGAAATCTATAGTAGTGAAAACAAATATGAGATTGTTGCAAATATTGCAAGAGCTGCTGCTATAGCACTAAATGAATTACATCAAAGTAAAGATAAATATAGTTATATAAAATTTAAACAAAAAATTTTAAAATTTAAGGAGCTGTTATTCATTTGGATATTAAAGCTGAAAATTTTGTTATTGCCCTTCAAGAGGATCAGAGGACGTTAAAAGTTGATCCTTTTTCTTTTAAATTAATCGATTTCAACACTTCTGTTCTTGGAACTGATCATGTTAAAGCAAATACTGCTTCGATAACAAAAATAATTAAAGCACCAGAAATTCGTAAAAAGAGTAAAAACCATGTAATTTTTATTTTAAATTCTAAAATTTTAAACTTTTTGTCCAATATTTTTTTATTTAAAAACTATCTATTTAAATAAAGATGCCCAATTGCAATAGTATAAAATATCAAAAGAAAAGAAGTATTTTCTATGAAAATAAAAATTTAACACTCAAGATTTAACAAAAAGTCTCTTAGAAAAAAATTTTAAATTATTAATAAATTTAAATTTTTTTACAATTTTAGGTAAATCAAAAGGTAGATGTTTGGGCATTTGGTATAATGATATACGGACTTCTTTACAGCAAATTAAATGAGTTTAATGAATTAAATGTCAACGTTATGAGTGATAAAAACCGTTATAGTCGTTTGGATTCTGAATTAAATTATTACCGTTCAAATCCTTCCAACACAAATTTGGATATTATTATAAATGTATTTACAATTTAAAAAATTTTAATTAAATTATAACGCTATCTACTATTGAGAGAGCTTCTAAGAAATTCGAATTTTCATCTAAATTTCCAAAATTTTCTAAATATACTGAATAGGAAATTCCCAATTTATTTTCACATCTTTTTTGTAAAATAGTTCCTTACCTCAAGCTTGTGATATTTTAATTTGAAATGAATTTTAATTTCAGTGGTGCATTCAAGAAAATCCAGATCAACGTCCTAGTATGTATGACATTCTCTATCATCTTAATTGAAAGGAGTGATTTTTTTCTGAAAAAACGAAAACAAAACGAAAACAATTTTTGCTGTGCAAAATATTTTTTTTAAAACTTTATTCAATTATTTTATTCTTTTTTTTTAAATTTTGTTTTTTGGGAAGTAAAGATTTTTTCGGGTAAATTTTTAAAAATTCTTGTCACAGTCTTTGGATTGAGATGTACAGGAAAGATAATTTGTTATTAAAGTAATTAGATTATAGAAATTAATTGAGATTTGACTGTAATTAATTAGCAACTAAATGCTTGGAATACTCAAAATTTCGTTTAAAATTAGTTAAATTATTTGTTTTAATTCAATATCAAAGAAAATTCAATACAAATAACATATACATAACTTTATTCGACTAATTTTTATAACAAATTTAAAAATCCAATTAAACAATTTTCCATTAATAAAATATATTCAACGACCTCACAAACAAAAAAGAATTTATTTTCATTATTTAAAAAATTGTTCAGCTACAAGATATTTTTACCAAAAAATATTTTAATCCAAGATAATCCCCCTCCCTTCTCTCTTTTTAAATAATAATTTTTTATTTCCAGCTCTGTCCTTATTTTTTTCAATTTCTATTGTGTATTCCTTTTTTAAATTTGAAATTCACACCGCTAAAGTCAATATATATTTATTTATTTAAACACAAAAACTAAATTTTTAAATCTCCGAATGGCACGGCTTTTTTGGTCATTTTTTCTTTTTTTTCTCATTCAGTCATTTTTAGAATTTAAAATATATTTATTTATCTAAATTTTTTAGAAAAATTTATTTTTAAGTGAAAATAAATTTATTTTTTAATTTCTAAAATTTAATTAAATAACTAAATGTTATTTAAAAATTTGAGAATTATTACATTTTAATCAGAATTATTTAAATCAAAAATTTAAAAATAAAAGATTTTTAATATATTTTTAGACAAAAATTTTCCTCAAACTTTTCGAAAATTCTAAAAAAAATTTTTATAAAATTAATTGTTATTTCTAGAACAGTCAGAATAAAATTTTTTTATTAAATTATAATCTCTAAATTTAATTACTATTTTTTATTTAAAATTATTAGAATAACTTCAAATTAATTTAAAATGTCTAAAATAATTTTTATAAAATTTATTTTTATTTTCATTCTTTCGGTAATATTTAACCCTTTTAAATAAAATCTTTATATTTTTTAAAAGATTTTATTTGCTGATAGTGTTACTTTAGACGAACTTTTACCTAAATTGAGTCCCCAATACGATTATTTTGGAGATGGGCACCAACCAATATATCGGCAACAAGCTGGGGTTATTTTTTGTTTGAAAATCTTATAAGAATTAAATTAAATGGGAAAAAATAAATATATTTTTTAGAATTTTGGAAATTCTTTTGGAGGAGGAAACAACTTTCTCAATAACGGAGATAATAGTTAATTTTATTAAAATTTTTTAAAGAAAATTATTTAAACCTCGTAGCCGTCAATTTTGATTTTCTATGTAAATGCCAAGCTAAATCTTCATTAATTAAATCTAGTACACCTTCTAGCGGGGATTTATCAACACAACAACAAGTTCAACAGGTTAGGGGGGCAATTATTTTAGTTTTATACATATTTATATATACATATTTATATCTCATTGAAAATTTAATATATATAATAAATGTTTTCAAATTTTCTTTTAAGCTTCAAGAGCAAGTAAAGAAACTACAAGAGCAAATAAATAAATCACAACAGGGAAAGTCTTCATTTGAACAATTTGGTAATTTTTAAATTCTATCAAAAATTGTTTTTAATAATTCTTTATTTATTCTCATTAATTACCCTTTAGCACAAATGCTTTCTTTAGCCGATGGTTTGGATTGTAATTGTTCAGGTCATTCAACACCTTGGTACTTTAAAGAATTTTATTTTATTTTAAAATAATTTTTAGGACAGGATGGCCAAGTAGTTCTTTAATTAATGGAGGAAATAATGTTGAAATGCCTAATATTAATCCCTATAATATTCCTCATCAAATTATTCCTCCAACAAATAATAATCGAGTGATTAATCCTTTAAGTATTGCGGGGAATGGACAATTTATTCCAATGGGAGGCTTTCGGTAATTTAATTTATGAAAAAATATTTTTAGAATAATTGGCCATTTTAAATTAAAATTTCGGACATTTTTATTTTAGAAATTTCCAAATTATATTTAATCATTTTTCCCAGGCCTTCAATGGGTGGCTGGAATGGTGGAGTACAACAACCACACCAACAACAATTTGTTAGCTCCAATCAACTTTTTCCTTATCCACAAACATTTATGTCAGAAAATTTAAAGAAAAGAGCTGTTTAATTTTCTAAATTTAATTTTTAAACATTATTTATATACACAGTATATTTAAAATTATTTATGAAATATTTGAGCCTGTTTTTTATAATCAAAATCAGTAAAGTCAAAAACAACCAATCATTAAAATTTTATGTTAATTTCCATATTGCAAAAAATAAATTTATAAAAACACAATCAGAAAATTAAATTCCCATCAATTTTACTTTTTTATTAGCTTTGGTTATAGTTGCAAGAGTATGTAATCGCATTTATAAAAAATTTTACTGATAAAAAATAAGCAAACATTTATTGAATAAATAATTAAAAGACTACATATTTGTTTTAATTATTATTTTACAAAAATCAATCTACAATTTTTATACATAGTTGCTGATTCATTTAAATATATACTCCAAAAATTATTTTAACTTTGGACATTATGGTTAAAATACTAAGTGTGGGATATAATGGCTTACTTGATTCGATGTGCATTTATATCACAAAACAAAATTATTTCTAAACTTTGTTTTTCCTATTTATTTTTTAAACATAAAGTACTTTTAAATAATTTAAAAGAAAACAAATTAATATTTTCTTGATCTAGCAACTCTGGTTATGCTACAAAGTACGCTAAATAGATAATGGCACATCTGTCATAAAGCACATTCAATAGAACTGTACTTTAACAGTTTTTATTTACTTTTATTTTTAATGTTTTCTTTTTTTATCCAGTAAATTTTAAATAAACTTTGAATTTTAATTTTTAATAACTTTTAAACTGTTATTCATTTAATTTTTATTTTAAATAAATATTTATAGAATATACTTTAAATTATTTAAAAAAAATGTCTACATTATCTATTAAAAATTTAAATAATTGTCATAGTATTGAAAATAATAAACCTAATAAAATATTACCTTTTAACGACATTATTCAACAAAAAACATTTAAATCCTCCCCATTTTCTTTTATTAGAAAAAAATGTTTCCGAAAGAAAATTAAGTAATATTTAATTTTAAAAATTTTTTAAATTCTAATTATTTTTTTCTAAAAAAGTCCAAACAATTACAACGATCTTATTTGGTTAAATAAACGAATTATTTCAATTGCTGGCATTAAAAATGATTTTCCTCAAATTGGAATTATTTGTGGTTCTGGTTTAAATAATTTGGCTGACAGGATGGAAAAACCAATTATTATACCTTTTGATAAATTGCCTGGATTTCCTTTACCTAGCGGTTAGTAAAAGTTTAAAAAATTTTTTTAAAATATTTTTTTAGTTATTGGACATAAAGGAAATGTTATTTTTGGATGGTTAGGAGGAAAATATTGTATTTGTTTACAGGGAAGATTTCATCCATATGAACATAATATGGATATGGCTTTAGTTTGTTTTTTAAAATTATTGGGGATATATGGATGTTAAAAATTGTTAGAGGTTGGAATGAAACGAGACCTCGTTCAAAAATTTCGATTACCGAGATCTAACCTCAAGTCTCCACTGAAGGGGTGATTATGATTTAATTATTTTTAAGTGTACAATGCCTGTTAGATTAATGGCAATGATGGGTGTTAGAACATTAATAGCTTCAAATGCTGCCGGAGGTGTCAATCCAGATTTAAATATTGGGGATTTAATGATACTTAAAGATCATATTTTTATGCCTGGTCTAATTGGGTAATTTAAAAGAAAATATACATATATTTAAATATATTTTTTGTAGATTTTCTCCTCTTGTTGGGCTTAATGATCCTCGTTTTGGTAATCGTTTTGTGTCAATGCAAAATGCTTATGACCAGAAATTGAGGTCTTGAATTAATTTAAAAGTCCTTTTATGAAATTTTTAAAAAATATATGAGAATTTTGTGGAAAGCAGTAAATGGATTTGTTCTTTTATATTTCCTAAAGACTATAAATTGTAGCGGACCCAAAATTAACCTGGACCCAAGATTAAATGAATCCGAAAAAAATTGAAAATTTTTTTTCAAAAATTTTTTAAAAAATCAAAAAAAAATTCAGAAACCCTTAAAGAATTCCACATTCCCTTTTTAGGCATTCACTATTTATTTAAATTAAATTTTTAAAAATTCCTTTTAGACAAAAAGCTTTCGTATTAGCTAAAAATTTTGGAATATCAATAAAAGAAGGAGTTTATCTAATGAATGCCGGCCCTCATTACGAAACAACGGCTGAAGTTTCTTTAGCTGCAAAATTGGGTGCCGATGCTGTTGGTATATATTCCAATAGATTTCAAAAAATCTCTTCTTTTCAAAAAAATTTAAAGGAATGTCCACTTGCCACGAAGTAATGGTTGCTAGACAATTGGGATTGCGTTGTTTTGCTTTTTCGTTAATTACAAATTGTAGTAGTTTGGATTTGGATAATCCTATGGATATAAGTCATTCTGATGTTTTAGAAATTGGGAGAAAAATAAGTGAAAGAGCTTCGGAATGGATAGCACAATTAATTGATAATTTGGATAATGATTTATAATGAATTGAAAGAGAGATTAATTTAATTACAAATAAACTAAATATTATTATATTTTTATTTTTTTAATTAAAAGTTTATATGTACATTTTTATCTTTTTTTATAACATAACTTGGATGTTATTGAATAACAGTTATAATGAGTATTCCATAATTGGAATAATTCTGAGGATAAAATTGAGAAAAAATATTGGAGAAACAGAAAACAGTTAATCCATAAAATAAAACACAAAAAATATTTTTTAATATATCAAAGCCAAGTGTCGACCAATTTTTTTCTTCTTTTCTTTTAATTCCTCCAAAATCTTGCAATAACTATGTGGCCTAAATATTGAGTTTGTTAGTGTAGCTGTCTTCTTTTTTTAGTATTTTTCATTTTATTTTTTTACACTTTCTTTTCGGTGGTCGATTTTAGTTAAAATATACTAATTCTTCAAAATTATTTTTTGTAAATTTAAAATAATTAAATTTAAAATTATTTTTACTCAATTTACATATCTCTTAAATTAAAACAGAGATTACTATTAAACTTTAAAATTATCAATATTCTTAACAATCCGTTTTTAATTAAAATAGGTATAAATAAATGTATAATTTTATTATCAGCTAAATTAGAAAGGGAATTTTTAATTTAAAAATAAAAAAAATATTTTCCCCATTTATTTAAAAAGTTAAAGATTTATTTTATTTATAAAAATTTAGTACATATTTAATGTTAATATGATATCCAAAAATAAAATCTCTTTATTTTTATTTATTCAAAATAATATTTTAATTAATTTATTTAATTTATTTATTCTATTAATATTAATTTGCTATGGAAATACAAATATTCCACAAACTGTTTTGGCTAATGAAAATGCAAAAAGACTTTTTGATGATTTAATGGTATTTTAAAGATGAAATTAAAATTTAAAATTAAATTTTGAATAGATGTCATATAATAGACATAGAAGACCAGCAATATATCCAAATGAAGCAATTAATGTTTATTTAAGGCTTAGACTTTCACAAATTATTGATGTGGTAATTATTTTTAAAATTACAATTAAAAAATATAAGAAAAAATATTTTTTGGTGTTCAAATTAAATGAGAAAAATTTAAAAAATGTGATTTCAAAAAATCGGATAGTTCTGGTTCCTGGATGATTCCATAAATGGTGCTAGTGTTCTCTCACTGGGAGAATATTTTCTTATAGACAACTCCATCATAAATACATAGTAATGACAATTATTTATCCAAAGGTATAAAATGATAAATAAAAATTTTTGGTTAATCTCTGCTCGTAATTAACCTTGGAAATACTTAGCAGCATTTTTAACGGGAAAATTATTTATAAATATGTAGTAATTATTTTAATTTTAAAGCATGAACTTGATCAGATAATGACTATTTCTGGTAATATTTATTAAGAAATATAATTATTAAATGAAAATTAAATGCAAAGTTTGGCTAAAACAAGAATGGTTTGACCGAAAATTAAGTTGGAAACCGTCTGAATATGGGGGAGTTTCAGTTCTTTATGTTCCTTATGAAATGATTTGGGTATTTTCACAAAAAAATTTTTTTAATTACTTTTAAGGTACCAGATATTGTTCTTATTAATGTAAGTATATATAACTTTTAGTGTATTTTTTAAAATTAAGTCGTTATTGCAATACATAGATCGTTATCCTTTCTAATTATTTTTTAAACTAGAATGCAGAAGGATTTTATAATATCACAATAAATACAAAAGCAACACTTCATTCGGATGGGAGAGTTGTTTGGGAACCTCCAGCTATTTTTAAATCTCTCTGTCAAGTAAATTGAGTAAATTAAATGTAAAAATTAAAATTAATAATTTTTTAGATTGATATTCAATGGTACATTTTATTGAAATTTTTTGTTAGTTTTTTACTTTTAATTAAAAAAGGTTTCCGTTTGATGAACAAAATTGTCATCTTAAGGTAAAAATTTTTTTTAGAAATATTGCTGTTATAGTTTCTCATAGAAAGTAGTTCTCATAGAAGTTGCCCCTTCCATAAGAGTAACTACTGTAGTCTTTAAATTAAATTACTTTTCTTTTTTAATTTTAAAGTTTGCCTCGTGGTCTTTCCCAACAAATCTGTTACATTTAACTTTGGTAAACGAGAGCAGCACAGATGTTAAAGTTATTGGTAATTATGGACAAGAGGAAGTTGAAACAATTGTGGAAGATGGAATAGATCTTAGTGATTATTATCCTTCTGTAGAATGGGATATTATGGGAACTCAAGTTATTAAAATCTTAAAAAATATTTAGTAATGGACATTAAAAAATAAATATGTCAAAAAGGGAATACGTATTAAATTAATGAGAAAATCTAGAGTAAAGCGGCTGGGCTATAGCTATTTCTCTCCTTCAGCTAGTGCAAAAGGTTATTCGGCGGCTAGGAGCGAACCAGCATCTTTATAGACTGACTATTCATTACACCATGCCGCCTACTGCACAGCATTAAGAAATAAATATAGCTATACTATGCTTTACAATATTTAAATTGTAAATCCAAAAAATTTTTGAAGGGTGGACTCCGAAGAAAAATAAAAGAAAAATAAGCATTTGGGTTATTTTCTCCTTTTTCAGGCAAAAAGACGTCTTAAGCGATTTATGGGTTCCAAAAATGGTGATTATGAAGAAATTGATGTAAATTTTTGAATTTTTAATTTAAACAATTATCTTTAGTTTAATCTTGCATTACGTCGAAAACCTCTCTTTTACACAGTTAACTTAGTCTTCCCTTGTGTAGGTATTTCTTTTCTCACAGCACTTGTTTTTTACCTTCCATCAGAATCTGGTGAAAAAATTTCTCTATCAATTAATATACTTGTTGCTTTAACTATGTTCTTCCTTTTACTTGTAAATTAAATTTAAAAATTTTAATTAAATTATTATTGCTAAATTTTATATTGAAATAATCCCTGCAAACAGCACTACTTTACCCTTTGTTGGAAAATATTTATTATTTACAATGATATTAGTTACACTTTCTGTTTTAATTACTGTTGTTTGTGAGTTTTTAAAGAATGTTTTAAATATTTTTAACAAAATTAGGATTTAGTAAGAATAATTTAATGGAAAGAGGGAGAGGGGAGGGAGAGAGGACCCTATCAAAAATTAAGGATAATTCCAATAAATCATTCAAATCCCCTGAAAAAATAAAATCTAAAAAAACATTTTTAAGCTCTACAATTCCATTTTCGCAAACCAACAACACACCAAATGAGCAGCACTGTCCGAAGTGTTTTTCTTAATTTACTTCCACGCCTTTTAATGATGAGGCGGCCAGTGTTTATGAGACGATTTCCACAAGGAAATCGTAAAAAATATTTTCTTAAATAAATTATAATTGTTTCATTTAGGTTATAGTTCTGCTTCTTCTTCCCAATTATTTGCAAATTTTGAACGTGACTTTCCCCAAATCGGCCAACGTGGTATTCCCCTTTTAAGAAGTACTGGACAATTAGGCAATACAAATAAATCGCCTCTAGCAACCAAATTAGCAAAAATATATAATTCACCAAAAGCTTTACAATCTTTTGAGAATTTGTGTTTTATAGCTGAATTATTGAAGAAAAAAGATCGGGATACAAAAGTAAATTTTGAATAAAAATTGTTGAAAGACAATTTTTTTATAATTCAGGCCGATATGGAATGGAAATTTGTCGCTATGGTAATTTTATTTTAAAAAATCACGAATTTTTTGTAAATAGGACGAATAAAAATCTAAACAATATGACTTAATAAATAACAGGTTTTTGACCGCCTATTTCTTATCATTTTTTCAATTGCTTGTGTATTTGGCACTTGTTGGATTTTACTTCAAGCACCAACATTTTATGATAAAAGACAACCTAAACAACCAATGATGAGTTTATAAATAAATCAAAAATGTTTGTATATATTCGAGCATTCTTTAAAGTTTTAAAACAATAAAAAGTTAGAGCAATAAAACAAATAAAAATAATATATTTAAAAGTAATCCACTATATAGGGCAATATCAAATTTCATTCAAAAAGTATTTTAAATAATCCAAAAAGAGGTCGAAAATATCCATTATTTTTTATTGTGTACATCCAAAAAAACAATTTCACAACCCGATTATTTATAAATTAATCTGTATTAGTAGAAGCACTATTATCACCTCCACTGCTGAATATACTGTTCCAAAGCTTTCCAATAAATGAGTCTTCCTTACTCTTCATAAGGCTTGAGTCAGCCTGAAATTTTTAAAAATTAAATATCCGAAAATAATAGTAATAAGGGATGACTTCTGGAATATCCACAAAAAGTGTGCGGACATATCGGGACAGATATATATGGATTTTTGTGTGAAAACGTTGGTTCAAAAACATAACTTCTCTTCAATATGATAATATAGTATCCAGAACCCAGCGGCTATAAGACCCGAGATCAGTAGAATAACTGTTCAAATATTGAAATGTCCCGAAACGGCCGCATGCCCAAAAAGATTGGAGTCTTAATTTTATTTAAATTAAAATAAACTGACACTGCCATTCATAGAAACAAGACTTGAGTTAAGTGGACGCATCCCAGATCTTGTTGAGAAGGAAAGGCGTGCACGACTAAACAAATTAAATAAGTATATAACGCTCGAAAAAAATAAAACCTTGGAACTGAGATGTCTTCTTTGCAGAAAGAAGTAGACGGAACAAGTCTTGTCGGAGTATCACCACCATTAAAGTGAAGTAACGAAGACATATCATTTTTCAAAAATGAGCAGGAACCGTTAGAACTATTTCGAGATTTTGGTGGAACTGTTGTCTCTTGTACAGTCAAAGCATCCCGTTCTCTACACGGCACAACGCCTATCATTTGTCCATGAAAAAGTGTTGCATTTTTGGCGAGAGCCTGTCGAGCATGAACTGGTGACGAATAACGAATATGCACCCAATTTCCATCCTTTGTCGCCTTATATCAAAAAAAAAATAAATTTAAAAGTTAAAATTAAAAAAATACCCGTTGTGCCATGATATCCCCATGTCGAGAAAATAATTCCAAAACCTCGTCACGATAATTAGGCGTAAAGCCAAAGACAGTGACCCAATGAAATTCTCCATCGATACCATTGCAGGTTTCTTCGGAATCGATTTCACACGTTTCTTCAACTTGTTCACCACCATTGCTTTGAAAGCTAAATTGCTCTGAATGCGACGGCTCCATTCTAGAAAGTTTTGAAGGTGGTCCAACAATTTCCTCATTTAATGAGCGAAGAGGGGGTCCTTTAACATAAAAAATATAATACTTTTAAATTATCTAATATAAAAGAAACCATTCCAAAGAGAAGTAGAAGCAGATTTGCCGCTGCTTAAACGTTGCAACTTCCTGGCGTCAGGTGATTTTGAACGTGAACGCACAAGAACAGGTGACCAATGAACATTCTTTCCCGTACCACTTGAAAGTTCACGTTTTCTTAATATTCCCGGCGAACCATATTCTAAAATAATAGAGTATTGTCAGTCTGTCAAATAAAATAAAACCTCCGTTTTTAGATGTAAAACTGCGCCTAACAGGCTGTTGACCGCCAAACAAAAAACTAGGAGCAAATTGTTGAGCATCATTTGAAGAGTTGATATTCGTTTTTTCTGTCATTTTGAGGTCCGAAAAATCGCGAAATTGATTCATAACTATATAGAATGTCTACAAAAACTAAGAAGTATATGAAATGGAAAATTAGATTATTGATATGAAATAGAAAAACAAGTAAAAATACTAAATGCTTCTATAAAAACATTTAATTACAAGAAATATTCTTCAAATATTTATATCTCTCAAGATAAAACAAAATACACAATCAAATTTAAAGTTTCACTATTGTCCCTCTCTCAATCATTTCCGGAATTTCAACAGCCATCCAAGGTCCCAATCCAAGTGAAAGAGCATGCGCTATTCCAAATTTTGGGGCATTTCTAAACAATATAGGTAATTAAAACAAAAAATAAATTAACCTAGACCAGAGTGGTTTAAAATGATCGCCTAAAATATGAATTGAATTTTTAAAAGACTAACAAAGCTCACTCAAACAAATCTTTCCACCTCTGTACATTTTAGCAGTTTTTCCATCCAATTCGGGTAATGCTATAAAAAATATTAAAATAAATTTTTAGAACATGTTAACCGATTTCTGGTGCAGTTTTTGGGTATGTAACAGGAAGGTCAAATTCAATATCGAATTCATATTTAATTTTATCATGATATGTCCAACATTTGCCAAACCTGAATATTCTAATATATTCAATTTCAAAGAATATTAATTAACCATCTCGTCCCATCTGAATTAGATTCTAATCTGAACCAATCTGAATCATTCGCTTTGTTATTGTTTATAAAAGTAATAAGACAATTGTATTCCTCTTTTAAACGCTCAAGCCATAACGGTCCGTCCCTAGTTAAAAATTATTAAATACCAAAATTTATAACAACCTTGGACCCGCATTTGTTTTTAGCAAGGGGATCTGCTTCAAATTCTTTTTTGTTGACTCGTCAAGTGACATTTGCAAAATTACTCATGTAAAGCAAGGAAATGGGAGAAAAACGAAAATTCAGACCTCTAGACTCAAATAAAATACCGAGAAGGGGACGTTTCAGTGTATCCGTTTATCGCTGTTTCAAAATTGGCCGTTCTAGTTTATGACCTATATTCATCTGATTCTGATAATTCTCATTTCATTCGAAAGGTCTCGTAATGCGGCTTTTCAGAATTGGACTGACTAATTGTATGTTATTGTTAGCATACTTATATTTTGAAAAATTTTCCCCCTATGTACTTGTCATAGTTAAGAAAAATTATTTAACGCCCATTTTTAATGCCCCATAAAAGGCGAGAAAGAACTGGCCAAATAGGTTCATTCGCCCAATCTCAAGTCCGACCAAAAGTTGGCCGGTTCCTTCTCCCTTATATTTTATTAATATATTTGTTAAATAAAAGTTTAAAAAGAAAGCTTTCCTTTTAATTGGTGGATCGGCGCGCCCCAAGGGTGGGTTACCACTCTTGGGGCCCAACGCCGACTAACTCCCTGAAAAAGGGGTTAGGATAATAATATGGTGCTCCCAAGATTTTCTTTATCTCCACCCAAAAAAAATTCATATTTCCTCACCCTAATTAAAAAAATTATTTTCTAAAAATATTCCAAAAAATTTTTTGTTTAAAATTTATTCCTCATTGTCATCAATCAAATCTAATTCGGCGAAGAAAATTTTTGTTTATTAAACTAAAAATTCTTTTTGGTTATTAAACTAATTTTTCTTCTTGATCTTGTGGCCGGAAATTGGCAAATATTTGGAAAGAAGGAGAAAAAGGAAAAACGCCTAAAAATATTACAACATAAATTCGCCAAATTGTGGTTTTTTTTGGCGAGTCAATCTTTTATTTGGGCGTGATCATGCGCTCAAATGAAAGAAAAATTCCCATAAATATGAACAAATCGGTCACCAATTTGGATCATTTGATCAAGAAGAGCCTCAAACAAGCAGTCAACACTAGAAGAGCCTAAAGAAGAGCCAGAATAATTTTGGAAAAAAAAGAAACCAGTGGACCGAGGAAGCTTTGACAAACAATAGTCAATCAAAGTTTTAAATATTTGGATTTTTAAACTTTGATTCGGCTGATCTTGTTGGTTTGACTGAGCTTTGAGTTGGTTGATCTGTTTTGACTGGCTTTGAGTGGGCTGATCTGCGATTTGGCTGATCCTTGGCTAATTTGATTGAGTTGGCTGATCTGATTGACTGAGGCTGATCTGATTTGAGTTGATTTTATTTGATTTGGCTGTTTTTTGGCGCATCTTGGATTTTTTATACGGAGGCACCTGATTTTTCTGATTTGCTGACCTTTCGCTGTTGCTGATCTCGATTGGATTTTTTGAAGGGGAACCAGTTGATCTTGATTTGATTGAGCTGATTTTTAATTTCATTTGACGATTTTTGGATTAAAGCATTCTGAAGTTTGCGGTTGTTGCTGAAGCTGAGACCATTGAACAGGAGAAAAGCGGATTTTGGACTTTGTGGAAGGAAGCCGCTTAATCGTGGACCTAAAATTCGAAGTTCTGACCTCACATTCTTTTAGACGAGCCTCTAAATTTTAAACAGTGCCTCGGAATTGAATTTGAAACGTGCACGTTAAAATAATTAAAAGGAAAAAATTTTGGTTGATAAAAAATTTTTCAAATCCCGAATCCCTGCCTGGCAGTTTAGTGGACTAACTCGGCCGGTTGTCTACTAAATCCCGTATTAAGGGCAAAAAGCTAGCTATAAAAAAAGAGAAGAATAAAGAAAGAAAGAATAAAAATTAAAGTGTTAGGTAAATTTGGGAAATAAATAAAATTAAAAGAAAAATCTGAGGGCTGGTTTGGGATTAGAAAGCTCGCAATGAAGGATGAGAAGAAACCAGAACTTGGAATGGAAAGGAAAAATATCGAAGCTAACAGCGGAGGCAGTGTTTTGGGACTACCTTATCCTAAATCTTATGATGGTTCTGAAGATTTTGTTTGTTATCTGAAGACTTTCAATCGTGTAGCTACAGCTCATGGATGGATGCCGGCAAGATGTGCGCAAATTTTGCCGCTCTATTTAACTGGCTCAGCTTTGGCGATATATGAAGGAATGCCAGATAGAGAGAAAAATTCCTGGAAGGTACTTGTTGAAGGCTTAGCCAGCAGATTGAAAAAGATGTCAACTAAAGAGATGGCTCTCGAGAAGCTGGCTGAAAGAAGGCAGGAATTTGGAGAATCACTGGAAGAATTTTCCAATGATTTGAAAAAACTGGTGGAACGAGCTTATCCAGATGCGTCATTTGAACTGAATATTTCGGCACTTAAATTAGAGGATGATCAAAAGAAGAATTTGAAAACCGAGATTGAAAATATGGCCAAAAGATTCAGAGAGGAAATTTGCCTGGAAAAATTTAAATATGGTCTGTTGCCGGAAATTAGGGAGAAAATCATCTTTATGAAAGCGCCCTCTTCATTAGCCGAAGCTGTGTCGCAAGCGAGAAGAGTGGAAGAGTTGAATGCAACAATTAAAGCGGATACCTGGAAAAGAATGGAGGAAATAGAGATCAAGGCGGCGCTAGCTCAAGTTAATGAAGTAGGTGAGATAAATGCAGATCCGGAAGAATGGGGTGAGGAACAGATTGACCCAAATTTTGGCCCATACTATGATGAATATTATAATGACCATGACCAATATTATGACCATGAGCAAAATTATGTCGATGAAGAATGCCAATGGATGCCAAATGAAAATAATGAGTATTGGGTAGAGGAAGAATATCAAGATCAATTTGGCAATGATTGTTGTTTCGATGATCAAGGTGATCAATACTGGCCCACAGATCAAACGAGATTTGATGACTATTGAGGAATTAAAAAAAATACTTGGTGATGGTTCTAAAACTCAATTTTTGCGCTATGCTTATTTCGATGTTACCCCCACCCCCAGGAGAGGAAGAAAAGCGGATTTTGGCCTTTATTTTTAACCCAGCCCTTTGACATTTTCTTGGATGAATGCTCTGTTGCTATATATATATATATAATTTTTCGGATTTTCACTAAAATTTTCTCACCTCCTGCTTTATTATTACTGATCCAATACATAAAATTTGCCGCCGACTAAAACATACAGTGTAGGAATTTGGTGAAGAAAAGCGACGTGTTGGCGCGATAAGATTTGATTGGTAAAAAGAATGAAAGTGAAAAAATTGAGATGATTAACATGGCCGAGGAAGAATACATAAAGATAGATAAAAAATAAATAATAAAGATAATATTTTTTCACACATTTTCTTGCCATATCCGCTTCTCCTGTTGTATCCCCCACCCCCCGCGTATAGAATGTCATAGTTAAGAAAAATTATTTAACGCCCATTTTTAATGCCCCATAAAAGGCGAGAAAGAACTGGCCAAATAGGTTCATTCGCCCAATCTCAAGTCCGACCAAAAGTTGGCCGGTTCCTTCTCCCTTATATTTTATTAATATATTTGTTAAATAAAAGTTTAAAAAGAAAGCTTTCCTTTTAATTGGTGGATCGGCGCGCCCCAAGGGTGGGTTACCACTCTTGGGGCCCAACGCCGACTAACTCCCTGAAAAAGGGGTTAGGATAATAATAGTACTTCCAGACTAAACTTATTGTACCTACACATAACATTTTCTTTATCGGAGTTCTGCTATATAAAGTAGTATACAATGCTTTTCTATATATGTGCACTCCAAAATTAATTTAGAAATATTTTTAAGTTCAATATAAACAAAAAATGCCAAAAAAATTCGTTCAAAATTTGGTTCAATATTTCAGAGGTAAAAAAATCTATTAATTTGTTTATTGTGTACATCCCAAAAACAAATTCTCAACCCGATTGATAAATTAATCTGTATTAGTAGAAGCACTATTTTCACCTCCATTGCTGATATTGCAAAGCTTTCCAATAAATGAGTCTTCCTTTCCCTTCACAAGGCTTGAATCAGTCTAAAGTATTAAAAATATATTCAAAAATAAGTATGAGTTCTCCCCATTAATAATATATTGGTAATTCTTCGGTTGTCGCCCCCCCCCCTTTTTTATGTTCTATTTTTCCCATTTCCTATGAAATTTCTATGAATTTTTATATACATTCGAAAGAGCTCTTCGAGCTGAGTCGAATGGCACTAGAATCATCGAAATCTGACTTAAATCAGCATAGTTATGAGCATTTGTTTTAATCACTTTCAACAACACAAGAAGCATGTCCATCGAGGATTTAGCTTCGTAATATTTTTCAAAATCGCCAAATCTAACCGATCATAGTATCAATCTACCCAGCTCGGATAGCTCTTTCGAATGACATATAATAAATTATATGTCAAACAAAAAAGCTCAAAATGGTCAGGGAAACAAAAAAGGGGGGCGACAACCGAAGAATTACCAATATATTTAAATAAAAATAACTAACACTGGCATTCATGGAAACAAGACTTGAATTAAGTGGACGTATTCCAGCCTGTGTTGAGAAGGAAAGACATGAACGACTAAATAAATTAAATAAGTATATAACGCTCGAAAAAAATAAAACCTTGGAACTGAGATGTCTTCTTTGTAGAAAGTAGACGGCACAAGTCTAGTCGGAGTTTCAACGCCGGACATATCATTTTCCAAAAATGAGCAGGAACCATTGGAACTATTTGCAGAAGTTTTTGGTAGAACTGTTGTTTTTTGAGCAGTCAAAGCATTCCGTTCTCTACACGGCACAACACCAATCATTTTTCCACGGAAAAGTAATACATTTTTGGAGAGAGCCTGTCGAGCATGAACAGGTGACGAATAACGAATATGCACCCAATTTCCATCCTTTGTCGCCTTATATCACAAAAAAATTTATGAGTAAAAGTTAGAAAAATACCCGGTGTGCCATGATATCCCCATGTCGAGAAAATAATTCCAAAACGCCGTCAAGAAAATCAGGCGTAAAGCCAAAGACAGTGACCCAATGAAATTCTCCATCGATGCCATTGCAGGTTTCTTCGGAATCGATTTCACACGTTTCTTCAACTTGTTCTTGCTCTGAATGCGATGGTTCCATTCTAGAAAGTTTTGAAGGTGGTTCAACAATTTCCTCGTTTAATGAGCGAAGAGGTGGTCCTTTAACATAAAAATTATAAAATAATGTTAGGACGCTTAAATCGTAAATGATCAAGGTGAAAAAATATTTCCTAATTAAACGAAAAAGTATTCCTAATAAGTAGTACCGGTCATCGGTTATCTCCCCGTATTTTCCATTATTTTACCGGCAATACTGATAAGTACAAAGCCCTGTTATAGAACGGTCTCTATTTTCAATAAGTTATTGTATTCTCATAAAATTTTTACAAGAATTTTATGGTACACAAACTATACAGGACCATTGGTTCTAAAAAGCCGAGCCTGGTACCTATCAGTCAGCTGGCAAAATGATAGACTCTTGAAAATTTTGTAACATTTAGAAAAAGATGGAATAAATCACTAGACTAAAGACTTAACGGCACAATTATCTAATATAAAAGAAACCATTCCAAAGAGAAGTGGAAGCAGATTTGCCGCTGCTTAAACGTTGCAACTTTCTAGATTCAGGTGATTTTGAACGTGACCGAACAAGAACAGGAGACCAATGAACACTTTTGCTTGTACCGCTTGAAAGTTCTCTTTTTCTTAATATTCCTGGTGAACCAAATCCTAAAATAATAGAGTATTGTCAGTCTGTCAAATAAAATAAAACCTCCGTTTTTAGATGTAAAACTGCGCCTAGCCGGAGTTTTATTTATTGCCTTTAAACTTTTGTGCCTAGCCTCCTCACCGCCTTCCTAAGATACATTATTAAAAACAATATCAAAAGCATAATAACCACAACAGTTGAAGGAGTATTCAATAAACTTTGTTCTTGTAAGTTGGTCGATTCATCATTTATTAAATTATTAGCCTTTTCTGAACTATCTATTAATCCTTCAATAATTTCACTGACAATTTTATTTACATCTTCAATTGATTGTTCTTCAATTTTTTCCTCTATTTCATTAGGCTTATCTTCTACGGATTCATCAACCACAACAGAGGTATTCTCTTCCGCTATTTCGAGCCCTTCCTTTAGTTGTTTAATGTATGATGTGTGTGGCGGCTCAATTTGTGAAAATGGGTTGCGATTTTTGATTTGAGAAATACAATTCTACAAAGTTAAATAAAAAATTAATTTATTAATTGTTAAAAAGAAATGTTCTAAAGTTTCATTTTAGTGGTATTTGAAAAAATTTGTATTTTCTTTAGATCTTTTCTGGTACCAGGCACGTAGCCATGGAGAGGAATTTCCCCTCACTGGAATGTTAGGAAAATGATCAAAAAATAAATTAAGCCCCTCTATAAGATGCAATTTAGCCAAAAAATGTGGGGAGATAATTCTATAGTACTTTTATCATTTATCCAAGTTCTTAATCAATTAGAAGGAGAAGGCCAAATGTAAAAAATAAAAAATAGTATATACTTTTAGTGATTCAAATTTCATAGTTGTTTCCTTTGCCCAAGCTATAAATTGTGCAAGAAACAAAACTAATTGACCTGAGCGATCTATATCAGTAGAAGGTGAAAGATTGTAAATATTGTTAAATAAAGTGACAAATAAATTCGTAATTCGTTCCTCAAATTTGACTAAAATAAAAATGCTTAAAAATTTAGAAAAATTGAAGAAAACCTATTTTATTTCTATTGCATTTAACGTCGCAAAACCGAATACATTGCATTGCGTAAACACTATGATCAACAAGAACAATTGGATTATCAAAAACGCACGGTTTTGTATTATCTAAAAAATTGAATGAAGTCGATTACTAGTGTCTAAAAATTGAAATAATAATCCAAGAGAGTTCTAATAAGAACATAAAAATTTCTACATAAATGGCCCATCTGGTTTGTTATCAAAAGAATTTTTCACAAGATTTTTCAAAATCTTTTAAAGTAAAATCTTACGAGAATTTTGAGAATTTAGGAAGGCCGTAAGCCAAAAAAATTCACTCCATCCCCTCCCCAAATTTTTTCCTTATATGTATCCATTTCGGGAAGTCCCTAACGCTCACAAAATAAAACAAACGTAATTTCGGCGACGCAATTATAAGAGATTCTAGAACATCCAAAAGACGAGGCCATAATTCAGGTATTTCCTTTAAAGTAATATGAGAATAAGCTTTTCTTTCCAATTTTGAATTAAGTAAAGAAACAAGGTTTGTTCCCAAAGGCCCACTAACACTTTGATAAATAATTGAAAATTCCTCGTTAGTTGATTTATAATCGGTTGTTCCACCAACACAATAACGAAGAAGACCGTGTGCAACCTGATAAAAATATGAATTTATTTTTGATTTTTAAAAAATACCTACATCTTCAAAATGGATAGAAAGACGAGATTCAAGAGAAATACAACAAAACCACCAACAATCAAAAATTTCTTTAGCCATTTCTGGGACTTGTTTGTATTTTAAAGCTTTAAGAATAAGTTCAAGCCGACTGCCAATTTTTGCGCCTTAAATATTTTAATTTTATGTAAAAATTATAAAAATTAAAAGGTTAATAAAAAAAGGACAAAAAATCCCAAAAAACCTTACTTTTTTCAGAAGATAGAACAAGCATACTCCACCTTGGATCACTAGCAAATACTGTCGCAAGAACTTTCCAGGAGCGAAAAGCCTCTTTCGCGACACTCAGATGTACTGATCGAATTGCCAAAGGAAAAACAGAGACACACGAATTAGTCTTTCCACTTGGTTGAATTTCTGCCTAAAATTAATTTAAAGTTAAAAATAATTAAAAAAACATACAAATCCAAACATTCTTATAGCAATTCCCCAAGCCCTTATAGCTCTAATACATGAAAATTCAATTTGTTTTTCCAGGCAATTTTTCACAAGTAATAATCCTTCTTTTTGTAGCCATTGCACTAATTTTTCATGAATGGAGAGACCAGATTTTATTCCAGATTTTGAAGTGAGATCAATTCCAATACCAAATTCATCAAATATAAGTGTAAATTTTTCAAAAATCCATCCACCATCCCCTTCATTTTCGAAACTTTCAAAAACATCTTTAACGAATCGAATAGTCCAACTACCATTAATTGCCTTTGAGATCAATTCAAGAATATTTCCATCGTTACTAAAAATTAAAAGAAATATTAAATTAAAAAATAAATCCTAAACAGATTTCTCAATTCCCCTAGGATTTTACTCACTAATTATTTAACCCCCGTATCAGGATTTTTTAATGTAGCAGAACCTGAATGCTTGTTTATAACAATTAATTCTATCAATAAAACTATGTAAATTATTCAATTTTGATAAAACCATAATCATTTCTAGCGCCGCTGACATTGTTAATCTAAAAAATATTTGAAAGTGAGAAGTCCAAAAATTTAGAAAAATGTTTTGGTTAGTCAATTGAAAACAGTCTTGTAAAAAAACAGGGATTTTGCGGGACCTTTTCTAGAAAATCCCAGGTTTATAGCGAGAAATGGAATTTCCGAATTCCCGTGAATTCTGATCCGTTTAAAGTTAAAGGGGAGAAAAATGGGCAGAAAAAGGGAAAAAATGTAAAAGGATCATCAAGTTTAAAAAATTCTAAACTTAATCCGACAACAAAAGCGTGTCCGGACAATGCGTCAGTAGACTATTGGTCAGTGGCCGGATAAAACGTCAGTAGACCAAAAGGGAGCTTTAAATATTTGTGTTAAATTTTGGCCTTTCATGTGTTTTGTTATTTTTGACGAAATTAACGCAAATCTTTGCAAAAAGGTGAAAATTTCCGATTTCGGCACCACTGGCATGGTGTAGTGGTTAACACACCTAACTTGCACTTAACGTGAGACTCAGTTTCGATGCCTGGCGGCAGTTGGTGGCTGCTTTAGACTCAGTTTCGATGCCTGGCGGCATTGGTGGCTGCTGTCCCTGTATAGCACCTACAGTGGCACGCCCCTAGCCTGAACTGGAGGAACAGAATCAGAGAACCCGGAACCGGAATTCAAAAAACGTTAAGTTCCGGTCATCCTGAATCGGAAATGCCGGCGAAGCATCAATACAAATTAATAGACTTGATAGGTTCTTTATTTTTTGCGTTCTTATGCGCGATGTTTTCTGAACATGCTTTGATTTTTACAATTAGCTCTTGCTCTCGTTCTTATTATAATTTTTGTATTGCTTTAAAAAATCAAGCAGGACACTAAAAAGGAAAATTTTTGCTCTGAAAATCCCAAAATTTATTACATGCGGCGCTAATAATGCATGAAATTATAATTTTTATCGAGTATAACAATAATTTCTTTGTTTCAATTATTCAACCGCAAAGATGATTAAATTTTTCTTGTCGAATTTTATTTATTTATCCACCAAATTTATATCTTTCTCCTGTTTTATATTATCTAAATTTCATTTGTATTTTCTTTGAAGGAAAACAGCGACAAATAAATCAAGTATTTTGGATAAAGTCCAATTAAAATTCCAATTAATCGTATTTCTTAATTAAAAATCTAATTTCCAAAATTACTTTTAATCAAGCATTTTGCTTGGTTAAAACGCAAGCAATTGAAGATGAGGGCTTCTCTTATTTTATTATTTTAGTTATTGGTTATTCCTTCGACGTTGCAAGAGGAATAATAGATCCCTTTAATCATATATGTACATACTCGAATAATTACCCTTCCTAATACCTTAGTGGTGTCTATAAAGGATAAAACAAAAAACATATATTAATGTAGAAACAATAATTACCCTCTCTCAAATAATTACCCCATCTAGCGAAAGGTTGGAAAAGTAATAATTTGAGAAGTCCATTTTATCTAAATTTAATTGAAAATATGTATATCTGGATTTTTATTACTTTATTTAAACTAATCCCTACAATTAACACAAACAGATTCTTCCACTTCCTTATTTACTTTTTATATTTTTTTTCATTCAATACTTAATTCTTTAATCGAAATTAATAAACACATTGTGAATTATTTATTAAAAAATTATGGATGAGTAAAATGAAAATAATAACAATGGCACAGCAGGAAATTTTTATTGGAACGAGAACTACGAGAATTATAAAATAATTTTGTGAAGAAGACAATTTGTGTACATACTATTGTTTGGAAAAGGTGTTAAAGATGGGGGAAATACTTGAATTAACAAGAAGAGGGAGAGAGGGAGGGGGAGTGATTTTTGTTAGTTTTTTACTAATCCACTTGTATTTATGTGTTATTCTACTACTATATTTTAGTTAAAGCTTGTGTCTTAATCCTTGACTTTACTTTTTCTTTTATACAAACAACTCATTAAATCGTCAATCATTTAATAAGAAATTTATGTATTATGTAGAATAAAATAATTTTTTTAAACAAAAATATTTTAAAGTAGAAAACAATACATACTAACTAGTTTTTAAATAATTATTTGCAATTTAATAATATTTCCTTTATAATTTTTTTGTTTTGTTGTTTTAAATTAATCCGAGAAAGACAAAGTTTGAATTAATATACCGTAAATGCTCGAATAATTACCCTAGGTAATTATTGTTTCAACCTTTCGCTTACGGGGTAATTATTTGAGATAGGGTAATTATTTGAGATAGGGTAATTATTCGAGCATTTACGGTATCAATCCATTTCAACAATATTTTTTGGTACTTTATGGATATGTCACCCCCCTCCTATTTTGAGTCTCAGAGTTTTCCTTAAACGTAGAAAATGGTCAGAGATTATTTTCTTCTCCATGTCAATCATTTTTCTTTCTTCAAGCAAATGTGGTAAATTTAGAAACGAAATGAGTGAAATGTAAGTACAAAATATGTGAAAAGGCAAAATAAACAAGCAAAATACTTGAAGAAGAAAAAAATGATTGACATGGAGAAGAGAATAATCTCTGACCATTTTCTACGTTTAAGGAAAACTCTGAGACTCAAAATAGGAGGGGGGGGGGTGACATATCCATAAAGTACCTATTTTTTTATTAAAATTAAATGTTCTTCTTACATTTAAAAATGTCTTCACAACTTGTGTTTCTTACTTATGCCCCAACATTTCGGTCTTTGCATCGTTTCAGAATCCCTGATTATGCAAAATTTTTACTTTATTTTTTTATTTCAGAATAATTTTTGAAAAATAATTTTTTCAATAAATTATTCAAAGTAAATCTCATCATTATTGTTTACTATTATTTTCCTTTTTTAATATAAAATACTGTATTTACATCTTGTTTGCGCAAATGGCAATTAACATTTTTTCTCTACCTTTTCTTTACATTAGTAATAACCTCTTCCCCCCTCAATTTCTTCATTCTCGAAAAACCTTCCTTCCTATTTTTCTTTCAAATAATACTGAACCCGACGGTCAACTAAACACATTATGTAAAATAAATAAATATTCAGTTTTCCAGGATTTTCATTTCCTTTTCTTATGATCCTTTTCCATAATAAATCAGTGCGCGCGGGTGAAGAGGAAAGGAAAGGAATGAAAAAGCAAAAAGGTGAGGGGGGAATAAAGCCAGTAAACTCTCACATTTTTATTCCTATTTATATTCTAAAAGAATATTTTTAAAAAATTATGCGAAAATTCTGGACGAGGCTGGAAAGTTGGTAAAAAGTGTGATGAAGTGTTGGAAATTCATTTTTCCAGGATTTTTATTTGGCAGGAAAGAATAATTAACGTATTAAGGTAGGAATTAAATTGCTGAGAATTATCACCTTTTTTCATAATATTCCTTACATTATTGGTGCCAGATAATATTGTGAAAAAGAAGAAAAAAATGCTTAGATTGGTCTAAGTTCTAATAAAACACATCCTCACTAGTTTAGTTGGTAAAGCATATATCGTCCAACATCTTCCGGTCGGTCTCATGATCGTTACCTGCCTACTACATATCTAAACTTTTGTATTTTTCTACTATTATTTAAAAATCTAAACAGTTTTGGGCATCTCATGTTGATTGTTTATTTATTTTTATATTTTTTAATACTTTTCTCACAATAACCAAAACAAAAAGGCTGTCGCCATAAATTCATCAAATCTTCACCATTAAAGATTTACTAAAAGGTGCGAGCGCATTTTCCTTTCAAATCTCTTTTGGGAAATGGTTATTTTCTCTTCAATTTTTAAAAAAGAAATTACCGAACAAAGAAATTAAAGAATAATTCGGCTTTTTTTATTTTAAATTCTTCTGGGAAAATGTCATCACCACACAAACATTTGTTTTGTTTATTGTTGCTTTGACTTATATTGCCCTTTCCCGAAATGAGGAAGAAAACCGAAAAATAAAAATAGATTATTAAAAGATAAATCTTCTATTTTTAAATATTTTTATTAAAATTGAGACAGCCGTTCATCTTTTAACTTCCCGCTGCGTTCTTTTAATCAAAATTTAATATTTATTAAAAATTCTCTCCCTTTGTTTTTCTATTTTCTTAATAATGTTGTTAATTTCTCCAAAATTACATCCTTATCTTCTTAACAATTAATTTTTAAATCTCAATTGTGGGCATAAAATAAAGCTGAAAATTAAGTACTTAATTATTCATAATATTTTATTTAGGCAATAAAATGTCTTCTAATACAAAAAATCAAAAAACGGTTTGGAATCCAGGTTTGGACAATTCAAATAATGAAATAAATAGACAAAAGAATATTTCAAAAGAATATTTAAATTCATTAAAATCCCCTTCCTCTTCCAATTTTTCTTCTTCACCCTCATCGTCATCCTCCCTTTCAATTTCACCTCGATTTGCTTTTATCGCAGCTACTGAACAATATCTTCGATTACAACAAAATAATCAAATAAATCAATTAAAACAACAACAAACCCAAAAACAACAAACATATTCATTACCTCAATTACCTCCTGGAATTCTTTTTAGGTTTTCTATTAAGATAACCTTAGAAATTAAAAAATAGAGGTTTTTACTAAAGTATCTCAGACTTGATCATTTCTTGCCTAAAAATCGGATGACATAGAAACCGACCGTTTTTTGGTTTTTGATCTAATAAATTTAATTAATGCCAATTTCCAATATTTATAGATTAAAAATAATTTTTCTTAAATTTTATTAAATAATTTTTTTATTTAAAGAAGGCCTCCTCCATTTTTCCAATCAACTTCTTTACCTTTCCCAATTCCATTTATACCTCCTCCAAATTCCTTCTCAGAAACAGCTTCAAACACTAATAATTTAACAACAATTCCTCAACCTTTTATTCGACCACCATCATTTTTTCCTTCTTTCTTTCCATCATTTGGAGGACCTTTAGGGAACTTTGCTAATTTAGCAATGACATTGGCTGCTAAAAAACAAAATGAAAAATCTTTTACAATTGTAGAAACATTAAAAGAAGACAAAAATAATAAAGAAAAAATAATTAAAAGAAGAAAATCATTAATTAATTGTAAAACAAGGAAAAGGCCTTTTCCTTCAAAATTAAATTTTATAATAAACAATAATGGAAATAATGGTGAAATTACTAAAACAATAAATGATACTAAAAATGTAAAGATTTTTAAATAATTTTATATATACTAACTGTTTTAATTTTTTTTAATTGTAACTTTTTGAAGGATCGTTAACTGGAAATCTAATTTTAGTCTGGAATTCCACAGGGTTTTAATTGGCTTTTAGATATTTAACAAATAATTAAAGAATTTTTGAATATTTTAACAAAAAGAATTTTTAAGTTTGTGTGTTAAAGAAATATTTTTGACTTAAAATTGAAAGTTATAAGATCAATTTGTTTAAAATTTTTTATCTATAAGGACTTGATAAAAGTTAAAGTAGTTAACAAAATAAAGTCTCAACAAAGTTGTAATTCTTCGAGAAAATTATTTTAAACAAATTTTAGGACAAACTTATCAGGCAAGAGAAGGAAGAAATATTTAATAATTCTTTACCATCAACAACAAACCCAATAATTGAATTAATATTAAAAGAAGAGAATAGTAAAAACAACAAAAACAACAACACCAACAATAATTATTTAAATATTAATTTTAATACTTGTGGTTAATTTTATTTTTTAATTAAAATTTAAAAAAAATTTTTTAAGCAATTTGTGGTGTTTCTTTTCGTTTAACTTCTGAATTAATTCAACATGCTCGTTCCAATCATCGACAACCTAACCGTTATGATAGACTAGAAGGGCCTTCTATTGAAGAAGCTCAAAAATTTAATAAAGAAAGAATAAATGGAAATAATGAAAGAAGAAAATAATTTTAAAATTAAAAAAAGGACTAATTGGAATTAGTTTTTGAAGAGAGTTGAATTTTTTTCGGAAAGTAAAGGAATCGTAAGCTTATCCTCATCGCAAACATTTTTTTTTCAAAAATAAATTTAAATTAATTTTATTTTTAAATATATTTTTTATAAATATTTTTATTTATATTCATAATTATCCTTTCCCAATATCATTTCTTTCAATTTCCTTCCCTTCATTTTCTATTTTTTCATAATTATTTTTTGATGGTTGTTTAACAATAATTTCTTTAATATTCTTATTTTCTTCTTCATCATCAGAATTACTTTCTTCACTTTCATCTGTTTCATTTAAAACAAACTTTTCCGATTGAATAAAATCAGAATTTAAAATTATTTTGTGCTGTTGGTCTTTTGTTAAACTAAAAATTAAAATTTTAATTAAAAGTTTCTTTAAATAAACTTGTAAAAATGTTGTTGAATTAATGCTGCTAGCAATAAAAGGAGAAAACAAAACTTAAATAAAATTATAGGTTGGATGTATTTAATATTTTAAGATAAATTTCCTTGTTAACTAGAATACCTAAATATTTAAATAAATTATCTCCTACCATAAAAATTAAATCAAGCGAAATATTTTGCCATAATAAAAATATAACTAATAAATTTAAAGGTATTCTAAAAAGATTCATTGTTGTTGAACGACTCTAAATATTATAAAATTTTTTAAAAGAACTATTAAATTAAAATCACCTTTTCAGCAATATATTTACTTCTAAGAAAACCTAAAGTTGGCCAAGCAATACCTACACAAAGTTCAAAAAGATTAAAAGAAGCAAATATAGATAATGGCTGATCAGACACTAAAAATGGTGTAGACAATGATAGTGCAGAAAATAATAATACAAAACTAAAAAAAGGAAATTATGTATAGAAAATTTTGTGGAAACTTTCATTAAAATTTATTTTTTTACAAAGGAAATCCCTAATTTTATGTATAGATTAGGTGTGTTTTGTGAATAACAGAATACGCACATAAATAAAAAAATAACTCTAATTTGTTAATCTTTCTTATTTATTACCCCTCTATAACGTTATTATTAACCCTATAACGATATCCAACTTTTAATAAGATATTCCTAACTAAAAAACAAATGGCTAAATAATATTATTTCGAATAAAATAATTAACAACCGCATAATAGCTTCAGGTTTCCATCTTTGACATAATGGATTAAATAATGCAGATCCAGCCATAACTGACAACATAAAAGATGCAAAAATATAGCCATGGGGAATTGCCTCAGATTCAGCTGCTCTACTCAAAGCCGGGGTCCATTCAAGAACAAAAACATACATACAACTATTTTTAAATTAATTTTTGAGGATTTTTAAAAATATTTAAATATTTCATTAGTTTACGCAAACAAAAACGTTTCAAGCATTTAAATTATGCACTTCTATTTATATATGAATAAACAGTTTTCAATAATACAATCGAATCTCAATAAGATAATTCCCCCAATATTACAACACTTCCGTTAACATCTAGGCTAAATTACCCCAAGGATTATCATCTATAAAGATTCGGTTGTAATTTAATTCTTACCCTTCAAAAAGGCTCTGAATTAAACCAAGACAAAGAATTCTGCAATCTTTAATTTATAAATAAAATTTAAAAATAAATTTAAAGAAAAACCATTTCTAATTGAATTAAAGGCAAATAAAAAATTTTCTCCAATTTTAGCCTGTTCGTCTCCATAATTTTCAGACCAAGTAAAAAGACAGGCAAACCCCATAAAAATTAGAATAATAAAAGAAGCATCGAAAGGGGCACTTTTTAAAAGATTATTTAGAAAATTTAAAAATTTTTAGGAATTTATAAAGATTCCTCCTTTAATATTTAGAAGACGAAAATATTTTTAAACAAAAAAAAATTAGTTTAATTAAAATAAAAACATACACATATCCAAACAAATTAGCCACTTGTTGAGCAAAAATACCAGAAAGTATAGCAATTAATGAGTTTGTCCATGTTTGTTTAGCAAAAATTGATTTAAGTTTTTCTTCATCAAATTGTCTCTAAAATGTTTTTTTATTTAGTTAATCAGGGGTTATGCAGATATAAAACTCCAATTCCGAATTTGTAGGAATCAAGACGGCGGGACGTGCCCTTATAAATATCGGGGCAAAAAGGTATAACAGTTTAAAATATAATTACTTTATTATGTTCACAAATTAGCCAAGATTCAAAAGCACTAAAAAGAATACTTGTAGAAATACCACCCAATAATCTTCCAATTAACAAAATATTAAAAGATGAAAAATGTTTTGTTAAACAGGCAATACTATATAAAAAAGCATAAAGAAGGCAATTAGCTTTTCTTCCACTAAAAATATTATTCTAATAGATTATATTAGAGACAAACAATTTATCAGCAAAAGAGCCAACAAAAGTACCAAAAATAAGACTTGAACCAAATCCAGCAATAAATAGTAATTCTAAAATTTTATATATCTTTTAAATTTATATATAAAAGTTGAAAAATTTAAAGCCTCTCCAAATAAAATTTAACTTTAATTTTGTCTCATGTTTACAGTGGAAGCTTTCGAGATAACATTCTCCCACATTTACTTTATTCGGGTTTTGTAAGTATACCGTATATACTCTATTAATTAGCCCGCCTCTATCAATTACTCTCTCTAGACAGAGGTCGAAACAATAATTATCAGGGTAATTAATAGAGTATATGTATACGGTACTTAAATTATTTTTGTATTATTAAAAAATTAATTTTTATTCTCAAAACAAACCAATTTGATGTTTGGTTAAATCATAGGATTGATATAAAGCATAAACATGTGGGCCCTGTAGCCAATCCCCAGCTACAGCCAATCCATACACCAATAAATAAACACGTTGAAAACGTTTAAAAGGTATATTATCTCGATTTAACATTTTTTAATTAAAAAAATAATTGAAAGGGTTTTTTAAAATGATTTTAACTTTTAAATTTTTATTAAAGCAAGAGTAAATAGATCCTTTTTTTATTTTACTTAATTTTGGATGAATATAAAGATACCCTAAATAGATAAAAGAATATTAAAAGATGATATCTACCTTCTAAGTAATTGAACTTTTAGTTTTGCACTAATTTAAATAAAAATGAATTGTCGGAATAAAGAAAATTAAATGAGAAATTGAAAATATATTTTTTAATTTTTTTTTATTTTATTAAAATAAAATAACATAAATGTATTTTAGTTTATAATTTAATTATTTTTTATTTTCCCTTTTTATTTTCACAATTATCGCAATCTTCCAATCCACTTTAAATAAATTTTAAAAATTTTTCAAAAAAAACTTCTTTTTAATTAATTACCTAACAATATAACAAACTCCAATCAAAAATTGAGGCTCAAAAGTAATATTTAAACGTCCAAAATTAATTAAATATAAATTGCAATTTATCCAAAAATTTTTCCCTTTAATATTTAAAAGACGAAAATATTTACTCTGTGAATGACCTTGATTTAAGGCTTAGAAATTTTAAATTATTTTTAATTAAAAAAAATATTTTTTTACCAATTTGGTGCATTTCTGTTACTTGACTTAAATCGTTTGGAAATACAAATTTATATAAAGAATTATCCAAAAGTTTTTGATGGGAATAACCAGATATTTCCATTAAACTGTAAAAGTTAAAAATTATTTATTTTCTAAAATAAAAAAATAATTTTGAAAAAATTTCACACCGATTGTCTACAAATAAAAGTTTTAATGAAAGATTTGCTCGAAACATAAACATTGAGGAACTAAAAGAATTTTTAAATTTAGTTATCTATTTAATTAGAAAACGTTAAAATCAATTCATTTTGTCCATCTTGTAACATTGGCTGACCAAACCCAATAAAACGTCCATCATTATCTGGCCATAAAGTTCCCATAAAATGGATTGTCTTTATTTTTAATTAAATAAAGAAATATTTCTTTATTTACAAGGAAAAAAAACTTTAATTCCTTGTAATCCTCTCGAAGAATTTGGGAAAGGTCTTCGACCAGATAAACAAAGAAAACGAAGTACAAAACTCATATCTGGATGTGTTATTTGTAGTATATTACAATCTACAAAAAGTGCTAATTTATCTATTAAAAGTTGGACATCATTTGGGTGAAGAAAATTAATTAAATAACTTCCGACTAAAGTTGCCTAAAATTTCGAAGAATTTTTAAATCTAATAATTATTTTAATGCCTGAGGAAGGCCTAAATGGATTGCTACAGTCTCGCTAACATAAAGAATATTTCCTTTATTATTTATTACAATTATAAATCCATCCATTGCCTTTAAAAAAATAAATAAATTTATTTTTTTAAATTAAATTACTTGAAATAAATTTAATGCAAATTGATGTAATAAAGGTTTTTTAATTAAACAATTGGAAGTAGAAGCCGCCCATTGACGTTTAAGTTGGCGATCATCTAAGCATTCTTTTGTTGTTTTTAAAAATAAATTATTTTCTTTAAAATTATTTTTAATTAAATTAGAAATTAATTGATTAAGTTGGAGGTAAGAAATAATTATACGAATAATGCCTGCTTTATCCAATTGGTCTATAATTATTTAAATAAAAATAATTAAAAATTAAATATATGCCTCGAATAGGTGGAGATAAAGGCAATAAATTAGCTAAAATTGAGAAAGCATTTTTTTCCTTAAAAATAATTATTTAATTACAAAAAATATTTATTTATTTTTTACCTTATCTCTTCTATTTTTACCAACAATTTCAAATAAATTATAATTATTGACAATTTGATTATGCTTTTCATTCCTTCTTTTTATTTTGACATTCATCTTTTATTTAAAATTAAATTAATATTTTTTTATTAATTTTTTAAATATTTTAAATTAATATATCTTTTATAAAAATAAATTTTCAAAAAAAATATTTAAAATTAAATAAAGTCAATTAAAATTCTTTATTTTAAATATAAAAAATGAATAATTCATTAGAAATTTAAACGTATTTATTTTTATTTTTAAAACCCGAAAATAAAAAAGAATAAAAATTTTCTTATTTATTTTTAAAAATTTTTATCTTCAATTTAGAATTTCCACGTTTTTAATAATTTTTTATGGTCAATATTTTTTAAAAATAATCAAAAGGCAACAGAAGCAGTCTCCAAAATATTGATCAAACAAAATATTTAAAAATATATATTTTAATAAACAAAGCTAAATCTCAATATAAAAGGCATGTAAAAACTAAATTAAAAAAGTTTGTATTGAGTTCTAACTTTAATTAATTACAAATAAAATTTTTTTAAATATATGACGATTTGTACTATTTTTAAGTAATTAATTTAAGATATGTGTTTAGTTAACGAGTTACTTTTGAAGTAAAAATTAAAACAATTTGCGAACATTTAAGTTAATTAAATAGTGATTTTATTTAGATCAGAAAAAGAGAAAAATCACAAAAGTAGACTGGCAATTGGGAAAATATTTTTTGGGAAATTTTGTGAAAAATAATTTTAATTTAGGGATATTTATGTATTTTTCGATTCGAACATTCTTAACAGAAAATTCTATACAAATATATTTAAAATAAGAATTGCTCTAATCGAAATGATATTTAAAAAATATTTTTAACTCCAAACAACAATAATTTATTGTAGAAATGTTTATTTTTTAATTTTAGAAACAAATAAAAATAGAAAATAAAAGACAAGTCATGGGATTAAATTAAAAAGAAGTTTTGTTTAAATAAAAAATATAAATTTATAAAAATAATTTTTTAAATTAATTTTATTTTTTTATTCCTCTATTTACTACTAGAAGAAAGAAATTTCAGCATATTTTTTGGAAAGTTCCATAGTTAATCTAAAAATTGTTAAATAATTAATTATAAGGATAATTATAAGGATAATCTATAGGTCCTTTAAAATTATAACTAAAAATCCTCATTTGTACTATTGAGTAATAAAAAATAATTTTTTTTAAACTTACGGATGTGGAGACATTAAATTAAATGTTTCAATTGTACATAAAGTTTCTCGTTTAAATGCAGCAACTTTCTAAACAAATTTTAAATTAAAATTGAGTATTTTTAATTTACATGAACATTCGATATTCTTAAAATAAGTTCAGCCATTCGAATAGAAGCCTCAATTTTATTAGGCATTTGTTCATCCAAATGTTTTTGTAAAGCAGCTAATAATGCTTCTCTTTTTGAATTAACTATTTTTGTTGCATTTTTACTTAAAGTCAAACATTCTTTAAAAATTAAATATTTTTTTAAAAATTAAAAAATAAAATTAATTGCCTGGATCAAAAAAAATTATTGCACACAAAAGAACATATTCAATTTCTGTCATTTTCATACGGCGAATCGGAACCTAAAAATCAAACAAAAAAATTAAATCACAAAATAATTTATTTAAAAATGATTTGTGTTACAAATAAAATAGACGCCATATATGGGTTGGATTCTATGTAATGAAAGAAGCTTAGCTTGTAAAGTGAATTTCACAATTAACGTTACTTACCAACAATCGGTAGGGAACAATTAGGAGGTTAACGTAGAAACAATTAGGAATCCAATATTTTCAAAATACCCTTAATAAAGTGCTGCACAAAAGTATAATATTTTTCAGCAAAATTTGATATTATTCGGATAACTCAATCCCGAGTTATACCATTTTTCCAAGTGTACTTTTGTGCAGCACCGTATATTTAGTGTATCCTTAGCAAAAAAACTTTTTAACAAATCCTATTATTAAAAATTAAAAGGATCCTCTTACCGTATTTGCTCTAATAGTTCCCCAGGCTCTATTAATTCCCCACCCCACGGATGAGTTGAAACAATAATCCCCCTCTTTCTACCCCACTCTATTAATTCCCCACTCTAGAGATGGGTTGAAACAATAATCCCCCTGGGGGATTACTAGAGCAAATACGGTAGTTAAGAAAAAAATTAATCAAGTTAAATATTTAAAAAGTATTCACCAAAATTTGATTAATAACAGCAACAACTGTAGGAATTAATCCACTCTTTTCTTTAATAATGTTTGCACTTAAATTCCGAAATCCGGAAAGGCCCCCTGGAAAAACAATTCTGTCAGTATAACGTTCAGAAGTATGAAAAGCTTCAGAAAAAACGAGAATAGAAAAACAGGAGTGAACAATTAATGCTTCTCTGTCTTCATATTTTAATTCAGAAAATTCATCAAAAGATTTTGCCCACTCAATTGTTGTTGAAAGAATTTTGGAACGCCAATAAGAAAAATTCATTTGATCTTCTTTAATTATTAAAAAGAAGAAAAATAAATTAAGATATTTCTACTCTAATTGAGGGACACCCCCTCTAATATAATCAAAACATTTTGATCTTTTAAATATCTACTCAGGGCTAAGAAAGCCTTAGATTGGGGGTATTGTTTAAGCAGTTTTAGCCACCCATAGTTAATTCAAACTTTTAAAAAAACACATTTTAGATTGAGGAGTTTCAGGGTTTTCAGGGTTTCAAAATAGCCGTTCTTTATCCCTATATTTTACCTGTTTTCATTTGATTTTGTTTATGAAAATCAAATTGCTGGAAACTGCTGGGCATTTTAAGAGCATCTTCAATAGTTGGATGTATTGGTGTAGTTGTAGATGTTAATAAAGTAGTAAATTGTCTTTCTCTTTTCATTAATTCTTTTATCTTTTAATAATTTATTCAATATCTACATTAATCTTAAACGAACCAGCGGATCGGTGATTTTTTCAACAATAAATTTTGGGGAACTAATTTCTGCAATTTTACGCTTTCTGCGGCGTTCAATGTTTAATTCTGGAAAATTAAAATATTTTAATTAAAGAAGGGATTATTTATTTACCTGCTGAATTCATTCCAACTTTGAGACATTTTTTAAAACGGCAAGAACGGCCTTTAATAAATTATTAAAAATATTCTAGATTAATATAGAATTTACATGAACAACGATGATCTTTGTCTATTGGACAGTTTCCACTACGATTACATGAATATGTCCGATTCTAAAAAGAATTTAAAAAATATTCGTTAGTATTTATTTTTACCTCAACAACAACACGACGAAAAAACGTTTTGCAACCATTACACGTCCAAACCTTAAAAAAATATTTTTTTCATTTAAAAAAATTTTTCCAACTGAAAAATGAATTCCGGAAGCTATATCTCCACAAACTGCACAAGGCTCTGAAATAGATTTTCCTTTAAGAAGTTCTTGTTTTTGTTGTTTTTGTTTGGTTAAAAAAGCATTGGTTACATGATGAACTTGGTCCTCATCACTTAAATAAATTTTGGAAATTTTAAAGAAAAAAGTTTAATCTTAATGAAAAGAAACCGACATCTTTCTGGAGGGGGTAATTTTTCAAGGAAATATAGATACATATGTATAGAATTCTGTTTTAATCAACCTTTAATAACGTTAAAAAAATAATGAAAAATTCCCCCACTTACTCATCATGATTTAACGCCTGAAGCGAATTTTTATCCAATTCATGGCTACATTCAAAAGTTGTTAAAAACCCTCCATCTCCTTTAGAATTAAATAAAAATCCATCAATTCCCTTTTCATAATTTGTAGGTATAGTTAAAGAAATCATTGCTAATGAAGGTATTGAACTAATTTGGAAAGGTGTTAACGGTTCTAATAAAGGTTTTGGTGGAAGTTGTTTTGTTGCAACATTAAGACATTGTCCAACATTATTATTTTGAATACAACAACCACCACAGTTTGGTGTTGTTGTTGTCCCCTTATTTTCCTCATTTTTAGGAGAATAGGGCCGTTGCCTTTTAGGGCTTAAACAAATATCTCCTGCGCACATTGTTGGTTTTTAAATTGAAAATCTTGGAGAAAAAATTAAAAGAATATTCTGCAAAAATAAAGAGAATTAAATAATAATTAAAAATAATAATTTATGTTCAAAGATTGCGTAAAATTTAAACAGTTGGACCTTTCATTTATAAATAAATATAAATAAATTTATTTATTAAATAATCTCTATACAAATTTACGGATAAGTGGAAGATTAAAGAAATCGGAAGCGGCTCTGAAACAAGAGCACTCACTCTCCATTAAAGAGAAAATCCATAGGATAGTCCATAAGATTTTTTGACTAAATAATAAATCGAGTATTTACAATATCAAAAAAATATATAAAATTTAGGGATGAATAAAAAATATTTTTTTATTAAAGAATTAATATTTAATATACCATTAATGGACTCAAAAAAATAAAATTTCTAACTATAAATTATAGGAATGAAGGCAAAGTCGATGTTTATGAAAGGCATTAGTATTTATAAGCAAACACGCTTTTAACTTAATTTAATGGATGGAATAAAAGTGCGCAGAATATTAATAATTAAATAAAAGGAATTTGTATTTTAAAATGCGGGGGAGATATATGATAGAAAAAAATTTTATCTAAATGTTTTTATTTAATAAAGATCACAAAAAATATTCAAACATATACAAAGATCTAAAAAGGATTATTAATGTCTAGAAATTAAAATATCAAAAATCACAAAAAAATAATTGAAAGGCTTTAAATTTGAGATTTAAATTATTGAAGGGATAGAGGGGAGGATATTGAAGTTATCCAAAAGATTATTTTTAAAAATGTTAAAGTATAGCAAAAATTTGAAAAAAAAAGATGAAGGGCTTCAAGGGACAAATGAGGGAAAATGAACATAATCCGGTATTGTGTTGTAAGAACGCGATATTCTAATGGCATGACAAAGGCTTAAATAAATATAAATTTTGCATCTATTTATTTGAATTTTACGAATTAAAATTTTGTAAAAAATTTAAGGTGCTTCCTCTCATAAATTTCATAACTTTTAACTCCATTATTATGCTAATATCTTTAAATTCGTGCTAGATATATTTTTTATTTCTCAAAAGAAGCCTTAAAAATACTTAAAATTAGAAGAAAAACATTAATTTGTTAATTCTTACCACTTATTTATTAAATTAACTTTATATAAAAATTTATTGATAAAATTGTGAACAACTCCAAAAACTAATTTTCATTCTCTCCCTTTATTTAATGTCGATCAATCACTTAAAAAATATTTTTTTCCAATTTCTTGCATTTTACCTTGCAAAGCGTGTAATGGTGGGGAATAAATTTGTAATTCTTAATTTTGCGCTTTTTATTTTTATAAATTACCCAAATAATTGCTTTAAGATTTATTGCATTTGTCCCTTTTCTGTTTAAAAAACCCAAAAAATTTTTTTAAATTTATTCCCCAACTTTTTTAAATTTCCCATTAAATTCTCGTTTAATAAACACGTCATTTATTAATTTTTATTTTTAATTTCCGGAGGCTAAGAATTAATTTATCCTGGTACTAGGGGGGGGGGGTGGAGGCGAAGTTAAATTCACATAAACATAAAGAATTGTCAGAATATGTATCTATTTAAATATTTTCCAAGTATTTTACAAAACTTAGCGCTTTCTCTCAAATAGTAAGGCCCCATCTATTAGTACGGCCCTTTAGATTAAAAAAATAGTAAGGCCCCATCTATTAGTACGGCCCTTCAATTAAAAAAAGGTTGAAAAATAAATAGTTCAGAAAATGCGGTAATAATTTAAAAATAATATCTTTCTAGCCTCAAAATAAACCTTCAAAGATTGAGAGGAGTTTTAATGGCGATTTCAACACAAAATCGTCACTCGAAATCTTGAAATAAATTTAAACATTAAAATATGGATAAATTAAAAACAAATTATAATCCTTTCTTTTCCTGTTTACAATATCCATTAAAATATTTATTTTTGTATTATTTAATCCTTACAGATTTTGCTTTTAAGTGTGTGTGCTCTAAAATTAATGAAAGAACCACTTAACACAAATCAATTAAAAAAAGGTAGTCAAGACAACCAATATCTATCTAAATTTTTTGAAAGTTTTTGTAATTTGGAAGAAAAAATAAAGCCAAAAATGTTATTAAGTGGTAGGTGACATAAATATTTTTTGATAGAGAATTTGAGAGAAGGAAGTTTCCAGGTTTTTATTAAAGATCTTCCTAAATGGCATTTAATAAATATATTTAAATGTATGTTAGTAGCTCACATGCGTTAGAAGAATAAAAAGATAAATTTTTGCAGAATTTTTTGCTTAAAAATAATTTAAAAACATATCCATGTGACAGAATTAATTAAAGAATTAAAATTAAAAAATATAAAAATATTTTCTTTTATTTTTAAAAAATAATTTTTAAAAATTTTTTTTTTAAAAAATAATTTTTTTATTTTTAAAAAATAATTTTTAAAAATAAAATTAGGAAAAGCTTTGAAAAGGAAAATTAGTGTAATTTATATTTCAAAAATAAATATTGTATTTTAAATAAGAATTTTGTATTAAATACACATATTTTTTAAAAGAAAAAAATTTAAATATAAAATTTTGAAAAAAAAAGTTGGAAGAGAATATTAAGAAAGAAAAATTAATAAAAAAACTTTGTTTTAAAATTAAAAAAATATTTACTTTCAGGGAATTGTCGTCTATAAGGTTTAAATTAGTGACGAATTTAATGTAATTATTTTTAAGGAATTTAATCAAAAGCTTAATTTTGTGTGGGGGGAAAGTGTGAACTAAATTTAAATATATAAATGTTTTTGGTAAATAAAAAAGCTTTATAAAAATAAAAGTTTTGTTGGAAAAATAAATTTATTTATTTTTTCAGTTTTATTTTAATTTAACAAAAATATAATAATTAAAGTTGCTCTTAAATAACGATGTTTAAGTATGTTTAACAAAATAAATAAATAAATATTAATAAACAAAAATTTATTTAAAATTTTTAAGAAATAAAAATTACAAAAAAAAACAACAAATTTTTATTAATTTTATAGCTTTCCAAATAGTATTAGGTGTGGAATAAAAATATCAAAACATTAAAAATAAAAATTGAAACCACTGATATTTAGACAAATTAATAAATGTGGGAGAAAGTTTTTTAAAAATATTTTTGTAATAAAATTTATTTATTTTGAGGAAAAGAAATAAAAAAATTAAATTTTATTTTGGATTTAAAAAATTACATATGTGACAATAAAATAATAAATTTAAACAAATGAACACGTTAGTTGTTCTTTAAATTGATCAAAATTAAAAGTTGTGTGATATAAATTATATTGTGAAGTGGATAGATTTCAATGTAGAGGGAGGGAAGAATATGTAGGTATATTTTATGTTAACCCCAAAATTGATATTTAAATAATGGAAAATTTAAAAAAGTTTTTTGCCGCATAAATTGCTACAAGTACATATTTTATTAAAATTAAAAATATTTAATAATTATCTAATAAATAATTAAGAGTGAATTATTAAAAGGGGAGAAATACATTAATAAATAAATATTTTTTGTCTCGTATTACAATTAAAAAAAGGTTAAATTATTACAAGTAATTAAAATATTGACAGATAATAATTTTAAATAAAAGAAAAATGTTTCAAACAAACACTTTGTTTAAGAGAAAAAAAACAATTAGAAATGCCGCTCCCCCAAAAATAATTTTATTATTGTTGAGTAACCAAAGTCCAGTGAATAAAAATGTAAAAAATATTTTTATAAAATTTTTTGTTTTTGATAAGAATCTCCAAAAATGGTTTTGTAAATAAAATAGAAAGAAGTACTTTGATCAGAAAATGATTATGCTAACAATTCCCCAGCACCCCCATACTTAATTCAACCATACTATTTTGTTTTTGATATTTGTAGATATGAACAGGAAAAGTCACATTTATATATAAAATAGTATAGTAAAAATAAATAGAGAAATTACGAGGGATGTGTCAGAAAAACGTAGAGGAAAGGGAAGAAAATAAAGGAGGACAATTCACTGAAAGGACAATTTACAGATTAAATAGTTCAACAAAAGTATGAATCCAATGAGGTCCAATTGAGAAAATCAGCAAATATTTAATAAAAAAGATTGACATTTAACATAAATTAACAATTTAAAGAATTATTCACATAAAATAAAGTCAATAAATTGTCTATTTTGTTAAATGTCCATTCGGTATTTTGTCCTAACACCAAAGAAAGGCAATTGACAGACTGTCAACATTCCTTTTTTTTAATGAGCACGCAATTAGATTGATAGTTTTTCTCTTTGTTCTAACTATTTTGTAAAATATATATGGCTTTCCTTGATGAGCAAAGCAATTAAAAATTTTTTTATTTATTAATTAATATTTAGAAAATATTAATTTTTTTTTAAATTAAAGGGGTTTTTAACGTTAAAAACCTGAAATTTAATGTTCCAGTTAAAATTTTTTGATTTTTTTTTAAAAAAAGATTATTTAAAAAGATTAATAACACAAATCAAACTGGCAATATTTTTTTCTTTTTAATAAATATTTATTTATTTCAAAGATCTTTTTCTCGAAATAAACAACGTCAAAGTTAACAAAAAAACAATAATATTAGCTATTTATAATTATTTTTTTAAGAAAAGAAAGGGAAAAAGTTTAAAAAGTTTATTTGGCAAATAAATAAAATAAATTATAATTGTTTTTGTTTTTTTTCCTTTCTTTAAAGTCCCCTTTTTGTAAATTAATTAAGACTCTAATCATTTTCTATTGTTTATTTATTGAGACTCTAATGGCAAACTTTTTGTCAAAATTTTATTGTCAAGTTTACCCTAAACATTTTTAATTCTTTTGTCTTTGATTTTTGATTGTTTTGATTGTTATTGTTATTTATTTTTATTCAATTTTTGATTGTTCAATTATTTTTTTTAGATTTATTTATAAAAAAAGGATGCAGTCAACAAATAGTTGCGACCCAAAAATTCCAATAAATCCAACTTGGAAGCAGCAGACTGCATCAAATAATGTTAAAATGTCTTCAGATTTAACTTCAACAGATAATAATTCTGATTCTTGTTCGAGTGATGAAGTTATTGTTGATGGATATATTGAAGGTATTTTTTTTGAATAATAAATTAGTTTTTAAAAATAATTTTTTGTCTTTTATATAAATAATTGATTATTTAGTTAAAAACAGGGTGGGGGGGGGATTCATTTACTTGTTCTTTAATTAAATTAAAAACAAAAAAATTAACTTAACATTTTAATTTAAAAAGATGTTTAAATTTAATTTTTGTTTATTTTCTAAAGAAAGTATTCCAACTTCTAATCGATGCAGAATACGCACAAGAACAATTTCGAACTCAAAAGCAGAAGAGGAGGATGTTTTTATGACTGAGACTGGACGAGTAAATAAATTTCTTTTGATTTCAAAAATTTTTTTTGTAGAAGGTTTATACAAAAGGACGTCCTCCCTGGTATGATAGAGGTTTGAGTTTTTACAAATTTAAATAATTTTGTTATTAAAAAAGCTGGAAAGCGTCTAAAAAAGTCTTATTTAATTGGAATTTGTGGGGGCTCTGCTTCTGGTAAAACAACTGTTGCCCAAAAAATTATTGAGAGATTGGAAATGCCTTGGGTAGTTTTTAAATTTAAAATTTCTTTAAAAGTTATTTTCTAGGTAACTGTACTTGCTATGGACTCTTTTTATAATGTTTTGAATGAAGAACAACATCATTTGGCTGATAAACAAGAATATAACTTTGACCATCCAAGTAAGCTGTTAATTTTTACGATTGGTTGGAATAATTCCAAAATTTGGTTGGAATTATTACTATTCTTCTCATTTTTTAAAATCTTTTTTTCTCAATTAACTTTTTCTAAATAAAAATTAATTATTTTTCAGATGCTTTTGACTTTGATTTACTTTACGAAACACTTTTACGTTTAAGAGATGGCAAATCAGGTATTTTCAATTCTAGAATATTTTTTAATTTCTAAATTTAGTTGAAGTACCCGTCTACGATTTCACAACACACAAACGTTCAAAAAATCCAAAATTAATGTATGGCGCTGACATTTTAATTTTTGAGGGAATTCTTTCTTTTCATACGCCGGAAATTGTTGATTTAATGGATATGAAGGTTTTTTTGAAGAAAAAAATATTTTTTATAAATTTTCAGGTATTTGTTGACACTGATTCTGATACTAGATTGGCTCGTCGTTTACAAAGGGATATTTCTGAAAGGGTATTTAATTTTTAATAAAAATTATTTTGGTTGGGTTGTTATATTTATAGGTTATGTTATATTCTCAAAATGTATTTTTTGAATTATCATAATGATTTTTTTTGAATAACGAAAATTTATATTTTTTATTTAAAGAGTAACTGACAAATAAATATTAATTTTAAGGGAAGGGACGTTGCTGGTGTTTTGGATCAATACATCAAATTTGTGAAGCCAGCATTTGATTCTTTCATTGCTCCATGTATTTTTTTTATTTTTAATTTAAATTTGGAATTTTTTAGCAATGAAACATTCTGATATAATAGTTCCAAGAGGAGGAGAGAATTTGGTAGCGATTGATTTAATTGTTCGGCATATTAAAAATCAACTTACTGAACGAGGTTATTTTTTAAAGAAAATATTTTTAAATATTTAAAAAGGTTATTATGGCTGTCAACACACTCGAAATGGTTCTTCCCCTTCACTTCCTGAATCCCCTTCTAGTATTGAACCTCCAGTCAAATTACCTTCTTCACTTTATATTATAAGAAATTGTTCTGGTGCCAAAAAGTTTCAAGCTTTTCTTCGCTCTTGGAAAGATAATGGAAAAACAAATATAATGGAAGAAGTGATGAAACATGCAGAATTAATTCTTCCTGAATTGGTTTTTAAATTAATTTTTTAAATTAAAAAAATTAATTTTGTAGATTGAACAGGCATTGAGTTTGTGTGGTAGTCAACATGAAATTGTGCAAATGTAATAATTTTAAATTTTGTTTATTACTAGATAATTAATAGAAAAATTATGAATCGACCTAGTATTTTGGCTTCAAAATTAAAAAATATGGGGATAAATTATATTTTACAAACCCAGTCTCGTTGTTAAATTAGTTAAATTTATGAGCAACCCAATCAAATTTGATTTAATAATAAGTTTTTTAAAGTTTTTTAAGGTAAAGGTTTTTAGCATAAGTTGTGTCTAAAAATTTGTTTAAGGCAAAATTCTGACAATGACAAAAACATTAATGGCCAGAAATATAATGGAAAAGTTTGTGGAGTTACAATTATGGTTACTGGCGATTCATTAGAGAAATCTCTTCGGTCTTTAACTGGAAAATTTGGAACCCTCTTAATTCAAACAAATGAACAAACACAAGATCCAGAACTTTATTATTTACGTTTACCAAAGAAATTAAATCAATACAAAATTATTTTGATTGACACAACTGTTTTGACTGGTAATTTCAAATTCTTTCCTCTCAACCTACCTCTGTCCCACTCATTTTAGGTGCTGCCGCAATAATGGCTATCCGAATTCTTTTGGATCATGATGTTCGTGAAGAAGATATTTTGTTTGTTTCTTTACTTATGACAGAAGCAAGTGTTCACTCGTTAGCATATGCATTCCCTAAAGTCAAACTTCTAACTACAGCAGTCCATCATACATTAAATAAACAATTTAGTGCTAGATGTCGTTCAAATAATTTAGGTTAAAAATTGAAAAATAAATTCTTTTTAAAAATTTATTTTTAGTTGAAATTCCGAATTTTGGTGCTGAGGCAGTTGGTTTAGTTACTACAGATGATGAAGATGAACGGGCAGAAACTGGGGTTAATGTGGCAAGTTAATTGCTATGGAGATTTTTTATATTTTAAAATTAGGAAATTTAAAAAGAGAATGTATAACATTTGTGGGTGAAACGTTTTTTATCAGAATTATTTACAAAAAAATCGTGAAAGCAAATGAATAAATTTTATAGAGTTTCGTCCGCAATTGTTATATTTATTCGCAACAAAATTAAGAAAAAACTTACCTAATTTAAAGTCCAAAACCATTTTTATACCAAAACTAATTTAGAAATTTCTTTTTAATTTTTTAAAGCTTTTCATTTTCTTTCCATTTTCTAAAGTTTTATTTAAACATCTTTATCCAAAATTTTCTTTAATTTATATCTTTATAGTATTTATTTAAAATTTATTTATTTCTTATTTTCTCGCCATTTTTCTAACGCCACAATTTTGCTTCAAATTTTTAACCAAATTTGTTTTTCTACCTAAAACTTTCCCTAATTAATTTTTCTAAAAAATTCCTTTTAATTTTCTTCTTTTCTTTTTTTATTCTCGGTTGTTTTTCTTTTTTTAATTTCGAAATTTAAATTTTTAAAAAATTAATTTTTTGAATTTTTAACCAAAAAAAATTTCGAAATTTTATTTTTTCTCATTTTATTTTATTCTGAGCAGCATATTTCTGTTATATTTTTCCATTGCCCATGCCTTTTTTAGTTTTAAAAATTTAACGAGTAAATCGTTTTGATTGTTAATTTTCTTTAACTTTTTAGAGTAGAAATAAATTTTATTAAAAATTAATTATTTTTTAGTATTTGCATAAACATCAGCAATAATATCACAAAGAAAATTATTAAAAGCTAATCTTAATTCATCCCCTTCTTTATCAATATTTGAGGGTATCATATTAATACCGGCCATTTCTGTTGGGAGATGAAATTCTGCAAGTGCACTATCATTAGTTTGTTCATTTGTATGGTGAAGAAGTATAAATAAATTTCTTAATCGAATTCCATTTTTTAAAGCAAATTCATTATACCTATAAATTAAAATTTATTAAAATGAGCTAAATATAAAAACCATGTTAATAAATCCTCTCCTTTATTAATTTCTGGATTACAAACAAAAATAACCCCGTCACAACGGTAACGAATTGCTGGCCAACAACTTTCGAATTTTCTGTCACCAGAACAGTCCCATAATTCGACCTTTTTTAAGAATATTAGTGTTTCTCATTTAAAAATTAAAATTTTAAGAAGAGAAGATTTTGACTTTCGGATATATTTTGGCGAATTTTGTGTAAAAAAATATAAAGTTTAATTTAATTTTTCCTACCTCAGCATTAACTCTTTCTCCATCTAATTCAAGTTGATTACTCTCAAATTCTACAATTCTAACACCTTGAGTTGGCCTATAATCCTTTGACACGGCATCTTGTGAATCGGCCAAATAATTAGAAATTGAGGTTTTTCCACTCTTTAAAATTCTTAAATTCAAAAATTAAAAAATTATTGCTCACTTTCGTAGGCCCCAAAACCAAAATTTTAACACTAATTTGTTGTTCTTGTTGTTCTGTTTCCCCTTCATTTTCTTCTAAATTTTCTTCTGATTTTTGTTCATTTTCTTCGGGAGTTTTCTCATCTATTAAATTTTCATTTATTTCTTCGTGAAATTGTTCTGTTTCCATTAAATTTATTTTTTAATATTAAAATAAGTAAAGTATAAATAATTATTTTAAAAATATTTTTTAAATACACGAAAATTATTTTTTAAATTAAATTCTTTCAAAAAAATTTTTCTAAATATTTTTTATCCTCTTTTGAAGTCATGGAAACCATTTAGGTAGTTGTAACCAATAAATAAATAAGTGACCTAAAGTAAAAATAAAGTAGTTTTGGTTGACAGAAAATTTTTTTTGAAGAAAAAAAAATGAGGAGAATAATTTAGTAAAAATCTGTTTTGAAAGTTTGGATAATATTTTTAGTGCCATCATACAAATTGTCACTTTTATTTTTTATTAAAAATTATAAAAAGAAAGTATTAATATCGCAAAAATACGTGAGAATTTAGTAAAAATGTTTTTGCAAAAATAACTTTTATTTATTATTTAAAAATAATTTTTTTAAAGTATTTGGTGATATCTCGCTTTACCGTCTTTTTATATTTTAAAGGCAAACTGAACATGTATCTAATCTGATCAATTACAAACAATTAAAATATCTGTAGCTGAACTAAAATATCTTAATTACACCGGATATATTTTTAAAAAAATTTCAGTTCTTTACACCTAAATTTTAGTTTTTTCTCAACCTTTAAGGAATTATGGATTTATTTTATCAGTCATTTATTTAAATGAATTTCGTTTATTTTCAAATATAATGGGATAAATTATGCCGAAATTTAATTTTCTGATTTTTAAAATTAATTTCTTTAAAAAATAAAATTAATTTATTTTTTTTCAAATCCTTTTACACAAATATGTATATATTTTCTCTAATTTTCAATTTATTTTAAGTATTTGACTCTGTCCAGCTCATTTATTCCCCATTACTTAAAGTGTCAAGTAGAAAAGAATGAAAATAGAGCCAAGAAAAGAGTAAATGGTCAAAAAAGCATAGCCAATTAAGAAGAAAAAAAAACATTTTACAAAATTATTTATTCTCTTATGGCAGCCGACCCCCAAATAAAGACAAAAGTAAAAGTGTGGGAAATAAAGGAAATTGAAGGAAAAATGAGAAAGAATGGCAAAAATAATGCCACACAAAGAAAGGGATTTTGGAAGGATTTTTAGTTTTTATTTTGTGGTCATTTACTAAATTAATTTATTTTTTCCCTTAAAAATTAATAGGGAAAGAAAGGATTTTGTTTTTAAATTGAAATTGAGATTAATTAGATTTTAAATAATTTTTCTATATATTTTAAGTATATTTCTTAATAGATTCAAGAATTTTGTTTCGACTATCTTCTTATTTTGTAAGCGGTTTTTTAATAAATTTAAAAACAGATTGTTACAATATTTTTCTATAAATAATCTTGATTCCTAAATTTATATTAAAAAGTAGAATTTTCAGTTATTTATCAGTTTTATTTAATTTATTTATATTTCGATTTCTTACAAATATTCTTTTAAACAAATAAAAGCAACACAAAAATTGTTTATTTTATTGAAACCAATTTCACAAACTAGTAACAGCCTTAATGCTGTTCTATTTCCTTGTATGTTTCAATTTTTCGACAAATTTCTTTTAACTATTTATGTCCTTTTATATATTTATTTGGCTCAGAATATGTTTTTACTTGTCTATATTTTGTTATTAACTAGTCACAATTTAAAGTTTGTTATCCATTTTAGGAAGTTTAAAAAATTTAGAATTTTTGTTTCTGTATTTTTAATATTGTTAAAATCATTTGATTTGGATACTTAAGATTATTATTTTTAATATTTAAAAAAATAGCAAGCCCCTCTCCAAAAGAATACAAATAACTTAAATACCTAATTTATTTTATATAAAATCCAAAAATCTTAAAAAATTAATTTTAAAATTAAAATTCTCAATTTTAATTTAAAAAATTCTACGTTTTTTCATTTCATTCTTCTTTTCTCTTTCCATACCAATTTTCTTTTTAGCCAAACGTCCATCTAAATATCCCTCTCCCAACATCTATCGGTGTCCATCCTTTTTTTAACCGCCGGTGGGCACATCATATAAATTTTTTCTTTCATTTTCTTTCCCCGACTGGCCCATTTCATCCTTTTTTGGCTTTATTAAAATTTTGAAGAAAAAATGAGAGTGAAGGGGGGAAATTACCCAACTCTGAAGGATTAAAGAAAAAAACCTAAAAATGTACTATTTTCTAATAAAAAAGGAAAATTAAAGAAAAAATGGCTAAAATATGCATTAAATAAGTAAAAATTTATTTTTTTGTTTATTTAAAGGTTAATTTAAATAAACAAAACAATTTTTTGATAAAAAAAATACAAAATGAAATTATGGATTACAGGATGGATTAAAAATTTGTCAAAAATTAATTTCAATCAGATATTTATTTAAAATAATTTTGTTAATGGATTTTTTCCAAATTCCATCATTTAAATATATTTTAAGTTCCCATTCATTCACCTGAAAGAAATTTGGCTATTTTGGCTTATTTTTGTTTTTCCTGCATTTTATATTTTACAAAAAGTAAATGAAGCGTTTTTTTTAAATATTTATTTGAAAATAAAATTATTTTTTTTAAATTTACTTTTTTATTTTAATTTAAAAAATTTTTAAATTATAACTAGCGAGAACCCTAAATAATAGAAAAAAATAAAAATTAATTTAATATTAAATGAATACTATTTCTTTCATATTTAAATGTTTACCTAGAGGATTACAATAAAAATTGTATTTATTTATTTGGCCAACATTTTTACTTTCTTTTTATTTCCAATTTTATTCTGTACTTGTTAAGTACCTTTAATATTACTTCTTTGCACTTAACAATATAGTGGGAATTGTTGGCCGAACTTGTTGACCTTTTCTTTAATGTTTTTCTTTTTTAAATATAAAATATTCCTTCCGTTTTTTGTTTATTTTCAAATTTTTAATTTTCTAAAAATTTTATTAATTTATCTTGGAAATTGTGGAAACCAGTGCTGGGTATTTTCCATTTGTTGGCTCCGGCTCCGGAGCTAGCTCACGGAGCCATACCCAGCATTGGTGGAAACCTTGATTCTTCTTTTAAATAATAATTCTAAAGAATAAAAATACCGTCAAACATTACATATATTTTTATTAAAATAATTGTAAGACAAGCGCAGGTGCAAAAACAAAAAAAATTTTTATTGAAAATATTATTTATTTTACAAACAACAAATTAGTAATACTTAAATAAATAATTTCGCTGTTTTATGTTTATTAACAAATAATTTTATTATAATAAAAATTGTACAACATTTTAGTTATTTTTTGATTGTTGATATGTAAAAATATTTATTTTACCCACCTATATATTTTTGGTATAGGTAAAAAATCTGGCTTTAAAAAAAGTTTTTATTTTATTTCACATATCTCAACAAAGTAATATTCATTTCCCTCAATTAAAATTTTATTTTTAAACAAATCCCTATTTCATAATAGAAATAAATTTCAAATAGGATCCATTAATCAAAACGCGGATAAAAGTTATGGCAAGAATAGGCGGCGTCAAATTGCCGGCGCCGAAATGTTCAAATAAAGCCTAAACCTTTGAAAGCCTAAACCTTTTGGATAAAAAAGACAATTTGACGCGTACAACTTGGCGCCAAGTTGTTTCCCCCTTATAATTTTTAAAGTTGACAAAATTTATTAATAAATCTTTCACCATTGAAAGCCAAAAGTATTATAGGAATTATTTTTTAAAATGGATAAACTTTACTAAAAATTTGTAGTAACGAAAATATTGGCGCCAAATAATCGGCGCCGAATTGTCTTCGACCGCTCCTCTTATAAAACCTAAACCTTTTGACTTCAAATTTTAGCTGAAAACTTGAATCCAAAAGGTTTAGGTTTTATGGGGAGAACTAAAATGGACAATCCGGCGCGGATAATCTTGGCGTCAAGACAAAAACTCGAAATTTTTTTGTATTTTTGTTACATATTATGTGGTTGCGTAACCAACTCAAAAATAGAGAAACGATTAAGAAAAGCTTTTAATCAAATTTTTTTGAAATGATTTGTTAAAACTTTATTTAATTATTTTATCAAAAAAATTACATAAATTTATTAAATAAATATTAAAATTAAATTATATTTTCTCATTTTTATTGTTCAACAATAATAACCTCAATTTAAAGTCTCCTTACTTTTATTCCAATTCCCGCGTCAAGTACCCGCTCTTCTTTTATTTTTGTATTTTTCCGCCTCTTTATCTTCCGTTATTTTTCCTTTTTATTGTCCAATTCATTGCCGACACCGTTTATGGCCCTTTAAATAATGTTAATGGAAGAAAAAGTGGAAGATTAGCCAAATTTTTAGAAAAATAAGGCCAACAAACTGTCCACACACTTTTCTCCATTTGTCTTTAAATTCTTCCGACAAAAATATAGAACCTCTTGACTTTCCCATCTGCATGTCCTTCTCAGTACTTTTTCTTTCTGGATTTTATTGAATAAAAATAATTGAGGAATTTACAATTTAATATTTTCTTTTTGATGTTGCGCGAAATTTTAATTTTGTATTTTTGGAGGATTAAAGCAAAACTGCCGGTTTTTTACATAAATTTGAGTTTTGACTGTTTATCGAACTTCCTTAACGATTATTTGGATATACTGTTCTTTAGAAATAATTGACTTTGGATATAACGCTTCCTGGATATAGCAGCAAAGTTGTTATTCCATTAATGGCCATTATTTTAAAATGTCAGACCTCATATACTATTTACACCTTTTAATATTCTCCTTTTAAAATATTCATTTCCTTTTAATTTATTTGTTTTGACCATTCTTTCTTTTTTCTTTAAATAAGGATAAATAAGTACATATACATTGGATTATCTACCACCCCTTCTTTTTCTTCATTGGATAACAAGTCAATTTTGTGCAAAACAATTCTCTCTCTCTTTTATGTTCTCGCAAGTTTAGGCCTTCGATCGGCGGCAACATTAATCCAATTAAAGACTTCAATGAATATTTACACCCAACCATAAATAATAGAAATATAAGATATAAACACTTAATTTTATCTATGAATATACAGGGAAAACAATGAACAAAAAACAATCTTTATGGAGAGGAAATTCTCAACAAATCCAAAAAATACTTTAAGAAAAGGAATAAATTTTTACTTGGAAATTAATTAAGTTCTGGACTTATATTTGGCTGAGTTTTTGAAATTTAAAAAAAACTAGAAATTAATTTAAAAATTGTTTAATAAAAATTGTTTAATTTAATTAAATTTATTAATAAAAAAGCCAATTATCAAGACAAATAATTCTCTATTTATGTACACACTTTTGGGTCACTTTCCTTCACTTTCTTTCCATTCCTTCCACTTTTATTCATCCAATTTTATTGCTTGTTTCCCCAGAGGCCGTTATCAACATTTTTTTCACCTTGTTTGCTTGTAAATAGAAATTGTACATATATTTTTTAAACTTAATATTACTCAAAATAAAATATTTTATTAAAAGTTTTTAAGGTTTTGAGAATTTTTTATTTTAAATAAAATAATGTTTAATAATTTTTGATTTTAATTTGAGATAAAGTATGTAGGTATTTTTAATATAAAAATATGTTTAAAAGCTTGTTAAAAACTTAATATTACTACATATCTAGACATATTTATATGTATTTCTATAAAATAAATTTTTAGATTGAGGGCAGATGTTTATTTCTAGTGGTACTCAATCATTTAAAGTATCATTTTTGTTATTACAAATATATTTGTAGGTAGATACTTTTTCCTTATTCATTTCTGGACATAAAAACTTTTTACTGTTTTGTATTCTATTTCTAAAAGGAAATATTTCAAGGGGAATATTTTAGTCCGGAAACAATTTCCGTCCAACTTTTCATTAGAAAAATATATTTCTTAACTAAATCTTTATTCTCTATCTTACTTCCATCGTTCTGAATTTATCTCTCTTAGGACTATTAATCTCCAATTTATAACTCCCCCCCCCCCCACCCTTCAATTCCTCACAATTTAAATAAAATATAAATTAGTTTGTAGGTTATTTTCTTTCACTTTTTTTATATTTTCCATTAATTTATTTATTTCCATTATTTTATTTCAAGTAAAGGGCCAATTACCTCCATCCACAACGTGCTTTTCTTTTTAAATCCAATTTTCTTTTATTTTTCTTTCAAAGAGTAATTTCTCCATAATTTTTACCTTAAAAAGGTTCTTCACTCCAATAATTTTATTTTATAAAAATAATCGCCGCAACCTGCAAATTATTTGATTATATATTGTTTTTAACGTGAATAAAAGAAAATTTATTCGAATATTTTAAGGGGAATATTTTAGTCCGGAAAAAATATATCCTTAAAAATATTGGATTAAAAATATCTATTGTCTACTAATTCAGAATTTATGTGCAAACATAACTATGAAATTCGTCCCTTTTTTATTCCAATCTCGACTAAACTCTCTCTATAGTACTCTTCCAATTTTTATCAAGATGTGATCAATTAAGTAATTTTTAATAAATTAATTTTAGGTTGAAATATAAAAATCACTTAAAGTAAATAAATATAGTATATATTTTTGTACATATTTTTCCCAAAACATATATTGCAACCAAAAACAATTGTTGGCACTTAAGTATTCAAGAGAGGAAAAAATCTGAAAGGAAACTAAAAATAACCAGGAAATTGCCTTTTTGGGATTGTTTTTTGTTTGAAAAAAGGAGTAGGAAAATTTAAATAGAAAATATGTAACTAAAATTGGGATCGGATTACTAAAAAATGAGAATGCAAACAATACAAATGATGGACAAAAGGAAATATTAAAACAAGAAAATATTAGTATTTTTTGGATTTTGAAATATTTAAATATTAATTATTATTTAAATGGAAAAATTATCAATTTATAATTTAATTTAAAAATATTTTTAAAATTCAAAATATCAGAATTTTTTTATCCAAAAGCTTTCAAAATTTAATTATTTAATTTATTTAAAACTCCACCCCTTGTGTGAATTCCTTCTTCCTCTACATTTCTTTTTCTTCAAGAAGTGGTCATTCCCCCACTACTTCCTCCCCTCCTTTCTAACACCGCCCCCATTTTCTTCATTTTTTTGGCTCGTGTATTCCTTTTCATTATTTATGCTAAAATATATTAAATATTTTTAAATTATTGGACATTACTGGGACTTTACGAGTATTTTTACCTTAAATATTGAAGAATAGTTATAGAAAGTTTAGTGGCTATTAATCCTTTTTGTTTTTTACATTTTTTGTACTTTTTAAAAAATATATTTCCTTCGTCAAAGTTAAATTTTCCTAGTAGCAATAAAAGTATACTCGACTTTAATGAAATGTCTCTAATAATTTTAAAATTATTTAAAAAAATATATAAAAATTATTTCCCCTTTATTTTTAATTTTTAAATTTCTTCCCTAAATAATCAAATCCAAACAGTAATTTTTTCTCCCCATTTTTCTCGTTTAAAACCCTTCCTTTCCCCTTCTATTATTCCAAAAACAACAAATTGGCACTTTTAATTTTTATATGTTTAGGTCATCCACCGGTCACCTCTCTCTCTCTACAATGAACATTTTTTTCTTTTTTTTTCTCTATAATTTTTATATTCATTTATTTTACATCCATCAAACCAAAAACACAATTTTTCTTGTTCAACCATTAATTCTTTACTTTTTTTTATTTTAATTTTTTTTGTTTGCCTCCATTCAAAAACTTCATGTATTTTTCTGACCACCAACCAAGTAACAATCATTTTTTCCTTCCTCTTCCTTCCTTTTCTTCTAACAAAGACGATTATCCACGGCTCAAAAAGTTTGTAACACTTAGAAAAGTGTCCTTTCCAAGGCCAAATTTTTTGAAAGGAGCACCTTCTAGGCGATTATATATTATATATTAAATATATATGCTTTTGACAATGAGAAATAGGTGAATTATGATGCGCGCGCATTTTCCGTGTTTTTAAGAAGCATTTTTGATTTTTAACTTGAACTATATTTTTTATAAAATTGGTAAAATTATTAAACTTTAATAAAAATAAAATTTAAATTAGGTAAGCTAAATTTAATGATATCTTTAAATACATATTTTGAGATTATTATAGAATAAATGCCACAAAAATCATTTTAATTTAAATATAATCAGAAAGCCCTCTTGTTAATTTGATTATCAGATTATGTGAATAAGAAAATAAAAAATAATTACCAATATGCTCTACTAATTAAAATTACTTTATGATTCTTTTAAAATAATTAGAATATTTAATAAAATCAAAATTAATATTAATACAATTTATTTGTTTATTTCTTTTATTTTCCCCCAATTTTTCAAATACTTTTTACTATTATTTTATTTATTTTGTTTAAGCTTTACAACTAAAATTGAATACTTTCCAGTCGGTTGCTTATTTCCCTTCTATGTTTAATTGTATTATATATACTTTTTTCGTTTTGTGGCACAATGGGAATTAATGGAAAGCGACACTAGTACTGAATATATATAGCTATGGGTATTACACTAAAGCTCAGGCCATTCTTACACACAAGGAGAAGGTTAAAAAAGGAAAACCTGCTTTTGCATAAAAGGATAAGGAAAGCCAAGAAAAGCACATTGGCACAAAGTAGTCTAATTGGGGGTAAAAGAAATTTGGAACTGAGAGAATATAGGGAAATGGAGTAAAAAAGAAATAAACAAATAAATTTAAATATTAAAAAAATAATTTATAAAACTTAAGAAAATTCATTTAATTCAGCTAAGGTTCGTTAGATAGTTAGACCACGATACCTTTTATAAACTATATCGCTATAAATTCATTTAATAATTTTTTAACCTGTCCCAATTGACCTCTTCTTTCTCCGCAATTTACTTGTGATATCTAATAATTATTATCTAATTTTTAACTTAATATAGTTCCAGCTAGTCTGATTTCCCATCAAATCCCTTCCCTGCAGGAAATTTATTCATTTTTCTATTTAAATTTAAAATTCTTTTTTGAATTTATTTTCTCATTTATGTTTATTTAATGGACCATTTGAAAAAATCAAAGATTAGGTAATTTTGTAGAAAAGAGATTTTGCTGGCTCAATTTAAAATTTTGTATGGGAATTTTGATTTGATTTTTTTGTTTCCTCTTTTTTTTTTTTTTGCAATTTTCATTATATATACTTTTTTGATTTGGTTAAGGTTTTGATTTTTAAATAGAAAAGAAAGGAAGGGGGAGGAGGGGGGTGAGGGTTTATGTGGACAAGTTTAGAATAACAAAAGAAAAAAAAATAAAATAAAAAAAGAGAGAAAATGCCGACAAAAAGTTTTTAATGATCAGTGATGTGCAACAGCTGCAAAACACAAACACGCGCGCGAAATCTTTTCAGAGATTTGCTTCATTGCGTTTTCTTTTTATTTTTAATTGTGTAAACTAAAATAAAGTTTATATCTTTTTATTTAATTATGTTTATACGCTTTTATTTAATTAGAAATTTTTATTGTCCAATAATTTTTTTAGCATTTATTAGATGAAATATGAAAGTATTTTTACCTATACTTATTTAATATTGTACCTACCTAATTCAAAAAAAAGAAATTTTATTTTGATAAATGGATAGTAAAAATATCATCTTGTCCTAAATGGAACAAGGCTCTTTTCTTTCTTCAACTTTCTAGATTCCTATCTATCACATATGATGTTTCTACAAATGTTTCTAATCTAATCCCTAAAATTATTCCATATTCACATATCTTCGGTTATTTCTTATTAAATTTCTATATAATTCCTTTTATTTAAGAATTTCTTGTATCCTCGATTTATGTATGCAATATTGTAAAAATATTCTCAAAGTTTGCTTAAAATTCTGATGGATCTGCTCTATAAAATTCTTAATTTTTTTACATTTTTCTAAATTTCCTAATGAGGATTTGTATTTATTTATGTAAAAAAAGAATAAAATTAAAATTTTCGCGCATTGTTTTGCCCCAGTTTTAGCGTTTATTTGCTTGGAAAATATTTTTTCTATAAATTAAAAACAAAAAATAAAAATGTCTGGATTTTTGTTTTTTTTTTATTTTATATTAAAGTTTAATTGAATAGGTGAGAAATAAAACGAAGAGGAAAAAGAAGAAGAATTGCGGGAGGAAATTCACATAAACACTCTCAGAAAAATATTTTAATAAATTCCAGCTGCGAGTTTTGCGAAAATTTTGCTTAATAAATAAATTTATTTATTTAATTTATATATCGTATTTAGCAATTAAAAAATATTTTTTTAAATTTTTCTAAAATCCCTTTTTTATTTAGAAACCCTTCTAATAATTTTCATGCCAATTTTACATCCGATTTTGGCGGATTGAGTGACCAAAACGACTACTTACTATTACGCAAAATCATTGAATTATAAAAATACCTTTTATCGAATCATCAAAAATAACCTCTCAATAACCTCCTCTAAAATCCATCCAAATGTAAAAAATAAATAAATAAATAAATTTTTATATTTACCTCGCAGTAAACAATCTCTATCTAAAATAATAATAAGCTCCTCCCCCCCCTCCCTTTCCCCCCATTTTATATCTTTACGCATTAAAAAAATATATTTTCAGTGGTTGTTGTGAAGAAGAAGAGGATAATCTCATCTCTTCAATTTCTAATTGACCCTCCCCCCATCCCCCAAACACTTTCTCTATAATATTGTTATTTTATTCCTTCATGAAGACAAGGGCATTATAATGACTTGTTTTATTAGTTTTTGTAGTTATAATAATTTGCCATTCACTTGTCATATCATTCAGAAAAACTTCTTTATAATATTTTTGTCAATCAACACTACCTCCATCATTATATTTTATCAATAATTACAATCATACCTTTCTCTAATTTTTTTCTCTTCAAAATTTTAATAATTATCTTCTTTAAAATTCTAAATATTTTTTTTAAGCTTTAAATAAATTTAATTGTACATTAATTCTTTTTCACATTTTCCTTTGATTTTTTAAATTAAAAATTTAAAATTTTTCAGAATTTAATTTATTATCATATTAAATTAAAAATAAATGTTAACAACAATATAATTTACCTATATATATTTTTAATTTATTCTTAATTATTTCTTTTTTTACAAAAATAAATGTTAAATAACAACAACAAAATAAATATAAAATTTTATTCATTTCTTCTTTTTTTAATTTTATCAGTTAATTGTAATAATACACAAAACATTAAACATAAAACATTAGCTTCTTTTGTGAGTATTGGACAAATAAATGATTGGTTAAGATTACCTAAATATCTAAATAATGGAAAAATAAATGGGGAATGGGTAAATAAAAAAAGAGATGAATAAATAAATTAATTTTTAAATTTTTAAAGTTAGTTATTGCTTCAGTAAATAGACTTTATGTTCTGGATTTAAATATTTTGACTCTTGCACATGAGGCTGTTACGGGACCTGCTTTGGATAGTTAGAAAATTTTATTTAGAATTTATATAAAAATATTTTTTAATTTAATTGGATCTTTATCTAATATAAACTGTAGGAGGGAATATAAAATAAAAATATCCTATCATTCTGTTTCCAATCTAATAATACCTAAAATCCTCTATTTTACTTCCCAAATTTCTAATTATTTTTAAAGGTCCATTTTGCAATTCTGAATTAACTTCTTGTATTGGTTCAAGAGATACTATTGTAGACACTGATAATTGGAATAAACTTTTGTTACCATTAATAGACAAAAATATTAATTCAACAAAATTAGACATTAATGCTTTACTTGTTTGTGGTTCTGTTAGACAGGGTAAATATTTATAAAAAATAAACCAGCATTTGATAGTTCTTATATGTTTTTACAATAGCCCTTGTGTTTTTTTAAATTCTTTGTTTAATTTAAAGGAGAATGCCAACTTCGCAATTTCCCTACATTAGAAAGACTAAGAGAACATCGTTCTCTCTCAGGCAATTGGCAACATGTCCCCGTTGTTGCTAATTCACCTTTGGCGAGTACTGCAGCTATTTTAGTTGGAGATAGACTTTTTGTTGCTACTGGAACTTCTTCAGAAATTCCAACAGGAAATCCTTATAGAGAAGCTTTTCCAGCAGTTACAACACGTTTACTTTCTGATGGATTACAAACTGTAAATGCTGGAAGTTTGGATGGAGAGGTAAGGGGAGGAAAATAATTTTAGAAAAAGAAGGGAAGAGAATTTAAGGGAAGGAGGAGAACAGTGTTTAGGGAACTTCGAACTACAGTTTAATTTAATTTAAAAATTAAATTTGTTGGCTTATTAATTTTGGAAAAAAATGTTATTTATAGATTAGGAATTGTTAATTTTTTAAATATATTTTCCAGGCCGCTGTCCATATTCGTGTTGAATATCGTCGACATATGCAATTAAATTATTTATATGCCTTTCGAGATCAACATTTTATTTATTGGCTAGCTGTCCAACCTAGAAGTCCAAATACTGGGGCAGCTTTAATTACTCGATTAATTAGGGTTTGCCTAGAAGATGATAGGTAATTTTAATATAAAAATAATGAAATCCCAAAAAACACCGTGAGAGAATAACAATTTAAAGGAAATGTTAATAGAAAATATTTTCCTGTTATTGTGTCATAAATGTGAGAAAAATTGTGTAAAAATGGGTAGAAGAGATTATCTCTCCCATTCTCGAAGAGGGTATTTTCTCTATTTTTACTAAAGGAAGTAAAGAATGAAGGGGAGATATGGAGAAAATGTTTGCCAAAATAATATGTAGTTATTGAGGAAATAATAATTAAATAAAAATACATAGTATTTATGTATTTAGATATGAGGAAACGGAAATAAATAAAGAGAAAATCAAACTAATTTTATTTTTATTAACAAAATTGTAGTTAATTTGTTTTAAAATAATGTAGTAGTAAATGGGCCCAACCACAACAAGAATTAGTAAATTCAAAGGATAACAAAATATATTTGAAAATTCCATAATAAAATTTTAAACAAAAACTTTAATTCTTCTTCTTTTTTCACAGATATACTTCCTATTCTGAATTAGAATTACAATGCCGTTCTGCCGAAGACAATACTCTTTTTGCCGTTGCTCGTGCCGGAACTTTTTATTCAAATAAAAGGGAGCTTTGGGCTATTTTTACTGATTATGAAGGACAACGTTCTGCTATCTGTGCCTTTTCTTTAAATAAAATAAGAATGACTTTTTGGTATAATATTGATAGATGTAGAGGGGGGACAGACAATATTGGATTAGCTTATATTGGGAGAGATGCTAAATGCACAAATGTATGTTGGATTTTTATAAAAATAAAGGTTAAAATTATTCTCCAAACATCAAAACCCCCAAGCTTTAATCACTCTAAAATTAAAAAATTTTGAGCTGATCTTCCTTTTTTGGGAATTAACTAACCTTCCTTGGTTAGATAATCTATTTAAATTAATTGTTTATTTTTACTTCTTTCTCCTAAAGATATAAAATTTATTTAAAACTACTAGGTGATTTTTATTAATATTTTTGTCAATCTCTCTTTCCCGATCTTTTTTTCTCATTTTTAATTTAGGTATTCGTATTCAAATAAATATATTTGAATATTTTTTTGTTTTTTGATTTATTTTCTTTTACATAAGAATATTTTATAGAAAATGATCGTTTAAAAAATAAATGACCTTCTCTCTGAACGTTTTTATTTAAAAAATTATTTAAAAAGAAAAATCAAGAAAAAACCTTTAAAAATCACGAGAGGATATGTAAATTTAAGAAATAACTAAACAATAAAAAATATAAAAACCGCGCAAAAATTATTTTCTTAAAAATGGCCGTCTTTTAAAAAAAAAATTTATTTTTTTATTACATGCCTATTACAAACAAAGAAAACACTGAAAAAATGTTTTTATTTAAATGTTTATTGCTAATTTTTAAATTCTTTTCTTCTCATCTTTGTTCTTTTAAATATTTTTTTTAATTTTAAATTTTATTTCCGGCGACAGCCAATTTTTTTGTATACCTCATTTAATCTTTAAAATAACATTAAAAACAAAAAAAAATATTTTTTATTTTTTCTAATTTTGTTTTTAATGAGTTTTTGGCAAAAACAAATTAATTTGTTTTTGTTTTTAATTTATTATACAGAAATTATTTTTATTAGAAATTGGGGTTTTTATGGCGCGATTAGGGGAGATTATGGCGCTGTTTTACAATTTTAAACCTTCCATAAACGAAAATATCCATGGAAAAAAACAATCTTTAGACTTAATTTATTTCAAAAAACAGCAAAAACATTTATTTACATTCCCCAAAAAGCTTTAAAAAATGTGGCAATTTTAATAAGATAAATGAGAGGAAAGAGAGAGAGAGAGCGGAAGAAGAAGACATGATTTTTAAAATAAAAAAGAGGAACGTTTTTTTTGTTTTTTGATAGATTATTTTATTGGATGGAAAGAAAATAGAAAAATAGCCCCAATAATTTTTTTAAAGAAAAAACTAACGGTCATTCTTTAGATTAATGTAAATTAGAAAAAAAAATAAATGCCGAATAAATTTATTGGAAAAAGAAAATCTCTGGGGAAATTAATGAGTTTGTTATTTATATGCGGTTTTTTGTCTTTCTTCTTTAGTTTTGTATTGGTGGTTAAATAAAAATATGAGGAATTTTTGAGGAGTTTTGAGCTTGAGGGGGGAGAGAATAAATAAAAATAAATATTTAAATAATTATTTTATTATTTTTATTTAAATTATTTTAAGCGTTCTCATTTGCCTCTCTCTGAGGATACTTGCCTTATTGGGGTTGGTGGCGCCATTGAAGCATCAGCACCAGCATTGGCACATTTTCCTGGTCGTATTTTGAATGCTTTAGATGTTGCAGAGGTTGATAATCATTTGTTGGTGGTTGTTGGGACAAAGGCTGGGGAAGTTATTCAGGTAGGGTAATTTTTATTATTTAAAGATTACTTAAAATTATTTAAAATTAATTTTGAACTACGAGTTCAGAAAAAACAAAAAAACAAGGGAAGTAATATCCCTCACTCTTTTCTAGACTTTCCTTCAGATAAAGACTTTTCCATTTTCTCAACATTTTCCCTTTTTTAAATTAAAAAGGTCAACTAAATCATTAATAATTCTCGCTGAATGCTTTTCCTTTCTCTCAAAAACTGACACAAATCCTTGCCATTAGAATTTGTTACCGTTCTACTATTTATATTTACTTCCTTCTTAGTTTGTGGAGTACTTTTATATTCAAAAATCCTTAAGCCTTCTGTCGCCTTTCTAGTCATTAATTTTGTTTTGTTTTTGCCTTCACACATCTGTGGGCTTTTAAACTAGAAAAGAAAATAAGATTTAAAAATATAAAGGAAATAATAATGAATTATTAAAAATAAATAATTAAAGTTTTTTCTTAAATTAAATCTTTAAGTAATAATAAACAATAAATAGTTAATTCATTGTTAGTTTTGTTTCTGGATTTAACTTTTATCTATAATATTGAATTCTGAGGATTAGGGTTTGAACATCCCCAACTTAAATCTCAATTTAACCATTTAGTAAGCAAAAAATTCAGAGAATTCAGTTTTTATAAAAACCTCTTTTTGTCAACTTATTCACCCACATAGGTATCTTATTTTTTTTCTTAAAGGGGTGATTTTTAATTATAATTAAATTAAATAAATATTTTTCTCTAAAATTCATTCAATCTAAAAAGAAACAATAAAAAATAGCAATTTTCTCTGATTGCTTGTTTATTCTGGATTCAAGCATAAATATATTGTGGGAAAATTGACTCAATTAGTATTGCTATTGTTTCCAATTTTTCCATTTATTCTTGAAAGTGCCAAGTCTCTCTTTTTCCTAACTTGCGCCAATGCCATCCGGAAATGTTGAGAAAAATGGATTTGAGCAATTCTTTTACGGGTCACTGACATTGAAAGGGGAGGGGGGGGGGTGAAGGGGGATATTTTAAAAGAAATAGGGGTTTAGAAATATATTTATAGATAGGGAAAATTTACTAAAAATTTTTTAAATCAGATGAAAGTAATTGGAGAACGTGCAACTCGTCGCCTTCAAACCTATGCTGATTATCGTGTTGTTGCTGATCCTATTGAAAGAATAACAATAATTAGTGAAAAACAACGATTTCTGTTAAGTGCTGGAAAAGAGGTAAAGAAAACTTTTTTAAACTATTATAATTATTTAATATGGGTATTTAAATTTTTTTAAATTAAAAATTTTAAAATACAAAAAAAGTCCATTTAGTGAGTTAAAAATTAAATATAACTTATGTTTATTTTTTATTTCCAAAAATCCTTTGTTTGATTCCACTTGTCCCCAATTTTTTGTATGTTTAACGGAATGATCGGATACAAAAATAATTTTCTATTAAAATTATTTTTAGATATGATTGCCCTGTTTGTTTGTCTTTTCTTACTTTTAAAAGAAGAAATTTAAATTTTTCTTATTTAATATTTCTTTGTAAATAAACAGCTCTTTTTATTTTCATTTAAAAATTTTTCGTGCTAAAAACAAGGCTAAGTAAATAAACAAACAAAAACATCCAAACTTTTCAAATAAACTCTACTTTAAAGGTGTCAAATCCCCCTTCATTTCCCTCTATATTTCCGTTCACTCCTCCTTTACTTCATTTAACTACTAAATAAATAAAAATATAACAAAAGAACACGAAATTGTGTAAATAATACATACCTAAATATATTTAAGAGAAAATACAATAATAAAATAAGAAAGGGATCAAATAACATAATAACAATGAAAGTAAAAAGTTTGTGTAAATGCCATATTTTATCTTTTGAAATTCTGAACTAAAAATTGTGAAATATAAGGGGAAGATTTATAATAATCGCTACTGAAGAACATTATCTAGGGTAACTTAATGCCGGGGATTCAGGAAGAAAACTGTCGATTCTCTCTAAACATAATATCATTAACAACATAGACTACTCTTGTTAATTCTCCCTCTTTTATTATAATTATCTTTACAATTTTTATTATTTTTTTAATCAAGATTAGAGTGATTTTTAGCAATAACTGTATATGAATTAAAGTAAAAAAAAATAAATATTTACGACATAAGTTATATTTAAATAATTTAATTATTTGATAAACTAAATTTTTTGATTAAGTAAAATAATCCAGTTTATATTTTCTAAAGTATTATCATTTAACCTCGAAACTCGGCGAAATTTTAATGGCGATTAAAAAATTAATTCTTTAGGTTTTTGACGATATTTTTAAGAGGCTTTAAAGTTTTTATTTTTATAAAAACTTTTTTTCTAAATTTTATAAAAAAATTTTTTCTAAATTTTTCTAAATTTTATAATTTTATTTTTTTCTTTATTTTTATAAAAACTTTTTTTCTAAAAATTTTGTTTTTACTCTTTATTTTAATTTTCTTTTTTTATCTTCTCCAATTAATTTTAGTTTTTCTAATTAATTAAAAAGATGTAAAAAATTCTTCCTTTTATTTTTTATATATCATTTACTCTGCGAAACTCAGCGGGATTTTAAGTAAAACAAAAGGGGAAAAGGGGAAAGATGATGAAGAAATGACAATGATGAATTTCTCGGCATTATTATTTTTATTTTCCCGTTATTATCGTTTGTATTGATCTTTGCGGTATTTTTATTTTGATCTGAGTTTTCGCATCATTTGTTTTGTTTTTCTGAAACTTATTTTTTAGTTTTATTTGGAATTCTGTTATTTTTTGTATAGTATTGTAAAGACTTTGGAAGAATTGGAAGAATTCAAAATATTTAGATGGAGTAAAGATTTTATATTAAATAATAAAGGTTAATCAAAATTGTCATCTCAGTTGATCAATCAACTTTTTTTCTTCTCAATTCAACTTTAACTTGCAAATTTCACTTCTCTCAATAAAATAGAGTTTGTTTAAAAACTTATCCTCTTAATATTCTCTCATAGCATTTAAACCAGACAATTTTTTAAATAAAAATTTTTTTCCGTTTTCTGGTCATTCCTTCCTTATCTTCTAAATATATCTCTGGCGAAAATGTTTTTATAGGCAGACAAAAACAAAAAAACAATGACTTAAATAACAAAAGCCGAATTTTTAAACATCTTTTTTGGCTTTGAAACCTGAAGCTTTTCTTTATTAGGCTAATTATAAGCTTTGAAATTTTATTTAAAAGAGCAGAATTTAATTAGAAATTATTTAGAGGAAAATAAATAAAGAAATTATTTAAAAATCTTCAGTAAATCAAATAAGAACTCTGAGACTTTATTTAGTTAATTAGATATTTTTAAGCTTCTAAGAAAATTTTTAATTAATTTTTATTTAATTAATTTTTTTATTTAACTTCCCATAATTAAAACTTTTTTTTGAGAGAATTTTTAATTATTTATTTTTCATTCCTAATAATTTTTATTAAAAATCTTCTTTGATTGCTTCCGTAATAAAGATTCCCCAACAAAATAGAGATAAGAAAAGCGGTATTTCCTTTTTAAATAATTATTTATTTATAATATTCTCATCCCACAAATGAGGTTAATGAGCCATGACAGTTGGGGGTATTTTTGAGACTTTTTGGCGGTATTTTCTATTATTTCTTTCCCTTTATCTTGGCCCATCTCCTACTGATATGGCGAACAGGAAACTTCTTTCTTTTCTAAAAACGGAAATAAAATGAAAATATTTTTATGATTGAGGGACTTAAAAATAAAATTAAATTTTAATTATTTAAAAGGTTCTATTACTTCGCCTCTCCTCATGTGATGATAATTTTGAATTATCATCTAATGTTCATAGCTGTTCTGATTGTATGAATTCTGGAGATCCTTTGTGTGCCTGGTTAAATTTTTATTTTTTTCAAAAAACATTTATTATTTTTAGGTGCCTTTCATTAGGTCGCTGTACCCATTCAACCTCCTGCCCATCTCCATCATCTTTATCTTCTTCCATTTATTTAAAAAACTGTCCTAATATTCGAGGACATATTAGACCAGAAAATATTTCTTTATCTTCTCAAAAACAAGAACAAATTTTTGTACCTCTTAGTGGATTACCTACAAATTCAATTCAAACAGGAAAAATTAAATTGGAATGTTTATATTTTAAAATTGAAGGTAGAATTAATTTTTAATTATTAAATAATTTTTGTAAATATTTTCCCTTTTCTTGGTTATCCACACATAACTGGATATTTAAAAAGGATTAAAAAGAGCCTCTCTAAACTTGTAAAGTTCGGGATTCAAATGAACTTAATCGACATATATCAAAGTCGAACGTGTTGACATGAGTAGAGTAACTTACTCTGTGCTCTCTAACCTCTATATTATTAATAAAATACTTAAATTAAACTAAGTTTTGGCTAAATACAAATTGTTTCTCCTTTCCTTGTCTAGTTCGGATTCAAATTTTTCTTTCATTTAATTAAGATAACAGTCCTTCGTCATCCTTAATTCCATTTCGTTCTTCTGTTCGACTCGTAAATGATGGAATTGAATGTGAAACTCCTACTTTAGAAAAGTAATTTTCTGTTTGTATATTTATTAAAATAAAATTTTTTTTATAGTTTTTCAAGTTTATCGGTAAATGACTTTCAACGTGTAAATGTACAAATTCGGGTTGTTGGAACTAATTCTAATTTAATTGAAATTAAAAATGAAAATAAGACAACTTTAACTTTATTTTCTTGTTCTTTCCATCAATTGTTTGTTTGGAATTTTGTTAAATTTTGCTCAAAAATTTTTTTAAGATGTTCATCATGTGCCTCTTCTAAATGGCCTTGTCGTTGGTGTGCAACTGAAAAACGGTGTTTAGATGTTTCTGACTGGAGTAATAAATGCCCTCGAGAACATGCTATGGTAAAACTTTCTTATTTTTATGCATTCTTTATAAAATGTTTAGAACCAAAATAATGGATGTGCACGGATTTTGGAAGCTAATGGACTTCAACTAGTTGCACCTGACTCTTCGAATGTATCGCTAGAATTTTCGGTTGAGAATTTGCCTTCAACCTCAATTCCTCTTAATTGCAGAATGGATGGAGGGTCAATAGTTAAAGCTTCAATTTTATCTAATGGAAAGAATGTTCGTTGTCCTATTGGATTATTTAGTTATAAAGAACATTTGCCTTTAAAGAATTTTACTTTGGAATTATTAGCAGGTTTAGAACCATTTGATGCTACAAAAGGTAATGAGGGAGAGAAAATTTTAAGAATTTCCTTCAAAAAAATTTTTAGTTTCAATCTATAAATGTGAATATATGGCAACAGATTGTTCTCGTTGTATGGCTTTAGATCCAGTTTATAGCTGTTCTTGGTGTGGGGGAATATGCAGACATATTGGAAAATGTTCGTCTTCATTAAGGGATTCTAGAACTGCAGCTGCAGATGAATTATGTACTTCGCCAACTATTTATTCGGTGATTAAATATAAAATTGAATTTTTGTTTGATTATTAATAAGTGAATTAGGAAAAGTTGGTGGGGTTTAGCATTGCTTTAGGAAAATGTTGAACATTTTCATGATTAGGATAAATAAAGATTCTCGCTATAACTTTGAAGAAAATACATATTTTCTTCTATACATATAAATTTATTTTACCTCCAATTAATTTATTTTGATAATGTTTTTTATTAATTTTCAACAAAATTTTTTTAGTTTTCACCAAACAGCGGTCCTTTAGAAGGTGGAACACTTGTTGAAATTATTGGTCGTGATTTAGGTTCTAGTCTTCAAGATGTTAAAGATAGAGTTTTAATTGCTGGTATTCCTTGCCAAATAAAACATTATGAGGCTTCTGAAAGAATTCTTTGTGAAATTGGCCCTGCTTTATCTCCAATTTCTGGACCAATAAAAATAACAATTGGGAGGAGTGGACGTAGAAGTGTCGATTCAATTAAAGGAAAAAATGAAGAAAATAAACAACAAAATAATGATGGAATATTTAATTATTTAAGTCCTGAACCAAATTCTGTTCAGCCAAATTTTGGGCCACAAAGTGGTGGTACTCGTTTTGAAATCTTTGGGAAGAATTTAAATGTTGGAAGAAATGTTAGTGTACATTTTGATAATTTGGAATGCCAAATTGTTGGAGAAGAACGATTGGTGAATTTAAATATATTTTGTTAATAAATATTTTTGATTATTTATTAATTTTACGTAGAATTACCCCAGAAATTTACACTTAAAATTATTAATTTTTCTTTTAAATTCAGTCTGATCAGCTCTCATGTTTAACTGGCTCAAGTACTAGAAGGGCCTATACAGTTACCGCTATTAGACTACAAATAGACAAAGCAGTTCGTTTAATTCTTGGTGCTCGCTTTGAATATAGAGCTGATCCAATTATAATTGATATACAACCCAGAACAGCCCCTGAAGGTGGAGGAAGGAATTTAACGGTAATAAATTTAAACTTTTTTTGAATTTTTAATTTTTTCTTCAGATATTTGGCAATAATTTTGATTCAATCATTTCACCAAAAATTTTCCTTCTTTCACCTCCGATTGTTTCAAATGCCTCTCCCGATGAATGGGAATTAGTTAGTGAACTTGGAACTTGTATATTAATAAATAAAACACAAATGATTTGTTCAAGTCCTCGTCTTGCTTTACCTACAGCTCTATTAAGACATTCACAAATGGCTAGATGGAATATTGGTTTTGCTATGGATGGCGTACAAAATGTTAGAAATCTTGGAGATAAAATACAGGTAGTGGAATTTTTAAATTTAAAATCTAAATAATTTTTGAGAATGGGAACACGAAGCAATAAATAGAAAATACTTTTTTTAACATTAAGAAAATTATTTATAGTTAACAACAGTTCCTGACCCTCAATTCTCTCCATTTATTGGTGTGCAACAACTTCAATATGATCAGCCACTTCAATTATCTGGACAATGGCTAAGCCAGGCAGCTGATCCTGATGAATATTATGTTTCTATTGGAATGGAACTTTGTCCAGTAAGTTTTAAAATTTTATCTAAGCTTGAAAGATTTGTTTCCTCATTTCTCTTTTTACTTCAAAGAATTATCTTCAAATTTTAAGGTATTTCTTCTCGAACCAGACCACCTGCTTTGTCGTCCACCCTCCCATCGTCCATTACCCACAGACGATTCTGGTGCAGAAATGGCCGATGGCCGCCCTTTGGTTGTTGTTCGTGTTGGCCGTGTGCGTGTTGAAATTGGCCCATTAGACTATTTAGGGGGAGATTCAACAGAAAATTTGTTGGATTCCGGAGAAGGAATTGCTGCACGTCTTCTTCCCCGTCAAAAAGCCGCCGCAGCCGCAATTTTGGCAGCTATAGCATGTGCTTTACTTGCACTTGGAACTGTAACAGCAGCACTTTTGGGTTGGAGAAGACGACGTTGTCAAGGTGTAGAACATGAAAGGTCTTATAAACGTATACAATTACAAATGGAACAAATGGAAAGTCAAGTACGGCAAGAATGCAAACAAGTAGGGTATTTTACGTGTAAATTATTATTTTTTAAATGAGAATTTAGTATTCTTTTACTCTTTTCAGGCATTTGCTGAACTCCAAACAGATGTTCTTTCTGAATTAGACACTGTAATAGAAAATGGAAAATTGCCTACTTTACTTAATTTTGATGATACTAATCCTTCAAATTATGACAATAATGGAACTTTAAATAAAAAAACAATGCAAACCCCAACATCAAATAATTTAATAATCCAACCACCAATTTTGTCTCGTTCAGAATTTATTTCTCGATTACTTTTTAAAGGAGAAACTTTCCCAACATTTTTGGGTGTTCAAACATTACAACAGCCATCACCTGTAGCTTTTGCACAATTTGAATCTTTATTACAAAATAGATCTTTTCTTTATGTTCTTGTACAAATGGCTGAAGAAGATAATAATATGGGGTGAATTTTTTAAGAGTTATTTTCACTGACATAATCTTTGAAAATATCTTTTGATTAAAGACATAATACATATTTTCAATTAAAATTCTTCAAGAATATTTTAATGAAAAATTTTTTTCAGGGCATCAGAACGTTCAATGCTCGCTTCTCTTCTTTTAGTAACTTTAGGCCGTGACTGGGCATTTCTTTCTGATGTTGTACTTTCTTTACTTTCTGCACATATTCAGCGTTGTTGTCTTTTGCAGAACCAAAATAATGTAAAAAAAATTTTTACAAAATTTTATTTCAACTATTTTTATAATTTTCAGCAACCTCCCCTTTTATTTCGTCATTCAGAATCTTTGGTAGAAAAACTTTTTCAACATTGGCTTTGTATTTCTTTACTTCCATGGCTACAAAGTGAGGAAGGAGGACCTGCAAGACCTCTCTTTCTTCTTTATAGGGCACTTAAAGCTCTCACAGAAAAGGCAAAAAATATGCCTAAAAATATTTCAACAAATCTTTATTTTTTAGGGCCCAGTTGATGCTATAACAGGCCAATCACGTTATTCAATTGCTGAACAATCTTTATTAAGAGAACCTTTGGAGGCAAAAACTTTAAATTTATTTGTTATTCCTTTGGATGAAACAGAAAGTTCTCAGGAATTGTTAATTCCCTCTAGTCCTGTCCAATTTCGAGTTCTTGATTGTGATACTATTGGACAGACTAAGGCAAAATTGTTAGATGCTCTTTATTCAAAGAATGTTGCTTTGCCTTTTTCACAAAGGCGTTTATTTGTTGAACATTTTGATTTGGGTAATTTCTATCCAAATATCCAAAATTCTCAATATTATTTGTTAGAATGGCGTTGCCCTCGACGGGGTCCTATTATTCTACTTGACGATGAAGAAACAAAAACATCAGTCAGAGGGAGGGAACCTAAACGTTTAAATACTTTGGCATATTATGGAGTACCTGATAGATCACTTTTGTATATGCAATGGAAAATCGTTCCACCTTCTATTGTACACTCTCAACAACAACATACATTCCGTAGCGGGTAAATTTAAATATTTTGATTAAATTTTCTTGTAATTAATTCTTTGTATAAGAGAGACTTTCAAATATTTACCTAAAAATTTATTAAATTATCCAAAAAAGGTCAAGTGATCATTCAACACTTGGGGGATGGAGGAGTTCTGCCAATCAACTTTTATTATCTGCTTCATCAACATCATCTTCTGCTTCAAATGATTTCCCACATATTTTTACTTCTTTACAAAATTTTGGAAATAATAATAAAATATTACAACCTCATTATTTCCATCTTTCTACACAAATAACGACAAAAACAAATAATTTATTAAATGAAAATAAAGAAAAGTAAATTTTAATTATAATAATTTTTATATTTCTCTTTACTTAAGAAATTCAAAAATTAATTTTTTTTCTCATTAAAATCGTTTCCTTTACTTGGCATCCACTTCCCTTCTCATTAAAAAAAATAATTTCTAAAAATATTTTTTAAGAAATCCAAAGAAAAGCAGAAAACGGCATAAATTATCCAACAACAAAAATAATATTTCAACTAAAAATATTGAAAAATCCCCACCTCCTCCAGAAGTTTTACTAACTCGACTTTTAATGTGCAAAGGAGCACTTCAACGTTTCTTTGAAACATTTTTTGAGCAAGCTATTTTACTTTCTTCTTCAAATATAGAACAACAACAAATACCTGTTGTTTTAAAATATGTTTTTGATTTTCTGGATATTCAAGCAACTCAGAGTCAAGTAAAAAATAAATTTTCTTTTGAAAAATTATTTTAAATTGAAAATTAATTTGAATTAATGATGTAAAAACATCTTATTTAAATATTTTCTTTAAAAATTAATAAAAAATGTTTTATTATTTTTCATTACCTAACGATTCCTCCTGACCTGTAAAAATTAAATTTTAAAAATTCTAAATTTATTTTTAAATTTAAAAAAGGTTCCAATCAGCGAAGAAACCCTCCACGCGTGGAAATCTAATTGTTGGGTTCTTCGTTTTTGGCAGCAATTAATTCAATCTCCTTCACTTCTCTTTGATGTTCCTGAAAGGCAACAAACACTTGCTGGTTCTCTTGCTGTTTTAGGGCAAACAATTGTTGATATATTTTCTTTATCTGAATTGAAATTGGGCAAAGAAAGTCCTTCTTGTAAATTATTATTTGCACCAGAAATTGCACGGTAAAATTTAAAGAAGTTTTTTCTTCAGAGGGCTAAATATTTAAAAATATAGATTTATTTACTTAAATCTCTTTAATTTATTTTTAAAATTAATTAATTTATTTTCAAGTTATCGTCCATTATCAATTCAATTAATTAAAAGAATACAAGAACAACCACCAATTTCTCCCCAATATTTTTATGAATATTTATCAACATTAAATGAAGACAATAAATCTACTGGGTTATCACCCTCTATTGCTTTAAAAGAATTATTTGGATGGGCTAAAGCTAATGGAATTAAATTAATTGAATGTTTAGAAAATAATTTGGAAGCTAAGCAACAAAGATTGGGTGAACGTTTAAAACAATGTGTTGCTGCTAGTTTGGGAAGAAATAAAAAAGAGAATGGAAATATTAATAGGACAATTACTATATCCCCAACATATTATGAAGAAAATGTTTATGCTACCTTGAATTAAAAATTGTTTTTTGAATTTAAAGTCAAATCTCCTGTTATAGTGCCGAAGGGACCAGGCTGGAAAGGGCCGTTATCTTCGGGAAATTATAGCCGTTTTTGACAAAATATTTTTTTATTTAATTAGGAATCGGAATCTCTAAAATTTATTTAAAAATTTTTAGAAAAATAATTATTTAAATTTTCCGATTCCTATAAGGAAATACACATTCTTTATTTGTTAACGGGTATTTTTAAATATTTTATTTTTTTACTATGAGCAAGGTGGGATATCCAAGAGTCTTTTAATCTTATTTTTAGAAAAAAATGAGAATAATTTTACAAAAAACTTGCTTATGGTTAACTAAAAATAATTTAAACAACATAATCATTATTTTATTAACTTTCTTTAAAAATTAATATTGATAAATATATTATAGGTATATTATTTTTTAAATTAACTTTTATTTGAATAAAATTATAAAAAAACATATTTACATTAAATTTTTAAATTTTTTAAAATAAATTCTTTTTCCATGAGACTCATTCTATAAAATTGTTCCTCTCATTTTTTGATTCATATTTAAATAAATTTTCAAAAATAATGAAAGAAATTATTTCCAAAAATTACCCTTTTTAACATTTCTTGGTTTCATTATTAGATAATTAGAAGAAGATGAAGACCCTTCTTCAGAAGACAAATCATCTCTATTTAAATTATCTATTCTAAATGCCGGTCCAAATCTTTTTTCTCTCAATTTAATTCCATTAACTACACCAACTAATCCACCAGAATTTCTTTGTGATAATGCACACATTGCAAAAACGATTGATAAAACTATTACACTAACTATTAAAACAGAAAGAAACCAGGCTGCACTTCGAATACGTTCTGAAAAAAATATTTTTTAATTTAAATTTTTTAAAAGAGGGAATATTAAATAATAGGAAGATAGGAAATAATAAGCTTTGATAGTCAAAACATTTATTTAACAATTCTAAAATTATAGTGATCTAATAAGGATAGACAGCTTTTCTGATCTCTCACCCTTACCAATGAAAAAAATTTTTTTATTAAAAATTAATTATCTATTTACCTTTATTAAATAAAGAAATCATTCTATAATTTTCAGTTTTAATTGTTAAAGGTTTTGAATAAGATAAAGAAGCACCGATTTCTCTAGAAATACCAATTATTATATAATCTGTATCTTCTTTAAGATTCTTCAATTCAAGTGAAGTTTGGGGTAAAGTAATCCATTCACTAAGTTTCCATTCATCATTAAAATCTTTAAATAATTTTTATTTTTATTTAAAAAGATATTAAAAATTCCCTATTATTTTTCTTTAATTAAAAATTATCTAGCCTTGTCTTGTATAATTAACAGCAAAAGAAGTTCCACTCATTCTCATTCCCACACCAGAATTTATTGGCAACCAATTAATTAAAATTGAATTAATTAATTTTGTTTGTGTGCGAACAGAAAATAAAGGGGAATCTGGACCTTAAAAGAAATTTTTTTAAATTAATTTTTTTTAATTTCAAACTTCGAAAAGGCCAAGTTTTTGTATTTCGCCAAAGACGAGGTCCTTCCCCTCCACCAGTTTCTGCCCAAACAGAAATTCTATATGGAGTGTTTGGCTTTAATTGTTCGTGTAAATAAAATTGTTGACGATGCAAAACATAGGTTTCTTCAATGTGGTCGGTAAGTCCGTCTGTTAATATGAAGATTTTATATATAGATTAATTAATTAGACATAATTAGATAAATCTCTAGATAAGAGTAATTTTTAATGAAAGGTAATCAGCACATTTTTAAAGTGTCAATTAATCTCAAAAATGTTTAGTGCAATATTATTAAGACATCGCCTTTATCCGTGTCTTAGGAGGATTAACGATTGGGGGGGGGGGGGGCAATTTTTAGATAAGAACAAGGACTGCGGATCTCAGATCTATATGTACTATTCTTAACAAAAATCATTTAGAAAATCACTTTGGAATGTAATAAAATATCCTCTTAAATTTCCATTTGGATGTAAAGGTGGTTGCCAAGTTACAAGAACTGAACGAGAACCAACTGAATGAACACGTAAATTGTGAACTTTTGAAGGAACTGAATTAAAATATATTTATTTTTTATTATTTTTTTGATTAAATTACTTCCTTCAATTGTTTTAAATTCTAAAAGATTTGAAGGTTTGCTTTCAAATCGGTTATTCAATAAATGTACTTTAGCTGTATAATATTGTAATGCTTCTAAACCTCCAATTAATTGGCTATTTGATGTTGAATAGAGAGAATGTACAATTATTGGGTGAATATTCAGCCAATAATCAATCTTTAAAAATTTTAATATTTTCTTCAAAAATTATTTATAGGAAAAAAATAAACAAATTTCTGGTTATCCACATATGTAGTGTAAAACAATTCTGTTAAGAACTAAATTAAGGTTAGAGAGCACAGAGTAAGTTACTCTACTCATGTCAACACATTTGACTTTTAGATATATGTCAGTTAAGTACATTTGAGTCCTGAATTTTAGTAGGGAATAATTGAACATGAGAACCCTTTTTCGTTTAAAATAAAATTTATAACCAAAAAGAATATGTAGATAATTTTTTATAATTTAAAAATTTAAGTCCTTTAATTGAATCAAAATTTTGAGAATTTTTGTTAATTTACCTACTTAAATATTTTTAAAATTATTTTTCAATTTTAAATAAAATTAATTTACTCTATATCCTCGAAAATGACCTCTAATTGAGCTAAAAGAATTTTCTTAAATTTATTTATATTTTCTATTTAATTTACCTATTTTCTATAGGGTCCCATTCTAACGTAACAAATGAATAATTGTGATGCTCTGCTAAACGAAGATTTTTAGGTGATTCTGTTGGAACTTTGATAAATAAATATTTTTTACATTATTTAAATTAATTAATTAACCATCTTCACCAGACCATCCTTCAACAATTGGAGGTTCTAATGCAGAAAACCCTAAGGAATTAATTGCTCTGATTTGAACTTGATAAGGGCGAAATGTTGGTTGTTCTCGAATTATTGTTTGATTCTTTAAAATGGAATGATTTTTAATTTTGTTTTTGATTTTAAAATAAAAATTTTGTGGTCTCTTTAATTCGGTAATTTAAAAATATTTCTCACATTAAATTACTATCACTAATTATTTTTCAAACTTACAGCAAAAGGATCTTCTACAAGAAATTCATTCCAATCTCCATCTTTTGTGTCTAATCGTCTATATCTTACTAAATAACGTAATCCTGGAGCATTCCAACGATCACGCGGTAATGGCTGCCAACTAATAATTAAATTATCTGGCTCAGTTCCTTTTAAAAATATTTTTTAAAAAATATTTTTTAAATAAATTTACCAGCTGCCATTACACCCAAAGGATTTTGGAAAGGAACATCCAGTGGAGAAGAGCATTCTAATGGAGAAGAGGGCATAGGTTGAGAAGGTTGGCTAGACCCGTGAGAATTAACGGCAAACAATCGAAATGTGTAGTTAGCCTTTAAAATTATTTTTTAGAATAATTTTTAAGACAAGAAAAGTAAACTGTTAATAACTGACTCTACAGATTTGTCACCTCACCTCTCCTAATTTATTAAATTTAATTAAATTAAGAACCCAAGGTCTTAAAGGAATCGCTGTTTTGTGTAATATTCTAGGTCCAGTAGCCGTCTCTTCTTCTCCTCCCAAATATTCCTCGAAAACTTTTTCCCAATTCTCTGAATTTTGGTCGGTTTTCGCCTCGACAATAAATGCAGTTAAAGGCAGTTCATTGTTTAAAATATTTATTGAAGGCCGTTTCCAAACAAGTAAAGCATGCCTTCCAGAAGAGCAATCTACACGCATTAATTCTGGCCTTTCTGGGACATCTTTTTGAAAACAAAAATTAATATTAAATAATTTTCTTTAATATTATTCTCTTAAATTCTAAATTTTAATTATTTTTTGAGAGAAAATATACGAGGTGAGGTTATTAAATAGAATAATATTACAATATAATAATCTCTACATAAGTAAATTCTTATTTAACAAACCTCTAACAAACAGATCTATCCCTGCAGATTTAACATCAACTTCTGTAACAGCTGAACACTCTAAATGTCCAGTATGGTGGCCACTTAAATGGAATAAACGAAGAATTGAAGTTCCATCTTCTCTAAAAAATTTCTTTGATCTTTTTAAAAATTCCAAAGATATTAATTACTCTATAATTAATTTATTATTTTCTTCATTTTTGATTGGACTTCCATTTTTTGTCCAAATATAATCAATACTTAAACGATTATCAGCAATTGCTTTACAACGTAATTCTAAATGATCTGAATTTGGGGAATTTGCATCTAAATTAATTCTTGAAGGTTGGGGTATTTCGGCAAAAAATGTTGGTGCTAAAATTAAATAAATAAATAATTTAAAGTGGAAATAAACTTAAAATTAAATTAAAAATAAATTAAAATCAAAATAGGTAATTACAACAATAAAAAATTTAAAAAGAAAGACCTACTAAAAACTTCCAATCTATTCAAAGCTCTATTTAACCCATACTTATTACTAACATTACAATAATAAAAACCATCATCTGAACTACTCAATGAATGTAGACGAAGGGTAAAATTTGGAAATATCTTTAAAAACAAAGAAATATTAAAAAAAAATATTTTTTTTACCTCCAATTTTCCCGGAACAGGCAAAATATTTGTATCATTTGCTGATAAAAAATATTTAAAGTAATATATTTATACTTATAATTTACCATCAACCCATTGAACCTCCGCTATTGGGGCAGCCTCTACATCACAATTTAAATCAACACTAGAATCACGCAATACTTTCCAAACTCTTTGTGTACTATGACGAAAACGAGGAGCGTATGCTTAGAAAGCAAAATATTCTCATAAAATAATAGCAAAATTTAGTTAAGTTTTAGAGGGTTAATTCAATTGAATAAAAGATAAATATTTAAGTTTCCCAATATTTTAAAGTTAAAGTAGAGAAAAATTAACCCCTTTTAAATTATTTTTTAGAAAATTTACCCAAAACATTTAAATAAGTAGAAGAATCCAAATAACCTCCAATATTTGTTGCATTACATTGATATAAGCCAGTATCCAAATCTCTTTTTAAAGAATTAATTCTTAATAAACGACCTTCATTTAATTGAATTCTTCTATTATTATAATCATCAGACAATTCTTTTTTTTTAATTAATTTATTTTTAATTTAAATAAATATTTAATTACCATAAAAAGGAATTGAATTAAAAGACCAACGAATTATTGGGGATGGCCTTCCTCTTACTGGACAGTGTAAATCAACAGAAGAATCTTCTGGCATTTCTATAATTGCTGGAGGTTCCCATTCCCATTTTGGAGGAGCTAAACGAATTATTTTTTTTGGAAAATTTTGAAATTATTAAAGTTTAGAAATATATTTTTGTAGACAATACTATAGTGGATTTTTTATAAAAACGTATATAAAATAGAAACACTTAAAATATTATTTAATTTACTCAATGAGGAGAGGCAAAAAATACCTATCAAGTATTTTACTTTAAAAAGTTTCTGTTTATTAAAGTAAAGCAGCTGGGCTATAGCTGTTTCTCTCCTTTAGCTAGTGCAAAAGGTTATTCGGCGGCTGGGACCGGACTGATATGTTAGGCACTGCGCAGCTTACGAATTAAGTAGCTATATGATTTACATTAACAAGAAAAATATATTTAATTAAAAATATGACAATTTTTATTAAAAAATAATCTTTTAATTTTTATCAACTTACATTCCGATTTTATAATTTTAAATAAAAATATGAAGAAAAATATTAAATAATTAATTAATATATTTATTTCTTTCATTTAAATTATTAAATTAAAAATTAAACAATTTTCTTTTTTTGTAGTACTTTAATTCTTTTTTAAATATTTTAACTGGCATTTTAGTACTAAAAAGAGTTTAATTTTTGTTTTCTTTAAAATTAGAAATCCGGAAGGATGTAGTGGATGTATGTTTTGAAAGGGAATTTTTAAAAGATAAATTGGAGTAAATAAACACGAAAATATATTGGGATAATTTGAAATAAATGTATGGAACTAAAGAATTAATTTAAAGAAATTACGTAAATATTTTACTAATAGTATGTTAATAGTTCAATTATTAAATTTGTTTTCATATTAGCCAAAATAAAATTATTTTTTAAAAGTAATTTAAACAATAATTCCAATCCAAATAAATTATTGTCAATATCAAGAAAACAAATTTTAAACTTCAAAAAATTGTTAAACAAAACAGAGGTCAAAAAGACTAAAAATAAATTAGAGAAAATAAACCCAACAAAAAAATCTTTTTTTTTCAATATTTATTTAGTAAATTTTTCTTTTACAGATTTTTAATGCTTTAGAAAAAGCTGGCAACAAAATGATAAAAAGCAAAAGGCAATACTTGTATTTATTTAGTGTATATATTCAATCATCACGTTTTTAAAGGATTTGTGTTCACTTTTTAAATTCTCTTGGGAAAATAAATAGTATATTTTTTTGCTGTTTCTACTAAAAGATATGCTAAAAAAATCTTCGTTTATTTGATTCATTGGTTTATTAACAAAATTAAAAAAAGTAAATTTATCAACACCGTTAAAGAATATTCCATTCTCAATCACATATTCAAGATATATTAATTTAATAATTTTTTAAATTTATTTTTAATCTAATTAAAAATATTACTTCAAACTACAGTCGTCGACATAAAGATAGGGACAAGAGTAATTTAAATGCAAATTAACTATTTTTTATTCAAAAAATACGTTCTATATATCAATCGAAAGCTCTATTCGTATCTCAGTTGACATGTTTCTGCATTTTTCATGAAAATGAAAATTGGCCGAGATAATCCGGATCTAGCGGATATACCAAATCCCATAGCCTCGGAAAAATTTTTCGGAAAAAATTTAACAAACCCATTTGATAGAGCATATTTTTGTGAGTATGTACCACAAAACCGCTTAGAAATATCTTTTTCCGGTCCAGAGATATGATTTTTTGAAAATGGCATTTTTCCCTTAAAAATTGAATTTTTTGCAAAAATAGGCTAAAAATGCCATTTTCAAAAAATCATATCTCTGGACCGGAAAAAGATATTTCTAAGCGGTTTTGTGGTACATACTCACAAAAATATGCTCTATCAAATGGGTTTGTTAAATTTTTTCCGAAAAATTTTTCCGAGGCTATGGGATTTGGTATATCCGCTAGATCCGGATTATCTCGGCCAATTTTCATTTTCATGAAAAATGCAGAAACATGTCAACTGAGATACGAATAGAGCTTTCGATTGATATATAGAACGTATTTTTTGAATAAAAAATAGTTAATTTGCATTTAAATTACTCTTGTCCCTATCTTTATGTCGACTACTGTATTTTTTATCTTTTATTTAATAATATTTCCTCAACAAATATTCTCATAAAATAAATTCTTTCCATAAATACTTTCCATCATTCCTCATTTCTTATTTAAATAGTTCCCTCAAACCCACCTTTTTTAAGAAATTTCTTCCTTCAATTATATTCATCAACTTATGACCCTCAAACGTTCAGTTCCCTATAAATATTTAAAAATAATTTTTTCATAATTTTATCAGCTTTCCGCCTATTATAGGCCTACATATATTTGTTATTTTATTCAATTGAAAGTTTAGGTCATTCAACATTACACAATTACGGATTAAAAATTTAAAAAATTAAAATTTGTTGAAATAAGATCCTGTTTTTTAGCTCCGGCTATCAATCTCCGACTTCTGACGGTTTCCGAATCTTTAAAGACTGACGCGACACTAAAAACTTTAAAAAATCTTAAATTTTTTAAAATTTTATATCCGCAATAGCCGAATCTGCAATTTCGTACCGCCAAATTATTATTTTAAAATTATCATTTTTAATTTAGCTAGAATATTTAAATAAATCTTATTTTTATTTTTTTACTTTAAAATTTTATTTCTCTTCAACAAAATGACTGAAAAAGGATCGTCAAATTTTGATTTGGAATTAAAAGTAATCTTTTAAAAAAAATTAATTTAAAAATTAAATATTTAAGCTACAAGAACAAAGCAATAATTTATTAAAACTCCAAACAGATTTTAACAATCTTCAATTAAAATATTTTGTAGAGAAGGAAAGGACTTTTAATCTTGAAAAGAAAAATGTTTTTCTTGAAAATAAATTAAAAGAATTGAATGAGGTTATTTTTTGGATTAATTTAAATTAAAAATATTTTTAATTTTTATTTATAATTCTAGAAAATTCATAAGATTAATGTTGGTAGCAGTCAAAAAGACGAGAAAATGAATTCTTTGGAAGAAAAAATTAAAAATGTAAATAGTTTTTTTAAATTTATTTAAAATAATTAAATAAAATTGAATTAAGATTAAATTTTCTAATTTAAAATTTTTTTTGAAAAATTTATTTTATAAAAAAAGGCAGACAAAAATATTGCTGGATTAACAATTAACTCTGGAGAATTAAATATTTTGGTTATTTTGAAAATTATATTTTAAATAATTTTTGTTTTTCTTTTCAAGAATTTTGTAGAGACTAAAAATAAATGGAAAGTATTTGACGATGAATATAAATGTTGTGAAAATAATTGCGTGAATACAGACAACCCTAAAGGTGTTTGTGTTGAAGGGAATGGCTTTGCTAATTTAATTAATGAAGAAAATATTAAATATATTAATTGTGTGGAAAAGTGGGGAGGATTGTTTGGATTTGGAAGGAAGAAAAGTAAATAAAGAAATACCGTATTGACTCTAATAGAAGCCCTGTGCGTCTATTCTTCAATACCCCCTCATTGAGTGGGCTTCTAATAGGGCATGGGCTTCCGTTAGGGCATGGGCCTTTATTTTTTCAATACCCCCATTGAGTGGGTATATGAGCTTCTATGGAGACGAGCTTCTATTAGAGACAATACAGTAAATATTAAATAATTCTAAATGTTTTTGTAAAATATTTTTAGGTAAAGACCAATTTAGCCGTGTTATTGCTGCAACTTCTTTTAAAAACCCAAAAAATTCAATTAATTATTCTTTATTTTATTTTGAAGTTAAATGTAAAATTGAAAAAGAATCAGATAAATGGATGTTTATTGGACTTAAAAATAATAATTCTAATTTTATTGTTTTATATTTAAACGAAGTTATAATCATTTGTGAAGACAAAGTAGATATGTTAAACGATATTGTTTGGAGGGATGATAATATTTTTGGGTGTGGATTAGTATATCCACCAACAAATAAAATATCTGAAGAATTTCCGTACATGTTTTTCACACAAAACGGAAAACAAATTGGTTTGAGAGAAAATAAAAATTTTAAAAAATATTTTTTAAGGCAAAGGAATATTGTTAAAGAATAATTCTGATTATTATCTACCATATGTTAATTTGAAATGTTGTTCAGTGGAAGCTAATTTTGGGACTGATTTGGGGGCAAAACCTTTTGAATATGATATTTCTAAACATTCAATTCTTAAGGATTTTTATTAAAAGATTTTCCTAAACGATCAAAATTGTTTAAAAACGAATTTACCGTAAAAACTGTATTAACTACCCTGGGTAATTATTGTTTCGATCTCTCGCTGGAGGGGGTAATAAAAGCAGGCGGGGTAACTATTTCAGGGAGGGCAATTGTTATTTCGACCTGTATAATTTTTATTTTATCATAAATATATGAATAGGGATATACAATATGATACCGAATGCGGCGATAAATATTGACGTTTTTACTGTTATTCTATAGTTCCTCAGTATATTCCTACACTAAAGTGGTACCATAAAATCTATGCTTCCGTCCTGGAATATATAAAGACAAAATTGGATATTTATAATCTATATTCTATTAATATATTCCTATATAATATATCCGAAAATGGTAGCATACCAGAAATACTTCATACTTGGGGTAGAAATACTTCATACTTGGGGGGGAAATACTTCATACCTTCTTAATCTCTCATTATCCGCTTCCCAGATCATCTTAAAACCTAGATAACCCTCTTGATTCACACAAATCTCCTGATATATTCCCCAAATTCTTTTAATCTCTCGACTTATTTTTTATATTGTCCTTAAAATTTATAACGATTTTTTAACAATTTTTAAAAATTAGTACAAGAAAAAATAGGGGGTAATTATTTGAGGGAGGGCAATTATTGTTTTGATCTCTCTCTACATGGGGTATTTAATACAGGTGGGGTAATTAATTCAGGGAGGGACATTAATACAGTTTTTACGGTATAATTATTTATATTTTGTTTTTTTTCAATAAATTTATTTTTAATAAACATTTGGAATCTTTTAAAATTTGACTTAGGTTATATTCAGAAACTTGCTATTTGCTTTTGATTTTTTTGGAGTTATTAGCCAAACTAAACAAATTTCCTAAAATTATTTTTATATTTTTCTTACATAATTTCTTCTCTTCCTTTGCTAACGGAAGTTTAAAAAACCCCCATCAATTTTGCAAAAATTAATTAATTCTCTCGAATCGATTTAACTAAAAAAATTAATTTGATCGGTGGCCTTTTTATGCGACCGATTAAACCAATTAAAGAGATTCTTAGCGCGTTTACATTGATAGATTGAAAATTTTTAATTAAAAAATTTATTTTATAATTTTATTTTTAATTATTTAAAAATTTGATTATATACTGAAAATTAAATTAATTATTATTTTCTCGATTAATAATTTTCCTATTAAACTATTAAAAATATGTATAATTATAAGCAATAATTAGCCAATCCATCCCAATACTTGTAATACTTAATTTACCATTAAATGAATATATTAACAATTTTATTTTTTAAATGAATGTAGGCAATTTTTTATAAGTTTTAAATTTAGATTATTTAGATGTTATTTTATTTAAAATATTCAAAATTATTAATATTTTTATTTATTTTAACTATAAATATAGTAGAAAATAAGAAAGAAGAAATACCAATTTCTTTATTTTCATCATCTTCACCAATACTTTCATTAGTTAATGGTTTAACAGCTAATTTTCAATGTTCTATTAAAATTTGTAATAAATTAAATAATAATTTTTTGGTAAAAATTAATTAATTTTGAAAGAAATATTTTTTTGTAAAAAGATTTCTTGGCATCATGATGGAATTCTTTTATTTAATGGAACTGAATTTGAGCCAACTTCCGGTATTGAACCTTCACGTATTATTTTACAAAGATCTCTTGAGGAAATTAATAATGATGAGGAAACAAAAGGAGAAAAATGTTTTGTTGAGGTAAATTAAAAGGGAACACCCCAACATACAGAAATCCTAACTTACGCAGAGCTATAACTTCGTTTAAAATTGTCGCAACCGGTACGCCATGGTTTGATTCAGCTCGCCGAGATCATCAAATCATATCAGAGCGTCACGGCTTCGACAATTTTGAACGAAGTAAGGCTCACGGTACTTTTTCCTGCTCCATAAAAAAGATATCATAAGATCATTTCGATTGAATAATTCAATAAATTTTTAAAATGATAATCCCTAAAAAGGTTAATTTATCATTAAAGTCTTTCCAAAAATCCCACCATTATAATAATAGTTACCGTATTTCCTTTAATTAAACTCCAAGGCATTACGTAATAAAGTGGCATTATTTTTACGTAATAGTAAAAAAGTGTCACTTAATATGGGCAAGTGCTATAAAAAATATTTAATTCAATATATTTAAGGCATATTCTCTTTTACTACGTAATCTAAGTTTGGAGGATAGTGGAAAATATGGCTGTCAATTGTGGACACAAAATGGAGGTCAACAACAATTAGATTTTAAATTGGATGTATTGGGGGGTCAGAAAATTTATTTTAAAAAATTCTAAAAATAATTTCCTTTAAAGATTCTGCTCTAAAATTAAATTTCCCTGCAAATTTAACTTATGACCATACAGAATGTTGTATTGAAAAAGGAGTTTCTCCTTTATGTAGGCCTATGTGCAGACCTAGAAATATTGGAGAAGAATTTTTTGACCCAACAAGTTGTCAAGTAGATGATTATAAAAAATTTTTGAATTGTGTAACAAATGGAGGTAAACGTGATTATTTGCCTTGTTGTAGAAAGAAAGCTTTGCCTCCATTTTGTTTTGATTTTTGTGGAAATAACTTTCAGGTAAACGAATAAAATATTAAGAGATCATAGAAATTTGGTCACGCTGGATTTTTGATCACCAAAGATTTTTTGGAAAGTTGTTTACCAAATTTTTAATTATCACCGGTTGGATTTAATTTTCTTATATGAACCTTCAACTCCTTAATACTCACTTGTGAGTGGGTAAATTGGAAATAACGAGTTTATTGTCAAAACTTTATGTTGAGTTGAGAACTATCTCAACCTTTAAAAAACATTTTTTCCCAAGAAATTAGAAAAATCTCATCGACTTTGTCTCTACTATTTGCCTGAAATATTTGATTGTTTTAGTCAACAATATGGTCAGAATTTTATTTAAAATTTTATTTTCCTTTTTTATTGTTAAATGTGCTCACAGATTCTTCAATAATTAAGCACTTTTTCCTCCGCCTGCACCAAGAAATTTACAAATGAAAGAAGTTGGTAGTGGAAATCGACGATTTTGTTTTACAATTGAGAATCCAAAAAATACACTAAAAATTCCTTCTTTTGTTGTTCATCTACAAGAAATGAATGTTGGAACAGACACAATGTTAGTATACATATTAAATTTTAACGAATCTTGGGAAATGCTTCGGAATATTTCTTTTATGCACTATTAGCACTGCCACAAAAAACCGAAATATTTTTAATAAAAATTCAGGAATAGTAGAGATGCTGCTGTTGAAGAATTTAGAAAACTTCGTAAAAGGAGTGAAAATAAATCTGGACAATTATATGGAGTCACATTAATTAAAGAATTGAGAGGAGGTGGAAAGAAACCCGTACTTATTACAAAAATAATTGCTTCTAGTAATGAAAGGGTAAAGAATATCTCTCAAAATATTAAAAATCAAATTTTTTCAAGGGAATTAATTCCGAAATCTGCATTCCATTAGAAAGTATTACAAACAAATCAAAATCAACTTATCTAGTCTATGTAGAAGCTATTAATGATTATGGTACCTCAGAACCAAGCAAATCATTTTTAATTACTGAAGATGGGGTAATGCATCCAGCAAAGTAATTAAAGTCGAAAAATTATTTTTGGTTTTATTTTTAGATTTTATCAAGTTTTTATACATAATAAATAAAATATTAAGAATATAATTATCGCCTTATAATTTTTATAAACAATGAGATGAACATAAAAAGGCAAAAAAAGCAGGCAAATTTTATAAAAAGTAAAATGACATTTTTAAGAATTTTATTTTCCGGTTTTCAATCTTTTATCTATTTTCCGGAAAATAAATTTCTTACAAAAATTATTATGGCAAGGCAATTTAAAAAAAAGTTTAAGTTATGCAGTGGGTAAGCAATAAAATGCGATTTTATAAAAAGAAAGAGCTAAGAGAAAATTGTTTAAATGCACATAAATAATTGGTAAAAAAGAAAGATTCCCTACATTTCCCCTTACTCTCCTAATTAGCGCCTAAACGTATCCATCGTTTACTCTTGTATTTATGTCGAGTTGACAGATCATTAAATAATTTAGAAGCATCAGGCAATCCACTTTTAAATTGCTGAAGACAATGATGGAAAGAAACTTCTTCCAAATTATTTTCTAATCGAGCAGACACACCCAAACGTCCTTGTTCAAAATATAATTGTGCAGATGTAGGATCAAGTCCACATCTTGTAGGTAATTGAATGCCCGATTGGTAAATGAGTGGTTCAAGCTCACGTTGCAATAATGGCCACATATCTTCGGCAATTAAATCTGAAAACATAAAATCTTAAATTACCTATTAAGGAATTAAAAAATAGGATATGATTGTGAAGGAAACTAAAAGGAGGAAATTTGTAATTGAGAATTCAGCAGAATAACTTTCCCCACCTTGTATTAATTGTTCAACAGCTCCATACAATTCTGAAGGAAAAGCACTTTCTTTTTGAACCTCTACTTTACGTTCCATAAGCTCCAAATGTGTACGGAAAATTCCATTTTGTATTTGAGGGACTAATTTAAGTTGAAGAAGCATTGAAAGATCAATTGCTGTTCGGCGCTTGCCAGAATGACCCAAAGTTGGATTTAAAACTGCAGCGGTTATTCGATTATTACTTAAAATTATTTGAATTATCAACTGATTTTGTTAAAAGAAATTTTGTCCGGATAACAGACATGGAAAACTACTAGAAGAGGCATCTAAAATCCCATTCGTAAATTTCCATTTTTGACTTAACGAAGAAAATTTATGGAATTATTGTAAATATTTAAATTAGAAATTTAATAAAATAAAAAAACCTTCTGATGATGATGGATTTATCTGCAAGAATTTGAACATTTGGAAGACCATTTGAACTTATATTGAAGAGGAAGAAGCATTGCGGGCAAACAACCTTAAAAATTAAAATTCTTTTACAATTTAATTAAAAACCTCAAAAAAGTCAAGTGTTTCTTTTGGCAATCGAGGGCTGTTTAATTGAATACTCTAAAAGATTAAATTAAAGAAATCCAACATATAAACAATAACTTCATTAATCCACTGAACATCCCAACGGAATTGTTTTAACAAATCATTAATTAATCGATCCTCTATCCAAATTAAAATTGCTTCACTAACTGATGAAGAATTGAAGTCAGCCAATGGAGACGTTTGCATTCTTTGAAAATTTTTTTATTTTTAAATTAAAAAATTTTTTTATTTTTTTATAAAAATAATGAAAAAATTTTTTGTCAATACATTTTCTTTTGTCAAATAAAATTTTCAAGTTAAAAAATATTTCCTACTTATTATCACTTTGTCGAGCTTTCTCCTCACCATTTTGCAATTTTTTAATTTCAGTTTCATTAAAATGTAAACTCTCAGTATCAACAAACGAAGTACGTTCAGTAGTTGGTACCTCATCAACCTTCCATTCCATAACGACCTTTAAAAATATTATAAGAATTAAAAATAATTTATAATTTCTTCAACCGTGACAGCAATTTGATTTGAAACTGCCTTAATTGAATTAATACGCGAGCGAAGAATAACTCGATCATTTTGTAAGTGACGAATAAACTTATCCGGAATTAGCATTTTAAATGGTAATTCTCTTAAAAAAATTTTTAAATAAGTTTAAATAGTTAAAAAAATTACATGCTAAACTCTCGTCGTAAATGCATAACAGCAACTTGTAGCATATCACAAACTTTATCTCTAATCATTCCACCAGATAAAGTCTTCCCAAAAGCATTAAAAACAGTATTTAAAAGATAAGTTCGCTCAACACCAAAGTTAACATTTTCTAATTTAATAGAACAGTTTTCCATGAAAAGAGAGGCTGGTTGCTCAACTCGAAGTTGAAGAAAGGCATGATCAACCTGTTACAATTAATTCAGTTATATTTTGAGAATATCCGAAAAAAGATGATGATAAAACGAACACCCCTTATTCTGCTCCCTTTTGACTTGATTTTTTAGAAAAATTTGCTAAATTACCTCAAAAATTTAATTACAAAACTTCTTAATTTATTGTAATTAAGAAAGATCGCTACTCAAAAATCCAAAAATATTATATTCAAAAAATACCTCAACATCCACCACTACATTTTTGCGATCAAGAAAAAATAAAGGTAAGGAGGCATCATTTACAAGAGTTGATGAGTTTAGACTTAAATGCCGAGCTTCCGCTTCAATTATTTTATCATTTGGAAAACGCACATTTAAAGAACCTAAAAATATTTTTAAGAAAATGTTTTGTTTATACCTATTGAAACACTATTCTTGGAGTTAAGTTTAACAACATCATGAAACCAGACATCTTCGGCGCTTCGCAATTTTAATTTAATTAAATGTGGTGAACGAAGTTGATACTCCAAAGCACTACGAACCAACTAAAATTAATTTTTAATGTTAATTTTTCAAAACGGCTCCCTATAATCTTACTACAAGTTTAACATTAACAAATACACGATTAATCGCTGCGTAATAATATGGCATACCGGCCAGCATTAGAACTTTAAACATTTCTCACCTTTGTGGCAGCAGAATCACCGACAGACATTCCAATATCGGCATCATCCTTGTTTGGAAAATTGCCAGAGGAAAAACAGAAAAGAAGTCCAAAAATAAAATGTAATAAAAACATAACTCCAAACCCTAAATTTTAACAATTTTTAAGCAAACTAATTCATTCTTAATACAAAATTTAGATATAATTTTAAGTTAGCGAACATATAAAAACAACAAAAAAGCCAAATATAAAACAATTTTATACTCGTATTTAAAGAATGATTTCACTAAAAAATCATATAAAATGTAAATAATGCTCATTAGGAGAAGTCAAAATTAAAACTTTTCTAAAAACTATAATAAAACATCAAAAATAGTCACGATCAAAATGATAGAAAAATAAAATAAAATTTCATTTCCAAATGAATTTGTGAATGAATAACCTTGTAAATGAATATTTAGTACCCTCTTCCCCCTATACTTTACTTCTTGTTATTTCCATGACCAATTTTAAATCATTAGAATTTTAATAAATTCTATTTACATTTAAATTTTTAATAAACCAGGAAATTTCAGTAATCCATTTAACAAAGGTTATTCTATTTATTTGATAAAATATTTAATATTATCAAATAATACCTAATTTATAATTAATCGTCATGCTTATTGTCAACATTATTCATCATATCACTACTTTTCTCCTCTTCCGGAATAACTGTAATTCGATGACTCTGTTCTTCATTTATATTATCCGTAGCTGTTAACTGTTCCCCTTCAGTTTCTTCTTTTGTAACCAATGGAATACTAGCAGTTCTTTCGGTTAAAGTTTCAGAAGAAGAAGACGATGGAAGCTGTGGAATTATATCCGTTGCTTTTGCCATTTCATCTTCTTGTGTTGCTGCAGATAATGTCGATGTCTCTCCAGTACTAATAGTTGTAGGAACGGTGAAACTTGTCAATTCTCCGTATGAATATTGTTCACGAAGAGCAGCCAGCGCTTAAAAATTAAAAATTTTTAATAAAAAGGATTACAAACATACCACTTGGCAATTGTATTTGTGAAAGTTTACGTCCTTCAATACTTAATGTGCGTTTACGCAATCCCATTTCTCCATGAGGCGAAGTTGGAGTCGAATAATATGCTTCCAACAAAGCATTGGAAAGAAGATTAGTAACCCCTCTGTCCATAAAGGCGCCAGAAATTCCAAAAAGAACGTTCTAAAATTATTAAATTAATTTATAAAGAATTGAAATTATCTTTTAAAAATACAGTTTTTGTTGGATATTCATAGCAGTCATCTTGTATAATTCTTTCAATACATTTCTTCATGTCACTAATTAATGAGTCAATAACCTCTCCACGTGTTTGATGAAGAGAAATGCAAAAACGAAGAGCATTAGGATTCTTAAAAATTTAGTAAGAAAAATCAAAGAATAAAACCTGCAAAAATGTAAAGCTCCATCCCAAATCATGCATCTCATCGCCCAACGCATGTATCTTTATTTTTGAAGAATTTTTGTTTGTAATCGCAATCACCGGGCCTAGAGGTTCTCCCAAAACCTCCAAATGGTCAGATATTTCTTCTTCAATTCTATGCTTTAACATTCTTGATGTGTCCATAACTCGTTGAGTTCTTTCAACATAACCAAGTCGGCCCATATAAAGTAATGAAGCCCAGGTCAATGCAATTAGAAGTCCAGGACGAGAACCATCCAATGTAGCAGAAGTGTAGATACCGCCTGGCCAATCAACATTAGAATAGCTTTGACATTGGAGTAATTCCTGATCCCGGTAAAGAACGGCGCTTGATCCAACAGGACAATAGCCATACTACGAAAAATATAATTAATAAAAGAATAAATCAAAAAGGGCGCAGTATACTAGAATGTTTTGTGTAAATAAAAATCATAAAATATCCTACTTGGTTATTTCTAAATAATCAAAAACTAATCTTTTAAAATTCGATCTTTTTTATTGGAAACTTATAAAAAGATAATTTTCAGTCACAATTATTAAATTTAAAATTTTACCTTATGTAAATCAAAATTTATTGAGGAAACACCAGAAATTCGAAAATCAAACATTGGAGCTGGATAATCACATTGTTCCAGGAAAGGAATTATAAAACCTCCAATTGTTGCGTCTACATGGACAGGCACACCAAAGCGGACTCCCAACTAAAAAAAATATTTTCTTAAAATCAAATATAAAAATGCCTGAGCAATTTCTTCTATATTATCCATAACACCGTTAACATAAGAAGGAGCACTTGCAACAATCTGAGGAAATGAAATAAATTACAAAAAATTATTTTAAATAAAAACCATGCAAGTCTCGTGGCCAATTGCTCTTTTAATTGACCCAACATTTGCTTCACATTTACTTCCTGTTCTAACACGAACTGCTCGCATTCTTTAACGACATAAATTTAATAATTCACAATCACTTTTATAAATTACCCCAATAATTTAGCAGCCTTAAAGAATGCAATATGTGCATTTGGACAAACAATCATTTCTGGCTTTCGAATTCCTTTTTTGTATGCACTGTTGCGGTAAGCTGCATAATAAATAAATTAGAGAAAATATACCAAATCAAAATTATGCACCTAGGCAGGCAAGAATGATTGATTCAGAACCTGTCATTTGAAAAAAAATAAATAATTATTTTAAAACCCCCACAAAAATATTACCGCTCGTTGTTAAAACACCACAACTCTTATCCAATCCATGAAAAAGACTGCAAAGAATTCTTATACATTCCGCTTCCATTTTCCGAGCAGAAGGAAATACTTCGGGAAATGCAACATTTGTGAATGAGTAAAGCTCAAAAATCTGGAAACAAAGATTTAATTAATTTTTGGAAAAATACTTCAAATCGGAAAAGATCATAGTTGGGTGTTGTCCTTAATACTCACTGTGGAGACTAAAAGGTTAAAATCACTATAAATATTTTACTTGTTTTAATAGTCGCTGATAATTTCCATCTTCATCTTCAATTCCAAACATTGAACCACACAAATGTCCACGTTCAAACAAAATTCCTCCCATCGTTTTGTAAGATGTCGCCTCACGAATAATGTCATCAGCTGGCAACCCTCGATCCGGCAAATATTTGTAAAATTCTTTAAGTCTATCAGCTCGATGTATTCTATCTTACAAGAAAAAACCAAATCTTATTTAAAAAATATTTTATACCTTCAAATTCCTTGTAGGTAAGTTCTTGTCCCTCATCCAATTTCTTTCTATACATAGGCAAATTGTTCAACATTTCATACCACTAAAAAGTTTTGTATGGCTCGCCAAATTTAAAGTAAAATACATACCGCCCTACGAAATGAGACAACCTCCTCAAACTTTAGTACTTTCCTCACCCATTGTACAAAAAGAAGCAAAGCCAATGTGTACATAACAATCTGCCATTGTTCAAGATGGTCTAGCCGACGATTTCTAAAAATATTTAAAAAAATCTTTTATGTAGTTCTGAACTCTCTAAATATTGAGCTGTAACAATCTGATCGACTATACCTCACAATACAAAAAAATTCCTTAAATGGGATTTTTCGAATTTTACCGCTTCTTAACGTACGTAGTTTAGGGATTTCAAACTAATCTGATTTTACTTCTAATATACTTACACGTTCAATCGTATCTCGTCCACCAAATGAGCCACAACACGCCAAGGCGTTTGATCCAAATCCATGAGCAAAAGATATTAACTTTACTTTTTGATACATAAAATAGTAAAAAAAATATATGATCGATCATTAGTCACAGAATGTTTTTCAAAAAAATCAAATAAATTAAGATCGTTTACGCATAACAGAAAATATATCTAGATATTGTTGGGCTGTATCAATAGCAGTATAATTATCTGGTTGAGAACATTGCTTCTGAAAAATTTCTGGGGTTTTTAAACAGTGATCGGGAAAGAATAGGTCAATAATTTCTTGTAAAAGCGATTGGCATTGCATGACAATATTGGAAGCAGCATATTCAATTTCAACAATGGTGCCCTAAAATATTATCATGTTCAGATAAAATCTAAATATAAACCTTAACAGAAGAGCCTAAAGTAACTGTCCCAACTCGAAGACGAAAGTCTTTTAGATGGTACTCGTTCCCAACAACTTCAAACTTTGCCGGCTCAACTTAATTTAAAGAATAAAAATATTTTTATTTTAAGATTGTTTTGAAATAAAATGTTTATATTAATTTGTTACATAACAGAAACCTGTTAGACCAGCACTTTGGAATTTATCTAGTTGTAGCTCAAAGCCTTTGTCAGCGGTAGCACGTGGCGCTGCCGGGGACCGAGTCGTGGTTGGTCTTTCTGCGCTCCCAGTTTCAGACGACGGTCGAGAATCAGGCTTATTTGCATTTATGATAAAAGCACTGTCAGGAAAATTTGAATGATGAATAACGTAAAATCCACTTATCTGAATATTTAAAATATTTTTTAAGATTTTAAAAATAACCAAAGCAGCAATGTGTTGTTGTGGCCGATACCAGATACAATTAACTCGAAAATGTTTGCAAGTTGATGGAGGTACGACAGAACCGGCCTGCTCGAATATTAATTCCTTAAAAAATATCCGAAAATATTTTAATCAATAAAAGAAAACAACGAATGCTATCAAATAACTTACAATCGCTCGTTCACCTTGATTTGTTTCGAAGACCCTGTAAAAAATACAACTCAAAAACTTTGTTTAATAAAAATATATACCAAGCTACTCCCATTTTCGAAGAAGTGAAAAAGAAAATCAGAACTATTACAAAAACTGCATTATCTGCATAAATTTGATAAGTGTCGAAAAAATCTAATTTTGGTTAAAACCTCACATTTACAAGCCATCAGATAATGAAAATTTATAAAAATTTGTTGGTCAAAAAAGTAAAGTATAACAAATCGAACGATGGTTAATATACTGTTTGAAATTCACAACAAATGCAAATACTTGTTTAATATTTCTTTAAAAAAAGTGAAGTCACAAACAGCATAAAACCAAAAAAGAACAATTTGAAAAAGCAAATATTTAAAAATTTAAAAAAAAAGCAATAAAGTTTTAAAAGAATGCCAAAAAATATATAATAAATTCTTTAAAACTCCCGTAGTCAATTCATGAAAAACATCAGCATAAAATTTTCAAATTATAATAAAATCGAGGATCATGTCAAAAATTGAGCCTAAATAATTGGATGTCGTTATAAATTGTAAAAGCTAAAACCTACCAATTATTAAAGCAGATAACACCAACAGATTACCAAATGTGAGTCTCCCGGATCTCACTTATGACCATGTTCGCTTTGTTCAAAGCCTATAAAATTTATAATTAATTTTAAAAACAAAGTCACAAAATAACCTTAAGCATTTCGGCCGATTCCGCTCGTTTCTGAGCGATAGCATCACTCTCCGAAAGAAGAGTATTTAAGTCATCGGCATTATATAAACGACGAACTAACTCACTTTGAAGATTTTCCTAAAGAAACAAAATTTGACAAAATAAAAAAGATAATTTTAAACCTTAACATTATTAACAAGAAAATTCATTATTGCTTTTGGCACTAAATCTTGAATGGATTTACGGACAATAATGAAATAGCCTTTGATTAAACGCTCTAAACAAATAAAAATAAAGTTAACAGATGAAAGATAAACAAACCAATAACAGCAATATCCCGCTTCTCTCTAACAGACAAAGGACGCCTAACTGTCTTATCAGTACGTGTTAAAACACCATCAGTCCCATTTTCTCCCCCAAGATCTGAGTCTTCATCAGCCTGTTTTGAGTTGCGATTGAACCAATAATTTGGATGAAGTTTTTTGAGATTAACTTTATTATGGATGTCGGTATAAAACGCAGATTCGCCAAAAACAGAAGACGGGCCATTTGTACCATTTTCCAAATTAGGTAAAGAAGCGCCAGCTGTTTTGCCTTCAGCTTCGGATGCCGGCACCTTCTTTAAAATGGAAAAATATTTAAAAATCTAAATATTGAAAATGACGAAAAACTCAAAAGAAAATTGATACCTCAGTAATGATTGCCACAGATTCATCAGAAGATGCTCCTTGTAAAGAATTTATGAGAGAAGCATCAGACGCAAATTCCGGATGTTTGGTATTAATGTAGGCCAATTGAATAGAAACGAGATTCGAAACAAACCTTCAAATTAATATAAATATAATAAAGTTAAAATAATGTTTTTAAGAACTCTTTCGTTGGTGGAAGTCGATCACTGAGAACATGATTGATAACTTCATGGATTCGCTCATACAAAAACGGAAAACGCTGCATTTCTTGTTGAACTTCTACAAAAAATATCATTTTTAAAATAAGCATGAAAATAAACCAATTCCACAATGCTGAACAATGCGAAGCATTTCCTCATAAACCAAGTCAACACAAGTGATTGCAGGCTCCTCAAGTCTTTCAATCTGCTTCTTAACCAACAATTCAAAACTAACTTCAGGAATGAATAAGGACGGACGCAAACCCTAAAAATAGAATTATAAAATCAACAATTTAAATTACAGTAGCATTTCGAATTGCAGTCAAAACATCCAATTTGTTCAAATTAGCAAGAGGATCGAAATCTTCTAAAGCACGAGTAAATGTCTCATGAAAAATATAACAAATTCGAGCTCCACCACATAACTCTGTAGTTTCAATATTTCTCGCAGTCCCATCAATAGTCGAATTATAAGCAGTGGAGAAGTGAGTAATTATATTAAGCAGAGTACGATTCTTGTCAACTACGGCCTCACCAAAACTACGTAAAATTGTTTGGCAGTGTACAATTAAAGTGTTGATCTGAAAAAGTAAAAAATAAAAAAACAAAATCTAAAAAGAAAAAATACCCGAATCTTCAACTGCGGAAGGCACTCTCTAATATGATGCTGAAAATTAATTTTAGAATAAAAAATATATCATTTAAAACCATAAGAAGACGATTAAGTTGTTTTGTCAGATACGGAATTCCATTCATAGAAGCCAAGGTTGGATATTTTGTTTGCAAAAATTTGGATTCGTCTTTAAGACAATCCTTAATTGATTTATTCGCAATAATATCAGCTTGAGATCGGTTAACACTGAAAGAAAAAGATTACAATTAAAGGCAAATAAGATGTTAAAATCCTATTAACAAAATAAAAAATATTTACATTCCAATAATTCCAAGCTTTACAGGTACCAATCGACCTGTAAGCACGTCCATAGCATCGGTGCCTTGATCCATCAAATCAAGTTTTGTCAAAAGAACGAGTGTTCGGTTTCCTAAACTTTTAGTTAACATTTGGATTTAAATAATTTTAGACCTTCCTTATCAACTTCTCTTGCAATTTTAAGAGATTCACTAGTCGCAAAGTCTTGATTAGCCGGCATGACAGCGAGAATTATCGAATTTGGATTCGAGATAAAAGAGAAAAGCATTTTACGGATTTGAACCTGAAATGGACAAATAATATTTTCTGACATAAATAAATTTAACCTCAATATCCGGTGGTTGATCACCAACAGGAACTTTGGTAATACCAGGCAAATCAACAAGACTGAGATTGACGACATTTTGCGAATAAATTGTCAAAGTGATAGCAACAGGAGAGATGCCCTTATTGCTAAATAGGCAAAATTTTAAAATAAATTAAAATAAATTAAGAAACACCTTCCAGTCAAACGATCAGTTTCGCGTTCAATTTCCTCGCGAACTTCCTGAAAATATAGGAAATATTGTTAAAGTTTTTGAGAAAAATAATAAATGATACATCAAAATTCGTATAAATAACGCCTGGCGCATGCCCAAATTCAGCCCAATCATCAATTGCCGGAGCTTAAAAACAAGTATCTAAAGATGAAATACAAATTTGGATAACCTTTCTTCTGCTCTCGCAGTGGACTCTTCAATGGCGAATGAGACAAATGAAGAATAAGTGGTCGACGAGTAACAATACCAACACCTCTCGGCAAAAAATCACGTCCAACGATTCCCTCAAGTGCTGAACTTTTTCCAGAACTCTAAATAAACAGCTATAGAAAGAAAGTGTTGAGTTCAACCTGAGAACCGATCACTACAATTTGAGGAAGCTCCACATCAGCTCCACGGCAACCAATAGTCGCAAATACATCTAAAAATGAATGAATTTCCTTTAAAAACTAAACAACCTTGTAATTTGCTGATAACTGGAATAAGAGATTCCATTTGTATTCAAATATAATAAGCAAGAAAGTTTCCTTTAAAATTTCCTAAAATTTAACCAAGCTAATTTTAAAATTTGCTAATTAATAAATAACAAGAAGCAAATAAAAATCGAATTCTGGAACAAAGAAAAAAATAGAAATTAACAATTTTAAGCCAATCGAGTCTAAGAAAAATAGACAAATTGAGTGTGACTTTCTCAAGGATTTTAAAAGAAATTACTGATATACCAAACTAGATAAGAAAATAGGAATGTAGATTTAAATGAGAATGTTTATTCATTTCAAAAAATTATTTTGTAAAAATATGGACGACCTTTTTGAATGTGAATAAATTAAAAATAAATTGTATATTAACGATGAGAAAGTAAATGTCTTTTAATTCTAATTTTTTAAACTAATGCACATTATTCAAAAAAAGGAAGAAATGTGAACGATTGAATGAAAAGGAAGGGAATTGCACAAATTTTATGACCTATGAATAAACTTTAAACATTCTTTTGACTAAAATTAACTTATTTTATCGGCTTGGAAAGGAGCAATAGTAGACAACTTTTTTTATTTCTCCTTACTTCACAAAATTATTTATTTTTCTAACAATATTTAATTCATTTACGATATAAATAGTCAAAAAATCTTTAATTCATCCTATCAATTTTCCTTTCAACATATTCTATCCAAAAATTTATTTCAAGTTCTTAATGGTGCTTTTCACGTCGCCATTTCTCATGTGCTTCCTTGGCATTAGCATAAACTAAGTAATAAATAGTTCCTGGCAAAGCCCACGTCCACCAATAACGGCCATGCTCTCTTATTGGCTAAATTTTAGAAGTTTAACACTAAAAACAAGATTAAAAATTTTAAATGAAGACATATTTTATGAACTTAAGACACGAAAAATATAACTATAGTAGTGAATAGCTTTATATCATCTAAAATAATCTAACAGTGAATTTTGAAAATTTATCAGATATCCATTTCATTTAAGGCTTTCTGAATGCCTACTCCTAATGAAAATTAAGACTTCTAACCTTCCAACACCCAATAAAGAATCCCTTCCAAGCTTTTTGCTCATTAGGTGCCAAAGCAATTCTATAGAAGCCATACGCCTGCAATTAAAAAATTAAGTTTATATTTAAATATAGAAAAACCTTTGTGTATTTACCCAACTCCTGCCCAATACCACCGCCCATCCTAATATTTGTGAAGCGCATTTAAATGATTTTTTTATTTTCAAGACTAATGATCCTAAATTTAGAAATTCAAGGATTATTTTCTATTTAAAATATAATAGAGAATATGAACAAATAACAAAAAAATCCTTCAATTATATATCAGATTATGTATCAATTTTCTCAAAAACTCAATTTGAAAATCAAAAAAAAAAACAATTCAAAAATAAATTATAATAAGTCCAATCTTATTCCCACTTTTCAATTTCTATTTTATCCTTCAGAATTCTCTGTCATACATTTCCCTTCCAATTCAACTAATATATTCTCCGCATCCTTAAAGATAAAATTTAAAAATTTTAAACAATCTAAAAAATATTTACATCCAAAATTTCTTTTGAAAAACCAACAATCTGAGCAATACTTAATCCAAACGATTTTTGTGCAACTCCTTGCATTACTTGAAACAAAATAACCAATTTTCCATCCTCAACAAATGTGTCCATTCGACAATTTTTTACTTTTTCAGGATAGCGTTTTTCCAATTTTGAGATTTCGTGAAAATGAGTTGCAAATAAAGTAAAGCAATTTAAACGACAAATTATATCTCTAAAAATGGAATCTTTATTGTTTTTAGATGAAAATATTTACTCAGAAATTGCCCATGCTAATCCAAAACCATCATAAGTACTCGTACCTCGTCCAAGTTCATCTATTAATATAAGAGAATTTGGTGTTGCTCGTTCTAAAATCGTTGCACAATCCATCATTTCTGCCATAAATCTATATTTTAATTGATGAATCATTGACAATTTAAAATAAAAAATTTACGTTGAAATCCCTTTGAATTGAAAATCACCCGCTCCAACTCTTAAAAACAAAATTTTGAACAGATTAAATTCTTTATAGACCTGGTAAAAATTCCATCGACTATTGAAAAACTAGCCGTCTCACAAGGCACAAAACACCCGATTTGACCAAGAAAAATTGTTAATGCCGCAGCCTTCAAATAAGTACTTTTTCCTCCCATATTTGCTCCTTTAAGACCTTATTAAGAAAAGATAATCACTTAGTAGAAACCTGTAAGTATCATAAAACTGGCAGAATTTTGTCCATCATTGCTTTGACCAAGTTGGACATCATTGGGTATATAGTGCATATTTGGGAGTCGCTCAACTGTAGGGTGTCGACATTTACGTAAATCTAGCACACCCGTTCCTTAAGGATTAAATAAATCTTAGAAATTTCTGAAAATGTTTTGCTCTGTTTAATTGTATTACCTTTTTCAAGAATTTTTGGTCGAACATAAGGGGTTGCCGAGGTGGCAGTTACTATTGAAAATGCAGTTAAAACATCAAGAACACCAATACAGTCATCAAATAATTTAAGTGCTGGTATATAACCCGCTGAAAAAAAATTAATTTAAGAATCTCTTAAATTGTAAATAAACCGCAAGTTGAAATAACAATTTTTGTCAGTTCTTGTTGACTTGATTCATAAGAAGAGAGTAACTCCAAATATTGTGTATTGAGTTGATCGAGTTTGGAGGTAGAAAAACGAACTCCTCCTCCTTTAGTGCTGTCGATAACACGAATGCCACTGACAGAACGAAGTGAACCTTCTGACTAGAAAATTTTTTAAAAAATATTTAAAAAACACAATACGTACTTTCAACGTGACTCGCAAGAAAAATCCTAATTCTGAGTTAGATTCCAGTTTTACTTCACATTTTGCATTATCTGACATTTTTCTACGCAAATTTTGTGCTTCTTCATTCATTTCCTCAATTTGCTTACTAATCTCTTGCAATTTTGGATCAATATTTGGTTGAATTCTGTGTTGTCCATTTTGTTCAAAATAATCGAAATCGAGTGTATTTTCAATTAATTGAGCAAATCGGCGTAAATCAACAATGCTTTGTTGGACTTTCTCCTTTAAAAATCAATAGATAATTAAACAAATTTTGAGAAAACTAACTAAAATTAATTCGTTTATTGAAGCAAAAATCCTTTCAGTTACACTTGTTTGCATTGAAGACAATAAAGGACTGATTCTTTTAATTAAAATAACCATTTGATAAAGTCTATAACAATCCTCAGAAAAAAATAATTATAAAAAATTTTTTAATTTAAAAATTAAATTACTGATAATGTTGCTTTCCCTTGTTCTAATTTACGCGTTAAAAGTCCAGTATCAGGCATGCGCCGAAGTAAATTTTCGTGAAGAGATTGCCGTACAGCAGGGCATGAGCAAAGAGCTTCAACAACGTCCAGCCTCTTTTCAATTTGAGGAAGAGAAAGAAGTGGATGACAAAGCCAATCACCTTGAAATAAATTAAAATATGAATATGTAAAAACATACGAATTAAACGTTTCCCTGACGATGAACGGCAACGGTTTAAATGATCGTGTAATGTAATAGAAGCACCGCATTGATTACTTTCTGATCCAATCGAAAAAATATCCAAAGCCTGTTGAGCCGCAGTATCAATATTCATTAATTATCAGTCTAATTTAATTATCAGTCTTAAATATTAAATAATTAAATTAGTTTTAAACGAATTCTGAAAACCGAAATTGCCGAATTTTGGGCGAAATAGTGTAGATAACGAGGAGATTGAAAAACAGTCATTTTAAAAACACTTCGCCAAACATTATTTAAACAAATTTATTTCCAAAAATTTAAAATTAAAATGCTGTCTTTAAATATTTGTCGTGACAAACAGAAATGTGCAAAGTCATAAATCAGTCAGAAGTAGTTTCTACAAAAAATTAATGAATAAAGGGGTATTCTCCTCAAAGGAATTCAAAATCTAACATTGGGAAATTGCTCAATATCTGATTTGAGTTTAACAAATTTCTAAAGTATTTTCCTCTCAAAATTATTTAATTTTCTTTTTCGGATTTCTTGGTTATAACCAGTATGGCCATAATACTACCTTTTGCAACTTATTATTCTTTTTTTATTATCCATTTTGACATTTTTTCCAACCTACTTAGGACTTATTTTAAGGGTTGTGCAACCTAAAAATCCAATCTTTACTAATATATTTCCAATTAAACTTTCAAAAAAAATAAATAAACTTTTTATTTAAAAAATATAATTAGGTATGTTTGTTTAATTTATCACATTACATAATTATGCAAAAAATAATATGAGATAAAACCTAATTTTAGTACAAATTTTTAAGTAAAATTTTAAAAAAATTCTGAGCAAAATATTTTGTTTTTTTTTTCTTTTTAAATTTATAAAAAGCTCATTGAAGTTCCATTAAATCCAATATTATTTTGATTATTAATATCTCCTCCACCTTCTTTTCTTTTAAAACATCGTAAATAATAAAATAATAAGGCTCTGTATCTCTCAGAAAATATACAATAAATACAAATATTAATGCTTGCATTACACAAAACAAGCCAATTAGACCAAGGAACTAATCGAATATACAATAATCCTTGAAAATCTAATTTTTCTAATAAATTGACTGCAAATGCCTAGAAATATAAAATGAAATTTTTAAAAAAAAATTATTTTTTTTACCAAAGTATTGCAAAGAAGAAATGCTATAACAATGGCAACAAGCTTAAAAAGAAAATTAAAAAATTTTTAAAAAATTAGAATTTAATTACCATAATGGAAGTACTTATTTCTTTGGCTAATTCTTGTTTTCTAGCACCATTTCCTTCACGGACATTTAATTTGGCATGAATTTTGCGAGATCTTAAAAAAATAATTAAAATTTAATAAAATTTTATTGTTTTTAATATTTTCAAGGTGTGAAAATTACACAAAAATTTAAATAGTTTATTCCTAGAAAATAATTAAATTTTAGGGAGAGTAAATGACATCGAGCGATAGATACAATTTAATTATTCATAAAATTAAATTGAAAGGATAGATTAAACGGAATATAATTTAACAATTTTCCCCGGCATCCGGAAAGTTAAAAATAAAATTTTTAAAAATTTTCTCGTCGTTTCTCTTTATTGTATAGATGATATTTCTTTATACTATTTTCGAATATTTATTTTTTACTCACTTATGAATAGCTCCAATAACCATTGAATTAACAGCAATTAAAACAGTAAAAGGAACAACAAACATAATCTTTTAAAAATTTTTATTAAAAAATAAAATTTATTTTCTATTTATTTTACCAAAGTATATGCCCATTCATAAAATAATTTTCGATATAATTCATTTTGTCTTAAAGCAGTCATTCTAAGAACAGGCAATTCAACGCCTATTGGCTCCATCCAACAAACTTCAAATGTTACCTGAAAAATATTTTTTAATTTTAATTAAAATATTTTTTTTTACTTCAAAAAATCGGAATATATTAAATAAAACAGCAGTTAGAATAACTCCTCCAATAATTCCTTTTACATTTCTTGCAGTTAAAACACGTCCAGATTGATATGGAAAACATACTCCAATAAATCTGTGTAAAGACATTGCTACTGTCATCCAAACACTTTTAAAAAATTTCAATTTAAAAAATAAAAATATATATCTAATTTACCTTATAGTTTGTGCCATTGTCATAAGTGCATAGAAAACGGGGGTAACATAATAACTGAAAAAAGGACAAAATAAATTAGTTATATATCAGGGTATTTCGGAAATTCTATTAGTTTGAACATTGAGACTAGGACATATGATTTTCTTTGAACTAATCAAGTACAGTCAAAGACGTCAATAAGCTTTACAAGCTTACAAAAGCTTACAACTTTTAACTCAGGATTTCTTGGATTTTTTTCGTTCTCGGGGTAAAGTATTGGAAAGTTAGTTAAAAATAAGATGAAGATTATAGTACATCTTATTTTAGTTTAGAATTTTTTGGGCCTCAAGGGTAATAATGAGGTCCAACTGTATATGGAAATAAATATAGTTACTAAATTAATCTATTTATTTTATATCACTAGCCTTATTGCTGTGCCTGTCCACCAAACAAGTATTTCACTTAGTCGAGGTAATGTTAGAACAGAAAAAGCACCCAATAAAATAACAAAATCGCTTGTCCCTTTAAATAAATTTAAAAAATTAATTTTTTAATTAATTAGAATATACCAAGAACAAGTAAATACCAATTAACAGATTGTTTTCGCATATGTCTATTAGAAAAAATTAATATAGACATTCCATTGGCAAGTAATCCACAAAGAATAAATGGGAGGGCAAAAACACCCAGAAGCCATTTTCTATTTAATTAAATTAAAATATAAAATAATTTTTTGTGTTAAAGAATTTAAAGCTGTAAAATTTTGTTTATTAATAAATATTCTCATTAATGTTATCTTAATTAAAATCTGTGAAAATTTTCGGGAGGAATTTGAATTTATTGTTAAAATTTGTGGAAAGTAGAAGGAATTTTGGTAAGTGATCAAATTTTAGAAGGCTCTCCTCTAATGAAACACAGACATGCCAAAATCCCACTCTAAAAATTCCTACTTATATTCTGCCTACATTCCCTCCTTGCCGGTTAAGTTATTTTTGTTTACAATTTATTTTTAAAGTTATTTTAATTGAAATTATATATTTAGGTATATTCTCACTCTGTAGATTCATAATAATCGTAACGTTCAATACAAACAGGGGAAGGATTAATTATTGTTGTTGTTGTATTATTATTGTTAAATTGTTTTAATTCCCAATTATCAACATTAACTATATCATTAACAACAATTGAAGATGAAGGTATTTGTTCTTCATTAAATAAAGAGGAAAATATGTTGTTAGTTAAATTGTAAGGCGGTGAATGCAGTTTTATTTAAATTTAATTTAAATTTAATTTCTAAAAGAAATTTAAATAAAAATAATTTTAAAATACTTTTAATTAAAAAATAAATAAATGGCAACAGAACGAAGATTAGTAAGTCTTTTTTTATGAAAATAATTTTATAAACAATTTAATTCTACAAAATTTAAAAAGTTTTAATAATTTGAAAACAAATTTATATTTTCGAGATAATCAAGTATTCTCTAAGCAAAGATTCTCTAATAACGAGATTTCAAAATTAAAAGATTAAAAAAATGACGATCAAATAATTAAAAAAAAAGTTCACAAGCTTATAAAAAATATATTAAAATTTACCCTTCGATGAATTGTAGTTTTGAAGAATTTTAAAAATATTTTGGAAATTTAATTAAAAAAGTTTCTAAAAAGAAAAAAAAGTTTTTACATAGGTATTTTATATTCATTTTTATGTTTTTAATTTAAAAAAGAAAAGTATCAATTTCAAAAACTTTTTTATTAAATAAAATACTTTGTCTATTTTTAACTAAATTAAATCTAAAAATGGATATTTATAGAGAGAGGGAGGTTATTTTATTTTACTAAAAGATTTTTGGAAGTTTATTTTTATAGTTTTTTTATCTAAAAATCCCTAATGAGTAATTTAAATTAAATAAAAAAATTGGGTGTTTAAAATAGGCATAATTGAGGAAAAGGGGTTAAAAACCTTTAAAATGAGTAGATAAAATACTTATTTAAAATTTTTCTAAAATTAAATAATTTTTGGTTAATTAAAAGACTAGATAATTTAAAAAATTAAGAAAAAATATTTTTTCATTATTATTTGGGAAATAAAATAATTTTTTGGATTAAAGTCACGAGAACATAAGATAATTTGTTTTTATTTACATAAATAAATTAAATTTTTTAAAATTTTTATGAAAAATTGAAAAAAGGCTTAAATCCATTAATTTAAGCGTAGTTAAGTTTAAATGGCAATAATGCTTTAAATTTATAAATATTAAAGGATTAAATAAAAAATTAAATAAACTTAGAAAGGATAAAGTTAAAAAAAGTTTATTTACTCTTAAATATCTCGAATCATTTAAAAAGCTAAAATAAATAAAATAAATCTAAATTTTAATAAAATACTATTTTAATTATTTTCCTTGAAGAATTCCCGAACTTAAAAAAACAGACTTTTATAAAAATTAAATTTAAAAAAGTTTAATAAATAAAAGAGAGATTTTTTTCTTTTTAAGGAAAAATAAAATAATTAAATATTTATTTATTTGTACTTTTTTTGTTCAAGAAAAAGTAACATTTAAAAAATTCTTCTTCAAAAAATTTATCCAATCAACGTTGTTAACCACAAAAATGAATTTAATAATAATTATTTTTTAAAAATGATTGATAAGTAATTTTAAATAAAAAAAAGAACAAAAAAAGGATTGTCAAAAACGAACATTTATTTAGGAAAACTTGTGGCTTTTTTTGAAAAGTTTTTTTGTTTAAAAATTAAAATTAAATATATTTTTGATGAGTTGAAGATTTTTAAAAATAAAATTCTAAATTAAGTTTTAGAAAGACAAAATACATACCGTATTTACTCTAATTGAATGACAGTCATTCTATTTTTCAATACCCCAAAAATTTGTCATTCAATTAGAGAGGTCATTCAAATAGAGTGGGTCATTCTATTTTTCAATAACCATTATTTTAAATTTTATCAAAAATTTGTAAATTTTTAAGTAAATTTATCGAAATTCTTCAATTAATTAAACTATTGACGAATTACTAATTTATCCATTCTCAAATAGGGTTGCCGTTTTCGATTCGGGCCGACGTTCGAGTCATTCTTCCGGACCTAATTTTTATCGGACCGGCCTGACCGAGTCTTTATCGTGCCAAAATTCGATGCTCAACTCGGTCTTTCGGACCGGACCGGGCCGGCAACCCTATTCTCAAACGATAAATCGCCTAACACTCGTCATAACACAACTAACATAAACACAATTTGCCGAAATATCTTCTGACACGAGTTTATTTCGATAAAATTAACCTAAGTGAAAATTAAAATTTTTAATAAAATACCTAATAATCATCAAGACATACTAATTTTGGTACCATTCGACTCAGCTTGAAGAGCTGAGTAAGATAAGCCCTAAACATCTAATTTTGAATTCTTACCACGAATTCGATCAAGTCGACCCCGAATTCGATTTGATCGAATTCGGGTCAGGAATTCGAAATAAATAAATTTTAAGTTGAGATTCGGAATCAGCACACTCGATTACTTACTGGCAAGCCTCAAAAATACCGAAGGAGCATTTCTTACTAATTTTTTTCTAGGGACCAATGAGATTACCGAAGGTCCTTCTCCATATGATAAAGTTTCTACGCCGATTTTATCGTCAATATTATAAAAAGAATTCATTCTTTTATAATAATTACGATTATACGTAAGATAAAATTAATAAAATTTATGAATTATTTTTTCACCTCTAAAAGGGTCATTCAATTAGGGGGGTCATTCAAATAGAGGGGGTCATTTTATTTTTCAATAGCCTCAAAAATGGGTCATTCAATTAGAAGGGTCATTCAAATAGAGGAGTCATTCAATTAGAGTAAATACGGTAATTGGAATTGTTAAAAAAATAGTTAGGGGAATAAAATAAATAAATATGTATTTGTTTTTTAATAAAATATTTTGACTTTAAGTAAAGAATTATTTTAATATTTCTTCTAAATTCTTTTTAAACATTCCACACTTTTGGGGGTAAATAATTTGACTTAAAATTTAAAGTAGAAAAGTCGACTCTAAATATATTTAATACTCTTGGGGGCATTCCGGATATTTATCCGTAATTCCCATTCACTTATATATGTGTATGTATGTCGAATAAATGTTCACTTAATATAAAAGCAGTTGACTGTAAAAACAACAAAAAAAATAAATCTCATTTTGTGGTTATATATGTGAAAAGCAAATATATTTAATTAAATTTAATTATTTCTCAAGTCTTTAAATAACTAATTTAGCTCTATAATTAACTAAAGATAGAAAAAAGAGGGGGAGGAAGGAGGTAATTGAGAGAGAGAGAAAATAATATTTTTAGATTAAACGTCATTAAATAAATTGAGAATAAAATTTAGAAAAAACATATGTTTTTAAAATAAGTATATTAATTAATTAATATATTATTTTTTTGTTATGGGAAATTTAAAAAGAACTACAAAAATATTAAAATGAAATTAAAACACGGAAATAAAAAATATTAAATAAAAAAATTTTTTAATCCAAAATTATATGTATTTCCTAGAAAATGATCGTATTAAAATAAAATTTAAGTACAAATAAAATTTTTTAGTAAAGATAAAGCTTTCTGAATAAGATTATTAAATACCTATATTAAATAAATTAACAAGGAATTCAAATCCAAAAATTTTTATACAATAGTTCAGAGGTTGGTTGATTTCTTATAAACAATTTTTGGGGTCTTTGGCATGCTATGGAAATAAAACGTTATAAAGACCTAATCACTTTAAAGTTTAGGATTTGAGACTCATATCTCGTAAGAGATTTTCGTAATTGCTTTTAATAAATATAAGAGAATAATTTAAATAAAAATTTAGAAAAAATCTTAAATAAATTGTCAACCTTATAAAAAATTTAAAAAAAGTTTAAATTAAATAATTACAAAATTAATTTTTAAATGTAATAATTAAATAAATATATTTTATTTTTGTAAGGTTACACACCTTAAATTAATATTTTTAATTAAATATTTTTTTAATTCAATTAAAAATTTAAAAAAATTTTTGAAATATTTTTAAAAAATAAAAGAATAAATCACAAATCGATTGGTTTACATATATTTTTTAAAATAAAATTGGTCTTCTTTATCCTTTAAAATTTAATTGGCCAAATAATCCTCACTAATTTAGTAATTATATTTTTTTAGTTTTTAACGCTTTTTTTCTTTTATATTTTTTGTTGATTTAAAAAAAGAAATGATCAAACGAAAAAAAGAGTTAAGGAGGGACAGTTGTTGTTAAATATCTTTTTCTAAATAAAAATAGAAAATTAAGAAGGATCAGAAAAAAAAGATGATGATGATAATGAGGGATTTAAATATATATTTAGGGAGTTTAAACTAAAAAAGGGTCCAAAACTCTAAAAGGAAAACAGAAAATGAATGTTTACAGATTTAATCAACTTCTAGAAGACATTATTCAAAGTAGAAAAAAGATGATGTTGATATCGATAATTGAGTGGTTTGTCTAGCTGAAAGTTTTTCCCCATTACTTAATTAATTGATTATTGTATTATACGGTATATGTAGATTCGAATCCTATTTATTTTCAAATTTTCATTAAAAGTATTTAAATCTTTTAATTAAATGTTTTTATAATCTCTTTAATTCTCTCTCTCTCATTATCTCTAATAAATAAACAATAATAGATTTTATTATTGTCTTTATTGTTTTCTACCCATCAATCTTTTAACAAAACCAAAAAGATTTAGGAGAACAGGTGTTGAAAAAATTAGAAAAAAAAGTTTTTCTAAGATTTTTTAATTTTCAAAAAAAAAGGAATTAATTTATTTGTCTGTTTGGATTTTATTTTAATTTAAAGTAGTTAAAAAGTAGTTAATTTCTCTTAGTAATTTCAAAAAAAATTTTTGTGATTAATTTAAAGTTTATTTAAGTAAAATAAATTGGTTTTAATGGTTTTTTTTTGATTTTTAAACTTTTAATTAAAAATTTAAAGTAAAAAAGAATGTTAAATTAGGGGAGGAGTAGAGAAATAAATAGGGGGATAGGGGTCGATTTTTAGGTAAAAATCGAAAAAACCGAAACGTTTTCTACAAAAAAAGGGGTTAGGTTGATATAAATTTTTTGGAGGATATAAAGTTTAAAATAATATGTAGATTTTAATGAGAATGCTGAAAAATAAATTGAAATCCTTAGAATAAATCACCGAGGAAAGAAAAGTTTTTAAAACAAAAAAAATATTCTAAGTTAATAAACATTTTTATTTATTTAACTTCCTCTAAAGGAGTTTTCGAACATTTTATTAAAAAAGAAAGGTCATTTAAATTTGTTTTTCAAAATTGTTTAAAAAACAAAGAAAAACGAGAATGATCATTCCTTTGGGGATTTGAAAATTTTTTTGTTATTTCTTTTTTGTTTTGATATAGAGTAAATAGTTGTTTATGACTTTTATTTAAAAAAATATTTTTATATTGTAGAAAGGACTATTTTACAAATTCGCCTACACAGAAAAAGGGGAGGAAATAAAAAAGGATGTTTGGCTATTTTGTTTGATAATTTTATATTAGCCTTTATTTATTTTATTTTTTTTTAATTTAAATATTATTTTAAAAAAAAGATATTTTCTTTTGAAATACGAAAATTGGCTCTATTAATTATTGTTGGAGAAAAAAGATTCACCTTCTCTCAAAATTGAGAGAGAAGGAGATTTTCAATAAAGGTCCAAACGAATTGGATAACGGTCTAAAGCTTATACAGCTAATTTAAAAAAAACTAGAAAAAGTTTTTTATTGACAAAAAATTAGACAAATATTAGAGGTATTTAATATATAAATAAGACTATTTAATATATAAATGTCTCTCTTTTGTTTAATACAAAAAAGATAAATAATTATCCAAAACAATTATTAATTTCTATATTTAATATAAGTACATATTTTTATTGTCCTTATAATCATTTGTTTTTAGATAAATAAATTCAATAGAGGATTATTTTTTTAAAAAACAAAAAGTAAATATTAAATATAAAAATACTTAATAATAAAGTAAAAAATAAATTTAAATTAATATAATTCTAAAAGAGATATTATTTATAAATATTTTTTATTTTTATTTTTAAAACAATTTTAAAAAACTCAACTTGTGTGGTTTAAATATTTGCAAAGAAAAAAAGTGGAAATTGGACCCTGGTGGATATGTTCTCGGCTTTTCTTTTTTTTGCTATTTTTGTAATACTCCTCAAAAACGTTGAAAAATAAATTGAGAAGAAAAAATAGGAATGGAAAAGGAGAAAATTGAGAGAGAAGGTGAATGGGGGGGGGTGTTACGGCGCCGATAGTTTGTAAAAATACGTAATATAAATCTTTAATTCTCTTAAAAATTTTTCAAAATTTTTAATTAAGTTATTACCAAAAATGTAAAATTTTAAAAGAAAAATGGAGGGATTTCTTTAATTATTTTTGCCGGACATTACTTTCATTTTTACCACACATTTTAAATATTTTGCGCCGTAATGACTGCAAAAATAAATTAAAGGAGAGAAAAAGAGAGAGATTAGTTAACAAAAAAAATAAGAAAATCAAATTTGACGGCCCATTGCTTTAAAAAATATGACAAAAAAATAAGATAAATATATTTTGTAACGTAAGGACTTTTAAATAAAAAATATAAGAAACATCATTTCCGTTAGTTAAATAAATAAAAATTTTTGTTGTTTTTTTGTTTAATTTGCTTTTTTTGTTTTTGTAATTTTATATAAACTTTAAAATTAAATTTAAAAAAGAGGATTTTTTCAATAAAAAAAATAAAAATATGTATTTAATTTTTGGAAAATAATGTTTGAAAATTAAAAGTAAATTTTTAAAATGCATAGAAAAATTTAAAAAAAAAAGAAAAATAATATTTTAAACGCCATTGTTTTTCCTTCTAAAAGATTTCCAGACAATTTTATCAATAAATTTAGAAAGGTATAAATAAAAATTTAAAAATTATTTATTTAAAATTAAATAACCCCTTTTTGTATTGTACAGGCCTGGGGAGGAATCGAACCTGCAATATGTCTTATTTAACTTTGAAATCGTTAATGTTGAAAATTATTTAAAATTTTCTATTTAAATTTTACTTAAATTTAGAGAAGAAAATGATTTTTGAGATAACAAAATCTCCAGGCATTTTTAATAAGGATTAAAAATTGTAGATTATAAGGACAAAAATATAAAAAAAACTTGAGAAAATTGAAAAGAATTTTACTTTTTTTTAAATTTATTTAATGAAAAAAAGAAATTAATAAATGCCAAATACATTAAAATAAATTAAAAGTATTTTTAAATAAAAAATTTTTTGGAAGATTTTAAAAGATTAAATTTATTTTAATAAAAACTTCTAAATTATTTAGGTCGTTTAAGGCCATTTTTAAAGATTAATTTAAAAAGTTGATGATTTGGATAAATGATTTAAGTTTTCGAATACAATCTAACGTCCCATCCTCAGACAAAAATATCAGAAAATATTGTAGATTTTCGCTGCATTTTGTTCGCCAAAAATATTTTTAGATTTTTTTAGTAATTCTCTTAAAAATATTAATTTAGAATTTAACAACGAAATATTTTCTATTTAAGGCAATTTTGGAAAAGTCAGAATTTTTTAATTTTTAATTTATATGTATATGGAATTTCCTTAAAAATTTGCAAAATACAAGTACAGAATCTGATATGTATGTAATCACTTTTATTATATATTAATTTAAAATTAAATAATTAGAATAATTAATACATATATAGTTATTATCAAATATTAAATTTTTATTTTCCTAATAAAAAATGTTCTGACCGATCCCACAAATGTTGTCCGACGGAAATTTCTATGTGAAAATAAAATAGGTAGGAGATATTAGTTGTTGACAAAATAAAAACTTAATAAAAAGCTTTTAATAAATTAATATATAATCAAAAATTAATAACGTCAAAAGAAAATTTAGTAGGGGATATTTAGAATATGTAGGAGGGGTAGAAATAAATAAAAGTATATTTATTTATGTAAATTAATAATCTACTTTATTTATAAGCGTCACAAAACATACTTTAATGTATTAGATTTTTAAGACTTTTTTAATATTGAAAATGATATAACAAATATTTTTTTATTTTTCTAGATGTTAAAAAGTATATTGACATTTTAAATATTTAAAAGAAATAAAATTAATTTAAATTTAGAAAGTTAAAGAAAAAAGGGAGTATATAAATATATTTTGAATTTAATTTCAGGCAAAAAAAAGACAAAATTCTGGATTTTAAATAGCAGGGGGAATTTCAAATCTTAAATTATGCACTCTACTAATATTAAAATATTTACTAAATTAAGATAAAAAATAAACAAAAAAATGTCTCCTCAATTTTCAGTCTCTCTAATTAAAAAAAGAAATCTAGAGCTTTTCATTTGTAAATAACGTTAAAATATGGAAATGGGGGAAAAGGAGTGATAAAAATATTTTTATTTATTTTAAGACAATGTCTCAAAATTTGTGTTTAAATTACCTAAGAAATTAATTTGAAAAAGAAAAAATGATGTAAATAAATAAAAATAATCTTCAAACAATTTTTTGTCTTTTCCTTATTTTTTACTTAATTTTCTTTTCTAAAAAGGCCCAGCTGCACATCTAAATAAATAGTATATATTTTTTGACGAAATGCCAATTCCTTTTTTTCTTAATAAAAACCAAAAATTCCCTTAGGGGATTTAATCGAGAGAATATTTTAAATAAATAAATAAATTGCAATTTAGCAAATCAGAAAATTAGCTGATTACAAAAAATAAATTTAGTTGAGGAGTTAAATTGTGAATTTTGAGGAATTTTAAAGTAAATGATTAGGTAATTTATCACAATAAAAGATGGATGGAGAGACTGTAAAATGAGAGAGAAACGGAAGGAAGTTATGGGAGTATAAAGAATGTTAAAATTAATAATTATTTCACGTCACGTTGCTTTTACACTTTAGTACTATATATTTTTAAAATGCTACTAGGAAATGTTCTCGGCGCAAAAGTCGTGATACCGACTTGGTAACCCTTCAGTATAATATACAATTTTTTTGGCCAAAAGCGTGTATACTAGAAAGTGACTGTATTAACAAATAGCGAAATAAAATTTCTAAAAAAGAATCCACAAAAATCTGTTTATTTAAAATTAAAAAAAGAAGACCAATTATTTTTATAACTTCCTTATAATAAAAAAAATTCCAAAAAAATGAGTGCCAAATTTAGAAAAATACTCAAAATAGAGGACCAATTTAAATAAAATGACAAATTTAAGAAGAATTACCGGAAATTTATATAAAGATGAAACAGAGCGTTAGACCATTTTTAATGTGTTCTTTTTTTATTTAAAAAAATTTTGGTGAAAAGAAGGACAATCGAAAATAGAAATAAAGTAGAATTTTTTGTTTATTTTTTATGTAAATTTGAAACATTTTGACTAAAAATATTTTTTTTAATTTATTTAAAAACAAAAAAACTAATTGCTAATTATGTTTTTAATTTATAAGAATTTCAATTTTTAAATTTAATATTTTTTAAATAATTTTAGAGAGAGAAGGATAATATTAAAAATGAATCAAATAATTTATTGTCCATTTCAGGAAAAATCAAAAATTGATATAATAAAAATTATTAAAATTATTAAAATTTCAGAGAAGTATTAAATAGCAGGTCAAGTTTGCCTAAAAAATAAAACTAAAAATAAATATAAAATATTTTTTAAAAATAATTACTCCATTTAATTAAATTACTAAGAAAGTATTTTTATATTATTCCTCTAGAAATATAAATTTCCAAATTTATTAGTGTCAATTTTTAAGGGGGTTGCCTTAATATAAATGAAGAGCCAAAAATAAATATAAAATAATATCTCGTTAATATTTTTTGTTCAAAAATCTCTTTTAGGTATTTTGAATTTAGTGCGAAACTTTGTCATCGGGACCCAATAAAAATTACAACAATTAAATTTTTAATCTGTTGACATATGCTGATCAGTGATCACCACTCTGCGCTTGTGAAAGGCAAAACTTTGTCTTCAAAAGATTCGCAGACAAAACGCCATCTTACAAAAACTCCGTCTCTACAAAATTACGTCCGCAGGGACCTTGTCCACACAAAAAACATTCCAAAGAAAAATTTGCGAAATTTACATTTTCAATTTGCCTAAAATTTTGCCTTATTTTAAAAAATTTCCAAGTTTGCTTTGAGTATTTTAAATTGTTCGACTGTTGGGACATTTTGATTGTCCAACATTATTCCTTTAGTCATTAAAGGCGGGGAAAAGGTTAAACAAAGGCATTCAAAGAAATTTAGTTTGGAACTACAAATCCAATTCAAGGAAATCTATCTAGCAAACAAGATAATATTTTTATTTATTACATGCAAAAACAAACAATTATCACAATTATTGAGAACAATACAAAAGCGAGCACAATACAAAAGCGAAAGAACAATACAAAAGCGAATTATCACTGCTAAATCTTTCTTCTCCTCAGCTGGACCAATCAAATGCAGGATGAAGGCTGCAGCGTCTCCTCTTTGCCACTCGCCGGACCATCTCTCGCAGCCAATCGTAGTCGAGTTTGTCGACGTAATGCCGTTTTGTTAGGTAGCTCATGATGTGTCTCAATTCGCTAAACTGGAAAAAGGGAAAAACCAGATTACTATTAAGCATTTCTTATAGCACCTCCTGCCCTGGGAAGAGTATTGACGGATTTGCGAAAACACCTTCTTTCATTTCACGCACGTTGTTTAGATTCTCTTCCTCGTACCATGGCAGCTTTTTCTTATTGATCATGTCGGCGAGCATGTAGAGCCAACTTTCACAGTCATCCTTGCGGCCAGACTCCTCGCTTCTATGCATGGCCAGTGGAGCGAAACGAATTGTTCCTTTGAACCTGACCTGGAAAATCAAAAAAAGATTACAAGAAGGATTTCACAATCAAAGAATATTGCGAACTAGCCTTGGACCGGGGGATGGCAACCGTTCCATCAGCGCCCACTATCTTCCTGGCGATTCCGAAATCCACCACGTACACCACATTCTGAGAACCAGTTCTGGCCAGCCCTAAAACAAAGTTGGCAGGTTTGATGTCTCGATGAACAAATCCCAGCGCGTGCATGTCCTTGATTGCTTCCAAAGTTTCGAGGGCGCAGTACAGTCCTGTGTTCATACTAAACAGGAAAGTTTATTAATGACAAACTCACCTATTGTACCTGAAGATTTTGTTAGACTGCCGATACTTGATGTCGGCAAGTGATTCGCCCAGAAGCGACATCACTATGAACATGAACGACCGCACCTCAACGCTCCTGTCGTACAAAACTGGGAAGTGCTTCTGTTGTTCCTTTGACGCTCCTTTGGCTGCTTCCAGTACTCGGATCTCCATGACAAGCTTAAAATGGTTGCGCTTCGGATTTCGTCGCTCCTCCTTCATTGCGAACAGTGCTCCTTTCCTCCAGTCCGCCTTGACCTTATACACAGCTCCATATCCGCCGTACGAAATGCTCTCCACGACCGTGTACGAACGCCCACTCTGACTGGAATTAAGAAAAATAGATATGACAAACACCATATTAAGATTATAAAGAAAAATTTACCAGTTAATCTGCTCGCCAGGATCTCTGCCCGCGAAGGAGTACTGCGACACAAGAGAAGAGGCCATTTAAAGTTGAACGGTCGTGCAAAAGCGGCGTTGATGCAGTGAGTTGTCGATGAACGGTGGTGCAGGAGTAGCGTTGATGCAATGAGTTGTCGATGAACGGTGGTGCAGTAGTAGCGTTGATTTGAAGGTAAATTCATTTTGGTTTGGCTTTTATATAAAATAGCTCCAGTCATACCATCTATATAAAAGCAAAGTCAAAATGAATTTACTTTCAAATCAACGCTACTACTGCACCACCGTTCATCGACAACTCATTGCATCAACGCCGCTTTTGCACTTCCGTTCACCGACAACTCACTGCATCATTTGTGAAAAAGATATTTTGGAATAAATTTAAATAAATTTTGCTATACATATCTAAATTTTGGATTTTAAAATTTTTCTACGGGAGTTAATAATCTAAATTGTAAAAATACATACACATTGAAATTGTGAATAAATTTTGGGATGCTTTTTAAAAAGTTATTAGTGTTCTAACCCGGGCCCTACCTGGGTCCACTTTCGAGTAAATTTTATAAAATAATCTTTTTTTCTTATTCCAAAGACGCCCAAAAATCTAAAAATTTTCACATGCGGCACTAATAAAGAGAATTTATCTATACTATATCATTTAACTGATTTTTACTTTTTGAAAGGATTGGATGTATTCTCAGAGGTATTAATACCACAAATGACTCTTCCTCTTTATCGCTCGATATGATTTCTCAGAGGGATCACTTCGAAAGATTCTTATGCAGACTGTCTCAAACGATTTAATTTCTATTTCTTTAAAAACTTGAAATCCAAGAAAATATACTAAAATTCTTTCTATATACAAATTCAATCATTATCCATCTTCGGTTTCCCCTTTTAAATGCCAAATAAACACACACACAAAAAAAAGTTTTAAAGGCAAACACACAAAGAAAATAAATAAAATGAAATATATTTTGACGGATAAGGGCGGCATCATCAAAAGAATTATTTTCTCGACCAATTTTCTTTTTCATTATTATTTAAAAACTCTTAAGAAAATCTTTTTAAAAATAAGAAGGAAAGAAGAGGAGCGCGTAAAATGTATAGGGAAGGAGGAGGAGAGAGACAGTTGTTAACAAAAAAAAAAGTTTTTTTTCTTTTTTAAGAAATATTTTTAATAATTATTTAAGAGGCTTCTCTCCATTATAAAGCTTCCTTTTTAAAAAAATAAATAATTTTGATTTATTTATTTAAATTAAATAATTAAAAATTCTTCTAAAATATTAATTTATTAATTCAAAGGGAGATAAAATTTTTAAAATTTTCTCAAAGGTTATTTACTCGAATTTTTATAAATTTTTAAGCTTTAAATATCTCATAAAGTTTGTAGTTAATTTTTATTTATTTTTTCAAATTTTTCTTTTAAAAAATTTAAATTTAAAAAGCTCAAAAATTATTTTTACTTTTAATCTTTTTTAAAAGATATTCGAGAAGGTAGTAAAATATATTTTACTTAAATCCACACAAATCTTCGGTCATCTTTAAACTAAAAAAATAAAAGTATATATTATCTCAACTTTTATATAAATTCAGAATTATATTTTTAAATTTCTCTCAAATTTCTTTTTATTTTTTGCAAATTTAACGATCAAATATTTACAAAAATATTTAATTTATTTAAAATATTTATCTATAAATAGAAAATAAATTCTAAATTCTTTAAATAGCCTTTTAAAGGAGGTACATATTTTTAATATTTTCATGAATAATGAAAATAAGAAGAAGCTTTTGATTATTTTTTAAATAAAAATTTAATAAAAAGAAAATGATAAATAAATTTCCTTTAGAAAAAATTAAAAAAGAATAATTTTTTAAATGGAAGTAACTCAAATAATTAATTTTATCTCACTCCAAAATTTTAATTCTTTTTGCCAACAATTAAAAGCCTTTCTTTTTTTTAATTTTTCTTGTTTATTAGGTTTTTTATATTTTTACTAAAAATGAAAAACATAAATAATTTTGACTTTTTTCTTGAATTTAAAATTTATTTTTTAAAAATTAGAGAATGTTTATTATTATTTCCTTTTTATTTTTTCTTGGTCAATCTGTTTATTCTCTATCAGGTGGTCAATGGTCAATTTTAGCATCATCTCCCCATTCTAGTAATAATTGGATACAAGAACAACAAAGGCATCAAGAAACCTCAAAATGTTTAAATATTTCAGAAAGATTTACTTTATGTCATGGAATGCAAGTAAAAGAAAAATAAAATATTTTTTGAAAAAAATTTTTTTAAATAAAAGTATAAAACAATGAGATTGCCAAATTTACTTGAACACGAAACTATGGAAGAAGCAATTCAACAAAGTTCGGCATGGATTTCATTGCTTCGATTACATTGTCACCCAAATACTAAAGTATAAATTAATGTGTAATAATGGAACCCTGGGTATTTTTTAGTGACAAACTTTAAGTAGAAAATTAATTATTTTTATTTATTAACAGAGGGGTGTTACTTTTTAAAGTTAATAACAGGACTGTAAATAATAAATTTAAAAAATTAAATTTAAAGTTATTTCTCTGTTCACTTTTTGCACCTATTTGTCTGCCTCAAATTGAAAAACCTATTCATCCTTGTGAATCACTTTGTAATGCTGTTAGAGAAGTAAAAATATTCTTTTTAATTATTAAAATAATTTCAAAAAAAAGGGTTGTGCAACAAGAATGGAGAAATATGGCTTTCCCTGGCCAGAAATGCTTAATTGTAGTCAATTCCCTTCTGATAATGATTTATGTATTAAACCTCCCTCCTCTATTACACCTACAACAGATGAAGAAGAAGAAAGAAAAAGAAAATATCCACCACCATTACTTGCAAATGTTAAAGGTACTAATTTTTCACAAAATAAAACAAATTAGTCGAATTTCGCTGTAAATACAAACCCTCTCGTTATACTAGGGTTGCACGGGATCGGGATACCAGGCGGATTATCCAGGTTTCTTGAATCCCGATTCTGATAGAGAGAGAGAGACCGAAAGATAATCCCGATTTCGGCCAATCCCGAGCCGGGATCGGCGTTGTTATTCCAAAATCATGATCCCGATTTTGGGTCGGCTCGATCCCGCTCAACTCTACTGTAAGCTAAAACGAGTTGCCTTAGGAATTTCCACTCGATCAATGGCAACTCACATTTAAAAAAATCAGTACACTAAACTGAGACGCATACATTAATTGGTTTATACAATAAAGTGATTTAACTTAGGACAAGTCTGCAAAAGTTGTGCACAAGTAGCCACATTTGAAAATTTAATGGATAATTTTTGTCGTTCATCTATTGGTTTGTTAATGAATAATGTAATTTAACTCTTTTTATTTTTCTTGATAGTCCTCAAAGTCAGAATTCGCGCAATAAATTCAACATATATGGCTATTATTAAAAGAATGCGAATATTTAAATCCTCAACTTCTTCAGCTTCTGGCTCTATTGGCGAAAAATCTACAAGAGATCCAATTGAAGATAAACATATTTTAATTAAATTATCAGAACATGGAGAAACTCGTTGTTATTGTCCTTTTGCTGAAGTAAATACAAGTTCTTTACAAGGTGAAGTAAAAGAGAGACAATTAACTTTTTTGGTTATGGCTAGCGAAAAAAGAAGAAATGGAGAATTATTAAATGCTAAATTAATTGTCCCTTGGAGACAAGAAAAGGTGAATGAGAAATTCTAAAAAATTTAAAAAAATATTTTTAAGAGCTTCAAACAAGCAATAAGGCGATTTAAAAAATTAAATTGCAATACACTTGGAAGGGAAATTCGAGAAAGTGTACTTAATCAAATGTTTAGACGAAAGGTCCCTAGAGGAAGGAATTGAAAATAATTATGGGGAAATAAAAAAAATATTTAAAACTAGTCATAATGATTGTAATAAAAATAGCAATGAGCTTTTTAAAAATAATAATTATTATTATTTTTTAAATTTTTTTCTTTTACTTTCAAAGAAATAATTGGAATTTTTATTAATCAAGTATTTGACAAAATATTTATTTTTTAAAAATTAATTCCTAGAATAACTCCACTTCCTTATAAATTTTAAAAAATTTATAGATTTAAAAATATATACAGAAGATTGCATAATTATTCTTGTCAGCTTTTAAATTAATTCATTAAAAAAAAGTAATTTATTGTTCTGATTAAGGCAATTATTATTAATGTCAATTAATTAAAATTAAATACTCGAAATACTCTCATTATCATCCAATTCAATCATTTGAGTTTGGAAAGCATTTGCTTGTTGTTGTAATTCTGTAAGTCCACTAACCCTTTCTAATTCTGTTGGATCATTAAATATTTTTGAAAGAAATTTAAAGCCTTCTTGGGAATAAAGATGACGAACCTTTAAAAATATAAAATTAAAAAAATTCCTCAAATTTTTCTCACTGAATTTCCACAAGCTGTACAACGATCAAAACGTCTTATTGTAGGCATAATTTGTTGAAATGTAGAAACAAATCCTCTCACTTCGTGGGGTGTTGCTCCAAGCAAAGATGCGCCTGCATCCATTTCACTCATTCGGGCTGGAGCATCGGCTTCTAATTTGTGTTGAAGAACAGAGGCTAATAATTCAACAGCAAAGCCTGAAGCAATCATTGAAATTCCTGCCCGAGAAATTGTACACTAAAATAGATAAATTAGAATAAAATACAAAAATGTATAAAAATTAAATAAAATTTAAAATTAAATAAAACAAAAAAAAGTAAACCAAAAATATTTGCCTTTTGTATATATTTTTATTGTTAGATGGGGGACTCAGAACTCATGTCAGTTTAGAATTTTTCATATATTTAAAACTATTATATATATATATAAATTTCTTCATAAAACACAAAATATTTTTAGTTTAAAAAGTCAATAAAAATCTCTGTAATTCAATTTAAAAATATTTAAAAAAAATCCATACATGTTGATCAAGTGCACGTTCACTTGTAGAATTCCCAGGTGCAGTCACATCATTACAAAAATAACATCCAAGTAAAGAGCCAGGCAATTCTGCATGTAAATCTTGCGCCATTTCACTCGTTTCTGGTTCTAATTTACATTTTTGTTGTTGACCTTCTGAATTAGTTCCATGTCTTAATATTACAAAATCATCAAATCCTAAAGCTACAGTGATTGCTAGTTTATTATGAACGGAAGCAAGAAGTGTTGGTAACCAACGAGATTCACGGCTATCCATAACCAAAAATAGAACATCACAATTTTTAATACATTCCTCTAATTGATTACAACTTTGTCTAACATTGTCTTCTTCTAAAAATTTAAATTTACATATAAGTGATAAAATTTACGGGGAATGGAATTTAGCAGGCGTAAAATTAAAAGATTTTTTAGCTTCAAATAGAAGAAATTAAAAGCCATAAGGAAATTTTTAATAATTACAAAAATAGGAAGTAAACTCCTTAAGAAACAAGAAAATACATTTTTAAATAATTTTCTTTTTTACCTTCCTCGGAGAAAGGATATCCAGGCATTGGTACTTTCATATGAATCCCTTTTGCCTCAACTTTTGGATAAATACGTCGCAAAGCGTTTGCAGCAGCTTCAGCTTTTGAAAGACCAGCTACAAGACAATCTTCAAAGCAAAAAAGAGACTGGCGAACAGGATTGTTATAACTTAAAAATTAGAAAAATATTTTTAATTTTATAAAATCATTTTTATTTTAAATGAAAATAATTTACCTAACAGTTGCATAATCAATAAAAGTGAAATTCCTCACTCCCCAACCTAAAAGAGCACGAGCAATATTACAACCAAGAGTTCCAGCACCAACAAGTAAAATACGAAGAGAAGTAAATTTATCTAAAGAAATTGAAGGTGCTTGACGCCAACGAATTAATTTAAGGTTGAGATCAACACTTTGTTCCATTATACTGAAAAATAATTTTAAGAGATTTTCTAAAGATTTTAGTATTAAAAATTTTCAAAATATAAAATTTAGCAATATTTTTATTTTTACAATCAAGGAAAAGTATCAAAGACAATTTGTTTTAAATAAGAAAAAACTCTATTTAATGGAAAACCACGCTAGAGAAAATAAGTTTAAATTTAAGAAAAATTCAAATTAAGTAAATACTAAACAATTAATTTTGAAAAATAAATTTAAACACTTTTAAACAACAAACTTAATTGGATCTAGCATAAATTTTAAATCAACACTCCGATAAGTAAGCTTGTCTGAAGCTGTCCTTTCCCAACCAACACATTTCGGTATAGTTTCAATTTCATTTTTGATAATATCCCAAAAAAGCGTTGAAATAAAACTGTTTTGATAAAGTCTGGTTAGAGAAAATACTCGCAATTTGGACCACGTTGGTCTGCAAAAAAATAGAATAGTTATTTAAAATAAATCAAAAATTAATTTAAACTTTAAATAAGCTATAGCTGCAAGTAAATTCCTCAATGGCCATCCAAATTTTTCTTGAATTTCTGAAGGATTTGGAAAAACAAGTAAAAAGTCATCGGGAGAAGTTTGCTCAATCAATTCTTCCAATTTTAATGCCTTTTGATCGTTGGTTAAAATAAAAGGCTTTCCATTATTAGAAACGAGAAATTCAAAAGCTAATGAATGTAATTCAATATTTGGTGATTCAAATTGTGATGTTTGATGAATATTTTCAGGAAAGAGCAAAGCAGGAATACAATTCCAAAAATAATATGCAAAATTTTTGACATCCTAAAATTATAAAAAAAAATAAAATAAAAAAATGAAAACTTACTGCAAATGCAGTCAAATAAAAAGTATTAAGGGCCTCTGGTTTTTTTAACCATTCATTTGTTGTAATTAAAGTCCACAACTTAAAATTAATAAAATATAAATTTATTTATTTAAAAGAAAAACCCTTACAGTTTCAGCAATATTCTTCAACAAAATAGTTCTGTCCAGCTCCAAAAAAGCTTTCTTCGTATTTAAAAGAAGAAAAGTTCCCTCAACATTATAAATTCCAGAATTAATTTTAACATTTTCTTCAGAAACATTTTTTAAAGATTCATGATCAAAACATAATAAACTGTCAGAAGATTGAGATCCATCTAAATTTAAAGTAATTTAAATTAAAAATATTTCTTACGAAATGTTAAATTGCAATGAATAGTTTTAGGCGATTCATCCAATTTCCATTCATTAATTTTAAGTCTATTCACTTCATTCCAAAACAGTGGATCAATAAAAGTGGTGAACGGAATGAATGAACAACGCGTTTTAGTTGGCGATTGTTCCATTTAAAATATTTAATTTAGTCTACAATTTTAATTTTATAATTAATTCAAGGGCCGGAAAAAGTTCAAACTTGCAATGAAAAGTAAATATTCGAAAAACCCCCCAGTTAATCGCGAATCCAGTTAATCAAAACCAAAATGCTAGGCTATCAGAAAATGATAATTATGTACATGCCATCTCAACTTCGTCTTTCAAACTTTTGAAATTCGAAATGATTGAGTCGAACAAAAAAAGAAAAGCCATCTCGATCAAATATTAGTTAGGTCGAAAAAAGGTCACGATTAAATGGGCACCACCTCAAATTATTTTAACAGTTTAAATTGACGCAATTTTTCGCCAGAATCGATATTAGAATTTCATTCACTATTTCCATACTATTTTCTCTTCCGTCTCTTCTTTTTCTCATGTTTTTCTTTAATTCTCACGTCTGCTACAAAAAAATATTATTAAAGCTCGAGATGACAGACAAAAAAAAGAAAAGAATCACGTTGCACCGGAACTTCATTAAATTTATCAGTACTAAACTTTTGTTTTTTTTGTTTATGGAAATGAACGAATTATTGACAATGTTTAATTCAGAATTTATTTTTTTAGATATTGACCGGAAGTCTTATTATAATCGTTTTATTTTATAACAAATTAAATTGTTCAGTAAATGGCTCTAAAGCGAATCCAGAAAGTTAGTTTGATTAACCTCAGGAAATGTTTGCTCCCATTTTTTCTAAAAACTTTAAATGTCGCTCTCCTTTTCAGAGGATTACCTTTATAATCTTTCACAAATTTTTTGTTTTTTTAGGAACTTCAGGACCTTGGACGTGATCCACCAGCGCAATGCAGTGCAGGGCCAGTTGGTGATGACCTTTTCCATTGGCAAGCCACTATTATGGGACCGCCAGAATCGCCATATCAGGGCGGAGTGTTCTTCTTGACAATCCACTTTCCAACAGACTATCCGTTTAAGCCGCCAAAAGTGGCGTTTACGACTCGTATATATCATCCAAATATCAACAGCAATGGAAGCATCTGCTTGGACATTCTGAGATCTCAATGGTCTCCAGCTTTGACTATCTCAAAAGGTTCTAATTTTTATTTTTTGGGTTGCCATACTTGCGTGGTCTTTAATTTTTCTTTTCCTACAAAAATGGGATTTAGGATTCCTAAAAGTCATTGATTACATTCATGGAAATTGAATTAAAAAGAATATTCTTTAATAAGTTAAACACTAATCTGATTAACTTCTTGTCTTCAGTGTTTTTTTATTTTCATAATATTGGTATTTGTAAAATATTCATCAAAATAAGTAGGTCAAAGCTTACTTTCTTGGTATTCTCAAAATAAATTCTTAATTTTTTTAAAAACTGTCCATGGTTCTGTTAAAAATCTACCGTTAAATTTTTATAAAAGAGATGTTTTGCACTTTATTTAATTTTTCAGTTTTGCTGTCAATTTGCTCATTGCTCTGTGATCCAAATCCGGACGATCCGTTGGTGCCCGAGATTGCGCGCATATATAAGACTGATCGAGAGAGATACAATACGCTGGCTCGTGAATGGACGCAGAAATACGCCATGTGATCGAATCGGCCAAAAAGGAAGTTGTATTGAAGGAATATTAAGAAGTGATTGTTGAAGGATGAATGAAGGACAAAAACGACTTCCGGGAGAATTTTTACTATTTGAACGACCACACCACCATGTTTTTTTCTGACAGTAAATTCGATACAAATTAATGTCCTTTTCTATTCATTTTTCTATATAAATAAAGAAAAATTCTTCCATTCTTTAGACTTTGTCCATTATTAACTTCGTAATGAATATGTTTTCGGTTCTTTGAAAATCTTCAGATATCCGGAACTGAACAGAAAATTTTGGTGAATAGCCTCTAAATTTCGTCCCGACTAAATAGAAATAATTGTACACTCAACTTTTGTTGGCTAAAACTGCAATTTCGGAAGGTCAAGGATCAAGTAATCCTCCGCTTTCTGACGAACCGGATACAGGATTAAAAAATAAAGCAATAAATTTATAACAGCAGGAGATCAAAAAAAGTTTAAATCAACAAAATAAAAGCAAATTTAAAAGCAACACAAATTCTTAAAATTAAATCAAAAATTGAAATTAAACCCAAAAGTTTCCTCATTCTGCGTATCCTTATTATGAGTCGTCTCTCCACGAACTGGCGAATTAAAATTGAACCCAAAAGAAAAGTTTGATGTAACACCACCAGTCGGAATAACATCGTCACCTTCATTACCACCAGTTTGAAAAACATCAATTCCATTAAAATGCATTAGAAGATCATCATCTTGTTCAATCACATTATTAGCTTGCTCATCATGTGTCCCAGTTTGTATAATATCAGTAACAGACTGAAGAAAAGGAAGAAAAGTTCATATCCCGCCCCCACCCCTATTTGAATCTCATTAATTTTACTCTTCTTTTCTGCCTCGGAATGGTCAAATGTCTTTTTTAAATGTTGTTTTTTACCGTTAGTTTGATTTTTACCTTTGCTATCTATATTTTTTCTTTCCTAATAACTTGCCTTTTACTTAAATGTTTGAGGGAACTTAATGATTGACATAAAGGAAAAGGCTCTATACGCAGATCGTGCCGGCTTGAACTTTTTTCCTTACTTTTTTACTGGGTATTTTCCCAAGTTTTTATGCTTGTGATGGTTGCTATAAAGAAAAACTGTCCGAGTCTGTCCGTTTTGACTGTCCGAGTCTGTTCGTCTCTGTCCGTGTTTTGACTGTCCGTGTCGAGTATCCAGAATTAACAGAAATATATACGGGAATGATAGCAAGAAGAAATAAGTCACCATTTTTTCCTTACGGCAAAATCACAAACATCAAAAATGAAGAGAAATACATATAACCATTCCGAGCCACTCAAAAATGTAACGAAAAATATCAAGCCGGCATGATTTGCGTATAGGGTCAAGGAAAATTAATCTGAGACTCATATAGGGGTGGGGGTTCGGGATGAACAAGGTACCAGAAAATTAATTAGAAATTAATAATAAAAATAAAATCAAACTCTATTTGGAGTATTCCTGTGTTTTTCAATTGGATCCGGAGTAAATTTCGATCGCTGAGTAGTCTTCGACAGATCCATCGTTGCAGGAGATTGATTGATAATCACAGGAGATCGATTAACAGTAATTGCAGGAGAATGGTTTGTAACAGCAGGAGAATGATGTACACGTTCAACATTAGATTCTGGAGCCTTCTCAACAACTTCCTGAACATTAACAACATCAATTTCCTCGTCTTGATTAATCCCCGGAGATAAGGATTTTTGAATTGCCTCATGCTCCAATCTTTTTGTCTTTTCCAAAAGCTGTAAATTTTTATCTTATGCAGTTCAATTTTTTATAAAATCATACCGTTTCCTGAATTTTCAGCTCATTCTTCATTGCATTATCCATTTGTCTCGTCTTATGTAAGTAATTTCCCAAAGTAACACAAAAATTTTTGAAAGGCATCTGCTTGTGTTTTGCCAATAGATTCTCACGTTCAGAAATAAGTCCATCAGTACGAGAAATTTCATTTTGAAGACGAGTCAATTCATTCTCTTGTTGTTTTAATTCTCCCAGAATTGCCTGTTTTTCAGGAAGCCATGGAGCGCGAGCCCTTTGACTACGAAAATCTTCCTTGATCAAATCCAATTCACAAAGTTCCGAGGCCAGATCCGCCTGCAATTACAAATAAAAAAAGATAAAAACTTAAATACTAACCGCACTATTGTTATCAACCAGCTTTTTAAATTCGCCCATAACCGTCCGCTTTCGTTTCAGTTCTGTTCCAACACTAAGAAAAGCTTTGAAGCCTAAATCTAATCCAAAAATCATACTTATGTTCATGGCACACAGCATAATAACGAGCTTTTTCCAAAACATCAATTTGTTTCTTTTGAGCTTCCATTTTGTCATTCTCCTCTTTTCTTAAAACACGAAGATGTTCCAATCTCTCGCTCATTTCTAGAAAAAAATTGAATTAACTAAACGTAGTTAACTCTCTTACTCTGTTCAATAATAGTTGCAGATGAAATTTTGATACCCAAAACCTCTTCATTTTCAACTAGAAATATATTCAGATAAAAAAATCATATTCAAACAAAAATTACCCAAGCTTTGAATCGTTTTAACCATCTCATCACTCTGATTTTGATCTTGAATCATTTTTTGTTAAAGTTGTAATTTAGATTTAAAGAATAAACAGCTTAAAATTATCAAAAAAACCGGAAGTATTTAAACAAATAATTTAACGCCTAACGAAAAACAAAACATTAAAAAAGGCCACAATTACTTAAGGCCAAGCTGACTATTCGTCAGAGGACATTTTGCCAGGGAACATTTCGTCAACGGACATTTCGCCAATAATTTTCGTCAAAATTATAAAAATAGAATTACAGAAAATAACCGTTAATTCTAGAATGTTTTTAACAATCAAAAAATTTTTATTCAAAAGATTAAACGTTTAGAGATAATATAGAGAGTTGAATTATTGAGGCATCAGTGTAATACATATGTATATTCCTTTCATAAATTTTTGCAAATTAAAAAAATTATTACAGGGTGACAAGAAATGTTTAGGACAAAATTAATTTTGCCATAACTTTTTTTCTCATATACATTTTTTCATATTTTTTCGTTTATTTTGTAGCACAATTAATTCTCTATCATATAGTAAAATTAAAGTTTTTTTGATTAAGGATTAAGAAAGTTGTGTAATTTTAGGTACACCATATCAAAATTTTCCCCCCAAAATTGTATTTTCTGTATCTCAGAAAGGAGAAGTCCAAACGGGATGATCTCAACAGAATTTAATTAAGATCATTAGCGAACCGGACAAATCTAAAAGATGAAAACTCCAACTCCTACATGGATGGCTCTGAATAGATGTAAGTCAGTTTTGGGGGGAATGCGATTTTCTCATTTTGGGAGGATTACGCGCAATCGAATATCTCTTTAAGCGTTAATCTAAAAAATTTTTTGCTTTATAATTTCTATAGATAAAGGACTGCTCTAGATGCCAAAAAAAAATTTTGTAATTCCTGCAATGTATTCTAAAGTTATTGGCAAAAAGTCTCAAAAAAAGTTGCGACCAGGAGCAATAATTTTTCTCACTTTCCTTTAAACTTATCTCAAAGTAGAATAGGGAAAATTCTAAAAGATTTTTATATTTTATTCTCCATTTAGTTCTCTATAATTTCATCTTTATTTGATCTCATTATCTTTAGTTTGAATAAAGTTATGGCATAAATAGTTTGTCCTAAACATTTCTTGTCACCCTGTACAATGACCCTATTTGATAGGATATCGCTTATGACGTCCCGCAATCCCGCACTTTTTTCAACTTGCGGGAGTGCGGGATTATTCCTGCGGGATCCTGTCCCGCAAAGATTTTAAAAGTTTCTCCCGCATGCGGGATCCCGCAGATTTTGCCGGTCACTAATACAAATTATAAATTTAAAAAATTAGTACAGAAAGATTATTGTTGGCGTTGTGTATTTAGATGAATAAGAGTCCCAAATGCTCGTTGCCGACATTTTTTTTGCCTTGTTAATAAATAACATACGTTAAGCGATGACAACAGTTTAATTAACGTTCCTTCGACTAAAGTTGCGTTAATCCTAGTGGATTTTATTTACTGATCAAAAATTTTTTAAAAAGAAAAAAGACAAATAATGCCTCTGCATATTAAAACAAAATAAAGACTTTTGATCTTTCTTATATTTTTAGATGTTTTCAAGTTTAAAAGATGTCATGATTTGATCAAAAAAATTCCAGTACCTTTTAATTTATTTTTTAATTTTTTGTTTTTAAACGAATTGATTTCTTTGCTGGCCTAACGCCAAACACATTGACATATGCGTTCTACTCATACTTTTCTTCTTTTCTCCCATATATTTCTCTTTTTTCATAGCCTCACGCCAACAATAAATACGCATATATTGGGTGACACTAGACTTCTCATGTCTTTTCTATCCATGCTGTTTTTTTGCTTTCGTATCAGTCAGCAGCTGCCCCCACTACAAAAAAAGAACAACAGAGCACCTACCCTTTTATTATTACACGACTTGGAAGTAGGGCTTTTAAGTGTTGAAGACCAAACGGATGGTTAAATTGGATGATGGAGGCGATATGTGACATGCTTTTTAACAATTAAATAGATTAATCGTTCAATTTTCCATCTCAATTAACTCAAAATTTATATTCGTAGCAAAGATTAAAAAAAAGATTACCTAGCAACAAAAAATTTTTTTGGAGTAAATTATTTTTAAATCAATACAAATATTTTCTTTTGTATTTTCTAATTCATAAATTCCAATTTTCTTTTTCTAAAAATTTATAGGCTATATTTTATTAGCAACTTAAAAAGCAGTAATGCTTTGCTAATTTAGAAAATGCGTCTTATTTTATTAAAATGCTTTTATCATACACAAACAACAATATTGACAACAACCGTGTGATGATTGACGACTTTGCAGATCAGTAAGTTCCGACAACTTTCATTTTTCCTTTTAAATGCTTTTTGGAATTTTTGTGATAACAAAATTTAAAAATGATTTACACAATCCACATGATGTACAAATACCGCCTCTCAATTCTTCGGACCGTTAGGGGCGTGGTTTTCTTTCTTCAGAAGCAAAGGCTGTCTGCTTGAGAGGAAGAGAATTTGGGGCGTGGTTTTTCACATTCACACACAATTCTGAATAGGCGTGGCTAGTTTTTTGGGTTTTGTTTGTGTGGATTATAAAGTTGTGAAAACAAGCTCTCTGTATTGAGGCTGACAATAAGAATAACGTTGAAAATACTAAAGGGTATTTTCATGATTTGATGTAAAAGTGGGTGATTTTTAATCCCTCTTAAAATTAAAAAGATAACATTAAGAAGGATTTTTACATTAAAGGAAAAAAAAATCTTTTTGGAAAATTATTAACATCAAAAAATAATTTTTAAGGGATTGGTTTGCGGAGTCCGACGAGATCACAAGTGGTGTTATTCAGAAACATCCTGCTATACTTGATGATCAACACCAATTTCATAATGTGCCCCATCAATCTCTACAACAACAAAATACAAATGTTGATTATTTGGATCTCAATGTTCCCGTTGATGAAAATGTTTTTTATTCTTCAAATGGAGAACAATCTATTACCGCTTCGACATCTCATTATTTGGAAGTTAGAGGGGAGCAAAATATCAGCAATATTGGTACACAAATTATTCAATCAACTAACTCTTCTGTGATATATAATGAAACTAATGGAAATTCTATTGGTTTCCAGACCAATCAACAATCTCTCCCTCTTTTAACTAATTTTGGAAGGGATTATGGAACTGCGAGAGCGCAGGCTTCCGTGATGACAGTTCCCCAGGTTTCTATTTTTTATTTAACACCTTTTCCTTTAATTTTTCTGATAAGTAATTTCATTGTTTTAGATGGTTTTTGCTTGTCCCTAAATACTTTTAAAATTATTTCTTAATTTTTCTTAGATACGTCAAGAACCTAATGATGGAAAGTCTACTTATATTGACTGCATGCCTAGCACTTCACTTGCCACATTAAAACCTTACACCCAAGAACAATCGCAGGTTTGCCAATCACAAATTCAGCAACTGCAACATCCATCTCAACAGCAATATTATTATGAGCAAAGGATATTTCAAAATGAACAACAGCAACATACTCAACATCTGCCACAATCTTTCAATGGTTTGAGTTTTTGTAAATCAGATTAAGTAGAGTTGTTTTTGTTTTCCTTGATTTAAAGGCAACACAAATTTCATTTATATTGTTTAATATTTTTTGACTTCCTTGGGTTTTACTTGATCCCAGGCCCATATAAATAAATCAGCTTACGCCAATCCAAAGTCAATAAAAATTACCTGATTAGCTAAACATTTATTTTTTACTTAAGGTCAAAGCAATTTCTACGGAAATATTCCTTCTCAAGAGGTTCTTCATCAACAGCCAGCGCAATTAGTTCATTTAGAATCAGCATCTGCGAATTCGGCTGGAACTTCTGTGTCTATATCTAATGTATTATTTATTTTTAATTTTTGTGAAATCTTGGCGTCACTGTTTTGGTGCCAGTTTTAACTTTTTTGATATCGGTATTCCCTAATATAACAAAAAGTATTCCAAAATTATTCTTAAAAACTTAATCTCTATTCCCAAAATATATAATTAAAAAAACGAAGATACCATTTCTCAATTTCCAGCCAATTAATCAACAAAGCCAACATTCACAACAACACTTTTACCCATCCCAACAGCCACTTCAGCAAAATCATCAATTCAATTCACCTTTAATCTCTTTAATTGACCATCAACATCAACCCTCTTCTTTTCAATTACCTCCTAACTATCAACCTCCACCTGAGCAAATAATTGGCCACCAACCTTTAAATACTTCAAATGCAGTTTTTTCTTCAAATCAGCTAAGTCAACAATGTAATACTGTTGAGAGTGTGTCTGTGAAAACTGTCGCTAAAAAATCTACTAAAACAAGGAGAAGGCCTTCGGTTTCAAATCAATCAACAAATAAACTCAATAACGGTTATGAACAACAAACTGAAACTTCAAGCGGTTTAGATCAAGTAGCTAAAAGCCTTTTTAGCAATCAGAAGACTGCAACATTGGAGTTTGCAGATCCACAATTAGCAATGGAATTTGCTTCCCTTATGGGTCGTTGTCAACAATTGGAAGAGGTTTCTATTATTTTTACGTTTATAAATCGATTGTTTATTCTGACTGATGGCGATTTATGGTGTTAAAATATAAGGAAGGGCACTACTTATTTTTCGATATAATATAATAAATTTTTAATTAATTTTATAATAAATTAATTTAAAATCTTTAGTTTTTACTTAATTAAAAGTTATATTTAGCAAAAGAAAAATGGAATAGACGTAACTTCTGAATTAAAAATTGTTATGGATCGGATTGCTGATTGTATTGTGAGAAACACCACCACGTATAAAGAAAATATTACTTTAATTTTGTTAATTTTATTTTTTAGGTCTGCTATTAAAGCGGCCCAACAAGAACAACAATATGCATCCTCACTTTCTGGCCAATTTGAGGCACTTCCGTCCACATCGACAATTTCTCAGTTTCCTTCTAACAATAAGCCTGCAAAAAGCCGTGCTCCAAGAAAGAAACCCAACGCTACTAAAAAATCTCAGATTCCTTCAAATGTCCAAACATCAACAATAATAACTCCAAATTCCTTTCAACAATCAAAAGCAAAAATTAATCCACAAACTTTTGTTAAGCAATCGACAGACTCATTGTCAACATCGACACCTGTTCAGTTTGTGGCATTTAATCCTACAACACAATCTCATCCAACTACATACACTTCTTCAACAATTCTTGCAAATAATGTTAGGCAAACAAATTCATTACAAATTGGTTTGTTTTTAAGGATGAATCTTTTAAAAATTGTTTTATTTTCTTATCAGAATCATCAAAAGAAGAAAAAATCATTTCTGTGTTAGTCCCTACAACTGATTCGTCTTCTGACAATATGATCTATGCAAAACGAAATATGCGTGTAATAGCCCAGGAAAATGAAAAATTAATTGCTGAAAAATTGGAAAAACAAAAAGAAAAGCGCCGGGAACGGTTTAAGAGTTTTTTGAAAATTTTTAATTAAAAATATTTTTAGATTGACAGAACATTTTGTTAAGATGCGTGAAAAACTTATTAACCCAGATTTGAGCTCTTCATTCAAAAGTAGAAATGATTCGGTTGAAAGGCTGCTTCCATATGGGCTTTTTTCAGAACCTGAATTTAGTCAAGAATTTATCGATGGATGTAAGTATATTTGAGTGGGAAAGATGGGTATTTCTTTTAATTTCAAATAATTTAGACGATGCTGAATTGCAACGACATAAAGAGACCATGCAAAGACGTCAACATTCTATTGAACAACGGATGCGTTCTGCCTTATTTAGAGAAGCAATAGATTCCACACAGGAACAATGTAATTTGTTGCTTTATTTGGATACTGAATTTGAGCATCGACAACTAAAGAATGAAATTTCTCAATGGAAAAATATTTGCAAAAATGAAGAAAATGCTAGAAAATCACCAGCAAAATTGTCGTTAATGATGGATTGGGAATATAATGAATGGGATGATGAACGTTATCACCATGTTTTGTCCCCAAAAATTGAAGAATTAAAGGAAGAAGAGACTGAAACGGAAGTTAATATTAGCAGGTGCAGTTTTCATTAATAATTGGGTAATTATATCAGAAATATCTTTTAGCGATTCGTCTAAAAGTATTGCTGCATGTTCTTCATCTCTTGCAACGCCAAGATTTGCATCAATCACAATTCAATTAAAAACATATCCATTGGTGGAACGAAATGAAAATATTGCTGCTTTCTTTCAAGTTAAAAATATTGAAGAGGAAAAGCCGGCGTTAGCAAAAGTCAATTTAAAGTTGGAACGTTTTTTGGTGAATTTTAGAGATTTTTTGCATTTATGTTTTTATATTTGTTTAAATGCTTTAAGGTTATTTTATTTTTTTATTTTCAGTTGAATGAAGAAATTGGAAAAACAACACCACCAATTTTGTTAAATGGTAATAACGAAGAGAAACCAGCAGAAGTTACATCGGTTCGATCTGTTCGAACGGTAATGATTTTAATTATTCATCCTTAACGTTTATTACTTCTCGTTGCCTATACCGTCAAAGGTGACTAGACTGTCATATGATTAAGAAAACATTAAAATGGGGAAAAGGAAAGACAATTTGATTGATTTTTTGAGTCCTATAGAGCTGTGGATTTACGTGGCATAAAATTTTTTCGAGTCTTTTTTATTGTTGGCAATCGATACCCTAGTTGAATTCTAAATTATGTCTTAAGGAATTTAAAAATTCTTGTTTTATAGAATTCCATGGAAGAAGAAGAAAAAGAAGAATCATCTACTTGTTTAACAACAATTAACGAGACAATTAAGCCAGTAAAGTTAAAAATCAAATTGCCTCCAAAAAGTGAAAATTCTGAAGCCGATAGACAAAAGTCTGATGAGAAAAAATTACGTCGAGAACAAAAACGATTAAGAAAAGCTGAGAGGAGGGCAGCTCGACTATCTGATGAGATTAATAGGGAAATTGTTGGAGGTGAACAAATGGATATTGACAGAAAAAATGATACTCCACAAAGTACATCTCGCGAGGATTTGTTGAAAACTCAAGAAAAGTCTCCATTAAAAATTTCTTTGAAAAGGCCTGTCATTCAACAACAAAATAATAATTCTTTAACAACATCACTGCAAAAATCCTCTCTAAATGAAAAAATTAATATTCCAATTAATAATGATTGTAATGGAAATGTTGGTGGTGGTGGTTTATTGAAATTGAGAATATCTAAACATATTTTGGTAAATACACCTATTGTTTCAGAACAAAATGAATTACAACATGACATTGTAGAAGAAGAAGAAAAGGAGGGGAAGAATAATCAACAGAAAGAACAAAAAGAAATAAAAAAGAAAAAACATAAAAAGGATAAAAACAAAAAACGAAAAAGTGAAGAAAATAAAAAGGAAGATTATAAAATTGTTGAACAAATAGAGGAAGAAGAACAATATCCTGCCAAAAAAGTACCAAAAATTCGAATAAAGTTTGGAGGAGAAAGGGAAGGGGGTGATGTGAAAATGAAGACTAACATAACTAATAATAATAATGCATTGTCTGAGAAATTAAACGAAGAAAATAAAAAAATCGAAGAAGAATTTAAAGGGCAACAAACTTCTGTCAAACAAGTTTTGGAATTGCCACAACAAAAAAATCTTTCACAAAACGATAATATTTGTGTTCCTGTTTCATCACTAATCTTACCTCAAAATCGTAATCTCATTTTTACTAATAATAATGAAGAAAAGATTGACAATAAACGGAAGATTGAATTTTCTCCATGTTGTTCTGGTTTGTTTATTTGAATATTTAAAGAATTTGGGTTTCTTATTTAAAATGCCTTTTCTTTGAAATAAATTCTGGCACTTTTACAGTTTGCTTAGCCATTTAAATTGCTCTCAAAATTTTGCTTGATTCAATTAAATAGGCTTTTAGGTTCTCAGTTTTTGTGGTTTAATCTTGATCCTTAGGGGTTTTAAATTGTAACTCCTAAATTATTATTAAATCTATATATTATTTAATTTCAAACTTTTAAAGATGATGAATCAGATGAACTACGTCAGCGAACCAATCAAGCGCTCTCACAAATTAGGCTTTAGATACCAGAAAATGCCTTTTTCATTCAATTCCGGTAAAGAAAGATTTCCGTTTTTCTTTTTCAAAAAAAATTGCACAAAAAAGTACGGGTTTTGTATCTGTGACAAACAAAAAAATATAATTCTCTTTGTTATTGGAAACTTTACAAAGTTTGACTTAAAGCATTATGCAGTCAAATAATGGTTTTTTAAGGGTTGACAGATTAAAATTTTGAATATTTTTTGACACAATTATTATTTTGGAAGAAATATATATTTGTAAAAAATAAATCCCATTAAAAGTATCTATTCTGACAACCCTTTAATCATTTTTAATTATTCATTTTGCATTTTACTTTTTTTAATCCTCGAAAGACTTTCTTCAAATTCTCGCCATTTTTATAAATTTTACATTTATCTCTTATTTTTGCATTTTCTTTAATTCACTTTAATGTCTCTTATTTATTAGAGCCGAACATTTTTTAACAAGACATTCATTTCCTGAAATAACTGATAAACAAGTCGAGAGCATAAATGAGAGACGATTTAATTCACTAATTTATTCAAACAAAAATTTCTAGACCCAAATATTTTAAAATCAATTAATTTTTAATTTTTCTATTCAACTTTGAATTAATTAGAAAATCGTCTATAGTTTGTCTTGTTGATTTATTTATATAACAAAATTTTGTTTTAAATTTTAAAGGAATATTTTTTCCACAAATTGATAAAATCTTTTTATTTTTAAAAATTACAATTTTTATTAAATTTATTGGACAATTCTTTTTTTGGTAATCCTTAAGATCATTGGTCCCTAGAAAAAATGATAAAAAAGCGTTTTTTCGATATTTTTAAGGCTTGCCAGTAGGTAATCGAGTGTGCGGAGTCTGAATCTGAGCTTAGAATTTGTTTATTTCGAACCCCGAACCCGAATTCGATTAGTCGAATATGGGGGAAAAATTCAAAACTATTAAGCTAATGCTATTCTGACGCGTCTCTTCAAGCTGAGTCGAAAGACATCAAAATTATGGTAATCCTTTAGAATCTGGGAGACACCTGAAAAACACCTCAAAAATTATTATTATTTTTTCTAGAAATAATTTTATATAGGTAATCGACTATGCTGATTCCGAATCTGAGCTTAGAATTCGTTTATTTCGAACCCGGACTCGATTTCGACAAAGTCGAATTTGGGGTAGAAATTCGAAATTATGATATTATAGTCATTTCGACTCGTCTCTTTATTCTGAGTCGAATGGTATCAAAATTATTCAGTTTCGACAAATTTGGACAAAGTTATGATCAATTAAATAACGGTGGGTTAGACTTCCGCATACAAATCAGGCACCATAACTCTGCTTAAAGTTGTCGAAACTGAATAATTTTGATTCCATTCGACTCAGTTCGAATAGGCCTGTCAGAATAGCCCTAAATTTTTAATTTCGAATTTATTACCCCGAATTCGACTTGGTCGAATCCGGGTCCGGGGTTCGAAATAAACGAATTCTAAGCTCAGATTCGTGATCAGCATGGTCGATTACCTAAATATAATTATTTCTAGAAAAAATAATAATAATTTTTGAGGTGTTTTTCAGGTGTCTCCCAGATTCTAAAGGATTACCAAAATTATTATGTTTCGATAACTTTAGATTGAGTTATGATCAACTAAATACACGCTTGGTTAGACTTCCGTATATAAATCAGATACCATAACTTAGTCTAAAGATGTCGAAACGTAATAATTTTGATACCAATCGAAGAGCTGAGTCCGATTAGACATAAAATTTGAAATTTCGGATTTTTGCCCCATATCCGACTTGGTCGAAATCGGGTTCGGGGTTCGAAATAAACAAATTCTAAGCTCAGATTCAGACTCCGCACACTCGATTACCTACTGGTAAGCCTTAAAAATATCGAAAAAACGCTTTTTTATCATTTTTTCCTAAGGACCAATGATCTTTAGGATTACCCTTTTTTTATTTATTGTCCAATTCATCTCATTACTACGTAATTTTTACTCGATAAATTGGCTTCTTTTAGTTTTTAACTATAAAATGACAAAATTTTTCTTTTGTTTATTAAAATTAAAGAGAATAATTAAAATTTTATTTAGATGAAAATCTACATTTTTTTTAAATTATTGGAGTAAACATGTAGATGATGAACGTTGATTAGCTGTGTCTTTAGACGACGTTTCTTTAGTTGTTTTTGATTCTAAATTAATTTTAGAAATCAATCATTTCTTTCTCATTTTGGGAAAAAATAAAATTAGTTTTCTTTTTCGAAAATTTAAATTGAAATAAAATTTCCAAAAAAGAGATTTATTTGAGGGGGTAAATAAATTTCTTCATTAATTTTGTTATTCACTTTACATACCTTTGGATGCTGTTTTATCGTCATTTTCCACATCTTTCTCTGATTTTTTGTTAATATTTTCTTCAACATTTGTTGTTGTTGTTGTAGATGCTTGAGGTTTAGCAGAACTTTGTTCAGGCTCATTCCGTGTAATTTTAGTTCCCAAAATTTCTGTTGCTATTTTTCTATTCTATGATTTTATTAAACGAAGAAGGAAAAATATTTTTGTATTTTTTATTTTTTTCAAAATATTTCTTTAAATTTACCTAAATATCAATTCAATTGAATCATCATTTTTTGCTGACAAGTAGAAATGTGATTGCATTCCTTTTTAATTAAAAAAATTATTTTTGTAATTTTTAAGTCCCTCTAGTGTGTCTCTCTGGGACTTATTAGGGTTATGTCATGACGAAATGCCGCATCCCCGAAAATAATTTCCGTATTAAAACCTGACTGAATTAGCAGTAGTTCGTAATCAAAAGTCCAGTTTACAGACCCGGAAAAACGATTTTATCAGATACATAGTTGATTAGGTTTATTATGTAGTTTGTTTTATTTTTTAAAAATCTTTTTCACTTGAATTTCCCTCACCCCGAAAACCCCTTCCCCGAAGGCTCGAGCGTAACTCTAATTAAAATTATAAAAAACCATTTTGATCAGCAAATTTGCTATGTCTTTCTGGCCTAACAGAACGGCGATGTTCACTATCTGCTTTATTACCAATTAATGCCATATAAAATGGCTATAAAAAAATAAATTCTTAAATTTTTTTGATTCTTCAACCTTTTCCATTTGTTTATCCAATTTTTTAGCTGCAGAAAGCCAATCATTAATATTTTCAAATGATTGACTATTTGTTACGTCATAAACAAAAAGAACACCCTTTTTAAAGAAATTAGTGAAATTAAAATAATTTAAGAATTTTACATGAGCTCCAAAAATGTATGTATTGAGCATTGAGGGTGAAGCTAGATTATGTCCACCGACATCCCAAAGCTTTTAAATAAATTTATTTTATTTTTTTTTTGAAATAGTTTTAATTTAAATTATCAGATACTAATTCCTTATATGTGTTCCATATTTTATTTTTTAAAGAATATTTTTATTTTTGAATAAAAATAAAAAACAATAGAAATTTTCTTTTATCAAATACCTGAAGAAGTACAGAATTTTGTTGACGTAGTTGAACCCTTCTTGAATAAAAATCTACTCCGGATGTCTACAAAAATAAATTTACCTATTTATTTTATTTTTACTTACTTGAATATATTTTTGTGGAAAAGTATGTTGAGCAAGTCTAGAACATATCGATGTTTTTCCAACACCGCTATCACCAAGTAAAACTAATTTAAGGGCTTGTTCACCCCGTTGATTTCTTCCTTCATCACCTTCCTCATCGTCAGAGGAAGCCATTATATTTACATAAAAATTATTTTTAAATAAAAAAATACTTTAAAAAAACTATTAAAGTTTTCTTCAAAAAAAAGTTTTTGTTTTTAAATAAATCTTAAGATGTTAAATAAGCTAATTCTTCCATTTCGTGCTTTATACAATACCATGGAAACTCTAAACAAATTTATTTTATTATTAATTCAACTACTCTAAAAATACTTTTTTAAAAGTTAATTCTAAGTATTCATTAATTTAATATTTAAAAAAGAAAATAAATTTTAAAATAATTTTATCTATTTTTTAAAAGAAATGTTGAAAGATTTAACTAGAAAATTTATTAAAAGAGAAAATAAAGGTGTAACTTTCCCCAATCCCTTTTTATCCATCATTTTGCCAGTTAAAGCTACTTGTGTGTTCATTTTCGTCCTCATCTATGGGAGCTAGTCAGTTATTTAAACTAAAGTAAATAAACAAGAATTTTATTTTTGGCATTGCAATCCCGACATATCCATCCCTTCCCTACACATTTTACTAGAATTCTTTTGTAGGTTCTCATAAAGAACGAAAACTGGAAAATTGAAATTTTGTAATAGCTTTGGTTATTTTTTCAACTATAGCTTTGTAAAGCACAAATTAATTCAAGTGTCTATCTAACACACAATATAATAACCACTCTTAAACAAATTAATATTTTCTAATAAAGATTTATTTATTTAATAAAAAAATAAAAAAAACAATTTTTGTGATTTTCAAATAAAATACAAAAATTAAAACAAAAAATACAAAAAACAATTAAATATTCAATAAAAACAAAAATTTCATAAGAAAATTTAATACAATATAATTGATTAATTGAAAAGAAAAAAATAATAAAAGGAATTAATAAAAATAATAAAAATAAAAAAATAAAATGAAATTTTTTTGATTTTCTTTTATTTTTTAATAAATTTAATTCTAAATAAAAATGAACAGAAAAATTAATAAAAATTGAAAATAAATAAAAAGAGACGAATATAACGTGTAATTCTGAATGTTCTCTTTCACCTACAACACTTAAACTTGAAAGAAATAAATTATCAAATAATCCACTAATTAAATAAACAATTTGTAAATATTTATCTGTTTTTTAATTAAATTAATTAATTATTTTAAAATTAAAAAAAATTTTTGGAAAGAAAATTTTGTTTTTAGGATAGCAGAGGGTTTTTGACCTATAACTATGGTCTCTCTGAATATTCTACACTTATTAAAATTAAGCGATAACCCAGGAGGTCCAAGATAGTCAAGACTGAAAAAAATTAAAATTAAGCGATAACCCAGGAGGTCCAAGATAGTCAAGACTGAAAAAAATTAAAATTAAGCGATAACCCAGGAGGTCCAAGATAGTCAAGACTGAAAAAAATTAAAATTAAGCGATAACCCAGGAGGTCCAAGATATTCAAGACTGAAAAAATCTGTGTATCCGAATATTTTTCAAGATAAGTACGGTCTAAGGAGGAGTTTAGAAAATTTTTGAGAAAACTGGAAAGATATAAATTTATTTCATTACCCTTATTTTCTCAATTATTTAATATTTAGAAAGTTAGAAGACCGATTTAGAATAATTTTTAAAAATTTGTTAAAGTTTCGATAAAAATTTTAGTCTGTTTGATTCGTAAAAAAACACTCTAAATTTAAAAATAAAATAAAAGAAATACTAACTCGGAGTAATTTTAGGCAAACATTTTCTTGTAATAAATTTAACATTACTTTTTTGAATTATTTGAATATTTTCTTTTAATTTTTGTTTTGAAAAGGAAACTAAAAAATAAATTAATTTAAATTTAAATTATTTAAAAAAAATATTTACAAAAAATATGTAAAATAATTAATAAACGTAAAGGTATGTGAAGAAGAATTAAAAAATTCCAAACAATCCTTTCTGCTGGTAAATTCAAAATTCGAGAAATTGACGGCAAATATGTTAGCTTTAATTTAATTTTTAATTGAAAGTTTTATCATTAAAAAATTATTTTTTGTCATTCTATTTAAATAAAAATAGAATTTAAAATTAAGGTTTATAATTTTTCGATAATACAGAATTTTATTTAGCTTAAAAATTTTTTAAATTGAAAGCTCTAGTAATTTAGATATTATTCAAAATTAATTATTTAAATCGTAATGTTTTCTTTAAAAAATTTTTTTCTATTGAATTCATTTCTAGATTTTTATTTGGGATAAACTCTAGGTAAACTCCCAATATTTAAAAATAAAGGGAACCAAGATCAAGAATGCGTTTGCCTTATCGACAGTTGCACGAGCAAATTTCCGTTTTCCCAACAAATCCATCTTAATCCGCTCAGATGCATCGAAATCCCGTTAAATCCCCACAAGTGTTTCCTAATCCGCACAAATTCTTTATAGTACGTCCAAATATTTGGAGTTGCTTCCTGGGGCGAACCCTTTTATTTCACTTACTCCACAAGTCCATTCATAACCAAAAATTTGTTCAGAATGAAATAATATAGCTATAGCAAAAACAATTAAAATTCCAAATAAAGGGGGTAAAATAGTTAAAATAATTATTTGTTTAAATTTAATTAAATAAATTAATTTTGAAGAATAAAATAATGAAGGTGAAGGAAAGGAAGAGGAGGAAGTAGTAGGGGATGAAGAGGAGGAAGAAGAAGAAGAAAATGTGGAAGAGGGGAAAAAGGAGGATGATTTTTGGGATAAAAACATAAATAAATAAATAATTAGGTATATTTTGATTATTTTTAATTAATTAATAAATAGTTAGAGGGGGAATGTTTGCGCAATTATTTATTTATATATTTATTCTATATCATCTTCAAATGACCTCGTAAAATCAATTTGGACCGTTAAATGATTGATTAAAATATTAATATTTTGCAACATAAATACATAGATAAATAATTGGTTTTAATGTTAGATAATTGTTTTTTAAATTAATAAAAAGTTTTGTTTTGTTTTGTTTTTATATTTTAGAATTTCTGGTTTTTATTTTTTTAATTAAAATAACAATAACAGTACCTACTTATAAATAATATAAAATACTATTCTGATTAAATATTTAAAATATTCCTCCACAACATATTCTCATAAATTTTTCTTTCTGATGCTTTAAAAAATTTACTTAAAGCAAATGAATGCCTAGATGAAAATACTTTTACTAGGTAAACTTGATAAAGTTTTATTCAAAACATTTAAATATTTTTCTTAATTAAGTTGAAGTTCTTTTGATGTTCTTATTTATTTTTTATTTAGACTCATTTTAAATTTTTTATTAAAAATATTTTTATATTTTTATTAACTTTTAATTTAATTTAATAAAAAATTTTAATTTTTAGAGAAATACTTCGATATTTTTTAAGATTAAATTCTGAAAATGACTGAAGAAGAATCTTCGGTAATCTTGCGCTTTACTGGTCCCTAGAAAAAAATGTGGTAGAAGTACTTTTTCGATATTTTTGAGGTCTGCCAGGAGGTAATCGAGTGTGCTGAGTCAGAATATGTGCTTAGAATTTGTTTATTTCGAACCCCGGACCCGGATTCGACTAAGTCGAATTTGGAGTAAGAATTCGAAACTATTAGGCTATCGCGATTCTGACGCATCTCTTCAAGCTGAGTCGAATGATATCAAAATTATTGTGTTTCGACAACTTTTGACTGAGTTATGATCAATTAAATCACGGTTGGTTAGACTTCCGTATCTGAATCAGACACCATAACTTAGTCTAAAGATGTCGAAACGTAATAATTTTGATACCAATCGACTCAGCTCGAAGAGACTAGTCCGATTAGACATAAAATTTAAAATTTTAAATTTTTACCGCATGTTTGACATGGTCGAATTCGGGCCCGGGGTTCGAAATAAACGAATTCTAAGCTCAGATTCGGACTCAGAAAGTTCGATTACCTTCTGGCGTACCTCAAAAATGTCGAACTAGCACTTTTTCCACATTTTTTTCTAGGGACCAGTAAAGCGCAAGATTACCGAATCTTCAACTTCTGATTTTGACCCACTTGTAAATCTAAATTTAAATTAAATTGTAATTTTTCTGAAATTTTTTCCAGCATTTTGTACTCAAACAAAATGATAACATAATTCAACTTCAATTTAAATTTATGGAGGAAATGAAAAAGACTTCTTTACTTGAAGAGAAAAATATTTCTGTTCAAAATGATATGAAAATTTTGACAAAAGATATTAATCAGGTATGGGGGGGGGATTTAATTTAATTAATTCAATGGAGGTGATTAGGACTAATTTCTGGATCCGTTTTTAGACAAAAGAGCTTAATGAGTTGAATCGGAAGTAAAAAATTAGCTCTCGGATTTTGTTAGGAGTTGAGATTTTAAATTTTTCAGTGACTACTTGGTTGTGTAGTCTCGAATAAATGAGATACCCCTAAAAAAGATTTTAAAACAAATTAAAATAAATTTAATTTTAGTTTATGGGAGAAAAAGAAAAGTTTGTTACTAAACTTGAAGAGAAAAATCTGTCTTTAGAGAATGAAATTAATAAGGTAAGTTTTGTTAAAATTAAATTTTTAAGTTAAACATTTTTTGAGAAATTGTAAATATATACTATGGGCATTAAAATTTAATTTAGAAAATTCAAAAATTAAATTCTGATCATGAGAACGAAATTAGAGAATTAAAACAAACATTTAAACAATTAATTGATGATAAAATAAAAGAAATTGAAAATAAATTTTTGGAAGAGAAGGGAAGAAATGAAAATGAGAAGAAAATAATTGAGGGGAAAAATGGATGTTTAGAAAATGAAATGAAAATTTTAAAAGAAGAATTACAACAATTAATTGATGGAAAAATTAAAGAAAATGTAAAAAAAATAAAAATAATTTTTAAATATTTATTTATTTTAGACTAATCAAATTTCTAATTTAAATCAAATTATTGAACAAAAAGATGAAAAAATTATTTCTTTAGAAGAACAATTTAATCAGGTAATTTAAGGGAAAATTTACAAAAATTAATTATTTAAAATTACAAATAAAATAAAAATTAATTTTAGATAATTCAAAAAATTCAATTTGAGAATGAAAATAAAATCGAAGAAATTAAACAAAACTTTCAACAATTATTTGGTGAAATTAAAGATAATCAAATTTTAGAGAAAATTAATTTATCTGAAGAAGAGATTAAAAAAGTATTTTTTTTGAAAAATTAATTTTTAAAAAAATAATTAATTAATTAAAAGGTGAATGAATTATTTGGGAAAAGAATTGAGGATTTGACAATTAAATTGGAACAATTTTTTAAATTTACTTGTAAATTTGTGGTTAGTTTTTAATTAAATTTAAATTTAAAATATTTATTTTTTAGAATTTTATGCAAATTAAAAATAAATGGAGGGAAATTTTTAATTTAAACGATACAAGTAATGACAATGATTTTTATAATTGTTGTGAAAAGAAATGTATAAATACAAACAAAGTTACTGGTAATTGTGTTAAACAAAATGGTTTTGTTAATATAACTAGCGATATAAATATTAGATATATTAATTCTGTTTCTGGAGGAGGTAAATAAATTATTTTTGAATTTTAATCTTCTTTTCAAAAATTAGTTGGGTTTTCCTGATTCCAGTTTCCGGATTTTTTGCGGGCACCATAATATTGTAGACCAATATTTATTTATCTGAATCTGGTTTCCGTGCTCAGAATTTTTCCAGACAAAATAAAATAAATTTTAAATATATTATTTTTTAGGTCATGATAAAAGTGGAAGAGTAATTGCCGAAAATAAATTTGAAAACCCCCAAAATTGCATTAATTATTCCTTGTTCTATTTCGAAATTAAATGTCAAATTACTGAAGCTAGGAATTTAAGTCAAAGTTTTGCAATTATTGGACTTACAAATGGGAATAAGCGTGTTAGATTTATTACAAATAAATCTTTAATTAAAAATGAAAAAGATGAAGAATTTACAGTAACATTAAGTCGAAATTCTGCTGATGTTTATGGATGTGGATTAGTTTATCCACCAAATAATAGAATGTCTGAAGAATTTCCATATATTTTTTTCACACAAAATGGGAAACTAATTGGTTTGGAAAAAAGGAATTATTTTCCTAAAAAATATTTTTTAAGGTAAAGCTGTGCATTTGAAAGAAAATTTTGACTTGGTATTTAAACCATTTGTTACATTGAAATGTTTTTCTGTAGACACAAACTTTGGACAAGATTTAAAAGCTAAACCTTTTAGTTATGATATTACAAGACATTTTATTCTTAATGAATTTTATTGAAATGTATTTTTAAATGTATAAATTCTTAATATTTTTATCGAACCTCGGTTGTAAGTCAATTCTCAAGCAGAAAAAATCTCACTTGAAAATAACGTACAAGTGAAGTTTTGTTGGTCTTACCTTCTTTCAAAGATTAGACAAAAATAATTTAAATTCATCTAAATTAGACGCGAAGTTTAGATCCACAAACACTTAACTTGTCAATAAGTAAATGATAAGCTAGGAAGGAAGAAAAAAGGGAAAAATGTACTTATATTTTAGAATTAATTTGATACAAAAACTAATTTTTAAATAACTAATTTTCCTTTAAAACGATTCATTTATTTCAAAAAAAAATTAAAACTTTATATTATTTATGAAGCGTATAATTTAAGGAAGAGATTTTATCTTATCGTTTTTAAATTAAGTTCCAAAATTTTAAAAATTCAAGACGAGGCTCATCCCAAGAATCAATAGAAAAACTAAAAAATTCAGAAGGACTTAAGCCTGTATTTAGAATACCAAAAAACTAAAGCTTACTAAGAAATTTAAAACTGTTTTGTCTGTTTCTAGCCAAATTATTTCATTTAATTAATTAATAATATTTATCTTCTATCTTTTAAACAGGTATTTAATTATAAATCTTTTATTTACACTTATTTTGTTTATTTCCTGTTTTTTTGGCCATTTTTTGTTGATTAGAAACAATATATTTTGTGGTAAAAAGCTAAGAAAAAATATTTTCTTTAATTTTCTTGTCTTTTGTTTAAAATAATTTGTTAGAAGTGGACAATAAAAAAAAGGAGAAGAAGGGAAGAATATCTTGTTTAGTAGTAAATCTTTCTTTTTTTCAAAAAAAATGTAAAAAGAAAAATCATTTTTTGTTTTACTCCCCTGTCTGTGTGTGTTCGAGAATTAAAAACAAAAACGTAATCAGAGCATTACTACTTTTCGCGCATAAAAGTTTTAAAGGATTTGTTTTTAAAAATATATTTAGACAACTGACCACATTAAAATTTTCTTTCATTTTTTGATAATCAATAAATGTGAAAAAATTTTGATAAATTTAAAATTTAATATTTTATAAGGTTGATTGTTAAATAAGTTAAGTTACAAATTAAGTAAATATTTTATTTCAAAAATATTTTCAAAAATTTTCGAGAATCTAAAGAGTTCGGATTAAAGTTTTTGAGCTGTTTCTGTAAAGCATGTTCCCAAACAAACAATCCCATGGTTTTTAAACAGAAATGTTACATTATATTTAGTATTTATTTATATGAGGGATTTAATTATAAAATTGTTTTTTAAAAGAAAAACAAAAAATGGAAGAAAATAATAACGAAAATATTGGAGATGAATTTTTAATTCAAAATAATAAAAGGAAAACATTATCAACAACAACAATAAAAAGAGAAACACAACAACAAGTTCCCCCAATTTTTGAATTATTACTTAATTCAGACGAATCTTCGAGTGCTTCTTTACGTTCGGCTACAGTTTGGGGAGAAGAAAAATGTATTGTTAGGTGTGCAATTGGAGAAGAATCTAGAAGGGCTTTTATTCCGAGTACTTTACTTTTACATAAAAATGGAAAAAAAGTTGGAATAATTGAAGAAGAAAGTGGTGGAAGGTTTTGTGAATATTTAAATTAAATGAAAAATTATACTCTTTAATTTGAGGATTTGTTATTGTTAATCGTTAATTTTGCTGAGTATATCTTTCTAATCTTTTTTGTTTTCAATCAAAAAGAACGGTCTAAATCTCATCTCTCCCAAAAAATATTATTATAATTATAATTAGCCCTAAAAAATATATTTAATTTTTTAACTTTTAAATCAAGTATTGCCTATGAATTTATTCCTTGGGAAGAAGAAAATAAAAAATTAAATAAACAAAATATCAAAAAGCCAATCCTCTTCCATTGTTCTGCTGAAATATTTCCTGATGAAGCTAAATTATTAAGAAAAGGGAGAAGACATTTTCCACAAATAACAAATAAAAATGTAATATATCAAAGGACATTAAAGATGACACCAAAAATTGGAACTATTCCTTGTGAAAATAATTATAATAAATGTAAAAATGGAGGGTTATGTTTTGAAATGAATAATAATGGAAGTAAATTTTGTTTGTAAGTTGCTGTTTTTTGTTTGAAAAGAAATTATAAGAATGATTTTAAAAATTAAATATATATATGTATATTAATATACCCTTTATAAAAATAGTTCTCAAGTGGAGAAGTATCAAAAACTTTAGCTAAAAATTATGTTTGTTAGGGTTGGGGTTTTCGGCCGAAGTTCGAGTTATTTTTATCGGACCGGACCGACCGAATCTTTTTTGGGCCAAAATTCGATGCCCGACTCGATCTTTCGGACCTAGCCCCCAACTCGAATGTTAATAACCCAAAAATTGAGTAGACTTATTTACTAGATTATGTATTGTCCAAATAATTCTTTTATATTTATCAGATGTCCCGAGAAATATGGCGGACGTTATTGTGAGCAATGGATTGGAAATGGAATTTTTTGTGAGAAATATTAAAAATAATTATTAAATTAAAATAAAAATTTAAGTTAAATCAACATTTTTGCCAATTTCAACAATTTGTTTAACTTCTCTTATTGCATTTCTTTTATTAATTATAATTATTTTAAGTTTATTTTTAATTAAAGAAAAAAGAAAATTATCAAAGAAAAGAAAAAATATTATAAAATTTGAAGAAAATGGAAAAATTGAGAATAATTCTATAAATTTAAATGAAAAGGTTTGGAGTTAATTAATTAATTTTTAACTTAAAAGTTAAAAATTTCCTTCTTTGAAAGAAAATATTTTTTATTTAACATAAAAGTACATTCAAATTGAACTTTTTAAAATTCATATTTTTCTCTTTGTAAAAAATTTTCAAAAAAAAAAACAGGAAAATGAAAGCACACCTCTTGAATATTTTTATAATAAAGAAGATGATCCATTTGACAACAAATTTTTGACAGTAAAAGAAAATCAACAAAAACAACAACAAAATAATTATTTATTACCCTTATCCCCAATACCTTCAATTGCAAGTCCATCACTTTCACGAATTCCACGTTTATATTCTACTCCACAAATAAAGAGGACAACAAAAGAAATTGGTATATATTATTTTTAATTTATTTTTAAAGATTATCCTAAAGTATTTGTTTGTTAATGCTTTGCTGACTTAAAAAGTAATCGAGAGTAGATGTTCAGATTTTTTGTAAAAACAAATAAAGGAGCATCCTTTAAATTCAATAAAAGAGAATCCTTCTTTACACAAAATTAAATCCAATTAATCATTATAGATTTTCAAGAAAAGGAAGAAATTAATTTTGAAGAGGAAAAACATTCAAATAGCAGCAACAATCAATCTTCAGAAAATGGAGGAGAATATGATAATTTACAAAAACTTTGCGAAGAAATTAAAAAACAAAAAAATGTTCTTGAGACAAAAAGAATGGAATGTAAACAAAATAATAATGGTGGAAGTGCTTATATGAATTTAATTTTGTTGGGAAAAGGAGAAAATGAATAAAGCTCAAAACAACGTACCTTTAATAACGTCGTAGGAAACAAGTAAATCAAAAGTATAAATTAAATCTTTACACATAACTTTTCCCCATAAAATTTATTAAATCAAATAAATATATTTAAAATGAATTGGCATCAAAATATTTAAATACTTTTACAATAAAAAAAGAAAATAATTTAATTAAATAATTGCCCCTATAATAGAGTTTCCAATTTAAAATTTGGGGGAAATAATAAGTAAATGCTCATTATTTAAATAAAACTTCGTCCACTTTGATTAGATAATAGCACTGCGGACGAAGAAAATGCCTCGATAGGATCTCTGTAAAAATTATTAGAGAATATGGGGAATTTTTTAAAAATTAGTAAAATGAATAGAAAAGCAAAAAACTAAAAAATAATTTTATTCAAGTTATTATTGAGTGACATTAATCATTTAAATTACTAAAAAAATTAAATTTAGTCCTTTGCTAGCTTTAATTAGATTGGAGAGAATTAATATATATTTTATGTTAATGCACACAAAAATTTAATTGGCAAGAAGGGAATGGAATTAGTTAATTGAAAGAGGATAAAATTTTAAATAAAAAATTATTGTTAGAAGTTGGGGAACTACCAAAAGAATTTTAGTATTTCAAAATGATTTTAAAAAAGTCAAATATTTTGAAATATAACCAGAAAAATATTTGTTAACATTTCCAATTAAACTAGTAGTTTTCACTTAAATCAGAAAACTCGTGGAATTTTCATTTTGTTTGGAAAAGACTAATTTTGGGAATTTTAGTTACATTCAAATTTATTGTTTGATTTATTTCAAACAATGTGTGTTGGGCCTATTTAGTTTTTGGCCTAATATTTATTAAAATTATCCCCAAATTCTGGTTATATTTCAAAAATTATTATTTCACTATTTACCGGTGAATAATAGCCTCAACAAAAGATTCAATATTAACATAACCACCATTAGCGACCTCATGACCAGCCAAAAGTTGTTCAACTTCCTCATCGCTGAGACGTTCCCCCAAAGTTGTCAACAAATGTTTTAACTACAAAGATTCCAATCTTTTTTTCAAATAAAAATTAAAAACCTCAGCCACAGCAATAGTCCCATTTCCTTCTCGATCAAAATGAGAAAGCCCTTCAACGAATTGTTCTTTAGTAAATTGTCCCGAATTCTTGCTGACTGCCTGATAGATGGGAACAAATTCTTCAAAAGAAATACGTGCCTCTAAAAGAAATTTCTTTACAAAAAATAATTAAATTTATTTAAAAATACCAGGATTAGTCCAATTTTCACAACATTTGTGAATCTCAGCTTCAGTTGGATTTTGACCTAAAGCACGAAGTACATCACCTAACAAATATTTAAATTTACAATTAAACAAAACCTCTTCTTTTTTTAACTTACCAACTTGCTTTACATTTATTTTTTCATCCCCTTTCGAGTCAAAATAACAAAAAATCTAAAATCAAAAAATTTTACATTGAATGAAAAATAAATTTCTAAACCTCTCGGCATTCGGCCAATTGGTCATCCATTTTATTCATTTAATTTAAAAATATAAACAATAAAAATCTGAAAAAAAACATTTAAAAATGAAAAGGAAAAATGAAAAATTAAGAGAAAATACCACAGGGATTTCTTTAAAATAAGAGCCTTTGACAAGACTCAATTGTCCATTCCAACAGTAAAACAAAAAATACATAATGCCAATAAAACGATGATTCTTTAAACTTTTAAAATTTATTGAATGTTTGTCCTTGATTTTTTACTTTTTCTGTTCTTTTCGTTCTTGTTTTTATCAATTTAAAAAAAAATTTTTGACCGATCATTTTTTATTTTCTTCTTTATTAGGTTTATGAAGCATACAAGACCTATATTTGACGAAGAACCAGCAATAAAAATTACTCGTTGTGGAAATTCTTCTATTTGTGTATGTTTTTTAATTTAAGTATTCTTTAAAAATTAATTTTAGTCTCAAAGAAACGGAAAAATAATGCCGGCATCTGAAACCAATCAAAATAATTCAAATCAAACAGGAGGAAATGCAAATGGTCCAAACTCTGCCGACCATTCTGTTGACACAAATCTTTATTCACGACAAATGTAAAATTCTTAAATTAATCTCTAAAACTTTTTTATTTTAGTTATGCATTGGGCGAATCTGCCATGACTCATTTACGCAAGGCTTCGGTTTTGATTAGTGGTATTGGATCCGTTGGGCTCGAAATCGCCAAGAATGTTATCCTTGGTATGAAATTTTTTATTCTATTTATTTAATCTTTTGCTTGTATTTGGCTCTCTTTTACTTCCGTATAATCAAATTTTTTGTGTTTCTTTGTTAATAATAAAGTGCTCCTATTTCCAAACCTTAGATAAGATTGTCAGATTGGAGACCAGATTGTCTCATAGTCAGTGACTTGCTATCAGGCCCGTAGCCAGGATTTTTTTCGGGGGGGGGGGCCAAGGGGGGAAATTTGGCGCCGAATTTTTGGCGCCTTCGGCGCCAAAAATTTTTTATTTTTAGCGCCGCAGGCGAAAATTTTGGGAATTTTAGAAGGCCGTAGGCCAAAAAAATTCACTTTTTCGGCGCCGCAGGCGCCAAAAATTTCGATTTTCAGCGCCGCAGGCGAAAATTTTTTAGATTTCAGAGGCCGTAGGCCAAAAAAATTCACTTTTTTTTGCCCCAGCCCTTCCCCAAATTTTTTCCTTTTCCCCATTTCAAGGGGGGGGAATTCCCCCCCCCCCCCCTGGCTACGGGCCTGCTTGCTGTCTATAGTTTTCAATTAACATTTATATTAATAAATTACGTTAAGGTGGCGTTCGTCACGTAACTCTACATGACCAAAAACTTTTGACTTTTGGAGATTTATCAGCGTGTTTTTATGCTGACGAGTCAATGGTGGGTGAGAATCGTGCCAAAATCTCTTTTACAAAGTTGGCCGAATTGAATGACACCGTCACTTGCACTCTTCACACAGAAGCATTGAATGAGGAATTTGTGAAACAGTTTGATGTTTGTTTTAAAAATTAATAATTTTGGTCTTGTGAATTCTAATAATTATGGGCAAAACCCTTTCCACAAATTAACGATTTCTCTTCATTTTGGAAATAATTTTTTCTATTGATTTGAGAAACACTTTCCATTTTAGTTAGTTATCGTTACTGATTCACCTTGGGAAGAGCAAATTAAAATTAACAACTGGATGCGGAAACATGGCAAGCTGTTCATTTCTGCCGATGCTAGAGGTCTTTTTTCATATGCTTTTGTTGATCTTGGTGAGAAATTTGCTGTGCACGATGTTGATGGTGAAACTTATAATGAAGTATTACTCGAGCATGTTAATTGTGAGACTGGTGAAATATTTACTCTTGACAAAGCTTATCATGGATTGGAAGATGGAGATCATATTGTTTTTGAGGATTTTGAGATTGCAGAACTTAATAAATTGACACCAACCCCAGTAAAAACAACTGCAAGTATGTTTGAATAAATTAATTGAATATATATTTGATTTATAAATTTATAGAAGGTCATATTGTCAATGTTGGCAAAGCTCTTTCTAGCTTCTCTTCAGTCATTGATGGCCCAATTTCTCGAGGAAGGGCTCGTAAAGTTAAAATGCCGAAATTTATTGAGTTTAAATCACTTGTCGAAGCATTAAAGTCCCCAGAATTTATGATTTGGGATTTTGCTAAATTTGATGGTTCGGAACATCTCCATCGCCTCTGGCAAGCACTCTACAAATTCGAGAAAAAGGTTTTATTTTTGTAATTTTTAGCAATTTAGTTCTTTTCTTCAGCACAAACGTTCACCAAAACCTCGTTCCAAAAAGGATGCCGAATTGTTTAAAGCTGAACTTGAAGGGACTGGAACAGCAGAGATTCCTGAACAATTGCTGCTCAATTTTTCTTATCAGGTTTATAATCTATGTTTTTTTATTTGATCTTTATTTTTAGGCCACTGGAAATCTTCAACCTGTCGCTTCTGTTATTGGTGGATTTGTTGCTCAAGAGGCATTTAAAGCTGTCACTCATCACACAACACCTTTGAAACAATTTTTATATACAGACTCGTGTGAAGCACTTCCTGGTGATTACTCTAGCTTTGATGCTGGTAAATTGACTGAAAAGGATTGCGAACCGGTATGTAGAATTTAGGGTTTCTTTCCATTTTTAAATTTAAGCGCCAAACTCGTTATGATGGGCAAGCAGCTGTTTTTGGATGGGCATTCCAAGCAGCATTATCTAAACAAAATTGGTTTATTGTTGGCGCAGGGGCTATTGGTTGTGAACTTTTTAAAAATATGGCTATGATGGGATTGGCAGCGGGTAATGGTGGTCTACTTAAAGTTACAGATCCAGATACTATTGAAGTTTCTAACTTGAATAGACAATTCCTCTTTCGTCGACCTGATGTTGGGGTAATCTTTATATTTTTAGGTGAATTAAAAACTGAGTTTTGCAGAAAAAGAAATCTGAAGTTGCTGCTCGTTCTATGAAGCAATTTAACCCAGCAGTTAACGTCCAAGCTCTTTCTGACATTGTTTCTGAGGCAACAGAGAGTGTTTTCAACGATGACTTTTTCAATCAATTAAATGGTGTTTGTAATGCTTTGGATAATGTTGAAGCTCGTATGTTTTTGGAATTATAATCTTAATTGTATTGAACTTATTTGATTTTAGGTCGCTATGTTGATCGTCGTTGCGTTTATTATCAGCTGCCATTGCTTGAATCTGGAACAATGGGAGCAAAAGGAAATACTCAAGTGGTTTTCCCACACTTAACTGAATCATACGGGTATTTTTAAAAAAGAAAAATGTTTGAAAGTTTTCTGGGTTCATCCGGATTTTTTACTGACACGAGCCTGATTTTCCCTGCAAAAGTAATACAAAACTCAAAAATCCAGATTTCTGACAAACATTCAGGAAACCGGATGCGGAAAGAGGATTTTTATATTTATGTCTTTAGTTCGACTTCTGATCCGCCCGAATCAGAAACACCTGTTTGTACACTCAAGAATTTCCCATATCAAATTCAGCATACGATTCAATGGGCTCGATCGGTACTTTTTAAAATTAAAAATATTTTGAATTTATCATTTAATTTAGAAATTTGCTGATCATTTTACCTCGGTTGCAGAAACAGCCAATCAATATTTGGATGATGTAAATGGTTTTCTTGGCCGTCTTCAACAAATGACCGTTTCTCAAAAGGTTTTAATTAAATACTTCAAAAAATAACTAATTTAGATCGAATTACTGCGTGCATTAAATAAAGCTTTAATTGATGATTGCCCAAGCAGTGCTGAAGATTGTGTCAAATGGGCACGTGATTTGTTTGATTCGCTTTATAGAAATGAGATTATGCAGCTTTTGCACAATTTTCCTCCTGATCAGGTTATTTATTTTTAAGACGATTTAAATTTCTATTTTTAGGTTACTTCTCAAGGACAAAAGTTTTGGTCAGGAACTAAGCGTTGTCCCCATCCATTGAATTTTGATGTTGACAATGTATCTTTGTAAAATTTTGTTTTTTAATTTTCAAAAACTTTCAGCCCGAACATTTGGAATTTGTTTATTCAGCGGCTTTTCTACGAGCACAACTTTATAATATTGAACCAATTAGTGACCCTATCAAAGTTGCTCATCTTGCTCGCGCCATCATATCACCAGAATTCAAACCGAGAGAAGGCATTAAGATTGCAGTTACTGATGCAGAGGCTGCTGCTAACGATGAAGCTGGCCCTGAAGGAGGTTGTAAATTTAATATTATCTTATTTTCCGTAGATTATTAAATTATGGTGTTTAATTTTTATTTTCTCTTTCTTTTAGATGACAGTGAAAAGCTTCTTGATACTTTAAATATGAATTTGGCTCGTTTAAAAATTGATAATATTCGCCGTTTAACTCCTATCGATTTTGAAAAGGATGATGACACAAATCACCATATTGACTTTATTACTGCAGCTTCAAATTTGCGTGCAGAAAATTATACGATAGAGAAGGCTGATAGAATGAAGGTTTTTTTTAATTTTTAAAATTAGGAAAAATATTTTAAGACCAAACAAATTGCTGGTAAAATTATTCCTGCATTGGCTACAACGACTTCAGTTGTTGCTGGACTTGTTTGTATTGAACTTTATAAGGTTGTTTTATTTTAACAAGTTATATGTTATTCATTTTTTAGACTATTGAGGTTGAAGGCCAACGTTCGAAGGCACCTATTGAACGTTTTAAAAACGCTTTTCTTAACCTGGCAACTCCTTTTATTGCTTTCAGTGAACCTGGAAAAGCGCCGAAAAAGAAGGTTTTTAAAATAAAAAATTTTTTAAAATTATATTCATTTTAGTATCGTGATATTGAATTTACTCTTTGGGATAGATTGGAAGTAAATGGTCCTAAAACACTTGGACAGTTTATTGAATGGATTGAGGTTGTAAATAATTAATAAATTTTTATTCAAAAGAATGAATTTAGACACAAACTGGATTAACTGTCTCAATGATGTCTTCTGGTGTTTCGCTTCTTTATGCTTTCTTCCAGCCACCTAGTAAAGTTGCTGAACGTAAAACCAGAGAGTAAGTTTAATTTTAAATTTTACGGTTAGGGTTTAAGAAAAGGGGCTAACTATAATTTTTATTGTATTTATTCCATTAATTCGACCTTTTTAATCCCTTCATTATTTTCGGGAAGTTATGTAATACTTAAATCATTGCACCATTACATTTTTGAATCTGTTTAAGTTTATTCTAATTTTTAAATTTTTTAGTGTTATTCAAGTTGTGGAGGAAGTGTCTCGTAATAAAGTTCCTCCATTTCGTCGTTCACTTGTATTTGAGGCAATTACTCAAAATGATAAGGACGAGGATGTTGAGGTAAAAACTTTAGAATAAAAATTTATATAATTTTTTTATAATTTTAGATTCCTTATGTCAAATATAATTTCCGTTAAATATATATAAATTGATGTTGATGAAAATAATGGAGGGAGGGAAAAGTTTAAGAAAATTTATATGTTAATTTTAGTTTATTTGGTTAATTTTTTCTTTTTTTCTAAATTTGTATTGACTTTCCTATGGAAGACTAAAATGGTTAAGATATTTTGTTTTGTTTTAAATTTGATAAAATTGGATATTGAATTTCAATTTTTAATTATGAGTTTAATCGGTTTAAGTAAAAGAATTAATGGGAAAGCGTAACTTTCACTAAGGATTGATCTCACGGAAGGGGTAATTCGAAAAACACGGAGGGAGAGGTGATATATAAATTGGATGGATATCTAACAAGGAAACCTTCCAACCTACAATTCGATACAAAAATAAAATAATTTTAATGAGCAATTAAATTTATGCATTTTCTAATTATTTTTTAAATAAATCAAAACAGCCAAAAACATATCTGTTTAATAGATAAAAATAAAGCAGAGTAAGAAATAGTGAGAGTAAATGATAGAGCACAGAAAAATAATTGCACAAAAATTCAGAAAAAAATTCCAAATTTTTTAAAAGATAAAAAAGGGGAGAAGGCGACTAACTTCTGGGAAGAAGCAAAAGAAAAATAAGGAATTAAAAAAAGAAATATCAATTGTTGTATAAAGGTAAATAAAGAATACAAAGAAATGCATTGAGTGGGAAATTAAGAGGCTAACAAAAAATGCTCTTTGATATTTATTGAGAATATTATGCAAAAGTTGTAAAGGGTTTTTTTGTTTCTTTTTTAATACATAAGCAAGATTTGTGGAGAAGATTTTTCTGTTGAGGGGTCAGAGGAGATTTTGAATTATGACCGAAGGGTTTTGAAAGAAGGCATGACTTTATCAAATCCCCATCTCGATTAGGGAAATCCTGAACTAATTCAAAAATGTTTAGTAGAATTTGACAAAAAGAAACACTAAGAAATTTGTTAATTAAATTAATTATTGTTTATCACCACTACTTATTCTTCTCCATTGCTTTTCTCTCAAAGCAAGTAAATTAGCATTATCGTTATTTCGTTGTGGTTCCCAATCAGAAGCTTGTGTTTTCCATCTTTCATAATTTTCTTCTAAACGAGTTAACAAATGAGGTAAGGCAGCAAATTCGCACCATCCAGTAAATGTTTCTCTGGCAAACATATCAACAAATGTACACTTAAAATAATTAAAAATTAAACTTTATTGGAGGGAGGAGTTTTAATTTGAAGAATTGTTTGGTAATTTTAATATTGTCTTTATTTTTAAGAGACCCTGTATATAAGAAAAACTGAGAAAAAACCGAGCACAGAGAGAAAGTTAACCCCTCCTCACAAATACACACACCTGTGTCAAAGGAACATTACAAGTTTCTCTATCAAATCCTTTCATTGTAACAGGTAATTTTCTTTCAACTTCCTCTGCTGTTTGATCAAAATATTCTTGTACAATACGTAAAGCCCATTCATGACATAATCTCCATTCTCGTGTTGGATTGGCAATATCAGCACATTTAACCATCTTTTTAATTAAAAAATTATTTTTGATGTTTTATCTAAGGAAAGGGAAGTCCTTTCATTTAACAGTGATATTTACAAGTATAATTTCCCAATTAACTTAAAGTCATTGAATTTTTACCTAAATTAGTAACCCTAATTTTAATAAAATCCCCGTCTTCTTCTCACATTTGTTTCCTCATTTATTTCCATTATCTAATTTTAACTCTCACTTACCATTCTACAAATAATCATTGAATTTGTATCCCTATCCTCCTCTTCTTCCTGTTCTGCTTCTTCTTCGGCATTTCCAGGTAATATAGCCATTAATTGTTGAAATTTAGCCAAATGTTCAAAATGTCTACTCATATCTGTTGCCAAAACCATATCAATAACCGATTGACGCATTTGAACAAAATCATCACGTGGCATTTGGGCAAAAATGTTAACGCCAGGTTGGGAAAGTGTTAATTGGAAGGCTAATGCTACCTTTAAATTTAAAATATTTATATATTATTTATATATGTATTAATCAGTAAATCCCTCTTTAAATTATATTTTCACTTATCCTATATTATCCTATATTATCTACATAAGTAATGTAATAAAATAATTAAATTTACGGTCTTCTTAAGTTAGAATATTAATTATTTTTAAGAAACAAAAACAAAGTTAGAGAGCACAGTGTAAGTTACTTTACTCACGTCAATACATTCGACTTTTAGATATGTCAGATGAGTTTATTAGAGTCTCAAGTTGAAAACTTAAAGGGAGGATTCTTGAGAATCCTTCCCAAATAAAAAGTTAAATTAAAAATTTACGTGATGATTTTCTAAAATAGAATGGTCATTATATAAAATAGCTAATCGTTGTCTAGTATTCATTAAAAAAGCATTTCCTCTCCCAGGATGGTCTAAATCATGAACTGTTGCTGCTATTAATGCTGCCAATGCATGATTATCTTGAATTAATTGACCAACCTTTTTAAAAAAAATAAAAAATATTTTCTAAATAAATTTTTTAAAATTACTGGATCAGAAGAAAGAAAATAAGAAGTTGCTTGTAATACATCTGCAGCGTGTGTAGCATTGTGATAAGCATTGCCAGATTGATAATTAGCTTCGATTATTGTTAACCATTTGTGTAATCTGTTTTTTAAATTTTAGTTAAAGTTTTGTTGAAAGTTTTGTATAAATCCAATAAAAATTTTTTTACTTTACTAATAAAAATATCAAAATACAAGTATTTACTCGACTCCCTAAACTCGAATAATTCCCAACCTCACGGGTGAGTTGAAATATAATTCCCCAGGGGAATTAATCGAGTAAATAATGCATCCAAAAAATATTTGACAAAATTTCTAAATATTTTCTAATAATTTTGAATATTTTTTTATCAATCTAATATTATTTGTTAACCTATTATTTTTAAACATTCTCTTTTTTTGTTTTCGTTTAATGAACAATTCTAATTTATAGTTCAATTAAGAAAAAAAATATTTTTTTGTTAATTTAAAAAAAACACATACACATCAGAAGAGCAATGTAAAGCTTCACAAACACTCCATCTTTCAAAAACTTTAAACCCTAAATTAGCCAAAGGATGTGAATCTGTAACTCTTTCTAATTCAATAACATCAAAATCCCAGCAATGTTCTTTCTCCAAAACTTTAAATATTTCTGCTGACACTCTCCTCCCTTTTTGTTTAAAAATAATATTTTCTAATAAATTATTTGTTCCTCCTTCTTCCTCCTCTTCTTCCTTTTCTTCTTCTCCATTTTTGTGAAGACGTTTTAAATTTTGTTTTTGTTCCTGTAAAGAAGTTGTTCCTCCTCCTCCTACTCCTAATGTTGTTAATCCACTAATACAACTACCGCTAGATGCTCTACGTTGTTGATGGTCACGATATGCTTCTACTACAGAACGTTTACGTTGACGAGTTGGATGGTGCAGCTGAAAAATGATTGGGTATTTCTTAGAGAGTTTGAAAGGGAAGGGGAAACTGATTATTTTTGAAAGAAGTTAAAGTGTAGAGCCAAAAGGAAGTTTAGTTCTTTATTAATTTTTAATTTAAAAAAATAAATTAATTTACCCTAATTAATCCATCATAATATCCACTAGCTATTCTATCATTTTCTCTAAAACGAGTAATTGTTGGAGTATAAAGTTCTGAAGAAGAAAGAATACGCATTGCTTCTCGTAATTGAATTTGAGTTTCTTCATCACAACGATGGAATATACTCGCTAAGGCATTTAATGCCTAAAAAATAATTTTAAAAATTTCTTTCTCCACAAATCTAAATTAATTTTGAAGTGGGCCAACTCAACAAACATTAAATAGCCCCTCAAGCCCTTATCTATTTTTGGATAATCTTTTTTTTTTGAATATTTAGAATGACTTTAATTTTCCCTCTAAATATATTAATTTAAATAAATTTTGGAGAAAAAAACTAAATTTCAGAAATACCTCAGTAATAGGCGCATCAACAAGTGCAGCATTAGAAGAACGTCCACCTTTTTCACTACGTTCATTACGAAAGAAAGCAGCTGAAAATAAATAATAATGCATTGAATACCTTTAAATAATTCTAAAAAAATTTCTTATTTTAGACATAGAAAAATTTTTTCTAAAAATTTTTTTAAACTTTTTTTCAGTCCCATTCTCTCATTTTTATTGCCAATTTAAATATAATTATAAACAAATATTATAAAAATGCCCATTCATAAAAATCATCTTTTAAAAAAATAATAATAATGTTTCTCTTTCATGAGAAAATAATAAAAAAATAAAAAAATGATTCATAAAAAAAGTAAAAATCTTAAAAAATTTAAAAAATATTTAAATAATTTTACCATCAGCACTTCCTCGCTTTACATAAATATATTGATGATGGCTGTAAATGAAAATTTTGATGGATTTATTAAAAATTAATTACTTAAATAAATCTAAAAAAATTAACCAGATAAAGTAGAAAATGCAACAAACAATCAAAAAAATTAGAAAAATATATCTTCCAATACTCGGGAGGTTTTTTATTAAAAAAATACCCAACCCTAATAGATTTAATAGATTTCTAATCACTATTATAAACATAAAAAAATAATTTCCACCTTTTCGAACTTGTAGGTACAGCAATACATTGCCAATCTGATGATCTTCTTCTCGTAGCATTTAAAGGAAATGTTGGACTATTTGTATTTCTTTCCAAAATTTCCTCACAAATACTTTCTGCTCTAGCTATTGGAGGTGTTCCTGTAACCGTCATTACAGGAGGGGGATGTGGGGGAGGAAAAGGGGGATGAGGAGGGGGAAGTGAAGTACTCCAAGATATAGAGGAAGGGGCTACTGCTGCTGTGGCACTTGCCGCTATTGTAGCTGCTGCTATATGATTGGGAAGTAGTTGTTCTCTATGATGATGATTTCTTTGAGCTTAAAATTAATTTTTAAGAAAAAATCTTTGGAAATTTTTTAGTAATTTTTGGATAAATAAGAATCTCTTTAAAATATTTATTCCAAAATTTACTCAAAGGAGATTTAAACAAATTAAAAAATAATTTTCTAGTACCTCCTCCCCCAAATTCATTAGAACCATCAGACCCCAACAAAACAGCTCGATTTCTACCCGTAAGCATTTCGAAAGCTTTGTTTACGTATTGAACCTGCAAACAATAAATATTTTTTAATTAATTTTTTAAAAATCCTCCTCACAGTGTTACGTTCGTCACAAATTTTTATCGGTTGCTGTGCTTCTTCAACAACGGTGAAAAGGGCTGGAACAGCTCGAAGCCGAGAACTCAGACAGGAAAATTGCTCACAGAGGGAAATATCAGTTGAAGAACGTAATAAATACTGAAAATAAAAATTTTTGGAAAAATTCTAAGAGAAAAAAATATTTTTAATAAATAAAAATAAATAAATGGAAAGGAGAGAAAAATAAAATTTTATTAGGATTGACAATATATTATGAATATATATTTAGTAATTTAATTAAGTCAAGAGCTTGTGAAATAAATAAATAAGATGATTGAAAATCTTTGCAAAAATAATTAAATTAATTTTTAGGAAAATTTCAAAAAATCTGTTAATATTATAGAAAATTAAATTTTTTGTAAATATTTTTATGAAAATTCTAACAAAAAATATTTTACTAAAAATTAAAAAAAAAAGAAAAGAATCTTTCAGAGAAAGGAAGTGTGAGGATAAAATACGTCAAATGGCATGGCACATTGTTAACCGCGTCATTTCAACAAATAAAAAAGAGGAGGAGCGCTAAACTGTTTTTGAATGCGCAAAAACATTTAAAGAGGCTAACAACAAATTTTAAAATTAAAGAAAAGGATACATAAATACAACACATAATTATTTAACAATTAAATTAAAAAAGAGAGAAAAAGTTTTTAAATAAATAATTTAAATTAAATTAAAAATTAAAAAAAAACTTGAGAATTTATGTATATATTTTTGGGTTAATTCTAAAAAAGTGAGGAGGAAAAGGGAGAATTATTTATAATTCCAACTATAAAATTCTGAATAATTTATTCATTTTTTCAATTTTAATTTCGAATTTATATAACTATTAATTAAAAGAAAATCCAAAATTATCTGAATAAGGAAAAAAGCATGTAAACAATAATTATTTAAAATAATTGGTAATTTAGAGAGGGAAAATAAAACATAGATAAAGATTAGTTTAATTTTTAAAAGGGGGTCTTTAATAAATGTAAATTAGAAGTTTGACGAGCATCAAGTCTGTATAGGTATTGATCAACATTGGGGTAGAGGGGAGGAATTTTAGAAGAAATTGATCTTGGAGAAGATGAGGAAAATGGGATTGATCCATTGAATTATAGTCAAATTTTTTGTAGATTTTTTGAAATATTTTATAAAAGTTGAAATCTAAAACGACAGTCTCTATTATAACGACACCCTAGAAGAAAGCTGAAAAATAAAACGACATGTCGTTATATTAGAATAAATACGGTAATTAAATTGAATTGTAGAATTTTGTATTTTTATTTAAAAAATATGAAAATATTTTTTTATCTAAATAAATTAAAATAATTTACAAATGTAGCAGAAATTGCCAACAATATATTAATTTATTTGAGAGAATAATCCCCGTGAAAAGGGGATTTTTTAAATATAGAAAAAAGATTAGAAGAGAATAAAAGATTTAAATATTTAAAAGAATCTGCACAAAAATATACATATTTAAATAATTTATTTAGAAAATTCAAAAAAACTCTTCTTTTTTTATATACAAAATGAAAGCACAAAAATTAAAATAAATGAGGGAGAAAAAATTTTTTCTAGAAAATTTTTAAAAATTATTAAAGGTAAAATAGAAAAATTAATTTAATTAATTTTTTAAAGGAGAATCAACTCTCCACAAAAGTTTAAAAATTTTTAGTAAAATAATTCTAAAATTAAGATTAAAAACTGACAATTATTTAAAAACTTACAGTAAAATCAAAAATAAAATTTTATTTTAGATTTTTTTTTACAAAAATTCACAAAATATAAACCATAAAAAATATTTATTTATTTTTCTTTTATGAGAATTATTATTATTTAAACTTTGATAAACACCTGCAAAATATAGCCAAATCACCCCCCCCCCCTCTCTCTTTTTTTTCATTTACTCTCACACATACTAAACGTTTTTTCGCCAAAATGCGCTGACACATTGAGAGAAATTTGGAGGGAGATGCACCCAAATGAAAATAAAAATTTGAAGAAAAAAAAATTTTTGGGAATGAGAAAAGAGAAAGAAACAATTTAAAAAGTGAAAAAATATATAAAATAAATATATGTATATTATTTGTTCAATTGTTTTTAATAAAATAAAATATAAAAAATTTTTATTAAATAAATAATAGCAAGAAAATTAAATTATAAACTTCAAAAAAGATTTGGGAAAAGATTAAAATTCAATTAAAATTCAATTAATAAAAATATACAAAATTAGGTAAAATTGAAATTTAAAAATAAATAAAATACCCCCTAATTAATAGAAAATAAGTTTTTGAAAAAAAAATAAAGAAAAATAAATAATTTTAAAAATCTAAAAAAATCAAAAATTAAATAGATAAAATATATAACCATTCTAATATTTAAAAAAAATTTAAAGGAATGTGTCCAGACAAAAAACCACATGTAAATAATAAAAACTTAACATATTTTAACAATCAAAAAAGTTGACAGAAAAAATAAAATTAAAATCGTAAAAACATAAAGGTTATATTTAAATAAAAGTTTCAAATTTAAAAAGAAATTTTTTTAGTTAGTTAAGTTCTTATATGAAATTAAGGAATAAATTTAGCTATGGTTCTGTTCAGAGAATATGTAAACCAAAAAATACGGGAGATGTAATTGGAAATTAAATATTTTGAAGAGATTTTTTTGAAATTAAAAGAATATTATTTTAGTTAATTTGAATTTAAATATATTTTAAAAAATAATTTTTTTAATTAAAAAAATATTTTATTTTTCCTTACATTAGTAACAACACTTTGTTTAGACATATGCCGCAATCTCCTCTCATTAGGTAATTTATCAAATAACCACACAAAAAGAACATCTTCCACATCTGTTGTTAGTAATTGTTTTGATTGTTCTACAAGTGCTTCTTTTAATAATCTAAAAAATATTTTTAAATAATTTTTTAAAGTTTTAAATTAATCCAAAAGGTTTAGGCTTTATTTGACCATTTCGGCGCCGACTAATGGACGCCGCCTATTCTTGGTCATTAAATTTAATCGCGTTTGGATTCATGGGCAACGTTTGAAATCTATATAAAATAATTGTTTTGTAAGAAAAATAAAATTTTAATCGAGATTTTTAAATTAAAATTTGTAATGTGTTAATGAGTTCTCTAAACCCTTTTTATTTTCCATTTTTAGTTTTTTTCAATTTCCGAGGTTATTAGTTTTCGAACACTCTAATTTTAATAAAATAATTAAATTATTCAATAAACAAAACCCTTACCTAAACAATTCATTAGCAAAATATTCTCTACGTCTACTACCACAATGAGTAATTCCATCCAGTAAAATAATAACAGGTCTTCGAGTGCGAACTTCGTCTAGAGCTGATTGTGAAGTACATATCTTTTAATTGTTTTTTATAAAAAAAATTAATAAAATTAATTTTAAATTTATTTGGATTTTGAGTGAAAATAATTATTTTCTTTAAATAAAAAATCTTTTAATTATTTCTCTATATTCCACACCTCAATTTCCCAACCAGCTTTCCTTAAATTACAAAACAAAGGGCAATCATTAATAGAATTTGAGGAACAAGTTGGTTTGTTGTTAAATATATTTCCAGTAGAAGAAGTCGAAAAAGAATTAAGCACCAATAAAGCCTTTAATTAAAAGTGAAGTAAAAAATAAACAATTTTTCTCTTTTCTTACCCTTTTGCAATGTCTCAGCAACATCGGCCCGTATTGTTCCATTTGAGTGGCAGATGCGCGTCTGGCCATAAAAGACGAAGGATCTCCATTAGAAGAGAAAGATGTTGGGGGTGAAGAAGGGGAAGAACAAGTTGGGGAGGAAGCTGGATCGGTCTTTTTTTTGGAAAGATAAAAATAAATTTAAAAAATAAAGGAAGATAATGTCAAATATTTAAATTGAAAATTAAATATTTACAATAATAATTAATCAGATAAATAATGGGTATTATTATAAAAACTTTTATTTAATTTTTTTAAAATTTAATTTTTTCTTTACCGTTCCAAGCATTGGTTGCCCTTCAGCTGTGTCAATTCCTGAATTTGTGCCCTCTGCATATTGAACGGCGCGACCGGGCGGCCGACCAATTCTTTGATGAGTACCCTTGAGAATACCTTCTGGCTGTCTTCTGATTATGCTATCGGTAGGTTTAACGGCCTATTTTATTTTTTAATTAATGAAAAGGAAAAATTGTAAATTTTTGTGATTTTATAAAAAATAATTATATATTAAATATTCAGAATTATTTAAAAAGGAGAATTAAAAAATATATTTAAAATTGCTTTTATTGACACATGAAAGGGTTTCACAAAAAAATTATTGGACCAAGAAAAAGGTATTTAATGGGAGTCAAACGTTATTTAATAAATTTTATGTTTTTTATAAAAATAATAATTTACAGTTGAAAAAGTGTTTGTAGAAGAAGATTCAGCCAATGTCCGCAATTTAGTCCCAAGTCCATCATTATTTTCCCCTTTGTTCCCCTTTTTCTTTTTCTTATGATGACGACGTTTTCCACCGTTGGCCACAGCTTTCAAAGCAATTAAATTGCTAGGTGACGCATTTCTATGTATTTTATAAGGAAGTTTAAATAATTTTAAAAGTTTTTTTAATGGATTTTATAAAGAAATAAATTTATTTGTTAAGAAAAAAACAAAAAAGTTTTTCTTTATTTTTTTGTTCAATTTACTTTAAAACATAAATAAACTTTTAAGGTTTCGTTGAAAATAAAAGTTGAAAGTACAAAAATATTTTTTTTAAATTTATATTTTTTCATGTTAACCGAGAATAAAAATTAGATATGTAAATAATTTAAAAAGTCCCACAGATTTAATTTTCAAGAGGGGACAAATAAACCCTCAAGAACCTCTAAAAAGTAAATTCCCTCCAATTATTTTTTATTAAATATTTATTTTTTTTCTTTTTCTTCTAAATTTCTTACGGGCTATGTTGTCTTGAATTTTCATCTTCCTGTGAACTTAGTGAAGCGGAAGAGGAAGAACAAGAAGAAGAAATAGAATGGGATGAGGCACAACAACTCCAACGCATTTAGAAAAGCGCAAAAGGCAAAAAGAAAAGTTAAAAATATAAATTCCAATTAATTAATTGTTAAAATGAAGAAAATAAATAAATATATATTCTTTTTTTCCATTTTCTTTTTTCATTTTTTGTTGTTTTTGTTTTTAAATTGATGAAACAAAATAATAAAAGAAATCGTTAAATTAAAATAATTAAATGACTGGCAGCAATAAAAACAATAAAAGAAATTTATTGGCGTTGTGTTTTAATTTTGTTTTTTGGTCCCCAATTAATTATTGCCGCCGCTGTTTCTTGAACTATTTACTAGGAATTTAGCGGAACGGTCAGCACCTGAAAATTTTAAAATAAAAAAAATTAAAAGAATAAATTATTTTAAAAATTAAATATTTAAAATATAAAGGGGAAAAAAGCAATTAAAATAATAAAAAGAAATTAAATTTTTAAGAAAAAATTCGTTGATCAAAAATTAGTTTATTCAATAATTTACCAACAAAACTGAAAAAAATTATTTTTACAGGAGTTTTCTGATTGTGAGTTCTTTTTATCATTAAATAGTATTTTTGCATTTATACAGGTTTTTGAGGAAAACAAAAAAAATACTAATTTATTAAAAATTTAAAAATTCCAAATTAAATATTTTCCAGCCATTTTTATGTATAAATAAAAAAATCTTTTATTGACAAGACTGCTAAAATATTTAAAATTATTTTGCAATCATTAATATTAAATAGTAAATGAGGAAAAATCTCCGGAAATAATTTTTTAATTAACTAATTAATTAATTAATAATCCTTTCTCCCATTTCACCGCCACCCACAAGTCTACATAAACGTTTGTCTGTTGACCGCTACTTCCGGACACGTGTTAAATTAAAATAATATTTTTATAAGAAGTCCTCGAATAGTAACGAAATCCATTTTCCAATAAATATTTTTAAAATTTTTCAAAATACAAAACAAACAAAAGTTTATAGAAGTAGAATTATCATTTATCAATAAAAACAAAAAAAAAGAATTTTTATTTTCCCAAAAACAAAAAATGAATAATTCCTACAAAAAGGAGGCTACATAGATAATCAAAAATATTATTTGAATGAATATTGAGAGATTAAATAAAAGAAAGAAGCAGGAGTTCAAAGTTTAAAAAAATTATTAAAATAAATTCAAAATAAAAAAATATTTTAATTAAAAAATAAAATCAAAAGAAAGCTGTCTTAATAAATTCAAATAAATATGATTAAGTGCAAGTAGAATTAAGGGACAGCCGAAAAAACGAAGAAAAAGGACACGCGCACAAATAAAATAAAAAGAAGACATGATATACTACATACATAGCAGTTATTGTGGTGGGTGTGGGCAGTAAAGGCCCACAACCAAGGCCCAAAAACCTTAGACGGACAAAGACTGCCCCAAGTGTGAATGAATAGAAAATAGAGGGAAGGAGGGGGAAGGGGTAGGCGAGATTGGAGAGAGAGAGAGAAAGCTAATGTTGAGGTTGGAAATAAATTGTGGGGGGAAGTATTGGAAGAAGTCTTGGGGGGTATGGGGGGGGGTATGGGGGATGTGTGAGAAGCTTTGAATAAAAAAAAAAGAAGAAAGAAGGGTTGTGATTGAGGAAAAAGAAAGTGGAAGTAAAAGAAAAGGAAGAAGAACAACGCTGCGAAATGGGCAGCCGCTTCTTTGCTTTTATTTCTTCACTCTTCTCTATGACTGCTACCAGCCACCCCAAAACTCCAACAGACAATGTAGAGTCGAATTGCGTTCACGGGGGGACCATCGATTGAGAAATGTTAAGGGAAAGGGAAGAAGAATAAAAAAAGAAGAGTGGTCCTAGTTGTGAAAAGGAAAAAAATCGTCAGTGGAAGAGAAGGCGGTTGGCAAGAAATAAGGTCGAGACCAATCGAGAAAGAGAAAAGAATAAGAAAAGCTGGAAGAATTAAAATAGCTGATAGACAAGAAAATGAAAAGAGAAATTTTATATAAATAATACATTAACAATTGTGTGTTTGTAAATTGTCCATGAGAGGGCTGAGGGAGAGGAGAGAGACAATTAACAAGTGGAAGGGATGAAGTGCTGGTGGTGAATGTATGTGTTAGAAGTGAAAAGGCCGAGAGCCACTAGCGGCTGGCAGCAAAAGCAAAAAAAGGAAAAGCTGGCAAATGCTGGAGGGGGTGGCCCCAATTAGCGATAGCTTCTTTTTTTATTCTTTTATTTCTGGCGGCATAAATAAGAGCAAAAGGGCAAAGCATTTTTGATGTAGTGTATATGTATGTATGTAGTTAATAGTAGTGTGTGAGGGGGGATATTTTTTCTAAAAAAAATAAGGAAAACGAGGAAAATAACGTGCAAAATTGCCCCTTGGGTTAAAATGAGGAAGGCATCGTTAGTGGCATTTTTACTTGAATTTTTTTACTACTCAACATTTTCATCAACGGCCATTTGTCAATTGATGACACCAACATCCCCTCCCTCCCCCCCTTTTTTTTATCCAATACTAAATATATTTCAAAAAAGGGTTGACTGAAAAATGTCAAAAATGTTTGCACTATTATTTTAAAAATAAATAAATATATATTAGTTAAAAGTCAGAAAAAATGGGGACATCCCTCAGAAAAAGCCAAAAGTAAATTGGAAGTCTGAGCAGAAAATAAAATTTTTAATTAAAAAATAATTTAAATAATCAGTCATTCATTACATTTAACAATATTTTTAATTTTTATAAATTGTCACTCCATAAAAGGGATATTGAAAATGGCACTTATTTTGACAGAAAATGAAATGAAAATAAAGAATGATTATTTGTCGTAATTACGCGTTTTTGACAGGTCTCTAATGTTAGAAATGGAAAATAAAATGAAAAAATAATTTGAATTATTTAAATTTGTTATAAAAATAAATTTTGATTTTCTTCTCCTATATTTCTCCTCAAATAATCAAAAATCCCCTTTTCTCGTCTTCTCCCTGTAAATGATTATTTGCCGTAATTACGCGTTTTTGACTTTCCCATTCTGTCTCCGTCCGGTAAAGGTAAAGTTTATGTCCAATATTTTTTAACATCCGAACAAGTTAAATATCTAAAAACTTTCTCTTCCCCAATTTCACACTCTGTCAATATTATCAAAACTTCTACGTAATATTCTTCGATTCCCCCCATATTTGTTTTTCCCCAATTTCTTTCCAAAATTACAATAATTCCTCTTTTCTTCTCATTTTTCAAAGAGAAATGTTTCTTTTTTACTAAAAAATACAGGAAATACTTTTAAAAAAACTAGACAAAAATAATGATTAAATTTTCTTTGTTAAAAAAGCTAAATAAATAAAAAATATTTTTTTGTCCTAATTTTTTTGTTCAGCTATTTTAACGAGCATAGGGAAAGAATGAGTTTAACAGTAAAAAAAGAGATAAATTTAAAAGAAAAATAAATAAAAAATAAAATTTATTTATTTTAAGGCAAACATTAAATAATTCTTTTAATGTTCTTTGAACGTTATTTCCTCATTTCCCCCTTTAGGGCTATGACGCAAAATAAATGCTTTCGCAAAAGAATTTTTTGCCAATAAAAAAGCGCAAAAAATTAAAAGAATATAGGCCAATAAAAAATAAAAAAATATTTTTAGAAAAAAATTTAAAATTAAACTAAAAACAATTTCACAGATTTTTTATTTTTAGAATATTTAAATATTAATTTTTGACAATAAATTAGCCTAATTTGGAAGGAAAAAATAAAAATAAACAACTTAAAATAAACTTTTTTCGTTTATTTTTTTGTTAGAAAGGAAAAAAATTTTGTGTGTGATCGTTAAAAGAATTAAATAGCTTAATAATAAAAAAAGATTTAATGAAGGCAATTAGGAAGTAAAAAATAAAAGAAATAAAATATATCTATTCTTAAAAATCTAAAAAAAATTAAAAAATCAAAGAACATTTTTGAGGTAAAATTAAATAATTTTTTTGTTGAAAATAAATTTTTAATGTAGCGATAAAAGTTTTTTACTTACAAAAAGACATAAAAAAAGAGTTTTTGTAAGTTGGGTTAGTTATATAAAAACGAAAAATTTTGTGGTATCTATTTCTGAAACAATGATTTTTTAAATTTTTATGAAGGGGGGGGGGGTAATGAAGAGTTAATAAT